>BSBN01000134.1:9304764-10638853 GCA_027924645.1 Cunninghamia lanceolata
ATTGTCGGACCTTGCTGCATGCTTTGTTCTTAGTCACCAGACCAAAATACTCTTCAATCTGACTTCCGGTATAGACACACCATGTCCTGCAGATGTGTGGGATGGACTTTGTTGCCATCAATGACAACACTCATGAAGCCACACAGTGTCTCTTGCCAACAATCTCCCTCTTTGGCATTGATGGCAACACTTAGTGAAAAATGACTGTCACACTGCACTCCCCCTTGGCTGATGGTCTGTTCTAATGTACACTTTTCTGGAGCTCCCCCCTAGCTATATTCTACATTTTTCACTGCTACTCACTCCCCCTTTGACATCAATGGCAAAGGGTAGTATCCGCACACCAAAAATCCCCAAAAATCCAACTATACTTAGCTGCATAAGTATATATACATGTTATACTTACATATTTTTCGATTGCCCAACTCTACTTCATCCTGTCTAAAATTGAGATGTGACCACTCAATAGGAATGCAAAAGCTTCTGCCCTCTTTAGATCTGTCAGATCACTGGTCTAGATGTGGTCTGAGCATCAGTTAGGGCCTCATGCATGGCCTCTAATTTAGGGATAATCATCCCTCTAAGTTCACCCATCCTACTTATTATGTTCTTTCTCTCCTTCTCAAGCTTCTTTATCTCATTTATGACTGCAATAGTCTGACATTCCTGGTTTATTATGGATGTGGTGAGAGGATCAAAATTCTGAGAGAAGCTTGATAGTTTATTCTCTTATTCTTTAACTTTCTTCTCAATATCCTTTGTCACTTTAGACCAGGATAAACAAAATTTATAAACTTCTCCGCTATCTTTAAGAGCATTTTCTAAGCTCTTTATCCCAATATCCATATTTCTCTTATCATTGGTTATAAATCCTTGTATCTCAGAGAATCTCTTTCCCAAAAACTCCTTCCGGACCTTTTCTTCAACTGACTTCTCTAAAGAGTCAAAATGTGTATTAACAAAATTTACAAGAGACTTTAGATTACCGGATGTGGAGGCCGAAGAATCCTTTTGGAAGGATGGCATGATTTTCTCTAGCACACCAGATGCAATCTCTATTAGCTCACAATCTTCCATGTGAGACTTCAGAAGCTTTTCTTTTGCTTTGGCTTGAGCAAAAGATGCTACCTTCATTGTCTGGACCGGAGAGAGGGAATCAAAATTGAATGGTCCTTGAAGTAGCTCCTGTTTATCTAATTCCATCATTTATTTTGTTAGGAAGTCTTTGACTGCTTCTGCTGTGTCTCTTGTTGAAGACATAGTTTTCTTCCCTTCTGGAGCCTCAGCACTATCACTTGTGGTCTTCTCTGTTTGACCTTCTTCTCTTTCCTTTACTTCTTCTTCTTGATTGATTCTCTCTTCTTTTCTTTCTTCTCCTTCAGTTTCGGAGTCTGCAGGGGGGTCTGGAAGAGAGGTGTCTTCTTCTCCATGAACTTCCTCTTCCAGAACAGAGGAATCTAAGTCCTTAGCTTTCTCTTTACTTATCTCTTCTGCAACTAACTCAGTAGATTCTCCTTTGTCATCTATGGCAAAGGGTTCATCACCTAAGTCCTCTATAATAGGAATATTGAATCTTTTATAGGCATTCCTAAGGATCTCTTCAGTCTCTTTAGCCACCTAATCAGTCTCTCCGAGCATAAGCTTATTCATTCTGGCTTTGTTCCGAAACTCGTCCTTGCAATCTTTGAAGATCATGTTTATTTGCTTTGGAGTGATGGAGGGATAAAGTTGGATAGCAATCTGCTCCTAGATTTCTAGGTCTTCTGCCATGGCATTGTTCTTTCTTATTTCAAGTTCCTTTTCTAGACTTTTAGGAATCAGAGATATAATTTCAATGAATGCTTTGTTGTAGATGTTTAAATACCTTACTGTAGCTTCTTGCAGAATCTTCTGATCAGTTTTACTATAATCATCATAAAACTCAGTCATTGGTTTCAAGTTCCCATCCATAGTGACTGATTTGATGATATCATCAATGCGGAGAGTAGGCTTTTCAACAAATTCTTCTACCTTTTCTTCCTTACCTTGACTGGTAGAGGGTTCATCGGATGTTTTCTGTCTCTTATTCATTTTCTTGACTTCCTCATCGGTTTTAGTTTCGTCATCATCCTTCTGACTTGTATAGGATCTTGTTGCCTTTTTCTTTTTTCTTTTCTCTCCCTTTCCAGATGTCTGGGTTTCTAGTTTTGATGCCTTTTGGCTCTTAGAGGTGGTAGGTGTAGAGCTCTTGGAGGATCTGGTCCAGGAAGGGGCTTGCACTGGATCACTTTCTTTTTCTACATCTTGTTTCTCTTTCTCTGCCCTTTCCATCTTCTCTTTGTTGGCGTCAACTGCCTCCTTTGATATTCCATGTTTCTTGGCAAATTCTTCCACTTCTCTTCTCACTTTTCTCTTGATTTCAAGCTGTCTTAGTTCAACATGAATTTTCACACTTAATTCTTGAAAGGTTCCAAACCTTTCTGCCTTAGGATCCTTGGGTTGACTTAGCATGTGTTGAACATGTAGCTCTACCATTTTCTCATCTACTTCATACCCCATTGGCATGATCCAGACTGTCCTTGGCTCCACTACCTCCATTAGGCATTAATCAATGTCTACCATAAAGCACACTATATCCTTGTACTTCTCAACTAATGATTGAGGGATTCTTTCTCTGGCTTGCATCATACTCTAAAATTTTTTGAAGTAGCCCCAGAGTGTTGTATTCTGTGCCTTGGCATCACCAATTCCATGCAAGTAATCTCTGATTTGTATGGCTACTGGTCTGTTATTTGCCATATCCAACCACTAGTTCCAGGTAGCTCATTCATATAATAGAAGAATAGGCAAAGTATCAAGCCACCGTACTTGAATTAATTCTTTTTATCCTTCTTAATTTTCTGCAAGTTCTCCAATAGTTGATTCAAGAGAAGCTCACAAAGATCATAGTTAGCATTTTCTCTTAGCATCTGATAAGCAGTGTAAATTGTAGTTCTAGGTACTGAATTTTCCCTACTGGAGTGATATATCTTGTAACCAATCATCATGGAGGCAAATTTGATATCTGGATCAGTGATATCTTCTATTGTCATTGCTCTCTTGTCAAATTTTGATCCGGTAGCCTCACTCACAGTTTGGTTTTTGACCGATTGGAGAACAAGTAACCCTCTGGATGAGTGCAGACCGGTTACCACCCTAATAGCATATTTTGTGATCTTAAATGGTCTATTCAACCACATGAAGTTGTCATGCACTCTACTCAAAACATATCGGACCCATTCATCTTTTGCAAAATAGGGGAAATGGATGCAATGTCCAAAATGCTTGTCCCGGATAGCCTTGTACTGAGGTTTGAGTTCAAAAGCATCATCTATTAACTAATTGTGATAGATATCCATTAGCATGGATTCCCCAAATTCCTCAATGTTTGCATGAATATATGCCCTAACATCTTCTACATGCAAAACCCCATGCAGAATGCTTGAAAAGGTGCCTAGGGGATCAACTTCTAGGGATTTGTAGCGATGTTTCTTGAATTTAGGATGCATCCTATCAGTGATCTTCACAACATTCGGAGTAGCCATCTTTCAAAAGATTTAGAGAGAGGTTTTCAAGAGCGGAAAATACCTTCTACACTTCTAAGGTTCACGATATGAGCTAGATCGAATTGCTGGAAGAATTGACTTCTGTGGTTGATCTTTGAGAGGTTTGAGATAACTTTGTTGCAGAGCTCCTTTTCTCTTTTTATCGAATGTGAATATGCAAATGTTCAATAAGAGAACCCTTATATTTCTGCGCAAACCCTAAATCCATTTTGTAATAAATGCACAACTTAAGTTATTTTGGTTGCCTTGTTTCCCTTGTTTCTGAGAGAGATCTTTCCAGATCACTGAAATCCACTTAGAGTTATTCTTGGTGAATATTAGCAATCTATCTACTTTTCTCCAATCGTTCCATTTATCTGTAGATCAAGATACCTCAATTTGAATCATACCGGATCTAACTGTAAAAATCCTATTCTTACCAAATGACTGTTAAACCGGATCAGTCTTGGTAGATTAACCTCTTCTAAATTTCTTGCGGATCTTTCATATCTTTACCAAGGCTTCTTTAGATGTTTCTTTGAGAATCCTTTAATCCGCAACTTCCCTTGTGCCAATTATCTGGCTAGGGAAATTTGTTTTCTTTCTTGACTCCCCCTAAGCCAGAGCTCATCTTATTTAGTTTCCGGGAGGAATATCAGCACCAGATTCTGGTGCGGAACCATCATCAACATTTTCTGCACTCCTCTTGACCCAAATCTTGTTCATCTCTCTTTAAATTTCATCCGTATTCAGTTTTCCTTTTCCTTTGTCTTGATTTTGATTATGATGCACCGGACCCCTTTTATCCTGATTCTTACTTCTGCAGAATTTGGCAATATGACCGGATCTATTGCAATTGTAGCAAACAACATTTCTTTGCAGATTTGACTGATATCCTCTTAATCTACATTGATTATCCATATGTCACATTCTATTTCATGCAAAGCATCTACCATTGAATGAATTGTTCATTTGCATATTTCTACATTCTTGAGATTTGTGACCATACCTTTTGCAGTTAAAATATTGTCCAGAGAAGGATGAATTAGTCTGATTCATTCTTCTTCTACACCGATTTACTTTATGACCAAAGTTATTGCAATTGTGGCAGTATCCATTGAAGGATGGATATCTTTGAACATTTGGTTGCCTTACCGGTGGTCTTCTAGGCCTATTCCTTGGATTTCCTGATCCAGAGTTCTTCTGACCGGATCTAGAGATTTCCCCTTTCTCATACCCCAAGCCTTGCTTGTCATCTACCCTCTTTTGGCTTTCAAGAAGAAATTCAAGTTGAGCAGAGCTTATCTTCAATTTCTCTTTGTATTCATTTGCTATTTGAAGATCCCTTTTAAGAGTGTCTATTTGATTCTCAAGGTGTTCTTCATTGTCTCTAGCTTCTTCAAGATTAGATTCCAGATGCCTGATTATTCTATCCATTTTGTGGCAGTCTTCTAACTTCTCCTTAAGAGATTGTTTTAGATTATCTTCACTTTTTCTTTTCTCTTCAATTTCTTGGGTGAATTTCATAACTCCTGATTTCATTTCATGTCTTACCATAATGACTTCTTTTGATAACTTCTCACATAGCTTGGTTTTCTCATTCAGATCTTCATTAGTATCATTGGCTTCACTTTGACTTGCTAATTGTTGAAGTAGTTCATTTCTTTTCTTTATTGAGATACTTAGTTTTTCTTTGAGTTCATTTATGAAATCATCAGCTTGTTGGAGTCTTTCCCTCAGGTTGTTGACTTCAGAGTGAGATTGCTCAAGATCATCTAGGGCAGACTGAAGTTGTTCCCTCATACCATACATATCCATTGAGATTCCTAGATCTTCCTCAAGCTGTTAGGCTCTATTAGGAGGAACTTAGCTCTGATACCAATTGTTGATAACTGAGAGGGGGGGTGAATCAGTTATCTTAACAATTTGACTTTCTTTTCTTCTTTAACAATTAGAGAAATATCAAATCATATCAGCATACATAACCATGGAAGTAGAAATAAACTCAACACACATGACACAATATTTTTGACATGGAAAACCCTGTTAAGGGAAAAACCACGGGGTGATTAACCCAAGATTGTATTCTTTGTTAAAAGAATAAGGTAGTACAAAATGGCACTTGCCAATTAGGGCTCATTGCCTGAGCACACTGCTCACAAGAGGCTCATTGCCTACAATAGTTTATAGAAGAGAACTAGGTACTTGAACTGATGAGAAGCATCCACATATGCTTACGTTCAGTTTTGGTTAAGCTCAGTATACTGATCTACTGCACTTCATTCTTCCTTTGTCTTAGTGCTGTTGTTCTGTCACATACTGAACCTCTATATCTATTTCCACACTGTTCTCTGCTCTTCTTCGCACTACACAACACACCACATATATCTTCATACTGAAATCAATCAGGTATATATATCCGCATCAATGATTTCAATCATCTTTCTAGTCGGCATCCAAAAAACTCAAGATATTTCCAAACTTTGGTCTGTCGGCTGAATCCATGCTTACTAAGTGATGTGTATCAAAAAGATAGTTATAGAAGTCATCAATCATGTCAGCCAATCATGAATGATACCATAAGAACCTTGATCACCATCAATATCTCATCCGGATTAAGGTCTGATGCTCTGTCGGTCAGTTCCTCCTCAGTCTACTCTGTCAAACAGAAACCCAATATTTAGGTGTTCACATCTTTTCACTCTTACAACACTGGAGGCTCAATCTCTGGAATATATTAGTCATGGTACTCCTCTTGACTTCCCCAAGTCCACACTTTACTGAGATACTTCCTCTGAGAGATCCAGACCTGATTGTTGGACCTTGTTACATGCTCTGTTCTTAGTCACCGGACCAAAATACTCTTCAATCTGACTTCTGGTATAGACACACCATCTCTTGCGGATGTGTGGGATGGACTTTGTTGCCATCAATGACAAGACTCATGAAGCCACACAGTGTCTCCTGCCAACAGGATATGGTCAACCTTTGACCAATAAGTGAAATCGGGTCATCTTACATGTGTTGATAAATTGTAACAATGCATTGTATTCATATGACCCAGGGAGGTGCTACGTGGCATGATTGGATTGGTCACTATGAAACTAGGCATATCGAGTCATCAAGGTCAATATGAGGGATATTGAAAATATCTAGGTCTTTTAATGTTTAGGAAATATCACCCCGTTTGAGAATGTGAGGGTGATGTCAGCATTTTATAAGCCTTTGAAATTGTTCAAGAAAATGATGTCATTGTCATATTGGTTATGATTATGGATGTTTTGAAATGTGACCCTCTCGGGTCTGGATCATGATGATGTCATCATCCTATCATGACCTTTTTGTTATCAGGTTAGGATGATGTCATCATCATATTGAGGAATATGATGGATGTTTGGAAATGTGACCATTTGAGTATCGAACAAATTAATGATGTCATCATTAGGATGAGTTCTTTTATATATCGAAATTGGATGACATCATGGTCATACTTTGTGAAGGGTGATATTTTGTAACATGATTGATATTTAGAAATGTGACCCACTGAAAATATGCATGCGAGTTTTGACGGGCATATATTCCATCGTACTTAAGTTTGACGTTTGCATATTGGGGAACATATGGATATCAGGTGATCTTCTTATGTCGGGGTCATCTTAACAAATATGAATGACATTTAGAAATGTGACCCTATGGGAAATATTAAGGTTGACCAAACTTTGACTTAGCATAACTTTCTATCCTTAAACAATATCAGGGTGATCCAAAAAGCAAACCTGCTTAGAATTTTGTATTCTTTCATATTATTAGGCTTGTGATAGAAAATTCTAACTTTGACAATTTGTTAGTTCTTTAGAGCACATGCATAAGCAAGGGTGATAGACTTAACTGACTTTTGCCAAACCGCCCAAAGCAAGAAAGCAAAAACAAGCAGAAGTAAAAAGTTGGGTCCCTATTTTTCTAAGGCAAAATGGGGCGTGTTGTGTAACCACATAACAAGTACTTATCTAACCTAGCATACCAAGCCCGAGGTGCTTTCTTAAGACCATACAAAGCTTTCTTGAGTCTGCACACCATGTTTGGATCTTCTGATATCTAAAAACCATCTAGTTGCTCAATGTAGACTTCTTTCTCTAGATCACCACTCAAAAATGTTGACTTGACATCCATCTAATATACCTTGAAATTCTTATGAGAAGCAAGAGCAAGGAACATTCTAACTACCTCCATCCTGGCTACTAGAGCAAAAGTCTCCTCAAAATCAATGCCTTCAATTTGAGAGTAGCACTTACATACCAACCTTGCTTTGTTCCTTACAACTTCACCATCTTCATTCAGCTTGTTCTGGAACACCCACTTTGTTCCTATAATATTCTTATTGGCTGGTCTGGGAACCATTTCCCATGTCTGATTCTTCTCAATCTGATCCAATTCTTCTTCCATTGCTTTTATCCATTCATTAACTTTGCTAGCATCAACAAAAGTTTTGGGGTCTACTTTTGATAACAAACACAAATTTACTTGCTCATGTGTCTTAGCAAACTTTCTCCTTGTTTGTACACCTTCATTCTTGCCTCCAATGATTTGATCTGCTGAGTGATTCTTCTTAACATACTTGGCTGAGGTCTTAGGCATCTGCTCTTGTTCTTGTTCCTTTTCTTCTTCCACTTCTTCATCTTCAATGCATGGAAAGATATCAAATCTGGAGTCCTTTGAATCTTGTGAGATCTGATACAAGTCTTCATCTACTTTGACATTTGTGCTTTCAATCATCTTTCCCAACCTCTTGTTGTACTATCTATAGGCCTTGCTTTTGGTTGAGTAACCAAGATAGATTCCTTCATCACTTCTTAAATCAAACTTTCCTAGGTCTTCTTCATCTCTTATGATATAACATTTGCTGCCAAAGATCCTGAAGTATCTGACAGTGGGAGGTCTTCCATACCACATCTCATAAGGAGTCTTAGTACTATTGACCCTTAACTACACTCTATTAGTTAGATAGACAATAGTGTGAACTGCTTCCTTCCAGTACATATCAGGCAGATCTGTATCTTTCAACATTGCCCTAAACATCT
Source organism: Cunninghamia lanceolata (assembly GCA_027924645.1). Lineage (NCBI taxonomy): Eukaryota > Viridiplantae > Streptophyta > Pinopsida > Cupressales > Cupressaceae > Cunninghamia > Cunninghamia lanceolata. Next base: position 9,313,406 of record BSBN01000134.1, read on the forward strand.
CTTGTATAGTCCTATTCTTCCTTTCAACCACACCATTTTGTTGAGGGGTCCTAGGAGCTGACATATGTCTCCTAATACCATGATCTTCACAAACTTTTCAAATTCATTTGAAGTAAACTCTCCTCCTCTATCAGACCTTAAACATTTGATCTTAGTATCCATTTCATTTTCAACTAAATCTTTGAAAACCTTAAACTTATCAAGGGCATCTAATTTTTCTCTTAGGAAAGTAACTCTAATCATTCTAGAATAATCTTTAATGAGAAACATAAAATACATCTCACCTTGTTGACTCTTTACTCTTGTAGGACCACATAGGTTTGTATGAATCAGCTCCAGTGGCATTGAAGAAGAATACTCCTTGCTTTTGAAACTTGTCTTTGTCTACTTTCCCATTTGATATTCCTTACATATTGTGTTTACAGGGTTGATTATCTTGGGCATGTCTCTCACTGCATGATTAGATCTAATCCTTACCATATTATCAAAATTGTTGTGTCCCATGCTTTTGTGCCACAACCAACACTCACTAGATTGAGCCAACAAACATGTTCTTCCATTTACCTCCTTTAGATGATAGATGTCACCATATGACTTGATACCTTCTTCAACTAGTTTTCTAGACCCTGCCCTCCTGATTTCACAACCTTTGGCATGAAAAGTAAGATTGTAACCTTTGCTGCACATTTGACTGACACTGAGAAGATTGTGTTGTAATCATTTAACATAGAGGGCATCCTCAATCTTGTTCTTCTCATCAATAGTTATGACACCTTTTCCATAGATTTGGGTTGACTCATCACCTCCAAACTTGATAGATCCACCATCCCACTTCTCAATGTTGATAAACTTCTCCTTGTCACAAGTCATATGATTTGAACAACCATTGTCAATAACCCAAGCTTTGGCTTCTTCTCTTGCATGAGAGGCAGTCCATACAACCATTGATCTATCATTGTTTCGGTATGTTTGCAAGGCATCAATCTTCTCACATTTTCCAACATTATCGTCTTTGTCACCAACACTCAGGGCCATGAAAAGTGTTTCATCATTTGAATCATCATGATCTTCATCTTCTGAAAAACAACTACCCTCTATGGAATACAAACACCTTTTAGCATTTTTGTTACCTCTCCTAGATTCTTTAAGAGGACATTTAGAAGCAAAGTGACCAACCTTTCCACAATTGAAACATTTGAAGGGTAACTTACCTTTATATTTTCTAGTACCTTTCTTCAGACTTCTTACAAAATTTGCTTTAGCTTCATCAGAGCTTTCATCTTCATCAGCAGTTTCATCCTTTTTCTTCTTACTAGCTTTGAAAGAAGCTTCTTTCTTTGGAGCATCACTGCCAAACTCTCTCATTTCAAAAGTAGTAAGGGTAGTAAACATTTTATCTACAGTGTATGTATCTAAGTCTGCATTCTCCTCAATAGAAGATACCTTATGACTGTAAGATTTAGGGAGAGATCTCAGAACCTTCTTTACAATCTCATCTTCTTTCAATTCTCCACCAAGACCTGTGATGCCATTGACAACTTCATTCACTCGGAGCATATATCTTGCAATGTCTTCATCCTCTGTCATCTTTAGGGTTTCAAATCTGCTTTTGAAGATTTGCATCTTTTCTTTCTTTACCTTCTTATCTCCATAAATAGTTTCAAGTTTATCCCAAACTTGTTTAGCAGAACTACAACTCATTACATTTTAAAGTTCTGAATCAGCCAACCCACTCATGATGGCAAACTTTGCCTTGGCATTGTTATCATACTTCTTAACTTCATCTAAATCTGTAGGAATAGTAGCAAGAATAGTGTAACCAGTCTTATTAGATTCCCAAACTTTGTACCCTAAAGAATTGATGTAGGCTTCCATCCTTAGCTTCCAAAAGGCATAATTTATACCATCAAACCTAGGTATCTTGCTGGATCTATTTTGTGCCATCCCGTACCTTCCTCAAGTGGTTAAGCTTACTTCAGATGAACTTGGCTCTGATACCAATTGTTGAACACACCAAAATACTGAGAGGGGGGGTGAATCAGTATCTAAACAACTGTCAAATCCTTCAGAGTAGATTAAAACTAAGCATTATAATATTAACATAAACATGAAAGATCAACACAATGCACATCAACACATAACACTGGATATATGTGGAAAACCTAAGAAGGGAAAAACCAACGAGAGGATTTACTCACAATATATGAACCTCAAATAATAACTTTGTTTTAGGGCTACAACCAAAGCAAGCAACTACTCCCTGCAAACTTTGACTTAGGGTCACTCCCAAGGAAGCTACAACTCACAAAAGATTACAGTATGACAATCTTTCTACTGTCTAAAAATTGACATTAAAATTCACAGCTTTGATTATTGCAATTCTACCTCTTCACACTTCCTTATGATGATTGGATCAATTAGGCACACTCTACACTTGATTATTCTCACAGAAATGTCTTCAAGATTTACTATCAACTTGCAATCACACCTTGCCTAACACACTTTGATTTACTATTTATACATGATATTACATTGCTTGTCAGCCAAAGACAACATGAAAAATGCATTTACAAGTCGGTCAGACAACACACAACATGAAACGTGTAGAGGACAAGTCCTAAACAAGACTACACACTACACTAGCAGAAGATTCGTGCCTTGTAGACCTCAACACTTGTTTAACCAAGTCCAAAACATTTGTTGCATCATCAAACATCAAGGAATTGCCTCCGCACACTCTGCACATTTCAAAATAGGATAGACTTAAGCAAATACATATGAAACTTGAAGCATAACAACCACAACAACTTGAAAACCTTGCGTGGTACTGGAAACAAGAAAGATCTTCATGAAGCTCTTCTAGATGAGTCTACAAGAACATTTCCAAATACTCCTTTACCTCTACACATCAAAGATTTTGTGCCATACATCTTTAATCATGAATTTTGAGAACAACCAGTCATCTAGAACATAATGCATCATACTATCATTGAAAAACTAAGTTTGCATAGCACCAAGAACCTTGAAACAGCAAGAGAGCATGTAATTAACATCCATAAACATGTCCACAAAACCACAAAAACAAACATTCACATCTGGAGGAATGCGGAGCGTTTCAATCAACTTTTATCATCACATTATACTTTCAGAACACATGTTGGTACTCTATCATGCATAACTTTCACAACGGAAGGACAGATGATTTGAAACTTTGGAATTGTCACCTTTACTATACCCAGAACATGGTTTTAGAACCGCATAGCCAAAACTACTAATGTGGAAGAATGCAGAGCAATCTATTGTCCTATTGAGAACACCTTCACAAAACCAACACTGTCTTTACACTATCAACTGCAAACACCCTTCTGGTAGTCCAATCATCATGAAACTTGGAATATACATGCTTTGACACTATACTAAGCTATCTTCCAATCTACAGAGGCACAACATCAAAATAATAAAAATGTTGAGCAATCTCCTAGACAATCTCCCAAATAGTCATCTTGTAGCAGAAACTATCACCAACTTCCAGAGTCCAAACATTCTTTATATTAACACATGCATTCTTAGGAACAGTAGAAGAGAGTATACAATATGATTTAGGCCACCACTAACATCTTCCCAACCTCAGCAACACATCTAGTAATGTCAGTGCTTCTAATTCCCATATTAATGTGTCTTCTTGATGCTTCTAATTCCCATCTTAGTATGACTTCATACTCAACTCTGCAATGATCAAGGCATGAAATTCATTAATCACATGATATCCAACCATGAACTATATCACACATCCATAATAGTGTTGACATCAATGACAACTGTATAACCATAGGAACCATATGTGTAACACGAAGATCCATAATAACTAATCCCATAACACCTACATCCAATGGTACTTGAGTATAGAGGTATTGTAGAAGTTTATAACCTTATGATGGTTGCATTGAATAATTCAATGAACGATAAGGGAGGCTTGTTGAAGCTAGATATCTTGAAAAACTTGAAGATGCTACATCACTCACGCCATAATTATACACCTATATCTACAATTTGAATGATAAAGTACATATCCAAAATAAATTGCTACAACCCATAAAAGGTTAAAAATATTGAACCATCCTTAATCACTTCCTAGAAGTTTTGATTGTATAACCATATAAAAAAACATATTAGTGAAAAATGCATGCATTTATAAAGCTATTGCAAGATAGGTTAGATTGTTCAAAATGCTTCTTCCAAAATGTACGTGATGAAGGGGGTAAATCATAAAACGCACAACAACAGAAATTGCATATAGAAAATAGAACTTTCTTTATTGATTTGGACAACTTAATACATTACAGAAGCTCAAATACAATCAGAGGAATCAACCCTCCATAGGCTGCAACACATTATAGCTTCCTCTCATAAGACTCTGGAATCATCTGCCATCTGTAACCCCAAAGCTGCTAGGGTTTTTGTTTTCCCTGCCTATTCTTGACTCTACACTTCCCCCCTTAATTCTACTACTGCCCAGGATTACCAAAAATGGTTATTAATAGCCTTTTTGGCGGCCAACAACCTAATTTCAAAATTTGCATCTCCCTCCAAAAATAGGTCAACTTCCAGGAGCCATAACTTTTGATCCGGGTGTCCGATTAATGAACCGTTTTATGCATCAGAAATCTCACGGAATTCTCTACATGCTAAGAACCCGCTTTGCTCATTTCGGCCATTTTCAAGCCCGTACGGGGCCATTTCAGCTCGCAAATGGTCTTTGCGTGATTCCTTCGCCAAAAATCTTATCTTTTAGTTACAAAGATTCCTATAAATTCTAACTTCAATCTATGCCCAAATGCAAACTTTCTAAAAATAGCAGGTTGCTATTTTTAGCAGTTTAGAAAAACTAAAAATTCTACATCATTATTCAAGCGATTATGGAACCAGAACCACAAATTTTGAAAAGAAATAGAAAGAACATCAACAATTTTGAAACATATCTTTTTTCTTGGGTGATGCAAGATTGCCCTTACACAACTGGATGCTCCTGCATCAGACATCTAGGGTAATTTGAGAAGTGACCCTATCACGTCTCATGTGTTTGTGTGAGGAAAACCCAAACAGTCAACCTCTGCCTTAGACAACCAAGAAGAATCTTCAATAAGAAGAATCTTCAACAGGGCTTCCTTTCCATTTCACCAGGTATTCTTCATATTGCATGTTCCGAGTACTTCTTCCCACACGGCTATCCAAGATCTCTTCTATCTCATCTTTTGAAGTAGATGCCAGAATACTCCACTATTCCTCTGTTGGTCCATCCTCTATTCCAACTTCATGATATTCTGATAAATCAGTAATATTGAAAATAGGGGAAATGTTGATCCCACTCAATAGCTCTACCTCATATACATTTTCTAAATCATGTTTCTTCAAAATTTAGGATGGTCCAAATTTCTTCATTTTCAGCTTATTGTGTGTTCCAATTGGGAACCTTTCTTTTCTCAAGTGAACCATGACTTCATCTCCTACCTGGAATTCCTTATGTCTCCTCTTCTGATCTACCTTATCCTTGTACTGAATATTCATCTTATTAATGTGCTTTTTCACCTCTTCATGCAAATTCTTCATGTGTTCTGCAAAGTCTTCAGCCTCGGCACTTGTCTTTTCTCCTTTGTCCAGATTCCTTAACTCTAAAGCATTTCTTGGACTATTCCCATATACAATCTGGAATGGTGATTTACCAATACTCCTATTGACAAAATTATTGTAAGCAAATTCTACCTGTGGTAAAATCATATCCAATCCCTTGGACTTATCTCCTACTAAGCATCGTAGCAGGTTACCCAAACTCCTATTCACCACTTCAATCTGTCCATCAGTTTGTGGATGGTGTACAGAAGTGAACTTTAAATCTATCTTCAACTTCTTCCACAATGTCCTCCATAAATAACCAACAAACTTGGTATCTCGACTAAAACTGTGCTCTTTGGTAGACCGTGTAATCTCACCACCTCCCTGAAAAATAACTCTGCACTATGAACAGCATCATTAGTCTTCTTGAAAGGAATAAAATGTGCCATCTTTGAGAATCTGTCCACCACCACAAAAATGGAATCATGTCCTCTCTGTGTCCTTGGTAAACCAAGAACAAAATCCATATTGATATCATCCCACGGCTTCTCTAGTATAGGTAGTGGCTGATATAGCCCTATATTCTGACTTGTTCCTTTTGCCATCTGACACACTCTGTAACTCTGCACAAATTTCCTCACATCCTGCTGCAACTGTGACTAATAATAATTTTCACCAACAATAGCAATGGTCTTATCTCAACCAAAGTATCCAGCCAATCCTCCACTATGCTTCTCCTTAATCAGGTTCTCTCTCATGGAACTCCTTGTAATGCACAACTGACTTCCTCTAAACAACATGCCATCTTGGATTATGAAATCCAACCATTTTGTCTTGTCTAAAGTAACAGGTTCCAAACAAGCTTTCCAAGCCTCTGCAAAATCTAGATCTTCAAGATACAAACTTTTGAGCTCATCGAACCCAACAACCTCTATCTTCATTTTTGTCAACAAATTTTGCCTCCTGCTCAAGGCATCTGCAACTCTATTGGACTTCCCACTTCTGTGCTTCAAAACAAAGGTATAACTCTGCAAAAACTCAACCCATTTTAAGTGCCTTTGAATTAATTTTCCTTGACTATTAAGATACTGCAAAGCCTGATGATCAGTATATAAAACAAACTCTTTTGGAAACAAATAGTGTCTCTATTTCTTCAAAACCTGAACTATTGCATAAAACTCTTGATCATAAACGTAATACATTTTCTTGGCATCATTAAGCTTCTCACTAAAATAGGCAATGGGCTTACCTTCTTGGCTCAAAACAGCTCCTATAGCACTACCACTAGCATCACAATCTACCTGAAACACCTTATTGAAATCTAGAAGTGCCAAAATAGGTTGCTTTATAACTTTCTACGTCAATGTATCAAAACTTTTGTTTGTTGCTTTAGTCCATCTAAACTCTTTTCTATCCCTTTTCATTGTCTCAGTTAGGGGTGTACAAATGCTACTAAAATTCTTGATAAACTTCCTGTAAAAACTTGCCAAACCATAAAAAGATCTTACCTTCGTTGCACTCCTTGGCGTAGGCCATTCAATGATAGCCCTTACTTTTGTTGGGTCCATCTTAAGACCTTCCTCTAAGACAACAAATCTTAGGTATACCAACTCCTTTGCAAAACTACATTTCTTCAAATTGATCAACAACTTCTCCCTCAGCTTCTCAAAAATTCTTCTTATATGCATCATATGCTCATCCCAAGTCTTACTAAAAATTAAAATATCATCTAAATAAACAATAACAAAACTTCCCAAAAATTCTTTCAATACCTTGTTCATGAGCCGCATGAATATGCTCAGTGCAGTGGTTAGCCCAAATGGCATGACTAACCTCTCATACATACCCTCCTTTGTCTTGAAGGTTGTCTTTTATTCATCTCCTTCTCTGATTCAGATTTGGTGATACCCACTCTTCAAATCAATCTTCGTGAAGTACTTGGCTCCACTTAAACAATCCATTATGTCATCCATTCTGGGTAATAGAAATTTGTACTTGCTCATGATCTTATTGATGGATCAAGAATCTGTACACATTCTCCACTCTCCATCTTTATTTGGTGCTAGTATTACACATACCACACATGGAGTTAGGCTCTCTCTTATCAATCCCTTCCTCAACAACTCATGAACTTGTCTGTTCAACTCTTCACTCTCTGCTAGAGTCATTATGTGGGTTGTTTTATTCGGCAAACTGGCTCCTAGTATCAAATCCATTTGAGGACTTATCTTCCTCATTGGTGGTAAACCTTCTGGTACATTATCAAAGATAATGTCCTAAAATTCTTCCAACATATCTGAAACTTCTGCTGGTACATCTTCACATTTCTCTTGACTAGTCCTAGGAATCAATGCAAAGCAATGACGCTCATGCTTCATACCCTCCAAAAAATTTCTACCATCTACCAAGCAAATTATGGCAGTACTACATACCTTTTCTTCCACCTCCTTTAAGGGCTTCAACTTATAACAGACTCCATCCTTTGTTAGGGAGTATGTGTTTGCACGGCCATCATGGACAGCGCTCCTATCATACTGCCACAGCCTCCCCAACAGCATATGACATGCATCCATCAGTATGATATCACACAGCACCTCATCATGGTAGTCCCCAATCTTGAACTTCACTAACCACTGCTCATTGAACAAAGCTCTATGGTCCTTTTGCAACCATGCAATCCGGTATGGATGCAGATGCTTTCTTCTTGTCAACTTCAACTTGTCAACCATCTCCTCTAGAACAAGATTATCAGTGCTTCCACTGTCAATAATAATATCACAGCACTTACCTTCACATTTGTACCTTGTGCAGAATAGACTCTTCCTCTGATTAGGTTCTTTCTCCTCATCCAACAATGTTCTTCTAACAACTAGGGTTTCTCCCCTTTCAGCATCTTCAGAGCGCTCAGATTGTGCATCTTCATCAACATGTGCAACTTGTACATTACCTTCAGGTCTTTTATTTATCCTTCCTTGATGTTGTGGACACTCATATGCTCAATGTCCTTCTTCTCCACATTGGAAACAGGTTCCTCTAAAACCTCCTCTTCCAGGTCCTTGCCCAGGTCTACCACTTCCTCTTCCTCTTCATCTTTCCTCACCATTGTTCTAGTCATGAGGGCGGGAGGTATTATCTCCTCTCTGATTTTGACTGGTGCCGACTTCTTCACTTTTATTTGAATCTTCATTTCGGCCCCCATAGGGTCTTCCACCAGTCCTTCCAGCTTGACCTCTTCCCCTTTTCTTGCTGTCAAATCTTTTATTCAGCTTCTCTTCCACCTTCATGGAAAACTAGTATGCATCTTCTATAGTGGTCATTCTGACCAGCCTCGTCTCCTCTTGAATACTTGGCCTCAACCCATTAATGTAATGGGCTACCTTCTCCTTGTTGGCCTCTGCATGGCTTGTCCTAATATTAATCTTATAAAACTCTTCTATATACTCCTTAACAGACTTGGTACCTTGCTTCAGTCCTTGCAGCTTCTTCAACAGCTCCATCTCATAGTCCATAGGAATGAACTGCTTCTTCAGTTTCTCCACCATCCGATCCCATCTAGTGATCTTTCCTTTTCCTCTTCTGTTCCTCTCTAACTGGACCTCCTTCCACTAAATATTTGCATGGCCCTTCAACTTTGTTTTTGCAAACTTGACCCGATCTAGGTCCTCCACATCTTCATCCTCGAAATACTCCTCCATGTCATTGATCCAATCAATAAGCTGTTCTGGATTCAAATCTCTAGAATATGTAGAAAATTTGATCCTAGGCCTCTTTTTGATCTTTGAAATGGCCCTCAACAACCTAAATTCTGTAGGATCTCCTGCAGCTTATTATTCTTCCTCAGATAGCTCTTCTTCAGCTTCATCCTCACTTTCTTCTCTTGTTCTCGAATCAAACCCTCTCCGTAGCTCCTCTTGCAATGCATCGATCTACCTTTGTAGGGCTCTAAAACCCTCTTCCGTCAAAGCATTCCTCCCAATATGATTTCTTCATGGAGGCATCTTGATCTCTGCAGCAAACCCACAACCTCAGGTCCTAGTGCAAACTGCCTCACGGTCAGCGATCTATCTACATACTCAGGAACCCTTACTCTGATACCACTTGATGAAGGGGGTAAATCATAAAACGCACAACAATAGAAATTACACATAGAAAATAGAACTTTATTTATTGATTTAGACAACTTATTACATTATAGAAGCTCAAATACAATTAGAGGAATCAACTCTCCACAGGCTGCAACACATTATAGCTTCCTCTCACAAGACTCTAGAATCATCTGCCATCTATAACCCCAAATCTGCTAGGGTTTCTATTTTCCCCACCTATTCTTGACTCTACACTTCCCCCCTTAACTCTACTACTACCCAGGATTCCCAAAAATGGTTATTAATAGCCTTTTTGGCAGCCAACAACCTAATTTCAAAATTTGCATCTCCCTCCAAAAATAGGTCAACTTCTAGGAGCCATAACTTTTGATCCGGGTGTCTGATTGACGAACCATTTTATGCATCAGAAATCTCACAGAGTGCTCTACGTGCTAAGAACCCGCCCTACAGTTTTGGCCATTTTTGGGCCCGTACGGGGCCGTTTAGTGCCTCAAACCTGAGTTTGAATAATTTTCAAGCATTTTTCAGGAAACGAAAACTTTAATATCTTTCAGCTCGCAAATGATCTTTGCATGATTCCTTCACCAAAGGTCTTATTTTTTAGTTACGAAGCTTCCTATAAATTTTTACTTCAATTCGTGCCCAAATGTAAACTTTCTAGAAAATAGCAAGTTGCTATTTTTAGCAGTTTGGAAAAATTGAAAGTTCTACATCATTATTCAAGCGATTATGGAACCAAAACCACAAATTTTGAAAAGAAATAGAAAGAACATCAACAATTTTGAAACACATCTTTTTTTTGGGTGATGCAAGATTGCCCTTACACCACTGGATGCTCCTGCATCATTATGCATACGAATAGTGTCATGCATTCTATAATATCCTAAATTACTGAAATAAATTTGTGTTCTATAGTAGTCAGCTTAACTTCATATACTAATTGAGCATCATTTTATATGTGTTGTGTGTATGGTCTAGATAGATAATAGATGAACCAATATCTATGGTCACAATTCCATGTCTTACATTTCTAATAATGAGTAGAGTAAAATAGAAGCCTTTAGGCACATGTCACAACACAAAAACCTATTTCTATCTCTAAGAAGGATACATGTTGCTTAATCAGATTAAAAAAATGCTTAGTTTCCCTTTGAGTCCAATGCACAAGTTCTGGAGTATATTCTGGTGCATCTTCAAAGATTGCTACAAAATCCTTCACTACCTATGAAATGACCGAAATACCAGCTATGCAAGGGTTGTAGAGAAAAATACATTGGAAGGAAGGAAACTTTGTGTGGTTTCTTGGAGTCATTTCTAATAAGAGAACAATAGGTTAAATTCCTAAGGTTCATTTCCTAGTCTGAGCATCTCATACAACGTTTTCTATAGCTTAGAGCCATGAATTGTTGATTATTCAACAATTTTAGTAAATTGCTTTGCAAGTGTGGCCTTCCACTCTATCAAAGTAGATTGATATAGAGAAAATATTTATAATGAAGAGTCTTTTGTTTTCTCAAATTTAAATAAATCTTTCTCCTATTCCTCTAAAATAGTTGAAGCTTCATCTACTTTATGCTCTATTAGAAGAACATCTAAACTTTAAAAAGATTTATCTCTATAGGTTTTGTTTATTAGGTGAAGAGTCTTTTCCAGGGTATCCTTTCCTCATGTGGCTCAAAATCATCATTCTCCTCATCAAGATATTTCTCACTACCAATAATTTCATAAGGTGCAAAGGTGGGTGCAGATTATACAAAAACTTGTTTCTTGCCTATTAGCCTCTTTGATCAATAGTATCCTCTGCACTTGAGCTGTGGGTTATGGAATCATGACTAGAAATAGTCTGGTCAGTAGAATGACAATTGTACTACTAATAGTTCTTGAAAATGGTGTCTAGCAATGTATGTGGGATTAACATGCATCTAAAGTAGAAACTGGGAGATAATAAAACACAGGGAAGGGGAAAACACCACAATATTGCTACAACTTATTGAAAACAAAAATACAACACAAACAAAAAGGGAGGGATAGAGAAACAAAAATTAAACTTAAGAACAAACTATGCACAAAGAAAGGAGAAAAGGTAGTAGAACTAAACGTGGCCATTTATAGACTAAGAAAGATATGATCCTTTTCAAGACAATTTTTGGCAAGATGGGGACACATTTTGCAAGGATATAAGAAATAGTCATTAAATTATCTTGATTGCATGAACAACATGAGGCATAGGTGGGTAGATTAAATATTGTGATCGTGAATCACAAGGATAAAAATACTAGTTGCTTCTATGATAGAACACATAGCACTCACATTTTTCTCATGAATGTAAGGGTATGTTTCAAATCGACATTTGGGATTTGAATGACATGCGACATACCTTTAAATTTTTTCCTTATTGGTTGTTCTTGTGGCTATTATAAGATTATTGGTTGAACCACAACGTCTTCGAATGCCTCTAAAGTGGAGCTTGGGATCAACATCTCATGGTGTTGAAATTTTCCAAAAACTTCTTCTTGCTTGCTTCTTTCTGGCTTCTCCTCAAGAATATATTTGTGCTTATGTTTAGAATTATCATCTATCTCCTTTTATTTTTGCACTTGTTCCACCTTGTGTAGGTTTTGAAGTGGGTACTTTTCCTTTTTTGACTTGCACAACTCCATAGAAATTCTTCAAGAACTGCACCTTCCTTTGACCATCCACAACCTCAATGATTAGATTGTCCTTGAAGGTGGGTATAAAGAGGAAGATATTTGCCTCAACATCAATGCTTGCAAGAATCCTATAAGCTAGTATTGTTGCTTCATGAGAATTTTCTAGTGTTAATCTTCAATAGAGTCATGAACCTTCATCCCAAGGGAGGTACCTTCATATTTCTAAAAGTTGAATGCACAAGGAACTCTGATATAGGCTAGTAGATTTCCCAAAAACTATTAGTAAGTAATTTTTTCACACCAATTTCTTTGTTAGTTTGTCCAATGAGCAATGATAAAATCTTGCAACATTGGATAGATCAGTATTGAAAGAATGATCTTCCTCTATGTTTGAGAATGTAGCTCCCTCATGTGATGTGATAATTTTGGTTTTTGGTGCTTTTAACCAAAAAATACTTCAAGAAAGAAAAATGGGAGGAAGAAAAGAAAGAAAATGAAAGAGAAATAGGAGAGAATTAGAAGGAAAAGAGAGAGAATGGAGAAACCATCATATAAAATAAATTTTAGAAATAAATATTTATTCCTCCTTGTATAAATAAATGTTTTGTGGATGAAATAAAATTTAATATCAATAGCACAAAGTCTATTAATATCTTCAACATATATGTAAAGTAGAGCCATGAAATGAATGTTTTGTAAATAAGAAATAAAAATAAATTTAAGCATTAATAGCATACAATCTATTAATATCCCAAATGTATATGTGATATATAGCCCACTATAATTCCCAACAACACAAAGTTTACGTAGGAAATAAATACATGAGGGAGGAAAAAAATATTTCTTATCACAAAAACATCACCTACCCTTAATTACATATATACATAATAAAATAAAATATATGTTACATTCCAACATGAGGAGAAGATAATCTTTTTCACATGAAAATGTCTCCATTCATACATTTTCTCTTGAACAAGTAGTTACACAACTACTTGTAGCTTCTAATTTACCTAACTCCCACTTGAGTTTATGTACTTTATTTTCCACCTTCACAAACACTTTTACAAAACCATGTGCAATTGTCTTTTGATTGTCTTTTTCACTTTATAATATTAATTCTTAAAAATAATTAATCTATCTAAACATTATAAAACCACTAAAGACCCACATGACTTAAATTTAATTTGACTTATTTCAACCTAAAGTTGACTTGACATAACTTTTAATTCACACATATCTCCCTCTTTGTGCCTTTGTGACTAACACATTAATTCATAAGGAATCAAATTAAATTATCTTATGATTTTTAATTAAATTAATTAATTCAAAGGAATTAATATATTTTAATTTTATAAAGTTTTATATGAACCTGTAACATCGAAAATTGAATACCCTTGCAATTTCACACTATATTTTGGCCTTGCTTTAGTATCCATTCACTTAGTTTGTTTGTAGGATCATTTTAGCCCTTGCATTAGCTTTCTTCCCTCCCATGGTGCTTAGCCTTGTTTCTTGTGTTATCTTTTCATCAAAATTTGTTGTTAGTTTTGTGTTATCTCTATGATGTTCTAGTGACTCACCATTTTTTAGCCCAAATTGTCTAGACATTGTAGCATAGAAAGTTGTGCTTCCTGTCAACGCAAGCACAATTTCATGCTCTATTTGGCACTTGCTTTAGTGTCCACTCCCCTAGCCCATTTTAGGACCACTTCCAGCCTTGACCTTACCTTTTAACTCAAGAGATGTGTTTATGTTACTTAAAATTTTACCGTTGTCACATGCCAAAACCGTGAGGAGTGTTTGGGTCCTGGTTAAGTCTTTGACCTGTGGCCACCTTTTGAGTAGATCCTTCTAGGACTAGGGCACCCAGGACCTGAGTCCCACTTGTTTTTCTCGGGATTGCAGGGCACTCTCAAGGTCGGCCTTGTTTTGGATAACGTGACCTCAATTTTGACATTTTACAAACACTCTTAAATTTAAAAATACTTGTCATCTTATGCCCTAAATTACACCTATGATGTCATTTAAACTATTACTTTTGTCATTATGAGCTAATGATGTGATTTTTACAGCGAAGCTCTACCAAAATGAACATTGATACTGCATTTTGAAGAAGACTTGTTACAAGCTATTTGTTTATTTATTATCATTGATTGAAGCTTCAAGAGGATTGAAGAATAGTTGGAATCGCTAACTAATGATCAACTTGTACCACTTCATCATGATTTGGTATGGTTTTAGCCCATTCTTGCCTCCAAGCTTTGGTCACTCTCTACTTCATTGAGGTGAAGTTGTAGATTTGAAGTATTTTCTCTTAGGTTACACATCTCTCTTGGGTTAATTATCATTTCATTGATTGAGGCATATAGGAATCCACTCTAACACACTTGAGTAGGGTTTCATTTATTGGTTTTGTTTGTCATTGCTCGCCACAATCTTGGACACACTTAAGATTCAGAGCACACACTATTTTTTGTTACTGATCCAGCTATTTGTGAGGTAGGAATACCGAATTAGGGGTTTGACTAAGGCAAACTCCTATATAGCCACAACCATTTTTCCCTCTCTTTATGCATGTGCAAATTGCATTCAAGAGTTATTGACAGAAAAGCAACAAAAGATGGAGAGCAGGTATAGAGTTTGTCTGACAGAGTTGAATCTTCCCAAAAACCCTAGGACTAGGGTGCCCAGTCTCGAGGTCCTACAAGATCTACTCTAGCTTTCAGATCTAGGTTATGTCTGATCTATGTTTCTCTGCTCCATCTCTATTTTCCATCTCTGTAACAATCGTATATGTATTTCATTAGATTTATCAATTAGTGTTTTGTGTTAGTTTCTATTAATTCATTAGTGGTCAATATTTGTTTGCAACAAAGGAACAAATCCCTGAACAAATTAGCTCTCCCTTGTGGATGGAATCTAAGCACCAAGTCTTTGTAGGCTTGTGTTCCAATGCTATGTGGAGAAGGATTAACCTAGGTTAAGGAATTAATTAGTTTAGATCTCATTTTCGACATAACATTTTGGTGAACCCGACATCTTATACTTGCATAACCTTCCTTATTTCTGATTAATTAATTAGTTAATTAACTGATTAGGTACTTATTATATTTGAAAATTTTATGTGCTTAGTGTAGAAAACAAAAACACTTAAACACTTTTGCTTTCCTTTTAGATTAGAGAAAAACAAAAACATAAGCAAAACACTTTCTTCTATCCCTTAATCAACATTTACCATCTTGTCATCATATTTCTTCTACTTCTCATATCTCTTTCTCTTTATTCCATCTTCAAACCTTGGAGAAAGCAAGTTATGCGATAATGTCAGATCTCTTTCTTCAATATTTTCATGCATATGATGAGTCGTTTAGTAGTGATGATTTTGATATGTTAGATGAAGCCCTAGATGACTTCATCTAGATAGAATCATCCTCTATGACTCCTAAAACATCTTTTTGTCAAAGATTAATCAACATGATTTATTTTTCCAATTCCCAAAAGAGCCTGAGAAACCAAATATTGTTGTGCATCTTCAATATGATGTTCCTCAACCACAATCTAGTCCTTTTTTAACTGTTCAAGGTGCTCAAATAACACCGAGAGACCTCCTAGTTAAATCTTAAACTATGCAAAACAACCAACATGTTCAAGATGTGTCACAACAACCTCATTATAGTATGGTTGCTCACACATATAACACTCACAATAATAAACAAAATAAATAAACAATGTTTGTTCCTACTTTTCTTCCATATTCTCAACCCCTTCTTCTCCACCACCTTGTCTTTCTCAACACACTATCAGAGAATATGATTGTGTTGAGCAACTTCGTACTACTCCGACTAAGATCTCACTATGGGATTTAATACAGACCTCACTTGCATACCACAGATTACTCGAGGAGGCTCTACAAAAGGTGATTGTACCACTTTCTATTAGACCAAATGATTTAGTAGCACTACTTTATTGTATGCATGTGACAAATATCAACATTGTCTTTCAACAACATGAGTTACTTCCTATTGAAGTTCAAAATCAATATGATGCACTCATGATTCTAGTCATCATTAATAAAAATAGAATAAAGCGTATTCTAATTGATAATGGACCAGGTCTCAATGTTTGTAGCATAGACCTGTTACACAAAATTGGTGTAGATACATCTCTCATTCAACCTAATACTCTCTCTATTCATGGCTTTGATAACATTGGTAGACAATCATTAAGTACAATCACACTACCTGTCGAGGTTGGACCTGTGACCTTGTCTACACTTATCCATGTCATGTCCGATGCTCTTTCATACAATCTTCTTCTTGGTAGATCGTGGATTCATGTCATGGGGGTAGACCTATCTACTCTTCACCACACATTAAAGTTTGTTTATAACAATAAACACTATATAGTTGATGCCGATCCAAATCCTAAAAGTTGTTTACATGCAGAATCCAGATCTCATACTCTTGTTTCTAAATCTCTTAGTACTTTGATTCCATCTTCAAAAAAAGATAATCCACTGTCTCATGCTACTACTGATAGTGTTGATTAACATTGTCTATCGCCTTCAAGTGAGTTTTTTGGTGACGATTGGGATTCATTAGATTTTATACCCTCCTTTATTGGCAAGTATAAAATCTCACCGCAAAAGTTTGAGACCCCAAAGGTGGCTTCAATTTTCACTACACATACCTTTCCTTCTTCTGAAATACCTAAACTCACTATTCTAACTTCTTGCACTTCAACAAATTCTTCCGATTATACTTATACTATTAACTACGCCAGTAACAATGACCTACTGTCTCCTACAGAAATGGCATCCCATTATGGTCGGGGTTTTCAAATCTTATCCTAGATTGGATATAGAGGCAATGGTTGTGGTTTAAAAGAATAGGGTATCAAGATTCTCTTAGAACCTAATCCACATGGTTCTTCGTTTGGTCTTGGATACTACCATTTGAATCCTGCCAAAGCTTCTTGTTGTCCTTATCGCAATGTAAACATGATAATTGTAACTCAAAATTCTTCTACATCACTTAATCTTATTCATCCTAATTTAATAGACGTAAATTCAACTGTTGGCATACCTTATTTAGATATTTTCCCAACATATGAAGCTTTGGCTAAATTCCTTGGAGTCTATGAGCATTTGCCTTGTTACCATCATGATTATGGATTTCCTTATTGTTTAAATGTTGAGGCATACTTTAGGAAAGATGCTTGTTTATCGGATGATATCTCAGCATCTTAGGAGACACTTTAGGAATCTCCTCATTCGTCTGATGTCTCAAGCCGCAATACTATCCTTGTTGGAGATATTATCGATATCTCAATGGAGCCAACTAATCCTAAGAAAGTTATACCAATAGGAAAATGTTTTAATTTTGATGAACAACATGAACATTCTTCCCTTCTACATGAATTTTCAGATCTATTTGCTTGGACATATTCGGATACACCTGGCATCGATTCACAAGTTGTTACCCACAATATTGTGTTGCATCCTGATGCCAAGTCTGTAAAACAAAAGATCCAAAGAATGAATCCCAAGGTGGCATTGTTAGTTAATGCTAAGATTGAGAAACTTCTACAAGCTGGCTTTATCTGCCCTATTGACTATTCCCCTTAGATATCAAATATCGTGGTTGTCGCTAAACCCAACAACCATATTCAGATATGTATTGATTTTCATGATCTCAACAAAGATTCTCTAAAAGATGAATTTCCTCTTCCTAACATCGACATGATCATTAATTTCATTGTTGGCCATGCATTACTCTCCTTCATGGATGGCTTCTCTAGATACAATGAAATATTCATCAATCCTCAAGATCAATATAAAATAGCTTTTATCACACCTTGGAGAGCCTTTTATTAGGTGGTCTGGACTTAAGAATGTTGGTGCCACTTACCAATGCGTTATGACACTTATCTTTCATGATTTCATTCACAACATCTTAGAGGACTATGTTGATGACATTCTAGCCAAGTCCATCTTGTGTCAGGATCACGTCAAAATCCTCTGTCAAATCTTTGAACGTATTCAAAAATACAACATGCACTTAAATCCTCACAAATGTGCATCTTTGGCATTGATTGCAGTAAGCTATTGGGATTTATTATTTCGCATCATGGTATTGAGGTGGATACAAAGAAGATTGATGCTATCATCAGCATGCCACCTCTAAAAAATATTTCTCAACTTTGTAGTCTACAGGGAAAGATTCAAGATATTTGTTGGTTTGTCTCACAACTAGCAGATCAGAATCTACCTTTCACTCAACTTCTTAAAAAGGATTCTCATTTCCCTTGGAATGTTGATTGCCAAAAGGCTTTCGATGATCTAAAATTCTATTTGGCCAATTCTACTATCTTATATTCAACTGCTTCTGGACATCCTTTTCTTCTTTACACTTTTGCTTCATCTAATGCTATTGCAGCACTATTGGCACAACATGATGATGATCAAGTATCTTCCATCCATTATCCTAATCATAATCCACTACGACAATCCAATATCATCCTACATCATTGTCTTAATCCAACTTCATCCATTTGTACTACATTATCTACAATCGAAATCCATTAATCCTCATCCAATCCTATCATTCATCATTTTGATGCACAAACATGGGTTAATTTTTCGAGGGAACCTAAAGGAACCTCTATATTTCTTTCCATTATTGCGTACTCACTTATCTTTGTGTATGTATCTCCAAAGGACTAATTAATGAAATAAACTTAACATAAACATCCACCATATTCATGTGCAAGAAGATGCTAATATATCAGCAATTAGCATGAAATTCAAAAGATTTTTTCTTTGTATTTCCTTGAATCAATTTGTTACATCAAACAAACACAACAAATTTGTATCAAAAGTATATCTCTAAGTATGCACAAGGAGTAGCAAAGGCTTTTTACACAAATCTTTATATGCCTCGAAATGGTCCATAATTAAGGACATATGGTGGGCCATCAAGAATGAATGCTCACGTTGGAAATTAGAATTGATGAAAGGACTGGCCATGTAATATTTTTTAATGTAGACAATAAGTGTGAATTCTTAAAGTTGGGATAAAGAAGAAGGGAATCTAAGATGGAAAAGGAAGAAGGAAAACATATAATGGTTGAATTACCAAGCCCCAAAATGGAAGAAGAGTAGATATAGCCAAACCAAGAGGATTGCAATAGAATGGAAAATGAACTAAAAAGATCAATTAAAGTGAAATTACTTCACACCATGCAAGAGCTAAGACACCAAATGTAGTCAAGATAGGGTCAAGAAAAGGAAGGACCCAAAACTAAAGGACTATCAAAAAGTCAAAATGCATCATGCAAGAACTCAAAAATATTTCACAACTAAAGTTCAATGGGAAAATCTTTGGGAGTGAGTCCAAAGCCTAGTTGATTAGAATGACAGGTGTTTTGACTTTTGAAAGAGGACTAGCAATGAGAAATACTACCTTACCATTTGCTAGCTCATAGATGAAGCCACATTATGGTGGTACTACTAGGAGAATATTCTCATAGTCAATAGTCACATTGTGATATGGGAAATAATTGAGGAGTAGTTTCAAAGGCAATATCTAATGAATGAATATTATACCACTAAAATGAATGAATTCTAATTTCTCATGTAGCAAGGCATGATGGTGCTTGAATATAATTCAAGTTTTTAAGCCTCTTGAAATATGTTGGATATATGTCCTAGGTGGACTAAAGTAAATTAATATATTAGTGGATTGTCCTTATAAATTAAAGGGAAAGTGCAGACTATAAAATCAACAACTCTATTGGATAGAACTTGTAAGGCACAATTGGCTAAGGAAGAAGTGAATAGAAAATATTACTTTGATAGTAACTTAAGAGGACATGAGTTGTCTCAAGGAAGATTAAGAGGATGGTCAACACCCAAATCATTGAAAAAATCATCTTATGAATCATCTTGATTTTCATGAAAAGGGATTAGGAATTTGGACAAAGATTTCATGCACAAGATCACTATAAATTTTAGAGGGAACCAATCCAAGCCATTTAATCATCTAAATCTCTCAACAACTTGAATCTAGAAAAGGGACCAAATGGATAAGCAAAAAAATCATTAGGGACTTGTTACACTTATGGAGGACACTTTTTCATCCAATCAAGTTCATTCCTAGTCATCCTACTCATCCATTATTCACCTATCCTAATAATTTATCTTATCCATTTCATATTTCTAATCATTCATTTTCACTTATCATAATCACCCCATTTTATACTAATCACTTCAACCCTCTTACCATACTCATCCAACCATCTCATTCCAACTAATCCTTTCATCCAAGCTAATCATCCCTTAATCGTTTAACCCTATCCTAATCGTGTATCTTCCATCCATTATCCTAATCATAATCCACTACGAAAAAAAAAATTAGCCATTTGTTTTTAAAAAAACATATAGGAAAGCTCTAGGCTATCAAATTACTTCATAAAATTGATTTGTTCAAGGGTTTATGGTTTAGGGTTTAGGGTTTGGGGTTTAGTGTTTAGTGTTTAGGGTTTAGGGTTTACTATTTATGGTTTAGGGTTTGGGGTTTACTGTTTACGATTTAGGGTTTATTGTTTGCGGTTTATGAATTACGGTTTAGTGTTTTCGGTTTAGGATTTAACATTTACAGTTTAAGATCATGAAAAATAACTAAATATCTATCTAAAATACACTTATGGTTTCCAATGAAATAACAATAAAAAATAACAAAAACAAGACAAAAAATAATAAAAAACAACAGAAAACCATAGATCACCAACCTGGCATAGCTGATAGATGGTCTAGAGTAGGTGGGGAGGTCCTGGAAGTAGGCGGTGGGGGTCAAGCGACGTAGGTACCCATTTTTGGGCATCCTTTCTCATCATTTTCCACAGTCTGTGGCTATTAAAATGAAGCCACAAGCATGTTTCAAAAAAAATAAATTCTTTTCAAAAACGGGTACCCGGTTTCGTTCCTTTTATGGGTGCTCGTTTCATAACGGGTGTCCATTTGGCTTTGGGTGCCCGTTCTTTAATGGGCACTCGTTTAGGCTTAGGCTCCCATTCCAATCACCTTTTTCCTTATACGGAAAACTTCCATGAAATGTGTGCTCATCTTTGTGCATCGACCCTGGAGCTTGGTAAGATTGTCTCTCCTTTGAAAGTTGTGGTTGTCTACATGAGTTTGAGGTATGAGTGGTTAGATATCCTAGTCATGGACAATTAGTTAGGATTGGTATCATCCACTCTAATTCGTATCTTAACACCTATGAGGTCATTGTTCCCTAAGATATGTATGATCAAAGAATGAATTTACTCTTCAAGTGATATATGCACATTGCATCACATGAGCCATAATGGAGTAGAGGATAAAAGGTATGCACATGGTTAATATATTAAACACATCCATCTATCGCTATGTGCTAGAAGAGATTTTTCATACTAAAGACATATGGCCTATTTGTAAGAATGCATCCTAATTCTCTATTGAGATAGTGTGCCCTATGGGTGGTATAATTTGTCATTGTTCTTATGAGAGTGTGTTGTACAAGTACTACTCTACTGGGAAACAGATCTTAGTGTTGTTTAAGATATATTAGGTAATATTATAATGCAATCTTGTGATGTGTAAAGGTCTATGTCTTTGTTTGGTTGACTCTTGTGTATTGTTATATGTATCTTGTATGATTGTTGTTGATTGTATTTGCATGTTGTGAAGTGATATAAAGTCTTTGTTACTTGTTCAAGGTGCATTGAGATGTTGTTGATTATGTTGTAATGTGTTTTCAACTTTGAAAGATCCCTAATGGATCCCTTTGCTGAAATGAAGTGTTGTTTTTTGTGATTTAATTTGTTTTATGATTTTTATTATTTTTTTGTTTTCTTTCAGACTAGAGAGGAGATGCAGAAGGGGTTTCAGTTTTCTTGAGATGTGTATTTGCCAAGATGGCAAATAGAAATACATACAGCTGCAATCTCAAATAAAATGGACTAAAAATAAATAGTAATTGATAGAAAGATAACACATGAGAAATTGAGGCACATACCCATCAGATCTGTATTTTAATATTCAATGGAAGCCTGGTTTGCAACCCTACTTGCATACAAAGGCAATATTGGCCTAGAAGAGGCTATACATGCAACTAAGAATGAAGGATCTGAAGAATAAAGCTGATTTAGCACTGCTGCAAGCTTTGATCTGCAATAACATGCCCTGGAATCTGTCCAATGATGCACAAATGAAGACCCAGAGTAGGCCTCCCACAAACAAGAACTGGGTTGTCGTCCAATTCACCAAAATCCTTGAGAGTTTTCGTTCCCAAAAGTCTGAATGCTGCTGCCCCCTTCCACAGAGTTCAGAGCTGCCATGAAGCTTCAAAAGATATGCAAAAGATCCATCCAAAAAGCACTTCAAAGTCACTTTATGCATTTCCCAAAGTGGGCGTCCACTTTAGGGTTCCAAAAGGGATCAAAAATAAGAATCTTTAAAAGATTCTTTTATTAATGAAGTCTTCACAAGTTGGGCGCCCAAGTTGAGGGCCCAACTTCATTATTAAAAGACCACTTTTTAAACACAACGTTGTGTCAACTAGGTGGAGGTCTTTTTAATAACTTATTAATATAAAGTGACATGTTATTCACTTTATTTTATTTATTTTTATTAAATATTAAAGCCACACTTTAATATTCAATAATTATTCCAATTCCATCACCTGGCCATCCTGAACTTGGAACTGTTGTAGCCCACGCCACTGGTGATGTCGCCACGTGTCATGCCAACTGACAGTGCCTCCCTAAAATGTAGGGATACCTCCTAAAAAATAGGAATTTGACCAAAACTCCAAAAATGCTCCTGGAGGTCCCCTGATGCCTCCTGGTCAACTCTCGGTCAAACCCTAAAAAATAGGAGCCCTTCCTAAAAAATAGGAAACTGTCACAAACTGACTGGAAAGGCCTGTAAAGCTCTATGCCAAGCTACACTGCCTCTGGATAGGTCCCCTAACCACTCTGCTGACCTACGGGAACCCGGATAATAGGTCAACTCTCATGTCTCTGCTAAACAGCGCTAAAGAGGGGACATGACAAACTTTGTATGGATTGGTTGGTTAGCGTTGCTTATGATTATGTATGTATATGGAAATGAACAAAAAAAGAATCTAAGATAAACATGATGCATTGTTTTCTATTTCTTCATGGTCACTGGGTTACTTGTTTATCCACTTCAAGTCAAGTTGATGGTTGGGAGGATAAGGAACTACTTTGATGTGTGGGTTTATATCACTTTCCTCACATGCAAATGGATCTTAGAGTGAGTTGTGTGATGCTTGGACAAAATGTTCAACATTGTACTTAGTTATTATATTATTGATTGATCTTGACCACTATTGCATGTGGTAGGGTTGGGCATGTTGCTTAGGTATATTAATTATGGGTTGTACTATTGTTGATGGTTGGGAGGATAAGGAACTACTTTGATGTGTGGGTTTATATCACCTTCCTCACATGCAAATGGATCTTAGAGTGAGTTGTGTGATGCTTGGACAAAATGTTCAACATTGTACTTAGTTATTATATTATTGATTGATCTTGACCACTATTGCATGTGGTAGGGTTGGGCATGTTGCTTAGGTATATTAATTATGGGTTGTACTATTGTTGATGGTTGGGAGGATAAGGAACTACTTTGATGTGTGGGTTTATATCACCTTCCTCACATGCAAATGGATCTTAGAGTGAGTTGTGTGATGCTTGGACAAAATGTTCAACATTGTACTTAGTTATTATATTATTGATTGATCTTGACCACTATTGCATGTGGTAGGGCTGGGCATGTTGCTTAGGTATATTAATTATGGGTTGTACTATTGTTGATGGTTGGGAGGATAAGGAACTACTTTGATGTGTGGGTTTATATCACCTTCCTCACATGCAAATGGATCTTAGAGTGAGTTGTGTGATGCTTGGACAAAATGTTCAACATTGTACTTAGTTATTATATTATTGATTGATCTTGACCACTATTGCATATGTGGTAGGGTTGGGCATGTTGCTTAGGTATATTAATTATGGGTTGTACTATTGACCCTAAAGTAATATTCAATTAATTATACTTCTTGATGATTGTAATATTCTATATTGAATGTAATGATGTACTTGCAAGTTAGACTTGTCAATAAATATTGATTTTGTATCTATATGTTGTACTTATGCTTTCATATTATGGGATATGAATATTGTCTAACTAAAAGTAACAAAAAAAACCCATGATTCACATTTTGGGGTATGTTATAGGGATCAAAGATGAATGTGTGGAGATTTGGGCCAATAAACGATGGGAATGTGTGAGAATAAATATGGATAATACATGGATAAGAACAGATATATAAAATGGAAAAAGATGAGGCTGGATAAAAACCGGGTAAGAAGCCAAACTTGACACAAAAGTGTGCTATATGTCACTACATAATCATATCAAGGCGTTCTCTCAAAACAAATCCAAAACCAAATGAAAACAAATTTGAAATTCTACATAGCACCAAGGTATACTTTAAGAAATGACTTCTTAAATTTTTTATAAAAACTCTAGCAAAATCCATTACAAAGAAGCATAATATCTTACGTGATTTTTTCATTTTGGGAATCAAATTTTAGAGTTGATGGCAATATTTTATCATTGTACCATTTTGTTTGCAATTTAGTGACTATTTTTTTCTATTAATATTTAACTTTTATGGTGAATTAATGTCTAAATTTTCCATCAATATATAATTGTTAAACAAAGATGTTGAAATAGGGCAAGTATAAGAAATAAAAATATAGCTCCTAATAATGAGGGGATATTATGGCCCACAATAATGTGATATGTGTCCATCTTAAAGAAGTAGCACTTGCACCCATAGGAGGTTCAAGGAATACATTGATAGGAACAACCAAGACTTTAGAAAATATTCAGGTGTGAATTTTTTTTAGGGAGAGACAATTCTGAGCACTATAATGCTCACCTATAAAAGCCTATTGGCTAATTAAAGTTTCTAACTAGAAGCAATGTTTCAAGATTAGGGAAAACCTATCAAATATGAGCCAATTAGACACTTCTAAAAATAGTCAAATTACAAAATATAACCACTAAAACACTCCTCTGCCCTTGCATACAAATGGGAAAGCTGAAATATTTAAAGAGAACTTTGGAAACCAATATTGCAAGCCTTGGGAATCCGGATAAAATTAAACAAAAGGTAGAAGAATCTTTTTCATTCAGCTTTTCTTTCTGACTCCTATTTTTCATGGTGTAGAAAGAACAAGTGAGAATACAGTAGGTAGGTAATAATACATTAAAGAAAGAAATGACAAGGCATCTTTACGGTGTCGTCACGCTGATTGAAAGCCATACTTGACAGCAGCTTCTTCAATAATTCGTTTCAATGTCTCGTTGTCCATCGTTCCATCACATTGTCTCATCTGTAAAATCAATCAAATGTAAGACTCAGCTATAATTACAAACCAGAACCAGAATCTAAGTCTTTTACAGTCTGGACAAGTTCCAAATTGATTACTTTAATGGTAGCCGTTTTGATAATCTGTCCGTCAAAAGACGTGAGATTGGCATTGTGGAAATCCAAGTGAAGGGATTCCATAGCCCTGGTCAATTTAATTAAGACTCCTGGAGCTTTCTTGCAGTAAATTCGTATATGAAATGTTTTCTCTTCCAACTTGGAAACATCCAGCTGCAATACACACAACAAAACAAAGAGAATTTCCACGAGGTTAAAGAAGTCAGAAAGTTGCAATTTAAAAGAATTCCGTTTTCCCCCAAAAAAAAAAAAAACAAAAGAAAAAACATTTTGAGAGGGTTTACTTGGAAGATTATTTTCCGGCCTGGTTTGTCGACTTCATAGCCCTGACAAGTGCTACTTCCGTATGACGGCATTTCAACATCAACATCTGTTATGACAGAATCCCCGTCAAGAGTTGCAGAATCGTCGAGGCTTGTGGTCGCTTCAAGTTGTGCGATCTCAGCTTTAATGTCCTTCACCTGCTTCTGCAAATCCTGTACATAGCTAATGGCGTCCCCAACAATCGATGCCTTGTCCATCTACACAAGCAAAAACAAAACCCCCTTCAATTTCAGAACAATCAAACAGAAAAAACTTCACCCAAAATCTTCTAAAAGAAAGAAAAAACCCTAATTTGGAATATTGCCTTAGTGATTTTAGGAACAAGAGAGCGCAAAGCATAGAGCCTCTCATTCAGCCGGCCGCGCCGCCTTCTCTCAGAGATCAAAGTCTTAAAGTCTGAAGACTGACCGGATTTAACGGATCCCTCATCCTCTATTTCCTCCGACGAATACCCGTATTTTGCCGATTCTACACTGCGCTTTCCTTCCATGGGATTCGAACCGTGGGCGAAGTTGCTCTCAAGGGGCGTGTCCAGGCCTATGATTTTACAAGGCCCAGAAGCCTGGGAGGGGCTCTTTGTGCTCTCAAGAGGTGATCCAGAGAGCTCAAAATTTTGGGGCTTTGCAGGCAGATCATGAGAAGTCCACAAATTGTCTGTAGCAAAGCAGGACCATCCTTGCTCATCTGCATAGTCCAGATCTGTTAAGGACAAGCAATGATTATGATCATGATGATCATGATTATGATCATCCTCAGTCTGCCCTTCCACACCATTCAAATACAGCATGGAATTAATGTTGTCTGCTGCTCCTAATCTGTTGCACTCAATGAAGTTTTTAAGAAAAGCATTCATATAATCCAAGGACTGAGGACCTCCCATTAGAATACAAAATTTAGGCTCAGTCCTGACTACTTACAGAAACATTCCTGCTGAATTGTCTCAAGCTTCTCTTCACGCTTTTATTTTCAATCCAGTAAAATGTATCAGCCAGAAATTGAATATAATACCGACCACAGTTTTTTTTATATTTTAGATATATTTGTTTTTAATTTTATGCAACTTGCTGGTTTGTCCATATTTGATGGGATGTTTCTTTTAATCCTTTTCTTGTGGTGTACCTAGTTTTAGTATTTTGATAAAATGAAACTCATGAATCATGCTCCTTCAATATATAATAAGTTAATGGATACCAAAGGGTTTCTGTAGTAAATTTATATTATCCTTGCCGGCTAAAAAGGACTCCCTCTCCATTTTATCCCTAGTCTTTCCCCCTTAATCCACATTGGTCACCAAGTCATGGACCATGCAAGTAAGATAACGTGATTCTCTCTTTTTTTTTTTTTAAGATTGGAAATATTTTTATGAGTATTATATATTAATCATGAAATAATAGAGTACAAGGTGTTATATATAAAAAGTGATGGGTAGGTGTATGATCTGTGAGTAAAAAATAGTCAAAATGAGAAGTTACAAGTTAAAATACATAATACATGTTGTTACTAAGTATAAGTGATAACACTAGGGGGACAGGGAGGTCAATTGTCTTACTGAGGAATCACTAAGGGGGATGGCTCATCGGAAGGAGGATCAAGGACCTCCTAGCTATCATGAGCGTCTTGAACAACAAATGACACCAATAGTCCCCGGCCTCCAGGTGATAGCCACAATAGAAGGCTCAGCACCATCTAATCTAAATTCCCAAGGTGAACAAGGGGACAATCTAACAACTTAGCTAGTAATGCAAGAAGATCGTAGAATATATTATGGAAAACATATGTGCAAACCAAAACACACTTGAATGCAAATGACTTATGATAGATATGTCACTTCAATTCATATTGAACACAATAACTATACAAAGAGGTAAGATGAGAATCTATTATGCCCTATCTCATTTACAAAATGTGCAAAGTAGGTATTTATACAAGTAGCTCATTAGCTAGGCTTCACAACTATGCTGACAAGTGTCACATGCGTATGGTGTGTTAACTATGTGGATGGGGTGATGATAGATGTCAAACGTGTATGGTGCTAGCTCTATTGCATTGACATGGGGCACAAATATTGCCATGTGTT
Source organism: Cunninghamia lanceolata (assembly GCA_027924645.1). NCBI lineage: Eukaryota > Viridiplantae > Streptophyta > Pinopsida > Cupressales > Cupressaceae > Cunninghamia > Cunninghamia lanceolata. Next base: position 9,341,757 of record BSBN01000134.1, read on the forward strand.
AAATATACATGGTGTCAGTTCTGTGGCACAAAGGCCATTAGATGGCACATGCATATGGAGGCATAACACATGATTGTTAATGTTCCACATGGCATACACATATGGTTTGACTAGGCGCCTATTTATGAAACCATGTGCAAGGCCACAATATACACAAGAATGATGTTGCATAGTTGCATGTGAGAAGTATATGTAGAGGTGTGAAGTGAGTGGGTACACAAGCACCATATTTTGTGCATTAAGTGAAGTTATGTGTGCAAATGAAGATAATGTAGAGGATGCACAAGGCTACACTCATATCCTTTAACCCCCTTGAGGAGTAATGGTCCCCATTATGTTGATAGTGAGCTAAAGAAACTATGCACATGGTTGTTGAAGCATGTACCACTTAGCCTAATTGCTACCTACTCTTGACTACCCAAAAGAGTTGTTGTGTGTCATGGTGAGTACAAGTGGTAGTGGTGTCAATGATTCCATCCCTTATTATCGGTTGTAAATGCATCAGGTCCAATTATGTAGGATGTTGGATACTCATGGACTCCATAAGAGGGGGAATATATGGCTTAAGGAGTTACACGTTGAATATCAAGTATAGGTCCAAGTATTATGGGAGTTTGAGAACAAAGGCATTCTCACCAACTATGTGGAGGATGTTATAAGGACCATAGCGCAAAATCTTAATCTTCTACTATGTCCCCTTGAAGCGTTCCTTCTCAAGATACAACCATACTTTGTCACCAACCTTAAATGTGTGAGATGTGCAGTGAGTGTTGTGGCACTCTTTGTATTTCTATTGTTGGTGTGTAAGAATTTGCTTGACATATTGGCTCACATGCTAGATGTGTTACAAAAATATATGTGACTTGTGACCAACTTCCCACTTTGTGCATGTGTCTCTAATGTGGATGGTGTGTAGTAGGATATGCTAACAAGTGTTATAGGTTGGAACCCAAGACATGTTTGGAAAGGACTATGCCCCATATAATTGTGAAGAGCTCTATTATAAGCATGATGGATGTAGAGGATGTTGTCATCCCATGTGTGTGGAGATGCACAACAAGTGCATGAGAGTGTGGTTGACCACCTCACTTTAGTAGCATATCTATGAATGGAAGGTTGTAGACCAATCCAGTTGTTTATGTAACATGACCTACAAAGTTTTCAAGAAGTAAACGATCCCAATCATAATTAAAAAATGGTTGTGGGTAAGCCAAAGTATACCCAAACATCTAGGTGAAGAAAAGACATGCAGTGTTGACTATAATAAGGCTTTTCTTACACATGTTCATGGTGGTCATCTTAGACAATTTATCTGCCACAACAAAACACAATGTCATTTTGATGCTTTTTCATAGGTAGTCCACTCAAGAAAATCATGCTAATAGATTTCCTTGATGTTGTGTTGGAACTAATGTAGAGTCCAAGATTCCTATTTGCGGTCTTGGCAATGTTGCAAGGAATGCAAAACTTGATGTAGCACTCAATGCCTATGCACATGTGAGGCTAGTAGAAGTGTTTCTAGTTTTATGGTAATGTTAAATTGTCTAATTTTTTTTGAAAGTAGAGCACTTCCCAAACAAATCCTTGGTGTGGCACATCATCTAGAACATAGATATACATGTCAAGGCTTATAAAGAAGCTTGTTAGACATGTAGAAATCACCAACATATTTTCCTTGCAAAAGCTCAACATAGGTTTATATGAAGTTCACATCTGCTAGGTAGATTCTCTCCCAATCAAGGAAGTTGTGGCCACATGAATCTAGCACTATGATGAGTGCATGAATGGGTTGTCAGGTGAGGCACTCGGTTGCCTTGTTGTCTTTTCCCTTCTCATGATTGATAACTAGATGGAACTTTTGTAGGTATGTCAAACACTTCATGTGGCATGTGTTTTCTAGTTTTCTTTGAGTATACAAGAACTAAAGTAGCTTATGGTTAGAATGGACAATTGTCTCCTTGCCAAGGATGTACTGATGTCATTGCTTGATTGCTTATATGATTGCATGCAACTCCTTCTCATAGGTGAAATGGAATTGAACCATGTTGCTAAAGATATTTAAGTAATATGCAACTAGATGTACATAATACATGAGTACAACATTGAGTGCAAAGTTAGATGCATTAATTTAGATTTTAAAGGGATGCACTTGATGTTTGGCATTGCAAGAATAGGCACTTTGTAGGGGCACTACTTAAGCTCCTCAAAAGCACATTATTTTATAGATTGTAGTGTAGAAAATTGCTTACCCTCATAATTTCAAGATGTGTTTTCACTCGCTTCAGTGCCCACACCTGTCGCATGTCTCTAGGGCCATTTAACCTAGAGATTTAGACTAATTTTTCCCTCATCACTCATATTTTCCAAATTTTATTCTAAGCAATCATTTATTATGCTTTGTTGAGAACACGTGCAGTTTTGGTGAGCTCGTCGATTCATGATTAGAGATCGATGAAACTATTCTAATTATACAGTTTATTCTGTAGATGTGCAGATGCAATAAACTGTTTGTATAATTGTCATAGAATTGATACCTGAACAATAGAGCTGGGTATCTTTATTGTAAGCTTAGAGTTTACTGTAATAAAGATAGCTTTTATTGTGGTGGTGGGTTTTTTACCCGTAAGGGTTTTCCCACGTAATACTGTGTGTCTGTGTTCTGAATATTGTCTATTTCTGGTTTCTCTCATGTACTTATTTGTGTTATTTAGTTTGAAATGTTACCTGTCTACCCTGTCCCCAGGGAATTAACATTAGGAAAGCTATTTTCCGCACCTGTGTTTTCCTTACAAGTGGTATCAGAGCCTGGCCCGTTATGTTATCCTTGTCGGTAGTTTGGGTTTTTTGTGTTAATCCTGTTGTGTGGGAGTTCTGTAGAGTGTTATTTTTAAATTAAATAAAGATGGCTAGTACATCAGACAAAATAGACATTGAGAAATTCAATGGCACAAACTTTGAGTTGTGGAAACTTAAAGTTGAAGACATGTTAGTCTATAGAGACCTTTGGGTTGCTGTGTCTGGAGTTCAACCACAGGCATGAAGCAAGAAGATTGGGATCTGATATGTAGAAAAGCCAAAGGACTGATAAGACTGAGTTTATCTGACTCTGTTCTATTAAACATCCATGAGGAGAAGTTTGCAAGTGATTTGTGGAAGAAGTTGAATAATATTTATCAGGGCAAGTCCTTGGTAAATAAACTTTTCCTTAGAAAGAAATTGTATTCTCTGAAGATGGATGAAGGTGCATCTGTAGTAGAACATCTGAGTGCATTCAATACAATTGTTGCTCAGTTCACATCTATAGGTGTAAAAATAGAAGAGGACGATCGTTGTATGCTTCTGTTATGTTCCTTACCTGACTCGTGGGACCATCTGGTGATGGCTATTGGAAGTACAACAACTACGTTTTCTCAGGAAACTATTGTTGCCTCTTTGTTGTCTGAAGAGATGCAGAGGAAGTCTTCTGGAATGGCCAAAGAGGCTCTGTCAGTTCGTGGTAGATCAAAGGAAAGAGGCAAGAAGAAGGACAAGAAGTCTAAGTCCAAATCAGAGGGGAAATCAAAATCTCCTGGCAAGAAGTCCAAGGTGAAGTGCTGGAATTGTGGGCAGAAAGGTCATGTCAAGAAAGACTGCAAAGAGGAGAAAAAGAAGAAGAAGAACTACTCTGACTCTGAGTCTTCATACAATGATGCTGATGCTTTCATTGCTGCTCTGGCAACACCTGCTTCTGAAGATGTTTGGCTGATCGATTCAGGAGCATCTTTTCATATGACATCTCATAGAGAGTGGTTCACGAAGTATGAACCCTATGCTAGTGGCAAGGTGTTCCTGGCTAGTGATTCAACGCTGGAAATAGTTGGCCAAGGTCGAGTCAGAATCTAGTTCCCGGATGGCAGAATAAAGGGAATGAATGGAGTTCTTCATATACCAGGTCTGGCTCAAAATTTACTTTCTGTTAGTAAGCTTAATGATGTTGGAGTGCAAGTTACTTTTGTGAATGGTGGCTGTAAGATGACTAGAGGTTCTATTGTTCTGGCAAAAGGTGAACGCATTGGAACTCTATATAGGTTAGATGCTAAACCAGTGTGCTGTAATAATGTCTCTGTAAAATCTGAAAAAGCTACTATTGTAACACATGATGTAAATTCTATGGAAGTTAAACTTCCTGCAGAGAAAACAATGCTCTGGCATCATAGACTTGGTCACATAGGTGAGAAAGGTTTAAAAACCTTGAAAAACAAAAATCTGGTAGATGGGCTGATTGATTGTAATCTGGAGTTCGATTTCTGCAAACATTGTATATATGGAAAGCAAAACTGTGTTTCATTTTACTCTAGTTCTCATAAATCTTCTGGTGTTCTGGACTATGTGCATTCTGATGTTTTTGGTCCAGTTGATGTTCCTTCTTTATCTAAGTCAAGATACTATGTATCGTTCATTGATGATTATTCGAGAAGGGCATTTGTATATTTTTTGAAAAATAAATTAGAAGTGTTCATTCGATTTAAAGAATTTAAAACTCTTGTGGAAAATCAGACTGGTAGAAAACTAAAATGCTTGAGAACAGATAACGGTGGTGAATATTGCAATGCAGATTTTGATAAGTATTGTGTAGACCATGGAATTAAAAGGCATAAAACTACACCTTATACTCCACAACAGAATGGAGTTGCTGAAAGGTTAAATCGATCATTGATGGAGAAAGCAAGAAGCATGTTGAGTTATGCTGGTCTTGAACAGAAGTTTTGGGCTGAGGCAGTTGCTACAGCTTGTTACTTGCTGAACCATTCTCCCACTTCAGCATTGGTTGATAAGACACCTATGGAAGCATGGTCTGGTAAGAAGCCCTCTCTAAGACATATTCAAGTCTTTGGCTGTGAGGCATATGCTCATATTCCTGAAGTTAAAAGATCTAAGTTGGATAACAAGGCAGTTAAATATATCTTTGTTGGCTATGGAGTCGGTATTAAAGGATACAAGCTTTGGAATCCTGAAACTGAAAAGGCAATCTACAGCAGGAATGTAATTTTCAGAGAGCTGAAACCATTGGTTGTTGATCCTCAGCCAGAAAAGACAGAAGAAAAGAAAGAAAAGAGTGTTGTGAATGTTCCTCTGACCCCTGTAAAAGAGGAACAACAAGCACCAAGTGTAGATGGTTCAGATGAGAGTTCAAGTAGCTCCGAAGATTCTGATCCAGAGCAAGAACCTGAACCTGCACCTCAACCTTTGAGGAGATCTACACGTGAAAGAAGACAACCAGATAGGTATGGATTTTCAATACTTGATTCAACTTGTGCCTATGCTTTACTTACTGATACTGATGAACCTAGGACTGTGACAGAAGCCATTAGTGTACCTGATTCAGATTCTTGGTTGGAAGCCATGCATAGTGAAATGACATCATTGGAGAAGAATGGAACCTGGGATCTGGTGCCCTTGCCTGAAGGAAGAAAACCTATAGGCTGTAAGTGGGTATTTAAGAAGAAATATGGTCCAGATGGTAGTATTGAGAAGTATAAGGCAAGACTGGTTGCTAAGGGGTATTCCCATAAGGAAGGTATTGATTATGGAGAAATTTTTTCTCCTGTAGCTAAGCTGACATCCATTAGATTTCTGTTGTCACTTGCAGCAGCATATGATTTTGAAATTGAGCAAATGGATGTGACAACAGCGTTTCTTCATGGAGACCTTGAAGAAGAAATTTATATGTCCCAGCCAGAGCATTTTGTGGAAAAAGGTAAAGAACATCTGGTATGTAAACTTAAAAAGTCTCTTTATGGTTTGAAATTGTCTTCCAGAATGTGGTATCAAAAGTTTGATACGTATGTTTTATCCTTGGGGTATGTGAGATCTAAATCTGATCATTGTGTCTATTATAAAACTGAAGGTGATCAGATTCTTATAATTGCACTATATGTGGATGACATGTTGTTCATTGGCAATGGTAAGGGGATGATCTCAGAGTTAAAATCTCTGTTGTCCTTGAAATTTGAAATGAAAAATTTGGGGGCAGCAAAGTACATTCTGGGAAGGGAGATCAAAAGGGACAGATCTAAGAGAAAAATTTGGCTTAGCCAGAGGAAGTATATTACCAATGTTCTTGATAAGTTTCATATGTCTGATTCTAAACAGTTAGTTGTTCTAGTTTTGCAAGGAACGAAATTATCTGTTGAAGATTGTCCAGAATCTTCAAATGAAATTGATGACATGAAGAGAGTACCTTATGCAAGTGCTGTTGGCAGTTTAATGTATGCAATGGTCTGTACCAGACCAGACATTGCCCAAGCAGTGGGAGTTTTGAGCCGGTTTATGGCGAATCCAGGCGGATCACATTGGGATGCTATGAAAAGAGTTATGAGGTATCTGAAGGGAACTTCTGACTATGCTATTTGTTATCATGGAAACTCAAAAGGGTCTAAGAGATCTATCAGCATTTAGGGATATGTTGATTCTGATTGGGCAGGGGACATTGACAGTAGGATATCCACCAGTGGATACGTGTTCACGTTACATGGTGGTGCTATCAGTTGGATGAGCAAGTGACAGGCTGTAGTCGCTTTGTCCACAACAGAGGCAGAGTACATGGCAGCCACTCGTGCATGCCAAGAAGCTGTTTGGTTGAAGAGGTTGTGTTCTGATGTTGGTTTTAATGCAGGGCAAATACAAATTCACTGTGACAGTCAAAGTGCCATATGTTTAGCAAAGAATCCTACATTTCATGCTAGGACAAAACATATTGATGTCTAATATCACTTTGTTCGTGATATGGTGGAAGACAGGAAGGTGAAGCTGGAAAAGATTGACACTTTGGAAAATGTCGTTGATGCCTTAACTAAACCAGTGAACACAGCCAAGTTCAAATGGTGTTCAGATGGAATGGGTCTTCGGGCCCCTAGTTCTCAATAATCGAATGAGGACTAAGAGGTAGTAGTAATCTCTTTGACAAGTGGGAGATTGAAGAGAACTTGTGTCTCAAATTACTACTTGAACCTCTTAGTTGAACCTATGCATTGAACCTCTTCGTTGAACTTATTCTTTGAACCTCTTCGTTGAACCTTTCTGGAGTTCATTTGGTAGGTTCAATGACTCCTTGGTTCATTGGTTCAAGCATATGCGATGTTGGCATCGCTGTGACAAATTGCTATCGGCAGGACTGAGTTGAAGACCATTGCCATCGGTGAAACGAAGACCATTGGCGAAGCATTATATCTTTGGGCCGATGGACACTAGTCACTCCGACGAAGGTTATGGGTAGGTCGTCGGCGAGACAAGGCCTATCGGCCAAACTCTGGGGTGTTACTCTGACAGGAGTAGTCACTCCGATGGCGTATGTCTATCGGCAAGAGAATACCCGTTGGCATAGCCGAAAGGTTATGAGCCGATGTAATGCGGTTATCCCGATGGAGGTATCGGTGAGACAGAGGACTGTCAGAGCGGGAGCTAATTCTTGTGCCGATGGTGACAGTTATCCTGATGGAGGTATCGGTGAGACAGAGCATTGTCGGAGCGGGAGCTAATTCTTGTGCTGATGGTGAAAGTTATTCCGATGGTAACCGTGGTGATCGGGGAGACTATGCTCGTCGGTGGGAGGTGAAGTCTAAGGGCCGATGGGGGTTGTTATGCCGATGGACGAAGGCTTGGTATTGTCGGCAACAAAATTGCCGACAATACTCTTTGGTTCATTCATGCTTATAAACTGGAATAGCAAACGTAGCTCGATGCATGTGGGACTAATGTTTCCCACAAAAATGTAAACTATCAGACAACAGTTACGCAACAGTTGGGACAGCGGGTAGAGTAAGTTGTAATTGTAGTTAGGGCAGAAGTGAAAATGGTTTTTTCTGCTCTTGAAGACTGTGGTATATATACAGTTTTGGTGAGCTCGTCGATTCATGATTAGAGATCGATGAAACTATTCTAATTATACAGTTTATTCTGTAGATGTGCAGATGCAATAAACTGTTTGTATAATTGTCATAGAATTGATACCTGAACAATAGAGCTGGTTATCTTTATTGTAAGCTTAGAGTTTACTGTAATAAAGATAGCTTTTATTGTGGTGGTGGGTTTTTTACCTGTAAGGGTTTTCCCACGTAATACTGTGTGTCTGTGTTCTGAATATTGTCTATTTCTAGTTTCTCTCATGTACTTATCTATGTTATTTAGTTTGAAATGTTACCTATCTACACTGTCCCCAGGGAATTAACATTAGGAAAGCTATTTTCCGCACCTGTGTTTTCCTTACAATCCCTCTAGAAGTGAAAAGGATTTGGTAGAGATCTTTCTTCTTTCCATTGCATCAAAATGATGATTATTTTTACAGGGAATATTGTCAATAGAAAAAGAGGAAAATTGATGAAATAGTGATAAAGCTAAGTCACAATATTGAGACAATTTATCTTGTCTAGCCTGGTAAGAACCCGTGACTTGCTTTATAATCAACTATGAATCACCATGAATGTGAATATGTTTAATATTAAGAGATAACACAACATGCAAGCCAACAATAAGGGCTTCATACTCAACAATGTCATTAGTGCAAATAAAGTTTAGATGGAATGAGAGAGGAAGCCGCTTACCAGAAGGAGGGACTAATACAACACCTACCCCAGAGCCACTTTGACATCTAGATCCGTTAAAGAATAAGTCCCATGATTGATCATGCTCTAAGGATAGAATATGATCATCAGGGAATGAATCTTGATTAGGAATAGAAAAAGGAGAAGGGGCCTCGACCAAATGGTTAGCTATGGCTTGTCCTTTTATTGCCTTTTGTGAGACAAATTAAAGATCAAACTCTATAAGTAACATAACCCATTTAGCAAGGTGACCTCAGAGATTTGTTTTAGAAAACAAATGTTTAAGAGGATCAAATTTAATGATGACACATGTCTCCGCATGGAGGAAGTAATGCCTAAGCTTATTCATTGTGAAGATGAGAGCAAGACATTATCTTTCTAATAGTGTGTAACAAGTTTCATAATCGAGTAAGGTTCAACTGATATAATAAACAACACGTTCCCTACCTTCATTATCATGTTGGGCTAATAAGGCCACTAAAGCATGAGATGAAGAAGAAGTATAAAGAAGAAATGGACGACCGGGAATTGCTAGCATAAGAATAGGAGGTTTAGCTAGATAGGACTTCAGATCCTCAGAGGATTTTTGACAATCAACATTCCATTCAAAACAAACATTCTTCTTAAGAACCTTTGTGTGAATGGAAGAGTCTGATCAACAAGTTGTGAAATAAAATGATGGATAGCCTCAATTTTGCCTTGCAAAACTCAAAGCTGAGATATGTTCTTAGGGGTGGCATGTTCACAATAGCATTAATCATTTTAGTATCCACCTCAATGCCATGATGTGAGACTATGAACCCCAAAAGCTTGCCTGAGTCTACCAGGTGAAGACACACTAATGAGGGTTTAGTCGCATATTATAGAGGCGCATACACTCAAAGATGAGATGGAGATTATGCACATGATCTTGGTGCAAGATAACCTGGGCCAAGATATCATCGACATAGTCTTCCAAGATATTGTGAATAAATTCATAAAAAATAGGGTCATTGCACATTGGTAAGTTGCACCAACATTCTTTAGTCCAAATGACATGACCACAAAACAATAATTACCCCATGGTGATGCAAAATCAGTATTAGGTTGATCATCAGGGTTAATTAGAATCTGATTATAACTTGAGAAGCCATCCATAAAAGAAATCAAGGCATGATCGGTTGTGCAATCAACTATCATATCGCTAGTGGGTAAAGGAAAATCATCCTTCAGGGATACTTTGTTAAGATGATGAAAATCAATACACATTCGGATGCGATTGTCATGTTTAGTGACAACCACAATATTTGAGAGCCAAGGTGAATAGTCAATTGATCAAATGAAGCTAGCTTGTAAAAGCTTTTCAATTTCAGCCTTGACCAATAAAGCCACCTTAGGATTCATTTTACGAATTTTCTATTTTACACCTATTGGGCATTGGGATATAACACTATGTTATGGACCACGATATTCGAGTCGATACCAGGTATATCCGCATATGACAAGAAAATAACTCAAGAAATTCATGAAGAAGATTAGAATGCGCATGTCTCTCTTTGGAGGACAAGCATTGCCCAATATTTATGACTTTATCCTTTACTTGAGGATCCATCGAAACATCAAGAGTATCTCCAACAAGGAGAGTACTACATTCTGATAGATCTGATAAAGGATACACTTGAGAGTTTTTAGGGGATGAGAGGATATTACCTGATGAAACAATAGATTCCCCAAAGTATGCTTGTGCATTTAAATAAAAAGGAAACCCACAATCGTGATGATATAATGGCATGTGCTCATATACCCCTAGGAATTCAACAAATGTTTCATCATTAGAAAAAGAATCCAAGGAAGGAAATTCAGAAGAATCCAAATCTTGGGATATAAGTTCAGGATACACAAGAGGAAAATAAGGTGAATCTAAAGAGGCAGAAATCATATTCACATCTAGGTAGTCTCAATAAGAGGCTATAGAGGGTCAACGAGGACTCCAAGACCTGATGCAGAGCCATGTGGATTAGGCTCTAGAGGGATCTTGATACCCTATTCATGTTTACCACATCCATTTCCTTTATAGCCTACACTAGAGAGAATATGAAAACCCCACCCATAACGGGATTACATCTCCTTAAAAGACGAAGGATCCCTGTTGGTGGCATAATCTATGCATGAAGTGTAATCACATATATCCTTAGGAGGAGGGGAAGAAGTCTATTTATATGTAGAAGACTTATTTGTAGATGCAAGATTTGAAGATACTTATGGAATGTTGGAATGAGGTGGGTCAAGTTTATACTTTCCAACAAAGGAGGGTGTAAAATCTAGTGAGCCCCAATCATCATCAGGACATGCTTTGAGGGATTCAAGTCAACACCATGATAAACTTTGGGAGTAGGAGTTGAGAATGGGGAATCATACTTAGCAAAAGGAGAAGGAATTAAATTCTAAAGGGTAGGGGAAATATGAGGCTGGTCATATAATCTGAATGTTGACAATACTGCATAGGATTTGGATCAACTTTAATCATATAGGTCTTGTTTTCAAAGATGGATTTTATTGAGCCATGCAAGGTAGATGAGACTACACCAATGGCATGGATCCATAGTCTACCAAGAAGAAGATTATAAGACAATGCACCGGGCATGACATGGATGAGGGTAGGCAAAGTGACTGGGCCCAATTAAATTAGAAGCGTGATTGTTCCTAGTGTTTTCTACCAACATTGTCAAAGCCATAGATGGAAAGAGTAGTAGGGGATATCAAAGATGTATCAATATTAATAGGGTTCAGTAGGTCTATCCCACAAACATTAAGATTAGAACAATTATTAATAAGGGTACGTTTCACCTAAAATTATTAATTCCAACAATAATGAGCAGAGGATCATTTTGCTTTTGTACCTTCAAGGAAGGTAGCTTATATTGTTGAAACATAATATTGATAGTATTTGTGTAGATACAATCAAGCAAGGTAGCTACATCATTCATCCTAGAAGAGGATGCAATGGGGATCTTCTGTAGGGCTTTCTAGAGCATACCATGATATTGCAGAGAAGTTTGAAAAAGCTCCCAAAGAGAGATCTTAGCTAGAGTAGCATGAAGTTGCTCTACTAGATCATATTCCATTAGGGACTTCTGGGATAGATGAGGATGTTGCAAGTATGAGGTGAGCTAGTGTTGTCATTGATGTCAACATACTCATATTGCATTGACAAGAAGGATTGGATGAGCTGTGTGCTGAGGATATTGAGAAAATTAGCCTCAGTCAGGAACAGTGAAGAACCGTGATGAGAAGAAGGCAAATGTATTGTATAGGTTGAGAACCGGAGGATGCGGATTAAAGGATTTGTAGATATAAGTCTTGAGATGCCTCAGTTAAGATTTCAGAGGTCCGCATGAAGATCTGAAGGAGTTGTGGCTATCGGTGTAGAACCGGTTCCGGCAAGTATTCAGAGGTGACAGAGGATCACAAAAAGGTCCGGTGAGGTCCGAAATTGTATAATCCTAATCTGCAGATTGGAAGGAGTCTTTGGGATGTCCTTGTGATGTGCCATCTCAAGTTGTGTATGATTTGGGGGTCCGGAAGTACCTCTTGCATTATGACAGTGGCGACAGACAGTGTTCTTGAAGTTTCGGATAAGGAAGAGAAGAGATTCCAGTAAGTAAAGAAAGTGCGGATGTACCTGGTCATTTAGGCAGGCTTGTGAAGGTTCTTGGATCATGTTGAGGTTGTGTTGTTGGTCCGCATTGATAGTAGAGCCCGAAATTGAAGTTATTCTTCCGGATGAAGTTCTTGCTTTGTTTAGCCGACCGGATGAGTTGTTCATCCTGCAAATGTTCTTGTGGTGGCCGATCGGATGTGTTATTCATCTTGTGGATACTCTTATGGTTGTTTTCCGACTTAGATGTTTGTTCCTAAGTCGATGTCTTGTATAAATAACGGTTTGTGAGTTCATTTCGAAGTGTGGATTGTGTGGATGAGTGTGGCATAGCGAAGAGAAGTGCGAAAGGCAGAGCAGAGGTTTTTGGGCTTAAATGGAACTGATCCGGACATGGTAGAGATGTCATTCTCTAGTTCAAGATTGTGATTCTTATCACTTTGTAGACAATGTGTCTCCTTGTAGGCAGTGGGCCTCTTTGTGAGCAGTGTGCTCGGGCAGTGAGCCCTAATTGGCAAGTGCCATTCTTTTTCTTATTCTTCTAACAGAGAATAATCCTTGGGTTAATCACCCCGTGGTTTTTCCCTTAACCGGGTTTTCCACGTCAAAATCTTGGTGTTCAATGTGTTGATGTTTATCTGCTCTTGTGTTTATGTATTATGCTTTCATGGATGATTAATTGATATGCTGTTAACTAACAATGAAGAATCAAGTGTTTGAAAGAACAAGAAGTTTTATACAACTGATTCACCCCCCGCCTCTCAGTTGTATGCCTTAAATCCAACAATTGGTATCAGAGCCAAGTTCCTCTGAAAGGAGCTTAACCGCTTGAGGAGATCCAGGATGTTGTCATACAAGAAGGATAGTCCGAAGTTTGATGGAACCAACTTCACTCTCTGGAAAGGTCGCATGAAGTGTCACTTGGAATGTATGGGAAAAGCATACTTGGCTATGGTCTCAAAACCATATGTACCTCCACAAGGTGGTCCGACAACTCTGAATGAAATCACAGATGCTGAAAATAATCTGTGGACCAAGGAAGCCCTACTAAGCGCATTGAATGATTCAGATCTCTCAAATGTTATTGACCTACCAACTGCATATGAGATCTTGACTAAACTGGAACTTCTGTATGAAGGAGATGAGTTTGTCAAAAGTGCAAGGTTGCAAAGTCTGAAAGGGAAATTTGAAAGATTGAAGATGAGAGATGATGAAAACATCACTACCTTTATGCCAAGAGTGAATGAGCTGGTATGTGGAATTAGAAATGCTGGTGGAACTCTAGATGAAAATGAGATTGTCTGCAAAATCCTAAGATCCCTTCCTGCTGCCTACAAAATCAAGGTTGCTGCCATTGGTGAATTTAGAGCCCACACAACTGTCACAAGAGAACAACTGGCTGGCAAACTAGCTGCATTTGAAATGACCGAGTTTGGAGATGATCCTCCCAAGACTGAATCTGCTTTCAAAGCCAGTGCCTATGTGAAAGGCAAACAGAGATTTGATCCGGGAGAAAACTCATCAAGGAAGATGTCATGGTATGATCAAGCAAGAAGAGACATGGAAGAAGAAGAAGCAGAAACAGCTCAACTTGAAGCCCTCATTCCAAAGAGACTGCCAAGAGGATCCGGTAAGTATGAAGGAAAACTACCCTTTAAGTGTTTCAACTGCAATAAGATTGGTCATTTTGCTTCAAGATGTCCAGAAAGATCTGCAAGGTCTAATACTAACAGACAAAGGTTTCAAAAGAACTGCTATTATGTTCATGAAGAAGATGACAATGAAGGAGTAACAGATGATGAATCAGAACTAGAAAGCAAATCTGGAAATGAATGGGTGTTTATTGCCATCAAGGAAGAAGATTCAATATCCTCTGAATCTGTCAATCACAAGGTTGTGGAAAGAGCTTTGGCTGCTCAAGTGGAAGAAAAGGATGATTGGGTTATTGATAGTGGATGTTCTCACCATATGACTGGTGACAAGAATAAGTTCTTAGATTTGGAAAGGTATGAAGGAGGAATGGTAAAGTTTGGTGACAATTCTGCTGGAAGAATCAGAGGTAGGGGAACTATTTCCTTTGATGGAAAGAGCAAAACAGGTAATGTACTATATGTTGAAGGATTGAAGCACAATCTTCTCAGTGTTGGTCAGTTAGTGGACAAAGGCTATGATCTCCGATTCAAGAATGGAAAATGCAGAATCTTTACAAGCTCCGGAACTGAAATTGCATCCGGTGCTCAAACAAAAGGTAATATCTTTCATCTAGTTGGTTCAAACAAAAGTTGTCTGTTTGCTCAAGTTGATTAGAGTTGGTTATGGCATAGAAGAATGTGTCATGTGAATTTTGATAACATCATCAAGATAAGCAATATTCAGGCTGTAAGAGACCTTCCAAAATTGGTGAAACCTACAAATAGTTTGTGCAAAGAATGTCAGCTAGGTAAACAGAGCAGAGTCTCTTTCAAAAGCAAAGATCAGTCCTCTACCGGATTGTTGGAATTAGTACATACTGATCTCTGTGGTCTGACAAGAATCAAGAGTCTGCAAGGTGATAGATATTTCATGTTGTTAATTGATGACCATTCCCGGATGATGTGGGTTACCTTCCTAAAAGAGAAATCAGAAGCCCTTGAGAAGTTCAAAATCTTCAAAGCTATGGTAGAGAATCAAACCAGATTGAAACTAAAGTGTCTAAGGTCTGATAGAGGTGGTGAATTTACATCTGGTGAGTTCATTGACTTTTTTGAGAAGCAGGGTATAAGGAGACAATTGTCTGCTCCTAGGACTCCACAGCAGAATGGAGTAGTTGAAAGAAAGAACCGGACAATCCAGGAAGCTGCCAGGACAATGATGTTGGAAGAAAATGTTCCTCAGATGTTTTGGAAAGAAGCTATCAGCACTGCAGTCTACACTCTCAATCGAGTTCAAATCAGAAACAATACTGGTAAGACCCCCTATGAACTTTGGTCTGGCATCACTCCTACTGTGAGATATTTCAGAGTATTTGGTAGCAAGTGTTATATCAAAAGAGATGAAGATCTAGGAAAGTTTGATGCTAGAAGTGATGAAGGAATTTTCTTGGGTTACTCCACTCAAAGCAAAGCATACCGGTGTTACAATAAGAGACTGAGGAAGATGATAGAAAGCACTAATGTGAAAGTTGATGAAGGAATTGAGAAGCCCTCAAGATTTTATGAATTTGATGAAGATGACCAAGACGGTGTTCAGATTCAAGGAACTCAATCCTCTCCGGTAAGACAGAGTCAGCCTGATCCGGTAAATCAGGAAGAAGAGATAGGTTTGAATGAGCCTGATCAAGAAGCAGCAGTGCAGGATACTCCCAAAATTCCTAGGTATGTAACACTAAACCACTCTCAAGATCAGATCATAGGTGACAGAAGCAAAGGTGTGCAAACTAGAAGGAATGTTGCTCAAAATCAGGATGAATGTAGTCTGATTTCAAAGATTGAACCTAAAACAGTAAATAAAGCCTGCAATGATGAAAACTGGACTAAAGCAATGAAAGATGAATTAATGCAAATTGAGAAAAATCATACTTGGGATCTTGTTCCCAGACCTAGAGACAGGAATGTGATTGGAACCAAATGGGTCTTCCGGAACAAACTGAATGAAGCTGGTGAAGTTATCAGAAACAAAGCTAGATTGGTCTGCAAAGGCTACTCTCAAATAGAAGGAATTGATTTTGAAGAGACCTTTGCTCCGGTGGCAAGAATTGAAGCAGTCAGATTATTTCTTGCATTTGCTACCTTCAAAGACTTCAAGGTATATCAGATGGATGTCAAGTCTGCTTTCCTAAATGGTGATCTGGAAGAAGAAGTTTACATTGAACAACCGGATGGATTTCAATTGTCTGATAATAATGATATGGTCTGCAAGTTGAAGAAAGCATTGTATGGACTAAAGCAAGCCCCAAGAGCATGGTATGAAAGGTTGGATAAGCATCTTGTGCAGATTGGATTCAGCAAAGGTACTGCTGACAATAACTTATATTTTAAAATTGATCATGAAAACATTTTGATTGTTGAAGTGTTTGTAGATGATATCATTTTTGGAGGAAGAGATAGTATGTGCAAAACTTTTGCAAATCAGATGAAATGTGAGTTTGAAATGTCTATGCTTGGTGAAATGAATTTCTTCTTGGGTCTACAAATTACTCAAACAAAGAAAGGAATCTTCATTTCTCAGACCAAATATGTGAAAGAATTGTTAAGGAAATATGGTATGGAAGATTCAAAACCAATGAACACTCCCATGGCAACCGGATGTAAGTTGAGCAAAGATGATGACTCCCCAAAGGCAGATCAGACAAAGTATAGATCAATGATTGGTGGATTGTTGTATCTCACTCAGACTAGACCAAATATAATGCAGGCTGTTGGTCTTGTGGCAAGATTCCAGGCTGATCCTAGAGAATCTCATGTTATGGCAATCAAAAGAATTTTTAGGTACCTGAAAGGAACAGTTGAGTATGGTCTATGGTACCCTAGAGATCCAAATTTCTCTCTTCATGCTTACACAGATGCAGATTGGGCAGGAGATGTGGATGACCGGAAGAGCACTAGTGGTGGAGCATTCTTTTTGGGGAAGAGATTGGTTTCTTGGCTAAGCAAGAAACAAGATGCAATATCTCTGTCTACAACTGAAGCAGAATACATTGCAGCAGCAGGTAGTTGCACTCAAATCTTATGGATGAAGCAGATGCTAAGAGACATTAAAGTTGAATATGAGGAGCCTATCACAATTTTCTGTGATAATTCAAGTGCAATTAATATTTCTAAGAATCCAGTATTGCATTCTAAGACTAAGCACATATCTATCAAGTTTCACTTTTTGAGAGAACAAGTGAACAAGGAAGAAGTCAGATTGGAGTATGTTCCCTCAAAGGATCAGATTGCAGATATCTTTACTAAACCTCTTCCCAAGGATTCTTTTGAATATCTCCGGGAGAAGTTAGGGGTCATGGCCCCTCTGGTGATGAACTAGGATGCACTGATGTGCATCAGTCCGGTGGATATCACAGTCATATCTTGTGATCCGGATTGATGATGGGGAGCTGCAACTAAGGGGGAGCAGCTGGTATGATTCTGATGTATGAGAATTGCACGTATGAGTCCTTTGCCATTGATGTCAAAGGGGGAGAGAAGACATGTGAAAAACAAGTGGTTGATGATCAAAGGGGGAGCAGTAAAGGAAGAGAAGACATGTGAAAAGTTGTTGTTGATAGGGGGAGCTGTGACAGAAAGGAGAAGTTCTTGTCTTGATGGTTTTTCACATCATATGTTGCCATCAATGACAAAGGGGGAGATTGTTGCAAGTATGAGGTGAGCCAGTGTTGTCATTGATGTCAACATACTCATATTGCATTGGCAAGAAGGATTGGATGAGCTGTGTGCTGAGGATATTGAGAAAATTAGCCTCAGTCAGGAACAGTGAAGAACCGTGATGAGAAGAAGGCAAATGTATTGTATAGGTTGAAAACCGGAGGATGCGGATTAAAGGGTTTGTAGATATAAGTCTTGAGATGCCTCAGTTAAGATTTCAGAGGTCCGCATGAAGATCTGAAGGAGTTGTGGCTATCGGTGTAGAACAGGTTCCGGTAAGTATTCAGAGGTGACAGAGGATCACAAAAAGGTCCGGTGAGGTCCGGAACTGTATAATCCTAATCTGCGGATTGGAAGGAGTCTTTGGGATGTCCTTGTGATGTGCCATCTCAAGTTGTGTATGATTTGGAGGTCCGAAAGTACCTCTTGCATTATGACAGTGGCGACAGACAGTGTTCTTGAAGTTCCAGATAAGGAAGAGAAGAGATTCCAGTAAGTAAAGAAAGTGCGGATGTACCTGGTCATTCAGGCAGGCTTGTGAAGGTTCTTGGATCATGTTGAGGTTGTGTTGTTGGTCCGCATTGATAGTAGAGCCCGGAATTGAAGTTATTCTTCCGGATGAAGTTCTTGCTTTGTTTAGCCGACCGGATGAGTTGTTCATCCTGTGAATGTTCTTGTGGTGGCCGACCGGATGTGTTATTCATCTTGCAGATACTCTTATGGTTGTTTGCCGACTTAGATGTTTGTTCCTAAGTCGATGTCTTGTATAAATAACGGTTTGTGAGTTCATTTCGAAGTGTGGATTGTGTGGATGAGTGTGGCATAGCAAAGAGAAGTGCAAAAGGCAGAGCAGAGGTTTTTGGGCTTAAATGGAACTGATCCGGACATGGTAGAGATGTCATTCTCTAGTTCAAGATTGTGATTCTTATCACTTTGTAGACAGTGTGTCTCCTTGTAGGCAGTGGGCCTATTTGTGAGCAGTGTGCTCGGGCAGTGAGCCCTAATTGGCAAGTGCCATTCTTTTTCTTATTCTTCTAACAGAGAATAATCCTTGGGTTAATCACCCCGTGGTTTTTCTCTTAACCGGGTTTTCCACGTCAAAATCTTGGTGTTCAATGTGTTGATGTTTATCTGCTCTTGTGTTTATGTATTATGCTTTCATGGATGATTAATTGATATGCTGTTAAC
Organism: Cunninghamia lanceolata; assembly: GCA_027924645.1. Taxonomy (NCBI): domain Eukaryota; kingdom Viridiplantae; phylum Streptophyta; class Pinopsida; order Cupressales; family Cupressaceae; genus Cunninghamia; species Cunninghamia lanceolata. Next base: position 9,360,503 of record BSBN01000134.1, read on the forward strand.
TAACAACGAAGAATCAAGTGTTTGAAAGAACAAGAAGTTTTATACAACTGATTCACCCCCCCCTCTCAGTTGTATGCCTTAAATCCAACAGAGGAGGTGGAGGTAGAGTTGGAAAAGAAGTGGGGAGGGAAACAAGGACAGAGGCACTCTGTTTGTTTTGCCTAATGTTATATGTGTGGGCTACCACATGGTAATTAGGAACCCCTATCTAATTTAACATTATAGACTTAGCAATTTGTGTGAAATAGTCACCAAGTTGAGGTGTGTTTGAGACACCCTAAACAACCATGACCGATTTAACTTAGTTGTTTGCATCTTGGACCTAAAATGTATCACAATTTTCAATTTCACGATGTTATGGTGTTAGTGTTTTTTCTATATTTTCTCCTTTGGATAGAAAATTCCAGTTAGAAGCCATGTTTTCTCTTAGTGATTCGACAAGTCATATCTTGTGCCCACGATGTTTGATTTTGGACTTATTATATGTGAGAGAGGTAATTTTCTAAGCACTTCATAGTGGATTAGGTTTGGAGATGTTGCTATGTGATTTGTTCACTTAAATTTCTATTTGAGCTATTCATTGGCTCCTTTGATTATGGTACTTTGTGAGTTTGTGGCAAATCAAATCTAGAGGTGATTTGGTGTTTGAGTCATGTAAAACTTACATGTTTATCTCTAGTTATCTATATTTGACATGGTTACCAATTTATGGTTGAATTTGTATGTTGTATTGTGAGATCTATGAGTTGTGCAGTATTGTAGGTTTTCCATACTTATAGGTTGCATGGATAACTCAGATGTGGGTTATCTATACCCACAAACATTTCAATGTTTATGCAAATTCTATTTGGTTGTCTTAGTTTGGTCACTTGGTTCATTGGTTTGGTTGTCATTATTAGGTAGAGAGAGATGGTGTTACTTGATACAATTGTGTTGTGGGACCTAGACTTGTTGACTATATAGTATAGATGTGTGAGACTTGGTGGAAGTTTGATGTAATTAAATTGGATGGTGATCATGGTGTCATAGAGGTTCCTTGTATACTAGTGGAGATTTAACACAACATGGCTGTTATGCAGATGCATTATTGGTGGTGTTGGATTGATTCTTTAATTTTAGGTGGCAGTTTATCTTCTTCATTTGGAGATCATGGTTTTACTTTACCCTTTGGGAGATGTTGTTGCAGTTGATTTCTTTGATTGTGTTGGCTCCATAGATGATCTTCAGTTAGGAGATGGTTATCATGATGCCATAGGTATCTCAGTATCACAGTTATGTGGGAGCTTTAGAGGTGATGTGGATTCATCACTTGGTGATGGATGATCTTCTATAGTGGTTGGTATCATGGAGGAGATCTTGGATCCTATATCTTGTATGTATTGAGAGTTCTTTGACATCTTGAGTCCGATTGATAGGGGATAGTTATCTTCATGTGATTTGGAGATGTTGACATCTTGGTTGACCATAGAGGACTCTTGGAGTCTTTGGTTGAGTTGTCAATTATGACTTGTCATTTTGATAGATGATCCTAGGTTTAGAGGATGGATGTTATTGTGCCATAGTTGACTCTTTTATCTAGATTAGAGTTTTGGCATGATACAAATGCTCTTGGGAGAAAATATGTTCATTTGAGACAAATGATCTTCCTTTGAGGAGATATAGATCATGACATCATGGTGAGTTCTCGATTATGCATTTGGAGCGTTGACAATGATTTGTGATAATTTGATTGATGAGTGGTGTGATCATTTTGCTTGTGAGCTTCTGGTTATTGTAGTGTTGCATTGGAGTTCAGTTGGCATGAGGTGATTGGTTGTACACCTATTTCAGATTTGGGTGAGGCTAGAGATCTCTTGTTTCTTAGAGATTATGTGTTAAAATAGTTACTCTTTGATGAGGTTTCAGCATGAAGACCAAGGAGTCTACACTGGATTTGAATATATAAAACACTCAAAATGTTGAGTCAATTCACACAGGCCATAGACTAGTTTTGGATTAGCAAATACAAAATTGTTTTGAGTCGACTTGATCATAGTAGACAATAGTTTTAGTAAATTCTGAACAACAATTTATATATGCTTTTGGAATGCCCTAGAGACAGGGTAGTATTCTTCATTTTAAAACAAATAAGGATTATTTTTGTAGATAACCTGCATTTAGAAAATTAGAATATTAGAAGTTCAATCCTTATTCGAGAATAACTGTAACATGATATCAATTTCCAACCAGCTCTAAAGATATTTTGATTCCATACTTTGCATAAAACTGGAAATATTCTCCATGCTGAAACAAAGTATAGAAAACTAAAATTATTGGGACATAATAGTATAATAGGAAGTTAGTTTGTTGTAAGATTGCATAAAGAGTAGAAAACTTAATCATTTCAACTATCCTTATACATTGGAAGTATGATAAAGGATTCATTCATTTTGTTCATATAAACAATGTTTCATTTGTTGTAATTCAGGATAGGACATAAGATAGACTTATGAGTGCAGTTATGAGTTGGAAGTGAAAGCTTTTCAACCCATAAATATACTTGTAAGCATGTATATTGTAAATATGAGTATCATAAGCATGAGTATGAGTATTATAAACATGAGTATCATAAACACAAGTGTCATAAACAAGTGTGGCATAGGCATGTGTGAGACAAGAAGGTGTATCATCTTTGATAACTTTAGGATACTTTAGTTTGAGAGTGATGTTTGGCTTAGTTTATAACATATAGGATAGATTTGGAACAACCAAGTAAACATACCCTACAAGTTAATTATGATTCCAATTATATCTTGTTAACATCTCTATGTGATAAACTAAGTTCAGTCAAATCTGATTTGAAACAATTTACTTATTTCAGAGTTAATTATTACATAAACATACAAATATTTGTTGGAATTAGGGCAGACAACTGAGAGGGGGGGTGAATCAGTTGTCACAAAACTTTATCTTTTGCTGCATTTAATCTTCTTTACCACTTATTAACAAATTAATGATATAACCATGAAAGCATGAATCAACAACACATGAGCAGCAACATAATCAACACACATAACACCATGATTTTTACGTGGAAACCCAGTTAAGGGGAAAACCATGGTGGGGGTTAACCCACAAGATTTAATCTCTATTAAAAGAATAGAAAAATGGGAAGGCACTTGCCTTCTGCCCAGAGCTCACTGCTCCAAGAGACTCACTGTCTACAAAAATATTCACATGGTTAACACTGAAAGGTTGAACTAATATATATGCTTGTTGAGTCCACTTTCAGTCAACTCACTATCCTTAAATGATATTGAACCTCTTCTTATAGAAAGAAGTATGTAGAAATTTTTTTTCCATGTACGAATATAGTACATCAACCTAGATACATATGATAAAGATCAGTGACCCCAAATTAAATGATTTCCACCTTTTGTCGGCCTTGCAGTTGAGTGCATCACCTTGAAAACGTGCAAATTCACCTCTTTTAGATGAACATCAAACTATGAGTCTCAAAAATCAATGTGATTTTTTACATGACCCCTCTTAGGACAAATAATTAAATAGGTAACCTCAAGATTAGTACGAGATTTAAATATTTTGGCATGCAATCTAGATAATTAAAGTTATGTTATACAATGAAATTAGTATATGGTAAAAAATAAAGCATCAAATATAATTTAAATCATATGGGCATTTTCATGATGCTTATTAGACATTATTCTCAAACCATGATGAAATTAGCTTCATATGAAATACCACATGACTTAATAAATTTTGACTAGGCCTGAAATAACTGTTTTGAAACTATAATATGTACTATGCAACTGTGATGCTACAAAATGAGTAAAGCACTTGGAAACTACCTATAAAACCCAAAAAACATGAAAAAAAATATTTTTGGTTGATATAGGATTCTTTGTAGGCTAGAATGCTCCTACATCCTCAACCAAAAAATATCAACACATTGACTACAACATGTTAGTGACTTAAGATTTACCACTAACAAGATGGCGCTAGGATTCTAAAAATTATCATGACATAAAAGAATTATGGAGATGAAAACCCACAAGATTCCAAAGTGGTGAAAGCGAAAAGCTCCTTATTTGCAAGACAAATACCACATATCCTCACATTTTATTTTCCACCAATTAGAATGCTAAAATAATATTGATTGATGACTAACATTGAAATAGGATGATTAACGAATGGGATTATTGTAATAGATACAACAATAATATTTCTTGGATACCATATGAATATCAAAGCATTCATAAATGAAAATTATGAATCTTAGAGGAGTTGTTAATCATACCATGTATCTTAGGATTTATCTTTTAGGCAAAGACTACCAAAAACCCCACTGTTAACTACATTTGATCATAGAGATTACCGTTCCACTTTGAGAATAAAGAGTCACAAAAATATGAAGTAGGGGAGAAGCAAAAAGGAGCTTATCATATGCCCATTAGAGTGATTAGATTTACTCCCTTTGCACAATGGAAAAAGTACATTAGGTGTCTAATTATGGATTTCTAGTACTACAGGTTTTACTTGGCTTTTGGCAAATTGTCAAATTCTCTCATCTAGTAGGACTAGTGTACTGCATGGTCACATGGTTAGGGATCCTTGTGTATTTTTTAGGTCCTTTGCTAAGTGTTGAAATAATGCAATTTCTCCCACCATCATTAAATAATCATTTTCATAATTAAATAAAGAGGGAAAACTAGTAAATATAAATTTCTAGAAGAGGCAAATTAGTAAATAATATTTAGGAAGTTTCTAGATGAGAGAAAAATATCAAATTCTTGTAACTAGTAAAGTCTTGTAAAGTCCTCTATATATTGCGGCATCTTATAATGTTTTTCATTAAGAAATAGAAGTTTTGGATGTTGTAGCATTGTGTGTGTTTACCTCTATCCACCATCAGAGTGGTATCAAAGCAAGACATCTAAAGAAATTGAGGGTTCTTTGTAGTTGCCATAGAAGGAAGAGTTAATTTGGAGGGAGGCCCAACCACTAAAGAAAATGCAAGAGGTCAAGGTAAAGTAAAGAGTTTGATTGTAATACATAAGTTGTTGTAGAAGACTACAACCACAAGGAAGATAAAGTTGTTTCCACTGCCAAAGAGATATAGGGTAGTCAAGAGGAAGCCATAGAATTAAATAAGCATTTGCCAAAAACCCTAGACACGATTTGAAGGGAGTCTTGATCATTGAAGGAAGTCACATTCTAGGTTTCAAACTGGTCAAAGAGTTAGTGGAAGATCACAAATGTTAAGTTGTTGATAGAAAGGAAAAGGAAAAATCACCCATCTAAGTATGAGCTAAAAAGAAGCAAGGTACGTGGAATAGCTTCCTACACTGAACTAATGAGGGGAGAGTTATGCAAATTTTTAAATCCTTTACAGTTACAAATATGTGTTATACAATAACAAGGAGATTAATCAAACATTAAATGTAAGAACAATACCAAAGACACAAGATATACGTGGGGAAACCTTTTCAAGTGAAAAACCCCACACTCCAAAACCTGCACAATGTATTAACAAATCAAATGTTGATTACAATACACTTGCAATGCAAGTTCTTTTAGGAGTTCCCAAGATGTCAATTCTGGAGCAATTACGGCAACATTTCGGTACCTACAAATGAACCATACATCCAATACTCCAAGCACCTATATTTATTGAGTTTTAGGGCCAACATGGGAAGCTTCAAGAGGTGGGCATCCAACTTGGCCTCATGGTTTGTTCAACATGCATTCAACCTCCTTATATCTATCATAACCTGTAAGTTTGACTTTCCCAAGATGGAGCACTCCATCCAAGAATAGACTATGACAGATGCTCTTACACATCTTACAGTTGTCATAGAATCCTTCATACATGACAACACTTACAACTGTAAGAGAATCCATCATAACTGACTAATAATAGCATATTCCTCTTATAACATGTCATAGTCAAACCTGGGTGCCCAAAGATGCCTTCCTCACATGCAAAGATGCTTTATGACACTTGTCTTCACCTATCATAGGAATCTCTATTTCTGGCTCTTACATGTCATAGATTATGTCATACGTCATAACCTCTTACACAAGCCACAAGATGCTGACACATGGCACATTAGTGCACCTCAAATGGGATGCCTACATTCTCATGATTTGACTTGTCTATCCAAGTCACATTACAAGTGGAATGACATCTCACTATGCCATCTCACACTAAATGACAAAATAGGATGTGCAAACTGAAATACAACATAGGCAAATAAATAAATATATAACAAATATTAAATGCTAGGAATTGCAAGGTTGAGACATCTTAATTCCCATCCTCTACCATGTCATGAACAAAATGGTACTGGACATCAATATGCTTGGTCCTCGCATGGAAAGTAGGATTCTTTGCCAAACATATGGCACTTTGGTTTTCACAAGCAATGGTAATCTTCTCTACATCAAACCTAATGTCAAAACAGAATCTCTTAAGCCAAATGGCTTCCTTACAAGCATGAGTAGCTGCCATGTACTCTACTTCAGTCATGGAGAAAGAAACCATAGGTTGCCACTTACTCATCCAACTAATAGCACCACCAAACATAGTGAACACATAAGCATTGGTGGGTCTCCTGCTATCAATGTCACCTACCCAATCAAAATCCACATATCCACAAATACTCATAGAATGTTGAGGTCCTATAGGATAACCATGATAACATAGGGAATACTCAGAAGTACTTCACAAATATCTGAACACTCTTTTCATTGCATCCCAATGTACCCGTCCATGACTAGCCATAAATTGACTAAGGACTCCCACTGCTTGGGCAATGTCTGGTCTTGTACAAACCATAGATTACATCAAGTTGCCAATCGCACTAGCATAAGGAACTTTTCTCATATCCTCCATTTTAGGAGACTTTGGACAATCTACAATAGATAACTTTGTCCCCATCGTAATAGGAACAGTCAAAGATTTGCAATCTACCATGTTGAATCTCTCCAACACAATATTAACATACTTAATCTAGCCTAACCAAAGTTTTCTGTTTGCCTTGTCTCTTCTGATCTTCATCCCCAAAATGTACCTAGCTGCCCCTAGATTTTTCATTTCAAACTATTCTAACAACTAAGTCTTCAAATCAAAAATCAAACTTTTACCATTCCCAATTAGCAACATATCATCGACATACAACGCAATAATGAGAATGCGATCATTGAATAAACACAATGATCTAATTTTGATTTCAGAAATCCAATACTCAACACAAAAGCATCAAACTTTTGGTACCACATCCTAGGAGCTTGTTTCAGACCATACAAAGACTTCTTCAACTTGCAAACCAAATTTTCTTTACCTTTCATCATGTACTCTGGTTGTGACATATAGATTTCCTCCTCCAAGTCACCATGAAGGAATGTTGTCTTCACATCCATCTATTCCACTTCTAGATCATATGCTGCTGCAAGAGATAAAAGGAACTGAATAGATGTCAGCTTCGCAATGGGAGAGAAAATCTCACCATAGTCAATTCCTTCCACCTAAGAATAATCCTTCGCAACCAATATACCCTTATATTTCTCAACACTGCCATCTGCACCAAATTTCTTTTTGAACACCCATTTGCATCCAACAGGTTTCCTTCCTTCAGGAAAAGGCACCAAGTCCCAAGTATTGTTCTTTTCGAAAGAAGCCATCTCCTCTTCCATGGCTTCCTTCTAGGAACCTGCATCTTTCATGCCCATAGCCTCTTTCATAGTTCTAGGCTCATCAGTGTTAGAAATCAAGGCAAAAATATAACTAGAATCAATCAATGAATAACCAAACCTCTTAGGTTGCCTCCTAATCCATGTAGACCTCCTCACAAGCTAAGGTGGAGGTTCTTCTTCTTCTTTTAAACTTTTAGAGCTGCTAGAGTTCTCCTCGTCATCAAGTCGAACAGATGTCTTCGGTTCAACTTTCTTAGGGGTGGAGGGAAGCTGACTAACATCTTCTTTCTTCTCTTCTTTCTCTAGCTATAAAACAACTAAAGAAGGATTGAGCTCTTTGAAGATAACACTTCTGCTATACAGAACTGTCTCGACCACTGGATCCAAAAGCTTGTACCCTTTTACATCGATGCCATAACCATTTAAGATACATTTTACTACCTTATTTTCTAACTTAGACCTCTTCTCGTTAGGCACAAGTGCATATGCCTCACAACCAAATACTTGAATGTGTCTTAATGAAGGCTTCTTACCAGACCACACCTCCATAGGTGTCTTGTCAACGAGCACTGATGTAGGAGACTTGTTAACCAGGTAACAAGTGGTAGCAACAGCTTCAGCCCAAAATTTTTATTCAAGGCTAGCTCCACTTAGCATACTCGTAGCCCTCTCCATCAATGTTCTATCATCTTCTCTGTAACTCCATTCTGTTGAGAGGTATAGGGAGTTGCCTTGTGCCTCTCAATGCCTTGTTCTTTATAGAACTTGTTGAAATATGTTGAACAGAACTCTCCACCATTGTCAGTTCTCAAACACTTAATATTTCTGTCCCTTTGATTCTCTACAAGAGCTTTGAACTCTTTGAATCTTGCAAAGAATTTAGATTTACTTCTAAGGAAATACACCCATGTCCTTCTACTGTAGTCATCAATAAATGAAACAAAATATACAAAATTTGAAATTGAAGGAACATTAATAGGACCAAATACATCAGAATGAATCAAATCCAATGCCTTAAATGATTTGTGAGAACTAGAGTAAAATTGAACATGGTTTTGTTTTCCATATATGCAATGTTCACAGAAATTGAACTCAAAGTTACAATAATTCATACGCTCAATGAGGTTTTTATTTTTCAGTCCTCAAACCCTTTTCACCAATGTGTCTAAGCCTTTGGTGCCATAACATTGTCTTCTCTGCTGGAAGTTTCATCTCCATAGAATGAGCACCCTTGGGTACCTAGAAAGCATGACCATTAGAAGTAGATACAATAGTCTTCTTCGTTGTTGGTTCCAATGGTGAGGATAAAGAATTTGAAGCTCTCTTCTTCAAAGAAGAGGTACTATTGCACTGAACCACACATGCATCAAGATGAAATAGAGTGCCAATATAAACACCCTTAGCTAGCACCTAGCTCCTCTAGTCATATTGCATCCTCCATTCGAGAAAACAACCTGTACACCCACATCATTCAACTTACTTACATAAATAAGGTTCCATGCCAAACTAGGGATACGTAGAACACCATTGATCCCCTTCACTCATCCATCAGGGAATCAAATCAAGACTCTTCCACGGCCAACAATCTTCAGGTGAGATTCATCACCCAAGTACACCTTCCCATCATTGAAATCTTCGTACTTCAAAAACCAATCTCTATGTGAGGTCATGTGAAAAGATGCACTGGAGTTGATTAGCCACACATCCTCAGATGCATGTATTACCAAGGCAATGATAAACACTTCTCCATCTTCTTGAGAGGACTTGTCAGAATTTGAATCATAGTTCTTCTTTTTCTTCTCCTCCTCCTTGCACTTCTTGTAGAAATGACCAAATTTGTCATAGTTCCAACATAAAGCCTTGGACTTTCCAGGAGACTTAGATCTCCCACAGGATTTGGATCTTCCTTTGTCTTCTTTCTTCTTGTCCTTTTTCCTTCCTTTCTCTTTAGGTCTACCATGAACCACAAGAGCCTCCTTAGCCTGCTTGGAAGACTTTCTTCGCATTTCTTCAGACAACAGTTGTTTAGTGGAAAATGTAGGATTAGGATAGTTTAATGAAACCAAATAAAACCCCACATTTTCATATGCTAAACATTAGGGAAGTGGAACTGAGCTTGTTTTGTATGCAAGATCAAGCTACAGATTTCCTAAATCCCCTTTTGTGTTAGATATGAGTGAGTAGATGATTTGATTAGGCCTTCACAAGCTTGTACATTAACAAAGCAAGAAACCCTAGTTTATCACTAAGACTGTGATAGACTAATTTCAGACACAGATACAGAGAAATAGATTATAGAAACACAAAGAAGAAGGTACAGAGAGTGTGCACCTAAAAAATGAGGGCCTATTGGACAAGTGCGCCTGCTCTTTAGCCCCACAAGTTTTTGTCTGACAAAAGCTTCTACACTAGGTATTTGATAGCCTCCAGATGTTCCCAAATCTTGAAGGAAATGTTCAGTAGGGCTAGGGTGCCTGCTCTTTAGTCCCGTAAGTTTTGCAATCTTGAAATTAGAAGTTATGTGATAATTGTATCCATAATGTCCATCTTCCTGCCACTCCTTTCCGTCAGATCTTGTTGAATGTAACTTGCACATGCAAAAGGAGGAGAAATATCGTTGTGGCTATATATGAGCTTGCTTTAGTTAAGCCCCATTTTTGGTATTCCTACCTCAACAATAGCTAATGATAAAAATCTGCAGATGTGTGTGCTCATCTAACAAATGTGTATGCAAAATATCAAACCCTAGATGACTCAATCATCAAGGAAAGATCAACACTTTGTTTCACTTAAGGAAACAACAACATCACCTCAAGGAGATGAGTGTATTGAAGACTTGTATAACAAGAAGGTGAGTCAACCGTATCTATGGAGGATTCCCAAGCTCAAGTTGGAGGCTTCAACCCTTCTCCTGATCATACAAAAGGTTGTGTAAACCCTGGGAAGAGCAAGATAGTCTCAAGATCTTGATTCCTAATCTCCATCGAATATCTCCATGATATCAATCTTCAATATATTCAAAGAGCTTCAACAAGTTGCTGATCTTCAATAGTAAAAATGGTAGAGTTTTAACATAGAAAACTTACATATAGATTGTGTGTGATAAAATGATTTTCAAATGTCTTTAAATACCTAACCTTATAAACTCAAATATTTGGAATAACGTGTGACATCGCATGAATTTTTTTTTTGAAATCAGAATCCTGAAGTGCACGGTGAGAGCTGACACCCTGCCAAAATTCAAAACCCTAAAAAATAGGGCAAGACAAGGGCATGGGCGCCCTTGTCCAAGCCATGATTTTTCTATTAGGTTGGTATCAAGGAGGTCCAGGATGTCCAAAATCCAAAGTTTTGTTTCTAATTCAGCCAACAGTCATTTCAGAATATGACATTTCTTCAGTTAGTTATAAGTCGATCAGGGTTTAGGGAGGTCAGAAATAAACAGGTTGAAAGGAAACCAAAGGAGAGGAGCCAAAGTATGAGAAATTGTACCATTCCATATAGGAGGACAATTTATGACATAACAATAGCGAAGAAACCACTTCATACATCTTGAATGTGGTAGTGGTACTCGCAATGGCCATGACAAGGTGGTCCCATGAATCTGGTAAGGAACATAGTAATGTCATGCAATGATCCTCATCCTCCATCTTTACACCAACAGAGGTCAACTAGATAACAAGCATATTAAATGCATTAAGATGATCTATGACAGATCCTCCATCTTCCATCCTCATATAATATAGGTTCTTTTGCAAGAATAGCTTGTTCACCAGGGATTTGGCCTGATAAACATCTCCAAGTTTCTTCCAAAGGTCTTTTGCAGTCTTCTCTTCATGGATATTCAGGAGCATTGAATCAGCCAAACAAAGCCTTATCAGACCCTTAGCCTTCTGATCCATCAGATCCCAATCATCTTATTTCATTCTCGATGGCTTGGTGTCAGATACTATGAGCCATAGATCTCTATCCACCAACATGTTGTTGATAAATGAGAGGGGGGGTGAATCAGTTATCTTAATTAATTTAACTTTTTGTTCTTCTTTAACAACTAGTGCAGCATCAAAGCAAATAAGCATTCATAATCATGAGAGTAGAAACAAAGTCAAGATACATAACACAATGATTTTGATGTGGAAAACCCTATTAAGGGAAAAACCACGGGGTGACTAACCCAAGATTGTATTCTCTGTTAAAAGAATAAGATGGTACAAAATGCCACTTGCCAATTAGGGCTCACTGCCTGAGCTCACTGCTCACAAGAGGTTCACTGCCTACAATAGTTTATATAAGGAAACTAGATACTTGAACTGATGAGAAGCATCCACATATGCTGAGGTCTAGTTCCGGTTAGGCTCAATACACTGATTTGCTGCACTTCATTCTTCCTCTTCTTTGGTACTACTATCCTGTCACATACCGGACCTGCCTTACTACTTCCACACTACTCTTCTACTTTTATTCGCACACTACAACATCACAACACACACCTTCATACCGAAATCAATCTGGTATATATATATCCGCACCAAGGATTTCATCCACTTTCTAGTCGGCATCGAGAATACTTACTATTTTCCCAAACTCTTGGTTTGTCAGCTGAATCCTTGCTTATCAAGTGATGCGTATCAAAGAGATGCTCATAGAAGTCATCAATCATGTCAGCCAATCATGAATGATACCTTAGGAAGCTTGATCATCATCAATATCTCATCCGGATCAAGGTCTGATGCTCTGCCGGTCAGTTCTTCCTCAGTCTACTCTGCCAAACAGGAACCCAATACATAGGTGCTTATATCTCTTCACTCTTTCATCACCAGAGGCTCAATCCCTGGAATCTATTAGTCAAGGTACTCCTCTTGACTTCCCCAAGTCCTCACTTTACATAGATACTTCCTCTGAGAGATCTGGACCTGATTGTCAGACCTTGCTGCATACTCTATTCTTGGTCATTGGACCAAGTTACTCTACAATCTGACTTCCGGTATAGACACACCATGTCCTGCGAATGGGTGAGATGAACTTTGTTGCCATCAATGACAACACTCATGAAGCTACAATGTGTCTCTTGCCAACAATCTCCCCCTTTGGCATTGATGGCAACACTTAGTGAAAAATGACTAAGTGTTATACTACACTCCCCCTTGGCTGATGCTTTGTTCTAATGTACATTTTTCCGAAGCTCCCCTTAGCTATGCTCCACATTTTTCATTGCTTCTCACTCCCCCTTTGACATCAATGGCAAAGGGTAGGGTCCGCAAACCAAAATTTCCCAAAAATAATCTATACTTAGCCGCATAAGTATATATACATGCTATACTTTCATATACTGAAGTATATTTGCAAAAGTATTCTTCAACTGTACAACTTCTGTCACCCAACTCTACTTCATCCTGTCCAAAATTGAGATGTGACCACTCAACAGGAATGCAAAAGCTTCTGCCCTTTTTAGATCTGTCGGATCACTGGTCTGGGCTGTTGTTTGAGCATTGGTTAGGGCCTCATGCATGGCCTCTAACTTAGGGATAATGATCCCTCTAAGTTCACTTAACCTGTTTGTTCTATTTTTCTTCTCCTTCTCTAACTTATTTATTTCATCTATGACTGTAATAGTCTGATATTCTTGATTTACTATGGAATAGGAGAGAGGGTCAAAACTTTGAGATAAACTTAATAGTTTATCCTCTTGCTCTTTTGCTTTCTTCTCAATATCCTTGGTCATTTTAGACCAGGATAAACAAAATTTATATATATCTCCGCCATCTTTGAGAGCATTTTCTAAGCTCTTTATCCCAATATCCATAACTCTCCTATCATTTGAAATTAGACCTTGTAACTTGGTAAATCTCTTATCCATAAACTCTTTTCGGACCTTCTCCTCAACTAATTTCTCCAAAGACTCAAAATGAGTGCTGATAGAACTAACAAGAGACTTGAGATTACCGGATGAAGAGGCTGAGGAATCCTTCTGAAAGGATGGCATGATCTTTTCCAGCACACCGGATGCAGCTTCTATGAGCTCGCAGTCTTCCATGTGAGACTTCAGGAGTTTTTCTTTTGCCTTTGCTTGAGTAAAGGATGCTAGCTTCATGGTTTGAACCAGGGAGGGGGAATCAAAATTGAATGGACCTTGAAGAAGTTCTAGTTCATCAAATTCCATCATCTCTTTGGTTAAGAAATCTTTGACTGCTTCTGCTGTGTCTCTTGCCGGTGACAGGGTTTTCTCCCCTTTTGCAGCCTTAGCACTGTCATCTGTGGTCTTTTCTGTTTGACCTTCTTCACTTCCCTTTAGTTGTTCTTCTTGACTAATGCTCTCTTCTTTTGTTTCTTCTCCTACAATTCTGGAGTATGCAGGAGGATCAGGAAGAGAAGTGTCTTCTTCTTCATGAACTTCCTCTTCCAGAGTAGAGGAATCTAAGTCTTTATCTTTCTCTTCACTTGTCTCCTTTGCCTCTTCTGCAATTGTCTCAATAGATTCTTCTTTGTCATCCATGGCAGAGGGATCATCACCTAAGTCCTCTATAATAGGAATATTGAATTTTTTGTATGCATTTCAGAGGATGTCTTTTATTTCTTTTGCCACCTTGTTAGTTTCTCCAAGCATAAGCTGATTCATCCTAGCTTTGCTCTGGAACTCATCCTTGCAATCTTTGAAGATCATATTCTTTTGCTTAGGAGTGATGGAAGATAGAGCTAAATGGCTATCTATTCATGGATCTCCATATCCTTTGCTTTAGCATTATTCTTTCTGATTTTAAGTTCCTTCTCAAGGATTTTAGGAATTAGAGATATGATTTCGATGAAAGATTTGTTGTAGATATTCAGATACCTGATTGTGGCATCTTGTAGGATCTTCTAGTCAGCTTCACTACATTCATCATAGAATTCTGTTAATGTTTTCAACTTTCCATCCATAGTAATTGCCTTGATGATATCGTCAAGAGTAGGCTTCTCAACACTTTTATCTGTCTTTTCTTCTTCCTTGTCTAGACCGGTAGAGGATTCTCTGGATACTTTCTTCTTTTTCTTCTTCTTCTTGATCTCTTCATCAAATTCTGTCTCTTCATCATCTTTGAGGCTTGTGTATGATCCTGTAGCCTTTGTCTTTGTTCTCTTTTCTCCTTTACCAGATGATTTTGCTTCCAGTTTTGATGCCTTTGAGCTCTTAGCAATGGTAGGTGTAGAGCTCTTAGAGGATCTGGTTTGGGAGGGGGCTTCTATCAGAGTACTCTCCTTTTCTTCTTCTTCCTTTTCTTTCTCTACCCTTTCCATCTTTTCTCTGTTTGCATCAAGTGCCTCTTTTGATATGCCATACCTTTTGGAAACATTCTCTACTTCTTTTCTCATTTTTCTCTTCATCTCCGATTGTCTAAGCTCCACATGGATCTTCACACTTAGCTCTTCAAAAGTTCCAAACCTTTCTACCTTAGGATCCTTGGGTTGACTGAGCATGTGTTGAACATGTAGCTCTACAATTTTCTCATCTACTTCATACCCCATTGGCATGATCCAAACTGTCCTTGGCTCTACTACCTCCATTAGGCATTGATCAGTTTCTACCATAAAGCATACTGTATCCTTATACTTTTCAACTAGAGATTGGGGAATTCTCTCTCTTGCTTGCATCATACTCTGAAAGTTCTTGAAATAGCCCTAGAGTGTTGTATTTTGTGCCTTGGCATCACCAAGCCCATGTATATAATCTCTGATTTGAATGGCTACAAGTCTATCATTCTGCCATACCCAACCACTGGATCCAGGAAGCTCATTCATGAAGTAGAAGAATAAACATAATATCAGCCCACCATACTTGAATGAGTTCTTCTTGTCCTTTTTGCTCTTTTGTAGGTTCTCCAACAATTGTCTTAGAAGAAGTTCACAAAGATCATAGTCAGCATTTTCTTTTAGCATCTGATAAGCTGTATAAATTGCAATTTCAGGTACTAAATTTTGCCTGCTAGAGTGATATATCTTGTAACCAATTATCATGGATGCAAATTTGATATCCGGATCAGTGATATCTTCAATTGTCATTGCTCTCTTGTCAAATTTTGATCCAGTTGCCTCACTCACTGTCTGATTCTTAACAGATTTGAGAGCAGGTATCCCACCGGATGAGTGTAATCCGATAACTGCCCTAATGGCATCCTTGGTTATCTTGAATGGCCTTGTCAACCATATAAAGTTATCATGCATTCTACTTAGAACATATCGGACCCATTCATCTTCTGCAAAACAGGGGAAATGAATGCATTGTGCAAAATGTTTGTCCTAGATAGCCTTATACTGTGGTTTGAGGTCAAATGAGTCATCTATTAACTGATTGTGATAGATATCTATCATCTTGGATTCCCCAAAATCTTCAATGTTGGCATGAATATATGCCCTAACGTCTTCAACATGCAAAACCCCATGCGGAATGCTGGAAAATGCTCCTAAGGGATCCACTTCTAGAGATTTGTAGGGATGTTTCTTAAATTTGGGGCGAGGCCTATCAGAAATCTTTACAACATTCAGAGTAGCCATCTTAAAGATTTAGAGAGAGAGTTTGACCAAGAGTGAAGAATACCTTTTTATGCTTCTAGGTTTCACAGAATGGGCTGGATCAGATTGCTGGAAGAATTGTCTTCTGTGGTTGATCTTTGAGAGGCTTGAGATAATTTGTTTGCAGAGCTCTTTTTCTCTTCTTCTCGAGTGCAAATGTACAAGTGACGAGAAAATAAACCCTTTTATCTCTGATAAAACCCTAATTCCATATTGTAATGAATGCGCAACTTAAGTTATTCCAGTTGCATTGTTCTCCTTGTTCTGAGAAGGATCTTTTCTAAATCATTGAGATACATTTAGAGTTATTCTCAATGATTGATGACAATCTATCTTCCTTTCTCCAAACATTTGATCTATGCGCAGATCAAGATACCTCAAATTTGAATCATACTGGATCTAACTGTGAAAAACCTGTTCTTACCAGATGACTGTTAAACTGGATTAATCTTAGATGATTAACCTCTTCAAATTCATTGCGGATCTTCCATATCTTCCCAAAGGGTTATTTAGATGTTTCTCTGAGAGCCCTTTTAGTCCGCAACCTTTCATGTGCCACTTTTAGGCACCTATTGACTGGATGGGGGAAATTTTTTTCTTTTGTTACTCCCCCTGAGCCAGAGCTCATTTATTTAGTTTCTGAAAGGAATATCAGCACCAAATTCTAGTGCATATCCATCCCCATCATTTTCTGTACTTCTCTTTACCCATATCTTGTTCATCTCTCTTTGAATTTCATCTGCATTCACTTTTCCTTTTCCTTTTTCTTGGTTTTGATTAGGATGCACCGGACCCTTTTTGTCCTGATTCTTACTTCTGTAGAATTTGGCAATATGACCAGATCTATTGCAATTGTAACATACAACATTTCTTTGCATATTTGACTGATATCCTCTTGATCTACACTGATTAGCCATATGTCCCATTCTATTGCATGCAAAACATCTACCATTGAATGAATTGTTCATTTACATATTTCTACATTCATGAGTTTTGTGACCATACCTTTTGTAATTAAAGCACTGTCCGGAGAAGGATGAATTAGTCTAATTCATTCTTCTTCTACACTGATTTGCTTTATGACCAAAGTTATTGCAGTTGTGGCAGTATCCATTGAAGGAAGGATATCTTTGAGCATTTGGTTGCCTTACTAGAGGTTTTCTAGGTCTATTTCTTGGATTTTCTGATCTGGAGTTCTTCTGACTGGATCCGGAGCTTTCACCTTTTTCATACCCCAAGTCTTGCTTGTCATCTACCCTCTTTTGGCTTTGAAGAAGAAATTCAAGTTGAGCAGAGCTTATCTTGAATTTCTCTTTGTATTCATTTGCTGTTTGAAGATCCCTTTTAAGAGTGTCAATCTGATTCTCAAGTTATTCTACATTATCTCTAGCTTCTTCAAGATCAGATTCTAGATGCCTAATTATTCTATCCATTTTGTGGCAGTCTTCTGATTTCTCCTTGAGAGATTGTCTTAGATCATCTTCAGTTTTTCTTTTCTCTTTAATTTCTTGGGTGAATTTCATAACTCCTGATTCCATTTCATGTCTTACCATAATGACCTCTTTTGATAACTTTTCACATAACTTGGTTTTCTCCTTCAGATCTTTATTTGTATCATTGACTTCACTTTGACTTGCCAATTGCTGAAGTAGATCCTTTCTCTTTTTCATAGAGATACTCAGTTTCCCTTTTAGTTCATTTATGAAATCATCAGCCTATTTGAGTCTTTCCTTCAATTCATTGACTTTAGAGTTAGATTGCTCAAGATCATCTAAGGTAGACTGAAGTTGTTCCCTCATACCATACACATCCATTTGAATTCCTAGATCTTCCTCAAGCTGTTAGGCTCTTGTTTGGAGGAACTTGGCTTTGATACCAATTGTTGATAACTGAGAGGGGGGTGAATCAGTTATCTTAATTAATTTGACTTTCTGTTCTTCTTTAACAACTAGTGCAGCATCAAAGCAAATAAGCATTCATAATCATGAGAGTAGAAACAAAGTCAAGATACATAACACAATGATTTTGACGTGGAAAACCTTGTTAAGGGAAAAACCACGGGGTGACTAACCCAAGATTGTATTCTCTGTTAAAAGAATAAGATGGTACAAAATGGCACTTGCCAATTAGGGCTCACTGCCCGAGCTCACTGCTCACAAGAGGCTCACTACCTACAATAGTTTATATAAGGAAACTAGATACTTGAACTGATGAGAAGCATCCACATATGCTGAGGTTTAGTTCTGGTTAGGCTCAATACACTAATCTGCTGCACTTCATTCTTCCTCTTCTTTGGTACTACTATCTTGTCACATACCAGACCTACCTTACTACTTCCACACTACTCTTCTGCTTTTATTCGCACACTACAACATCACAACATAGACCTTCATACCGAAATCAATCTAGTATATATATATATCCACACCAAGGATTTCATCCACTTTCTAGTCAGCATCTAGAATACTTACTATTTTCTCAAACTCTTGGTCTTTCAGCTGAATCCTTGCTTATCAAGTGATGCGTATCAAAGAGATGCTCATAGAAGTCATCAATCATGTTGGCCAATCATGAATGATACCTTAGTAAGCTTGATCACCATCAATATCTCATTTGGATCAAGGTCTGATGCTTTGCCGGTTAGTTCTTCCTTAGTCTACTTTGCTAAAAAAGAACCCAATACTTAGGTGCTTATATCTCTTCACTCTTTCATCACTGGAGGCTCAATCCCTGGAATCTATTAGTCAAGGTACTCCTCTTGACTTCCCCAAGTCCTCACTTTACATAGATACTTCCTCTGAGAGATCCAGACCTGATTGTCAGACCTTGTTGCATACTCTGTTCTTGGTCACCGGACCAAGTTACTCTACAATCTGACTTCTGGTATAGACACACCATGTCCTGCGGATTGGTGAGATGAACTTTGTTGCCATTAATGAAAACACTCATGAAGCTACAATGTGTCTCTTGCCAACACATGTCTTCCATCTTGAGTTTCCACAACTCAAATTTGCCTCCATTTAATTTCTCTATTTCAAATCTCCCAGATGTGCTTGTCAATTTCTTCCTACAACAAGATCATAAAATACTCTGCATGAACTTCCACTCAATCAAATATCAGTACAAAAAACCCTCTACCCAACAACTAGAACCAAAGGTGATCAGGTTCTGATACCAAGTGAAAGGAAGCAAGGTACGCGGAATAGATTCCTACACCGAAATAATGAGGGGAGAGTTATGTAAATTTTTAAATCCTTTGCAGTTATAGATATGTGTTATACAATAACATAGAGATTAATCAAACATCAAATGCAAGAACAATGCCAAAGACACAAGATATATGTGGGAAAAACCCTTTTGGGTGAAAAACCCCACACTCAAAAACTTGCACAATGTATTAACAAATCAAATGCTGATTACAATACACTTGCAATGCAAGTTCTTTCAGGAGTTCCCAAGATGTCAATTTTGGAGCAATTTTGGTAGCATTTTTTGTACCTACAAATGAACCATACATCCAATACTCCAAGCACCTATATTTATTGAGTTTCAAGGTCAACATGAGAAGCTTCTAGAGGTGGGAATCCAACTTGGCCTCATGGTCAATTTCCAAAGGCTTAGGACACTTTTTCAACATGCATTCAACCTCCTTACATCTGTCATAACATGTAAGTTTGACTTTCCCAAGATGGAGCGCTCCAACCAAGAATAGACAATGACAAATGCTATTACACATCTTACAACTGTCATAGAATCCTTCAGACATGACAACACTTACAGTTGTAAGAGAATTTATCATAATTGACTATTAATAGCATATTCCTCTTACAACATATCATAGTCAAACCTGGGTTCCCAAAGATACCTTCCTCACATGCAAAGATGCTTTATGACACTTGTCTTCACCTGTCATAGGAATCTCTATTTCTATCTCTTACATGTCATAGATTATGTCATACATCATAACCTCTTACACAAGACACAATATGCTGACACATGGAATATTAGTGCCACCTCAAATGGGACGCCTACATTCACATCAGTTGACTTGTACATCCAAGTCACATTACAAGTGGAATGACATCTCACTATGCCATCTCACACTAAATGACAAAACATGATGTCCAAACTTAAATATAACATAGGCAAATAAATAAATATACAATCAAATATTAAATGCTAGGAATTGCAAAGTTGAGACACCTTAATTCCCAACATGAGCCACCACCAAAATTAAATCAAATCAATTTGATCATTGAAGGAGATTGAAGCCAAAGGAAGAAGGAATACGAAGCCACCAAAATCAATCTCCACAATCTATTTCCAAGAATTAGAAAGGATTTGAATCATTATAGTAGATCACATCTGAGGCATGGAAACAAGTAGTAATTTCATGCAACCTTAAATTCCCATATTCATGGGTAAGAACTATGGCATCTGGTCAGTTAAAATGAAAACTTTATTTTATTCACAAGAAGTTTGGGATGTAGTAGACAATGGTTTTGTAGAACCTCTGGATTAGGAAGCCTATCAAGATTTGACTCAAGCACAAAAAGATCAACTTAGAGAAGATAAGACAAAAAGGCAAAAGCCCTATTTTTAGTTCAACAAGCAATGGATGAATCTATTTTTCCTAGGGTTACAATAGCAACTACATCTAAGAGGGCATTGATATTTTAGAAATTGCTTATCAAGGAACAACTAAGGTGAAAGTGGCTAAATGATAGTTTCTTAGGAGAAGTTTTAATAATTTTAAAATGAAACATTTAGAGTTTTTAGACCAATTTTTTAGTCAAGTTATGAATATTGTTAATCAAATTAGATCACATGGAGAGGAGATTATTGATTATAAGATTGTAGAAAAGATTATTTGAAGTCTACCTAGTAAATTTAATGCTATTGTTATTGCAATTGAAGATTCTAAAGATTTGACATAGCTATCTATAGATGAGTTGATGGGATATCTATTATCCCATTAATCTAGAATAAATAGGAACAATAAATCCTCTTTAGAGAATGCATTTAAATCACAGGTTTCATTTGACAGATGAAGAGGAAGGTCAAGGTCTAGAGGTAGGGGTAGAAATAATAATGAAAGAGATGGAAGAAATAGTTTAGATCAAGGTGGAAGGAAAAATTAGAATTTTAATTCCCATAGCTCCAAATGGTGTAAAAATAATCATCAATATCAAAGGTATGATAAGTCTAATATTTAGTGTTATTACTATAAGAAATTTGGTAATTATGCATATGAATGTTAGAAAAAACAAGCAGACGTTGATGCAGGTCAAGGTCCAAGAACTTTATCAAGCTACTTAACCAAGTAGAAAAATGAACAACACACAATGTCAAGAACAGAAAACTCTTTATTCATATGCAACAGAAACATTACAATAGGAGTACAGTGATCTTCATACATGTATCGACCTAAGCCTTACAATCATTTCAGATTAGAGATATGCAGGAAAAACATTGACTGAAATCAAGAACTCATTATTAGTCCTCCAAAACTCATTACCCAGAGTCCTTAGTCATTTGCCCCATTAGCCCTTATTCTAGGCATGAAATTCTTTTGTTATAGGCATTTGAGGTGGCCACCGAATGCAAATGAAACTCGTGTCAATCAATGATTGGCAATCATAAACTTTGACCAATGCTTCTTGACTAGATCAACAATTTAGAATAGTCTGGGAGACCTAAGAAGATCTTGACCAATTAGCTTCGACCCAAAAAAATGACTTAACAAAGTCTTCATTCAAATTTGGCCACGTGTCAACAGTTTGCATCAACATATCCCTCATTAGGTCCCACTTAATTGATGCCCCAATCATGTGCTCTACATCCACATGGAATACACTAATACTACTCTTCGAAGTCCTTCAGCTAACCTTGTACATGTGGCAACCTATTGCAGCATCGCAGAGTTGACTTGGTTTTGACAACCACCCTCTGTGCGGATGTGCTACCAATAAAAGAAGTGCACACAAGACTTTTCCTATGTTGACTGAGACTAAGAATCCACTAGACAGGTGTCACAATTTCACAACGGCGTGGTGTCGACTCATCACCAATAGACTATCCATGTAACGGTGCACAACCAATAGAAAAAGCATAGTCATATCCCTTCCTTCATCTGATGTTCACGAGTTGGTGGGCCATAGCCATATGGAAACATTGCATGATAGTGTAGCCTTGACAAAGTAAGAGCTAGGTTGCTTGCGTGCTTGCACAGAGATGCCAAGTGTCCACCCCATATTCATCCCAACACACAAGTAACTGATAGTCTAGGACAAGGGGCCAATAAAACACAATGCTTGAAGGCTCAAGTTGTAACTTAACTAACTGACAATTGGGGCTAAGTAGTCAATGTCAAAACATAAGATAAAGTACACTACATGAAGGGCAAGACAACTTCTAATAGAATTGAAAGGAAGCTCTGCAAATTTGATCTTTTTCTCCTATAACAAAACAAGAAGAAAACAACAAACAAGAAATCTTTTTGCTTGATGAGGAATACTTGTGGACCCAGATGCTCCTGCATCAGACACGTTGGATAATTGAAATGTTCCATGATTTGAAAACTCACAAACATTTTGGCAAGTTGAGAACTTGAATCCCATACTTGACAAGTTCTGCAGCACTCATCCAAGAAGCTTCATCTGCAACTCTATTATTCCATCTGGCTAGATATTCCATGTAGTCCTTGCCTCTGGTTTATTTAGCCACCCTAGATTTAATCACTCTATCCACTTCATCCATCTTCTTTTGAAGAAGTTGATCTATCCAACCTTGTGCATTAGGCAAATGTGAGTGTGTACCCTCTTGTAAACTTGTCTCTCCTTCATGGAACTTGTATAGATCAACAACATTGAAAATAGGAGATATGTCTATCCTTGCTAATAACTCAATTTCATAGGCATTGGATGAGAACTTCCTCACCACCTTGCATGGGCCTATCTTCTTAAATTTCAACTTATTGTATGTTCCCTATGGAAGTCTTTATTTCCTCAAATGTGCCAAAACTAAGTCTCCTCCCTGAAATTCCTATTCGCTCCTATGCATATCAACATATTATTTGTATTTGTTGGCACTCTTTTCCAATTGTTTCTTCACTTCCTTGTAAACCTCATGAATGTATTCTATAAGATCTTCTACTACAACACTCTTTCTATTCAAATCTGCACTAACTCTCAGCTCATCAACACCTCTTGGCATGCACCCATAAACTATTTGGAATGGACTCTTTCCTGCACTTCTATTTATTGAATTATTGTAAGCAAATTCTACTTGTGCCAAGATAAGATCCCATTAATGTGGTTTGTCTCCCACCAGACATCTTAACAAGTTTCCCAAACTTCTGTTCACAACCTCAGTCTGTCCATCAATCTAGGAATGGTAGGATGTACTGAATCCTAATTTAGTGCCCATCTTCTTCCATAATGTATGCCAAAAGTGACTAACAAACTTTGTGTCCCTATTAGAGACTATACTCTTACGCAATCCATACAGTCTGACTACTCCTTTGGAAAATAATGCAGCTATGTGGGATGCATCACTAGTTTTCTAACATGGTATGAAATGAACCATATTTCAAAATCTATCCACTACAACAAAAATAGAATCATTACGTCTGTGTTTGAGGCAATCCCAAAACAAAATCCATACTTAAGTTCTCCCATGGTCTTTCTAGTATATGCAATGGCTGATACAACCCTATGTTTTTTCATGCTCCTATAGCATGCTGGCAAATTCTACAAACTTGTACCAGTCTCCTCACATTTGTACTCATTCTAGGCCAAAAATTACCTTCACTCAATTGTGCCAAGGTTTTATCTATTCTAAAATTTCCACTCAAGCCTCCACTATGCTTTTCTCTTATTAGATTCTCTCTCATGGAACCTCTAGGTATACATAATTTATGTCCTCTGAACAACAAGCCATCTTGGATGAAATAGTCTAGCCATGGTGTCCTATCTCCCTCCACTTGATTTCTACTAACTTTCCATGCTTCCTTAAAATCAGGATCATCATGATACAATTTCTTCATTGCATCAAAGCCAACAATATTGACCCTTAACTCATTCATTAATAAACATCATCTGCTAAGTGTATCTGCTACCCTATTTGACTTACCACTCCTATGTTTCAAGTCAAAATAATAACTTTGAAAGAATTCCACCCATTTCATATGTCTCTAGTTTAACTTACCTTGACTGTTGATGTATTGCAAGGCATGATGGTTTGTGTACAATACAAACTCATTTGATAGCAAGTAATGCCTCCATTTCTTTAAGGCCTGCACTATAGCGTAGAATTCTTGATCATAAACTGAGTATTTCCTCTTTGCTTCATTTAGTTTCTCACTAAAGTAGGCAATGGGTTGACCTTCTTGACTTAACACTCCCCCAATTGTACTACCACTAGCATCACAATCCACTTGAAACACTTTGCCAAAGTCTGGCAATGACAACACAGGCTGCTCTATCACCTTCTTCTTCAACAACTGAAAGCTCTTTTCTACTGCAACATTCCATTGGAACTCCTTCCTAACACCCTTCATTGTCTCGATGATTGGTGCACATATTCCACTAAAATTTCTGATGAACTTCCTAAGAAGCTCACCGAGCCATGAAAAATTTTGGCCTCAAACATACTTCTAGGTGAAGGCCACTCCAATAGTGCCTTAACCTTCTCAGGATCCATCTTCAATCCTTCTTCAGATACTACAAATCCTAGGTATACTAGTTCCTTCTACATAAAATTGCATTTATCCAAGTTTACTAATAGTTGTTCTTCTTTTAACCTTTGCAAAACTGCCTTAAGGTGCAACAGGTGTTCCTCTTTTGTTTTACTAAAAATCAGAATGTCATCCAAATAAATAATAACAAATTTTCTAAGGAAAGGCTTCATTACCTCATTCATCAATCTCATAAATGTGCTGGGTACATTTGTTAACCCAAATGGCATCACTAGCCACTCATACAGTCCATCCTTGGTCTTGAATATTGTCTTCCATTCATCCCATTCTCTAATTCTGATTTGGTTGTATCCACTCTTCAAATCAATCTTGTTGAAGTACTTTTCTCCACTCAAACAATCCATCAAGTCATCCATACGAGTTAATGGAACCCTGTACTTAATGGTTATCTTATTTATATCCCTTGAATTAGTGCACATTTGTCATTTCCCATCTTTCTTAGGTGCCAGTACAACAAGTACAACACATGGATTGAGACTTTTTCTAATTAGTCCCTTATCTAATAGTTCTTACACTTGTCTATTCACCTCTTCGCTCTCCATAAGTGTCATTCTATATGGTGCCTTATTTGGTAGGTTTGCACTTGGTATCAAGTCCATGTAATGACTTATGCTTTAGTTGGAGGTAATCAATCAGGTAAATCCTTCATTAGGATGTCCTGAATTCATTAAGAATTTCTTGGACTTATGTGGGAACTTCTATCCCTTTCTTTGCTGTCAAAATTTTTGCAACTTGAGGTAGGAAGGCATAACATACCTTCTCCTTTTTTATCTCCTTTAGGAACTATTTTTCAGTTACTAGACAAACCCTATTGGTTTTCTTAGCTTCCTCATCCTTATCCTTCAAAGGACTCAACACATACTCAACCCCATCCTTCTTGATTTTAATACAATTACTATTGCCATCATGAATAGCCTACCTATCATATTGCCAAGGTCTACCTAACAAAATATGGCATGCATCCATTGGCATAACATCACACAATATCTCATCTTTGTAATTCCCAATATGAAATTTAACAAGGCATTACTCACTTACCAGTAATTGATGTCCCTTTTGCAGATAGGAAACCTTGTAGGGAGTTGGGTGTTTCATCCTCTTTAGGTTCAGCTTCTCCACCATCTCTTCTAACACTAAGTTGTTAGTGCTACCGCTATCCATAATGACTTTGCATCATTTTCCACCAAACTTACATTTGGTTCCTCTTGTACCTTCTCTGGTGTGAGAAGAACTTTCCTTAGCATCAAGGATTCTCCATCCTCAGGTACTTCTCCAAATTTTGGTGAGGCTACACTTGCCACACTTTCCTCCTCAGTTTGTGCTATATGCACTCTAGTCTCCTTTCCTCTTCCACTACTCTGTTGTACTTGAGGACATTGAAATGCTTTATGTCTAGTTTGTCTACATTGGAAACATGTCCCACTGAATCCTCTTCCTCTTCTAAGATTTCATCTACCTCTGGAGTAATCACTCCTTCCTCTACCTCCTTTCACTAGTAGAATTTGGCAAATAAATGACTACATGACTAAATCTTTTAGTCATGACAACTAAAAATGACTAAATTCTAATCATTTTTTGCAACACAACTATAAATGACTATATAAATGACTAATTTGATCATCATAAGTGACTAATTTGATCGTAAGTGGAAAATTAAGTGGAAAGTAATAAAAAAGAAAGTGAAAGACTTAGTTTTTTTTGGGGCGCCAAACAATTTTAAAATAGAATTTTTATTTCCTTGGGTGCCAAAAAATGAAAAAGAGAATTTTCAGTTGTAGTGTCTATTAAGTGGGCTTTTTAGTTTGCTAGTTGGAAGAAGTCCAAAGATTTTTTTTGGGCATGGCGTAGAACTAGTAGTTGGTTGTACCATCATCTATCCATGTTGTTGAGAAGATCTGGGATAAAGGCACGTTGAGTTTGCTTTGAAGAAACCTTTCTTTATTAGCATTGAATTCATCCACACTACAGAGATTCACAAGGGTTTGAAGACCCATTGCATGCACGAGAAGATTTTCCAAGGTTTTGAGGACAAATCATGCCCACATTGAGATAATATTCAAGGTTTTCTTGGAAGCCTTCATCCTCACATCTTGCCAGGTATACTCTATGTCATTAGGGTTTTTAGTTTTATTTGAAGTTTCAAGGAAGATCTTGCTTGTCTCTTTTCATTTCATGATGACCCTTTGAAGATTTGTCATGATTGTCTTATTTATTTTGCTAACTACACCCTTTTCTACATCTTGTAACTATCTGGGTTGTCTCTTTACAATCCATACTTGTACTATGCTAAAAGGCATCTTAGTATTGAATGATTTTATGTGGTTTTCTGTTGCTTCTTCTTGCCATGAATATCAAAGCATGGAATGTCAATGTAACTCAAAAGCTCACTGTGGAACTTCACAGAGTTACAAGATAGAAACAAAAAAGAAACACAAAAAACCTTTATTTCTTCTCAAAAAATGTGAATAAAAGAAGGAATCTCTTTGCACTTGGCACAACACAATAGCCTTGCTACAAGCCTTCCACTGTGGCCTTAAATCTCCCATAGTAATTAACTCATTGTATTCCTTGAAAACCTCTAAATATAGACTCTTTTACCTATCTTTGTAAACACTGAAAACAAAAGAAGTGCCCATCTGCACACTATATGATCTTGTCCAAATAAAAATTCCATGTAACAAAACTCACATTCAATAGTCTTAGTCACAACAGGGTATTCCTCATTTCTACTTCTTGCTTTTGTTCCACTGCATCCATCTAACTTGCACTAGTTTCAATATAGCCTGCATCCCAAGAAGAAACACCATAACCCCTGACTACCATTTGTATGTGAAAACCTTGTCACTGGAAGTTTGACACTATTTTCATGAGAAGTGCTTGAAGAGAAACAAATGTGCCCCCTAGCTATTTACTGTCACTGAAGTAAATCCCCCACTTGGTGCATGACCTTGGTCATAGCGTGTTCATTCAAAATAGCTGCCATTGTTATGACTAGGAGTTTTCTCTTATCTCTGTAACTTCTTACTGAAGAATTGATTCTCACCCTTATATTTATAAATTTTGCTTATCCTTACAAACATTGTACATATATTCTGAAACCATTAAGCACATTCAGAATACCTACACTACTTCATGTCCATATACAAGACTCATATGAATCATCATAGTGACTGTTATATAAGCTTCACAAGCTACACACCGTACAACTCATACAAACTTATAACAGCGTTTCTCAAGCGAGTACATGAGAATGCATCACCAAAAAGCAAAGAATATGAGAGACAAAGAGAATTTTTCCTTTTAGGTCAGTGATAAAGCTTTAAGGGACAAAAAAACCTGTCACTCTCCTTATCATCCATGTGCATGGTTCTACTTTGAGTAGAAACTACCAATTCCCTTACTAATTACAATATTTCTCAGTCCCTTGTTGAGTTCTTTGGGACCCTTTCTAGAGAGTGGGCATTGGAGTCAATGACAGATCTCCTTCTTGTCAACTTGAGGTGAAATCTCCAAATAATTGTCCAGGTAAAAATTGTGCACCTTTTATTTATTTCAAATTAATAATGTTGGCTCTAGATGACATTGACAATTTCTCTCTTATTTTTGATGTTAACTTCTTAATGAATATCCCTGCAAGGCCTTTGTCAATGTCCATTAGTCTTTACCTTCACAAGGCTCTAGCATCCATTGTCTACCTTGTCTCACTTTCCTCATAGTCTCCTTCATGCTGTTTCTAAATGCTATCTCAGACTTGTCACCGTTTCATACAGGCCTATAGGGTTTGTCAGTAGTTCATAGTCTTTGACAAACTTGAATGTCTTCTTTTGAAACTATTCTATGCATCCTTCAATGCATTTCTCAGTCTCCTACTGTTGACAGTCCTTGCATTGATGTCACATTTGGCTTTAGAAAACCCTACTGGCAACTTCTTGGTTTTCTAAACTTATGCTTTCTTCTAGTTCTTGTGTCATCTTAAGAGTCAAATACTCTACCAACTTGCCATCCTAATTCACTTACATAAGAGGAGAAATCTAAAGCTTTAGGGAATGCTACTCTCTTGTTCAACTTTCCAAACCTTCCAGTCATAAATTATTTAAGTGCAATTGTGAAAATGCCCAGAGCCTGAAGAATATGTTGATATATGAAGCCTAATCAAACTCAGAGGTTAAATTTACCCCACTTTTATCGGCATGGTTTCCCCCCAAATTCCTACGGGGTCAAGGGCCAGTGCCCCTTGCGGTGTCTAGGAGTAGCGCCCCTATCATGATATAGGGTGGGGTCGAGGGGGAGTGCCCTCGCGAGGGCTCAGGGGCAGAGCCCCCGAAACCTCACACATTTTTTTATTATTTTATTAAGGCATTGGGAGTTATTTTTTCGTTGTCTGACATAAAAAACCCTATTTTGTAACCGACAAAAGTCATGATAAAAATGGCTAAGGATTAGGGTTTCCATTGATATTGTGTTGTAGCATTTGCAATGGTATTGAGTTGTAAGGATTGTTGGTTGTAATTAGTTTGATTTACTGGATAATAATATTAGACTCTCTGTTTGGTGGATGTAGCCCAAGTTTAGGTGAATCACATTAAAACTTGTCTCTCGCTGTTATTATTTCCGTGTATTTCCATTCCTCTATTTAATCTTTATTTGCATTTGATTGATATCTTCTTCTAGTTAACACTAACAAGTGGTATCAGAGCAGGTTGTGTTCAATTATCATCTATAGGAAAGTCTCATGGTTGAGTGGGAGCAATGGCAGATGAGGGTAAATTGAAGGTCAATAAATTTAATGAGCAAAACTATTAGTTATGGAAGATGTAGATGGAGGATTATATCTATCAAAAGGATATATGGAGGCTGTTGGAAGGAGTAGCCAAGAAACCGGCAGTAATGACTGATGAGGATTAGAATCTTCTAGATAGAAAGGCACTAGGAACCATTTGGTTGTGCCTAGCACCATCGATGGCATTCAATATAACGAAAGTGAAGACAATAGATGGTTTGATGAAAGCTTTGGCTAAATTGTATGAAAAACTCTCAGCCTCAAATAAGGTATTTCTCATGAAGTGTTTATTTAATCTGAAAATGATTGAAGGTGGATCTGTGATAGATCATTTAAATGAATATAATACGATTACCAGTCAATTGACTTATGTAAATGTAAAATTCGATGAAGAAGTTAGAGCTCTCCTGATATTATATTCTTTTCTTGAAAGATGGAATAGTTTGGTAATGGCAGTTAGTAACTCTGTTCTGGTTCAAATACCCTGAAATTTGATGTTGTTGTTGGTGTTATTCTGAGTAAGGAAATTCATAGGAAAAGCTCAGGTGGATCCACATCAGGCAGTGTTTTGAATGCAAAAAGTAGGGGCAGATCAAAGGAGAGAGGAAAAGGTTCTGGAGGTCATGGGAAGTCACGGAGAAAATCAAAGGAAAAGAGATCCCAATCTAGAGGACAAAAGGATTGTTGGTATTGTGGGAAACCAGGTCATCTGAAGAAAGATTGCTAGTCTCAGAAGAATAAAGAAGGAGACAAACAAGAAGGCAATAAGGAGGCAAATGTGGTAAGTAATAAATCTAAAGATGATGCTTTGATTCTTTTACTAGATAATGCTGATGATTCATGGGTTTTAGATTCAGGGGCCTCATTTCATGCTACGCCCCATAGAAGTTATTTTCTTGATTATGTCCAAGGGGATTTTGGGCTAGTTTATTTGGGAGATAATGAACCCTGTCAGATTGTTGGAAAGGGAAGAATTAAGATTAAGTTGTAGAATGGTAATCATTGGCTACTACAAGAGGTAAGGCACGTTCCAAGGCTCAGTAGGAATTTAATTTTAGCAGGGCAGCTAGCTAAAGAAGGTTGCATTGTTACATTTACTAATAAAAATTGGAAGGTTTCAAAAGGTACCTTAATAGTAGCAAAAGGTGTGAAAGTAGGCACCTTATATCTTTGTATAGGTCATACTATTCCTTCTACTTTAGCTGTTGCAGAAAAAAATAAATAGGTTCAGGAACAGTTGCTGCAGGTTCACAGGAAGAGACTGAAACAATTGTTGTAGGTTCTAAGACAACACTATGGCATAACAGACTTGGGCATATGAGTGAAAAAGGTATGAAGGTACTTCATTCTAAGAAAGTTTTACCAGGTCTGAAATGTATTAATATAGATTTCTGTGAAAGTTTTGTGTATGGCAAACAAAAGAGAGTCAATTTTCTCAAGGATGGGAAGCAAAATAAAGATGAAAAGTTGGAGCTTGTGCATACAGATGTATGGGGACTAGCTCAGGTATCTTCTCTCGGTGGCTCTTGATATTATGTTACATTCATAGATGATGCAACTAGGAAGGTATGGATTTATTTCCTTAGGCAAAAATTTGATGTATTTGAAACATTTAAGAAATGGAGAAGCTTGGTTGAGAATGAGACGGGTAAAAGATTAAAATGTCTCAGATCTGATAATGGTGATGAGTATTGCAGCAAAGAATTTAAGGATTATTGTTCCTTTAATAGAATTCGTAGGTAGAAAATGGTTCCAGGGACTCCATAGGAAAATGGAGTGGATGAACACATGAATAGGACAATAATGGAGCGTGCAAGGACCATGAGATTGCATGCTGGGTTGCCTTTAAACATGTGGGTAGAGGCTGTCAACACCATTGTATATTTAATTAATAGAGGTCCTTCAGTTCCTTTGGGCTATGGTATTCCAGAAGAAGCATGGACAGGTAAGAAGGTGAGTTATTCTTTTCTCAAAACCTTCGGTTGTGAAGCATTTACACATGTAGATTCTAAAAATAGAAGCAAGTTGGATGCAAAATCAAAAAAATATACTTTCGTTGGATATGGCATTGATGAATTTGGTTATAGGCTTTGGGATTTTGAAAATTAGAAAATTGTGAGAAACAGTGATGTTATATTCAATGAGAAGGTGTTGTACAAAGATCAGTTGCAGCAACATGAGAAGATAGAAAATGATTACGTGGTGCTGGAAGATACTCCAAATAGTGATGTTCCAGTGGTTCCTCATGCTCCGTAACAGCAACAAGAAATACCACAAACTCCAGTGAATGTTAGACGGTCAACAAGGCTAAGTAGACCTCCTGAAAAGTTTTCTCCCTCTTTGTATTCTATTTTTTTAATAGATGTTGGTGAACCAGAAGGGTATGATGAAGCTATGCAGGTGGATACATAGGTTCAGTGGGACCTTGCAATGAAAGAAGAAATGGACTCCTTGCTGAAAAATCAGACTTGGGAATTATGTAAGTTACCTGCAAGTAAAAAGGCTTTACCAAACAAATGGGTTTATAGGCTGAAAGAGGAAGATGGAGGCAAGAAAATATTTAAAGGCAGGTTAGTTGTAAAAGTATTTGCACAGAAAAAGGGCATTGATTTTAATGAGATTTTTTCTCTGGTTGTTAAGATGACTTATATTGGTACTATTTTAAGTATTGTGGCTACTGAAGATTTGTATTTGGAATAGCTAGATGTGAAAACTACCTTTCTCCATGGTGACTTGGAGGAGGAGATATATATGGAACAACCCCAAGGATTTGAGGTCAAAGGTAAGGAGAAACTGGTGTGCAGATTGAAGAAGAGTTTGTATGGCCTGAAATAAGCACCTTGACAATGGGATTTGAAATTTGATAGTTTTATGGCCGAGCAAGGCTACAGTTGGTGTAATTTTGACCATTGTGTTTATTTTAAGAGGTTGGATAATGAGAACTACATTATTTTATGTTTATATGTTGATGACATACTTGTAGCTGGGTCTAACATGGATCACATAAGAGTTTTAAAATAGCAGTTAGCACAATCATTTTCTATGAAGGATTTGGGGGCAGGAAAACAAATCCTTGGTATGAAAATTTGTAGAGATAGGAAGAACAAAAAATTGACTCTATCTCAGGCTGATTATTTTGAAAAAGTGTTGCAGAGATTCCATATGGAGAATGCAAAAGCTGTCAGCAAACCTTTGCCTAGTCATTTGAAATTGACTAAGGAGATGTGTCCTAAGACACCAAAGGAGGAAGATAAAATGTCCAAGGTACCATATGTTTCAGCTATAGGAAGTTTAATGTACGCCATGGTATGCACGAGACCAAATATTACACATGTTGTAGGAGTCATAAGCAGGTATATGAGTCATCCTGGATTGGAGCATTAGAATGCAGTAAAATGGATTCTCAGATATTTGAGAGGTACATCCAATAAACATTTATGTTTTGGAGGGTCTAATACTGATTTAGCAAGTTATGTAGACTTAGATTTAGCAAGGGATATTGATACCAGGTGGAGTACTATAGGTTATGTCTTTATTGTAGGTGGGACAACGGTGAGTTGGATTTTCAGGTTGCAAAAGGTGGTTACTTTATACACCACAGAGGTAGAATATGTAGCTGCAACAGAGGCAAGCAAGGAGATGATATGGTTGCAATCTTTCATGGAAGAATTGGGCAAACAATAGGTTAATAGTTATTTGTTTACGGAAAGCCAGAGTACCATACATCTTGCAAAGAATTATGCCTTGCATTCAAAGACCAAACACATACAGTTCAGGTATCACTTTATTCGGTCGGTGTTGGATGATGGACAGTTATAGCTAGAAAAGATACATACAAATGAAAATCTAGCGGATATGTTTACAAAGGCAGTGACAAGGGAGAAGCTAAGTTCCTCTTCAACTTTAGTTGGTCTTCTAGACTGAAAACAACAACAAAATAGTAGAGTCCAGGCTGCTTATTTCTAATGGGAGCTATAGGGTCAGCGGTGTTATGATCAGTCTCCAGATAGGAGATGATTTGGTGTGGAGTCTGATCAGTCTCCAAGTGGGAGATTGTTGTTATATGGAGCCTAATCAGACTCTGAGGTTAAATTTATCCCACTTTTATCAGCGCGGTTTCCCCCAAATTCCTACGGGGTCAAGGGGCAGCGCCCCCAAGACGGGGTCAAGGGGCAGTGCCCCTATCGTGATACAGGGCGGGGTCGAGGGGGAGCACCATCACGGGGGCTCAGGGGTAGCACCCCTAAAACCTCAAACAGTTTTTTATTATTTTATTAAGGTGTCAAGAGTTATTTTTCATTGGCCGACATAGAAAACCCTATTTTGTAACTGACAAAAGTCATGATAAAAATGGCTAAGGATTAGGGTTTCTGTTGATATTGTATTGTAGCATTTGCAATGGTATTAAGTTGCAGGGATTGCTAGTTGTAATCAGTTTGATTTACTAGATAATAATATTGGACTCTCTATTTGGTGGATGTAGCCCAAGTTTGGGTGAACCATGTTAAAACTTGTCTCTCACTGTTATTATTTCTATGTATTTCCATTCCTCTGTTTAATCTTTATTTGCATTTAATTGATATCTTCTGCTGGTTAACCCTAATAGAATACTATGTTGTAACTTCTTGTCTAATTTGCTTTAAGCTCTACAAGACTTACAATGTAGCAGTTTACTAATCACTGTGCAGTTTCATAGAGCCATAACTCTGTTAGACCTTTTGGTTCTTAGTCTTTCACTGACTTCAATGATTCCTTCACATAGAATCTCTGCTCACTGTCTTGTTTTCTCTTAGTAAAGATAGATAATCATGTATATTTCAACAAGGTAAGATTGAAAACTACAATACAAGACTCATTCCTCCCTATGTGAGTATATTGTATGTCTAACAACGCTACTTTAAAACCTTCTATCACAATCTTCACCTAGAGATCTTTGCTATAGTGCCTCATGGCTTCATGGTGCCTAACAACTGTTAGGTTTTCTTGATGGCTCCATTTTGTTTCCCTCTTTGTAGACCTCTATGAAGATTAGAGACCTTAGATCATTACATTCCTCACTATCTACATGTTATCTTAGTCCTCTATATTTGTATTTATCTCTGCT
This sequence comes from Cunninghamia lanceolata, assembly GCA_027924645.1. NCBI lineage: Eukaryota > Viridiplantae > Streptophyta > Pinopsida > Cupressales > Cupressaceae > Cunninghamia > Cunninghamia lanceolata. Next base: position 9,395,384 of record BSBN01000134.1, read on the forward strand.
CTCATGATGATGATCTTTCAGAGGCTTTACAAACCCTACTCAAACTTATTAGAACTCTGTATCCTTGACATTAGACTGTTCCCATTAAAATTTCCTGTCTCTATGATCTATCCAAGATCTTTGATCAGTGTGGGCTTTGTTTCTTCCTTGTGCTAACCTTTGTCTAGGCTTGAACAAGCCTTTGTGAACTTCTTTTCATTGTAGTAAAGATTAGATCTCTATTTAGGCCTAAACAAGCTTGTGTGGAAGCTTAAAAGACCTTTGTCAAGGTTTTGTTTGGATTATTTTAAGGTTATCTCAAACATGGCTATCTCTATCCAACAACTCTATCCAAGGATACAAACTTCTGTCTAAGTTTGTCTAGCATGTCACACCACTATAAGATCTGTCCATTTGAAGATCTAAAAATCTTTGGATAAAATCATTTCTCAGCTCTGTATGAGCCCATGATCCTTTATTGAATTCGACATTAGGTTCTCCTTCAAGCAAAGTAAACACCTTCAAACTTGTGATCTTTTATCCTGACATATGTTGTAGACCTAGAAAACCTCATGCTATTCTCTATAACTTCTTATACTCTTTAGGATAACAACATTTTAAATTTTAATCCTTCCTTCATTGTCACTTTTGATATCCTCCAAGACATCTTCCTCACATGTCTGCATCTCCATTAGACCTGCACAAAATTGTAACTATTCCCATAGATTTGTTAAGGGATTGTGGGGTGTCTATAGGTCTTATACAGGTTTGAAAGATCTTTCATGTCACACAAGCTGCCAAGGAATATTCTAAAAATTGGGTGTAGAGTCATGCATCAAGTTGTTTGAATAGTTCAAGTCTTATGAAGGGCTATATTTATGTTTTTCACTTGTATTCAGTAATACATCCAATGGATGGATTTGTCTCAGATCTAAAAGAGCTACTAGACCCTTCTGGTAATGATATGTGTTGTACTTATCTTTCTTTTGTTATTTTCTTTTCTGTTGCTCTATATGTCAATCTCCATTCATACAATAACAAACTTCAGTGACAAGTTAATGGTTTGATAGAGACATTTATTTCTATTTGAATAAGATATTTTACAGAAGTCTAAAGAAATATTGAAGCAAAAAGTTGTAATCATTTCTCTATTTTCACCAATCCAGTAAGAATGACCAACTTTAGAAAACTACATTTGCATTATAATTAGGCAAATTACACTTATCCTTTTCCACCATGGGATGTTTCTGTAGGATAATTACCACAAAACTAGATTTGAATCAGTCATTTTCATCTTGGTTTGTGGTTCTCATTGCTTTAGTTGTGATTAGAATGAGGTTTTAGTAGCAAAGTTTTTAATTCAGGTGCACGGCCAATGGGATTGGCAGACTGTTAGATCTTTTAATAGAGTTACTTGGAGTATATTTCTAATCACTAATTCTTGAGAATCTAGATGAGTGCACCCAAGGTTGATGTCAAGTAGTTTAGGTTCAAACCCTCCTACATTTAGATTTCTCTTACATGCAGGTCAACAGAACTTTGGGTCCTGTGACTGCTTAGAAGTTCTATGAATTTGTCATGGCAATGTTAGCTAGATGGGGTGCTAACATGCTTTTTACTAGATCTCAAAATATGAAGATCCCCTACAAACCATTTGAACATCCCTACGTAAATTGTATAGATCTAACTGGTGTGATTTGTTCCTCCACAAGGCAAGTTACATTATATATCCCCTTATTTTAGCAATGTAAAAATCAGGAGAGCTAACTTTGAAGAATGGTGCTTATATGATGTGGAACAAAATAAAAAATAAAAAACTATTAAAATAAGATGCAGCCCAACAACTTTGTTCTCTCAAAGATTATATTCGGATCAAGATTATACATTTGTGGAAAGTGTTGTCTGATTGAGTATCACTAATTTCATACAGGATTAATCTATCATTTATAAAGTTAATACTGCAGTTATGACTCACTATAAATTTCTTCTTTTCATCCGATATTTATTATGATAGTGAAGAAAATGTAGCAGGGAACTACAGAGAGCCCGATGAAGGTAATAATAAAAGTTAGATAGGCATATAGATGCGAGTTTGAAAATAATTCTTGGAAGTTTTGCTTTTTGCTTTACAGTCTGTTTCCATGAAATAAAGAGTAACATGTTCAAAGGAAGAATAGTAAGATGTTATATCAATGTATAAAACAAGAACATCCATTTGATTTTTTGGCGAACTACTCCAGATATGTGGCTCAAGGAAAGAGGATCTTGCAACCTCATCACCTGCTGGATGGGCTTGCAGAAGAAAGCAATGAACACAAAAAGCTCAAAGATGGAGTGTTTGGAGATATGTTGAGGTCCACACAGGTATGACCCTTTTCATTGTTTGGAAGCTAAAAAGCATGACTATCTTATCTCAAGCGGTACATTTCAAAATTAATGTTATTGGTGCATGACATTTACTGAGTTGGTTGTTGATTTTGAAAAAAATTGATATACGCTGCAGGAAGCCATCATTATCCCCCCATGGGTTGTGATGGCAGTATGACTGAGGCCTAGTGTTTGGGAGTATGTTCATGTCAATGTTGATGAACTTGTGGTTGAACAACTTTCTGTGCATGAATATTTGGAATTCAAGGAACACCTTGTGAATGGAAGGTAATAACACAATGTTTATTATGGAGTAAATTAAGGAAGGGAAACCATGTGTTAAAATGCAAATGAAGAGTCCTATCTTTTAAGAAGATAGTTGTACCATAGTGTAAAGTTTTTCTACCAAGATGCTCTCTATTTATGTATTCTTTTAAGATGGCCTTGACCTTTCTTTGTTCTATTACAAGATACAAAAGATGAAGGTAGTAAATTTTTTGAGCTGATGTTTCCAAGTAAAACTGCATTTATGGACAAATTTGGGTGTACATAGACAACTTTCTTGCAAGAGCAAAAATATATAATTACATGGTGTTTTTCTTACATACTTTATCATATGTTGGTAGATACATAACCATTTCTCTTTTCATCTAAATGAGAAAGTAATGGTTCCTATTGAAAGGAAGCTAGGTGTGTGGAAATCGCTTCCTACACTAATCTAAAGAGGAGAGATGAGTGCAAATTCTTTTTAACCTTTACAATTACAGTGTTATTAACCCAACAATGGAGATATTGCAGCAATACACATACACATAGAAAGTAGACAGAAGAGCTCTGAGAGAGACAAGATATACGTGGGAAAAACCCTTATGGGTGAAAAACCCCACACTCCAAAACATAGCTCAAATGTATTACAGTAAACAATCAAGGTTATAATACAGTTACAGAGGCAATGCTCTTGCAAGAGTCTTCGACACTCGTATCTGGAGATATCTTGGCAGCATAACAGTACCTGTCAATCACACAATACATCTCCTCTCCAAGCACCTATTTAAATAGAAGTTACAAGGCAAAAATGGACCTTTCTTGGAATGGGCATCCAACTTGGCCTCATGGCCCAAAACCCACACCTAGGGACACTTATCCAAAACTGCAGCATGGTCATGACACTTGTCACATCACCCCATCCCAAAGAGGTTGCCTATTCCCAAGTTGGGCAATGACAGATGCTCTTACACATCTTACGACTGTCATAGAATCCGTCATAACTGACAGCTCTTATAGTTGTAAGAGAAACTATCATAACTACCTAAAAATAGCATATTCTACTTACAACACATCGTCACGCTCCTTGGGGCACCCAAAGATGCCTTCTTCCAAGATGCCTTGTGACACATGTCTTCACCTGTCATAGAACCTTCCATTTACGACTCTTACACGTCATAGATTCTGTCATAGGAATCTGTCACTGCTTCGGTCAAGATTCACTTACACACTAGTCAAAGTGCCAACACATGGAAAAATACCTCTACCACTAAGTGGGACACCTATCTCCTCATGTGAGGACACAATTACATGTGGTCACCTTCCATGTAGGATGACACATCACCGTGCCAACTCCCAAAAGATGACTAAATAGGACTTGCATCCAAAATGCATTAATAAGCAATAAATAAATACATACAATTAATTAATACAAGGAATTACCAAGGTTGAGACACCTTAACTCCCAACATTCTCCCACTTGTCGAACACCTTGTAAGAGCCAATGCAAATGATAGGATTTGACTGCGATAGGCCGAGAGGCCCATAGACTCCGAACACCATCTAAACTTCTCTGTGCCTATTGGTTTCATCAATGCATCCACAACATTCTTCAAAGTGTCTACCTTCTCCAAATCACCTTCCCATTCTCTACCATGTCTCGCATGAAGTGAAACTGTACATCAATATGCTTTGTTCTAGCATGGAAAGTTGGATTCTTTGCTAGGCAAATCACACTCTGACTATCACTGCAGATAGTAATATGTCCTACATCAACACCAATACCTGAACACAATCTCTTAAGCCAAATGGCTTCCTTGCAAGCATGAGTTGCTGCTATATACTTAGCTTCTGTCGTGGACAAAGAGACCATAGGTTGCCTCTTACTCATCCAACTAATTGCACCATTGAACATATTAAACACGTAAGCACTGGTGGATCTCTTGCTGTCAATGTCACCCACCCAATCAGAATCCATGAATATAAACAAAATGTGGAGGTCTTATAGGATTACCATGATAGCATATGGAATACTTGGAAGTACCCCTCAAATATTTGAACACTCTCTTTACTGCATCCCAATGTACCCATCCAGGATTAGCCATAAATCGACTAAGGACTCCCACTACTTGGGCAATGTCTGGTCTTGTGCAGATCATGGCATACAGCAAACTGCCAACAACACTAGCATAAGGTACTCTGCTCATGTCCTCTACCTCAGAAGGAGATTTTGGACAATCATTAATAGATAACTTTATCCCCAATGAAACAGAAACACACAATGGTCTACAATCTACCATGCTGAACCTATCCAACACGGTCTTCACATACTTAATCTAGCTTAACCAAAGTTTTTTGTTAGCTCTATCTCTTCTGATTTCCATTCCTAGAATGTACATGGCTGCCCCTAGATTTTTCATCTCAAATTGTGCTAACAATTGAGACTTCAAATCAGAAATCATATTCTTACCATTCCCAATTAACAACATATCATCAACATACAATGCAATAATGAGAATGCGATCATTGTCAAATTTGTAATACACACAATGACCTAATTTTGATCTCAAAAATCTAATCAATAACACAAAGGTATCAAATTTCATATACCACATCCTAGGAGACTGCTTCAAACCATACAAATACTTCTTCAGTTTGCAAACCAAATTTTCTTTACCTTTCTCTATGTAATGCTCTGGATGTGACATGTAAATCTCTTCCTCCAAATCACCATGAAGGAAAGTTGTTTTCACATCCATCTACAATGGGAGAGAAAATTTCACCATAATCAATTCTCTCCACTTGTGAGTACCCCTTCGCAAGCAATCTGGCCTTGTACTTTTCAACACTACCATCTGCACCGAACTTCATCTTGAACACCCATTTGCATCCAACAGGTTTCCGTCCTTCAGGTAAAGGAACCAAGTCCCAAGTTTTATTCTTCTCCAAAGAAGCCATCTCATCTTCCATGGCCTCCTTCCAGGTACTTGCATCTTTCATGCCCATAGCCTCTGTCACAGTTCTAGGCTCATCAGTGTTAGTAAGCAAGGCAAAAGCACAACTAGAATCAAGCAATGAATAACCAAACCTATCAGGTTGCTTCCTTGTTCGTGTAGACCTCCTTAAAGGTTGAGGTTGAGGTTCTGCTTCTTCTTCTTCTGAGCTTTTAGAGCTTCTAAAGCTCTCCTCATCATCAGGTCTCACAGGGTCTAATGGTTCAGTCTTCTCAGGGGTAGAAGGAAACTGAACCACATCCTCTTTCTTTTCTATTTCTTCTGGCTATAGAACAATGGAAGAAGGTGTTAGCTCTCTGAAAATAACACTTCTGCTATACAACACTTTCTCAGCCACAGGATCCCAAAGCTTGTACCCTTTCACACTGACACCATAGCTAATGAAAATACACTTAATAGCCTCGTTCTCCAATTTAGATTGTTTCTCCCTAGGCACATGTGCCTATGCCTCACAACCAAAAACATGAAGATGTCTAACTGAAGGCTTCTTACCAGACCACACCTCCATAGGTTTCTTATGAAAAAGAGCTGATATAGGAGACCTGTTTACTAGGTAGCAAGAAGTGGCTATAGCTTCAGCCCAAAACTTTTGTTCGAGGCTTGCTCCACTAAGCATACTCCTAGCCTTCTCCATCAGTGTCCTGTTCATCCTCTCTGCAACTCCATTATTCTTTGTGGTGTATGGAGTTGTCTTATGTCTTTCAATCCCTTGCTCTTTACAGAACTTATTAAACTCTGCCGAACAAAACTCACCACCGTTGTCAGTCCTCAAACACTTACTCTTTTTATTAGTCTGATTCTCAACAAAAGCTTTAAACTCTTTGAACCAACTAAAGACTTTAGACTTGCTTCTGATAAAATAAATCCATGGCCTTCTACTGTAATCATCTATGAAAGATACAAAATATACAGATTTGGAAATTGAAGGAACACTAACAGGACTAAACGCATTAGAATGAATAAGGCCCAACACACCAGAAGACTTGTGAGAACTAGAGTAAAACTAAACATGGTTTTGCTTTCCATATATACAATGTTTGCAAAAGTTAAACTCGAGATTACAATCATTTAACCCCTCAATCAGGTTTTTATTTTTCAGTGTTCTAAGACCCTTCTCACCAATGTGGCCAAATCTCTTATGCCATAACATTGTCTTTTCAGTAGGAAGTTTAACTTCCAGAGCATGAGCACCCTTGGGTACCCAAAATGCACTACCATCAGAATTTGTTACAACAGACTTTTTCACTGTTGGTTCCAATGGTGGGGATGAAGTGACTGCAACTCTTTTCTTCGAGTCAGAAGAACTATTGCACTGTGAAGTGCATGCCTCCAGTTGAAATAGAGTACCTCTCCAAGTACCCTTCGCAAGCACCATAGATCCTCTAGTCATCTTGCATCATTCAACTTACTTACAGAAAGCAGGTTCTGTGCCAAGCCTGGGATGTGCATGACCCCAGTGATCCCCTTCATTCGTCCATCAAGAAATCAGATTGAGACTCTTCCATGACCAACAATCTTCAGATGAGAATCGTCACCTAGGTACACTCTTCCACCATCAAACTCTTCATACTTTGTGAACCAACTTCGATGGAATGATGCACTAGAATCAATCAACCACACATCATCATATGCATGGGTGGCCAGGGCTGTGATGAAGGCATCACCATCATCTTGTGACTTGTCAGAATCTGAGTCTAGGACATTCTTCTTCTTCTTTTTCTTTTTCTCTTTGCATTACTTTCAGAAATGCCCCAGTTTTTCCACAATTCCAATAGAGAGCCTTGGACTTACCAGGAGATTTGGATCCCCCGCGGGATTTGGATCTACCCTTCTCAACTTTCTTGTCCTTCTTTTTCCCTTTCTCCTTGGGTCTTCCACGAACTGCAAGAGCCTCTTTGACTGCTTTAGAGGATTTTCTCCGCATCTCTTCAGATAACAGCAAAGATGCCACTTCATCCAGTTTGAAAGTGGATGTGGTGCTCCCAATAGCCATAACAAGATGATCCCACGAGTCTGACAAAGAACAAAGCAAGGTCATACAACAATCCTCCTCCTCCATCTTCACACCAACATAAGTCAACTATGCAACTAACATGTTGAAAGCATTTAGATGATATGCAATAGATCCTCCATCCTCCATCCTCAGAGAATACAACTTCTTTCTTAGAAAAAGCTTGTTCACCAGGGATTTGGCCTGATAAACATCTCCTAGCTTCTTCCAAAGATCTTTCATGGTCTTCTCATGGACATTTAATAGGACAAAGTCAGCTAGACTGAGTCTTATAAGACCCTTAGCCTTTTGATCTTTGAGATCCCAATCAGCTTGTGCCATTGTAGTTGGTTTTACACTGGAAACAGTTTCCCATAGGTCTCGATCAACAAGCATGTCTTCGATCTTAAGTTTCCATCACTCAAAATTTGTGCCGTTAAACTTCTCCACCTCCAATCTTCTGGATGTGCCTGCCATCTCCTTCCTGCAACAAGATTACATAATACTTTGTACAGACTCCCACTCAACCTAAGAGTATCTCAAAAAACCCCTACCCATTAGCTAGAACCAAAACTGGCCAGGCTCTAATACCAACTGAAAGGAAGCTAGGTGTACGGAAGTCACTTCCTACACAAATCTAAAGAGGAGAGATGAGTACAAATTCTTTTTAACCTTTACAATTACAGTGTTATTAACCCAACAATGCAGATATTGCACTAATACACATACACACAGAAAGTAGATAGAAGAGAGAGAGACAAGATATACGTGGGGAAAACCCTTACGGGTGAAAAACCTCACACTCCAAAACACAGCTCAAATGTATTACAGTAAACAATCAAGGTTGCAATACAGTTACAGAGCCAATGCTCTTGCAGGAGTCTTTGACACTCATATCTAGAGATATTCTGGCAGCATAATAGTACCTGTCAATCACACAATACATCTCTCCAAGCACCTGTTTAAATAGAAGTTACAAGGAAAAAATGGACCTTTTTTGGAATGGGCGTCCAAGGAGACTTGTCCAACACTGCAGCATGGTCATGACACTTGTCACATCACCCCATCCCAAAGAGGTCACCTATTCCCAAGTTGGGCAATGATAGATGCTCTTACGCATCTCACGACTGTCATAGAATCCATCATAACTGACAACTCTTACAACTATAAGAGAAATTGTCATAACTGCCTAAAAATAGCATATTCTACTTACAACACATCATCACCCTCCTTGGGGTGCCCAAAGATGCCTTCTTCCAAGATGCCTTGCAACACATGTCTTCACCTATCATAGAACCTTCCATTTACGACTCTTACGCATCATAGATTCTATCATAGGAATCTGTCATAACCGTTTCGGTCAAGATTCACTTACACACTAGTCAAAGTTCTGACACATGGAAAAATATCTCTACCAGTGAGTGGGATGCTTATCTCCTCATGTGAGGACAAAATTACATGTGGTCACCTTCCATGTAGGATGACACATCACCGTGCCAACTCCCACAAGATGACGAAACATGACTTGCATCCAAAATACATTAATAGGCAATAAATAAATACATACAATTAATTAATACAAGGAATTACCAAGGTTGAGACACCTTAATTCCCAACAGCTGTCCTTTTTTGCAGAGTCAAGGACAACTATGTGTTGGAGCTAGACTTGGAGCCCTTTAATGCATCCTTTCCTCATCCAACACAACCATCTTCCATCGGCAGTGGAGTTCAATTTTTGAACTGACACTTGTCCTCAAGACTATTCCGTGTTAAAGAAAGCATGCAACCCTTGTCGGATTTCCTTAGACAACACAACTACTAGGGACAGGTTGGTTATTTTTCTTTGGTTCATATCCCAATAACATGCACACATCTGGTATCATCATGTTGCAGATTTAATTTCAATGTACGAGAGAAAAACCAAATAAATTATAGGCAAAAGATTCAGAGTTGTTTCTTGTTTTTTCAGAGAGATGTTATAGGAACTGCACTCTAGGTGCATTGACTTTATCCATTCTTCCATAATAATGTATTTTTAACGAATTGTGTTCAAGTGCTTTAGGGCACATTTGCCACACTTTGTTGCCAGGGTCCTAATTTTGTTTTTCTTCTTTTGAGATACCATGTGCAACTAAATGTGTTTTTGGGGTTCCTTAAGCTTTTTGAGGATTTGCTTATTCTTATTAGGCAAAAGTTAAAGTTTAAACAATGAGTAAGTTATGTTAGCCAAATCTGACAAAATATTTTTGTGCTTTTGGGGCTTTTAACACTTGCATTACTTTGAGGGATGTTATTCCAGATGAGAGAATATGGGGTGAGTGGGAAATCAATGGTATACAAAGTAGTAGTTTTGAAATATGGGGGATATAGTGTATCTTACACTCTACTAATTGAGTCAAGCAGGACATGTTTGTCTGGTGGTCCCGTCATAGGAAATATATTTGGCAATTATTGAATTAAAATCTTGTATTTTCCTGTCTACTCACTATGCTTGTATTTTCCTGAAATGTTTAGTGCCAAATCTTGCAGGTGTTGAGCATTAGTAATTTGATAGTTGTTTGACTCTTTACTCGATATAAGAATAGTCAACTCCAACTACTCTAATGGAGGTATTGTTAGCCATTCCACATGTTATACCCTTGTAATCTTGGAATAGTAAGCACGAATTACTTATATGTTATAAGCATATTTGAGCTCCAAGTGATTTGACTTTGGATTGTCACTTGTATCATTTTGTCACTGATATTCATTGATCTATTTGAGGAGGTAATTTTGCAATAGCTTGGGAACCTCGTACTTATATGGTAAGCTGTATTTTTAATGTCATTGGCAGTGAGGATCCTGACATTCACTTCAAATACATTGAAGCAACAGCCAAAACTAGACAAATCAAGGAGGTGGAATGTGTAACCAGAGAGTCAAACTTCTATGATGTTGAAAAGACAAAGAACTTTCTTATGTTTGATTGCTCTTTATTTCAAAATTCTATATTGGAAGTTGTAACAGCATCGTAAAAAGCTTCTTTGTGCTATTTGCATATTCCTTCAAAGTAGGAACAATTGAGAACATGACATGTTACTGCTCAATAAATTTAGTTGTAATGGAATAAATAGATGGTTCTTTTTGTTAGTTGAATTCTATATGTTTCTCAATTTAATTTGTTCAATGTTGTTGAGAAAATCTTCTTATACCAGGATTCATTTCAAAAGTTGTGTTTGTTTACTTGTAACATGGATTAAAAGTTTCCTTTCTATATTAGCAGGGTACGTTCAAAATGCTGAAAGTTTCATCTAGGGTTATCCAAGCTTTATCTAAGAGTCCTCTCAAAATCTTGTCAACAAGACAATTCACATTCATTTGAATAAGAGGATCACTGTTAATGAATAATGGGGCAGTGACTTGAGTGGTTGACAATCTCATGGCTTGGGAGGGTTTCCAAGGTTCCAAGGGCATAGTGGAAGCTATATGTGATGGGTTACATACTAATGCCCTATGAAGGGTTTGCATATTTGATAACAGTCATAGGTAAGGTTGTACCATTCATGACAAGGCTGTTGACAGTACCATCAAGGGTTCAATATTATAATGGGGTAGTGGTTAGAAGGAATTACAACCATAATATATGAAGAATTGTCTTCATTTAAACCCTAGACAGTGCAATGACTAGTGCATAATGTCTCCAAATGATAGTCACCTAAATGATGATGAATGATGATTCAAATAACCATATATTCTAACAAAAAATTCCAAAGGGCAGAAGGACTATTTTTACACAATCATCAATTGTAGCAAATGCAGCCATAGATAAACATTGTCAAGCATACTGTTTGAGAGGCAGTTAGTAGTTTGTCAAGAGGTGGTCAAATAGAGTTGACAGTGCCAAAAATAAGTTCAAGTGTGCCCTTATGCTTGGAGGCAGAATTTCATCATTTTGAATGCATAAATAGGAGTAGTTCTAATTTCTTGTTGAAGGTATAATGCTTTGGTAACCTAGTTTCATGGCTTTGCTTTGGTGAATCAAGTGATTGGTTGTAAATAGCACTGGCAGACAGTTTATGGTTGATGTTGAGGATAGTTTCAGACCTTATTCAAAACCTTGTAACAAGATGGTCATTGAGGTTGTTGGAAGGCATGTCAAGTGGTAGTCTGTAAGTCTATGAACAAAGATATCAAGTGCATGATTGAAAAAGATAGTCAAATCCATGGCAAATCATAGTTTAATCTTGCATGGTTCAGACTTTTTATCTCAGCCTTATGTGGCATATTTTTTTGTTAAATGGACAAAGACACAGGCTTTGTGTGTGTAAAAGTGTTATGCTACCTTTTATGGGTTTGTGTTTTAATCTAGATCATGACAGTGAGGCACCTTTAATGAATGCATGACAAGTGTTATTTTTTATCAGATGGTACAGGTTTTTTATGCAGATGTGGACAAGGTTTTAAATCAGTGGTAGTCACTTGATGGATAACCTATATACTGCATATTAGAACTTTTGGTGTGCCATTGGTCCTTGAGTTAACAAGTGGATGTTTTAGTATTTTGGCTCATTTGAATATGAAGCATTTAATATTTGTATGGAGTAGAAGCTAAAGGTTATGTCTTTTGTGTATGCTTCAATATTAGAGTGCATATGAATATAAGATGGTGTTTTCAAAGAGTGACAATATACAAAAAGAGGAAATCGTGATAATGCATTTAAGCACTTCTATGTGCAAAGACTTGGAGATAGCAGAATACATGGATGGATAGGTAGTCACAGTGGTTACTATGAAACACAATGTAAACATGATCTTATGCATAGGGAGGCAGAGGTATTAAATGCAAGAAATTTGGTGTCAAGCTCCTTGTTGAAAGCGCAACATAGTGAAAAGGGTAATGAATACACTGCCAAAGAGGACAGTGAGCTCGGGAAGATTTAGGACATCCTCATAATAACAATGGATTTTGCATCTTGAGGGATAGTATGGATAAAATACAATGCTCTTACAGTGAATGTAGCTTCATTTCATGGGATAGTTTACAAAGAAGAGCAATCCTATTCAAGAGAATTCATTTTAACAAGTGACAACAGTTTAAAGTGACTATGCTAAGAGAATGTAACTACTAGCTATGAATATACACTTCAAAGAACCGAGAGGGAGATGTAGAAGCTAATTATTAGTGACAATAAAGAGCATTGTAAAGATAGTGATCAAGGAGGACAGTCTCAAGTGCAATTTTTGCATAGGTGGCAGTCAAGTCTCAAATGCACAATATATTCTTAGTAATTGTGTTTTATTTCTTGGCTTTTCATCTATTTTGTTGGACCTTGAGAGGAATGTTGGATGTGCCCAGTGTGTTCCTGATTTCACTTGATAGTTTGCAATCTTAAAGGTTTTGAGACAGTGACTTCTTGCTGTGTATTAGTCTCATTATGGGATTTTTGAACTGAGGTATACATTGGAGGTTTCAAACACTTTCAAGGTAAAGTTCACAATGTATAAAGATGGTAGCAAATAGCAACGCAATGAAATCCAAATCCTGCATAGTCAAGATTGCAATTAAGGCTTCATTGAGGTTTAAACCATAGTGAGATAGGGTTTTGAGGGAAGTAGTTTTGACTGTGAATTGCAGAAGGTAGACTATGGACTTGTTATGATATGTTGTCAAAGATTACAAGGTGTTTGCAGCAGATTACAAGGAATTACAGCCTTCTCTTCATGGAAAGTTTTATGTTTGAAGGCTTCTCTATTTAAGGCCTTCTCATAGGACTTTTATTCTTTAGTTCTTGCTTCTTTTGCAACAATAATAGTTTCCTTGCAACTCTTTTTCAAGAGATTTTATGTAACAACTCTTTTCAAATTAATAAAGATAACAGTATTCCTTTTTCAAGATTTGTGTTTCTCTTTGCAACTAATGATATGATGTTTAATAAACAATGTATCAATATACTACTAATTGATAGAAATTAGTGAACAAAAACAATTAAATAAACTACCAAATTGATCAAAATGATGATTAAAATTAATGACTAAATAAACTATCAATGGAAGGAAATCAGTGAATAAAAATGACTAAATAAGTGACCAATTAACAACAATCAATGACTAAATTAACGACTAAATATATCAGTGAATAAAAAGTGACTAAATAAGTGACCAGTTTACAACAATCAATGACTAAATTTATGACTAAATATACTACCAAACAGATTAATCAAAACAACCAATAAATGACTAAAAATGGTTTAGTCATCAATTTGGTCGTGCAATAAATGACTGACAATAAACTACTAATGGTCACGTGACCATGTTTAATCATTTATAAGCAGTTCTTAGTAGTTTTTTTAATCATATATTGGTGTTTATGTACTAGTGTTGGGTATTGGTCTAAGAAGAACTTGCTTCTCCTTACTTATCTTGAGATCCACATCTAGAATTTGACTACCCCCTTCCTCTGGAGGGTTTAGCTCTTCCCCTAGAGTTATTCTGCCTTCTAGAGATCTTTTCTTCTGCCTTCAATGCAAATTGTGTTGGGAATTAAGGTATCTCAACCTTGGTAATTCCTTGCATTTATTTATTGTAATGTATTTATTTATTGCCTATTGTGTAATTAGGATGCAAATCCTGTTTTGTCATCTTGTGGGAGTTGGCACGGTGATGTGTCATCCTACATAGAAGGTGACCACAAGTAATTTTGTCCTCACATGAGGAGATAGGCATCCCACTTAGTGGTAGAGGTATTTTTCCATGTGTCAGCACTTTGACTAGTGTGTAAGTGAATCTTGACCGAAACGGTTATGACAGATTCCTATGACAAAATCTATGACGTGTAAGAGTCATAAATGGAATGTTCTATGATAGGTGAAGACATGTGTCACAAGGCATCTTGGAAGAAGGCATCTTTGGGCACCCCAAGGAGTGTTATGATATGTTGTAAGAGAATATGCTATTTTTAGTCAGTGTATGACATATTCTCTTACAGCTATAAGTACTATCAGTATGACGGATTCTATGACGGTCATAAGATGCGTAAGAGCATCTGTCATTGTCCAACTTGGGAATAGGCGACCATATTGGGATGGGGTGATATGACAAGTGTCATGACTATGCTGTAGTGTTGGACAAGTGTTCCTAGGTGTGGGTTTTGGGCCATGAGGCCAAGTTGGACGCCCATCGCAAGGAAAGTTCATTTTTGCCTTGTAAACTTCTATTTAAGCAGGTGCTTTGAGAGGAGATGTATTATGTGATTGACATGTACTGTTATACTATTGGATTGTCTCTAGAAACAAGTGTCAAAGACTCTTGTAAAGACTTGCATTGTAAGTGTGTTGTAAACCTTGTTGTTTAGATAATACATTGTGCAGGTTTTGGAGTGTGGGGTTTTTCACCTGTAAGGGTTTTCCCCACGTTATATCTTGTCTCTCTCTTCTTCTGTCTTACATTCTTGTGTTGTGTATTGCTACAATATCTCTGTTGTTGGGTTAATAACACTATAATTGTAAAGGTTAAAAAGAATTTGCACTCATCTCTCCTCATTAGATTAGTGTAGGAAGCGATTTACTCACACCTAGCTTCCTTTCAAATTGATAGGCTTCTTCTATGCTGGTAATTCTAACCATGTTGATTTCATCTTGGATAGAATAATGCAAACCATTTACATACCTAGAGATCTTCTCTACATCATCTTCAATGTGACCAGTCCTGATGTTCAATCTATAAAATTCTTCAGCGTAATCTTGAACACTTTTCTCCCTCTACTTGAAGTTCTGCAACATCTTAAACTTTGCCTTCAATTTAGTTAACATTCTTTCCCATGTATTAATCTTTTCCTTTCCTTTGCTCTATCTCTCAACTTGCACATGATCCCACCATAGAGATGCATGTCCCTTCAGCTTTGTCACTGCAAGTTTTACCCTCTTAGGGTCTTTAATAGATTCCAACTCAAAGTAGTTTTCCATCCTAAAATCTAGCCTATCAACTCATCTAGTTTTAGACTACCACTATAACTGGGTAACTCTACATGGGGTTTACTAGAAATCTTTGTCATGGCACTCAAAAACCTCCTTTCATATCCATCTTCTTCTTCTTCTACTTCCTCTTCATTGACTTCTTCTTCATTATCACTCACATCCTCAGCAGCTACTCCTCTGCGTTGTATTCTTTCCATTGCATCCAGCCTAGTTGTGATGCCCTTCAGGACCTCTACTAATGCCGCATCTCTAACTCTTGGAGTTGGTCCTATTCTTCTTCTTGCTCTGTGTGCCATGTCTACTGACCCTCTACAGTTGTAGGTTCTTCTCTTCAATCTTCCTATAGCAATCTCCTTAGGGTCCCTCACACAACAATCCCATATCATCAAAGAATTCAAAACCTAAGCTCTGATACCACTTGATGTAGGTCAAGGTCTAGGAACTTTATCAAACTACTCAACCAGGCATGAAAATGAACAACACACAATGTTGAGAACAGACAACTCTTTATTCATATGAAACAAAAACATTATGTTAGAAATGAAGGTACAATCCACACAATGGAAATCTGATTCAAACCTTATTAATATGTCTAAACAATGTAGAATCAATGGAGATTGCAATAGAAATAAAACCTAGTACACAAAAATAACATGCATTAAGAACTAAACACATAACACAATATGTAATGTGGAGAAAACCCTTTCAGGTATCGACCACGAAAAGAGGCTCCAAGTTGTATTATCTTCAAATATGAGATTACAATGCATGCACTTCCTCTTCTTCTTCAGTCTTCAATCCAGCAATGCGTATTACTCTCAACTCTGATAAAAACATAGTACAAATATCCTTATAAAAGGGGGTTGTTTTCTAGGGCAAGAAAACCAACAAAATATCGACCGTAAGATATGTGACCTAATGATGAATGGTCTAAATTTGCAATGATAAAATATAAATAAAATTTGGCTCTGGGGGCACTGCCCCCGAGCTCCTGTCGCGGCGTGCATACCCCTAGACCTCTCGCTGGGGGGATGATCCCCCCGGACCCCTCGCAAGGAGGAAACCCACCTATGACCCCCCGTCATGAATGAATTAGCGTCAGGCACCAGATATAAACATGTGCCTGAAACAAGATCGTTGCTGGTGAAACCTTTCATCCCTTATGGGTGATTTACAAACAATAATAGGAATAATAAATTACATAGGATTTACAAGGTTGATGGCACCTTAATTCTAACACATTATAGTAGGAGTACAATGATCTTCATACATGCATCAGCCTAAGCCTTACAATCATTTTAGATCACAGTTTGTAGGAAAAACCCTGACTAAAACTAAGAACTCATTATCAATCCTCTAAAACTCGTTACCTAGAGTCCTGAGTCCGCCCCATTAGCCCCCCTATTCCAGGCATGAAATTCCTCTATTATAGGAATTTGAGATAGCCACCAAATGTGAATGAAACTCATGTCAATCAATGATTGGCAATCAACACCTTTGACCAATGCTTCTCAAATAGATCAACGGTTTAGAATAGTCTGAGAGACACGAGAAGATCCTGACCAATCAGTTTCGATGCAGAAAAATGACTTAACAAAGTCTCCATTCAAATTCAGCCACGTAGGGATGGGTGGGTCCCTACTATTCTAAGTGGTCGTCGGTAGATGCCATTGATTGGGTTGGGTGGGAATTGTAGTTCAAAACTATAGTGGGTTCCTCGTCACTATAATTCTCCCCACCTACTCGTTCAGGTCATCCCTCCCCTCTGAGCTCTACTGGACTAACTGGTTGGAGCAGTTCCTGCTCCTCAAGGTGTCAACAATTCATATCAGTGCACCCCTCATTAGGTCCCACTTAATTGACGTCGCAATCATGCCCTCTATGTCCACATGGAATGTACTAATACCACTCTTCAAAGTCCTTTGGTTGACCTTGTACATGTGGCAACCTATGATAGCATCATAGAGCTAACTTGGTTCTGACAACCACTGATGAAGCGGGTAAATCACAATAACAGATATTGAACACAGTAAATAGGACTTTCTTTTATTGAACTGGGCAACTCATTACATTATAGAAGCTCAATTACAATCAGAGGATGAATCCTCTACTGGCTGCAACACATTACAGCTTTCCCAACCTCAAGACTCTAGAATCTTCAGCCTTTTGTCACCCCAAATTAGCTAGGGTTTCTGTTTTCCCATGTATTCTTGACTCCACACTGGCCCCCTTAACTCTACTACAGCCTAGGGTTCCTAAAATAGTCATAAATAGCACTTTTTGGCAGCCTCCAGCCAAATTTCAAAATTTGCAACTCCCTCCAAAAGTAGGTCAACTTCCAGGAAGCATAACTTTTGATCCAGGTGTCTGATTGACGAACCGTTTTAAGAGCTGAAAAGCTCGCGATGTGAACTATCATGCCAAAAATTCATAAATAGATTTCTGTTAGCTTTTTGAGATGTTATGGGAAGTTTTAGTGCCTCATATCTCGTTCCAGAAATTTTTAGGGGCTTTTCAGAAAACAAAAACTTTAATATCTTTCAGCTCACAAATGATCTTTGCCTGATTCCTTCGCCAAAGGTCTTATATTTCTGTTATGTAACTTTTTGGAATTTTTTTGCTTCATTACGTGCCCAAATGCAAACTTTCTAAAAATAGCAGGTACACTTTCCTAAATAGGCAGGTCGCTATTTTTAGCAGTTTTGTAAAAATTGAAAGTCCTACATTATTATTCTGAATATTATGGAACCAAAAATACTAATTATGGGAAGAAATGAGAACAACTACAATGGTTTTGAATTAACTTCTTTTTGGGTGATGCAAGATTGCCCTTACACCTCTAGATACTCCTACATCAGACACCCAGGGTAATTTGAGAAGTGACCCTATCACGTCTCATGTGTTTGTGTGAGGAAAACCCAAACGGTCAACCTCTGCCTTAGACAACCAAGAAGAATCGTCAATAGGCCTTCCTTTCCATTTTACCAGATATTCTTCATATTGCTTGTTCCAAGTACTTCTTCCCACACGGCTATCCAAGATCTCTTCTATCTCCTCTATTGAAGTAGATGCCGGAATACTCCACTGTTCTTCTATTGGTCCATCCTCTGTTCCACCATCATGATATTCTGATAAATCAGCAATGTTGAAAACAGGGGAAATATTGATCCCACTCGGCAGCTCTACCTCATATGCATTTCCTGAATCATGTTTCTTCAAAATTTTGCATGGTCCAAATTTCTTCATTTTCAACTTATTATATGTTCCAATTGGGAACCTTTCTTTTCTCAAGTGAACCATGACTTCATCTCCTACCTGGATTCCTTATATCTCCTCTTCTGATCTGCCTTAGCCTTGTACTGAATATTCATTTTATTAATGTGCTTTCTCACCTCTTCATGCAAATTCTTCAGATGTTCTGCAAAGTCTTCAGCTTTAGCACTTGTCTTTTCTCTATTGTCCAGCTTCCTTAACTCAGAAGCATTTCTTGGGCTATTGCCATATACAATCTGGAATGGTGATTTACCAGTACTCCTATTGACAGAATTGTTGTAAGCAAATTCTGCCTGTGGTAAAATCAAATCCCATCCCTTGGCCTTATCTCCTACTAAGCATCATAGCAGGTTACCCAAACTCTTATTCACCACTTCAGTTTGTCCATCAGTCTGTGGATGGTGTGCAGAACTAAACTTAAAATCTGTCTTCAACTTCTTCCACAATGTCCTCCAGAAATAACCAACAAACTTGGTATCTCGATCTGAAACTATGCTCTTTGGTAGACCATGTAGTCTCACCACTTCCTTGAAAAATAACTTTGTAATATGAATAGCATCATTAGTCTTCTTACAAGGAATAAAATGTGCCATCTTTGAGAATCTGTCCACCACCACAAAAATAGAATCATGCCCTCTCTGTGTCCTTGGTAAACCAAGAACAAAATCCATACTAATATCATCCCATGGCTTCTCTGGTACAGGTAATGGTTGATACAATCCTATATTTTGACTTGTTCCTTTTGCCATCTGACATACTCTGCAACTCTACACAAACTTCCTCACATCCTGTTGCAGCTGTGGCCAATAATAATTTTCACCAACAATAGAAATGGTCTTATCTCGACCAAAGTGTCCAGCCAGTCCTCCACTATGCTTCTCTTTCATCAGGTTCTCTCTCATGGAAGTCCTCGGAATGCACAAATGGCTTCCTCTAAACAACATGCCATCTTGGATTATGAAATCCAACCATTTTGTCCTATCCAAAGTAACAGGCTCCAGACAAGCTTTCCAAGCCTTTGCAAAATCTGGATCTTCAGGGTACAAACTTTTCAGCTGATCGAACCCAACAACCTCTATCTTCATTTATGTCAACAAATTTTGCCTTCTGCTCAAGGCATCTGCAACTCTGTTGGACTTCCCACTCCTATGCTTCAAAACAAAGGTATAACTCTGCAAAAACTCAACCCATTTTAAGTGCCTTTGGTTCAACTTCCCTTGACTATTAATATACTGCAAAGCCTGATGATCAGTATATAAAACAAACTCTTTTGGCAACAAATAATGTCTCCATTTCTTCAAAGCTTGAACTATTGCATAAAATTCCTGATCATAAACAGAATACTTTTTCTTGGCATCATTAAGCTTCTCACTAAAATAGGCAATGGGCTTACCTTCTTGGCTCAAAACAGCTCTTATAGCACTACCACTAGCATCACAATCTACCTGAAATACCTTATTGAAATCTGGAAGTGCCAAAATAGGTTGTTCTACAACTTTTTGCTTCAATGTATCAAAGCTCTTGTCGGCTCCTTTAGTCCATCTAAACTCTTTTCTATCTCCTCTCATTGTTTTAGTTAGGGGTGCACAAATGCTACTGAAATTCCTGATAAACTTTCTGTAAAAACTTACCAAACCATGAAAAGATCTTACCTCTGTTGCACTCCTTGGTGTAGGCCACTCAATGATAGCCCTTACTTTTTCTGGGTCCATCTTAAGACCTTCCTCTGAGACAACAAATCCCAGGTATACCAACTCCTTCTTTGCAAAACTGCATTTCTTCAGATTAATCAACAACTTCTCCTCCCTCAACTTCTCTAGAACTCTTCTGATATGCATCAAATGCTCATCCCAAGTCTTACTAAAAATCAAAATATCATCCAAATAAACAATAACAAAACTTCCCAAAAATTCTTTTAGTACCTCGTTCATGAGCCGCATGAATGTGCTCGGTGCATTGGTTAGCCCAAATGGCATGACTAACCACTCATACAAACCTTCCTTTGTCTTGAAGGCTGTCTTCCATTAATCCCCTTCTCTGATACGGATTTGGTGATACCCACTCTTCAGGTCAATTTTCATGAAGTACTTGGCTCCACTCAAACAATCCATGATATCATCCATTCTTGGCAATGGAAATCTATACTTGATCATTATCTTATTGATGGCTCAAGAGTCTGTACACATCCTCCATTCTCCATCCTTCTTTTGTGCTAATACTGCAGGTACCGCACATGGACTTAGGCTCTCCCTTATCAGTCCCTTCCTCAACAACTCCTAAATTTGTCTGTTTAGCTCTTCATTCTCTGCAGGGGTCATTCTATGGGCTGCCTTGTTTGGGAAACTGGCTCCTGGTATCAAATCCATTTGATGACTTATCTTCCTTACTGGTGGTAAACCTTCTGGTACATTATCAGAGATAATGTTCTAGAACTCTTCCAACATATCTGAAACTTCTACATGTACATCTTCACATTTCTCTTGACTAATCTTAGGAATCAATACAAAGCAATGACGCTCATGCTTCATACCCTCCAAAACTTTCCTACCATCTACCAAACAAATTCTGGCAGTACTACATACCTTTTCTTCCACCTCCTTCAAGGGCTTCAACTTATGACAAACTCCATCCTTTGTTAGGTAATATGTGTTTTCATGGCCATCATGGACAACACTCCTATCATACTACCACGGCCTCCCCAACAGCATATGACATGCATCCATTGGTATGATATCACACAGCACCTCATCATGGTAGTCACCAATCTTGAACTGCACTAAACACTGTTCATTGACCAAAGCTCTATGGTCCTTCTGCAACCATGCAATCCGATATGGATGTGGATGCTTTCTTCTTGTCAACTTCAACTTGTCAACCATCTCCTCTGAAACAAGATTATCAGTGCTTCCACTGTCAATAATAATATCACAACACTTACCCTCACATTTGCACCTTGTGCGGAATAAACTCTTCCTCTGATTGGGTTCTTTCTCCTCATTCAGCAAGGTTCTTCTGAAAACTAGGGTTTCTCCCCTTTCAACATCTTCAGAATGCTCAGAATGTGCATCTTCATCTACATGTGCAACTCGTGCATTACCTTTAGGTCTTCTATTTGTCCTTCCTTGATGTTGCGGACACTCATATGCTCGATGCCCTTCTTCTCCACATTGGAAACAGGTTCCTCTAAAACCTCCTCTTCTAGGTCCTTGCCCAGGTCTGCCTCTTCCTCTTCCTCTTTGATCACCATTGTTCTGGTCACGAGGGCGGTAGGTATTATCCCCCCTTTGATTTCGACTGGCGCCTACTTCTTCACTTTTCTTTTGATCTTCATTACGGCCTCCATAGGGTCTTCCACCAATCCTTCCACCTTGACCTCTTCCCCTTTGCTTGCTATCAAATCTTTTGTTTAGCTTCTCTTCCACCTTCAGGAAAAATTGGTACGCATCTTCTATGGTGGTCATTCTGACTAGGCTCAACTCCTCTTGAATACTCAGCCTCAACCCATTAATGTAACAGGCTACCTTCTCCTTGTTGGGCTCTGCATGGCTTGTCCTGATAGTAATTTTATAAAACTCTTATTTATACTCCTTAACAGACTTGTTACCTTGCTTCAGTCCTTGCAACTTCTTCAGCAACTCCATCTCATAGTCCACAGGAATGAACTGCTTCTTCAGTTTCTCCACCATCCGATCCCATCTGGTGATCTTTGCTTTTCCTCTTCTATTCCTCTCTAATTGGACATCCTTCCACCAAATATTGGCGTGGCCCTTCAACTTTATTTTTGCAAACTTACCCTGATCTGGGTCCTCCACATCTTCATACTCAAAATACTCCTCCATGTCATTGATCCAATCAATAAGCTGTTCTGGATTCAAATCTCCAGAATATGTAGAAACTTCGATCCTGGGCCTCTTTGCGATCTTTGAAATGACCCTCAACAACCTTACTTCTACAGCATCTTCGGCAGCTTCTTGTTCTTCCTTAGATAGCTCTTCTTCAACTTCATCTTCACTTTCTTCTCTTGTCCGCGGCTCAAACCCTCTTCGTAGCTCCTCTTGCAATGCATCGATTTGCCTTTGTAGGGCTCTAAAACCCTCTTTCGTCAAAGCATTCCTCCCAACATGATTTCTTCGTGGAGGCATCTTGGTCTCTGCAACAAACCCACAACCTCAGGTCCTAGTGCAAACTACCTCACGGTCGGCGATCTGTCTACACACTTAGGAACCCTTGCTCTGATACCACTTGATGAAGTGGGTAAATCACAATAAAAAATATTCAACACAGCAAATAGAACTTTCTTTTATTGAACTAGGCAAATCATTACATTATAGAAGCTCAATTACAATCAGAGGATGAATCCTCTACTAGCTGCAACACATTACAACTTTCCCAACCTCAAGACTCTAGAATCTTCAGTCTTCTGTCACCCCAAATCAGCTAGGGTTTCTGTTTTCCCACCTATTCTTGACTCCACACTAGCCCCCTTAACTCTACTACTGCCCAGGGTTCCTAAAATAGTCGTAAATAGCACTTTTTGGTGGCCTCCAGCCAAATTTCAAAATTTGCAACTCCCTCCAAAAGTAGGTCAACTTCCGGGAAGCATAACTTTTGATCCAGGTGTCTGATTGACGAACCGTTTTAAGCACCGGAAAGCTCGCGATGTGAACTATCACGCTAGAAATTCGTAAACAGATTTCCATCAACTTTTCAGGATGTTATGGGAAGTTTTAGTGCCTCATATCTCATTCCAGAAATTTTCAGGGGCTTTTCAGAAAACAAAAACTTTAATATCTTTCCGCTCACAAATGATCTTTGCCTGATTCCTTTGCCAAAGGTCTTATATTTCTGTTATGTAACTTTCTAGAATTGTTTGCTTCATTGCGTGCCCAAATGCAAACTTTCTAAAAATAGTAGGTACACTTTCCTAAATAGGCAAGTCGCTATTTTTAGTAGTTTTGGAAAAACTGAAAGTCCTACATTATTATTCTAGATATTATGGAACCAAAAACACTAATTATGGGAAGAAATGAGAACAACTACAATGGTTTTGAATTAACTTCTTTTTGGGTGATGCAAGATTGCCCTTACACCTTTGGATGCTCCTGCATCAACCACCCTCTGCGCGAATGCGCTACCAATAAAATAAGTGCATGCTGGACTTTTCTTATGTTGACTAAGACTGAGGGTCCACTAGAAAAGTTTTGCAATTTAGCAACAGTGTAGTGTCAACTCATCTCTGACAGACTATCCATGTGACGATGTGCAACCAATAGAAAATGCACAGTCAGATCCCTTCCTTTATCTAACGTTCACAAGTTGGTGGGCCATAGCCAGATGGCAACATTGCACAACAGTGTAGCCCTAACAAAGTAAGAGCTAGACCTCTTGCATGGAGATGCCAAGTGTCCACCCCATATTCATCTCGGCACACAAGTAACTCGCAATCTAGGACAAGGGGCCGGTAAAACACAACGCTTGAAGGCTCAAGTTGTAACTTAACTAACTAGCAGCTGGGGCTAGGCGGTCAACATCAAAACATAAGATAAAGCGCACAACAAGAAGGGCAAGACAACTTCTTAACAAAATTGAAAGGAAGCTCTACAAATATGATCCTTTGCTCCTGCAACAAAACAAGAAGAAAATAACAAACAAGAAATCTTTTTGGTAGATGAGGATTCCTTGTGGACTCGGATGCTCCTACATCAGATGTGGATAAACAAAATGCAAATTTTTTAAATGTATTTGAAAGCAATTCAGGGTCATTATTTATTACATGTCATTTTTTTTAAGAGAGCTCTAGTGATATTTGTTTTTTGGACAGTGGATGTAGCAATCATATGATAGGAAATAGAGATTTGTTTGCAAGTTTATATATTTTAGTGAAGTCAAAAGTCAAGCTGGGTAATGATAATCAAGTGCCAGTTATGGGTAAAGGTGTAATTAATGTTTTTACAAAACATGGTGAAAGAAAGCATATTCCAAATATTTATTTTGTGCCC
Source organism: Cunninghamia lanceolata (assembly GCA_027924645.1). Classification (NCBI taxonomy): domain Eukaryota; kingdom Viridiplantae; phylum Streptophyta; class Pinopsida; order Cupressales; family Cupressaceae; genus Cunninghamia; species Cunninghamia lanceolata. The sequence continues at coordinate 9,420,222 of BSBN01000134.1, forward strand.
ACATTGAAGCATAATCTCATGAGTGTTGGACAACTTATATAGAAGGGTTATAGATTTTTTGAAGATAATGTTTGTATCATACTAGATAGATTTTCTAGTGATAGGTTGATTGCAAAAGTTGAGATGACAAGGAATTGAATGTTCTCACTTTGAATCAAGAGTGAAACTCAAAAGATAGTTCAAGGAGAGCCCAAAGAAAATTTCAAGGTAGCTTAAACATGGTTATGGCATCTAAGGTATGGACACCTTCGCTTTGGAGGATTGAGTTTATTACAAAAGAAGTGGATGGTGAGAGGATTACCACCAATTGAGGAGCCAACCAGTTCATGTGAGTTGTATTTTGGAAAAAAAAAACATAGGGAAAGTTTTCCAACAGGAGTGTCTTATAGAGCAAAGGCACTATTAGAGATTGTGCACACTGATTTATGTGGTCCAATGAAAACTCCATCATTAGGTGGAAGTATTTATTTTCTAACTTTTATTGATGATTTCAGTAGGAAAACATGGATTTATTTTCTCAAGAAGTTTGAAGCCTTCAGAATATTCAAGGATTTCAAAGAAATGGTTGAAAAACAAAGTGGCTAATTTACATCAAGTTACTCAGATCAAATGGAGGTGGTGAATACAAGTCAAACAAGTTTTTAAATTTTTATAAATATCATGGAATTAAGAAGTTTACTACAAGGTACACACCATAGCAGGATGGTGTGTACCTTTTAGAATGCTAAAATAATATTGACTGATGGCTAACATCAATAGGATGATTGATGAATGGGATTATTGTAATAGATACAATGATAATCTTTCTTGGATACCATATTATAAAAATCACAAGATTCAGATTCCTAGATGAAAATTTTGAATCTTAGAGGAGTTGTTACTCACACCATGCATCATAGGATTTAGCTTTTAGCAAAGACTGTCAAAAACCCCATTGTTGACTGCATTTGATCATAGTGATTACTGATTCCATTTTGAGAATGAAGAGTCACAAAAACACTAGGTAGGGGGGAAGTGGGAAGAAGCTTATCAAATGCTTGTTAGAGTGATTAGAGTTGCTCCCTCTGCACAATGGCAGAAGTACAATAGGTGTTTAATTATGGATTGCTAGTGCAACATGTTGATGCAAGAGCATCCAGTGGTGTAAGGGCAATCTTGCATCACCCAAAAAGATGTTGCTTCAAAATCATTACAGTTATTTTTATTTCTTTCCATAATTAGTATTTTTGGTTCCATAATCTCTTGAATAATGATGTAGGACTTTAAGTTTTTCCAAAACTGCTAAAAATAGCAAACTGCCAGTTTTGGAAAGTTTACCTACCATTTTAGGAAAGTTTGTATTTGGGCACAGATTGAAGCGAAAAGTTACAAAAAGCTTCATAAATGAAATATAAGACCTTTGGCAAAGGAATCAGGCAAAGATCATTTGTGAGCTGAAAGATATTAAAGTTTTTATTTTCTGAAAAGCCCCTAAAAATTTTTGAAACGATATATGAGGCACTAAAACATCCCATAATGTCCCAAAAAGTTGACATAAATCCATTTACAGATTTTTGGCGTGATAGTTCACATCATGAGTTTTCCGGCACTTAAAATAGTTTGTCAATCAGACACCTAGATCAAAAGTTATGCTTCCCGAAAGTTGACCTACTTTTGGAGGGAGTTGCAAATTTTGAAATTTAGCTGGAGGCCACCAAAAAGTGCTATTTATGACTATTTTGGGAACCTTGGGCAGTAGTAGAGTTAAGGGGGAAAGTGTAGAGTCAAGAATAGGTGGGAAAATAGAAACCCTAGCTGATTTGGGGGTTATAGAAGGTAGAAGATTCTAGAGCTTAGTGATGTGTAGCTGTAGTGTGTTGCAGCCTGTGGAGGATTGATTCCTCTGATTGTAATTGAGCTTCTGTAATGTAATGAGTTGCCTAGATCAATAAAAGAAAGTTCTATTTTCTGTGTTCAATTTTTTTTGTTGTGTGTTTTGTGATTTACCCCCTTCATCAAGTGGTATCAGAGCAAGGGTTCCTGAGTGTGTCGATAGATCACTGACCATGAGGCAGTTTGCACAAGGACCTAAGGTTGTGGATTTGCTGCAGAGATCAAGATGCCTCCACAAAAAATTATATTGGGAGGAATACTTTGACGGAAGAGGGTTTTAGAGCCCTACAAAGGCAAATCGATGCATTGCAAGAGGAGCTGCGAAGAGGGTTTGATCTGAGAACAAGAGAAGAAAGCGAGGAGACGCTGAAGAAGAGCTATTTGAGGAAGAACAAGAAGATGCAGGACATCCTACAGAAATTAGGTTGTTGAGGGCTATTTCAAAGATTGGAAAGAGGCCTAGGATCAAAGTTTGTACATATTCTGGAGATTTGAATCTAGAACAGCTTATTGATTGGATCAATGACATGGAGGAGTATTTTGAGTATGAAGATGTGGAGGACCCAGATCAGGTCAAGTTTGCAAAAACAAAATTGAAAGGCCACGCCGGTATTTGGTGGAAGGAGCTCCAATTAGAGAGGAAAAGAAGAGGAAAATGAAAGATCACTAGATGGGATCGAATGGTGGAGAAACTGAAGAAGCAATTCATTCTTGTGGACTATGAGATGGAGTTGTTGAAGAAGCTGCAAGGACTGAAGCAAGGTAACAAGTCTGTTAAGGAGTATACATAAGAGTTTTATAAAATTACTATCAGGACAAGCCATGCAGAGCCCAACAAGGAGAAGGTAGCCTATTACATTAATGGGTTGAGGCCGAGTATTCAAGAGGCGCTGAGTCTGGTCAGAATGACCACCATAGAAGATGCATATCAATTTTCTCTGAAGGTGGAAGAGAAGCTGAATAAAAGATTTGACAGCAAGCAAAGGGGAAGAGGTCAAGGCAGAAGGCCGAAATGAAGATTCAAAGAAAAGTGAAGAAGCCGGCACCAGTCAAAATTAGAGAGCAGATAATACCTACCGCCCCCATGACTAGAACAATGGTGAGCAAAGAGGAAGAGGAAGAGGCAGACTTGGGCAAGGACCTGGAAGAGGAGGTTTTAGAGGAACCTGTTTCCAATGTGGAGAAGAAGGACACCGAGCATACAAGTGTCTACAACATCAAGGAAGGACAAATAGAAGACCTGAAGGTAATGTACGAGTTACACATGTCGATGAAGATGCGCAATCTGAGTGCTTTGAAGATGCTGAAAGGGGAGAAACCCTAGTTGTCAGAAGAACTTTGTTGAATGAGGACAAAGAACCCAATCAGAGGAAGAGTTTATTCCATACAAGGTGCAAATGTGAAGGTAAGTGTTGTGATATTATTATTGATAGGGGAAGCACTGATAATCTTGTTTCAGAGGAGATGGTTGACAAGTTGAAGTTGACAAGAAGAAAGCATCGACATCCATATCAGATTGCATGGTTGCAGAAGGACCATAGAGCTTTAGTCAATGAGCAGTGTTTAGTGAAGTTCAAGATTGGTGACTACCATGATGAGGTGTTGTGTGACATCATACCGATGGATGCATGTCATATGTCATTGGGGAGGCCATGGTATTATGATAGGAGCACTATCCATGATGGTCGTGCAAACACATACTCCCTAAAAAAGGATGGAGTTCGTCATAAGTTGAAGTTCTTGAAGGAGGTGGAAGAAAAGGTATGTAGTACTGCCAGAATTTTCTTGGTAGATGGTAGAAATGTTTTGGAGGTTATGAAGCATGAATGTCATTGCTTTGCATTAATTCCTAACATTAGTCAAGAGAAATGTGAAGATGTACCAGCAGAAGTCTTAGAAATGTTGGAAGAATTTCAAGATATTGTCTCTAATAATGTACCTGAAGATTTACCACCAATGAGGAAGATAAGTCATTAAATGGATTTGATACCAAGAGCCAGTTTGCTGAATAAGGTAGCCCATAGAATGACTCCAGCAGAGAGTGAAAAGTTCAAGAGTTGTTGAGGAAGGGATTGATAAGAGAGAGCCTAAGTCCATGTGCGGTCCCTGTAGTACTAGCACCAAAGAAAGATGGAGAGTGGAGAATGTGTACAGACTCTTGAGCCATAAATAAGATCATGATCAAGTACAAGTTTCCATTGCCAAGAATGGATGACATAATGGATTGTTTGAGTGGAGCCAAGTACTTCACAAAGATTGACCTGAAGAGTGGGTATCACCAGATCCGAATCAGAGAAGGAGATGAATGGAAGATAGCCTTCAAGACAAAGGAGGGTTTGTATGAGTGGTTAGTCATGCCATTTGGGCTAACCAATGCATTGAGCACATTCATGTAGCTCATGAACGAGGTATTGAAAGAATTTTAGGGAAGTTTTGTTATTGTTTATTCAGATGATATTTTGATTTTCAGTAAGACTTGGGATGAGCATATGATGCATATTAGAAGAGTTTTGGAGAAGCTAAGGGAGGAGAAGTTGTTGATCAATTTGAAGAAATGTCGTTTTACAAAGAAGGAGTTGGTATACCTAGGATTTTTTGTCTCAGAGGAAGGTCTTAAGATGGACCTAGAGAAGGTGAGGGCTATCATCGAATGGCCTATGCCAAGGAGTGCCACAGAGGTACGATCTTTTCATGGTTTGGCAAGTTTTTATAGAAAGTTTATCATAAATTTTAGTAGCATTTGTGCACCCTTTACAAAGACAATGAGAGGGGATAGAAAAGAGTTTAGATGGACTAAAGGAGTAGACAAAAGCTTTGATACATTGAAGTAGAAAGTTATAGAGCAACCTATTTTGGCACTTCCAGATTTCAATAAGGTATTTTAGGTGGATTGTGATGCTAGTGGTAGTGCTATAGGAGCTGTTTTAAGCCAAGAAGGTAAGCCCATTGCCTATTTTAGTGAGAAGCTTAATGATGCCAAGAAAAAGTATTTTGTTTATGATCAAGAGTTTTATGCAATATTTTAGGCTTTGAGTAAATGGAGACATTATTTGTTGCCAAAGGAGTTTGTTTTATATACTGATCATTAGGATTTATAGTATCTTAATAGTCAAGGAAAGTTGAATCAAAGGCACTTAAAATGGGTTGAGTTTTTGCAAAGTTATACTTTTATTTTGAAGCATAGGAGTGGGAAGTCCAACCAAGTTGCAGATGCCTTGAGCAGAAGGCAAAGTTTGTTGACAGAAATGAAGATAGAGGTTATTGGGTTCGATGAGCTCAAAAGTTTGTATCCTGAAGATCCAGATTTTGCAGAGGCCTGGAAAGCTTGTTTGGAACTTGTTACTTTGGATAGGATAAAATGGTTGGATTTCATAATCCAAGATGGCATGTTGTTTAGAGGAAGCCAGTTGTGTATTCCAAGGAGTTCCATGAGAGAGAACTTGATTAAGGAGAAGCATAGTGGAGTATTGGCTGGACACTTTGGTTGAATTAAGACCATTGCCATTTTTTGGTGAAAATTATTATTGGCCACAGTTGTAGCAGTATGTGAGGAAATTTGTGTAGAGTTGCAAAGTATGTCAAATAGCGAAAGGAGCAAGTTAGAATACAGGTCTATATCAACCACTACCTATACTAGCAAAGCCATGGGATGATATTAGTATGGATTTTGTTCTTGGCTTACCAAGGACACAGAGAGGACATGATTCCATTTTTGTGTTGTTGGACATATTCTCGAAGATGGCACATTTTATTCCTTGCAAGAAGACTAATGATGCTATTCATATTGCAGAGTTATTTTTCAAGGAGGTGGTGAGATTACATGGTCTACTAAAGAGCATAGTTTCAGATCGAGATACCAAGTTTGATGGTTATTTCTGGAGGACATTGTGGAAGAAGTTGAAGACAGATTTGAAGTCCAGTTATGCAAAGCATCCACAGATTGATGGATAGACGGAAGTGGTGAATAAGAGTTTGGGTAACTTGCTATGATGCTTAGTAGGAGATAAGCCCAAGGGATGGGATTTGATTTTACCATAGGTAGAATTTGCTTACAATAATTTTGTCAATAGGAGTACTAGTAAATCACCATTCCAGATTGTATATGGCAATAGCCCAAGAAATGCTTCTGAGTTAAGAAAGCTGGACAAAGGAGAAAAGACAAGTGCTGAAGCTGAAGACTTTGCAGAACATCTAAAGAATTTGCATGAAGAGGTGAGAAAGCACATTAATAAGATGAATATTCAATACAAGGCTAAGGTAGATCAGAAGAGAAGATATAAAGAGTTCCAAGTAGGAGATGAAGTCATGGTTCACTTGAGAAAAGAAAGGTTCCCAATTAGAACATACAATAAGCTAAAAATGAAGAAATTTGGACTGTGTAGATGTTAGAGTTGGCTATGATTGGAGCCACCCAGGATCTAGGACTTCATGAAAGCACAAGAGAGATCAAATGAGAGAATAATGCTATTCTATCAATGAATGCAAAAGATTATTGTTGTTACAATGTACATGATATACCTTGCTTATAAAGGCAAAGTGAGAGATAGGAAGGTGGAGTGGAAAGTGGAGATATTCCTACAACATGTGCCGATTAGAGGATGATAGCTAATTGTACATGTAGAGGATAAGACAACTCACTCCAACTATCAACAACTCAACACACAACTAGACTTAACTAGACACAACTAGACATCTAGTAGACTCACTAAGTCAACTTAACATGTGTGATTAATGTGTGATGTGTGAATATTATTTAACTAGTAAATAGTTTAATAAGATGAATTATCCACACAAGGGTAAACCAGTTAGGTGATAACCCTATTCACACCAACACCCCCCCTTAAGTGCAACTTAGGGAGTAGTTGACTAAAACAAGATGTAATGATGGATGATGGGTCTCAGCTACAAGGCCATGTTAGGTACCCATGTACAACAAATCTCAAGTGGAGAAAAGGAGAAAACCACATGGGACAAAACTCCTCTCCAAAAGTGAGAATGAATGGAAAAATGAAAGTGAAAGAAGAAGTGATAGTAGGAGGACTCAACATGACCCCCCAAGGACAACTTCTATCACATATATACAATCAATTACCCTCCCATAGGAGAGCAAGAGTGAGACTATGGGTCCCCCCCACAATGAAGTAGCTCCTGTGCCGATGAAGAATGTCTAAAGAAGAACGCTGGAAAGTGTCCTGTACCTGCAAACAACTTTTCAACCCTTAGGAAGAAACAAGTCCAAAGGCTGATGTTGAAGAAACTCCATCTCAAGGAATGAGGGAAAAAGCCTCATGATGTATGCCTTTGAAGACTGCTCAAGTGTCCACATGTCAGAATGAAAGAATGTCACAATGCAATGAGGTGTGACCAATCCAAAATCCTATGTAGACTGATGAGGAACAACCTCCAAAGATGAAGTAGATGGGATAACAGTTGTGTTGTAACTGTCCTCAAAGAGGAGAGATATCCCCTCAAGTGTGTCATCTAAATCTGCAATATGAGACTCACAAAACAAGTCTGATATACCTGCCAACAGGGTTATCACCTAACCGGTTTACCCTTGTGTGGATAATTCATCTTATTTAACTATTTATTAGTTAAATAATATTCACACATCACACATTAATCACACATGTTAAGTTGACTTAGTGAGTCTACTAGATGTCTAGTTGTGTCTAGTTAAGTCTAGTTGTGTGTTAAATTTTTGATAGTTGGAGTGAGCTGTCTTATCCTCCACATGTGCAATTAATGTGTGATGTGTGAATATTATTTAACTAGTAAATAGTTAAATAAGATGAATTATCCACACAAGGGTAAACCGGTTAGGTGATAACCCTGTTCACACCAACAACAGAATCTTGAAGAAGCATGATTCAGGAAATGCATATGAGGTAGAGTTGCTGAGTGGGATCAATATTTCCCCTATGTTCAACATTGCTGATTTAACAGAATATTATGAGGGTGGCACAGAGGATGGACCAACAAAAGAACAGTGGAGTATTCTGGCATCTACTTCAATAGAGGAGATAGAAGAGATCTTGGATAGCCATGTGGGAAGAAGTACTCGGAATAGGCAATATGAAGAATCTTTGGTGAAATGGAAAGGAAGACCTGTTGAAGATTCTTCTTGGTTGTCTAATGCAGAGGTTGACCGTTTGGGTTTTCTTCAAACAAACACCTGAGACGTGACAGGGTCACTTCTCAAATTACCCTGGGTGTCTGATGCAGGAGCATCCAGTGGTGTAAGGGCAATCTTACATCACCCAAAAAGATGTTGCTTCAAAATCATTATAGTTGTTTTCATTTCTTTCCATAATTAGTATTTTTGGATCCATAATCTCTTGAATAATGATGTAGGACTTACAGATTTTTCCAAAACTACTAAAAATAGCAAACTGCTAGTTTTGGAAAGTTTACCTGCCATATTAGGAAAGTTTGCATTTGGATATGGATTAAAGCAAAAAGTTATAGAAAGCTTCATAACTAAAATATAAGACCTTTGGCGAAGGAATTAGGCAAAGATCATTTGTAAACTGAAAGATATTAAAGTTTTTGTTTTTTGAAAAGCCCTTGAAAATTTCTGAAACGAGATATGAGGCACTAAAACATCCCATAATGTCTTGAAAAGTTGACAGAAATTCATTTACGGATTTTCAGTGTGATATTTCACATCGCGAGCTTTCCGACGCTTAAAATGGTTCGTCAATTGGACACCCGGATCAAAAGTTTTGCTTCCCGAAAGTTGACCTACTTTTGGAGGGAGTTGCAAATTTTGAAATTTAACTGGAGGCTGCCAAAAAATGCTATTTATGACTATTTTGCAAACCCTGGGCAGTAGTAGAGTTAAGGGGGAAAGTGTAGAGTCAAGAATAGGTGGGAAAATAAAAACCCTAGCTGATTTGGGGGTTACAGAAGGCAAAAAATTTCAGAGCCTGGTGATGTGTAGCTGTAGTGTGCTACAGCCTGTGGAGGATTGATTCCTCTTATTGTAATTGAGCTTCTGTAATGTAATGAGTTGCCTAGATCAATAAAAGAAAGTTCTATTTTCTATGTTCAATTTCTATTGTTGTGTGTTTTGTGATTTACCCTCTTCATCAAGTGGTATCATAGCAAGGGTTCCTGAGTGTGTAGACAGATCACTGACCATGAGGCAGTTTGCACCAGGACCTGCGATTGTGGGTTTGCTATGGAGATCAAGATGCCTCCATGAAGAAATCATATGGGAGGAATGTTTTGATGGAAGAGGGTTTTAGAGCCCTGCAGAGGCAAATTGATGCATTGCAAGAAGAGTTGCGAAGAGGGTTTGATCCGAGAACAAGAGAAGAAAGCCATGATGAAGCTGAAGAAGAGCTATCTAAGGAAGAACAAGAAGTTGCAAGAGATCCTGCAGAAGTTAGGTTGTTGAGGACTATTTCGAAGATCAGAAAGAGGCCTAGGATCGAAGTTTCTACATATTCTATAGATTTGAATCTAGAATAGTTTATTGATTAGATCAATGACATGGAGGAGTATTTCAAGTATGAAGATGTGGAGGACCCAGATCAGGTCAAGTTTACAAAAACAAAGTTGAAGGGCCACGCCAGTATTTGGTGGAAGGAGGTCCAATTAGAGAGGAATAGAAGAGGAAAAGGAAAGATCACCAGATGGGATCGGATGATGGAGAAACTGAAGAAGTAGTTCATTCCTGTGGACTATGAGATGGAGTTGCTGAAGAAGCTGCAAGGACTGAAGCAAGGTAACAAGTCAGTTAAGGAGTATACAGAAGAGTTTTATAAAATTACTATTAGGACAGGCCATGCAGAGCCCAACAAGGAGAAAGTAGCCCATTACATTAATGGGTTGAGGCCGAGTATTCAAGAGGAGCTGAGCCTGGTCAGAATGACCACCATAGAAGATGCATACCAATTTTCCCTGAAGGTGGAAGAGAAGCTAAATAAAAGATTTGACAACAATAAGAGGGGAAGAGGTCAAGGCGGAAGGACTAGTGGAATACCCTATGGGGGCTGAAATGAAGATTCAAAGAAAGGTGAAGAAGCTGGCACCAGTTGAAATTAGAGAGGAGATAATACCTACCACCCCCATGACTAGAGCAATGGTGAGCAAAGAGGAAGAGGTAGACCTGGGCAAGGACTTGGAAGAGGAGGGTTTAGAGGAACCTGTTTCCAATGTGGAGAAGAAGGACACCGAGCATACGAGTGTCCACAACATCAACGAAGGAGAAATAGAAGACCTGAAGGTAATGTACGAGTTGCACATGTCGATGAAGATGCACAATCTGAGTGCTTTGAAGATGTTGAAAGGGGAGAAACCCTAGTTGTCAGAAGAACTTTGTTGAATGAGGAGAAAGAACCCAATCAGAGGAAAAGTTTATTCCACACAAGGTACAAATGTGAAGGTAAGTGTTGTGATATTATTATTGACAGTGGAAGCACTGGTAATCTTGTTTCAGAGATGGTTGACAAGTTGAAGTTGACAAGAAGAAAGCATCTACATCCATATCAGATTGCATGGTTGCAGAAGGACCATAGAGCTTTGGTCAATGAGCAGTGTTTAGTGAAGTTCAAGATTGGTGACTACCATGATGAGGTTTTGTGTGACATCATACCGATGGATGCATGTCATATGTTTTTGGGGAGGCTATGGTAGTATGATAGGAGTGCTGTCCATGATGGTCGTGCAAACAAATACTCCCTAACAAAAGATGGAGTTCATCATAAGTTGAAGCCTGTGAAGGAGGTGGAAGAAAAGGTATGTAGTACTACCAAAATTTTCTTGGTAGATGGTAGAAAATTTTTGGAGGGTATGAAAAATGAGCATCATTGCTTTGCATTGATTCCTAACATTAGTCAAGAGAAATGTGAAGATGTACCAGCAGAAGTCTAAAAAATGTTGGAAGAATTTCAAGATATTGTCTCTAATAATGTACCAGAAGGTTTACCACCAATGAGGAAGATAAGTCATCAAATAAATTTTATACCTGGAGCCAGTTTGCCGAATAAGGCAGCCCATAGAATGACTCCAGCAGAGAGTGAAGAGTTGAATAGACAAGTTCAAGAGTTGTTGAGGAAGGGATTGATAAGAAAGAGCCTACGTCCATGTATGGTACCTGCAGTACTAGCACCAAAGAAAGATGGAGAGTGGAGAATGTGTACAGACTCTCGAGCCATAAATAAGATCACGATCAAGTACATGTTTCCATTGCCAAGAATGGATGACATAATGGATTGTTTGAGTGGAGCCAAGTACTTCACAAAGATTGACCTAAAGAGTGGGTATCACCAGATCTGAATTAGAGAAGGAGATGAATGGAAGACAACCTTAAAGACAAAGGACATTTTGTATGAGTGGTTAGTCATGCCATTTGGGCTAACCAATGCACCGAGCACATTCATGCGGCTCATGAAAGAGGTATTGAAAGAATTTTTGGGAAGTTTTGTTATTGTTTATTTAGATGATATTTTAATTTTCAGTAAGACTTGGGATGAGCATATGATGCATATCAGAAGAGTTTTGGAGAAGCTAAGGGAGGAGAAGTTGTTGATCAATCTGAAGAAATGTAGTTTTGCAAAGAAGGAGTTGATATACCTGGGCTTTGTGCTCTTAGAGGAAGGCCTTAAGATGGACCCAGAGAAGGTGAGGGCTATCATCGAATGGCCTATGCCAAGGAGTACCACAAAGGTACGATCTTTTCATGGTTTGGCAAGTTTTTACAGAAAGTTTATCATAAATTTTAGTAGCATTTATGCATCCTTAATGGAGACAATGAGAGGGGATAGAAAAGAGTTTAGATGGACTAAACGAGCAGACAAAAGCTTTGATACATTAAAGCAGAAAGTTACAGAGGAACCTGTTTTGGCACTTCCAGATTTCAATAAAGTATTTCAGGTAGATTGTGATGCTAGTGGTAGTGCTATAGGAGCTATTTTGAGCCAAGAAGGTAAGCCCATTGCCTATTTTAGTGAGAAGCTTAATGATGCCAAGAAAAAACTTTTTGTTTATGATCAGGAGTTTTATGCAATAGTTCAGGCTTTGAAGAAATGGAGACATTATTTGTTGCCAAAGGAGTTTGTTTTATATACTGATCATCAGGCTTTACAGTATCTTAATAGTCAAGGAAAGTTGAATCAAAGGCACTTAAAATGGGTTGAGTTTTTGCAGAGTTATACTTTTGTTTTGAAGCATAGGAGTGGAAAGTCCAACAGAGTTATAGATGCCTTGAGTAGAAGGCAAAATTTGTTGACAGAAATGAAGATAGAGGTTGTTGGGTTTGAGGAGCTCAAAAGTTTGTATCTTGAAGATCCAGATTTTGTAGAGGCCTGGAAAGCTTGTTTGGAACCTGTTACTTTGGACAGGACAAAATGGTTGGATTTCATAATCCAAGATGGCATGTTGTTTAGAGGAAGCCAGTTGTGCATTCAAAGGAGTTCCATGATAGAGAACCTGATTAAGGAGAAGCATAGTGGAGGATTAGTTGGACACTTTGGTCGAGATAAGACCATTGCCATTGTTGGTGAAAATTATTATTGGCCACAGTTGCAACAGGATGTGAGGAAATTTGTGCAGAGTTGCAGAGTAGTCAGATGGCGAAAGGAGCAAGTCTGAATACAGGTCTATATCAGCCGCTACCTATACCAGCGAACCAATGGGATGATATTAGTATGGATTTTGTTCTTGGCTTACCAAGGACACAGAGAGGACATTCATATTCCATTTTTGTGGTGGTCGATAGATTCTTAAAGATGGCACATTTTATTCCTTGCAAGAAGACTAATGATGCTATTCATATTATAGAGTTATTTTTTTAGAGAGGTGGTGAGATTACATGGTCTACCAAAGAGCATAGTTTTAGTTCAAGATACCAAGTTTGTTGGTTATTTCTGGAGGACATTGTGGAAGAAGTTGAAGACATATTTGAGGTTTAGTTCTGCACGCCATCCACAAACTGATGGACAAATGGAAGTGGTGAATAGGAGTTTGGGTAACCTGCTACGATGCTTAGTAGGAGATAAGCCCAAGGGATGGGATTTGATTTTACCACAGGCAAAATTTGCTTACAACAATTCTATCAATAGGAGTACTAGTAAATCACCATTTCAAATTGTAAATGGTAATAGCCCAAGAAATGCTTATGAGTTAAGAAAGCTAGACAAAGGAGAAAAGACAAGTGCTAAAGCTGAAGACTTTACAGAACATCTAAAGAATTTGCATGAAGAGGTGAGAAAGCACATTAATAAGATGAATATTCAATACAAGGCTAAGGCAGATCAGAAGAGGAGATATAAAGAGTTACAGGTAGGAGATGAAGTCATGATTCACTTGAGAAAAGAAAGGTTCCCAATTGGAACATACAATAAGTTGAAAATGAAGAAATTTGGACCGTGTAGAATCCTGAAGAAGCATGATTCAAGAAATGCATATGAGGTAGAGTTGCCGAGTGGGATCGATATTTCCCCTATGTTCAACATTGCTGATTTAATAGAGTATCATGAGGGTGGCACAGAGGATGGACCAATAGAAGAACAGTGGAGTATTCTGGCATCTACTTCAACAGAGGAGATATAAGAGATCTTGGATAGCCATGTGGGAAGAAGTACTCAGAACAGGCAATATGAAGAATTTCTGTTGAAATGGAAAGGAAGGCTTGTTAAAGATTCTTCTTGGTTGTCTAAGGCAGAGGTTGACCGTTCGGGTTTTACTCAAAAAAACCCCTGAGACCTAACAGGGTCACTTCTCAAATTACTCTAGGTGTCTGATGCAGGAGCATCCAGTGGTGTAAGGGAAATCTTGCATCACCCAAAAGATGTTGCTTCAAAATCATTACAGTTGTTTTCATTTCTTTCCATAATTAGTATTTTTGGTTCCATAATCTCTTGAATAATGATGTAAGACTTTCAGTTTTTCCAAAACTGCTAAAAATAGCAAACAGCCAATTTTGGAAAGTTTACCTGCCATTTTAGAAAATTTTGCATTTAGGCATGGATTGAAGTGAAAATTTATAGAAAACTTCATAACTAAAATATAAGACCTTTGACAGAGGAATTAGGCAAAGATCATTTGTGAGCTGAAAGATATTAAAGTTTTTGTTTTCTGAAAAGCCCCTGAAATTTTTTGAAATGAGATATGAGGCACTAAAACATCCCATAATGTCCCAAAAAGTTGAAGGAAATCTATTTATGAATTTCTGACATGATGGTTCACATGACGAGCTTTCTGGCACTTAAAATAGTTCGTCAATCAGACACCCAGATCAAAAGTTATGCTTCCCAGAAGTTGACCTACTTTTGGAGGGAGTTGTAAATTTTGAAATTTAGCTGGAGGGCACCAAAAAGTGCTATTTATGACTATTTTGTGAACCCTGGGCAGTAGTAGAGTTAAGGGGGAAAGTGTAGAGTCAAGGATAGGTTGGAAAATAGAAACCCTAGCTGATTTTGGGGGTTACAGAAGGCAAAAGATTCTAGAGCCTGGTGATGTGTAGCTGTAGTGTGTTGTGGCCTGTGGAGGATTGATTCCTCTTATTGTAATTGAGCTTCTGTAATGTAATGAGTTGCCCAGATCAATAAAAGAAAGTTCTATTTTCTGTGTTCAATTTTTGTTGTTGTGTGTTTTGTGATTTACCCCCTTCATCACATGTTTTACTTGGGTTTTAGCAAATTGTCGAATTCACTCCTCTAGTAGGATTGGTGTACTGCACGGTCACATGGTTAGGGATCCTTGTGTTTTTTTTTAGGTCCTTTTCTCTCACCAGTATACATGAAGTTAAAGGTTTTACCTGATCATCTTTTTAAGAGTGTAAAGTGATACACTTAGAATTGGAAAACTCTCTACTTGAGGACAAGAAAAAAATTTCTCTGACCAAATGCAAAAGATATTAAGAAAGGGTGTAAACAGTATTGTGGTATAATTATTTTCATTAGAACCTCAATAGGAAAAGAGTCTTACACCACCAGATCTACATAAAATTCTAAATATTTTAGCATAGCTCATAGTAACTCATAACTGAATTATGTAAACATGTTGAATAGGTGTCTAGTTTGATGAATGTGATTTGTAGAGGTGTCAATAGAAGTCCAATTTGTTGTCATTAGACTCTGCAGTGATGTCAGTTATCTTTGCAGATTTGTAGGGTGTTGTTAAGTTATTTATTGCTATATGTATGTAACATTATTCGTTGAATAAACAAAGTCTTTTTTCTATTGTTCTTAAATCTCTGTTTTGGTATCAGAGCTCTCTCAAAATCTTGGGTGGGACCGCAAGGATTGAAAGCAATATTAAATGATCTTTGCATAGACTGTTGTGTCCTACAGAAGAGCTACCTATGCTTATTGGCTACTAGAGGAAGAGTACAGAGTGGTTAAGAAGGTTGCTAAGGCCCCTGTTGCAAATCCTTATGCTATGAAACATTCACAAAGGTATTTTTTTCTCAAGAATACAGATTGTTCTTTTATTTTTTGTCATAGAAGCTTCTAAAAATGGAAACACCTCTAGATAAATTTAATGGTCATAATTTTCACACATGGAAGGTGAAAATACAAATGCAATTGATGAACAAAAATTTATGGGGTATAGTGAATGGCACGGAAGTGGTACCAACAGATGCCAAAAGGAAGATTGATTGGGAAAGAGGAGATGAAAAAGCCAAGTCCATTATTGGCCTTGCTCTTCCAGATTTAGAATTACATCGTGTGGATCTAGAAAATTCATCTAAAGAAATCTGGGATGAATTAAATAAGTTGTTTGGAGCAAAAGCAACAAATGCAAAGTTCTCTCTGAAACTGCAATTATTTAGCTTCAAGATGTCTGATGAAATCACCATGTCTAACCACATAAACAATTTGAGATCTCTTATTAAATAACTAGCTGAAGTCAATGTTGTGGTAAATAAAGAGGATGCTAAAGTTGTCTTGTTAAATAGTTTTCCTTCAAATTATAGCAATGTTATTTTTACTCTCAGTCAGATGCCTTCACAAACTTTAGAAGATATGATTTCAACGCTCTTAGTTGAATAAAAGAGAGTAGCTATAGGAGATTCAAGAGAAGATACTCAACAAGAGCTTGCATTATACTCAAAGAAAAGGATAGGAAAGAGAATGTCAGGTAAGAGTGAGATCGAGTGTTACTACTATAGAAAAATTGGTCATACAACAATTAATTGTAAAATTTGTGACCTTCTCAAAGGGAAAGTTAAAGAATTAGTAAATATAGCCATTGCTGAAGAACCACCAAATATTGATAGTGATGATGATTTCATTGAAGATGAGGCACTTGTTCTATTTTGAAGAAGCTGACACTTTGAATATAGGGAAGGATGCAGTAGAGGATTGATAGATGCTTGATAGTCTGAGATACTTGTGGATCGGAGAAACTATACCTCATTGGGGTTATGAGACATGAATGTGAGGATTGATGTCCAATAGCTCAGGGGAGATCCGAAATCTGGAAGTTCGGCATCATACCTTTAAGAGGGTGATGAGACACTTCTGGTGCAAGTGGTGTCCAATGATGTTGGGAACTTGGATTATAGCTACGAGACTATACATGGGAGTAGCTTGAAGAAGTCTTACTGGTCCAAGGACTATTTTTCAAAGAACAACTTCTGAATAATGTAATTTTTTGTTGTTTTTTAGTTTAGTGGTGTATGATTGTTGGAATATATGCTCTAATAGAAATAAATGTAACAGCAACTGTAGTCAGCTTAGATATGCTAGTAGTTCAGAAAATTCAGTTACTCATTAAGAGGGGGTGTTAGTGTAGCTCATAGTAACTCATAACTAAATTATGTAAACATGTTGAATAGGTGTCTAGTTTGATTAATGTGAATTGTAGAGGTGTCAATAGAAGTCCAGTTTGTTGTCATTAGACTCTGCAGTGCTGTCAGTTATCTTTGCAGATTTGTAGGGTGTTGTTAGTTTTTAATTGCTATATGTATGTAACATTATTCATTGAATAAACAAAGTCTTTTTTCCACTATTCTTAAATCTCTGTTTAAATATGCACTCAATAGTTTTTGGGGATATGTAAAAGTAATTTCCTTCTAATAGGATCATGCCATTTAGCTACTACCAAGGAGCCAACTGCCAAACATTAGATCTTATAGGTATTCATATGTGTAAAAAAGTGAAATTGAGAAGATTGTATAGGAGATGTTGGAAGTAGGCATCACCCATCATAGTCAGAGTGCTTATTCCTCTCTAAAGGTGATGATATGTAAGAAGGATGACACTTGGTACATGTGTCCACTCTATTGAGAACTCAATAAGTACACCATTGAAGATAAGTTTCCTATTTTAATCATTCATGATTTGTTATATGAAGTAAATGAAGCTACGTTTTTAAAGCTGATCTATCCTTTTTGGGTCCTTGTGTGGAGGTTAAAAGTTTAAATTAGAGTGACAAGAAAACAAGCTATTTATTAATGACAAAATGGCCTATTACATTTCACCCATGCATTGGAATCATCTTAGTGAATTTAAATATTTTCTTGATGGCAGTCGAGACATTATAGAAGGTTCTAAAAGATTCTGGCTAAGAATTGTTAGTGGGGCCATTATGAGTTTTGGAAGTATACTAGATGCTCTATACTAAAGAACCAAACTATGAAATAAACAACCATCAATGTGCTTCTTCTAGTCAATCTCTATGTTGCTGAAGAGAAGCTTTTAAAGGCCTTGACCTTGGTGACCTTATTCTTTTAGGCTAAAAATTCACATTGGCTTATTCTCACATTATTGAACTCTATTTTTGGTTTACTAGAGTTCAGCATTTGGTTAAGAAAGTTCTACCACAAGATCAACATTTCCTTTCTGTAGAAGTACATGTGAGGCATGTGATCGACTACTGTCATTTTCCTTGAGGAGTATGGTCTATTCCATGGGATACTACATAGAGAACTTTAGTGTAGTCCTTCCAACAACATTAAATAAGTGCTATTAAAGGCAACATTCCCACTATGATAGCTGGTGGGGTCAAGCGTAATATGCAATGTGCAGTTATCATTGAGCCTCGTTTGGAAGAGAGTGATTGGGGTATAGAGAAAAAATTTAGTTGTGTCAACATAAATTTAAAGTTAGCTTATTTTTTACAAGAAAACTAGAGTGTGCTAACAGATTTAATGACCCTAAATAAGGTGGAATTTGAGTATGACACCAATCTATCTGATGAAACTAATAACCCTACTTTCTCATATTCAAAGTAATTCATATGGTTCTTTAGAATCCCGCAGCTTGGAGAACATAGCACATGCGAGGGGCTTTGCAGATTCTATGAGCCACTACATTGGCTGTGGGTGTCTAGATTTGTATCAACTCAAGTTGTAGGGAGTAATTGCTTGATGGATTCAAAGGGAGCTTGAGAGAGCATTTAAATTTTTAAATATCATTATTCAATAGAAGGCTCTTTTTGTAAGCAGTTAATTGATACATTCTATGGGTTCCTGTCAGAATTTTTTCCAAATTTCTATGGGAGCCCAACAAAAATTTTGTATGCCATAATTCCATATTCTATGGGAGCTTTATATTCCCATAATCATAATACTAAAAATTAATATATTTTACTAGTTAGAGATGTTTATATGAGAGTTCAGCTTTAAATTTCTTTTATTTTTCAAAGTTCATTTACTAGGGTGACACTATGGCTAGGTTTGCACTTGCAAAAGAAGAAATACAAATCGTTTATAGTTTAATTCAATTTTTAATTTCTTTTAGTTTTTAATTTCAATCACTAGGGCAACACTATGGCGAGGTTTTTATTGCTAAAAGAAGAATTACACATCTGCTTTGAATGTTTCCTCTAAACTAGATCCTTAGGTTTTTTCAATCCATCGATTCATTACTCTTGCACTTGACATAGAATGAGGTAAAAAATAACATTACTTAGGGTTTTATCCCGATGGGTCTCTAGATCCTCAAAAACCTAGTCAAATACCACAACAAAGTATACAAGATTGCAAGTAGCCCCTTGTCCATGGCATAGAATTTACACCTTAGAAATGTTTTAAATTTCTCCAAAGATTAGATTTAGAAGACAATACGAAGAGAGATTCCTTGTAAAAATGTTTTCACAGTAAGCAATATTAGAGATGTTATTATCTACTAAGGATTTGATCATTGGTAGCTCCAATTGGATAAACATTACTAGCTATTTTGTCAGAGTTCTTTATAGGAGATGAAATTGTTAATCTCTCCTACTTGTTTAGCCAAAGAGAAAAGATATATGAGTTTGAGGGTTGTTTACATGAATAGTTCTTATTTTTGTGAGTTGGTTAACTATGCTTATCATTTTTTTTAATTTTTGATGATAATTTGTACTTTTTTATATTATTGATGTAGTTACAATAGGAGGGTCTAATTAAGGATTGTTTGATGAAAGTGAGATACTCTCTCATTCAAATTTGATCACGAACACACATACAACACTATGTAAGAAGGTACAAAATTAATTTGAAACACATAAAATAGAAAAAAAATCTGCAATATGTATTATATTGAAAATCTGAAAATGAGATACATAAACATGGAACTCATATGCTCTCATACAACATGGGCTTCAAACATACAAAAATCTGCAACTCAACATTCTAGCTTCATTCCGGCAGCATCTAGATATGTAACCACAACTTCTCCAAAAGCCTCCTTCACCAAATGAGAAAGTATAAATATATAGAAATTGTGTGAGAAGACACCACTATTGGTTTCTCAAAACAACCTCCACTAAACCACCAAGAAAACTCATCACTTTCTGTCTATCACTGCTCCTTCATTTTTCTGAATTTTCTAAAACTATTTCTAGGTTTTGTGCGCCTCCTTTCCATCTTTCCAAAACATTTTAAATTTTCTATCCTGATTAGAAATGAGAAAGTTATGCCTATTTTACCAAGACTGGGTCTCATAATTACGATCCAGACATGCAACAACATGCAAAGCTTGTGGCCAACATGCAAATGCATGCAAAGAATGCAATTGAACATGCAATAACATGCATATCAAGTGGTCCCACCTAGAAATGGGATGCCCAAATGGAATATTTCACCATTTATGCGTTTGAAATATTTACAAGAGCATAATTCCTCAAAAACTACATTTACAATTTTGCCACAAGGAATATTACAAAGTTGCAAATCAAAACATTTATTCTCCTATCCCCTAAGCCCTTATTGAAAATAAACCAAATTAAAATAACAATATTTTTTTGATTGACACAAGATTGTTCGTACACCTTGGATGCTCTTGCATCAGACACCCATGGTAAGAAGTTTGTGAGCATATACTCACAAATATGTGCACAAAAATGCTCTCTTTTTCCTCTTTTTCCAGCATCTACCTGAAACACTTCCTATACTCCTCCACCAACTCTACTCTGCAGTCCTCTTTCTCAACATGGAATCATTGTAATCTGACCTCCACCAACATGCATATGTACTATCCTTTGCAACATCACATAAATATTTCCCTGCATACAAATCAACACTAACAACATCCACTTGTACCATCTTTTCTACATTCACACTCACATGCAAATCATCCTTCACAAATTCAAAAGAATATAACTTTACCTCTTTCACCTATTCCTCTGTTGTTGCTGCGACATCAGTCTATGTTGTAACATCTTTCTTCCTACTACCTACTGCAATCTTTTCATCTTCATACACTCCACTCTCATCTTCATCATAAAAATAAAACATATTATGTATTACCTCTTTTTCTACAACCTTCTCCTCACCATTACCTACTGCCACATCTTCATTCTCATTCTTTGTTGCTGCAACCTCATTAATATCTGCTACACTTTTCTCTTCCTTCTCACTCTCTTTCTATGCCTTCCTCAAAGCATACTTCTGCAATATTTTCTCCTTCCTGTTCACCTACATACACAACTATGACAAACTTTTTGCCTTTCTTCTTTCGCATTCTGTCAAACACTTGCCACACACTCTCAATTTTCAACCTCTCAAGTATAGACTGCCTCACACTCGGCGATCTGTCTACACACAAATCACATACACACACACCACCACCACAAGTCCTAGTGCAAACTGCCTCACATTGACACTTCTGCCTGCCACTGATGAAAAGGGATACTCTCCCTTACAAATCCACAATACAACACTGGCACAAGTATATGCAAGAAGGCTGAAAATAAAATATTACAGCAGAAATATGAAGAGAAATCTGCAACTTATATTTTATTGAATCTAAAATGCATTACAAAATAAGGAAGTTTATGAGCTTCTAAGAATTATACATTCCACACTTGCAACAAAATGGTTATCTTCAACTCTGGACTTGTTCCGGCAGCATTTCGGTATGTAAAATATTCTTCTCCAAATCTACCCATCACCAAATGATCAAGCATCAATATATAAAAATTGCATGAGAAGAAACCACTATTGGTTTCTCAAAACAACCTCCACTAAACCACCAAGAAAACTCGTCACTTTCTGTCTATCACTGCTCCCTCATTGTTTTGAATTTTCTAAAACCGTTTCTGGGTTTTGTGTGTCTCCTTCCCAAATTTCCAAAACATTTTAAATTTCTCTATTTTGATTAGAAATGAGAAATTTATGCCTATTTTAACGAGACTGGGTCTCATAATTATGACCCAGACATGCAACTACATGCAAAGCTTGTGGCCAACATGAAAATGCATGCAAAGAATGCAATTGAACATGCAATAACATGCATACCAAGTGGTCCCACCTAGAAATGGGATGCCTAAATGAAATATTTCACCATTTATGCCTTTGAAACATTTACGAGAGCATAATTCCTCAAAAACTACATTTACAATTTTACCACAAGGAATATTACTAAGTTGCAAATCAAAATGTTTATTCTCCTTGATGGAGGTTGATTGTCATTGATGTCAAAAAGGTGTTGAGTTGTTGATGCAAAGTTGATCAAAGAGATATTCATATGATCACTCATGCTTGAGTTGTCACGATCTTCATACATCATATTGCAGAGTTCACATAATTCTCATGCTTCATCAGTCATGTTGTTTGCCATGCTTCAGGAATTCACATGTGCTTCATTGTTCATGAGTTATTATGGTGAATAAGTTGGTTGATGTGAAGGCTACTATGTCTCTTATGGGTTTAGGTGTAAGTTGTGTTCGTTGATGTGAAAATGTCAAAGGTTGGAGTTCATATCTTGCTTCAGGATGATCATTATCATGTGTTGAGAGTTGTATCAGGACTTGTCTTGGTTTGGATCAAGATAGATGATTTGTATGGTTGATTGGATGTGTCATCTTCAAAAAGTTGTCATCTTTCATAAATCTGATCAGGGTTGCAATGGTATGGTTTGTTGTTGTTGATTCCAAGGCATTGTGTTTCCATGTTGATGCAAATCTATACTTCACTATTGATCACTATCCTCTAATGTTGATCATTGTCCTTTAATGTTGATGCAAATCTCATGATGTTGTCTAATGTTGCAGACCTCTCTGGTTGCAGAGTTGAAGGTAGTTGGTATGGCATAATTAAGAGGTTCAGATGTTTGTTCATTCCTTCATGATGTTTTGGTGTTGGCTTAAAGAAATGCTTGATGCAATTTGACACAAATTTGATCACTTGATTTTGGTGCAATAATGTAGATCATCTATGTCAAGAATTTTTCTTGTGGGCATGGTCTCTCTACAACTTAGATCTCTAATGTCAAGATGGCTATGATGGAGTTAGGGTTTCCTAAAGTCATTCTTATAAGCTCTTAAACCCTAAATCCTATGTTATACCTTTCTAATGACCTAAAGCTAATCGTATATGATATTTACACTTTATGTTATATTTGTTTGTTGACCTACTGTCACAGGTCACTCCACTTAAGTTGACCTGCTAAAGGGGTCTTTAGTCATCTTCATGACTAGCCCCTTCTTCCCTTTCTACCGATGGGAGCGGTCTTCTATATGAGCGTGTGGGTGCCAAGAAAGATTCAAAGGCTAAGTTTTAAACTGTTAAAGGTGTGCATATGAAAATTGATGGTCGTTATTCAAACTCGATCTCCCACTCCTTGGGCTTGCACATTGCCGTGTAGTTGGCTGTCAATTCAATGTGACTACAGTGTTTTGAGTTTTTCAAGGCTATTTTTAGCCATTTTTAAGGTAGATTCTTGTGGGATTTAAAATCTCTAATTTTTAGGAGATTTCTTCTATTTTTATTCTCTCCACTTGTGGCATGGAAGACATAAAGGAGGAGTTTATTTATTTTTTCTTATGAAGATATTATTCTTTTGATAACTATGTTTAAGGACTTCTAATTTTCCTTCCTTATCTTCATGTAAAAGGTTTTTGAGCAGTGGGTCCAAAGATAGAAATGGTTTATTTTTTCTTGACAGGGCAGTTGGAATTAATATTATTGCAGATTAATTTTATAGATTGGAGATTATTGAAGAGTTGTTTTTGAAAAGGGAAAATGAATATGCAGAGAGGAGAGGAAATGAAAGGTCATTCTATTTTTAATGACATTACAGGTTCATTGTGAATGGGGTTTTTGAGGACTGATATGCAGCATTGAAGATATATTTTGTGTGAGGTTTTGAGTTGAGATTAATTGAATGCAGGAGATGATTGAAAGACATTGTTGATTGAAAATGAGAGATATTGTTTTGTAGATAAAAAGAAAGATAGTATGCAAATTGAATTGATTGTGAAGGTATTTGTAGATTAAGGGTAGAGCTTGATCATTTTCTTGTAAAACACAGAAGATATGTAGATTGAATGAAAAGGGATGATTGCAAAATAGAGAAGATAGACTTTGTTGAGTGGAAACAAAAGGAGATATAAGGTTTTGATGTGTAGAGAAATAGAGTTTTCCTCTGTATATGTTCATATTCTTATATTTGGTTTGGTGCCCTTGGAATTGGTGCTCCTAAATGTGCTAGGGTTTGTGTCCTTGGAGTTGGTGCTCTTGAATGTATTAGGGGTTGGTGCTCCTTGAAGTAGGTGCTTCTAAACAAAGTAGCCAGTGAGGCTTTGTAATCAGTGAGTCAAATTTTTAGAGTGATTTTTTATCCCTATGAGGGTTTTCCACTCATCAAAAACATGTGTTATGGTTTATGTTATTTTCCTCTATGTGTGTGTGTCCTAATGTTTTGCTCATAAGATCATGTTCACACTATTCATCATCATACTTGTGCATGTGTGTTTGATAGATTATTGAAGTCTCTCTCATTCTTTGTCTTGTAAATTAAAAGGTACAAAAGATGTTAAAAATTATAGACCACTGATTCACCCCCCCTCCGGGGTTCTATACTCCAACACTCCTATCCCCTAAGCCCTTATTTAAAATAAACCAAATTAAAATAACAATATTTTTTTGGTTGACACAGGATTGCCTATACACCTTGGATGCTCCTGCATCATTATTCAACCATGCAACCTCAACACAAATACACATAATCCATGCACAATTATACTCAAAGTCAACACAATCTTATAAACATAAGTTGGAATCAATACAAAAAATGTTTGATTATTAGAATTATATCAATAGTTTCTACCAGAATGGTCTAACAAAATTCTAGGCCTCATTGCAATACAAATCCAACACTTCCATGTGAGTACAACCACCATTACGAGCTTCATCAAATATATTATAATTCTCTAATCTATACTCTACTCTAGTAGATACTACTTGGTTAGGTCAAATATCTCCTTGTCCTCTGCTACCTTTTTACAATTAAATTATACCTTTTATATATATTTTTTGTGTAGAAGGTTCTTGGTCATCCAAGATAAGAATTATGATTTCAAATCTAATGTAGTCCTAATGATGCAGGAGCATCCCTAGTTCAAGAGCAATCTTGCATTAACCAAAAACATTTGCATTTTAGTTAGTTTGCATTTCAGTTTGTTTCTTTCATTTCCCAGTTCAGTTCAGGCAGTTTAGTCAGTAGCAATTTCAGTATTTTGGTCCATATTCTACCGCAGTTGCATTTCAGACCTTGTGGATTAAGTACATCATATCTAGAATTTCAAGCATTTGGATTAAGTACCAAAAAGTTATCTCTATCAGAAGATCATCTATTTTCTTAAAGCAAAGCGTTTCTGACAGTTCAGATAATCAGCTAAAGGAGAAAACCTACGGAACATTTCTTGACCCGTGGAGCTAAATGACACATCTTTCAATGTTCTTTGGTTTGTGACAGACCTTCCCCGAGATCCACACATCATTCCATTCATTTGTGGAGGAATTCTATTCATTTAGGTCTGACCTATCCGTGTACACACCTTACAGCTCTTCATCAGAGTTTGTGATCTTCCTTGGCCGACGCAGAGGAATCTTATGATCTAGAGATGATATATATTTATGTAATAGATGCCTAAGAAAGAAGTTATCAAGTTATCAAGTGGTCAAGTTAATGATATAGAGATAGTTGATAGTTTAGATTTTCTGCGAAGGAGCTTCAAAGCTATATCTTATGCATGTTTTGATATTCTGTAATGAGACCTATGAGCCCTAATTATAAGTCTGCATGTTGTCGGCCGATTTGTATTTGAATTCTATGATATACTGAATGACTGAATCTGCATTTGCTTTATATCTTTGAGTTGTTTATGTTGTGTTTACTCTAGCTGCAGGTTTGGACTGTTCATTCTGTGGACCCTCCTACTGTGACTACACCAAGTGGTATCAGAGCAAAAGTTTAAATCTTTGTGAATTGAGTGACGTTGGTGAAGAAATTCCATAAGATCTTACTATGAATAGATTGTCGATCCGAGGCAGGTTACTTGTGTTGCAACCGATCGTCGATTGTGAGGTAGTTGTCACTTGTAGCTCGATCACCAAATTGAGGCAGTCGCACTTGATCATAGGAAAATGCTACCAAGGAGAGTCCCTGATGTTGGAACAATGGCTGGAAGAATGGATGAGATGATGGAAATGATGAAAAAAATGAGAATTTGATTGGATGTTGTTGAGGAATATAGGTGAGGAGGATTGACAACTAGACCTAATGTTGAAAGTGATGATGAAGAGGAATTTCAATCTGTTGAACAAATTGGAGAAACCCTAGGAGGTGACAAAGAAGAAGAATCAGATCAAGTCAAGATGGTGCGAGCTATTTCAAAGATCAAAAAGAGACCTAGAGTTGATATACCTAATTACACTGGCAATTTGAACCCTGAAGAGTTGATTGACTAGATAAATGACATGGAAGAATACTTTGAATATTAAGAAGTTGAAGATCCAGAGAAGGTGAAATTTGCAAAGACAAAGTTGAAAGGACATGCTGCTATCTAGTGGAAGAAAGTTCAGTTGGATAGAAATAGAAGAAGAAAAGAAAATATTACAAAATGGGATAGGATGGTGACAAATTGAAGAATCAGTTTGTACTTGCTAACTATGAGTTGGAACTATTGAAGAGACAGCAAAACCTGAGAGAAAAGGAGAAATCTGTGAAGGAGTATACTGAAGAATTTCATAAGATGATCATAAGGATAGGACATAGTGAAGCAAGAAAAGAGAAAGTGGCTAGATACATCAATGGATTGAGATTGAACATTCAAGAAGAACTGAGTTTGGTGAGGATGGCAACACTAGAAGAAGCATATTAGTTTGCCTTGAAAGTTGAAGAAAAGTTGAATAAGAGGCATGATCAAAGACAGAGAGGTAGAGGAGGTAAATTTCAAAGAGATAGAACATTTTTTAGAGAAGAGAGATCATTTACGGAGCAGAATAGACAAGAGAACACATTCAAGAAAGAAGATAGAGATAATAATGCATACTGGAGAGATGACAAAAAATTATACCGGAGAGGAAACCCTAGTCCATATCAGAGTGAAGGATATAGAATAGAAGGAAGAAGACCTAATAGGAGAACATTCAGAGGAACTTGTTTCAAGTGTGGAGGTGAAGGACACAGAGCATTTAAATGTAATCGGGGGAGTACAAACAAGAGGACAAAGAACTATTGAATATAAGGAATACTGAGAGGGGGGGTGAATCAATATTATGCAAAACCACTTCTTAACAAGTTTATTTATCCAATTTCTAAAATCAATAACATGAGAGCAAAATAAGCATAAGAACAGCAACCATAAAGACATAACACATGGACACCAAGATTTTTACGTGGAAAACCCAAAAAGGGAAAAACCACGGTGAGTGTTAGCTCACAATATATTATGATAGCATAATATTGAATTACAAGAAGGCTCACTTCCTTAGGGCTCATTGCCCAGGGCTCACTGCCCTATGAAGAAATGCTCACTGCATAGAGGCTCACTGCTAAGAGAAAAGAAAGAAAGAAAGAAGGAGATGGCTCACTACCAAAATGAACTACTTAGATTGCATCTACACATGCATGAATGCAACTTCAATGTATGCTCAAAATACTATCTCAAAACTTTTCATCTTGACTGCGTTGTTTCATTGCTCTACTTTTACATTAGACAAGATCTCTCTTCTTTTGCTTTTTGTCACCTACTCTTCTATTCACATTCTACACACATTCATATCCACATCACACACTCCAAATACCGAAACCAATCCAATATATATATATATATATATCTGCAAAAAACAAAATCTTCATATTAGGTCAGACTAATAAAGTGTACCATGTAGTCATGCATTATGTGCCTTGTCAGCCAAATTTATTTCCCAAAATCTATGGCAGACCCAAACAATATTTGAAACACCATCACACATGTCAGCCTCAACTATTTTACCACTTAGGATTAATTTTCAAACACCAAAACTTTACCACGCACACATCATACTATTATGTTGGCCTTATTTATAGACTGTTTACTAGTTCAGTTCAACTATCAGATAACATCTTCCACTGCAAACCACAAGACCTACTCAAATCCATATCAAAGGCTCTTCATTCATCATAGATCATACCTCCAAAACTGCAAGACAAATTATGCAACTATGGAGAAATACAGACCCTTTTTCTCAGACACTGTGCACTGCTCCTGTCTTAGTTTTGTTCACCCGGACTTAGACCAATCACTACTTAACTTCCAAAAGTCATTAGGACTTGTAATCTTGAACATAGTACCTCCAAACAATCCTAACTAGCATACCTGGACTGCATACCTTGACCATCAACGGTGGAGGAATACCACTTGCGTCTCTGCTCCTAACTCTGTGTTGTTAGTACTTAGCCATTCGGCCCTAATCTTTTGTGTCCAAACTAGAACCTTGTATGCATGTTGTTCCAAGTTGAGTTCCGAATCATCCTTAGCTCCATCATGCTCTATTTTCCTTGTTGCCATCAATGATAACATTACCCAATCAATAGTGTCTTTTGACTATGTTGCCAACAATCTCCCCCTTTGGCATTGATGGCAACACTTAGTGAAAATGTGTATCTACTCCCCCTTTCTATATACACTATGTCCTTTCACTCCCCCTCAGGTGTTTACCTATTTTTCACTGGTCTTCTTCTCCCCCTTTGACATCAATGGCAAAGGTGTATGAACAAAAAGTCAAAATTGTGTCAAAACTGCAAATCTGTCATACTCTACCGCAAATGTACATACAATCTTCAACTTAATTAGTTGTAGGTGAGAGGTTATCTTTATACACAATCTTTAATTGTGTAATCTCTTCATCCCATTATTTCTTGGCTCTTTCCAAAATTTGGATGTGACCATTTATTAAAAATACTGATTCTTCTGCCTTTTGCACATCAGAATTTGTGTCAATTTGTGAAGTTGCATGTGCTTCTGTTGCAATACTGATTGTTGAATCTAACTTAGGACTAATTAGTCCTCTCAACTGACACATTTTATTTTTCATTTGATCCCTCTTATTTACAATATCACTTAACTCATTATGAATATTAATTACTTGAATTTCTTTGTTGTTCACCGACTCAACTACTGGATCAAATGATTTAGAAATATTTATTAGCTGTTGTTTTAGATCCTTTACCTTTTCTTCTAGCTCTTTTGTGGCTACCGGCCAAGATAGACAAAATTTATACAGGTCACTTGCTTCTTTGATAGCACTCCGTATGCCTTTCATTTTATTGTCTAGTAGAGCTTTGTCATTCACTATCATAGTATTCAACTCATTTAACCTTTTCTCATCAAATTCTTGTCTCACTTTTGTCTCAGCAGATTTCTCAAAAGATTCAAAATGCTCACTTACAGAATTTATGAGTCCTTTTAGTTGACTTATAGAAGACAAAGAGGTGTCCTAATATGATGGCATCAGCTTCTCCAAAATGCTAGATGCCTCACCAA
Organism: Cunninghamia lanceolata; assembly: GCA_027924645.1. Lineage (NCBI taxonomy): Eukaryota > Viridiplantae > Streptophyta > Pinopsida > Cupressales > Cupressaceae > Cunninghamia > Cunninghamia lanceolata. Next base: position 9,449,283 of record BSBN01000134.1, read on the forward strand.
TCAATTCACTATCCTGTAAGTGAGACTTCAAAATTTCTTCCTATGCCTTTGCCTACACAATTGATACCAGTTTAAATTTCTACATAGGGGACATTGAGTCCAGGTTTAATGGTCCTTGCAACAGTTTAGACTCATCCAAGTCTTGTTGTTTCTCTAGAAATGCTTTTGTATCCATAGCAGTGTCTCTTGCCAGACCTGAGACTTCATCTACTTTATCCTATTCAGGGGGTTCCATGTCTTTGTCCTCATTTGCACCAATATTCTACTCCGGTGCAGGGCTCCTTGACTACTCATTAGATTTTTCAATATCAACTTGTTGCTTGGGATGAAGATCAGTCTTAGATTGGTCTTGATTTGTCATAACTGTTCCATCAATGTCAGGGGCTTGTTCATTTGTATACAATCCTTGGTCCTAGCTTATTTCTGGAACAGATGCATCTCCATCATTTTCTCCTTCATTGTCATAAATGGTAGGGAGATTAAATTCTTTTAATATCTTCAGAGTGATTTCTTCAATTTCCTTAACCACTTTTTAGTGTCGCCTCCCATAAGAAAGCTCACTCTTTTCTTTGTCCTGAATTCTTTATTTTGGAGATCACGGTCTTATCTTCTAGGGTGATCTCTAGACATAACCTCACAAGTGTGTGCTCTTTTATTTCAGTATCTTTGGCCATGGCAGTTTCTTTCCTTGCATACATAATGATGTTCAGGCTGCCAGGAAGATCACCAATGATTTCAATAAGAGCCTTATTGTATATGTTCAGATACTCTATAGTTGCATCTTCCAAAAAACTTTTATCTGCATCATTATAATCATCATAGAATTGGGCTATTGGTTGCAAATTTCCATCTATTGTGACAGGATTAAGAATATCTTCTAGGCTTATTGTAGCCTCTTCTGTCTGTGATACATTTTGTCTTGCCCTTTTCTTTGTTGTGTCCTTACTTGAGGTTGTCTTTTTACTACTTCCAGAGACTTTGGTAGCCTCAGTTTTCATCCTTTTTACTTCTTCATCTATTTATGTCTCTTCCTCATCAACTGCAATGCTTACATGCATTCTTTTAGCCTTTGTTTTCTTCCTTTTGTGACTAGTGGCAGGAATTTCCACACTTACAGATGGTGTGGGATTAGAGGGAATAGATGCAACTTCTACAGAGGTAGATCCTCTGGTTCTTCTTGACACCTGTAGTTTTTCTGGTTTTCTCTTGGGTTCTTCCAGAGCTTTAACTAGTTCACTTTCTCTCTTTTCTTTTGCTACCTTTTCAACTTGTGCTTTTTCCCTTGCCTCTTTCACTTGTTCTTTTGTGAAGCCTTGTCTCAGGGTGAAATCCTCTGCCACTCTCCGTATTTTCTTGGAGATTTTACGTTTTCTTACTTCAACATGAATTTTAGCAGATAGTTCCTCATAAGTCCCAAATCTTTCTTCATTGGGATCTCTGGGTTTACTTAGCATATGTTGGGCATAATTTTCCAATATTCCTCCATCTACCTCATAGCCCATTGGCATAACCCAAAGCGTTCTAGGCTTAATGGCCTCCATCAAGCATTGATCTTTTGTCACAATAAAGCAGATAGTGTCTTTGTATTTTTCAACAACTGATCTAGGGATCCTTTCCCTGGATTGCATTAACTTCTGGAAATTTTTGAAATAGCCCCATAGGGCCGAGTTTTGTGCATCTATATTACCTATGATACTCAACTGGTTTCTTCTCCTCCAATGTATTCTTCTTTTAGGTCAAATGTATCATCACTTGGATGTTTTACGTATAGGTCTGTAAGTTGACTACCTTCGTGTTCTTCTAGGGGAACATGTATATAAGCCCTAATGTCCTCCACATGCATCACACCAAACGAAATCTCTAAAAATGCACCATTTGGATTGACCTCTGTTGATTTGAATGGATGCTTTTTGAATTTTGGCCTTGGTCTTTCGATTATATCAATCACATGTGTTGTTGCCATTTTTAAATAAATTCATAGTAGGGTTTTGAATTTGAAAAATACCTCTTTTCACCAAATTAGGGTTTTCTTTGGTCTTGTCTTAATTTGCTTTGGAAATCACTGAGTTGCTTGGAATTTTGCTTCAGATAGCCTTAAACACTTGAAAGATTGAATGCAAAGTGATTAATCTTTTACGAATCCAAGCCTTTTAACCCCTTGAGGCCTTAACTTAATCGTCATAAATGTGGTCTTTCAAAAAGCTGCCAAACACTTCTCTGACAACCACAATCAATCCAAATTGCTCCGCATTAGATCTTTCTCTACCGAAATTTCTTTCAAAGGATTTGTCATAAAGTTTTTCACAACATACCTTAGTGTCAGATTCCAGCACTAACTTTTTGGTTGGGGGTTTTGGATTTTCAACATAGCTCCCCCTAAGCCAGAGCTCCCAATCTACTTCTCAGAGGAAGTATCTACACTAGAAACTAGTGTGGATCCATCCTTGACTTCAATCACATCTTTCTTAATCTAGATCTTGCCCATTTATTTCTTAGTTTCAATCGGATCAACTTTTTCCTTTCCCTTATCATTCCTCTGCTCTGTTTTCCTTTCTTCAGCATAGTAGTTTCTTTTCACATTCTTGCTTCTGCAGAATCTTGCAACATGTCCTAACTTGTTGCAATTGTAGCATACCACATTCCTATGTCCTTGATTCCTTCTATTGATTAGATTTGATCTACATTGATTAGCCATATGTCCAAATCTATTGCATGCAAAACATCTTCCATTGAATGATTGAATATTCCTGGAATTGTGAAAGCCATTTCTTACCAGACTTCTGCATTCATTTGATCTATGACCAATTTTCTTGCAATTGAAACATTGACCAAAGAATGATGGAACATTCTTATTTATTCTACTCCTACACTGAGTAGCTTTATGACCAAACTTATTGCAATTAAAACAATGGCCATTGAAAGATGGGTACCTTTGAGCATTTGGCTATCTGACTGGAGGTCTTCTGGGTCTTCTTCTTTGATTCCTGAATTGGTTCCCTTTGTTTTGTTTCATCTAAAAGTTTTCTTGTTCTGATTTTGAACTTTCTCCTTTCTCAAATCCTAAGCCTTACTTGTCATCTAAACTCTTTTGACTAGCAATCATCTCATCAAGTTTTGCAGAACTTATCTTGAACTTTTCTTCATAGCTCTTGGCTTTTTCCAAGTCTATTTTCAGGCCCACAACTTCTTTTTCTAGTTTGACACATTCTTCTATCTTGCTTTTTACCATTAGATTTAGATCTTCCTTTGCTTTATCTCTTTCAATAACTTCCACTTTCAAATCATCCAGGGCCTCATTTGCTGATATCAATTGTTCACTAACATCTCTGTATTTTTCTTTGAATTTATTGACTTGTTCTTTCAACTTTAGAATGCATTCATCAGCTTCTTAAATGTTATCCTTCAAATCCCTGATTTCTGCTTCAGATTTTTCAAGATCAATAAGAGATGCTTCTAGTTCAACATTATTTGAGAGATTTCCAAATCTTCCTCAAGCTGTTAGGATTCTTCCAAGGAACCTTTCTCTGATACCAATTGTTGAATATAAGGAATAATGAGAGGGGGGGTGAATCAATATTCCGCAAAACCACTTCTTAACAAGTTTATTTATCCAATTTCCAAAATCAATAACATGAGAACAAAATAAGCATAAGAACAACAACCATAAAGACATAACACATGGACACCAAGATTTTTATGTGGAAAACCCAAAAAGGGAAAAACCACAGTGAGTGTTAGCTCACAATATATTATGATAGCACAATACCAAATTATGAGAAGGTTCACTGCCTTAAGGCTCACTGCCCTATGAAGAAGTGCTCACTACACAAAGGCTCACTGCCAAGAGAAAAGAAAGAAAGAAAGGAGATGGCTCACTACCAAAATGAACTTCTTAGATTATATCTACACATGCATGAATGCAGCTTCAATGTATGCTCAAAATACTATCTCAAAACTTTTCATCTTGACTGCTTTGCTTTTACATTAGACATGATCTCTCTTCTTCTACTTTTTGTTGCCTACTCTGTTGTTCACATTCTACACACATTCATATCCACATCACACACTCCAAAAACTGAAATCAATCCCATATATATATCCGCAACAAACAAAATCTTCATATTAGGTCGGCCTAATAAAGTGTACCGTGTAGTCATGCATTATGTGCTTTGTCAGCCAAATTTAATTCCCAAAATCTATGGTGGAACCAACAAATATTTGAAACACCATCACACATGTCAGTCTCAACTATTTTACCACTTAGGATAAAGTTTCAAACACCAAAACTTTACCACACACATCATACTATTATGTCGGCCTTATTTACAGACTGTTTACTAGTTTAGTTCAACTGTCAGATAACATCTTCCACTGTGGACCACAAGACCTGCTCAAATCCATATCAGAGGCTCTTCACTCATCATAGATCATACCTCCAAAACCACAAGACAAATTATGCAACTATGGAGAAATGCAGACCCTTTTTCTCAAACACTGTGCACTACTCCTGTCTTAGTTTTGTTCACCCAGACTTAGACCAATCACTACTTAACTTTCGGAAGTCATCAGGACTTGTAATCTTGAACATAGTACCTCCAAACAATCCTGACTAACATATCTAAATTGCATACCTTGATCATCAACTGCGGAGGAATACCTCTTGAGTCTTTGCTACTAACTCTGTGTTGTCAGTACTTAGCCATTCTGCCTTAGTCTTTTGTGTCCAGACTAGAACCTTGTATCCAGGTTGTTTCAAGTTGAGTTCCTAATCATCCTTAGCTCCATTATGCTCCATTTTCCTTGTTTCCATCAATGATAACATTACCCAATCAACAGTGTCTCTTGACTATGTTGCCAACAAGAACAGTGGAAGAGTAGCCTATGTGGAAGAAGAACCTGTTGGATCACCAAGTTCGGTTGGTAAACCTAAGAAAGGAGAATCACTTGTGATGAGGAGAGCACTTTTTCAAGTAGAGACAAATGAGGAACCACCATAGAGGAAGAGTTTATTTAGAACTAGATGCAAATCAGGAGGTAAATGTTGTAAAGTTGTAATTGATAGTGGTAGTTCTGATAACCTAGTTTCATAGGAAATGGTGACTAAGCTAAAATTGGAGAGATTGAAACACCCTAAATCATATGAGATAGCATGGATTCAAGATGATCATAAAATACTGGTGAGTGGGCAATATTTGGTGAAATTTCATATTGGATCATATCACGATGAAGTCTTGTGTGATGTTCTGTCTATGGATGTTTCTCATATTTTGTTGGGTAGACCTTGGTAGTATGATAGGAAATCTATACATGATGGGAGAAATAATACATACACTATAACAAAAAATGGAAAGAGGATTACTTTTATTCCTTTGGAAGATGATCCTAAGAGTGAAGTATGTGGGAATGCTATAATATATTTGGTAGATGGAAGAAAATTTCTGGATGGTTTGAAACATGAGAATATGTTTTATGCCTTGATTCCTAAGAAGCCTGAAACATTGAAGAAAGGAACTAAAGAATCACAACCAAAGGAGATAGATGAATTGCTGACAGAGTATAAAGACATCATATCAGATAATGTACCTAAAGGATTGCCACCAATTAGGAGTATCAATCATCACATGGATCTTATATCGGGAGCTAGTTTTCCTAACAAAGCAACACATAGAATGACATTGGAAGAGAATGAAGAATTGAATAGATAGATACAAGAGTTGTTGAGGAAAGGTTTGATCAGAGAAAGTTTGAGCCCTTGTGCAATACTTGGAGTGTTAGCACCAAAGAAAGATGGGGAATGGAGAATGTGTACTAATTCTAGAGCAATAAACAAGATCACAATTAAGTATCGATTTCCTTTACTTAGGATGGATGATATTATGGATTGTTTGAGTGGAACAAAATATTTCACAAAAATAGATTTGAAAAGTGGATACCATCATATCAGAATCAAAGAAGGAGATGAATGGAAGACTACTTTTAAAACAAATGAGGGATTGTATGAGTGGTTAGTGATGCCTTTTGGATTGACAAATGCACCGAGTACTTTCATGAGATTGATGAATGAAGTCTAGAAAAGATTATTGGGTAAGTTTGTTATTGTATATCTAGATGACATTCTAATTTTTAGTAAGATAAAGAAGGAACATTTACATCACCTTAGACAAGTTTTGTAGAGATTGAGAGAAGAAAAATTGCTAATAAACATCAAGAAATGTAGTTTCATGAAGGAAGAATTGGTATATTTGGGATTTGTGATTTTTGCGGAAGGATTGAAGATGGACCCTAAGAAAGTGAGAGTAATTGTTGAATGGCCTATACTGAAGAGCATTGGAGAAGTTAGATCATTTCATGGATTAGCTAGTTTCCACCAGAAGTTCATCATAAATTTCAGTTCAGTTTGTAACCCTATGACAGAGAACATGAGAGGTGACAGAAAAGATTTCAAGTGGACATCAGGAGCAGATAAAAGTTTTGAATTATTGAAGCAGAAAGTGACAGAGCAACTAGTTTTGGCTTTATCAGAATTCAATAAGGTATTTCAAGTAGATTGTGATGCAAGTGGAAATGCAATTGGAGCAGTATTAAGTCAAGAAGGTAGACTAGTAGCATATTTCAGTGAGAAGTTGAATGATGCAAGAAGAAGATATTTTGTTTATGATCAAGAGTTCTATGCCATAATTCAAGCCTCGAAGAAGTGGAGACATTACTTGTTGCCTAAGGAGTTTGTGTTGTATACAGACCATCAAGCTTTGCAGTATTTGAACAGTCAAGGAAAGTTGAATCAGAGATACATGAGATGAGTAGAGTTCATGCAGAGTTATACATTTGCATTAAAGCGTAGGAGTGGAAAATCAAACAAAGTTGCAGATGCATTGCATAGGAGAAGGAACTTGTTGACAGAGATGAGAGTTGAAGTGTTGGGATTTGATGAATTAAAGAACCTGTATGAGAGAGACATTGATTTTGCAGAACCCTGTAAAGCATGTAAGGAACCTGTTTTGACAAATAGGAGTAAGTGGTTGGACTATTTCATTCAGGAGGATATGTTGTTCAGAGGAAATCAGTTCTACATACCTAGAATTTCAATGAGAGACAATTTGATCAAGGAGAAACATAGTGGAGGATTGGCATGACATTTTGGTATTGATAAGACAGTGGCCTTAGTGAGTGAAAACTACTTTTGTCCTTAGATACATAAAGATGTTAGGAAATATGTGTAGAGTTGCAGAGTTTTTCAAGTTAAAAAAGGGAGTAGTCAGAATACTAGATTGTATAAACCTTTGACAATACCAGAGAGACCTTGGGAAGACATAAGTATGGATTTTGTAATGGGATTGCTGAAGACACAAAGATGACATGATTCAATATTTGTAGTGGTAGATCAATTTTCAAAGATGGCACATTTCATACCTTGTAAGAAGACAACTGAAGCAGTGCATGTAGCTGGCATATTTTTCAGCGAGATTGTGAGATTGCATGGATTACCTAAGAGCATAATTTTAGACAGAGATACAAGATTTCTTGGATATTTCTGGAAGACACTTTGGAAGAAGATGAAGATAGATTTGAAGTTCAGTTCAGCATTTCACCCATAGACTGATGGACAGACAAAGGTAGTGAATATGAGTTTGGGAAACTTGTTGAGATGTTTGGTTGGAGAGAAGAGAGGAAATTGAGATTTGATTCTTTCACAAGTAGAGTTTGCATACAATAATTCAGTGAATAGGAGTACCAGAAGAACACCTTTTGAGATTGTTACCAGAGCAAACCCTAGAGGAGTAACATAATTGAGAGATATCAGTGCAGAAGAAAAGAGAAGTGCAGAAGCAGAAGAATTTGTAGAACATATGAATCTAGTGCATAATCAGGTGAAGAAGCATTTGGAGGAGATGAACAAAAAATATAAAGAACAAGCAGATGAGAAGAGAAGGCATAAGGAATTTGCAGTTGGCGATGAAGTGATGGTGTACTTGAGAAAATAAAGATTTCTAGTTGGCACTTATAACAAATTGAAGATGAAGAAGTTCGGACCTTGTAGGATCCTTAGGAAGTTTGATTCAGGAAATGCATATGAAGTGGAATTACCAGAGACATTGGGTATATCACCTATTTTCAACATTGTAGACCTATACTAGTATCATGAAGCAGAGTTCAGTGACAACAGTGAAGAAGACTTGAAGAAGCAGTCACCACAACAAGCACCGGAGCAGATTGAAGACATTTTGGATAGTGATGGACGCAACACCAAAGGAAGACAATACAAAGAATACCTTGTGAAGTGGAAAGGCAGACCGAAAGAAGATTCATCATGGATTTCTTAGGCTGAGGTGGACCATCTTGGTTTTCCTCTAGCCCCTACAAAGTGAGGGACTCACTTTTTCAATAACCCTAAATGTTTGATGCAGGAGCATCCCTGGTTCAAGAGAAATCTTGCATCAACCAAAAACATTTGCATTTCAGTTAGTTCACATTTCAGTTTGTTTCTTTCATTTCCTAGTTCAGTTCAGGCAATTCAGTCAGTAGCAGTTTCTGTATTTTGGTCCGCATTCTACTGCAGTTGTATTTCAGACCTTGAGGAGCTAGACTTAACATCTAGATTCACTCATCTACATCATATCCATAATTTAAGCATTTGGATTAAGTACTGGAAAGTTATCACTATCAGAAGATTGTCTATTTTCTCAGACCAGAGGATTTCTGACAGTTCAGATAATCAGCTAAAGGAGAAGACCTGCGAAGCATTTCTCAACCCGCGAAGCTAAATGACACATCTTTCAATGTTCTTTGGTTCGTGGCCGACCTTCCCTAAGATCCGCACATCATTCCATTCATTTGTGGAGGAATTCTATTCATTTAGGTCTGACCTATCTATGTACACACGTTACAGCTCTTCATCAGAGTTTGTGATCTTCCTTGGCTGATGCGGAGGAATCTTATTATCTGGAGATGATATAGATTTAAATTTAATAGATGCCTAGGAAAGAATTTATCAAGTTATCAAGTGGTCAAGTTCATGATATAGAGATAGTTGATAGTTTAGATTTTCTATGAAGGAGCTTCAAAGCTATATCTTGTGCATGTTTTGATATTCTATAATTGGGCTTGTGAGCCCTAATTGTAAGCCCGCATGTTGCTAGCTGATTTTTATTTGAATTCTATGATATACTGAATGGCTGAATCTGCAGTTGCTTTATATCTTTGAGTTGTTTCCATTGTGTTTACTCTAGCTGCACGGTTTGGACTGTTCATTCTATGAACTCTCGTACCATGAACTCTTGAGTGATTATCTAGTGGCATAAGGCCCTAAGTCTTGGCACATAATGTGTAGTCCTCTGAAGGTTAATCTAGTGTACCACCTAGTCAAATGATAAAAGAATAGGAAATGGACATTTGTGCAATGCTCTATTGATTATTTAGGAGGAACTACAAGTCATTTTAAGAAAAATTCGGTATCATACTAAAGATTCATTTAGCAACTTGAGTGCTCAACTAATCATTGTACTTGAAAATGGGCAACTACAACATACCAAAATGACTAGAAAAGAAAACTACTAACCTACAAAACAAAATAAACTAAGAAAATATTTTTGGTTGATGCAAAATTGCTCATAGGCATAGGATGATCCTATATCAAACACACTAGGTACATGATTTGTGAGCATAGTGCTCACAAATAAGGGTTTAGAGATAGAAGGTTCCACTTTTCAGGCTAGTAAACCTACCACAATGTACCCCCAACGCATGAGTAGTCTTTGAAAATCAACTTTGTGTTGCTCCTCCTTTCACCTCTACCAATTTTGATGCAAGAAAGTAGGACATTCTCCAACTCCTCTCTCTATCATCTTTAAAATATGAAGTTAAATGCCCCTGTCTTACCTTACTCCTAAATGCTCTTCCATTTCATCTTTTGCTTCAATCTCTTATAACTTGTCTTTCTCCACCAATCTAACCTCCTTCTTCTACCACTTTCAATATCTACTTGTCTCAACATAAACTGCTTCATCTAGTGTTGAAGTTCTTGTATTATACTATCTCACTTGGTTCACTTTTTGGTACCTTGTAATCAATTGCCAACATCAATCCGTAAGACCATCCACTTCCCCCTTGATATTTTTGTGCTTATTGCATGCCATCTAATTCATTTCAAATTCTTACTTTCTTATTATATTACCTTTCATAACTCTATATAATGCCTTCTACAAAGCTTCTAACTCACCATTCTCCAATTGAGTTACCATAAACTTCATTCTAAATATTTTATCTACATCCTAAGACTCTCCTTTTATTTTATTTACTACAAATAATTTCTTCACCTATCCTCCTAGATCTTTTAATATGTCTTCATCTATTTTTTATGCTTTCTTTCACATGTACTAACTCCTCCAAGTACCCACTAATACTCTTGTAGTAGTTTGTAACATCTCACTGCACAAGTTCTCATTATTCTTCCTATATGAACTCCCCAAACTTTATTTGATATATTCTTCTCATGGTAGCTTTTTTTTCACTACCTTTAGCTTCCTAGATCTACATCCAATGAGTGTTGACTACAACCTCATGAGTTTTTGTATCATCTTGTATCCTATTTGTTGTGCCCCTAGATTTGTGATCTCAATGTCACTATATTTCCCAACCTAGTCTATATATGCTTACCATTGATAACTAATTTGAGAAATATAATTTAATGGGCACCATTAAATTCCTTGTCTTATATCTTAATCCTCACCCTTTTGATAAATGTTTAATTTTTTGTATATGATTGTATGTTTTTCAGGCTCCAATGTTCCAATCATAATAGCTTGTGTGATCCTTTGATTGTGTCAGCTTCAAAGATATGAAATTATTGATATCATGTTCCTTTGAAATGGAATGTGGTGTTGTATTCATGTGTGGTGTGCTTGGTGGATATGGGTAGATCTTGTTGTAGGTAATGAACTTTTTTATTCATGCATCAGAGTCACTATGTTAAATGACTCTAGGGATGGATTGGTTTCCTTTTGATCTAATATCCCTCACATTCTTCATAGGTTGTTATAGTTTCTAGGCTTCTTTTATTGCACCATTGATCAAATTGTAACCATGTCATATCTAAGTCAGCCCATCCTTCATTACCTTTTGGAAGCACATGGATCATGCTAATTGTGAGTTCCATAAGTGGATGGTATGATAATGTTAGCACAGGTTGTGTGAGACCCATTGATATTGATGTTGAGTTGGAGAATTGTGTAGTTGGAACCCTACATGGTGTCATAATTCATTATTTCTCCCAATTTGTGCCCACTGTTAGATATCTATGTAGGATATGATCTATAGTCCACATAAGCCCTTATGTTTAATGTATATAGTAGGCTTGTGGGGTTACAACATTGACTCATATACATGTTAATGTCAACATATGTGGCAGGCCCTCTCTCCCTTTATTCACTCATGCATGTGCTTATTCTACTAGATGCATTTTCATTAGTGTGGAGCATTGTGGTGGTCCTTTTGAGATCTATGCATGATCATGGCATCATTGGGCTTTTAGAATCATAAGATATTAGGCTAATGTGGATGATTGTGTAGTTCTATGTACCTAGGGATATGATATTATAATGTATTTAGGTGGATGGAGATGTTGACAAAAATAGTAGAAACCTAGGTGATCTATAGAAATGAAGAGAAAAAATATAGTCTATTGATTATCAAAATGAAAACAAAAATGACAATGAAAAGGAAGAAAGAAGCTACAAACCCCCATATGGTTAAGAGCTCCAATAAACCTATAGCTGGAACAAGAGAAAAGGTTGGGGCTATTTGGAGGCTTTCCATGAGTGGTCAATCCCCTATGTTGGTCTTTCAACCTCCATGAATAGCCAATGATAAAGAGATTGAAATAGAAGTGTATGTGCTCATATCCTACATGCATCTAGGACTAAGAATGGTGACAAAACACTATGAATATTACTCTCAGGTATATAAAGAGTAATAAACTAGTGTGTATTATAGATTAGACAAAAGTAAATGAAAACCCAAGAGGTGCCTAGAACACAGCTATGTATTTTACAAATAGAAACATAAATAAAGAAAAAGTTTGGAACAGAATCACCTCGTGCAAGGTACAATGCCAAGGAAAAACCCCAGAAAGATTCAAAGTGCTCAAAAACCTTTAGAGAAAGCTTGTTGATGTTGTTGTAAGTTCACATGAGAGAGCTAAATTCCAATAATCAAAGAGAATGCTATTGTAAAAGCCAAAGAGTACTAAAAGAGTCTTGGTAGATTGATAGAGAGCTTGAAATTTTGATAGATTAATCTGAAGGATTCAAAAGTGAGGTATGAGAGGAAAAATAGAAGGTCCAAGGTCAAGGGTATCCATTTTGATTCACAACAAGATGGTTACCAAAGACCTAAACATAGAGCAAGGTGGAAAAAATCTCTAGAGATAGCCACCATATGATAGGAAGTCTATGGATGCTAGCATGTTGTGTGGACATTTGCACGTCATGCTAGCATCCAAGCAACTACAACTCCTAAAAGGTCCAATCACTAGGAAAAAGTAAGATTAACACAATAGAAGATTAATTTTGTACAAAATAAGTTTAGGAAAGCATGAACATAGGTGTGACCATGGCACCACAAGTGGTAAAAGGCTAAGGAAAGGGATAAATGAGCTTAAAACATGCTAGGCAGTGATAACTTTAAGGAACCCCCCTTAAAAACATAAAATCTTGGCAAATCCTAGCTAAGTGCTATAATTTTCTTGGTAAATCTTTCCTTTTCTTTGAAAAAAATATTAATTTTCCTCGCAAATGTATGCACATTATTAGAATTTTTTATAAAATCCTAATGAATCCTATTGAATAATTTATAAAAAAAACTAATTACAATGGCGAATCCTAGCGAATAATCACTAAAGAAATTAATTACAATGGTGAATCTTTCCTTTAAAAATTTGCATAGTTGGTCGGTGCAATCCTCCCATATATATTTTTGTTTTTTGTAATGTTGAAGTAGGGGCCTAGGGACGACAGCCACTGGTGGGGTCAAGGGGGCAACACAAATTCACTATCCAAAATGTATTGGATTAAGTATTTTTTAAATATTTCACCATAAAAAACAAGACTCAAACAAAAGTGAAAGTATTACCGTTGGTTACGTTTTTAATCGAATGGCTATAGTTTAATTTTGTAGCCTATATGTATGTACCTTTTAAAAGTCTTGTTGAGGCCCAGAATTTTTTTGGGGCCACAGGATCATAATCTAATCATTTGGAGCAAAACAAATTATGGGCCTCAATAAGCCTTTTAAAAGGCACATGCACATAGGTCATGAAACTCAACTATAGCCATCCGATTAAAAAGGTAATTAATGGCAACAAATAAAATCCCTATTCAAAGAAAAAATATCCCTATAATTAAGTGGTAATTTATTATTAATGGTGATATTGCCCCAAAATTAATGGAAGGGATATAATATTACTACCGAATATAATTATGATTTGTAATTACATTATAAAGTAGTGGCGAATCAGCTCTAATGATGCATCCTTTACTTGGTGAAACAATTTGATTTATCAATTTAAAAAAATAATGCATTAGTGAATCAACCAAGACTAAATTAAGTTTTCATAAAAATTGGGCGATTTAGTCTCTTTTATAGCTTCTACTATTTGCCATTTTGTGTTAGAACACTCTCACACACTGAGAGGGGGGTGAATCAATATATGCCACAAATTAATCTAATTCAACTTTATCTTCAAAAACTTTCTACTGCCTTAAATGGATAGATAGATAATGAAGCAGTTCGAAACACAATCACAAAACCACACAACCATAACACCAGATTTACGTGGAAAATCCTAGAAGGGAAAAACCACAAGAAGTAAGCTGCTTGCATCTACTGTCCAAATCTAGCCTCACAAATAAAAATAGGTTTACAACAACTTTTATGGGCTACAACCCAAAGGAAGCTACAACTCCCTAATACATTGTTTTATGGGCTTCAACCCAAAGGAAGCTACGACTCCTTGATTCACAATTTTATGAGCTCCAACCCAAAGGAAGCTACAACTCTCTAAAGTACTACAACACTTATGAGAAGAGGATACAACCTCTGTACAAAAAACTTAATTGATTTTGCTGGTCTAAACACCTCTATAGCAGTACCTCTACTCAAACAAATCTACTATCTTTAACACACTTCCGCAACACAACACTACCTCTATTATAAATCATGCAATACAATCACCAGATTTCCTTCTCATCTTCTAGATCACTTATCTCCTTCACACACACGCACACATACTCACTCTTCACACTCACACATACATCCTCACTCACTCACACACTCTCTTACCTTTGCAACAAACTTGATCTTTCATTTATATCCTCCACAAGTCTTCAAAACATCACCTTTGTCGGCCAAGATTAACGTGTACCATGAAATGTGCAATGGCCAGAACATGTCGTCATCCAAGTCATAGGAATTAAATCCCATTAAGTGGTTCATGTCGAGTGATAACCAAGACCTATTTTACCTTAGCACACATCTCCATGCTGGCACAAACTTCCAAACATACAGTGTAATCACCTAAACACACCAAGTTAGCTTCACAAACACTTATTCCTTGCACACATTAGCTCCAAACCTAAAATTATACCAGAGAGACAAAGTTACATCATGTGGTTCATAAACTAAGCATTATATGACTTGAAAAACATTCCCATACATTCTTTTTACCCAATCATGCTACTTCCTGCTAGCGCAAACAATCAAACTCTAAAGCTAGTATCTTTTGCATACTCTGATTACACTGTCTGGATATATAACATTAAAAATCATACTTGCGGTATTCCTCAACACCTGAAACTTGAATTTTGCACACATACAGTCAATCTGAACTTATCCTTCAAACAACAAAGCCAAACATCATAATGCGATGAAATGCGGTGGCTTTCACTTTGTCCTTCTGACAACCCTAATTAGCAATAAGACTTGTCTCAACTTAGCAAACTCTAAAGAACCTCTGTTGTACATCTTATTATTTGAAACTTGAATATAACATACCTCTTATCTATATCCAACTATATTTCAAGCCACAAGACCACATCTTCAAATGTTGAGAAATGCGGAGCATTATACTATCTCTTTGTGACTGCAACAACATTGTACCACTGTCTTCACTCTGCTAGCTCTGGAAAGTTCTGCGATAACTTTTATGCTCTAGAATCAAGATCATGAATACTTCATATCTATCTCTATCTAACCTCCAAACCGCAAGGCCATATCTACAATTGCGATAGAATGACGTATAGTCTTCTGAGCTCCTTCATTATAAATTCTGATAATTTGAAACTTTACACAACTTCTTTCATACCTCATGCAATACTTTTCATCAAGAGAAAATGAATGCAATATTCACATCACCATAGACAACAAACACAACTCTTATCATCAAAAACAAGAAGCCACAACTTCTTCATGTTAGCATATCCTTCAACTTACAACTCCTCTGATCATCACTCCTTTGTCTACTCCTCTAATCACTCCTCTGACAACATATACACATCACTACACTTTCCACATCACAACACCACTGATCACTATTTTGACATCACCGACCACCACTCTCTTGACATCAATGAAAATAGTAAGCCTTCCACATCCCAACTCTATTGACATCAATGACAACATGTGCAATAATATCCCCCTTTGTCATTGATGGCAACACTTAACCTAATATGTAAATGTTCTCCCCCTTTGACATCAAGGGAAAAGGGCTAGTGATCTTCCTATGTACCTACAAAAATATGCAAACTCCCCTTGTATGAGCAATCCTTGTCATATTCCTACCTGCTCCCCCTGAGAGGTAGCCACCATCAATCCAGGGATAAAGAATATATCTTGAATTGCTCCCCCTAGACAGATGCATCAACTATGCATCTAGCTATAAGGAGGGGCAAAAACCCCTTGAACTTTTGTCTGAGATATTCAAATGTGTCCTTGGAAAGTGCCTTTGTAAAGATGTCTGCCACCTACTCCTTTGTAGGTACATATTCCAATTCTACCTCTTGATTTGCAACCTTCACTCTTAAAATGTGATACTTGATAGATATGTGCTTGGTTCTAGAATGCATCACTGGATTCTTTGAAATATTGATGGCACTTGTATTGTCACATAAGATGAATACCTTGATGTTATCCTCAAATTTAGCTGTGCTCAATTTGTAGGATGACCCCTACGAAATTTGTCTGTTTCGTAGCCTACAACTCTAAGCACGCAAAATGAGGAAAATCTCATTTGCCCTCGTGCATGGTCCCCTAGCCCCAGAGAATCCATCTGAGTATCGTCTCATTTTAGTTTCTCAAAGTTTGCAAAAACAAATGAAATGTCAAACAAATCAACTTTCAAGTTTGACACTTTTCTGGAGTAAGGAAATTTTTCTTTAAACATGCAAGGGCGGTGATTTTTGCCGCCAATACATGTCGTTTCCCTTTTCTTATACAAGGGCGGAAAAATTAGCCACCCATGCATGTTTTCCCCCATAAGTGTATGCTTGGGCGGTGTTTTTCCCCACCCAAACATCATTCATTCCACTTAACATGTCATTAATACTCTTTTAGTCTTCATGATTTTGGCATTTTAAATGGGTTTTATTGGTTTTACTTTTCATTGTTTCTTTGTTTTTCTACCTCTGTGACCACTCTGTATCTTTAACTAATCCTTAAATCCCCTAGTGTGTGTTGTGGTGTGGATTCGATTAGGTTTCGACTAGGGTTTTCAGTTTTTCTTCTTTCTTTGTTATGAGGTAAGGGATACTTTATTTCCTGGTTTGTTCCATTTCTTTTTCATTCTTATCTTTAGGGTTTCTTTGTTTGTTATGTTTTTATTTAAATCTATCATTTTTCTCTGCAAAAGCTATAAAAATGGAACCCTAGCATTTGTCTATAAAAGCCCTATTATTTTTCCGTGATAGTCTTTGTTTCTTTTATTCTGGAATTGGTGGTTTTCACCACTTTTAGGTCGTCTTATATATACTTCATTTAGAATTTTGGTGTTGAATCCAGTGTTAAACTCTGTGTTTTTCCCTTTGTATGGTCAGTGATTCTCACCGACATTTCTTTTTCCTTTGAAGTTTGTCTTCAGTGTAACGACGGTGATTTTTTCCAACCATACACCTAAGTTTAAGTTTCTTGTTCCATGCAAAGGCAGAGATTTTTGCTACCAATGCATGTTTTTGACTTTCCAAATATAATGTGCATGAGCAAAGAATTTCGCCACCCATATTAAAACTTAAACTTTTTCTTTAAATGTAGAAGCGACAATTTTTGCCGCCTATACATATTACTTCCCATAATCTATCAAATGTAGGGGCGGAAAATTTTGTCGCCCATACATAATGTAATACTCCATATCATATGCAAAGGTGTTGTTTTCCCCTGCTCAAACACTTGCAAGCTTCACTCAACATGTAAGGGCAGACAAATTCATTGTCATTACACAAAAGCAATTTACCCTACTTGCAGAGGTGGTAATTTTCACCGCCATTACATCATTCCCTCAAATTTCTCTAACTCTAGGAAATTTTTCCTTTTGTCAACCATTGCCCGCTTTTGCTTTGTTTCTCACCTCCATAGCTCTCTAGCCCCACTAAGCTCGTGCTTTTAAAAATGATTTCCATCATTGCAGTTTCCTATTGCGATATTTTCCTAATACTGCAAAATCATGAATCTTATGTTGCAGTTTCTTCTGTGTATCTTCCAAGGTCCATCTTTGACAAAGACACTTGTGATTCAGATGACCGACCCGTCACCAAAGAAAACAAAAGTCATGAAGTATAAGTATCAAGGAGTTTTTCCTATGACATCTATAACATCCAATGTGGATGAGATCAGAGATACTGAGATCAGTCATGTGGACATGGCCAAGTTTGTGGAGAGAATGAAATAACAACCCCTTAATCAATTTATGAAACACATTGTGGAAAGCAATATTCATTTGGTAGCTACTTTCCCTGTCACCGCACATAATCCTGAGTTTGTACTTCAAGTGGAGGCACACTACAACAAGGATAACGGAAGTGTCACTGATGCCAATGGGAATGTGATTATAAGATTGGATCCAAAATTCTTGGATAAAGTCTTCATGTGTCCTAGCCTTGACACATGTGTAGAGATTGATCTTGATTATTCTCAGAAAGAATATGATAAGGATCCTGAGGTAGCAAAGAAGATAATCAAAACCAAATGGCTAAAGTTGGCAAGAGAAAATCTCTAAAGATGGCCAAAAAGCTTTCCACGAAGTGATTTCATTGAAGAAATCAGTGACCTGATTACTCTTATGAGCAGGGTAAGAGGACTGTCTACTTCTTCCACTTTTCATGAGTGGATGTACCTCTACATCAGGGTAATATTGAAGGGAAATCAAAAGATATTATGGGGTGAATAGATCAACAATTCCATCCATGAGTGGCTTACTAAGGTGTCCACTACTTCCAAGTTCTATATGACATCTTATCTTGTTTATACTGCTGCCTCCATGAGGAGTTTTAAAGGTCTATCATCAGATGGAGATTGGAGGGTGGTGCCTGTGTATCAATATTATCCTCAATTGACTCTTAAACGAGCTATTCATCATTTCAAGAGGGTGAATGATGCTTTCTTTGTTATTTTCATGTGCTTGTTTGATACACAATTAGAACATAAGAGAGTTTATGATGAAGCTTGGGAAGTAGTGAACAAATTTGGTTGTTTGTATCTGCAATTTCCCACTTTCACTTATCTAAGAGTTGGGTATTTCAAAGGTTACCCCTATATATTACCAAAGTATCCAAGTGACAGGGTTGTGTTAATGGAACTATACCGACATATCATTGTTGTGCATAATAAACAAATGGAGCTAAAGAAACCTGGTTTTAGGTTCCCGATTGAGATTGGCAAGTTTTCCATTCATACTTCTACTAAGGCTAAGGCCATTGAATCTAAAATGCAGCTTGTTACTATGAAGCATTTCAAGAAAAGAGCTAACTTTGACTATAGAGGGGTTAAAGATAAAATCAAGAAGAAATCTTTGTCTCATGTACCTATGGTAGAAGATGTCTGGGCTGATATAAGGATAGAGGAAGACGTTGAGAAGATAGATTACTGCCGATTGACTTTAAGTCAAGTTGAGGATATAGAATTGGCAGACATTCTAGAGGATATGGTGGATGATGGCAACATTCTGAATCCTTCTTATATCAGTAAGAATATTGAAGGTTCTTCTTTGCCTGTTATTCAATGGTCAAAGAAAGAACTCACTTCAATCAGGCAAAGGTTCAAACCTATCTTGACAAGCACCAATATTTGGTTGGAAAGTAAAGGCATTCGTTTGAAGAACTTTGTCACCGGATTTGAAGAAGAAACCTAAGAGAAAATAGGTAAGAAGGCTGAGCTAAGGACAAAGAACAAAAGTGATGCACCTAGCTCTAGCAAAGTTACCAAGCCTAAGATCAAATTTGTGTCTAAGGGTGGGAAAGATAAGGTAACTGAAGAAAAGCCGACTACAGAAGAGATAGCTACTGAAGAATAAGCTACTGAGGAGCTAGCTACTAAAGAGATATCTTCAGAGGAAAGAAAAGAGATCAAATAAGAAGTTGAACAAGAAGAAGAACATGAACAACATGGAGGACCCACAGTGTCTCCTCAGGGTGACATTCCACAAGAGTCACATGTTTCTTCTCCTTTGAACACTTTTAAAGTGTCTCCTTCTATGCCCACTGTCTCAGTCACCCCAATCATTCCAATAAATATTCAGTCTTCTGAGTCTCCTCTGCCCTTGCATCCATCTCCATCCAAGGTCACTTTTGCTGGTCTCAAGCAGAATTTGGAAACTATTTTTGGTTCTTCATCTTCTTTACCTAGTCTATCCTCACCTTCATTTGATATGGATACTCAAACTAATTTTGAACAGCTCATGACTGGTTTTGTGAGAAATACAAGTGATGATGTTCCTGTTGCCATTTTTACAAACACTTCCCCAATTTTAACTTCAACTTGTGTGGGTGCAGCTCCTTCTACACCGACTATGGATTCTAATTTGGATACAAATGTGTTAGTACTTCCTCCATGGCTTTCATCATATACCCCGAAGAGAAAGAAGCAAGTCATCTCTCAAGATGACTTTGATTTCAAGAAACCGACACCTATAAAGGCTAAGAACAAGAAGAAGCTGAAGACTCTCTCTAGGCTACTTAAAGACAAAGGTCATAAATATATAGAGATAGCTCAACCTCCGCCTGATGTAACTATTGAGGAGTTTAATATGAATGACTATTCAATCTCAAGAATTGAGCTAGGAAAGATCACTCTTGAGAGTGCAAAAGTTGTTTAATCAACTCTAAATTCTCTACTTGTAAAGTTCAATCGTGAGAAGAAGATGAAGGATCGGTACAAGGCTAGAGCAGAATAGTTGACTGTAGTTCTATGGAAAATCACTTTGTCCTCTGAATCTGTAGAACATGTGGCTATCACTATTGAAGATCCTATCATCTAAAAGATTGAGAAGGTACATGCAAGGGGGAGAGTGGTCGGGGAATTTCTGGGAAGAATGATTGCACAATGTACACTTCTTTTGACAACTTCTATGGAAAGAAGAAATAAAATGGAAAAGGTAAGGGCTGAATTGGATGAGTTAGTTGATATGTTGTCTCAAGAACTCAAAGACATGGATGAAAGTCTAGAAGAGTGGGTGCAAATGAAGAAGTTGAAATTGAAAAGTTTGATAGGGGTTGGGATCATTTCCAATCATGAATCATATGTTGAAACTAAAGAGACTTTGATTCATCGAATCAATGTTCTAAAAGATTTAATCAAAGACTTGTAGAGTGCCTAGGAAGTTAGTGAAGATAACGATGTTAGTCTTCTCAACAGGCTTGAAGAACTCCCATGCAATTTAGTAGATGATGATCATAAGTTTCTTTCTGCAGAGGAAATGGTGCAAGAATTCAATAACATGTTTCAAAACAAATTTGAGGGACAAACTTTGTCAGTGACTTCTATGGATAAGCTGTTGGATTATCAGTTGACTCTGGATAATCTTAAGATGGATTTGGGGAGGTACGAGAAGGTAGCTACCAACATGAAGGACTCAGTAACTAGGGATCATGCTATTTCAAAGAACACTTCTAGGACAGATAGCATTGAAATGCAAGCAGTGTTGACAATGTACAAAGAATTCATGAATAAGGACAGTGGTGGGAGTTGATGATGCCTTAGATTATTTTATAAGCATTTCTTTTATGCTTTTTGTATTTGGTTTTGGACATATTTACATGTACTTTTCAAATGTGCAATTACATGTAAAACAAGGAAAGTCCTAAATCAATAAGGACTCTTATTGTTGAATAAGTCATAGTTAGTTTTACTTTTCCTATTTTTGCTCATGGCCTCTCACTATAAATAAAGAGGGCCTCTTTTGTAATTTTTATCTTTATTCCATTGAAGCAAAGTGCTGCTAATTTGAAAAGCAATTTGAGACTTTGCGCTTATTGTTGTAAATCAATTTTCAAGCAATTATCAATACAAGAAAAGCAAGTTAGCATCCAATCTTTGTCTTGGATCAAATTTGTTATGTGATAGAACTGTTCTTACATCTTTTCTATTGCCTTATCTTTGATAAGTGGTTGGAGTGTGAGTGTATATATATCAAGTGTTTAAAGAGATATTTCAAATCTAATTTTTGTAGACATTGAGCTACAATATCATTTGCGGAAATTGTGTTATGTTTGTGAATTCGAAATAACTTGAAGACTTTGAGCTGGAAGTTGATTTATATGATCAGTTTATCATATCTCTGCATATAGTGAAGACTTTGGGCTGCACTCTATTCCAGAATCCTTACTTTCATTTACCATAAAAAGCAACGGAAAACTTTGTGTTTCATGGGTTTCTTCATGATTCAAATACGCTGGTATTATTTTAGTTATTCTTTTGTGTAACTCAAATACATGTCAGCTATTATTGCTCCAAGATAGTAATTTGTAGTGATTGTATGACATAAGCTTTGTATTGTGAATTTTAAATATCTTTTCTAAAAAAAGAGAAATAGATGATATGGAAACACCTCGTAGCTAGTTTTAGTGTAAATACATCTAGTTAGTTACTGTTTGATTTTAGTTAGCAATAAGAAGGGAGCCTCCTCTTTCTGAGAGGAGAGATTAAATCTCATCACATTGTGGTTGATATAACCATTTTGTCTTCAATTAGTTGAAGACAAAATATTCACCCAATGGTTTTTGGCGACTCTGCTAGGGAACAAAATGCAACCAAGAGCCTCACACTTTTAGTTATAGTATACCGGCCTCATTTCTTATCTTTTGTTTGTTAAATTGAATTCTAGTAGAACTGAGGTATACCAGAAGTAGAGGAGCACAGGGAATTATAGAGCCTATTTTTGATTTAATGCAACAACATCATTTCAATCTTTTGCCTATGAGGTCTCTTCAGCATACACAAAGTTTCTGCCTACTAACGCAAGATCTCCCATACCAAGTGAAGATTCAAGTGTGCATAGAAGTCCACATATTATACAAGTCCAAAGGATTGTAATTCCTCCATTTAACCGGTGCACAATGGCTCTTCCTCCTCCTCCCAGTCCATGGGGAAATGCTTTTGGGCCTTCGAATCTCGCTCTACCATTACATGAACTACCTTGTGGTTCAAATAAAATTTTTCCTAAGTTCTACGGTGATGGAAAAGTTCACCTTGATGAACACATTGCGGCTTTTTACATTGCTTGTGGTGTTCTAGGAGTTGAACATGAAGATGTGTCTATAAGACTATTTGTTGAAACACTTCAGGGTGTAGCTGCGGATTGGTTTTATCATCTTCCCTCACAAACCATCACTAGATGGAATATTGTCTAAACCAAGTTTGAGGCTAGGTTCAAGCCTGTTGAAGATGCGCATGCACTATTAGCTTAGCTTACACAAATGAAGAAGGAACTGCAAGAACCCATGTGTGAGTTCATTGTGAAGTTCAATAAGTTAACAAATTAGATTCCTACAACTGCTCAACCTATAGCTGAGAATCAAAAGTGTTTCTTCATAAACACTCAACTACTAAAAGTATGTTTTCTTCTACAGCGTGCAAATCCAGCTGATTTGGTAGCAGCTCAGAACTTGGCTACAAAGATTGAGGATGATTTAATCCTCACCGAAAAGATAAGGAAAGACACAAATAGAGATAGGGGGAAACCCTCTACAAATACACCTTCTACTAGCACCATAGATCCTATGGTGCAGAAGTTGGCTAATGATCTATTAGCTCTTAAAAAGTAGATGTCTCAGAATGTGTCCATTCCTTCCTACAAGGACATACCAAGGAGAACATTTCCTAATGTTCCCAATTATCAAGGTAAAGCTGCTAGAAATTAAGGTCAAAATAGGCTTCCTCCATCATAAGGAAGACTTTCTTTGGAAGCACCACCAATAAATGCAGCACTGGGTTACTATGAGATAGAACAAGATGATCTTCCTCAATTAGATTTTGATCAGGAAGGTGTTGTCAATCTCTTCACGGAGGGTGAAGAAGAATTGGCTAGCAACTCTAATATTGGTTTCTTAAATTTTGAAGATGAGATGGAACAAGAAGTTACTTTTGGTGAATCTTATGTTGTTCTCACACGGTCACAGAATCAATCTAATCCTCAACATGTGGCTAATAAAAGAAAGTCTAGGGAAGATCCTTGTCCTGCGGTTACCATCACTAAGAGGAGCACTCCTTTACCTTTCCAATCAAGAGATGTGGTTGGCAACAAACAAGTAAGTACATCTGATTCCCCTACTTCATCTTCAGCATATAAGACCAGTACTCCTTATGTAAAACCTCAAAGTGAGAATAGTCTGTCTTCTGCAGCTAGTCCATATCAACTTTTTTATATTATAGACCATGCTAAAAAGACCAAGATTCAAATGTCTGAGGTAGAGTACCTACAAGCTAATCCTGACCAGTTTGAAAGATTAGCTAAGTTTGTTAAAAATAAAGCTGCCCCTGTTGGGCAGGATTCTTCCAAAACTACTCATGTTGTCTCTAAAACGAGACTAGCTCAGAGTAATCTAGTTGCCTCTCCTTCTACCGTCACAGGAAAAATTAAACCATTCTATATTTCCTTCCTAGTAAATGGTCATAAGCTCAGCAACTGTGTTATAGACTCTGAAGCCTCTGATAATGTTATGTGTGCCAATGTAGTAAATGCCTTAGGTTTAACTTTGACTAAGACTTTTGGTCGTTGTTTCTCCATGGAAACAAAGCAAGTGCCCCTCATAGGGCAGATTAAGGATGCACAGTTTGTATTTGCTTCTTTCCTAGAGAAGAGAATAAAGATGACTGTTCTAGTGGCCAATGTTCCAACCTCCTACAGAATATTACTGGGCTGAAACTTTTGCAAGGATGTTGGTGGAGAAATCAACATGGATTGGTCTAAGGCAAGGATACATGTCAAAGGTTTCATTCAAAAGCTTCTCCCTAAAAGAGAGGCTAAGTATACAGTAACCAAGTCTGAAGATCTAAAGGCACAGATTATTTTCAAATGTTTAGGTATGGAAAATTATTTTTTGACCATTGATGAGGTTTTTGAGACATCAGATGATGACTCAAATGGAAGCCTGATGATAGAAGATTATTCTTCTTCAAGTGATGAATCCCCTGATCCTGAGAATGCCAAATTAAAAAGTTTAAATGATGTTTGGACTTTAGAATTTGACGGTAGTTGTTCTTCAATGGGGTCTGGTGCTGGAATTGTACTCACATCTCCAAAAGGTAATATCTTTCCTTTCTCCTACAAGCTATAGTTTGATAATACCAATAACATTGCCGAGTATGAATCTCTATTGTTGGGAATGGAAGTTGCTCGCACAAAAGGAATCAAGAATCTCCATGCACAAGGAGATGCGGAACTAGTCATTTGTTAGGTAATAAATCTTTACCAGACTAAAAATGAAAGGTTAATGCATTACCGCAATCTTGTTTGGGATTGCATTAAAGATTTTGATGCATTTAACATTTCTGTTGTTCCAAGAGAATTCAATGATAGGACAGATTCATTGGCTGTATTGGCTACTCTTATGGTTCCTCACAAGGATTTTAAGGGTAATAAATATACCATTATGTTGGTCTTTAGACCAAGTGTCCCTAATAATTATGACTATTGGCAAGTATTTAATGGCAATGATTAAATCATTTTGTTCTTGGAGAAAGCAGAGAATTTTAGCGAACTCTATTTTGAAGAAAGTGATTCTCTTCCTTTAGAATCTGTGTCTAATATTGATCAAGAAATAGGTGAGGAGATATTGCAGTTGAAAGGAAACAAGATCCCCAAAGGTCTAGTTTCCCTTGAGAAACTTTTTGACAAACACGACTGTTACGTCAAACAACAACAACAATTTGGAATAGGTTCATCTACTGAGTTTGAGAAAGTGAATCTGGGCTCGGAGAGTGATCCTAAAATGGTTAACATTGGGAAGTGTTGTATGGTTGATGAGAAGTTTAAGTTTGTGACACTTTTGCATCATTACATTGATGTCCTAGCCTACTCCTATGATGACTTGAATTCATTTTGGTCGAAGGAAGTTCAGCATGGGATTCCACTCAAGATGGGATCTTTGCCTCACAAACAGAAACAGAGGCAATACAACCCAAAGATTTCAGGTATCATTCTAGTTGAAATCCAAAAGATGCTTAATGCCCAAATAATCTTTCCTATTCACCATTCAACGTGGATAGCTAACATTGTTCCAGTGAGGAAAAAGAATGGAGAGATTCGCATTTGTGTGGATTTCTACAATTTAAACCAATCGTCATTAAAGGATAATTACCCCTTGCCAATAATGGACCAAGTTTTACAAATGATGATGGGTTCTAAGATGTTGTCCATGCTTGATGGTTTCTCAGGATATAATCAGGTAGAGGTTAGTGAAGAAGACCAACATAAAACCACCTTCACTACTCCTTGGGGCACGTTTGTGTATCGCAGAATGCCTTATGGTTTGATCAACGCTGGTGCTACTTTCCAGAGATCAATGGATCTTGCCTTTTGTGATGAGATGGGTAAGTTCATTGTTGTTTATCTTGATGACTTAACCATTTTTTCCAAAAAAAATGTCAAGATCATGCTTATCATCTAAGACAAGTTCTAGAAAGATGTCAGCAACATGGTATTTCCTTGAATCCCAAAAAGTTTCTTTTTGGGGTGACCGAAGGTAAGCTTCTTGGGCATATTGTGTCTAAGGAAGGTACAAAAATTGACTTTGAATGAGTCAAATCTATTCAAAGTCTTACTTTATCTTCAAGTAAGATGACTGTACATTCCTTCTTTGGGAAGGTTAATTTTCTGCGGAGATTTGTCCCTGAGTTTGTAGACAAAACTCATCATATTGTGAATATGATGAAAGGAAAGTCCACTTTCCATTGGACAATAGAAGGTAAAGAGGCTTTTGAGGACATCAAGAAAGCCATTGCTCATGCTCCGATTTTGGTTTGTCTAGACTATACAAAAGATTTCATCATGTATAGTTATGCTTCTGAGCATACATTGTCAGCCATCCTAGTACAAGAGAACAAGGAGGGCATTGAATCTCTGATTGTATTTATGAGTTGTCCTCTGAAAACTCATGAGCTCAAGTATTCTACCATGGAGAACATGCATATGTTGTCGTCAAGGTAGTTAAGCATTTCAGGTACTACATCTTGAATTCCCACACTATCGCCTTAGTACCAGATTCAACAGTTAAGTCTATCTTAACTCAGCAAGAATTTAGGAGTAAGAGAGGAAACTATATTACAAAAATCTAGGAATATGATCTAGATATCAAACCCACCAAGTTGGTACATAGGAAAGGTCTGTGTCAACTCATTGTTGATAATGTGCCGAGAGAAATAGGTGATGAAGAAACATAGAATGAGGTAATTCCTATTGTTATGTTTGTTAGAACAACTAATGAATGGTACACTAACATTGCACACTTCCTCACTTATGGTGAATGTCCTGATCACCTGTCTTATAAAGAGAGAAAGAATATCAGACTAAAGGCTATAAATTTTGTTCTTTGGGACAACAGTTTGTATAAGAGAAGTCTTGATAGGATTTTTCTACGTTGGGTCGATAAGGCACAACAAGTTAAACTATTGGAGTCATTTCATAGTTTGGCATGTGGCAGACATTTCTCAGCACCGGTGATAGCTCACAAGATATTATTGGCCTACACTATTTCAAGACGCATACAACTGGGTGTGTAAGTGTGAGCTTTGTCAACAGTTTGTGGGGAAACCCAAGTTGGCTACATTACCTCTTAAGCCAGTAATTATTGAGGAACCTTTCCAACAATGGGGTATTGATTTCATTTGCGTAGTAAACCCGTAGTTAAGTGTGGGACACAGCTATGTTCTAACTGCAACTGACTACTTCACCAAGTGGGTGGAAGCTATTCCGGTGAAACATGCTACTTCTAAGGTAGTTTGTAGGTTTCTCAAAGAAAATATAATATCAAGGTTTGGTGTTCCAAACAAGATAGTAGCAGATAATGCTACTTGTTTTTCTTCCCAAGAAATAACTAGTTTCTTCTTTGAATATGGAATCATTCTTGCTCACTCATCCAACTATTATCCTCAAGGGAATGGTCAAGCTGAGTCAAGTAACAAGAACTTGGTTACTATCATCAGGAAGCTAGTTGATGAAAATCAGAGGACCTGGCATAAGGCATTGTTTGATGTGTTGTGGGCAGATCGCATTACCCCCAAAAGAGCAATTGGTATGTCACCCTTTCAATTGTTGTATGGATTGAATGTTGAGATACCGATTACATTACAGTTGCTCACTTTGATGTTGGAAAAAGCTATTGAAGATGGGAATTTTGAGAGTTCCATTGATAAGCGCATGATGTTCCTTTCTGAGCTTGAAGAGAAATGTGTTAAGGTGGTGGATCACTTTGTGGAACACCAAAGTCAAGTGAAGAGGCTATTCGACAAGAAGGCTAAATCTAGGAATTTTAGAGTCGAGTATCAAGTCTTGTTATGGGACAACAGAAGAGAGTAGAAAGGAATGCATGGGAAGTTTGATTCCCTATGGAGAGGCCCCTTTGTCATTCATCAACTTTTTGGTGAAAATAGTTTTCCACTGGAGTATCAAGATGGAACATCTTTCTAGCTGCCACATAGTGGCCAACATCTGAATCTTTTCTCACAATAAAGTGACAGATAAGTTTGTGAATATTTGTATAGTTTTGAGTCTTTTTCTTTTAAGTCTTTTTGTGTCTTTTATTGTGTCACCTAACTCTATAGCTCAATGGATGGATGAAGGCACTTAGAGATTGGAGTTCTTCTCCATTCAATCATTTCAAAGGATACTTGAAGGAAGCTCCCCAGTCAGAGCCAACTGTTATCCTCAAATTTAGTTGCGCTCAATTTGTAGGATGACCCCTATGAAACTTGTTCGTTTTGTAGCCTGCAACTCTAAGAATGAAAAATAAGGCAAATCTCATTTGCCCTCATGTGTGGTCCCCTATCCCCAGAAAATCCATCCAAGTATTGTCTCATTTTAGTTTTAATCAACTTTCAAGTTTGATGCTTTTCCAGAGTTAGGAAAATTTTCTTTAAACATGCAAGGGCGGTGATTTTCACCGCCAATACATGTCGTTTCCCTTGTCTAATGCAAGGCTAGAAAAATTATCCGCCCATGCATATTTCCCCCCATAAGTGTATGCTTGGGCGGTGTCTTTCCCCACCTGAACATCATTCATTCCACTTAATGTGTCATTAATACTCTTTCAGTCTTCATGATTTTGGCATTTTAAATGGGTTTTATTGGTTTTACTTTTCATTGTTTCTTTGTTTTTCTACCTCTGTGACCACTCTGTGTCCTTAGCCAATCCTTAAATCCACGAGCGCGCATTGTGGTGTTGATTCGATCAGGTTTCAACTAGGTTTTTGATTTTCTTCTTTCTTTGTTACCAAGTAAGGGATACTTTGTTTCCTGGTTCATTCCATTTCTTTTTCATTCTTATCTTTAGGGTTTCTTTGTTTGTTATGTTTTTGTTTAAATCTATCATTTTTCTCTGCAAAAGATATTAAAATGGAACCCTAGCATTTGTCTGTAAAAGCCCTATTGTTTTCCTGTGATAGTATTTGTTTATTTTATTCTAGAATCAGTGGTTTTCACCACTTTTAGGTCATCTTATATATACTTCATTTAGAGTTTTGGTGTTGAATCCAGTGTTAAACTCTGTGTTTTTCCCTTTGTATGGTTAGTGATTTCAAAGGAAGCTAGGTGTGCAGAAATTGCTTCCTACACTAATCTAATGAGGAAAGTGGAGTGCAAATTCTTTTTATCCTTTACAGTTATAGTGTTATTAATCCAACAATAGAGATATTGCAGCAATACACATACACACAGAAAGAAGATAGAAGAGAGAGACAACATATACATGGGGAAAACCCTTACAGGTGAAAAACCCCACACTCCAAAACACAACTCAAATGTATTCCTGTAAACAATGAAGGTTACAATATAGTTTCAGAGCTAATGCTCTTGTAGGAGTCTTCAACACTCATATCTGGAGACAATCCAGTAGCATAACAGTACATGTCAATCACATAATACCTCTCCTCTCCAAAGCACCTGTTTATATAGAAGATACAAGGCAAAAATGGCTCTATCTTGAGATGGGCATCCAACATGGCCTCATGGCCCAAAACCCACACCTAAGGACACTTGTCCAACACTATAGGGTGTTCATGACACTTGTCATATCACCCATCCCAAAGAGGTTGCCTATTCCCAAGTTAGCTAATGACAGATACTCTTACGACACTTACGACTATCATAGAATCCGTCGTAGCTATCATATCTTACAATTGTAAGAGAATCTGTCATACACAAGCTAAAAATAGCATATTCTCTTACAACATGTCATAACCCTCCTTGGGGCACCCAAAGATGCCTTCCTCCAAGATGCCTTGTGACACATGTCTTCACCTGTCATAGAATCTTCCATTTACGGCTCTTACGCGTCATAGATTGGTCATAGGAATCTATCATAACCGTTTCAGTCAATATTCCCTTACACACTATCCAAGATGCTAACACATGGAAAAATATACCTACTACTAAGTGGGATGCCTATCTCCTCATGTGAGGACAAATTTACAAGTTGTCACCTTCCACGTAGGATGACACATCACCATGCCAACTCCCACAAGATGACAACAAGGATTTGCATCCTAATTACAATAATAGGTAATAAATAAATAAATACAATGAAATAATACAAGGAATTACCAAGGTTGAGACACCTTAATTCCCAACATTCTCCCACTTGTCAAACACCTTGTAAGAGCCAATGGAAATAACATGATTTAACTGCTATAGGCCAAGAGGCCCATAGACTTCAAACACCATCTAAACTTCTTTGTGCCCACTGGTTTCGTCAATGCATCCGTAACATTCTTCAAAGTATCTACCTTCTCCAAATTCACCTTCCCATCCTCTACCATGTCTCGCATGAAGTGAAACTGTACATCAATATGCTTTGTTCTGGCATGGAAAGTTGGATTCTTTGCTAGGCAAATCACACTTTGACTGTCACAATAAATCATAATCTGTCCTACATCAACACCAATATCTGAACACAATCTCTTAAGCCAAATGGCTTCCTTGTAAGCATGAGTTGCTGCCATATACTCAACTTCTATCATGGACAAAGCAACCACAAGTTGTCACTTACTCATCCAACTAATTGCACCATTGAACATAGTGAACACATAAGCACTAGTGGATCTCCTGCTGTCAATGTCACCCACCCAATCAAAATCCAAAAATCTATGAATACAAACTGAATGCGGAGGTCCTATAACATTACCATGATAACATATGGAATACTCGAAAGTACCCCTCAAATATCTAAACACTCTCTTAATTGCATCCCAATGTACCTGTCCACGATTAGCCATAAATCAACTAAGGACTCCCACTGCTTGGGCAATGTCTGGTCTTGTGCAGACCATAGAATACATCAAACTGCCAATAGCACTAGCATAAGGTACTCTGTTCATGTCCTCCACATCACTAGGAGATTTTGGACAATCATTAATAGACAACTTTGTTCCCAAGGAAACAGGAACACACAATGGTCTACAATCTACCATGCTGAACCTATCCAACACGGTCTTCACATACTTACTTTAGCTTAACCAAAGTTTTATGTTAGCTCTGTCTATTTTGATTTCCATTCCTAGAATGTACCTAGATGCCCCTAGATTTTTCATCTCAAACTGTGCTGACAACTAAGACTTCAAATCAAAAATCATATTCTTACCATTCCCAATTAACAACATATCATCGACTAACAATGCAATAATGAGAATGTGATCATTGTCAAATTTAAAATACACACAATGATCTGATTTAGATCTCAAAAATCCAACCGCTAACACAAAGGCATCAAACTTCAAGTACCACATCCTAGGAGACTACTTCAAACCATACAAAGACTTTTTCAACTTGCAAACCAAATTTTCTTTACCTTTCTCTATGTAATGCTCTGGCTGTGACATGTAAATCTCTTCCTCCAAATCACTATGAAGGAATGTTGTCTTTACATCCATCTGCTCCACCTCTAAGTCATAAGCTGCTGCAAGATATAACAAGAACCGGATAGATGTCAGCTTTGCAATGGGAGAGAAAATTTCACCATAATCAATTCCCTCCACTTGTGAATACCCCTTTGCAACTAGTCTGGCCTTGTACTTTTCAACACTGCCATCTACACCAAAATTCTTCTTGAACACCCATTTGCATCCAATAGGTTTCCGTCCTTTAGGCAAAGGCACCAAGTCCCATGTTTTATTCTTTTCCAAAGAAGCCATCTCATCTTCCATGGCCTCCTTCCAAGAACCTGCATCTTTCATGCCCATAGCCTCTTTCACAATTCTAGGCTCATCAATGTTAGTAAGTAAAGCAAAAGCACAACTAGAATCAAGCAATGAATAACCAAACCTACCAGGTTGCTTCCTTGTTCATGTAGACCTCCTTAATAGCTGAGGTTGAGGTTTTACTTCTTCTTCTAAACTTTCAGAGCTTCTAGAGCTCTCCTCATTAGGTCTCACAGGGTCTATTGGTTCAGTCTTCTCAAGGGTAGAAGGAAACTGAACCACATCCTCTTTCTTTTCTATTTCTTCTGGCTGTAGAACAACGGAAGAAGGTGTTAACTCTCTGAAGAACACTTATTTTATACAACACTTTTTCAGCCATAGGATCCCAAAGCTTGTATCCTTTCACACCAACTCCATAGCCAATGAAAATACACTTAACAACCTTGTTCTCCAATTTAGACTGTTTCTCCCTAGGCACATGTGCATATGCCTCACAACCAAAAACATGAAGATGTCTAACTGAAGGCTTCTTACCAGACCACACCTCCATAGGTCTCTTATGAACAAGAGCTGATGTAGGAGACCTATTTACCAGATAGCAAGCAGTGGCTACAGCTTCAGCCCAAAACCTTTGTTCAAGGCTTGCTCCACTAAGCATACTCCTAGCCCTCTCCATCGGTGTCATGTTAATCCTCTCTGTAACTCCATTTTGTTGCGGGGTGTATGGAGTTGTCTTATGTCTTTTAATCCCTTGCTCTTTATAGAACTTATCAAACTCTATCGAACAAAACTCACCACTGTTATCAGTTCTCAAACACTTATTCTTTTTACCAGTCTGATTCTCAACAAAAGCTTTAAACTCTTTGAACCGACTAAAGACTTCAGTCTTGCTTCTAAGAAAATAAATCCATGTCCTTCTACTATAATAATCTATAAAAGATACAAAATATATAGATTTGGAAATTGAAGGAACACTAACAGGACCAAACACATCAGAATGAACAAGGTCCAACACACTAGAAGACTTGTGAGAACTAGAGTAAAACTAAACATGATTTTGCTTTCCATATATACAATGTTCGCAAAAGTTAAACTTGAGATTCCAATCATTTAACCCCTCAACGATGTTTTTATTTTTCAGGGTTCTAAGACCCTTCTCACCAATGTGGCCAAATCTCATATGCCATAACATAGTCTTTTCAGCAGGAAGCTTAACTTCCAAAGCATGAGCACCCTTGGGTACACAAGATGCACTACCATTAGAATTTGTTACAACATATTTCTTCACTGCTTGTTTAGATGGTGGGGATGAAGTGACTGCAGCTCTTTTTTTCAAGTCAGAAGAACTATTGCACTATGAAGTGCATGCCTCTAGCTGAAATAGAGTACCTCTCCGAGTACCCTTTGCAAGCACCATAGATCCTCTAGTCATCTTGCACCCATCCTTCGAAAAGACAACCTCCACACTTGCATCATTTAACATACTTATAGAAAGCAAGTTCTATGCCAAGCCTAGGATGTGCATAACCCCAGTGATCCCCTTCACTCGTCCATCAAGGAATCGAATTGAGACTCTTCCACGACCAACAATCTTCAGATGAGAATCGTCACCCAGGTACACTCTTCCACCATCGAACTCTTCATACTTCATGAACCAGCTTTGACGTGAGCTCATGTGGAATGATGCACTAGAATCTATCAACCACACATCATCAGATGCATGGGTGGCCAGGGTTGCGATGAAGGCATCACCATCATCTTGTGACTTGTTAGAATCTGAGTCTAGGACATTCTTCTTTTTCTTTTCTTCTTTGCATTCCTTTCATAAATGCCCAGTTTTTCTACAGTTCCAACAGAGAGCCTTGGACTTTCTAGGAGATTTAGATCTCCCATGAGATTTGGATCTACCCTTCTTAGCTTTCCTATCCTTCTTTTTCCCTTTCTCCTTGGGTCTTCCACGAACCACAAGAGCCTCTTTGGCTGCCTCAGAAGACTTTCTCTGCATCTCTTTAGATAACAACAAAGATAGCACTTCATCCATTTTGAATGTGGATGTGGTGCTCCCAATAGCCATAACAAGATGATCCCACGAGTTCGGCAAAGAACAAAGCAAGGTCATACAATGATCCTTCTCCTCCATCTTCACACCAATGGATGTCAATTGTGCAACTAACATGTTGAAAGCATTCAAGTGATCTGCAATAGATCCTCCATCCTCCATCCTCAGATAATACAACTTCTTTCTCAGAAAAAGCTTGTTCACCAGGGATTTGGCCTGATAAACATCACCCAGCTTCTTCCAAAGGTCTTTCGTGGTCTTCTCCTCATGGACATTCAACATGACAAAATTAGCTAGACTGAGTCTTATGAGACCCTTAGCCTTCCGATCTTTGAGATCCCAATCAGCTTGTACCATTGTGGTTGGTTTTACACCAAATATGGTTTCCCATAGGTCACGATCAACAAGCATGTCTTCCATCTTAAGTTTCCATAACTCAAAATTTGTGCCATTTAATTTCTCCACCTCTAATCTTCTGGATGTGCCTGCCATCTCTTTTCCTGCAACAAGATTATATAATACTATGCACAGACTCCCACTCAATCTAAGATCAGCTCAAAAAACCCCTACCCAACAACTAGGACCAAAGGTGATCAAGCTCTGATACCAACTGAAAGGAAGCTAGGTGTGTGGAAATCGCTTCCTACACTACTCTAATGAGGAAAGTGGAATGCAAATTCTTTTTATCCTTTATAGTTACAGTGTTATTAATCCAATAATAGAGATATTGCAGCAATACACATACACATAGAAAGAAGATAGAAGAGAGAGAGAGAGAGACAAGATATACGTGGGGAAAACCCTTACGAGTGAAAAACCCCACTCCAAAACACAGCTCAAATGTATTCTAGTAAACAATGAAGGTTACAATACAGTTTCAGAGCTAATGCTCTTGCAGGAGTCTTTGACACTCATATCTAGAGACAATCCGACAGCATAACAGTACCTGTCAATCACATAATACCTCTCCTCTCCAAATCACATGTTTATATAGAAGATACAAGGCAAAAATGGCTCTATCTTGAGATGGGCATCCAACATGACCTCATGGCCCAAAACCCATGCCTAAGGACACTTGTCCAACACTGCAGGGTGTTCATGAAACTTGTCATATCACCCCATCCCAAAGAGGTCGTCTATTCCCAAGTTGGGCAATGATAGATACTCTTACGACACTTACGACTGTGATAGAATCCATCATAGCTGTCATATCTTACAGTTGTAAGAGAATCTATCATACATAGGCTAAAAATAGCATAGTCTCTTACAACATGTCATAACCCTCCTTGGGGTGCCCAAAGATGCCTTCTTCCAAGATGCCTTGTGACACATGTCTTCACCTGTCATAGAATCTTCCATTTACGACTCTTACGCATCATAGATTTGTCATAGGAATCTGTCATAACCGTTTCGGTCAATATTCCGTTACACACTATCCAAGATGCTGACACATGGCAAAATTTTCTTACCACTAAATGGGACACCTATCTCCTCATGTGAGGACAAATTTACAAGTTGTCACCTTCCACCTAGGATGACACATCACCGTGCCAACTCCCACAAGATGACAATAAGGATTTGCATCCTAATTACAATAATAGGCAATAAATAAATAAATACAATGAACTAATACAAGGAATTACCAAGGTTGAGACACCTTAATTCCCAACATGATTCTCACCGACATTTCTTTTTCCTTTGAAGTTTGTCTTCAGTGTAACAACTGTGATTTTCATCGACCTTACACCTAAGTTTAAGTTTCTTGTTTCATGCAAAGGCGGTGATTTTTGCTTCAAATGCATGTTTCTGACTTGCCAAATATAATTGGCATGAGCGGTGAATTTCTCTACCCATGTTAAAACTTAAATTGTTTCTTTAAATGTAGAAGCGGCGATTTTCGCCGCCTATACATATTACTTCCCACAATCTATCAAATGTAGGGGCAACAAATTTTTCCGCCCATACATAATGTAATACTCCATATCATATGCGAAGGCGTTGTTTTCCCCTACTCAAACTCTTGAAAGTTTCACTTAACATGTAAGGGTAGCAAAATTCACTACCCTTGCACAAAAGCAATTTACCCTACTTGTAAAGGCAGCAATTTTCACTGCCATTACATCATTCCCTCAAATTTCTCTAACTCTAGGAAATTTTTCCTTTTGTCAACCATTGCCCACTTTTGCTCTATTTCTCGCCTCCATCATTCTCTATCCCTGCTAAGCTCATGCTTTTAAAAAAGTTTTCCATCATTGCAATTTCCTATTGCCATATTTTCCTAATACTGCAAAATCCCGAGTTTGTACTTCAAGTGGTAGAACACTACAAGGATAACAGAATTGTCACTAATGCCAAAAGGAATGTGATTATAAGATTGGATCTAGAGTTCTTGGATAAAGTCTTCATGTGTCCTAGCCTTGACACATGTGCAGAGATTGATCCTGATTATTCTCAGAAAAGGATATGATAAGGATCCTGAGATAGCAAAGAAGATAATCAACACCAAATGGCTAAAGTCGGCAAGAGAAAATCTCTCAAGATGGACAAAAAGCTTTCCACAAAGTGATTTCATTGAAGATATCAGTGATTTGATTACTCTTCTGAGCAGGGTAAGAGGATTGTCTACTTCTTCCACTTTTCATGAGTGAATGTTCCTCTACATTAGGGTAATATTGAAAGGAAATCAAAAGATATTATGGGGTGAACAAATCAACAATGCCATCAATGAGTAGCTTACTAAGGTGTCCACTACTTCCAAGTTCTATATGACATCTTGTCTTGTTTATGTTGTTGCCTCCATGAGGAGTTTTCTAGGTCTATCATCAGATGGAGATCGGAGGGTGGTACATGTGTATCAATATTATCCTCAATTGACTCTTAAGGGAGCTATTCATTATTTCAAGAGGGTGAATGATGCTTTCTTTGTTGTTTTCATGTGCTTGTTTGATACACAGTTAGAACATAAGAGAGTTTCTGATGAAGCTTGGTCAGTAGTGAACAAATTTGGTTATTTGTATCTGCAATTTCCCAATTCACTTATCTAAGAGTTGGGTATTTCAAAGGTTACCCCTATATGTTACCAAGGTATCCAAGTGACAAGGTTGTGTTAATGGAATTATGCTGACAGATAATTGTTGTGCATAATAAACAAATGCAACTGAAGAAACCTGGTTTCAGGTTCTCGATTGAGATTGGCAGGTTTTCCATTCATACTTCTACTAAGGCTAAGGCCATTGAATCTGAAATGCAACTTGTTACTATGAAGCATTTCAAGAAAAGAGCTAACTTTGACTATAGAGGGGTTAAAGATAAAATCAAGAAGAGATCTTTGTCTCATGTACCTATGGTAGAAGATTTCTGGGCTGATCTAAGGACAGAGGAAGACGTCAGGAAGATGGATTACTATCAATTGATTTTAAGTCAAGTTGAGGATATAGAATTGGCAGACATTCTAGAGGATATGGTGGATGATGGCAACATTCTAAATCCTTCTTATATCAGTAAGAATATTGAAGGCTCTTCTTTGTCTATTATTCAATGGTCAAAGAAAGAACTCACTTCAATCAGGCAAAGGTTCGAACCTATCTTGTCAAACACCAATATTTGGTTGGAAAGTAAAGACATTCGTTTGAAGAACTTTGTCACTAGATTTCAAGAAGAAACCCAAGAGAAAATAGGTAAGAAGGCTGAGTTGAGGATAAAGAACAAAAGTGATGCACCTAGCTCTAGCAAAGTTACCAAGCCTAAGATCAAATTTGTGTCTAAGGGTGGGAAAGATAAGGTAACTGAAGAAGAACCAACTATAGAAGAGATAGCTATTGAAGAACAAGCCACTAAGGAGCTAGCTACTGAAGAGATATCTTTAGAGGAAAGAGAAGAGATCAAACAAGAAGTTGAACAAGAAGAAGAACATGAACAACATGGAGGACCCACAGTGTCTCCTTAGGGTGACATTCCACAAGAGTCACATGTTTCTTCTCCTTTGAACACTTTTTCAGTGTCTCCTACTATGCCCACTGTCTCAGTCACCCCAATCATTCCAATAAATATTCAGTCTTCTGAGTCTCCTATGTCTTTGCATCCATCTCTATCCAAGGTCCCTTTTGTTGGTCTCAAGCAGAATTTAGAAACCATTTTTGGTTCATCTTCTTTACCTAGTCTATCCTCACCTTCATTTGATATGGATACTCAAACTGATTTTGAACAGCTCATGATTGGTTCTGTGCGAAATACAAGTGATGATGTCCCTGGTGCCATTTTTACAAATACTTTCCCAATTGTAACTTCAACTTGTGTGGGTGCAGCTCCTTCTACACCGACTATGGATTCTAATTTGGATACAAATGTGTTAGTACTTCCTCCATGGCTTTCATCATATACCCCGAAGAGAAAGAAGCAAGTCATCTCCCCAGATGACTTTGATTTCAAGAAATTGACACCTATAAAGGCCAAGACCAAGAAGAAGACGAAGACTCTCTCCAGGCTACTTGAAGACAAAGGTCATAAATATGTAGAGATAGATCAACCTCCACCTGATGTAACTATTAAGGAGTTTAATATGAATGACTATTCAATCTCAAGAATTGAGCTAGGAAAGATCACTCGTGAGAGTGCAAAAGTTGATGTTCAATCAACTCTGAATTCTCTAATTGTAAAGTTCTATCATGAGAAGAGGATGAAGGATTAGTACAAGGCCAAAGCAGAACAGTTGACTGCAGTTCTACAGAAAATCACTTTGTCCTCTAAATCTGTAGAACTTGTGTCTATCACTGTTGAAGATCTTGTCATCCAAAGGATTGAGAAGGGACATGCAAGGGGGAGAGTGGTCAGGGAATTTGTGGAAAGAATGATTGCACAAGGTACACTTCTTTTGACAACTTCTATGGAAAGAAGAAATAAAATGGAAAAGGTAAGGGCTGAATTGGATGAGTTAGTTGATATGTCGTCTCAAGAACTCGAAGACATGGATGAAAGTCTAGAAGAGTGGGTGCAAATGAAGAAGTTGAAATTGAAAAGTTTGATAGGGATTGGGATCATTTCCAATCGTGAATCATATGTTGAAACTAAAGAGACTTTGATTTATTGAATCAATGTTCTAAAAGATTTAATCAAAGACTTGTAGAGCGCTTGGGAAGTTAGTGAAGATAACAATGTTAGTCTTCTCAACAGGCTTGAAGAATTCATGTGCAAGTTAGTAGATAATGATCATAAGTTTCCTTTTACAGAGCAAATGGTGCAATAATTCAACAGCATGTTTCAAAAAGAAATTGAGGAACAAACTTTTTCAGTGACTTCTATGGATAAGTTGTTGGATTATCAGTTGACTCTGGATAATCTTAAGATGGATTTGGGGAGGTAGGAGAAGGCATCTACCAATTTGTGAAGGACTCAATAACCAGGGATCGTGCTATTTCAAAGAACACTTCTAGGCCAGATAGCATTGAAATGCAAGTAGTGTTGACAAAGTACAAAGAATTCATGAATAAGGATAGTGGTGGGAGTTGATCAGTTGAACATGCCTTAGATTATTTTCTAATAATTTCTTTTATGCTTGTTGTATTTGGTTTTGGACATATTTACATGTACTTTTAAAATGTCCAATTACATGTAAAAACACAGAAAGTCCTAAATCAATAAGGACTCTTATTGTTGAATAAGTCATAGTTAGTTTTACTTTTCCTATTTTTGCTCATGTCCTCTCATTATAAATAAAGAGGGCCTCTTTTGTAATTTGTATCTTTATTCCATTGAAGTGAAGCACTGTTAATTTGAAAAGCAATTTGAGACTTTGCACTTATTGTTGTA
The DNA here is from genome assembly GCA_027924645.1 of Cunninghamia lanceolata. Taxonomy (NCBI): domain Eukaryota; kingdom Viridiplantae; phylum Streptophyta; class Pinopsida; order Cupressales; family Cupressaceae; genus Cunninghamia; species Cunninghamia lanceolata. The sequence continues at coordinate 9,489,028 of BSBN01000134.1, forward strand.
TATCAATTTTCAAGCAATTATCAATACAAGAAAAGAAAGTTAGCATCCAATCTTTGTCTTGGATCAAATTTGTTATGTGATAGAATTGTTCTTACATCTTTTCTATTGCCTTATCTTTGATAAGTGGTTAGAGTGTGAGTGTATATTTATCAAGTGTTTAATGAGATATTTCAAATCTGATTTTTGTAGACTTTGAGCTACAATATCATTTGTAGAAATTGTGTTATGTTTGAGAATTCAAAATAACTTGAAGACTTTGAGCTGCAAGTTGATTTCTATGATCATTTTATCATATCTCAGCATACAATGAAGACTTTGGGCTGCACTCTATTTTGGAATCCTTACTTTCATTTAGCATAAGAAGCAATGCAAAACTTTGTGTTTTCATGGGTTTCATCGTGATTCACTGATACGCTAGTATTACTTTAGTTATTCTTTTGTGTAACTCAAATACATATTGGCTATTATTGCTCCAAGATAGTAATTTGTAGTGATTATATGACATAAGATTTGTATTGTGAATTGTAAACATCTTTTCTAAAAAAAGAGAAATAGATGATATGGAAACACCCCGTGGCTAGTTTTAGTGTAAATACATCTAGTTAGTTATTGCTTAATTTCGGTTAGCAATAAGAAGGGAGCCTCCCCTTTCTGAGAGGAGAGATTAAATCTCATCACAATGTGGTTGATATAACCATTTTGTCTTTAGTTAGTTGAAGACAAAATATTCACCCAACACATGATATCCTTCAATGTTTGCTTCATCTACAAAACTTGAGTGCAGCAGGATGTTGCAGCTATGTACTCTACTTTTGTTATTGATAAGGACACTGAATCCTAATTTTTACTAAACCATGAGACCAATCTGTCTCCCAAAAATAAATCTCCACCACTAGTACTTCTCCTATCATCAATACTACCAACCCAATCTATAGATTAGTATATGCACTCAGGGAAAATTCATCACCTTTTTGATACCATAATCCATAATCTAGAGTGCTCTTCAAATATCTAAAATTTCTTTTGACTGCCTTCACACGTGTCTCTTTTGGATCAGCTTAAAACCTTGCAACCATGCAAACAACTTGCATAATATCAGGCCTTGATGCTATTAAGTACAGCAGGCCCCCAATCATGGACCTATACAAAGTTTGATCAGCCTGAGGTGACTCATCATTTTTACTCAAATGACAACCTTTTACCATAGGAGTACTCACTAGTTTGCAATCTTCCATACCAAACTTTTTCAACATCTCCTTGACATACTTTTCTTGAGAGATAAATATACCTTCATCTGATTGAGCAATTTGGAGTCCAAGGAAGAATGATAGCTCACCTATCATAGACATTTCAAATTCCTTCTACATCTCTTTAGAAAACTTCTTACACATTTCATCATTGCCACCAAAGATTATATCATCAACATACACTACTACTATTAATATTTGCTCATTCTCAATTTTCATATAAAGATTGCTATCTATGGTACCTTTCTTGAATCCTTGTTGGAGTAAGTACTTGTCCAACCTTGCATACTAAGCCCTAGGGGCTTGTTTGAGACCATACAGAGCCTTCTTAAGTTTGCATACCATGTTTTTTGTCTTTTGATAACTAAAATCGATCAGGTTGCTCTATGTAAACTTCTTCTTCTAAGTCACTATTTAAGAAAGAAGATTTGACATCCATTTGATATACCTTGAAGTCCTTGTGAACTAAAAATGCAAGAAACATCCTAATCGCTTCCATTCTTTCCACTAGAGCAATGTAAATTTATCCTCATGTCACTATGTAAATTTATCCTCAAAGTGAATTCCTTCCACCTATGAATAACCTTTGTAGACCATGCTTGCTTTGTTTCTAACCACTTCTCCATCTTCATTCAGTTTATTTCTGAACACCCATTTTGTCCCTATCACATTTTTTTCCCTAGGTCTTGGCACCAATTCCCAAGTCTAATTTGTCTCTATCTAATTTAGTTCTTCTTCCATTGCTTGGATCCATCCTTCATCCCTGCTAGCATCAGAAAAAGTTTTAGGTTTTATCTTAGACAACAAAGAAAAGTTTACCTATTCATTTGCCCTTGCAAATCTTCTTCTAGTCTGTACTCCTTCATTTTTATCTCCAATTATCTGATCTTCTGAGTGGTTCTTCTTAACATACTTGGCAGGAGTCTTGGTGACCTTCTCTTGTGTTTCTTTCTTTTCTTCAACTTCTTCTTCTTCTATGCAGGTAGATTCATCTAAATAATAGTCTTCTTAGTCATATGTGATTGGATGTGACTTTTCATCAACCCTAACATTTACACTCTCAATTCTCTTCCTTAGTCTTTTATTGTAGCACTTATAATCTTTGCTTCTAGTTGAATATCCATGAAAAATTCCTTCATCAAATCTTGAGTCAAACGTTCCCAAACCTTCTTCATCTCTTTTGATGTAGCATTTGCTTCCAAAAACTCTGAAATACTTGATAGAAGTAGGTCTTCCATTCCATAGCTCATATGGTGTCTTGGTGTTGTTCACTCTTAGTTGTCCTCTATTAAGAATATAGACAGCAGTATGGACTGCTTCCTTCCAATAGACATCAGGCACCTTGGCTTCATTCAACATTGTTCTTGCCATTTCCTGGACAGTTCTATTCTTCCTTTCCACTACTCCATTTTGCTGAGGAGTTCTTACAACAGAGAAGTGCCTCTTTATTCCATGTTCCTAACAATATTCCTCAAAGTCATTTGATGTAAACTCGTCACCTCTATCAGACCTTAAGCACTTGATTCTAGAATTCATTTAATTTTCAACCATGGACTTGAAAATCTTAAACCTACTGAAAGCTTATGATTTCTCTTTCAAAAATGTAACCCATGTCATCCTAGAGTAATCATCAATGAGTAACATAAAATACCTCTCACCTAGGAGACTCTTTGTCTTGGTAGGTTCACACAAGTCAGTATGAATCAGTTCCAATGGTCTTGTAGAAGAATACTCCTTGGTCATCTTATCCTTGTCTACTTCCCACTCTGACATTCTTTACACAAGGTGCTTGTAGGCTTGATAATCTTTGGCATATCTCTCACTGCTTGTATGGAGCTGATCTTTACCAGATTGTCAAAGTTGATGTGTCCCATCCTTTTGTGCCATAGCTAGCATTCATTTGCCTATCCTAGAAGACAACTTCTTCCATTAACACCCTTTAGATTGTATAAATCGTTCTCTATCCTAGAACCTTCTGCCACCAATTTACCAGAATTTTCTCTTCTTATTTCACATCCTTGTTCATGAAATATGAGGTTGTATCCTTTGTTGCACATCTGACTCACACTGAGAATATTGTGTTTGAGACCTTTTACATATAGAACATCTTCAATTTTATATTTTCCATCAATACTTATGGTACCTTTTCCACAAATCTTTGCAGATGAATTGTCTCCAAACTTGACTGATCTGCCATTCCACTTAGCAAGCTTGATAAAATTTTCTCTTATCACCTATCATGTGGCTTGAACAACCAATGCCTATTACCTAGATATTTGTTTGCCCTTGAGCTTGAAATGTTGTTTGGACAATCATTGAATTTTTAGCCTCATTGTTTGTCTCATGTCTTTTAGAAATGTCACTCTCCTTGTCTTTCTTAGTAACATCTGCCATCTAAGTTTTTGCTTTTGCTAATCCACTTCTACAATATCTTGCTATATGTCCAACATTGTTGTAGATATGACATATCACATTGACATCCACTAGAGAAGCAAGAGGATTCCTACTTACAAAATTCCTTCTATTCATACTAGACATGCACTCCATAGCCTTATGACCATATCTATTGCAGATGAAACAATAACCAAAGAATGCATAATTGAACCTGTTTATAAAGCTATGTCTTGCTTGGAAAGGTCTTTCATACATTTTTCTTTGAGACATGACTGGAATGAGATCTGCTCCTTCAAGATCATCTGGATTTCTAGACTTTGCTTTCTCCAATTCTTTTCTGAGTGTCAAGATTTCTTTCTCAAGTTTGGTTATTCATTTATCTTAGCTTCAATTAGGGCTTTTTGTTCTTTGTTCTCTTTCCTTGCACATTCCAAGTCTTCAAGTGTAGAAATAAGTTCACCTTCAAAATCAACTTCACATTCTTCTTCATTTACAGTCTTGTCAGAACCATCAGAGATTACCATGGCCATGAATAGATATTCTCCTCTATCATCATCTAATGAGTAGTGATCTACTTCTTTTGAGGAGCTATAGTCTTCTTTGGAAAATGTTGGGTTGAAATATTGACTTCTTTTATAATGTTTTTATATGTTTTTAAAGACCTTTTCACATGATTCTGCAAGAACCTTACAGGCATTACCTTTATTATATGTTGTTTCACATATACTTCTCAAAGAGTTTAAACCTATGCTGATAAATGGAATATGGTGGTTATATTATCAAGTGGATGATTTAAATTATTGATATGCATGTAATATAGATAGGATTTCATAAATTTAATATGAAAGGTTATTTTGTGTATATATGTTGGAATAATTAACCTTGTGCAACAAAGACATAGCATCCGGGAAGGAGTAATTGTAGCAAAGTGCAGAATAGGGGAATTGATCAAAGTACAGTTTAAGTGTTAGAAGTGAAGATCGATGGAGATGAACGTGGTCATCATGGAAGAATAAATGCAAGAGAAGAAGAAGACTTGTTCTAGAAGTCTAACCGTAGCTTATGTGTTCTCATTCATGAGTCATTGTGTCAGATTTCTATTCAAATAGGACTCTGTTTCCTTTGTTCTAGATAATTAATAAGTTGATCTCAAAACTATATCCTGATACCCAGGGATGAATTGATGATCACAATTAGTTGGAAGACTGCATACAACTCTCCCACTTTTGTATAAGTTAGGGGATGAGTTTGTTGATTAGTTAGTTGTCATTTTACTTTCTATCTATATAGTCGTTACTCTGTTTTTACAGTTATCAGTTATTCCAGACATGTTTTGATTTTGAATAAAATCTGAAGAAGATTCTATCTTTGATATGAATAGAATTCAACTGTGTGTCATGGGAAATGTGTGAAGATCTGAAGTAGATTTAGTTTCCAGAAGAAGTGAGATAGTTCCCTGAGCTGGCCACTCAAGGTACTAACTCTCACTTCATATATTCACTTATTTATTTATGCATTTCTAGTTAAACTGTTTCATGTTATCTTATACGTTGCATTGTGAAATAAGTAAGAAATCGTGATTGCTATTTCTGATAGTTGTTATTCATGAATAGAATACATAATTGAAGTCCTTCGGAGGTTAGTTTCAATTCTTTTATCATTCTTTGTATTTCAAGTTAATTCTATAATTCTCTGTTGAATATAGCTATCTTCACCCTCGTAGCAACTAGATTTTTAACTGTTTTTGTTGTTCTTTCATTTCTATAAACTTCAGTCAATTAAGTTGATTAGAATAAGTTTGTATGAGTTAGTTTAGGATAGAAATGAGTCTTGAAGGCATATATAGTGTGAGAATCATCATAAGCTTACACTCCTTGGTTGATAATTCAATGTAGGAATGTAATGATAGAGTGGACTGTTCAGTTAGGTTTAACCCTGGATTTTGTTTAAGTCTACAATGCATTAGTTTTCCTCTACAGAAAGGAGATTTCTCTTGAAGTTGTCCTTTTGAAACCCTTGCTGCTATTTTCATTTTCTTCAAAAGGACATTTAGAAGCATAATGACTAACTCTTCCACATTTAAAACATTTGAAAGGTAACTTACCTTTATACTTACCTGAACCCTTCTTCATCTTTCTCACAAAGTTTGCTTCTTCTTCCTCATATTCACTGTGTTCACCAGATGTTCCTTCTCTCTTCACAACTTTGAAAGAAACTTCTCTTTTGGATGTACCTTGACTTCACATCTCATTTCATAAGTAGTGAGGGACCCAGACAGCTCTTCCATGGTAAGTTTCTTCAAATCTTTGGCTTCTTCAATAGCAGAAACTTTTGAATCAAACCTATGAGGGAGAGTTCTCAGGACTTTCTTCACAACCATTGACTCAGCCACATCTTCACCTAGCTCTCTAATTCCATTAATAGCTTCATCCACTCAGAGCGAATAGATAGCAATGTTTTCATCTTTTTTCATCCTTAGATTCTCAAACATTGCTCTATAAGTTCGTAATCTTGCTTGCTTTACACAGTCATTTCCTTCATAGAGATTTTTGAGTTTATCCCATATCTCCTTGGTTGTCTTACACTACACTACCTTGACGAGATTTGAACTGGTTAGACCACTTAAGATAGCATTCTTAGCTTTAGCATTATTTTCATGGGCCTTCTTCTCATCTAAATCTGTAATAGGGTGAGCAGGTTTAGTATAAGCATCCATTGCAGCTTTCCAAACATCATACCCTAGCAAGGTAAGATAAGATTCTATCCTTACACTCCAGAAGTTATAGTTGGATACATCAAATAGTGGTGCCTTGTTAGAAAAAGAGGACTCTCTCTAAGCCATGTGTTCTACTCCAAGATCTACCTTCAGCTGTTAGGCTGCACCAAGGAACTTAGCTCTGATACCAATTGTTAGAACACTCTGATACACTGTGAGGGGGGTGAATCAGTATATGCCACAAATTAATCCAATTCAACTTTGTCTTCAAAAACTTTCTATTGCGTTAAACAGATAAACAGATAATGAAGCAATTCAAAACACAATCACAAAACCACACAACCATAACACCAAATTTACGTGGAAAACCCTAGAAGGGAAAAACCACGATGAGAAAGCTACTTGGATCTACTATCCAAATGTAGCCTTAGAAATAAAAATGGGTTTACAACAAGTTTTATGGGCTACAACCCAAAGGAATATACAACTCCCTAATACATTGTTTTATGGGCTCCAACCCAAAGGAAGCTACAACTCCCTAAATTGCTACAACACTTACAAGAAGAGGCTACAACCTCTATAAAAAACACTTAATTGATTCTATTGGTTCAAACACCTCCACAGCAACACCTCTTCTCAAACAACTTTGTTATATTCAACACACTTCCGCAACACAACACTACCTCTATTATAAATCATGCAATACAGTCACCAGATTTCCTTCTCAACTTCTGGATCACTTATCTCCTTCACACACACACATACTCACTCTTCACACTCACACATACATCCTCACTCATTCACACACACTCTTACCTTTGCAACAAACTTGATCTTTCATTTATATCCTCTGCAAGTCTTCAAAACATCACCTTTGTCAGCCAAGATGAAACGTGCAATAGCTAGACCATGTCATCCTCCAAGTCATAGGAATTAAATCCCATTAAACAGTTCATGCCAAGTGATAACCAAGACCTATTTTACCTTAGCACACATCTCCATGCTGGTGCACACTTCAAACATATGGTGCAATCACTTAAACATACCAAGTTAGCTTCACAAACACTTATTCCTTGTACACGTTAGCTCCAGACCTAAAACAATACCAGAGAGACAAATTTATATCAGGGGGTTCATACATGTTGTGATGTTCACAACATGCCCCATTTTACTCCTTAGAAAAATGAGGACCCCTGTTGTGGCTTGCTCCCTTGTTTTTGTGCTCTGGGTGGTAGTGGTAAAAGCAACATCTTTCAGTATGTGTGTGCCTAGTGTCGGTGCATTTGTGATCTTGAGGTCTTAACCCAAAAAATTCAAAGTCTGAATCTTCCCTCAGGAAGCCTTCCATGTGAAAGCGTGTAAAATTCTAGACAAGTTTTCCTTTTACATCACCCTAAAATTCGGCCAAATGAGAAAGTTATGGCAAATCAAAATTCTGGTCAAACCTGATATTCTGGGGGGGGTCATATTTCAAATATCGGTCACCTTATGTTAGATCACCCTGATCCTATTTTATCACCTGATAATCATCTGGTCCGCAAACTCTGGATGTCAATTTTATGTGATAGCTGTATCTACCAGTCAAACAACTTCATAAATTTTGTTGGGGTCATATTTCTAATATCACCTGATATTTCAAAGATCACCCGATCTTTCAAATATCACCCTATCGCAAAATATCACCCTAGTGCCAATATGATGATGACATCATCTGAACCTGATGAACAAAGGAGATCAATATGACGCTGACGTCATCATCCTTTTACCTCGCGGAGGTATGTATCCAATGATCCCCCTTTTTAATGATATGACGGTGACGTCATTTTAGTGCAATGTTCAAGCAAAATCACCCTTCTGCTGATGTCACCCCGATCTTTCGAGAGGAAGGTCATTTTACTCATGGGGGTCATATTTCAAACATCCCCTGATCTTAAAATCATGACCTGATATACAAAGCTCGACATGACCATGACGTCATCTTTCCTCAGGGTGATTTTCTTCAAAGTTCTTTCATCGGGGTCATATTTCTTGGACCTCAATTTCCTTCAGTATGACCTAGTGTCATCCTCTCACATTTGTGATGAAGCTCGTCCATGATTATGACATCATCATCATATCTTGACTTAGTGAGTAAAGTAGTGGTTGAAGTGCATGACCGGTTGGGTCGATCAAGTGCTCTTTTTTTAGGTTTATATGTTAAGTGCCCAGAAATCTACATGCAAGTGGCGGAACCAAGAAGGTTATCAAAAGGGATTAAATATTCATATGCATGCGGATTCTCATGGATTCATGACCTGATATATGTGTTTGCACATTCAAAGCATGATTTAATATAAATGTTTATCTTCCTGCTGGTTTATTTAAGTGATGATGCTTAACTTCTGTATGATTGACCGCAGGTGCACAGGTAAGAAAAGGGAGGTGCATCAGCCAGAAAGATGGGCTCGATGGGGCATTTTTGGCTCGCTCTGATGAGGATAGTCATGCCAATGATCAGGATGATGTGCGGTCGTGATACAAAAAGGCAAGAAAGCAGGGCAGGTGGATTTTGAATCCATTTCAGAACCCGATGGCATGCAGGTGGAGATATGATGGAGCTTTAATGGCAAGGACATCCCAGGCAGCGGACCAGATCCCAAGAATTCACAAACACATCAGGAGGAGACAAAGCTTTCAATGCAGAGGAGAATGCTAGTGGAAACATTATTAAGGGAACGGCGCTTTGTTTGGATGCTGCTCAAGATTTGGGCAGGATTTGTTTCCCACCGTCTGATGCTGTGCACATGTGTGTGGACTGTTGATTTGCTAGGGTTTCCTAGGCACTGTATTGAGGGGAAAATAGAGACATATATTCAGCCTCTTTACTCTGTAAAAAGAGAGGTCAATCATCCAAAAAAAATCTGACCTGTAGCAATTTCATGTAGGAGATTGGATTGCTGAGACTAGTGAGGATTGAATTGTTGAAGCATCAAGGTTCTTTCTTCAGATCACTGTATATGTACTTGTTCTTTAGCATACTGAATGGAAATGAAGCTCCAGATTACATCCCGATTGTAAACTTTACGTAATCTTCATTTTGATTTCTAGATATGTAATGGTGAATCCTGTGTTCAACTAGAAGTGTTTTCATTCTATTGCATATTGTTGTCAACATTCCCTTGAAGATTTGCAATGGATCATGTGGATTTGTGGAATGTCCTAGTGAAGTATGATTCTAGTTTTCTTCTCTTCATTGTTGTATGGGAACACGTATGTGGATCAGTGATCTCAGTCAAGTAGTTTTAGGAATCTCATTTCTCTAACCCTTTTTCTCATTTTAATTTCATAGAAATCACTTCCAAAAATGCATATCATGATAAATATTAAGCAAAACAGAGGAATATGCTAACATCTCATAGATAACTGAACATCATTAGCATATTTTGAGCTACCTGCATGTACTTTTGAAAATATCATGCAAATATCATCCTGTAGACACATCATTTGAAGAAATATAATGTGTAAGGTAACCTCCCTGTGTAGCATGGTTGCAGAAATAGAATCTACTGATATACGTAAGACCCCAAAATGGAAAACAGCAATGCACATCAACCACTAAGTAAAGTCAGTAGATTATGAACTAATCAACGAAGACTTGGGATCATGAATTCTTTGAATTCATCGTATCTTTCAAGATAAACAAGGGTTGGTGTGCAACTTTTGTTTCTGTGTTTGTGTGTGACTAACATCACCATCAACAATACACTAAGCATTAAATGACTTGAAAAACATTCCCATATATTCCTTTTACCCATTCATGCTACTTCCTACTATCACAAACAACCAAACTCTGAAGCCAATATCTTTTGCATACTCTGATTACACTGTTTGGATATATAACATTAAAAATCATACTTGTGGTACTCCTCAACACCTGAAACTTGAATGGTGCACACATACAGTCAATCTAAACTTATCCTTCAAACAACAAAGCCAAACATCATAATGTGGTGAAATGTGGTGGCCTTCACTTTCTCCTTTTGACAACCCTAAGCAACAATAAGACTTGTCTCAACTCAGCAAACTTCAAAGAACCTCTACGGTACATCTTATCATTTGAAACTTGAATATAACATACCTCTTAGCTGTATCCAAATATCCTTCAAGCCACAAGACTACATCTTCAAATGCGGATAAAATTATACTACCTCTTTGTGACTACAACAATACTGTACCACTGTCTTCACTCTACTAGCTCTGAAAGTTATGCGGTAACTTTTATGCTCGGAAATAAGGATCATGCATACTTCACATCAATCTCTATCTAACCTCCAAATAGAAAGACCATATCTATAGTTGCAGTAGAATTTGATATAGTCTTCTGAGCTCCTTCAGTATAAATATTGATAGTTTGAAACTTTACGCAACTTCTTTCTGTTGCAAGTATAAGGTGAACCAGTATTGTCATTGATGTCAACTTACTCATATTGCATTAGTAAGAAGCTTTGGATGAGTTGTGTGCTGTTGTTATTGAGGAAATTAGTCTCCATCTGGAATAGTGAAGAACAGTGATGAGAAGAAGGCAAATGTACTGTATAGGTTAAGAACCAGAGGATGTGAATTAAAGGGTTTGTATATATGAGTCTTGAGATGCTTCAGCTAAGATTTCAGAGGTCCGCATGAAGATCTGAAGAAGTTGTGGTTGTCTGTGTGGAACTAGTTCTGGCAAGTGTTTAGAGGTGACAGAGGATCACAGAAAGGTCCGGTGAGGTCCGGAATTGTATTATCCTAATTTGTGGATTGGAAGGAGTGTTTGGGATGTCCTTGTGATGTGTCATCTCGAGTTGTGTATGTTTCTGAGGTCTGGAAGTACCTTTTGCATTGTGACAGTGGCGACAGACTATGTTCTTGAAGTACCGGATGATGAAGAGAAGAATTCTGGTAAGCTGATGAAGTGCAGATGTTTTTGATGATTTAGGGAAGGTTATGATGATCATTGGATCATATCTAGTTTGTTTTGGCTGTCTGCATTGAAGTTAGAGTTGGATTTGATGTTATGGCTACCAGTTGTTGGTGTTCTTCCTGTAACAGGCTGACCGGATGTTCTACACGCCTTACGAATGTTATTGTGATGTTTGCCAACTTAGATGATTGTTCCTAAGTTGATGTCTTGTATAAATAAGTGTTTGAGAATTCATTTTGTGGTGTGGATTGTGTGGATGAGTGTGGTATAGCGAAGAGAAGTGTGAAAGGCAGAGCAAGGGTTTTTGGGCTTAAATGGAACTGATTCGGACATGGTAGAGATGTCATTCTCCAGTTCAAGATTGTGATTCTTATCACTTTGTAGATAGTGTGTCTCCTTGTAGGTAGTGTGCCTCTTTGTGAGCAGTGTGCTCGGGCAGTGAGCCCTAATTGGCATGTGCCATTCATTTTTCTTATTCTTCTAACAGAGAATAATCCTTGGGTTAATCACCCCGTGGTTTTTCCCTTAACCGGGTTTTCTACGTCAAAATCTTGGTGTTTAATGTGTTGATATTTATCTGCTCTTGTGTTTATGCATTATGCTTTTATGGATGGTTAATTGATATGCTGTTAACTAACAAAGAAGAATCAAGTGTTTGAAGTAGAGCAAGTTTTTATACAACTGATTCACCCCCCCCTCTCAGTTGTATGCCCTAGATCCAACAATTGGTATCAGAGCCAAGTTCCTCTGAAAGGAGCTTAACTGCTTGAGGAGATCCAAGATGTTGTTATACAAGAAGGATAGTCTGAAGTTTGATGGAACCAACTTCACTCTCTGGAAAGGTCGCATGAAATGTCACTTGGAGTGTATGGGAAAAGCATACTTGGCCATGGACTCAAAACCATATGTACCTCCACAGGGTGGTCTGACAACTCTGAATGAAATCACAGATGCTGAAAACAATCTGCGGACCAAGGAAGCTCTTCTAAGCGCATTGAATGACTCAGATCTCTCAAATGTTATCGACCTACCAACTAAATATGAGATCTTGACTAAACTGGAACTTCTATATGAAGGAGATGAGTTTGTCAAAAGTGCAAGGTTGCAAAGTCTGAAAGGGAAATTTGAAAGATTGAAGATGAGAGAAGATGAAAACATCACTACCTTTATGCCAAGAGTGAATGAGCTGGTATGTGGAATTAGAAATGCTGGTGGAACTCTGGATGAAAATGAGATTGTTTGCAAAATTCTTAGATCCCTTCCTACTGCCTACAAAATCAAGGTTGCTGCCATTGATGAATTCAGAGCCCACACAACTGTCACAAGAGAACAATTGGCTGGCAAACTAGCTGCATTTGAAATGACCGAGTTTGGAGATGATCCACCCAAGACTGAATCTGCTTTCAAAGCCAGTGCCTATGTGAAAGGCAAACAAATATTTGATCCAGGAGAAAACTCTTCAAGGAAGATGTCATGGTATGATCAAGCAAGAAGAGACATGGAAGAAGAGGAAGCAGAAATAGCTCAACTTCAAGCCCTCATTGCAAAGAGACTGCCAAGAGGATCCAGTAAGTATGAAGGAAAACTACCCTTTAAGTGTTTCAACTGCAATAAGATTGGTCATTTTGCTTCAAGATGTCTGGAAAGATCTACAAGGTCTAATACTAACAGACAAAGATTTCAAAAGAACTGCTATTATGTTCATGAAGAAGATGACAATGAAGGAGTAAAAGATGATGAATCAGAACTAGGAAGCAAATCTGGAAATGAATGGGTGTTTATTGCCATCAAGGAAGAAGATTCAATATCCTCTGAATCTGTCAATCACAAGGTTGTGGAAAAAGCTTTGACTGCTCAAGTGGAAGAAAAGGATGATTGGGTTATTGACAATGGATGCTCTCACCATATGACTGGTGACAAGAATAAGTTTTTAGATTTGGAAAGGTATGAAGGAGGAATGGTAAAGTTTGGTGACAATTCTGCTGGCAGAATCAGAGGTAGGGGAACTATTTCCTTTGATGGAAAGAGCAAAACACGTAATGTACTATATGTTGAAGGATTGAAGCACAATCTTCTCAGTGTTGGTCAGTTAGTGGACAAAGGCTATGATCTCCAGTTCAAGAATGGAAAATGCAGAATCTTTACAAGCTCTGGAACTGAAATTGCATTCGGTGCTCAAACAAAAGGTAATATCTTTCATCTGGTTGGTTCAAATAAAAGTTGTCTGTTTGTTCAAGTTGATCCGAGTTGGTTATGGCATAGAAGAATGTGTCATGTAAATTTTGATAACATCATCAAGATAAGCAATATTCAGGCTGTAAGAGATCTTCCAAAATTGGTGAAACCTACAAATAGTTTGTGCAAAGAATGTCAGCTAGGTAAATAGAGCAGAGTCTCTTTCAAAAGCAAAGATCAGTCCTCTACTGGATTGTTGGAATTAGTACATACTGATCTCTGTGGTCCGACAAAAATCAAGAGTCTGCAAGGTGATAGATATTTCATGTTGCTAATTGATGACCATTCCCGGATGATGTGGGTTACCTTCCTAAAAGAGAAATCAGAAGCCCTTGAGAAGTTCAAAATCTTCAAAGCTATGGTAGAGAATCAAACCAAATTGAAACTGAAATGTCTAAGGTCTGATAGAGGTGGTGAATTTACATCCGGTGAGTTCATTGACTTTTGTGAGAAGCAGGGTATAAAGAGATAGTTGTCTACTGATAGGACTCCACAGCAGAATGGAGTAGTTGAAAGAAAGAACCGGACCATTCAGGAAGCTGCCGGGACAATGATGTTGGAAGCAAATGTTCCTCAGATGTTTTGGAAAGAAGCTATCAGCACTGCAGTCTACACTCTCAATCGAGTTCAAATCAGAAACAATACTGGTAAGACCCCCTATGAACTTTGGTCTGGCATCACTCCTACTGTGAGATATTTCAGAGTATTTGGTAGCAAGTGTTATATTAAAAGAGATGAAGATCTAGGAAAGTTTGATGCTAGAAGTGATGAAGGAATTTTCTTGGGTTACTCCACTCAAAGCAAAGCATACCGGTGTTACAATAAGAGACTGAGGAAAATGACAGAAAGTACTAATGTGAAAGTTGATGAAGGAATTGAGAAGCCCTCAAGGTTCTATGAATGTGATGAAGATGATCAGAATGATCCTCTGGTGCAAGAAGCTCCTTCCTCCTCTAAAATTCAGATCCAGACTGATTCGGTAAATCAGGAAGAAGAAGTTTGTCTAAATGAGCCTGATCAAGAACTAGTAGTGCAAGAAACTCCCAAAGTTCCAAGGTATGTAACTCTAAATCACTCTGAAGATCAGATCATAGGTGACAAAAGTAAAGGGGTACAAACAAGAAGAAGAATTGCTCAAGATTCAAATGAATACTGTCTGATTTCAAAGATTGAACCTAAGACAGTAAATGAAGCTTGCAATGATGAAAACTGGACCAAAGCAATGGAGGAAGAATTGATGCAAATTGAGAAAAATCATACTTGGGATCTTGTTCCCAGACCTAGAGATAGGAATGTGATTGGAACCAAATGGGTCTTCTGGAACAAACTGAATGAAGCTGGTGAAGTAATCAAAAACAAAGCTAGATTGGTCTGCAAAGGCTACTCTCAAATAGAAGGAATTGATTTTGAAGAGACCTTTGCTCCTGTGGCAAGAATTGAAGCAGTCAGATTATTTCTTACATTTGTTGCCTTCAAAGACTTCAAGGTATATCAGATGGATGTCAAGTCTGCCTTCCTAAATGGTGATCTAAAAGAAGAAGTTTACAATGAACAACCGGATGGATTTCAATTATTTGATAATGATGATATGGTCTGCAAGTTGAAGAAAGCATTGTATGGATTGAAGCAAGCCCCAAGAGCATGGTATGAAAGGTTGGATAAGCATCTTATGCAGATTGGATTCAACAAAGGTACTGCTGACAGTAACTTATATTTCAAAATTGATCATGAAAACATTTTAATTGTTGAAGTGTTTGTGGATGATATCATTTTTGGAGGAAGAGATAGTATGTGCAAAACTTTTGCAAATCAGATGAAAAGTGAGTTTGCAATGTCTATGCTTGGTGAAATGAATTTATTCTTAGGTCTACAAATTACTCAAACAAAGAAAGGGATCTTCATTTCTCAGACCAAATATGTAAAAGAATTGTTGAGGAAATTTGGTATGGAAGATTCAAAGCCAATGAACACTCCTATGGCAACTGGATGTAAGTTGAGCAAAGATGATGACTCTCCAAAGGCAGATCAGACAAAGTATAGATCAATGATTGGTGGATTGTTGTATCTCACTCAGACTAGACCAGATATAATGTAGGTTGTTGGTCTTGTGGCAAGATTCTAGGCTGATCCTAGAGAATCTCATGTTATGGCAATCAAAAGAATTTTTAGGTACTTGAAAGGAACAGTTGAGTATGGTCTATGGTACCCTAGAGATCTGGATTTCTCTCTTCATGCATATACAGATGTAGATTGGGTAGGAGATATGGATGACCAGAAGAGCACCAGTGGTGGAGCATTCTTTTTGGGGAAGAGATTGGTTTCTTGGCTAAGCAAGAAACAAGATGCAATATCTCTGTCTACAACTGAAGCAGAATACATTGCAGCAGTAGGTAGTTGCACTCAAATCTTATGGATGAAGCAGATGCTAAGAGACATTAAATTTGAATATGAGGAGCCTATCACAATTTTTTGTGATAATTCAAGTGCAATTAATATTTCTAAGAATCTGGTATTGCATTCTAAGACTAAGCACATATCTATCAAGTTTCACTTTTTGAGAGAACAAGTGAACAAGGAAGAAGTCAAATTGGAGTATGTTCCCTCCAAGGATCAGATTGCAGATATCCTTACTAAACCTCTTCCCAAGGACTCTTTTGAATATCTCTGGGAGAAGTTAGGGGTCATGGCCCCTCCGATGATGAACTAGGATGCACTGATGTGCATCAGTCCGGTGGATATCACAGTCATATCTTGTGATCCGGATTGATGATGGGGAGCTGCTACTAAGGGGGAGCAGCTGGTATGATTCTGATGTATTAGAATTGCAAGTATGAGCCCTTTGCCATTGATGTCAAAGGGGGAGAGAAGACATGTGAAAAACAAGTGGTTGATGATCAAAGGGGGAGCAGTAAAGGAAGAGAAGACATGTGAAAAGTTGTTGTTGATAGGGGGAGCTGTGATAGAAAGGAGAAGTTCTTGTCTTGATGGTTTTTCACATCATATGTTGCCATCAATGACAAAGGGGGAGATTGTTACAAGTATGAGGTGAACCAGTATTGTCATTGATGTCAACTTACTCATATTGCATTAGTAAGAAGCTTTGGATGAGTTGTGTGCTGTTGTTATTGAGGAAATCAGTCTCCATCCGGAACAGTGAAGAACAGTGATGAGAAGAAGGCAAATGTACTGTATAGGTTAAGAACCAGAGGATGTGGATTAAACAGCTTGTAGATATGAGTCTTGAGATGCTTTAGCTAAGATTTTAGAGGTCCGCATGAAGATCTGAAGAAGTTGTGGTTGTCTGTGTGGAACCGGTTCTAGCAAGTGTTCAGAGGTGACAGAGGATCACAGAAAGGTCTGGTGAGGTCCGAAATTGTATTATCCTAATCTGCAGATTGGAAGGAGTGTTTGGGATGTCCTTGTGATGTGTCATCTTGAGTTGTGTATGTTTTTGAGGTCTGAAAGTACCTTTTGCATTGTGACAGTGGCGACAAACTATGTTCTTGAAGTACCGGATGATGAAGAGAAGAATTCTGGTAAGCTGATGAAGTGCGGATGTTTTTGATGATTTAGGGAAGGTTATGATGATCATTGGATCATATCTAGTTCGTGTTGGCGGTCCGCATTGAAGTTAGAGTTGGATTTGATGTTATGGCTACCAGTTGTTGGTGTTCTTCCTATAACAGGCCGACCGGATGTTCTACACGCCTTGCGAATGTTATTGTAATGTTTTTTGACTTAGATGATTGTTCCTAAGTCGATGTCTTGTATAAATAAGTGTTTGAGAATTCATTTTGTGGTGTGGATTGTGTGGATGAGTGTGGTATAGTGAAGAGAAGTGCGAAAGGCAGAGCAAGGGTTTTTGGGCTTAAATGGAACTGATCCAGACATGGTAGAGATGTCATTCTCCAGTTCAAGATTGTGATTCTTATCACTTTGTAGACAATGTGTCTCCTTGTAGGCAGTGTACCTCTTTGTGAGCAGTGTGCTCGGGCAGTGAGCCCTAATTGGCATGTGCCATTCATTTTTCTTATTCTTCTAACAGAGAATAATCCTTGGGTTAATCACCCCGTGGTTTTTCCCTTAACTAGGTTTTCCATGTCAAAATCTTGGTGTTCAATGTGTTGATGTTTATCTGCTCTTGTGTTTATGCATTATGCTTTCATGGATGGTTAATTGATATGCTATTAACTAACAAAGAAGAATCAAGTGTTTGAAGTAGAGCAAGTTTTTATACAACTGATTCACCCCCCCCTCAGTTGTATGCCCTAGATCCAACACTTTCATACCTCATGCAATATTTTTCATCAAGAGACAATGAATGCAACATTCACATCACCATAGAAAACAAACAAAACTCTTATCATCAAAAACAAGAAGCCACAACCTCCTCATGTCAGCATATCCTTCAACTCATAACTCCTCTAATCATCACTCCTTTGTCTGCTCCTCTAATCATCGCTCTTTGTCTGCTCCTCTGGTCACTCCTCTAACAACATATACACATCACTACACTTTCCACATCACAACATCTTTGATCACTCTTCTGACATCACTGACCACCACTCTCTTGACATCAATGATAATGGTAAGGCTTCCACATCACAACTCTATTGACATCAATGACAGCATGTGCAACATTTTGGAGGTCCTAATTTCAACTATTCACCAATTGCCAAAGATTATCCACCTAGGGCATATGAACACCAAAGTGGGTCTAAAACATAGCATGAAATTGCAAGGCTATTCAATTTTCTACGTTACACCAATTGGTTGGATCCCTGCCATTGAACTTTCGCATAGCCATCTTTGGTGTGAAGTGCCTATCCATGGAATTATTTAAGTGATAATCCATCTTGAGATCTAATTCAATCCCAAAATCATCATGTTCCTTAGAAGACACATCTTCTTCCCAAATCCTATGATGTGAATCCACTCACTTAGAGTCCATAGAAATCTCAAGAGAATCAAATATTTTCATTAATGGCTATATATCTTCACTCTTGGAAAACACTTTTATCTCCTCCCTCAATGTCAAATCTCATCCTTAAGAGATTCCACATCTATGAACCCTTCTCCTTAACTATTAAATCATCCTTGTCTAGAGATTTCTCAAGTGTGACAAGATTCCTTGCCTTGCCTCTTGTTAAAGCTCCCAACATGGTTTGGTAAAATCATTTTACAATAAATTACACAAAAAAAATCCAAATAATCTAATAATTTTACTCTAACATACTAGGGCCTAGATCTCACTTGTCAAGAAAACACTCCAAGAAATTTGTTGATTTGCATCCTTGGGAGTAAATTTGGTGGAAACCCTAATTTTGTAATAACTTCTTCGATGTGCTATAAATGACCTCAAATCTAGACTGCAGTAGCTTCAATGTGTCCTTGATCAACCCTCTAGAAAGTAGAAAAATCATTGTTTTAGAGCCTTGGGATCGAATTTGGTGGAAACTCTAATTTTTCAATAGCACCTTAAAATCTATTCTAGTTGACGTCACATCTAGACTATATCAGCTTCAATATGTCCTTGACCAACCCTCCAAAATAAAAATAAAACTTGTCAAATTGAGAGATATGTGCTCCACAATTTGACCTCTGTAATGTCCCCTTTCCAAGCCTAGTCATTGGTGGGCCCAATAGCCTATTTCTGAATCATGATAGGCTACGAGGTATGGTAAGGGGTTCCCATTTTTATGAAGGACTTCTGGTTCATTTGTTGTGTATATTGATGATGGATTTGAGCTCTGTGTTGTGTTAGGATGACTTTGCCACATTCAGAACATTGTTCGGGCTCCTGGATAGTTCTCCAATATTCTTGGAGGAGCTGTCTATTTATAGATGTTATGGAAATTATGAACAACAGTTTTAAACAACTAAATATCCAACAACTTTAATGGAAATAAGACAAATGCAAGCAAACAAAAGATAATACCTTTGCAACCTGATTTACCTCGTAGCTTCCATTGTTGACTATCTCGTATTAATCTTATGAATAAGTTGAACTCTTAGAAGTGTGTACTTCCTTACTATTTGATGCAGGAGCATCCCTAGTTCAAGAGAAATCTTGCATCAACCAAAAACATTTGCATTTCAGTTTGTTTGCAGTTCAGTTTGTTTCCTTTCATTTTCAGGTAGTTCAGTCAGTGGCAATTTCTGTATGTTGGTCCACATTCTACCGCAGTTACATTTCAAATCTTGCGGAGCTAGACTTAGCATCTAGATTCATTCACCCACATCATATCCAAAATTCAGAGCATTTAGATTAAGTACCAGAAAGATATCGCTATTAGAAGATCAATTGTTTTCTCAGAATAGAGCATCTTGACAGTCTTTGATAAGATAAAGGAGAATACTTGCAGAACATTCCTAGACTTGTGGAGCTTAAAGACACATCATTCAATGATCTTTGGTATGTGGCTGACCTTCCCCGAGATCCACACATCATTTCATTCATTTGCGGAGGTGTTCTACATGATTAGGTTTGACCTATCTGTGTACACACATTACAGCTCTTCATTGGAGTTTGTGACCTTTCATGGCTGACGTGGAGGAATCTATTGTTCCGAAGATGATATATATTGATGTAATAGATCCTAGGAAAGTAGTTAGTTGTCAAGTTATGATCATTAGCATAAGTTCATAGTTTGGATTTTGCATGAAGGAGCTTCAACACTATATCTTGTGCATATTCTGATATTCTGTAATCAGGCCTTTGAGCCCTAGTTGTAAGCCCACATGATGCCATCTAAATTGTATTTGACTTCTATTCTATACTAAATGATTGAATCTATGTTTGTTTCATATCTTTGAGTTGTTTCTGTTGTGTTTACTCTTGCTGCATGGCCTAGACAATTTACTCTATGAACCCTCCTATCATGACTGCACCAAGTGGTATCAGAGTGAAAGTTTGAATCTTTGGGAGCGAGTTGAGCGAAGTTGGCGAGGGAATTCTGCAAGATCTTATTGTGGACAAATCATCAAACTAAGGTAGGTTACTTATGTCACAACCGATCGCTGATTGTGAGGCAATTGTCACCTAGTAGCCCGATCGCCGAACTTGAGGTAGTTTGCACTTGATCCCAGGAAGAATGCTGCTAAGGAGAGTTGTTGCTATTGGAATGATGGCTGGTAGAATGGATGAAATGATGGAGATGATGAAAACAATGTGAATTCATTTGGATGCTGTTGAAGAAGATAGACGAAGAGGATTGACACCGAGACCTAATGTTGAAAGTGATGATGCAGAAGAATTTCAATTTGTTGAACAAATTGGTGAAACCCTGGAGGTGATGAAGAAGAAGAATTAGATCAAGTAAAGATGTTGTGAGCTATTTCAAAGATTGGAAAAATACCTAGAGTTGATGTACTGAACTATACTGGTAATTTGAACCCTGAAGAATTGATTGACTAGATAAATGACATGGAAGAATACTTTGAATATGAAGAGATTGAAGATCTAGAGAAGGTGAAATTTGTAAAGACAAAATTGAAAGGACATGCTGCTATATGATGGAAAGAAGTTTAGTTGGAAAGAAATAGAAGAGGAAAAGAAAAGATTACGAAGTGGGATAGGATGGTGACAAAATTGATGAATCAACTCATACCTGCTGACTATGAGTTGGAGCTTTTGAAAAGATTGCAGAACCTAAGACGGAAGGAGAAATGTATGAAGGAGTGTACTAAGGAATTTCATAAGATGATTATAAGGACTGGACATAGTGAAGCAAGCAAGGAGAAAGTGGCTAGATACATCAATGGATTGAGATTGAGCATTCAAGAAGAACTGAGCTTAGTAAGGATGACATCTTTGGAAAAAGCATATTAGTTTGTCCTGAAAGTTGAAGATAAGATGAATAAAAGACATGATCTAAGATAGAAAGGAAGAGAAGGTAAATTTTAGAGAGGTAGAATATTTTCCAGAGGAGACAGATCACATTCAGAGAAAAACAAGTTTGACAGCACATTCAAGAAGGAGGACAAAGATAATAATGCTTACCGGAGAGATGACAGAAATTTTTACTGGAGAGGAACCCCTAGTGCATACCGAAATGAAGGATACAGAAGAGAGGGAAGAGGATTTGATAAGAGAACATTCAGAGGTACTTGTTTCAAGTGTGGGGATGAAGGTCATAGAGAATTTGAATGTAATAAGGGTAGTACAGATAAGAGGACAAAGAACAGTGAAAGAGTAACCTATGTGGAAGAAGAACCTGTTGGATCGCCTAGTTTGGTGGGTAAGCCAGAGAAAGGAGAATCATTGGTGATGAGGAGAGCACTATTTCAAGTAGAAGCAAATGAGGAACCACCACAGAGGAAAAGTTTGTTTAGGACAAGATGCAAATCAGGAGGTAAGTGTTGTAAAGTTGTGATTGATAGTGGTAGTTTAGATAACCTAGTTTCAAACAAGATGGTAAATAAGATGAAGTTGGAAAGATTAAAACACCCTAAGCCCTATTTGATAGCATGGATTCAAGATGATCATAAGGTACTTGTGAGTGAACAATTTTTGGTGAAATTTCATATTGGATCTTATCATGATGAAGTCTTGTATGATATTATGCCTATGGATATTTGTCATATCTTGTTGGGTAGACCTTGGCAGTATGATATAAAAGCAATACATGATGGGAAGAAGAATACATACACTATAACAGCAAATGGAAAGAGAATTACTTTGATTCCTTTAGAAGATGATCCTAAGAATGAAGTATGTGGAAATGCTAGAATCTGTTTGCTAGATGGAAGAAAATTTCTTGATAGTTTAAGACATGAGAATATCTGTTATGCTTTAATTCCTAAGAAACTTGAAAATTTGAAGACAGAGACTGGAGGAGAACAACTGGAGGAGATAACAAAGTTGCTGACAGAGTATGAAGACATCATATCAGATAATGTGCTTGAAGGATTGCCACCTATAAGGAGTATCAATCATCACATGGATCTTATACTGCGAGAAAGTTTTCCTAACAAAGCAGCACATAGAATGACACTAACAGAGAATGAAGAATTGAATAGACAAATACAAGAGTTGCTGAGGAAAGGTTTGATCAAAGAAAGTTTGAATCCTTGTACATTACCTATAGTATTAGCACCTAAGAAAGATGGAGAATGGAGAATGTGTACTGATTCGAGAGCAATAAACAAAATCATAGTTAAGTATAGATTTCCTTTACCTAGGATGGATGATATCATGAATTGTTTGAGTGGTGCAAGATATTTCACAATGATAGACTTGAAGAGTGGATACCATCAAATTAGAATTAGAGAGGGAGATGAATGGAAGACTGCTTTTAAGATAAATGAAGGATTGTATGAGTGGTTAGTGATTCCCTTTAGATTGGAAAACGCACCGAGTACTTTCATGAGACTGATGAATGAAGTCTTGAAGAAATTCTTGGGTAAGTTTGTGATTGTATACTTGGATGATATTCTAATTTTTAGTAAGACAAAAGAGGAACATTTGTGGCATATTAGACAAGTTTTGCAGAGGTTGAGAGAAGAAAAATTGTTGATCAACATCAAGAAATGTAGTTTCATGAAGGAAGAGTTGGTATATTTGGGATTTGTGATTTCTACGGAAGGATTGAAGATGGACCATGAGAAAGTGAAAGCAATTGTTGAATGGCCTACACCAGAGAGCATTGGAGAGATTAGATCGTTTCATGGATTGACTAGTTTCTACCGGAAGTTCATCAAAAAAATTAGTTCAGTATGTAACCCTATGACGGAGACAATGAGAGGTGACATGAAAGACTTTAAGTGGACATCTGGAGCAGAAAAAAGTTTTGAATTGTTGAAGTAGAAAGTGACAGAGCAACCTATTTTGGCATTACTAGATTTCAATAAGGTATTTCAAGTTGATTGTGATGCAAGTGGAAATGTGATTGGAGTAGTATTAAGTCAAGAAGGTAGACCTGTAGCATATTTTAGTGAAAAGTTGAATGATGCAAGGAGAAGATATTTAGTTTATAACCAAGAGTTCTATGCCATAATTCAAGCCTTGAAGAAGTGGAGACATTACTTATTGCCTAAGGAGTTTGTACTATATACAGATCATCAAGCTTTGCAGTATTTGAATAGTCAAGGTAAGTTGAATTAGAGACATATAAGATGGGTAGAGTTCATGTAGAGTTACACTTTTGTGTTGAAGCATAGGAGTGGAAAATCAAACAAAGTTGTTGATGCATTGAGTAGAAGAAGAAACTTGCTGACAAAGATGAGAGTTGAAGTGTTGTGCTTTGATGAATTGAACATGTATGAGGGAGACACTGATTTTGTAAAACCTTAGAAAGCATGTAAGGAACCTATTGTGATAGATAGGAGTAAGTGGCTAGATTATTTCATTCAGGAAGATATGTTGTTCAGAGGAAATCAATTGTCCATACCTAAGAGTTCAATGAGAGATAATTTGATCAAGGAGAAACATAGTGGTGGATTGGCAGGACATTTTGGCATGGATAAGACAATGGCTTTGGTAAGTGAAAACTACTTTTAGCCTCAGATACATAAGGATGTTAGGAAATTTGTGCAGAGTTGTAGAGTTTGTCAAGTTGCAAAAGGGAGTAGTCAGAATACTGGATTGTATAGAGTACCGGAAAGACCTTGGGAAGACATAAGCATGGATTTTGTAATGGGATTGCCGAAGACACAAAGAGGATATGATTCAATAATTGTAATGGTTGATAGATTTTCAAAGATGACTCATTTCATACCTTGTAAGAAGACAACTGATGCAGTGCATATAGCAAACCTATTTTTCAAGGAGATTGTGAGATTACATGGATTACCTAAGAGTATAGTTTTAGACAGAGACACAAAGTTTATTGGGTACTTTTGGAAGACACTTTGGAAGAAGATGAAGATAGATTTGAAGTTCAATTTAGCTTTTCATCCACAGATTGATGGACAAACAAAGGTAGTGAATAGGAGTTTGGGAAACTTGTTGAGATGTTTGGTTGGAGAGAAGACAGGAAGTTTGGATTTGATTCTTTCTCAAGTAGAGTTTGAATACAATAATTTAGTAAATAGAAGTACCGGAAGAACACCGTTTGAGATTGTTACCGAAGTAACACCTAGAGGAGTTGCAGAATTGAGAGACATTAGCACAAAAGAAAAGTGAAGTGCAGAAGCAGAGGAATTTGTAGATCACATGAAGATAGTGCATAATTAGGTGAAGAAGCATTTGGAGGATATGAACAGTAAGTATAAGGAAAAGGCAGATGAGAAGAGAAGACATAAGGAATTTGAAGTTGGAGATGAAGTGATGGTATACTTGAGAAAAGAGAGATTTCCAGTTGGGACATATAACAAGTTGAAGATGAAGAAGTTTGGACCTTGTAAGATACTCAGAAAATTTGATTTAGGAAATGCATATGAAGTGGGGTTACCGGAGACATTGGGTATATCCCCTATTTTCAACACTGTAGACCTTTATCAGTATCATGAAGCAGAGTTCAGTGACAACATGGAAGAAGACCTGAAGAAGCAGTTGCCACAACAAGCACCGGAGCAGATTGAAGACATTTTGGATAGCAGAGTTGGACGCAGCACTAGAGGAAGACAATACAAAGAATATCTTGTGAAGTGGAAAGGTAGACCGGAAGAAGATTCATCATGGATTTCTCTGGCTAAGGTGGACCGTCTTGGTTCTTCCCTAGACCTAGCAAAGTGAGGGACTCACTTTTTCAATAACCCCAGATGTCTGATGCAAGAGCATCCCTAGTTCAAGAGCAATCTTACATCAACCAAAAACATTTGGATTTTAGTTTGTTTGCAGTTTAGTTTGTTTCCTTTCATTTTTAGGCAGTTCAGTCAATAGTAGTTTCTGTATGTTGGTCTACATTCTACTACAGTTACATTTCAAATCTTGCGGAGCTAGACTTAGCATCTAGATTCATTCACCCACATCATATCCAGAATTCAGAGCATTTGGATTAAGTACCGGAAAGATATCACTATCAAAAGATCGATTGTTTTCTCATAACAAAGCATCCTGATAGTCTCTGATAGTCAGCTAAAGGAGAAGACTTGTCGAACATTCCTAGACTTGTGGAGCTTAAAGACACATCATTAAATGATCTTTGGTACATGGCCAACCTTCCCTGAGATCCGCACATCATTCCATTCATTTTTGGAGGTGTTCTACATGATTAGGTCTGACCTATCCATGTACACACATTACAACTCTTCATTAGAGTTTGTGACATTCCTTGGCTGATGCAGAGGAATCTATTCTTCTGAAGATGATATATATTGATGTAATAGATCCTAGGAAAGTAGTTAGTTGTCAAGTCATGATCATTAGCATAAGTTCATAGTTTGGATTTTGCGCAAAGGAGCTTCAATGCTATATCTTGTGCATATTCTGATATTCTATAATCAAGCCTTTGAGCCCTAGTTGTAATCCCGCATGATGCCGACCAAATTGTATTTGACTTCTATTATATACTGGAATGACTGAATCTGTGTTTATTTCATAGCTTTGAGTTGTTTTTGTTGTGTTTACTCTTGTTGCACGACCTGGATAGTTCACTCTATGAACCCTCCTACCGTGACTGCACCACTGTTGAAGATGACAATAGGAGAATGGTTGTAGATGGATAATGCAATGAAGACTACACTACAATGCAACTCTATGAAGATGGATAATGGAGATATGGAGCCATGGTTGGATGATTATGATGGTAATGAGATTATGCAAGTGCAATGAGGATACTTTGCCAAAGGCACGCTGGTAGGATTTCTGCAAAGTAAGATTGCTAAAGCTTGAGTGGATGTAAAATGGGTGTGAGGACCTTACTTTTATAGGCTTAAGAGAGGCCAAGTCCAAGTGTCAACAGATCCACGACTGGAGGAATTATATGTGATGTGTATGGTTGAGATGGAGTTGAGGGAGATAATCATGGGAAATGTGATGCAGATCAAGGGATGATGTCACTATTCATTGAACTATTGTCTTGACTGGAGCAACATGGTTTAGACTGTCTTCTTACTCTCATACCCATTTCAAGGCTTGGAAAGGTAACTCACCATGAGATAAGTGCATCAGATGTTTACCAAAAAAAATTCAAGACAATTGAGATCTTCTCAAAAGTGATTGATTAAACCTCTCAAAGGTAGATAAGGAGGACTCACAAGACCTAATAGTTGACTATCCTAATATGGCAGTTTTGTCTCTCCAAGTACCATAGTTGCCAAAGGTTGGAATATGCATAAATGAAGAGTAGATGGTTTAGCTAATAGACTGACCCTCAATTGCACCTAAGACTAACTCAATATGATGAATAGACACCCATGAAACTCATCAAGAAACTTGGTAACACAATCTTCCTATCGTCCTTCACAATTAGCATTTATGGCTTGTAGCCCTTATAATGAGGTTTTTGAGAGATAACTTACAGAAAACATAGCAAACCCATGAGCACATTAGTTTTCTAGATACCCATTAAGGATTTACATAACATATCTAACATGCAAATGTGGTTGTTTTCTAACATATACCTCAAAAAGATGACTGTCCTAACTGAATTAGGCCTAATTAGGCCTCCTCCACATAGCAAAAGACCAAGAAACTTGTTCTAGCCTTATAAGACCTGCTCCAAAGAATCAAACATGTTGAAAATAGTCTACATATTCTTTTCTCAGGGTTCTTAGGTCAACCCACATCAACTACTCTTCAAACCACTGATCTACCAATGTTCAAAATGCATAATACATGATGATATTAGGCCCTATCTACTCTGACAGACCTCCTCCATCAGTCCCCTGCATCTGTAATCATCAAAAATAGAGAATTACCAATAAAATTACTCCATTCCATCCATTATCTGGTTATGGTGTGCATGGAGTGGGCTCTAAAGCCATCGATTTTCTAAGAAACCCTCAAAACTAGGTTTTTAAACCAATAACAGCAAAAATGAGAATAAAATTCTTAAACAACAATGATATCCCTCCAAACCAAATGCAAAACAATGGTAACATAGCTCCCTTCCCAATCTCAATCAAATTCCTCCATGATAGTATCGTACAAGTACGTACTATTGCTAAAGAAATAAGGAAAACAGTCAAAAAATGCAGAAAACTGTATATCTCTATATTATTTCTCCTCACAACTTTCACAACAAAACTTCCTCCATTAAAGAGAGGCATAAATCATATGTTTACAATTAAATTCCCTTATTACTCCACTCCCACCGTGGGAAAATCCTTCATTAAGGTAAAAAACTAATTGTTTTCCATAAAAGGCTGACTGTCCCTAAGTAAACTGTTCTATTTTTTAAGGAAACTGAAGACTACTAAAGACTCCACTATAAAAAATGCCTTTTTCTAGAACCACCACTACATGATTAGGGCTTTATTACATTATTTTAGAAACCAACACTACTTAGTCTCTCATTAATGAGACCACAAAAACAAAAATTCAAAAATTTGACTAGAAAATAGTCTAGGTGCCCTGCACCATACACCCAAGGAGAATGGATTTCAGGCACCTCTTGAAATCAGATCAGTTACTATAGTGCCATGTTTTTCAATGTCTTCAGCTGTCATCCAAGTGTCATCTTCATGAGGGAGAGCCTGCCACTTCACAAGGTATTCATTGTAAACTTTGTGTCTTGTTCTCTTGACCTCCTTGGTGTCTAGAATGACTTCAAGCTTGACTGGTGCAGCAGGAGGAAGATCCTTGATCCAATCAACATCATCACCTTCATGAACACTTGTACCTACATCCAAAGACTCCTTGAAAGGATATAAGTCAGCAATATTAAAGATTGGTGAGATAGTAACTCCAAGAGGGAGTTCTATCTCATATGCATTTTCACCAAACTTGTGGACCACCTTGCATGGCCCAATCTTCTTCATCAGAAACTTAGTGTATTTTCCCTTAGGTAACCTCTCTTTCCTAAGATGTGCAAGTACTAGATCTCCAACTTTAAACTGAACATTCCTCCTCTTCAAATCTACATGTTTTTTATAAGTTTCAACACTCTTCTTGAGTTGCTCTCTAACTTGATCATGGATGTATTTCATGGCCATAGCAAACTCCTCTCCTTCAGCACTTCTCTTCTCTACTCTCAAATCTCTTAACTCAAAGATACCTCTTGGGTTCAATCCATACACTACCTCAAAGGGGCTCTTACCTATGCTCCTATTAATGGAGTCATTGTAAGCATACTCTGCTTGTGGGATAACAAGATCCCATTGCTGTCCATGTTCTTTTGTAAGACATCTAAGTAGAATCCCCAGTGATCTATTGACTACTTTAGTCTACCCATCTGTTTGTGGGTGATAGGAAGAGCTGAAAGTCAAGTTGGTTCCAAGTTTCCCCCATAATGTCCTCCAGAAGTGGCCTATAAACTTTGAGTCTCTGTCTGAAATAATGGAGAGGGGCAGTCCATGTATTCTAACTATCTCTTTGAAGAATAGACTTGCAATGTTAGATGCATCACTTGTGCACTTGCAAGTAATAAAGTGTGCCATCTTGCTAAATCTGTCCACAACTACAAAAACACTATCAACTCGCCTCTGAGTTTTAGGTAGGCCTAACACAAAATCTATGCTAAGATGCTCCCAAGGTCTGCTAGGAATTGGAAGAGGTTGATATAATCCTGCATTGGAACTAGAGCCCTTGGCTTTCTAGCAAACTCCACAAGACTCAACAAATTTTATGATATCAGTATGCATCTTAGGCCAAAAGTAAAACCTTCTTACCTAATCAAGTGTTTTGTCTATGCCAACATGTCCTCCAAGACTTCCATAGTGCTTCTCCCTTATGATATTTGTCCTCATAGAGCATCTAGGGATGCATAACTGAGTTCCCTTGAATAACAGTCCTTCTTGCAGTAGAAAATTAGAAAATTCTTCATGAAAAGTACCTCAGAATTGGTGGCAAATGGAGTAGGCATCCTTGAAATCTGGATCAGTAGTATACATGCCCTTCAGTGCTTCCAAACCCACAATCTGAAGTTGTATTTCATTCACTAGGACTGATCTCCTACTCAATGCATCAGCTACCTTGTTAGCTTGGCCCTTCTTATGTTTGATTGTGAAGGTATAACTCTATAAATACTCCACCCACTTGATGTGCCTATGACTTAACTTGTCTTGGTTGTTCAAGAAACGCAATGCATGGTTGTCTGTGTAGACTACAAATTCTTTGGGTAAGAGGTAATGTCTCCACTTCCTCAAGGACTGTACTAATGCATAAAGCTCCAGATCATATGAAGAGTTCCTCCTCTTGGCCTCATTGAGCTTTTCACTAAAGAAAGCTACTAGCCTGCCTTCTTGGCTTAGAACTGCACCTATGGCTGCTCCACTGGCATCACATTCTACTATAAAGACTTTGTCAAAGTCAGGTAAAGCAAGTATGGGCTATTGTGCTACTCTCTTCTTTTGGTATTCAAACCTTTTTGCTGCCTCTTCAGTCCATTGAAACTTTCTTTTCTTATCTCCCTTAATGGTGTCAAGAATAGGAGAACAAATATGACTGAAATTTTTGATAAACTTTCTATAAAATGTAGCCAAACCATGAAAACTTCTTACCTCTCCTACTGATTTTGGAGTTGGCCAGCTAAGAATAGCTTCAACTTTGGAAGGATCCATCTTCAATGTGCCTTTAGAAATGACAAAACCCAGGTAGACTAGCTCTTCTTTCATAAACTCACACTTCTTGAGGTTTATCATCAGCTTCTCCTCATTCAACCTCTGTAATACCTTGTCAAGGTGTTGCAAGTGCTCCCCTTTTGTTTTGCTAAACACAAGAATATCATCTAAATAGACAACTACAAACTTTCCAATGAAAGGTTTCAGGACCTCATTCATTAACCTCATGAATGTACTAGGAGCATTTGAGAGTCCAAAAGGCATTACCATCCATTCATAGAGTCCTTCATTGGTTTTGAAGGCAATCTTCCATTTATCTCCTTCCCTTATCCTGATTTGGTGATATCCACTCTTTAGATCAATCTTTAAGAAGTAGCATGCACCTCCTAAGCAATCCATTAGGTCCTCCATTCTTGGGATTGGGAACATGTATCTAATGGTGATCTTTTTTGTGTCCCTTGAGTCAGTACACATCCTCCAGTCTCCACCTTTCTTGGGTGCTAAGATAGTAGGAACAACACATGGACTTAAACTCTCTCTGATGAGTCCTTTGTCTAACAATTCTTGGACTTGTGCTTAGATCTCTTCATTATGTTGTGGGGTCAGCTTGTATGCAGCCTTGTTAGGTAGAATGGCACCAGGTATCAGGTCTATGTGATGGTTGATGTCTCTCATGGGAGGCAATGAACTTGGCAGCTCATCTACCACTATCTCCTTATATTTGTCCAACAGAGACTGAACTTCACTAGGTATCTCTTCTCCCTTATTTGTTGTTGCATCAGACTTAGTCTTAGGTCTGATCACTACTACAAATCTTTGTCCTTCATCTTTCATTGTTTGCAAAAATTCCTTCTCTCCTACCACCATGATGCTAGACCCAGTCTGTTTATCAGATTCTTCTTCGGGAAGGGGTGTTAGTGAGAATGAAACTCCATCTTTTTCTATCACATAAATGTTCTTCTGACCATCATGTTTTCTTTTTCTATCATGTTGCCAAGGTCTTCCTAGCAGCAGGTGACAAACATCCATAGGGATGATGTCATAAAGGATCTTATCCTTGTAACCACCAATGTTGAACTCCACCCATGCCTGTTCATTCACTAAGACTTACTGCCCCTTATCCAACCATGATACCTTGTAGGGTGTGGGATGAGGAATCTTCTTCAAATGTAGCTTTTCTACCATTTTCAAAGGACTAGATTATCAGTGGATCCTGAGTCAACAACTACTTTGCATACCTTTCCATGGGATTTGCATGTTGTCCTAAATAATGACTTCCTCTGTGAAGGCTCCTTGGTTGCTGGCACCTTGAGGAGTGTTCTTAACATTAATGCATCACCTCTCTCAAGAGCAACAAGCTGAAGTGGTGAATTGACACTTTCACTATCTTCTTCATGCACTATTTGGGTCCTTCATTCACCTCCTTGAGAACTTCATGCTTGCTTCTCTGGGCATTTGAATGCAGGATGTCCAAACTGATGACAGTTGTAACATTTGCCTGAGAAAGTGTTTGATCCTCTACCTTGGCCACCAAACCTTCCTCTACTATTTGATCTTCTTCCTCTAAAACTGCCTCTTTCACTTGACTCACTTCTTGGTTCTTAATTCTCTTTATTGCTACCACTTGACTCTCCTTGTTGTCTCTGGGACTATCCCCTTGCACCAAAGTTCCCTCTACCTCTAAAACTCCTTCCTCTACCCCTAGTTTGCTAATCTTGTCTCCTTTTTATCTTTTCTTCTGCCCTTACTGCCAATTGGAAGCATTCTTCCACATTTCTAGGGGTGGCAAGACTGATTTCATCCTAAATATTGAGCCTAAGCCCATTGATATACATAGCAATTTTCTCAACTTCATCTTCAGTGTGCCATGTCCTCATGGTCAGTTTGTGGAATTCTTCAGTATAGGCTATAACATCCATGTCTTTTTGTTTTAAATTATGTAATCTCCTAAAGGTTTGAATTGCATAATCCTTAGGAAGAAACTAACTCTTCACTTTGGACACCATCTGGTCCCATGAACTGATTTTGGATTTTTCTTGCCTTAATCTTTCTGATTGAACATAGTTCCACCATGTCAATGTTCACCCCTTCAACTTGGTCTTAGCCAATTTGACCTTATGTACTTCTGGCAGCTCCTTGTACTCAAAGTAGTTATCCAAGGCATCAATCCAATCTAATACTTCCTCATTGTTCATTTTTTTCATACATGGGCAACTCCATTTTAACATTAGTACCCTCTCCTTTCACAGTCTGCAGCATCTTCATAAACCTTCTATCATCTGGATCCATCTCTTCCACATTGGATCCCTCTTGAGGGCCTGCATTCTCACCCTCATTCTCTTGGTCACTCTCTTCCTCAATGACTCCACCTCTTGTCAGGTTTTCTTCAATGGTTGCAAGTCTGGCTAGGACTCATTCTTGAGATTCCTTCATTATTCTCACTTCTCTAGTGAGGATTGGACTGGCTCTTGGAGGCATCTTGTACTATTTCTCCTGTACTCTACAACTTCCTTCTTTCTTCCCAAATAGAACCTAACCTAGGCTCTGATACCATTTGATGCAGAGCAAGGGATGATGTCACTCTTCATTGAACTGTTGTCTTGACTAGAGCAGCATGGTTTAGGCTGTCTTCTTACTCTCATACCCATTTCAAGGCTTGGAAAGGTAACTCAACATGAGATAAGTGCATAGGATGTTTACCAAAAAACCTTCAAGACAATTGAGATCTTCTCAAAAATGATTGATTACACCTCTCAAAGGTAGATAAGGAGGACTCACAAGACCTACTAGTTGACTATCCTAATATGATAGTTTTATCTCTCTAAGTACCACGGTTGCCAAAGGTTGGAATATGCATAAATGAAGAGTAGATGGTTTAGCTAATAGACTGACCCTCAACTGCACCTAAGACTAACTCAATATGATGAATAGACACCCATGAAACTCACCAAGAAACTTGGTAACACAATCTTCCTATCGTCCTTCACAATTAGCATTTATCGCTTGTAGCCCTTATAATGAGGTTTTTGAGAGATAACTTACAGAAAACATAGCAAACCCATGAACATATTAGTTTTCTAGATACCCATTAAGGATTTACATAACATATCTGACATGCAAATGTGGTTGTTTTGTAACATATACCTCAAAAAAATGATTGTCCTAACTGAATTAGGCCTAATTAGGCCTCCTCCACATAGCAAAAGACCAAGAAACTTGTTCTAGCCTTCTAAGACCTACTCTAGGGCATCAAACATGTTGAAAATGGTCTGAATATTTTGTTCTCAAGGTTCTTAGGTCAACCCATATCAACTACTCTTCAAACCACTGATCTACCAAAGTTCAAAATGCCTAATACATGATGATATTAGGCCCTATCTGCTCTGACAGACCTCCTCCATTAGTCCCTTGCATCTGCAATCATCAAAAATAGAGAAATACCAACAAAATGACTCCATTCTGTCCATTATCTAGTTATGGTGTGCATGGAATGGGCTCTAAAGCCATCAATTTTCTAAGAAACCCTCAAAACTAGGTTTTTAAACCAATAACAACAAAAATGAGAATAAAATTCTTAAACAACAATGATATCCCTCCAAACCAAATGCAAAACAATGGTAACATAGCGCCCTTCCCAATCTCAATCAAATTCCTCCATGACAGTACCGTACAGGTACGTACTATTGCTGAAAAAATAAGGAAAACAGTCAAAAAATGTAGAAAACTATATATCTATGTATTATTTCTCCTCACAACTTTCACAACAAAACTTCCTCGATTCAAGAGAGGCATAAATCATATGTTTACAATGAAATTCCCTTATTACTCCACTCCCATCATGGGAAAAGCCTTCATTAAGGTAAAAAACTAACTGTTTTCCATAAAAGGTTGACTGTCCATAAGTAAACTCTCCTATTTTTTAGGGAAACTGAAGACTACTAAAGACTCCACTATAAAAAATGCCTTTTTCTAGAACCACCACTACATGATCAGAGCTTTATTACATTATTTTAAAAACCAACACTACATAGTCTCTCATTAATGAGACCACAAAAACAAAAATTCAAAAATTTGACTAGAAAATAGTCTAGGTGCCCTGCACCAAAATGTTCCTACTACATTTACAAGGTAGAGGAATAAGTGGATCCATGAGCCACATGTCATTGTGCTCACAAATGACCTATGAGTTAAAGGTGGAAGTCTTTGAGGAGATTGTGGAAGAAGGACTCTTGATCTGTTGGAATGTGAGAGATGAACTAGAATCAGAAAGACAAGTGTCTTTGAGCATAAAGGTGATTGAGAGATAATAGGACACATGGAGAAGAAATAGGGATGACTAGAGGATAAATAGGACATGTGGGTGAGGGTAACTAGCTAATTAAATATTAAAAATATTTAATTGTGTGCAACATGGTGAGGTGTAAAGTGATGTCGATTTATGAATTTAAGACTTAGGATAGATGATTTTGTGATTAATTAAATAATTTAGTATTATTTAATTAGATGAGACATTAGAGGAATTGGGATGATTTAATTAATAAATTGATTTTTATTTAATTTTTGGGATAATGAACCAATTAAATAAATTAGAATATTTATTTAATTGATAGATGAAATAAGAATTAAAATAAATTAAAATATTTATTTAATTCGACATGAGGCATTTTTAGGTGTATACATTTTTCCCCTCTTTGATGCAATGTGTTTTATCTCGTTTCTTCAAAGAATAAAAATTTTATGGCTATGATGCATGCCCCAATTTGCCCCTAGTTCAGGTTAAATGACGATAGGATGCCCCCTCGGGAGATTGGTCGGGTTGGATTGTTTTTGGCAAAAAGATGATGAACAATATCACAATGAACAAGAATGATAAAGGATGGCTAAGAAAATGGAGGATGCAAGATAAGAGATGGATGAAAGAGTTGAATGACATGCTATGCAAGATAAAATGATAACACACACAAGCAAGAAAGCAATTATGCACAAATGATACAAGAACAAACAAGGTACTTCCCCTGTCAAGCTGTAAACCAATGATTAATTGATAATGATTGATGATAGTGTTTTTCATTGTGAGGAACGATATATCCCTAGATCAACACAAAGATGCAGGAAAGACATATCCCACTAATGATGACGATTGATTGATTAATTGAGTTGGTTTATGACGAGATTAGGATCAAGATCATTGATTGCGATTGGATAATTTGACAAGATGGATTTACTCGATTGGTATGGATTAAGGATGGACTTGCACTTGGATCATTGCTTGGATTGATTGGATTGATTTGATGATTGGATTTATGCTTGGATTGATGATTGGTGAGGCCCCAGTCACTCAAGAGTGAGGGTGACAACAAAAGATAATGACCTAAGTTAACAAATAAGATGAATGATGATGATGACGCCCCCCTCAGGAGGAAAATTGGTGCGCTCTCAAAATGAAAAGAGAG
Organism: Cunninghamia lanceolata; assembly: GCA_027924645.1. Taxonomy (NCBI): domain Eukaryota; kingdom Viridiplantae; phylum Streptophyta; class Pinopsida; order Cupressales; family Cupressaceae; genus Cunninghamia; species Cunninghamia lanceolata. The sequence goes on from BSBN01000134.1 coordinate 9,524,620, forward strand.
AAAAGGGGGAGTAGATAAAGAGATGTAGATAAAGAAAGGACTTAGATCTTAAGTCACTTGGAAAATAATATGTATGAAATGTTTATAAATGAAATGAAATGCAATTTGGTATGTATGATAGTGGATTTTGTCATGATCTTCTTGTACAAGTTTTTGAAGTACTTTGTTTCATCGTTGAGCTTTTAAAATGTTGTAAGAAAATACAAGCATCTAGGTATAATTAAACCATGATGACCTGAGTATTACTTACATTGATTTTGATTTAGCAAGTTAATACAAGCATCTAAGTATAATTGAACCTAGATGACCTGAGTATTGCTTGCGTATCAACAAACAAGGATTACACATGTTTCATGTTTAGACCTCTAATGTCCTCGATGATCATTATGTTGATCATGTCTTTAGACAAGGCTTCATATTACTAAAGATAAACCCACAAACAACAAACAAATAAAATAATTATGCTCCGATCATAGCTCCTCTAGTTTTTGACATCCTTGAGTAGCATAAAAAGACATAATAACAAAAATCATGATATAACACTTTAAACAACCATTAAAAACCTTCTTGCCATAGATGTATTTTTCTTGCAATAACTGATAGAGTCCTTTTGATAGTTGAGGCAGGTAGGGATTTGTCAAATTTAGTTTAATGTCTCTTTGTCAAGATGATGTTTAAAGCTTGCTTGTTGTGCTACTCGCCGTATAGTGATAAAACCATGATCTGATATGTTATCCTTTGAGGTTGTACCATTCAAAAATCTAATTCACTAACTAGGTCAAGGATTTTTGCCCCCAGTCAAGTAAAGGATCAGTTTATTATTGGTGCAGGAGCACCTTGGCAAATCAAAGTTGTCCTAGACAAATCTTTAATTTTTGGTTAAATTTGTAATTATTTAATATTGTATTGAGGTCCATCAAGTCATCTTTCATGTGTTAAGATCCTAGGAGGGGTCTAATGTTTAAGTCTTATGACAAGTTGTCATACAAAATGGAAAATCCCTAAAAATGTATCTTTCAAAAATGTAAAATGAGGAAGGTGAAGGATCACCTTGTTCCAATTCGTTGGAAGGAAATGGAAACCGAAGAGACAAATGAGGAATGCCTTTATTAAGGCCTTGTAACATCCAAATAAGGTGTGGGTGGTTGATTGGAAAGTTCTAATGAATAAAAGAACATTGTTTTTATTGTATTCCTTCAGAAATTTGTTGTTTTCAGTCGTTGTACGGTTTTGTACGGACATATACAGGAGCAAGCTATATATGGTTGGAAAGAGTATTGAGTCTACTTTCCATTTCGTTTTGTTGAATCAAATTTTATTAAGATTTGAATAAGTTATGGCATTTTTGGTGAGGGCAGGTCTGAATGCTGCCTAGGGTTTGTAGTTTTGGGAAAAGAGTCATAACTTTCTCTCCTACCATTGGATCTTCATGAAAATTGGATGAAAAGTCTGTATTAATGTTCTCTTCAATCTAACCAAAGCAATTAGATTATTTCTTTTTATTTGTTAATGTTATTGAGGATAGTTTTGGTCCTCCTACCTCTGCATCAAATTGGTATCAGAGCTCAGAAGATTCTGAGCGTGTAGATAGAGTGCCGAAGGAGGCAATCTACGCCAGGAAGCATTGGTTTTTTTTGCTATTTGATTCTGTTATGAAGTTTTATGGTTGCAGGTGCAAGTTCACTCACTGTTGTGGGCAGACCGGAAGGTCTGTCAAGAGGGCCAGAGAAGATGGTCCATTGGTTGTCGCCAATAGTCTTGGGGAGAGAGGCAAGAGAGGACTCCCAGGTGAGGGACAGAAGTGTTGTTGTAGCAGGAAGGAGTGGACTTCTGATGCACCTTGGAGGCAGCCAGTCAAACTCCATTAATAGGAGTCACAGTTGGAAGGTAAAGAGGAAGCAGAGGAGGCATCAAGTCAGGGTTGAAGACATAAAGAGGCAAAAGTCATTTGAAGCAAACCACACAACTCTTGGGACAAGAGTTTTCTTCATGTTGAGGAGTATGGTGCAGGAGCACCTTGGCAAATCAAAGTTGTCCTAGACAAATCTTTAATTTTTGGTTAAATTTGTAATTATTTAATATTGTATTGAGGTCCATCAAGTCATCTTTCATGTGTTAAGATCCTAGGAGGGGTCTAATGTTTAAGTCTTATGACAAGTTGTCATACAAAATGGAAAATCCCTAAAAATGTATCTTTCAAAAATGTAAAATGAGGAAGGTGAAGGATCACCTTGTTCCAATTCGTTGGAAGGAAATGGAAACCGAAGAGACAAATGAGGAATGCCTTTATTAAGGCCTTGTAACATCCAAATAAGGTGTGGGTGGTTGATTGGAAAGTTCTAATGAATAAAAGAACATTGTTTTTATTGTATTCCTTCAGAAATTTGTTGTTTTCAGTCGTTGTACGGTTTTGTACGGACATATACAGGAGCAAGCTATATATGGTTGGAAAGAGTATTGAGTCTACTTTCCATTTCGTTTTGTTGAATCAAATTTTATTAAGATTTGAATAAGTTATGGCATTTTTGGTGAGGGCAGGTCTGAATGCTGCCTAGGGTTTGTAGTTTTGGGAAAAGAGTCATAACTTTCTCTCCTACCATTGGATCTTCATGAAAATTGGATGAAAAGTCTGTATTAATGTTCTCTTCAATCTAACCAAAGCAATTAGATTATTTCTTTTTATTTGTTAATGTTATTGAGGATAGTTTTGGTCCTCCTACCTCTGCATCAATTATGGATGAATTGATAATAGACAGGAAGAAATGGGCCCTAAGGGACTGACCTAGTGCCTCGGGGGCTCATTGATAAATGGCCTTGCCTACGTGACGACACAGAGGCAACGTAGTTCAGGGTGTCGACCATGTGGACCTAAGACCTAGAGGGTGGGAATTGGGTAGAATTGGATGGACAAAAGGATGGGTTATAAGGGATGGAATGGATGGAATATATGGGAATCCTCAGGGGCTCATCAATGATGGCCTTGCCTACGTGATAGGTCAGAGGCGACGTAGTTTGACAATGGTAGCAATGATGGAGTTATAACGGATGACAAGATGGACAAAGGTTTAGATGGATAGACTGATGGGACAAGATGATAAAGGCAAGTGAACAAAAATCCATGATAGGTATCTTTATGCCATTTGATGGATGCAGAAGAAAAGATGAATGAGGACTGAAATCCTAAAAGATGGAGGAAGCGGTTTATTACTGACATTGTTTTTTATTCCCTTGCATTGGAGTTTGTAGGATTGATGATTGGATAAAAGGATGGGTGATAAGGAATAGAATGGATGCACGTGGAAGAAAACAAGGATGTGATCTCCAAGGACTATGTTGCATAGGAATAACTCAGGATTTGGCATGACAACACTTATGACAAAGGAGGATGATAGGATTGGATTGTTTTGAAAAAGATAAGGTATATCAAGAGTTTTTCCAAGGCATGTTTCAACATTTTTCCCCCATATTGGTGCAGGTGCACCTCACCCACAGTGGCCTCCTTAAGGCATTTAGTTGTTTTATGTTTATTTTTTTGTTTTCAATAAGGTCCTAAATGACCCTTCAATGTAATAAGGTCAGTTTGACCAATGCTTACTATTTTTAGGTTGTTAGTTAAGAGTTTGTTAGTCAGTTAGATCTCCCAGCTGATTGGAAGTGTCTCCTAGCTGTTAGGAACCAAGTCTGTACTACCGAGGGTAAGTAGATAAATACCCCCCAGATGATCGAATGAGGATAATATAGTGTGGTGGTCAGTTGTAGTTCAATTCAGTTGTAAAGTTGTAAACAGAGCATCTGTAAACATTTCTGAAAACATCAATATAAGATCATGTTGTGTTATTTTCTGGGTATGGAATTTATCATTTTGCTGAGGTCAGATGGATTCATTTATCCATTCCACCGGTTGATTCTCTGATCGGTGGAATGGTTGTATATATTAGTTTAGGGTTTTATGTTTATTTTCTATTTTTCATGTTCATGCATTGCAGGATCAGATACAGTGTTTGTTAAAGGTTCCTAGCATGGGTTTATACTAGATCGTCAAAGTGTAGAGGGCTACATGTTGGAAGAAGGAACAGATCTGGGAAATCGTGAATTGCAAGTGGGTCAAAACAGCAAAAATCTACGTGGGTTGGAAAAAACATACAAATTGTGGGTATATCACTTTTGCATGAAGGATATACAATCTGTGAATATATAGCTATTGCATGTTCTGAGTATATCACATTTGCATATTACTGTGTATGTCGCGTCTATCTATCGCAGGTTGTATGTTTGGTTTGTATGTTGAAACATACATTGGGTTTATATACAAAGAAGTCAACAGCTGGTCAAACCTATCGGATGCATAATCAAAATGCATGTGTGAATGTACGTTGCAAATGTACATTGAAGATATACAATCTACGTGTATATGGCTGGTGAGTATCAGATACATTTCCTGTGTATCCTGTAGATGCACATTCGGTTGTATGTATTAGGTTGTATCTTGGAATATACAATGCGCAGATGCAAGTGTTAGATGCAAAGGTCGACTGGCAGCAAGGGTGGAGGTAACCGACGCCCACAATTCGTATTGTGTATGTGCTAAGGGGTTATCAGAGTGATAAGAGCCATCGGGTGAATAGAGTTGCATTTAACCGACGATAGAGTTCTCACCGATTGGTTGTATCAGGGTAACAACTGGCAAGTGTCACCGAAGGAAGTTCATCGGCACATTAGCGGAAAGGGTTGTAGCTACGCCGACTGGAGAAGTCTTAGCAATGAGAGTTGAATATTTACGTCGGGCAGAGTTAGGCATCGGAGTGGAAGCATTTTGTTAAGCTGATGGTATTGTATTTTGCCGATAGGCAAGTAGAACGTGGATACAAGGGAAATGTAGACTAAGAGGTTTGGCTCTGCATCACATATCTTTATCAAGATCAAAAGCGGAATGGAGGATGAATGGACTCAATATGATAGGTATATGTAGGATAAGGATAATAGGATGGTATGGTAAGATAGGATGGAAAATGATAGGGTCGATGAGACAATGTGCTCCCAAGGGTAAATGACATAGAAGATCAACCTACACATGACGCTTATTTGCCAAGTTTTCATCATGGTACTTATCCAAGGCACCACCAAGGGTGGTTTTCACCGTTGGATGAAGGGATTTTTTTTTTGAATATTTGGATAGGTGGAATATGGACAAGAGGGACTCAAATGTCCAGTTCCATGAAGGGTGATAGTCCCATTAGCAATGGATGTCGTCGTATGGACCATGTCAAATGTGCTCATAGATGTTGGTAAGGGATTGCATGAGAGGGAGATGGGGTAGGTGGATAATGGATTATGATGTGGATTATGTATGGAAGGAATATGCAAAGATAGATGGGAGATAGTGGATTATGATATGGATTATGTAGGACTTATGCAAGGAAGATGGATGAAATATTTTTGCAAAAGCATGGACCATAGGACGGTGATAGGGTAGATAAGTAGGATAATGGTTGAATGATGGGGTGATGGAGGTGTGAAAAGGAATCATGACCAACGGTTGCACACACCATGACAAACATGGAAGCTTGTGATTGGAAGGTGGTGTAGGAAGCAATGGTGATGTTTGCTTAGGAGATGGGTGAGTTAGGCATTTAGGAACCCACATGGACTTAGTATTTTTTGTATTTTTGCTCAACTTGTGGGTTGAAGGAATGTGAGATTTTGGAATGGAATGGATGGAAAAGGATGTTTGGGATTTGTGAGAGGTGGATGACTCATTTGACTTGATTTTTTGCTTAGGGACCCATACCATTTTAGTTGTTGACATTTTTTTGGGAAGTATGGGCTTGGATGGATTTTTGAATGTATTTTTCTCTTATTCTTTGAATTGATATCCTAAGGTATTAGGACCCTTAGGATTTTTGACATTATGGGTGAAGGCATCCAACTTTTTATTTTTGAATCCCATGTAGCGGGTGGAATGAGTGGAAGCTTCATGTGTACATAATGTGTGCATTTGTTGGTCATGATTAGGAATGTAAGGGTATTTATGAATGATAAGAGTGTTAGGTGTTGGAAGCAATGAAGGTAAAGTGTATGGACGGATACTAGGAGTTGGTAGGAGTGGAGGCAAATTAGATGGTGGAAGGTGTATGATCACATGCTTTTGACACTTATAGGATGATGGAGGTGGAATGGTGACATATGTCTTGGGAATATGATAGGGTTTGCGATGGGAAGTGGTGGACTTAGGAGGACTAGAGGAAGTACCAACATCTTTAGATTGTTCACCTTGGGGTGTGCATCCAAGGCCATATGAGCAAGGGACATTCACATGTACGGGCTCCAAAATACCTTTTTCGTGAAGGCCTAAGCCTTTACCTTGATAGTTCATATTTTGGAGTACGTGGTGGATAATGGGATTATGTGTTCTTTGGACACTAGAAGTGATCTCCTTATTTGATGGGGGGTGAGATGGTAGATAACAGTTGTTGCTTTCCTAAGGAAGGACATTCATGGATGAAGGTGGTGAAACCAAGGGGATATGATGGGGGATTTGCAACATGGTCGATAATGGATGATGGAGAATCATTAAGATATTGATTATCATTAGGCTCACTAAGATCCAAGGTATCAATTTTATCATCTATGTACACTTGGGAGCCAAGTGTCTCATCAAGGGAAATGAATGTTTGTGGATCATGGGTAGGATTGGATGAGGAAGAATTCTCTTTGCTTTGAAGGAAAGCAATGAAACGGGGTGAATGCTCAAGTAGGTCAACAAGATTTTTAGTACATGGAGTATGTAGGTCTTGGGTATCTTGTTTATAGATGGTTGTGGAGGTATGAATAGGATCAAGGTTTTCATGGATAAGTTCTTCATCATGAATATCATCTTGATCATGGAAAAGATATAAGTTATGGATTGGTTGGATTTGGATTTCTTTCTCATGGATAGGTATAGGATCAAGTTGCTCATGGATAGCTTCTTCATAGGTAATATCTTGATCATGGAAAAGATAAATGTTATGGATGGGTGGAATGAAAGTAATTTGATCTTGATTAGGATGGGGGTTTGTTGTTTCCACATGCTTAGGATTAGGTTCTTGACATACCTTTTGGGTTGTTTGAATAGAAGTGGAAGGATCTTGGATAGGCTTGACATGTTTTTGAGGGTTATCATCATGAGGGGATGATGGATCTTGGATTGGATTCATCGGGGGAGATTCTTCAATAGGCTCAAGGGGTTGTGGACTGTATGATGGGGTTGTAGGATTGGACATGGCATTGAAAGAGTTTCTTGTAGGTTTAAGGATAGAAATTTAGTGACATGGTTGACTCCTTGCTAGTAGCCTTTGGATCACATCCTTTGTAGGTGTATAGGTAGATGAATGATGTAATGGATGGGTGGATTTGGGTGAAAGATGTAATGGTGTGAGACAAAAGGTTTCCTCAATGGAATACTCTCCTACACCTTTATCCTTGATCTTGAATTTTTGTTCCACAGATTTTGATGTAGAATGTATTGAGCTTGGGTCAACATTGGTTGTAGAGGGTGAAGCTGCACGGTTGGTGGGGATTACAACTTCGGGCTTGGATTGGATGGAATTGTAATATTGGAATGGATCAGGATCACCTTGAATAGTGATTTCTTGGCCATTGTGAGGGAACTTGACACATTGATGGTAAGTGGATGGCACGGCCTGCATTGCATGTATCCAAGGTCGACCAAGAAGAATATTGTATGCTAGTTCCATGTCAAGTACTTGACATACCACATCTTTCACGACCGGTCCCACTCTTATTGGCAACACAACGGTTCCTTTTGATGTTCTTTCTTCTTCATTGTAAGCCTTGATGGTAATTTTCTTTTTAGGATCAATGGCATTCTCTGAAAACCCCAATGCAAGGATTAGTTTTAACGTGCAAATATTTAAACTTGCCCCTCCATCTATTAGGACCCATTTTATTTTATGCTTATGGATGAAGGTTTCAATATGGAGGGATGCATTGTGCGGTTGGGTGATAGACATATCATTTTTTTCTGTGAAGGATAAGAAATGGGGTGTAGTTAGATGACCTACCATGGCCTGAAATTGCTCTTTAGCTAGATTGGCTGGGACGGTAGTTTCCAAGAGAGATTTTTTGAGGATGGCTTTGTGAGATGGAGATAGATGCAAAAGCTCCAAAATGGATATATGTGTCAATGTTTTGTGGAGCTAGTCAAGGACATTGTATTGGTTGGATGTAGAGGATGGTTTGGACGGAGCCCCTTGGAGAGTAATCTTTCCACCGCGAGTGGTCACATTACAATCAAGATTTTTAATTATAGTGATCACATTTACATGTGAGTCACCTTCAGAGATGTGGTTAACAACATAATCATATGACACATTTGTATAGTTGGTGTTGTTACCACTGTTATTGTTTTGATTTGAAAAACCTCCCTTCTCATAGTTGGGGAGCGGATTCTTGAATGCCAAATGGTCGTCATTGGATACGTGTCCATCATTTTTTATTACTTTTTGATCAATCAAGTCTTGAATGATATTCTTTAGTCTTTGGAAGTCATTAGTTTTGTGACCTTTGCTCCTATGATATTCGCAAAAGTCTGAGTCTTTCCACCAAGAGGGTTTAAATTGAGGTTCATAATCTCGCACTGTTGGAAGCGTTATGATATTGTTTGATATGAGCTTCCGTAGGGCAAATTTGATTGATTCCCCTAATGGTGTAAACTTTCGACGAGGAGGAAAGTTTGTGGATCGTGGTTCATTTTTTTGAGGTTTGTTTGATGGTGTGTTGTTTTGTAGATTTGATAGATTGAAGATTGGTTGTTTTGGTACCACATGTTTAGCATCAACGACACCATTGTTTACAATGTTTTTGTTTTTGATCCAAAACCTTGGCTTGTCCATGTTATTACTTGAACTAGGGGTGTCCTTGTAGAGTTTGATTTGCCCCTTTGCTATCAAGGCTTTCTCGATGAGCAGCCCCATTTCAATGACCTTACTAAAAGTAGTTGGACATTGTATTTGGATTTGATAGCTTAGTTCTATGGATAGATTGTGAACAAACATTTCTATCATTTGCTTCTTCGATATGTGGTAGGGACACTTGCTTGCAAGTTGTCTCCATCTTTGTAGGAAAGAGGTGAAGGATTCTCCCCCTTTTTTATTGTTATTACAAAGGTCCAACATGGAGATTTCATGTTCGATATTGTATGAGAAATGTGTGACAAATTTATCCACTAGTTCATCAAAAGTGAGGATGTCGGGAGGTAGGCAAGAGAACCACTCCATAGCTTGTCCTACTAAGCTTCTTGGGAATAGTCGCATAAGATATGTTTCGTTGTGTGCGACTTCTAGACATGCGGCACTAAATTCCCTTATATGATCTCTTGAATCACCTTTTCCTCTATATTTGTCGAATTTTGGAACCTCAAACCTTGAGGGAAAAGGTATCATGAGCAAAGATTTATCAAATGGATAAGGTGAGATATCCTCAAGGGAGTAGTGTTTTGTGGTTATCCCACTTTGGATGTCCACCAACTATTTTTGCAAGGCTTAGATTTGTGTTGTTAATGTGTCCAAGGGATTGAGTGTATCCTTAGCCTTTTCTAATTTAGAAGCATCTTTGTCAGTTTTGGAGGCATCTTTGTCATTTTTGGAGCCATCTTTTGAAGACTTAGCTTCATTTGAGGAATTGTTCTCTTTGAGATTTGAGACATCAAAATATGAGGGCAACTTAGCTCCTTGTTGAGCTAGCATAAGAAAATATTTATGAGGATTTGTGGGAATGATCCTATCCATTATCTTTTGAAATCTTGGATCTTGGAGGTGTTTAAGGATTTCCTCTTGGTTAATTTCCTCTTCATCAGAATCGTGCCCACTATTGTGAAGGGAACCCATTTTTTGCTTTTGTTTCACTTGGGACCTAGTTTGAACCATGCAAGTTTGAGATGTGGGTGAAGTTGGATTGTGAGACTTGGTGGACTTGGTTTGATGTTTTGGTATGAAATGATTTGAGGGTGAATTTGGTTGGATATGTTTTTGATAAGATTTTGCTACAGTTTTATATTGATCTATGTTGTCCAAACAATGTGCTCTTGAGCTAAAAGGTAGTCAAAATAGGGATAGTTGATCACCACTATTAATATAGACTATTCTTTTATCAAGATTACACTAGCACAGTTTCAAGGTGAAGGATGGTTGATCCTGTTATGAAACTAACTAGAATTTGTTTGAATTTGGTAGAGTCTCAATAACGCCTATATGAAAATCTTGGTTTGGTTTGGACAGCAAGATAGTGGTATGCAAAGGTGATGTTGTGAAAATGGTATGAAGATGTGACTGCAAGGTTGAAGTTATTTTCCAAGTGTACTAGAGCAAAAAGGGTATTCAGAAATGGTTTCACTTTTGTCTCAAAATGTACGTAACAGCTCTCTATTGTGTATGCACAGGATTGCAGAAATTTTGCTTTTTTGTTTCAGTTTGTTAGTTTTGGCTTTTTGTGCAAGTTTTTCCGGGATGCTCTAAAGTTTATGGTATTGTTTTTGACTCAAGTTATTGCTAGAAAACGCAGTAAACAAGAAGTTGTCATGATTTTGTTTTTAATTTTTTTTATTTTTTTGATACAATTTTTGATAAAATATAAAAACAAACAAGTACAATCCTAAGGATGGCAAGGGCAATATTTGTCGAATTCCAACTTGGATTTTACTCCAGCCACTTACATAAAGGCAGACAGTTAGTAACTTGGTAGCACCGACTCCCCGTTACAGTGCACACACTTCTCACGCATACCAAGTTGCAATCCCTTTAAAGAGTTGGATTTTCTGTCTCTACACTAAATGAGTGTATTACGTTGGATGGCTTCAGAGGTCTGACCTCTTGCGTCAACAAATAGGGGTTTTTGGATTTCTAAAACAATGGGCTTTTTAGTGTGGGCATCCATTCGAGTGGTTATACGTGCGGCAATTCGCTCCATTATGGAGGCTTCCCAGTCTGAAGAGGTTAGGCTCAACAGATTTTGATGCACCACAAGGGTACTATGGGAAACATTTGTCGGTATAACACAACAGCACCCGTTGTTTGTGACTTTCATCACAAACACAATTTATTTATAGTGACTAGGAAGTGGCTTGGCTTTAGCCCATTATCTCTCGAGGTCATCCCACTTGGAAGAAATGCAATCCCAAGGGCAGGCCTCTTCTAAAGGTTACACAGATAAAACAATGAGTTTGGCATTTTGATCACCCAAAAAGAGGAGAACATAGTCCTATCACCGTTTTCAAACACAGAATACACTGGTTCTTTATCTTCCTAGAGTTAAAACTGAGTGTGTTTTACTCTACCAAGCACAAGAAATTGATAAGATAGCAAAAACTTTGAAAAGATGGTTAATTTTATCCTCCTAAACAAATCTATGTGAAGATTGTTGTTGAAGAATCAAACAAATTACTTTCCCCTAATTAACCTAAATGAGAGTTTCTAGTGCAAGATAGCAATCAAAGATTTGTTTAGTTTTATCCACCTAGGTTGGGACTATGTGCAAGTTGTAATGCAATAATATGATTTACTTCCTCCTAATTAGATCTAGGTGAAAATTTGCATGAAAATGTTAAATTACTTCCTCCTAATTAAATCTAGATGAAGATATGATGCAACTAAATGACTAAACTAGCTTCTACACCTGCAAGATCATTGTGTTAAAAGCCTCCATTTGATGATTAAAATACCTGCAACAAAAGTTAGTACAAAAATTTATCTAGAAAATTTAGGGATCGATTGAACATCTAAAATCTGCATGATAAAAGGGCGATGTTGTGCTATTTGGACTTGGAGAATGGAAGATGCAAGCTACTAGGCCTTGGTGGAGGTGGGTTGATCCAAATGGTCGAGAAGGAACATAGAAAAATGGTGAGACGCCTTGAATCGGTCCTGAAAACAAGAGACAACCGACTAGAGATAAAGATCTAAACCAGTGTGTTGAGGGATACAATGACCTCCTAATGCTTTGAAACAATGGTGATAGCAGCCTGATTGATACAGGTAGTAGAGATTGACCATGGCTTGATTTGCAATCCTATAGAGATGTTGAACACCCAAAATGGGCTATTGGAAATGCCAAAATTCTACACTGTAGGGATGCCAAACAAGATGTGGACAGTATAGTGTCAAGGTCTACAAATTGCAACTAGAAACATAAAGATTGTTGTCAAGAGTCCAACATCAGGTGGTTTAGGAAAACCATGACTTGCCTTGGAGATATAAAGCAGCAACTCTTTTCAAAAGATGAAATGTGACCAATAACAAATGCATCAACTTCAAATCTTCAAATGAAAAAAAAAAACATAGAACCAAATGTAGGGGGGTCGTGATCGGGGCTGATCTAGTGAAGATCCATTAGAGTTGAGACTAGAAAACTATCCCTAGGTGAGCAAATGAAATGGTCGATCAAAGACTTCAACCAGGCGCTTGAAACAATGACTTTGATGAAGCGTTTGGAGGGAAGACTAGTAGAGAACTGCGATCTTCGACCTCACAGTGTAACGAAATGTAAAACTTGGCCAAGATTGTGACTGCTGGTAGCAAACCTTCAAAACATGAACCAAATCCAAACCAGAAACCTTCGACAGAGAGGAAATTGCCCCAAAGTAGAACTAGCAAAAAAAACACTCAAATGGAGATTAAAAATGGGGCTGGGCCCCATGGTGGGTACCAAAAATGTTATGGAAATTATGAACAATAGTTTTAAACAACTAAATATCCAATAATTTCAATGGAAATAAGACAAATGCAAGCAAACAAAAGATAATACCTTTGCAACCCAATTTACCTCATAGCTTCCATTGTTGCCTATCTCGTATTGATCTTATGAATTAGTTGAGCTCTCAGAAGTGTGTACTTCCTTGCTGTTGAAGATGACAATAGGAGAATGGTTGTAGATGGATAATGCAATGAAGACTACACTACAATGTAACTCTATGAAGATGGATAATGGAGATATGGAGCCATGGTTGGATGATTGTGATGGTAATGAGATTATGCAAGTGTAATGAGGATACTTTGCCAAAGGCATGCTGGTAGGATTTCTGCAAAGTAAGATTGCTAAAGCTTGAGTGGATGCAAAATAGGTGTGAGGACCTTACTTTTATAGGCTTAAGAGAGGCCAAGTCCAAGTGTCAATAGATCCACGACTAGAGGAATTATCTGTGATGTGTACGGTTGAGATGGAGTTGACAGAGATAATCATGGGAATTGTTCCTACTACGTTTACAAGGTAGAGGAATAAGTGGATCCATGAGCCACATGTCATTGTGCTCACAAATGACCTATGAGTTAAAGGTTCAAGTCTTTGAGGAGATTGTCGAAGAAGGACTCTTGATCTGTTGGAATGTGAGAGATGAACTAGAATTAGAAAGACAAGTGTCTTTGAGCATAAAGGTGATTGAGAGATAATAGGACACATATGGAGAAGAAATAGGGATGACTAGAGGATAAATAGGACATGTGGGTGAGGGTAATTAGCTAATTAAATATTAAAAATATTTAATTATGTGTGCAACATGGTGAGGTGTAAAGTGATGTGGATTTATGAATTTAAGACTTAGGATAGATGATTTTGTGATTAATTAAATAATTTAGGATTATTTAATTAGATGAGACATTAGAGGAATTAGGATGATTTAATTAAATAAATTGATTTTTATTTAATTTTTGGGATAATGAACCAATTAAATAAATTAGAATATTTATTTAATTGATAGATGAAATAAGAATTAAAATAAATATTAAAATATTTATTTAATTTGACACGAGGCATTTTTAGGTGTATACAATAGAAAGTCATCCAATTGGTTTCATTACCCATTCCAAGACATTTGGAGCATTTTGGTTCAGTTTAATTATCAAATTGATGAAAATTGGAGATTTCTACAAAGGTGATAATTAAACAAGCTATTTTAATATTATTCGCACTTAAGTTCCCTAAGGTTGGAAATATTAAAAGTGACTCAAGTGTTATAGCTTTTCAGAATGGGAAAATGTCTTATTATTTGTCTAGGCACATTAAAGTGAGCAACATCTCTTGGAAAAGGGGACTTATTCTAAGTTGAGGAAAAAATTATTATTTCCAAGAAAGAATTAATTACTTGTGTAACTCCTAGGTGCCTATAAAAGTGAAGTGTGAGCTCATTTTGAAGGTTTATGCTTTGGATTTTGTACAGAGATACTGCTGGTTTTGAACTAGAGAGTTCTTCTTCCTTCTTGAGGACAAAAACCCTCTTGAAGATGTCTAGTTTCAATGGTGAAATATCCTTCCTAGCTGGAAAATGATGACTTCACCCTGAAGTTGCATAGAGCTGAAATAGATTTGAGGATTTTATGAAGTTTTATTGTGTGTTTTTAGTTTATCATTTTGGTATGGGGTTTTTAGAAGTTTGGTGTGTGTAGAAAGAATAATTTGTAATGATCTTTTGTGTGCCCAAGCTGAGTCATACAGGAAAGTTCATACCATTGAGAAGGGTGATTTTGGTTATGATTTTACCTTACCTTGTTGGGAGAAAATAAAGATTGTATATTCTTTGATATGTATTGGCACCTCTCTGCAGATTTATTTCCCTATGATCTAAGCAGAAATTGAGACGTTTTGATGAATTTCATACCCTACAGGGTCGTACGGACCTATGTGAGGGGCATTTGATTTAATGGGCAGACCGCTTCTCCTTTGGGCTATCTTCATCATTCACATGTGTTGCAGGGTGGTTATAAACAGTTTAAGGGCAGTTTGGTGATGATCTTTGGTATATATTTGCATTTATGAGAAGGTAGGCATGCTCAAGTCCGTCATACAACACAAGAAGGAACTCATTTGTGTTACAGACTTGGTCCGCAGAGTCTTTATGTGTCCTTTCAGTTATGAACAACACAATAGTCTAAGTTGGAGATACTAATAGTTTGTGCAGGTTGTTCTTGTGTTGCAAAGACTTATGCATTGCTGATATGATGATCTAACGAGTTATTTCTAAGTAGTATACAGTTTGATGCATCAATAGAATCTTTGTTTTTTGTTGCACAAACATAATAACCCCTGGATGGTTTACCGCCAGTGTGGAGTAATTGGAAAACTTATCTTTCTTGTATCTTCACCCACTGAATAAGTGGATGCCTGCTCATTAGCAGATGAATGTAATTACTTTGTTGCACAATCTTTATTTTATAAACCAAAACACAATATGCTCTCACCTCACCCAATTTCGGAACTTGGTGATCAGAAGTGTGGAGGTGTTTAGTTGGATTCATGCATTATTGTGCTAACATTATGTTATCATTGTTTAAATTTTCAAAAAAAATTGGAGGTAGTTTGTTACAACCTCCTTAATTAAAAAAAATAACTTGTTTCTTACCTTCCAAATGCCAAGATCATGTTCAGATACCACTTGCAATGAAATAAATAGCACAAGAGAATAATATAATAGTAAATATGTTGCAAATACTTGATAATACTTGAGAATAATAAGCCACTTCGAGGGAGCAAACCTCCAAAAGTCTCCAATAAGAACACAATACACAATAGGATTAAGGGTGTAGCATGTTCATCTTGTGCAAGTTGTTTGATAGTATTATCTTCTATTGCAATCATTATGGTAGGTCATTCATATTGCTTTCAACAATACTACAAGTGAAGGAAATGATGGACAACGAGAGTTTGGTTGGGATAAGATTGTGTAGGCATTTTGGTGATGGTCTATAACATCTTCATTATGTGTGTTGAGTCAACTATCTCACCTACATTTGCTAGAAATTAGTTTTGGGTGAATAGAATAAGTTAGAAGGTTATTTAGGTTAGAGGAATATAAAGGGACAAATTTGTCTCTTCAAAAAGTGACTTTATGTTTTGTGTGGTTGCATTTATCTTCCCTCAACTACTGGGCAACATCAATTAAGGAAATAGCCAATTTGTATATTGTTGGTGGGTTGTTCATCTTCTTGAAGTCATGGTGGTGCCTTTCCTTTGATAGGTAACATTCATCTCTTCGCTAGTGGTTGGTATTGTTGGGACGAAGGACATTTGTGTTGCCCTTCAAGGAAACCGTTCCTTTTCCCTATTTTGGCATAGTCAATAGAGGATTTAGGGTAGAAGATGAGGGAATTGAGGGAAACCTAACTTACTATTTATTGTATAGTACTTTTGCACTCATAAGATCTATAAATTATTTTAAATTAAACAATGTTATTAACTCATCTATAATCAATGGTCAACGGGGTTATGGTCAATTGGTAGGACCACTTAGTTCTCATGTTGTAGACCAAGGTTCAATTCTCCCCAAGGACATCTTAGCATTGGTAGGACATGATGGAGTGATAACCCTGCTCCAATGATAGTGTGTGGTAGTCCCGTAGGTGATGGAGATGGAAAGCAAAGAGGAATAAGGAGTAGTTACCCTATAGGAGATAGAAGGAGAAAATATTCAAGCTATAGGAGCAAAGTGATGAAGGGGGTAAATCATAAAACACACAACAACAGAAATAGAATATAGAAAATAGAATATTTCTTTATTGATTTGGGCAACTCATTACATTACAGAAGATCAATTATCATCCGAGGAATCAATCCTCCACAGGCTGCAACACACTACAGCTACACCTCACTAGGCTCTGGAATCTTCTGCCTTCTATAACCCCAAATCAGCTAGGGTTTCTATTTTCCTACCTATTCTTGACTCCACACTTGCCCTCTTAACTCTACTACTGCCCAGGGTTCCCAAAATAGTCATAAATAGCACTTTTTGGCAGCCTCCAGCTAAATTTTAAAATTTGCAACTCCCTCCAAAAGTAGGTCAACTTCCGGGAAGCATAACTTTTGATCCGGGTGTTTGATTGATGAACCGTTTTAAGTGCTGGAAAGATCGTGATGTGAAATATCACGCCAAAAATTTGTAAGGATTTCTGTCAAATTTTTGGGACATTATGGGATGTTTTAGTGTCTCATATCTCATTTCAGAAATTTTCAGGGGCTTTTCAGAAAACAAAAACTTTAATATCTTTCATCTCACAAATGAACTTTGCCTGATTCCTTCGCCAAAGGTCTTATATTTCCTTTATGGAACTTTCTATAAGTTTTTGCTTCAATCCATGCCCAAATGCAAACTTTCCTAAAATGGCAGGTACACTTTCCAAAACAAGCAGCTGCTATTTTTAGCAGTTTTGGAAAAACTGAAAGTCCTACATCATTATTTTGGATATTATGGAACCAAAAACACTAATTATGGAAAGAAATGAAAACAACTACAATGATTTTGAATTAACTTCTTTTTGGGTGATGCAAGATTGCCCTTACACCACTGGATGCTCCTGCATCACAAAGGATGGAGAAGTCAAAGTGGATGCCATATAGGAGGAGGAAGGAGAGGCATTCAAGCCATAGGAACAACATGGGAGTAGAAAGGAGGAGAGATGTTCAAATCATAGGAGTGCTACAGGAGGAATAGGAGTTTAAAATGTAATTGCAATAGTATCCATCACTAGTAAAGCATAAATTAAGGTAATATCCCTACAAAATGGATTGTATGGGATGTAGGTCCCATGAACAAACCCTCACAAGTCAAAGGCGAGGGCCCCAATAAAAACCCCCATTAATTAATCTTAAAAATACATCCATAATGAATTAATATAAATGTATATAAAAAACAATTAATCCAAGTAATTTATAATTTTAAATAGAAATTTATTTACCAACCATAAAGATAATGATAAACCATTATATATATATATATACATTAAATTATTGCAATAATTATTTTCTTAATTTTATAGATTTTTAAGAACATAAATATTTAAAAAATTGATTTTATGCATTTGCTTTAAAAATATGAATATTAAAAATGATTTTATTAAAAATAAATGTAAACAAAAATTTAAATCAAAGGAATAAAATTATATATTAAATTATAAACCAAGTGACCACATAGAAACCACCAACAAAACCACCACAAAGTCCAAGAGCCACATCTTGAAGTTCCAACTATAGATGTTACTTGGAGGATTTGAACTTGGATCTCCATCTTAAGAACCTTATGGCCTTGCCATTAAGCCCAACCCCTTTCACAATTAAAATAAATTTACATTATTATAATACCTTTCATTAATATATATTATATATATAAACACCCCTCTCTCTATATTTATATAAGAAGTGGATAAGTTATATAGAAACCTTTATATAATTTTGTAAGATTTGTACATAACTCAAGTAAAGAAAATAACTATAGAATAACTGTTAAGTAATTTTAATAACTCTTTAAGTATCATTATTGATATCTCTAACTAAAATATAAAACTCCAACTAATGATTAGTATTACTATGGCCGAAATTTGCACAATCCAACAAATTTTACTTCACAATTTCTCGCAATCCACTTTGCTCATATTTTATTTTATTTTATTTTGATTTATTTATGTTTCAGTTTGACTTGTATTTATATACATTATTTTATTTATGTGGGTTTTATATTTATTTGCATTGGTTTTATAAAAATATGTTGACTATATATTTTAATTTTAAAACACTTATTTTATAATTTCTATGTTTTGTTTTTATGCACACGTCAAGTCATCTCTTAATGCAAGTGGGATAATAAAATAAATCTAAAACAAAACAAGATTAGAAAACAAGAAATCAAATCAAATCAAATCAAATAAAGAAAACAAAATGCAGTCCACATATATTTAAAAAACTAAAAGGATAAATATATTTATTTTTTAAATATAAAAACATCAAATTTTTAAAATATATATTATTAATACATACAAATGAAACTATTAAAAAATAACATATAAGTATATAATATTTAACAAAATAAACAATGTAGATAAATTAATAGATATTTTAAATAAATCTATCTAAAAAAGTATTTAAGTTATTTTATTTATTGAATTATTTTATTTTACTTTACACCCATTTAAGAATTATTTTATTTTATTTACATGAAAAATTATTTTTATTTATTTAATATTATTTAATTTACTTTAAAAATATTTAAGAATTATTATTTAAATTTATTTAAATTGTTTATTTGAAGAAGTAAATTACTTAAAACATATCACTAACTATTAAAAGCAAATTAGTGGCCTACCAAAACTTTATGTAATCTCCACCTTCGTCAATATGATTTGCGGATATTCACTTTTGTCCCTTAGAGTTTAGTTGTTAAATAGTATACCGCGTGGAATTTTCTTGTAGCATCTCAAGGGGAAATAAAATAGATTTTATTTTATTTTATTTTATTGTCATTTTTTCTTTTACCAATTATCTAGAGACCAAATCTTTCTAGGCTGGTGATAATCGATGCCTTACATACCCCACCATGGTTAAATATAATATGTTAAGAATGAAAGTTTCCACAAGACTACATAAATGACTAAAATAATAACAACTTACTCCCATTCAAAAGATAGAATATAATTCGCAGAGCACTATGTTGGGTGCAATGATTATGTCCATAGGATGAAAATGTAACAATATTATGAGTAAGGAAAAATTAATCTTTATAATAGGATTAAGAGAGGTAAGCAAAATGCAAGGAACTATAATTTAGCTACTAGTGTAGTACTTGGGTTGTCATCACTATAAATCGTGGCTAATGTAGTCTTTTTAGATTATATGTGATTTGATACGCTGTAACATAAAGATTGTTAAAATAAAGCTGAAATGATATTATGAATAGGAAACTAAGTACAAATATGTAAATGATAATGAGAGGGATTATAGAGCTAAGCTATTTCAATGTGATTGGTTCCCTTTTGATTGGTTGATATATGCTACGATTAGTGCAAAGACAAAAGTAATAATAGTTTGACATGACTTACATGACTTACCTAGGAGTAAAACTACCTATATGGCATTAATAATTTGATGGACGATACTTTATACACAAAAGAAAGATATGGAGTTAAATTGGACATGTCAATCCATGGATGCTTAACATCAAATAAAAATAAGTGCTATCAGTCAACTTTGCATTCAAACTTTATCGCGTACATGATGAAAGTGTGCATATAAAGAATCCTCATAAGTGAATTTTGAAATTGGTTAAACCTCTCATTCTAAACAGGTCAGAGTAGTAAAACAAATCTTTAAAAATTATTGCTCAATTTTCCTATAAAAATAAATGCAATGCTTATTGCAAACAATTCCTTTAACTGATTTATTTTCTGATATAATATAATCTATCATGGGGGCTCAACAATCAGAAAATATAGTTTGTATGATAAATTAACTAATTTTGATAGTCTTCTTCATTCATCTTGCTACATCATCTTCATGCAACTTGATCAAACTGCAAATGAAATTGGTTAATATTAGGTATTTACAAATTTATAAAATGTCATTATAAATAAACATTTCTTGGCAAAGTTTCACTTTGCCAATCTTGAAACATCTTGTTATAAAGTTGTATATAACAATGGCAATCTAATTCTATTACACGATTTGTAATGTTATAGAGATGAACGTGAGATTCTTCAAATAAATATTTTTGGCAACCATTCTAAGAAAACCATTGCCACTTGGTCAAGCCAAAAATTAAATCAGTAAGACATTAATATTAGGCATTTACAAATTTGTAAAATGTCATTATAAATACACATTTCTTGGCAAATTTTCACTTTGTCAAACATGAAACATCTTGTTTTCCTTCATCTTGCTACATCATCCTTGTGCAACTTGATTAAGTCACAAAAGAAATCAATAAGGGGTTAATATTAGGCATTTACAAATTTGTAAAATGTCATTATAAATAAGCATTTCTTGGCAAAGTTCCTCTTTGCCAATCCTAAAACATCTTGTTGTAAAGGTGTATATAATAGTGGTAATCTAATTCTATTAAAAAAATTGTAATGTAAAAAGGAAGAATGTGAAATTCTTCCAATGAATCATTGATACAAGGCTGAGTGTGAGATAAATCTACACTTGTCACTACTTCACAATTGCTTTCAACCAACATTACTTCCCCTTTACATGTATACAATGATTTACCTCATTTTACTACCATTGCTAATACGAAGACCAACTTCACCTCTAGATAAATGGGTCTGGTAAAAAATTATTAATTAGCCAGATTTGTTTCCTTGGTCTTCTCTATTTGTTAATACCAAATTCTTGTAACTAAGAAATGAATGGTTAGCGGTTGATTCTTGTTTATTTTGATATTCATTTTTGTTAAATTTCAAGTCTTTTCTAATTCAACTTAGGGTTGGGTAACCCATTGCAACCCCTAATTCATCAATAAATAGTACAAGTAGAAACTAATACAAGGATGTTTGTATGTATCTAGGCTACATTCAACATAAAGAATTCAACAATTCTCCATTCTAAACATTTTCCTAATGTAAACCTATCCATGCATGATTTCATGTCAACAAAAATAAGTTGTAAGTGCCAAATTCTTTAAATACAACATTTGAAAACCACCTTGTTAGCAAAAGAGGGAGCACAAACCGAAGATCTAGGTATATGCTCTTTAAAGTTGTATTTATACCCCGGTGGTAAGGGGCAAGAAAAGGATTATAACTAGTGTGGTGAAATACAGAACAAATAAATCAATATATACCCACATATGCATTCATCACACTCACATGTCATATAGTATAAACCATCATTTATTCATTAAATATCTTTGCGGTATACAATCATCAGTATCTCATTCTCTCATATATCTTCTATCTTATCTATCTATTCTCATTCATTTGCATTCCATATTTTCTCTCATATCCTTCTTATATTTCTTATTTTCTCTCTTTCTTTCTCTATTGTCTTCTATTCTCTCTTCATAGCTAAACTCATGTCTTGTCCTCAAGACATGTTGGATCTATCCACCAGTCCCTAAAAAGATGACTTGTGTCAAAACTCTTCAAAATATACCACAGTTGTCAAAAAACTTTACAAAATTGCCCCTCCTTATGGAAAAATGTTCTTGTAGATGCCCCTCAATGGAGTATACATATTGTCCCATTGGACAATGGTCGACTGTAGCAGATGGATATGTCCATTTATTTTAGTTAATGTGGAATCACTTACAATAATATAGTCTGGGATCTCAATTGAGTCCAC
Organism: Cunninghamia lanceolata; assembly: GCA_027924645.1. NCBI lineage: Eukaryota > Viridiplantae > Streptophyta > Pinopsida > Cupressales > Cupressaceae > Cunninghamia > Cunninghamia lanceolata. The sequence continues at coordinate 9,546,709 of BSBN01000134.1, forward strand.
CATTTGTTTTGTGCCCACTAGGAGGCTTCTTAAGTGTGAATTGACCACTTCCCTTAATAGTTTTATTTGGACCCTCAAACTTTTTCTTTGATCTTGTACCTACTAGTATTAATTGTGCAAGTTTTTTATTTGTACCCTAAGGCTTGTTGAAAGACACAAGACAACTGAGAGGGGGTGAATCAGTTGTATCAAAACTTCAACTTCTTTAAACCACAATTAATTTCACAATCACTTAACTTATTTCCTTATTCTATTATGAGCATTAAACATGAATAGCAGAATCAAAACATGAACACATCAACACCATACACACATGAACACCAGATTTTTACGTGGAAAACCCTAAACAGGGAAAAACCATAGTGAGTGTTAGCTCACAATATAATGTAGTAACAATACTGAATATCAAAAGGTGGCTCACTGCCAAAGGGCTCACTACCCAGGGCTCACTGTCCAAAAGAATAGATCACTGTCGAGGATTGGCTCACTGCCAAACGATGAACTAATTTAGTAGCACCTACACCATACCTGAGTTCAATTCCATTGAAGTGCAATATAACTCCTCTACTCTGCTCTTCTTTTACTCTTCGCACTTATCTTCACATCTTCGCACAATCACACCTCAAACACAAATTCATTACATGTATTTATACCTATCATCAACCTTGGAATGAACATCAAGGTTGGCATTACAGTCTACAACCATTGGAACTTTCTCCAAGGTCGGCATACATACAAAAATCAAATTAGGACTAGACCTAAACAAACGTGCGGAGCAAGTGAATGAAAGATGAACACATCATGGCTTAGCTTAGACCCAAATACATCTTCACACACTTGGACACGCTTCCACAATCCATGAATCACCTCCGAAACAAGTGTGACAAACCAGGTCGGCCAAAACTTATGCACACATCAAGAACACTTAAAAACATGCTTGCAAGATCTTCATTGTAGCTTGTGGATCAAGCACACACCTTCAACACATTTTGGAAATATCTACATGAACAACATATAATCACTTGGGAGTCGACAAATCCAACTGCAACAGATCTCACTTGAACACCACATATCACTTGAAGAACATATCACATACTACTTCTCAACAGACATTGTCAAACTCTGCTAATTAGAAACTTGCTTTCTGGAGCTTTAAATCACATATCCTTTGGAATGAAGATGACCAAGGACATTATAAGCTTAAGTCCATAACCACAAAGCCAAAATCTAATCTGCGAAGAAATGCAGAGCAAAACACTTTCTCCCTATCACTCTACAAACCTTGCCAAGGACAGTCTTCACACTGGTGAATAGAACTTTTTCTGCACATAGCGATCCGGACCACCAAATTTTGGATTTAGCATCTTCAAACACTTCTCTAAATTATATCGAAAGCTCGTACTCCAGTCTTCAATACAGAGAAATGCGGAGCAAAATACTCAGACAGTGTTCTTTAATCACTCAACAAACATCAACATCAAAAGATACTGTTGGCACCAATGACAACACAAACATGTTGACATCAATGACAACACAAGTTAGTACATACTTGCAACAATCTCCCCCTTTGTCATTGATGGCAACATATGATGTGAAAAACATGTTCTACCATCAATACACAATTCTGCATCAGAACTCCCCCTTTCTTTTTATACCTCTGCACTCTTACTCCCCCTAAGTTTTTCACATGATTTCTCTCCCCCTTTGACATCAATGGAAAAGGGCATCAAATCTCTTCTACTACTCACACTTACACGCTTCTACTCTGAACTGTTTGGAATCATTCTTTACTCCCCTGAATGCAACAATCTTCTCAAACCACTACCTGCTCCCCCTAAGAGGTAGCCTCCATCATCAGTCCAAAAGAAGAAATGTACTTTGAAGTACACTAGACTGATGCACCTCCTTATGTATCTAGTTCAAGGAGGGAGGGGCAATAACCCCTAATTTTTCTCGGAGATACTCAAATTTGTCTTTTGGAAGAGCCTTAGTGAATATATCAGCAACTTGATCTTTTGTAGGCATATACTCAAGTTTTACCTCATTCTCTGCAACTTTTTCCCTCAAAAATTGATACTTGATTGAAATGTGCTTTGTCTTTGAATTCATCACTAGATTATTTGAAATATTTATGGCACTTGTGTCATCACAAAGAATAGGGATTGGTCCATCAAACTCAACTTTGATATCCTTCAAGGTCTACTTCATCCAAAGCACCTGAGTGTAGCATGATATTGCAGCAATATATTTTTCTTTTGCAGTAGACAAGGAAACTGATTCTTGTTTCTTGCTATGCCAGGACACTGTCCTATCTGCAAGGAATATTGCACCTCCACTTGTGCTTTTCCTATCATCAGCACATCCATCCCAATCTACATCTATATAGGCACTTAAAGAAAAATCATTATTCTTGGGGTACCACAAGCCATGATCAAGAGTGCCCTTCAAGTACCTGAATATCCTCTTTACTGCCATTACATGTGATTCTTTAGGATATAATTGAAATCTGGCCACAAGACAGACTGCATGCATGATATTTGGTCTGGTAGCAGTCAGGTAAAGTAGTCCTCCAATCATTAATCTGTACTTGATCAACCTTAGGAGATTCATCATTCTTTCTCAGTTTACAACCATGACCATAGGAGTGCATACTGGTTTAGAGTACTCCTTTCCAAACTTCTTCAACAATTCCCTAACATATTTTGATTGAGAAATGAAAATGCCTTTGTCTGTCTGATTGATTTGCAGTTCAAGAAAGAAATTCATCTCACCACACATAGACATCTCAAATTCTTTTTGCATTTCATTTGCAAAATCCTTGCACATCTCTTCATTTCCACCAAATATGATATCATGTACATAGACTTCAATGATCAGGATTTGATCTTTGCTTACCTTGATATACAGATTGCTATCTGCGGACACTTTACTGAAACCCTGCTGCAGTAGATACTTATCTAGTCTTGCATACCATGTTTGGTTTGTCTGATAACTGGAACCCATCCGGTTGCTCTATGTAGACTTCTTCTTCTAACTCACCATTCAAGAAGGCATATTTCATATCCATCTGATATACCTTGAAGTTTTTATGTGCTACAAATGTCAAAAATAATCTAATAGTTTCCAATCTTGCCATCGGAGCATAGGTCTCTTCATAATCAATTCCTTCAACTTGAGAGTAGCCTTTACATACAAGTCTTGCCTTGTTTCTCACAACTTCTCCAACTTCATTCAGTTTGTTCTGGGTTCCAATCACATTCTTGTTTGTAGGTCTGGGGACAAGTTCCTAAGTCTTGTTCTTCTCAATTTGTTGTAGTTCATCATTCATTGTCTTGACCGAATACTCATCATTGCATGCTTCATTTACTGTTTTAGGTTCTACTTTTGAAAGCAGACAGAGATTTACTTGTTCCTCTACAATCCTTCTTCTTGTCATCACACATTTCCTTTTGTCACCAATAATTTGATCTTCAAAATGATCTCTTTGCACATACCTTGGAGTTTTAGGAGTTCTTATCGAGGCTTCAGCTTGAGTTTCTTCTTCCTCCAGAGCAGATTATTCTTCAATCTGAACTTCCTTTTCGTTGCCTTTTTCAATCTTTTCTGTATAAGTAGGTTCATTTGACTCATATCCATTTGGTTGGATATCTTCATCTACCTTTACATTTGCACTTTCAATGATCTTTCTTAGTCTTTTATTATAGCACCAATAAGCCTTTCTCTTAGTAGGGTATCTAAGGAATATGTCTTCATCACATCTAGCATCAAACTTTCCTAATTCTTCATCTCTTCTGATGTAGCATTTGCTTCCAAAAATTTTGAAGTATTTGACAATAGGAGCTCTACCATACCACAGTTCATAAGGTGTCTTTGTTTCTTTTGCTCTAATTTGAACTCTGTTATGAATGTAGACAGAAGTGTGTATTGCTTCTTTCCAGTACACTTCTAGTAGGTCTGCTTCTTTGATCGACATTGCTTTGGTAGCTTCTTGAACAGTTTTATTCTTCCTTTCAACCACTTCGTTTTGTTGAGGAGTCCAGGGAGCAGACAAATGTCTCTTTATTCCATGTTCTTCACAAAAAGTATTGAACTCATTTGAGGTAAACTCACCACCTCTGTCAGATCTTAAGCATTTGATTCTCAAATCCAATTCATTTTCCACCATAGCTTTGAATGCCTTGAACTTATCTAAAGCTTCTATTTTTCTCTAAGGAAAGTAACCCAAGTCATTCTTGAAAAATCATCAATAAGGAGCATGAAATATCTTTCACCTTGCAGATTTCTTGTTCTTGTGGGACCACACAGGTCTGTATGCACCAGCTCTAGCAAACTGGTAGAGGATTGTTCTTTTCTTTTGAAAGTAGTCTTTGTCATCTTCCCAAACTAGCATTCTTTGCATATAACATTGGCAGGCTTCACAATCTTAGGCAAATCTCTTACAGCTTGAATAATGCTTATTCTTACCAGATTATTGAAGTTAATGTGACACATTATCCTATGTCATAGCCAACTTTCATCTGACTTAGCCAACAAACAACAATTTTCAGCACCTTTCAAATGATAAACATTACCATGAGTCTTCTTACCAACAACAATTAAGGTTCCGGAGCTATTATGTATCTTACACCCATTGTCCTTGAACACAAGATTATACCCTTTGTCACACATTTGTCCAACACTTAGTAGATTATGCTTTAGGCCCTTGACATAAAGAACATCATTTGTATTATGCTTACCATCAAAAGTAATAGATCCTTTTCCACAAATCTTACCAGTTGCATCATCACCAAACCTAACAAGTCCTCCATCATACTTTTCAAACTTAACAAACTTACTCTTGTCTCATGTCATGTGGTTTGAGCATCCACTGTCAATGATCCATTCATCTTCCTTTTCAACATGGAATGCAGACAACTCTCCTGCACTTTCTTCCTTCACACAACTTGCAAGATTAGCAGAAATAGGTTCTTCTCTAAGTGCAATAAACAAGCATTCACTACTATTGCCATCATCAGAATTAGATTCATCATCAGTTACACCTTCATCATCTCTAACATAATAACTCTTTCTTACCATCTTTACTTTGCTTTCATTGATTTTCAAAGCTCTATCAGGACATCTTGAAGCATAATGACCAATTTTCCACAACTGAAGCATTTGAAAAGTAACTTACCTTTGAATTTTCCTTTGTTGCCTCTCTTTATTCAGCTTGTAAATTTGGCTTCTAGCTCTACAAAGTCTTCATCATCTGATTCCACAATAAATTTCTATGATCTAGAAGTCTTAGTTGCTTCCTTGGCCTTGAAAGCAGTCTTAGTTTTCACAGGGCCATCAGTAGTACCAAACTCTCTTATTTCAAAAGCAGTCAGTTTACCAAGTAATTGATCTTTTGTAAGATTGCCCAATTCCAACAACTCTTCAATGGCATGTGACTATAAGATTTGGGAAGAGTTCTGAGTATCTTATCTATAACATCCTCATCCTTTAATTCTCCACCAAGACCCTTGATGCTTCTGACAACTTCATCAATCTTTTGTAAGTAAATTGTTATGTTCTCATCTTCACCCATTCTTATTGTTTCATATGTGGTCTTCAAATTTTGCAACTTGGCCTTCTTGACAGATGCATCACCTTCATAGATTTTATTTAATTTGTCCCAAATCTGATAAGCAGTTTCCAGATTCACAACTTTTGCCATTTTAATGTTAGACAGGGCATTTAACAGAGCATTTTTAGCTTTGTGATTAGCCTCAAACTCTTTAATCTCTTCTTCAGAATCTAGATCTTTAGGAACTGTGTATTTATCTTTGACCATTGCCCAAACATTATAACCAAGAGGAATGAGATAACTTTGCATTCATACCTTCCAATAGGCATAGTCAAATCCATCAAACTAAGGAATGTCTTTCTTGTGTGCCATCCTGAATCTACCTTAAGCTATTAAGCTTTCTTCAAAGGAACCTCGCTCTGATACCAATTGTTGAAAGGCACAAGACAACTGAGAGGGGGGGTGAATCAGTTGTATCAAAACTTTAACTTCTTTAAACCACAATCAATTTCACAATCACTTAACTTATTTCCTTATCCTGTTATGAGCATTAAACATGAATAGAAAAATCAAAACATCAACACATCAACACCATACACACATGAACACCAAATTTTTACGTGGAAAACCCTAAACAAGGAAAAACCACAGTGAGTGTTAGCTCACAATAAAATGTAGTAACAATATCGAATATCAAAAGGTGGCTCACTACCCAAAAGAATGGCTCACTGTTGAGGGTTGGCTCACTATCAAAGGTGGCTCACTGCCAAAGGGTGAACTGATTTAGTAGCATCTACACCATGCCTAAGTTTAGTTCCATTGAAGCGCAATATAACTCCTCTGCTATGCTCTGCTTTTACTCTTTACACTTATCTTCACATCTTCGCACAATCACACCTCAAGCACAAATTCATTACATGTATTTATACCTATCATCAACCTTGGAATGAACATCAAGGTCGGCATTACATTCTACAACCATTGGAACTTTCTCCAAGGTTGGCATACATACACAAATCAAATTGGGACTAGACCTAAACAAACTTGCAAAGAAAGTGAATGAAATATGAACACATCACAACTTAGCTCAGACCCAAATACATCTTCACACGCTTGGACACGCTTCCACAATCCATGAATCACCTCCGCAACAAGTGTGACAAACCAGGTCGGCCAGAACTTATGCACACATCAAGAACACTTAGAAACATGCTTGCAAGATCTTCATTGTAGCTTGTGGATCAAGCACATGCCTTCAACAAATTTTGGAGACATCTATGAACAGCATATAATCACTTGGGAGTTGAAAAATCCAACCACAATAGATCTCACTTGAACACAACACATATCACTTGAAGAACATATCACAGACTGCTTCTCAACAGACACTGTCAAACTCTGCTAATTAGAAACATGCTTTTCGGAGCTTCAAATCACATATCCTTTGGAATGAAGATGACTAAGGACCTTATAATCTTAAGTCCAGAACCGTAAAGCCAAAATTCAATCTGTGGAGAAATATGAAGCAAAACACTTTCTCCCTGTCACTCTGCAAACCTTGTCAGGCATAGTCTTCACAAGTGGTGAATAGAACTTTTTCTGCACAGTGATTTGGACCACCAAATTCTAGATTTAGCATCTTCAAACACTTCTCTAAATCATATCCAAAGCTCATACTCCGGTCTTCAATACAAATAAAATGCGGAGAAAAATACTAAGACAGTGTTCTTTAATCACTCAACAAACATCAACATCAGAAGATACAATTGGCACCAATGACAACACAAACATGTTGACATCAATAACAACACTAGTTAGCACATACTTGCAACAAGGCTACCATCTATGTCCTTCACTGCACCATAGGATGTAGAGGTCTGTATGATTTGATTTTTGAGATTTTATAATTGAATTTTTAGTGCTTTTGTGGATGTGGACCAACCTAGACAAAACTAATACAATGTGTAAGGGATAAAATGAGATTGTTAGATTCAAATGAATAAAACACAATAAAAACCCAAACACAATAGAAGTTGAAAGTAAAGAGGAATCAAAACAAAGAAGTAGAAATACTTACAAAAACCCATTTACCTATCATTTTCCATTGTTGCCTATCTTGCTTTGATCTTGATTTGAAGCCCTCAGAAGCTCTTTTTAGCTTGCTTGCTTGTTTGAAGATGCCAAAGGAAGAATGGCTATTGATTGCTAGTATGATTGAAGATGAGCTTCAATGCACAATAATGAAGGATACTTGGAGAGTGGAATGAGAGAATTTTGAGTATAGATTTGATGCAATAATGAATCCTCCCTAATGGCTTAGAAGAGGGTTCTATTTATAGAATTTCTGAAAATAGAATGGAGGGTGAGGATCTAATGATGAGATCAATGGTCCTCATTATTTGTGAATCTTTAATTCATGATGGATGAATTAAAAATTTAGAGTGGGGGACAATGGGTTATGACATTTGAATTAAAAATCCAAAGTGGGGGACAATGGGTTATGATATTTGAATTAAAAATTCAAAGTGGGGGACAATGGGTTATGACATTTGAATTAAAAATTCAAAGTGGGGGACAATGGGTTATGATATTTGAATTAAAAATTCAAAGTGGGGGACAATGGGTTATGACATTTGAATTAAAAATTCAAAGTGGGGGACAATGGGTTATGACAATGAATTAAAAATTCAGAAGTGGAGGATAATGGGAAACATTGAATTAAAAATTCAATTTGGTGGAGGATAATTGATTTAAAGATTTTATTTTGGAAAATGGAGGATATTAGCTAATTAAATATTAAGAATATTTAATTATATGTGCAACATGGTGAGGTGGAATAGATGAGGTGGATTTTGTGAGGTGGATTTTGGACTTTAGACCTTTAGAAGAATTTAGAGAATTTAATTGGTGTGAGACATAAGAAGAATTTAGGGAATTTAATTAAATAAAATGACTTTATTTAATTATGGGATAATGAGCTAATTAAATAAATTTATTAATATTTATTTAATTAATAGAAGAAATTAAGAATTAAGATAAATATTAAAATATTTACTTGATTCGACTCGAGCCAATTTTAGGTGTATACATTTTGCCCCTCTTTGAAGCAATGTGTTTTATTATGTTGTTTCAAAGAATAAGAATTTTTGACAGTGATACATGCCCCAGTTTGTCCCTGGTACAAGTTTAACGACAGGATGCCCCCTCGAGAGATTGGATGGGAGAAAGACGGCGGGGCGTGAGACAGACAATCTCACGAAGAAGAAGGCGAAGAAATTGGTTAGGATGAAGAAAAATAGGTTATGGTTCAGAGAAACAGCGACAGGAAGCGATCAAAGAGTCATACAGTCCAATATGGGCCACTTGCTATATATAGGAGTTGGGTCCACACAAACTATTCATTTGTACACTTGGCCATAGGTGATTTGTCTTCTAGAGAGCTTAGGAGAGCATGGCAGCTAGAGAGATGGATATTTCGTGCAAGCAGCATCAGTTTGAGCGGATTCGACGGTTCGATCGGCCAGCAGAGGCAGGACCCACGGTATGTAGTTCTTCAAAACTTGTCAAAAGTTGATTTTTGGGTGTATTAATGGTCACGAAAACCAACCAAAATGAATGCGCAAAAACCCTAGTTTTGTGCATATGCGCTCTTATATTGCGCATTTGTTGCGGGATTGTGCATTTATGCTGCAGAATTGCGCATTCACTTGTTTTGCACTTTTGTGTCCTGAATGTGCGCATTTGTGTGTATTGCGCATTTGTTCTAACATGTTACGCATGCATTCTGAAGTTGCACATATTTACTGTGAGTTTGCGCATATGTTTATTATTGCGCATTTGAGTTATGTCATTGCGCATATGTAGGGAATTTGCGCATTTGATCCAATAGGTTGCGCATGTACCAGAATGGCGCATATGTGTCGTGGAGTTGCGCATTCATGGGGAAATTGCACTTTTGTTATTAAATTGTGCATTTGCCCCATGGATTTGCGCATTTGCACCTTTAGGCAAATCAGTTGACTTAATGAAATTAACCCAATTGGCATCCTGATCGATGCGTCAATTGATGAGCGATCTCTGAGATTGCTGAGAATCTAGTCGAGAGATGATATGCTGCTTGATTAATTTGATATGTTGAGTCAATGATAGGATAGCTTGATTGCTTAGAGTAGGTTGTCGATATGGATTTAGATTTTTTTTGCTGATAGTATGCGTTTTTAGTTGCAGGAGGATATTCGGGATGTGTTGACGTCACGAGAGTTGTTCCCGATGCCGTTGTTGCAGCAGTACATGTTGACTGAGATGGATTGAGAGGCTCTAGCTGCGATGGGATTATATCACGTACTCTTCATGCCCGAGGTTCGTATGAACCAGGCGATGGTGACAGCAGCCATGGAGCAATTCCACAGTGAGGATGGGACCTTCCATTTTTCGACAGGGGAGATGGCCATCACTTTGGAGGATGTTTATCAGATTCTGCACCTCCCTATCCAGGGAGAGCTAGTTGAGTACGAGTCACAGCGTGGCGCTGGGCTAGAGGAGTGCAGGCGAGTGTTTGATGATCCTGAGTTGGTAGGGGAGGAGATCTCGTGGCAGGACATGTATGACTATTATAACTACTTCCCAGGCATAGTGGCTGGATTGATTGGAGGCGTAGTATGCCCCGATAGGAGAGCACATGGATTCCCCATTGGCTGGGGACAGGTGCTGGAGAGCATGATTACCGATGGGACTCAGTATGCATGGGGTGTGTGCATGCTTGCACACTTATACAGAGACCTGCATCAAGCAGTATACCACCGAGGCTCTGGCTTAGCGACAGGCGCGTCGCTCTTACAGTTTTGGCTGTGGGAGCATATTGCCATCACACATCCGATCTGTGTTTTTCAGAGGCAGAGGGGTGAGCCCTACAGCTATGGGTATGCAGGTGTGATTCCCCAGCACAGGCTGGGGAGGCTTGAGTACTAGAGGCATGCCTTTGATGGCGTGGATACAGTTGTCTGGCATCCGTACATTGACTGCGAGGTATGGGATGATGAGGCAGCTGAGCTCCTGTATTGTTTTCAGACGAGGTGGCTGATTGGTCAGACTCGGTGTATTTTGGAGCGGCAGATTGTCAGCCGCATGCAACGATAGTTCGGCCGCATGCAGGGGAGACCGCAGGGAGAGGCCCATTTTGCCAGGACCTACGCCGAGCGGTATAGGTGGGGTCCTATGGCTTCTTATGAGGAGGCATTGGTTGATTTTTGATAGATTCTGTATGCAGCCTAGCCGATGTGGAGAGACATAGTGGATGCTAGCATGACGCCAGACTATGAGGAGTGGTTTGCAGCACATCCGTTTCCTCGGTACTCAGGGCCTGGAGAGGTAGCGCCTCATATAGATGAGGGTGACTCAGATGGAGGCAGTGGAGGTGGTGGGGGAGGGGTGGATGGCGGAGGAGGAGGAGAGATCTAGGAGATGATGGGAGGTAGAGGCAGAGGCAAAGAGTCAAAGAGGGGCTCGTGGGGCTGTAGGCAGTTGCAGGACAGGCAGAGGCTCAGGCAAAGGTGTCAATGGCAATGTCAGGGCAGATGCCGCCGCCTTGGCAGGTGGTACAGGTGATACATGGATAGGTGCCAACGCAGCAGGTGGCATAGGCTGAGCAGGCTCCATAGCCTGATGTGTATTAGCAGGTTCTGGTTTCTTTACAGACCCAGATTAGGTAGCTGAGGGATCATTTGAGAGCGGCAGAGTCACGACGGGATGCAGACGCGACTCAGATATCTGAGTTGAGCAGGGAGAGGGATGCAGCCCTAGCTAGTACGTGGACTGCGATAGCAGAGTGAGATGTAGCCGTGATGGCCATGGGTACTGATGGGACCACTAGCTTCCTGATGGCACAGGTACAGCAGGCACAGGCCCAGATAGCTCAGCTACAAGGTGATCTTACTAGATCCCAGGCATAGACTCAGTATTACTGGGGCTTATATCACGGTGTTGTGCCAGCTAGTTAGAGAGCTGTGACCTTCTGGAGCCAGTCAGGGGCGAAGCAGAGAGCAGGTGGGTCTCGGTCTGTGGGCTCAGTGAGGGGTCCACCTCCGTCAGGGGGGGATAGAGGGGCAGCCAGTGCGGGGAGCAGTGTTTCGCGACAGCAGGGTTAGACAGACCCTGATACTTGTACCAGTTTTTTGATCGCTTTGTAGCGCATTTTTGATAGATGGCTGAGATAGCCACCCTATGTATTTATCATTTTCTGAGACATGTATTACCATTTGTTATATGTATACACTTATGGCATGGCTCTGGGTTTTGGACAGAGATCTTTGATATATTGTACATTTGGACATGTGTTTATGTGATGATGATATGCTATGGATGCACTTAGGTGTTATGATGTGTGTGTGTATGTTATGCAAACTAAATGGATGTTCAGAATGCTTTTGAGTTACGCAAATGCTAATGTGTATGGATGTGGTTTATGCATTTTGATATGTATGTGATCTATGTTTTTGATTGTCTTTTTGATACGATATATGGATGCACCATGTATATGGATGATCTAAAATGTATGGAAACTTGATCTTATGGATTTATTATGTATGCAAATGATGTAATCATGTGAAATGACTATCTCATGTGATGTGATATGCAACTTATATGCTATGTGTTTGATATGTCCAGATGTCCAGATGTACTCAATCGACACAGAGATGGTATAGACGAATGGAATAGAAGAAGACATGGAGAAATACTGACTTATGTTTGTGATATACTGCAGGGTTTGCATTATTGTGCAGATGATATGGAGTTGCTGGATAGGAGATGGATGCGGATATGGATTTGTCATCTTCGCAAGTCTTTTTGCTTTCATCATTGGGCATTTTTTGGTATTTTTTCGCTTTTTTGAAATGTTGTAAGAAAATACAAGCATCTGGGTATAATGAGACCGAGATAACCTGAGTATTGCTTACATGGATTTTGATTTAGCAAGTTAATACAAGCATCTAGTCAAAGTTGAATCTAGATGAACTAAGTACTTCTTGCATTTCAACAAACAAGGGTGGCCCCTTTTCATGTTTAGACCTCGGAGTCCTCAATGATCTTTTGCCGATCACGTCGTTAGACAAAAGTCGTCACATTACTAAAGTTTGATCCACAAGCAACAGACAAAGAAAATAATCATGCCCCCATCATAGCATCTCTAGCTTTTGGTATCCTCGAGTAGCATAGAAAGGCATGATAGCATAAATCAAGACTCTGAATCTAACCAACACAAAACATTCTTGCATTTAGATGTGTCTTTTTGCCATAATTGATATGAGATTTAGCTTGAGTGTTTCGGTATGGTGCTCTGTTTTGCCTTGGACAGGTTGATGTTTTTCGTCAAGATTTTTGTTTGGATGTAATTCTGAAGCAAATGATATTTATGGAAGCTGCAAGGGAGTGCCAATAACAGACGAGGACTTAAATGTTGATGATTAGGAGTGTAAGATGAGTAAAATCCATACTCTAAGAACACAACGAGAGATCTGTAAAGAGTGCATAGAGGACAGAGAAAGCTGTGAATTTATGCGTAAATTGGAATATAGAAATGAGGAGATTCATATGCATCTTTTCTGAGGTAAAGAACCTCCTAGGTCCATTTTAGCTTCCTCTGGGTCTTTATCTGATGTTTGAACGGTGCCCATCAAAGAGGTCTCGGAAGACATCGACAAATGGTAACTCAATTAACTTGAGAGTTTCTGGATGCACAACCGTGTATCAATTGAAGATGATGAGGGATTTTTGTTTGGAAGCAGACTTTGTTGCCCTTGTTTGTCTGGCAGGCGGTATCACAGTCCTTATTGGCATCTCCTTTTAGAACGATGGCATTCAAGAATCCAAACCCGCAACTCCTTTTAGATCTGGGGCTTTACTTTATGATTATAGCTTTGGGACATGCGTTGCTGATATGCTTTCAGGTGATTAAAGGCCTGTTGCCTTCTTTCTTCCAGTAGTTCTAACTCTTGGAGTCTGGTTACTCTGTACTCTTCATCTGATATGAGGCCTTTTAATGAGACTCTCAGTGATGGGATCTCGACTTCAATGGGCAAGATAGCTTTAGATCCATAGACTAGGGAGTATGGGGTTGCACCTATGGGTGTGCGGATGCTTGTGCGGTAGGCCCACAGCGCGGGATTCAGTTGGACATGCTAGTCACGGCCAGCATCATTGACAGTCTTTTTTAGGATTTTCAGAATGGTTTTATTAGATGCCTCAGCTTGGCCATTACCTTGTGGGTAGTAAGGAGTGGAGAAGCGGTGCTGTATATGGAATTTGTCACATAGTTCCCTGACATCTTGGTTCTTGAAGGGTCGTCCGTTATTCGTGATAATGGACGAAGGGACACCATAGCGACAAATGATATAGTTCAGGATGAACGAGGCAATCTGTTTGCCTATGATGTTGGCTAGAGGCATGGCTTCAATCCACTTCGTAAAATACTCTGTGGCAGTGATAATGAATTTATGGCCGCTTGAGGAAGGAGGGTGGATCTTGCCCACTAAGTCGAGTCCCCACTGACAGAAAGGCCAAGGAGTCGTCAACGGCTGAAGCTCTTGTGCTGGTGCATGTATTAGGTTCCCATGGATTTGACACTTTGTGCATTTCTTTACAAACTGATAGGAGTCTTGTTCCATTGTTGGCCAATAGTATCCCATGCGTATGAGTTTTTTAGCTAAGGTAAGTCCAACAGAATGAGCTCCGCATATTCCATCATGTATTTCGCTTAGAGCAGTTTGATATTCCTCTCTATCTAGACACCTAAGGAGAGTACCATTGAGACCTCAGCGATACAGGGTGTTAGCAACAATGGCATATCGGGATGCCTGTCGGATGAAGGTTCTTTTCTGGTTATGGGAGAGGTTGGGTGGAAGTGTATTCTCTTTTAGATAGGCAAATATTTTACCATAGAGAGGGGAATCAGTTCCTACGATGCGGTAGATGATATGGGAATCAGGAGTGTCATAAGCAGGATGAGAGACTGGCTCTACTAAGAACTCATATCGTGTTTGATTGCCTGGAATGTCGAGAAGAGATGCGATTGTAGCCATGGCATCTGCAGCTTTATTCTCGATCCTTGGTATTTGTTCAAATGATATCTGAATGAAATACTCCTTGAAGTCATCTACCATGTGTTTATAAGGAATCAGTTTCTCATCCTTTGTTTGGTAGTCATCATTTACTTGGTTGATGACCAATTGTGAGTCACCATAGACTTGAAGTTCCTTGATGTTCCACTCAACTGCTAGCTTGATGCCGATGACCAGGGCCTCATATTCTACTACATTGTTAGTGCAAGGGAACATTAATCTGTATGACTTTGGAATAGTATCACCATTAGGCATGATCAACAAGATACCTGCCCCCAATCCATGTTGAGTGTAGGAGCCATCAAAGTACATTTTCCAGTTTGCTATGCTAACATGGAAGATAGACTCATTTGGAAATTCAAAGCTCAGGGGGTTGTCATCCGTTAACGGTGCCTCTGCTAGTTGATCTGCAAGCACTTGTCCTTTTATTGCTTTTCTATCCACATATTCTATGTCAAACTCGCTGAGAAGCATGACCCATTTTGATAATCTACCTGTTAAGGCCACCTTGTTGAGCAAGTATTTCAATGGGTCAATCTTTGCCACCAGTTTAACAAAGTGTGACAGCATGTAGTGTCTCCATTTTTGCGAGGCAAAGACAACAGCTAGACATTCTCTTTCTATTGGTGTGTATTGTACCTCGTATCCAACGAGTGTTCAACTAATGTAGTAGATAGCCTGCTCCTTTCCATCATAGTTCTGTTGAGCAAGGAGAGCTCCCAAAGCCATTGGTGTAGCTGAGATATATAGTAACAGAGGCTTGCCTTGAATTGGTGGCATTAATACTAGTAGCTTCATTAGGTAATCCTTTAGCTGTTGAAAAGCCTGCTCGCATGACTCGTTCCATTTGAATGATACATTTTTGTGCAGCAGATGAGAGAATGGGTGGCACTTATCTGCCAGTTGGGAAATGAACAGTCTAATAGACTGTAGTTTGCCCTATAGGGATCTCAATTGAGTCAAATTTTTAGGAGGTGGCATCTCCATTATGGCTTTCACCTTAGCGAGATCAACTTCGATACCATTTGCTGATACTATGTAGCCCAGTAGTTTTCCTGATGTAACCCTGAACACACACTTTTTTGGATTAAGTCACACATTGAACTTCTCCAGTCTGTTAAATATCTTGTCCAGTACTGCTAGATGCCCTTCTCTTGTGAGAGACTTTGCTAGAATGTCATCGACGTAGTCTTCCATTATAGTATGCATCATATCATGGAATATCGTTGTCATGGCTCTCTGATATGTTGCCCCAGCATTTTTTAGACCATGATGCCCCAACAATAGGTGCCCCAAGGACATGTAAATGCAGTTTTGTGCTGGTCTTCTGGTGCAATCTTTATCTGATTATATCTTGAAAAACCGTCCATGAGAGACAACATAGTATGACCTGCCGTGAGATCAACAATCATGTTGATGTTGGGCAAGGGGAAGTCATCCTTCGGACAAGCTTTGTTTAGATCCTTGAAGTCACTACAGATTTTGACCCTCCCATCTGGTTTAGCCACTGGTATGATATTTGAAACCCATTCAGGATAATCTATGGGCTTGATAAACCCGACATCTAGTAGTTTCTTGAGTTCTTCCTTCACCATGAGGGCCACCTACGGATGCATCTTTCTGAGCTTTTGTTTAACAGGCTTAGCTCCTGGAGCTAAGGATAAGTGATGCATGATGAGATCTGGACCAAGTCCTGGCATGTCGGTGTAGGTCCATGCAAAGTTGATTTGTTTTCTTCTGAAGAAATCTATGAATGCTGGTTTTTCCTGCTCGGTTAGAGCCTTTGCCATGTGAGCCATTCTGGGATTATCTCCTGTGTTGACATTGACTGTTTCTACCGGTTCTATCAAGATCGATGACCTTTCCTGATGTGTAAGATTGGGGAGGGAGTCAAGCCTTCCATCCTTTGGCACCTCAGAGAGGTTTTCACCGTTGGATGCGTCTTTGTTTTTACTTTTTTGATGATCTAACACTGTCGCGGAGCAATTTTCACCATTAGATCGTTCTTTTATTTGGATGTTTTTGTGACTGAAAGGCTTGGCTCTCTCTCCAAAATATGCCTGCTCATTGAGTTCAATAGTATAGCCAGCCCTGTGGTCTCCTGCGGGTATATGGTATGAAGAAGAGGATTCCCTAGAGGAATTTGGGCATAGTAAGGATGGCAAAAGAAGTCTCTCCAATTGTTTAGAAGAGGGTTCTATTTATAGATTTTCTGAAAATAGAATGGAGGGTGAGGATCAACTGATGAGATCAACGGCTCTCATTTTTGTGAATGTTTAATTCATAATGGATGAATTAAAAATTCAGAGTGGAGGATAGAGTGGGTTATGACAATTGAATTCTTAATTCAACTTAGTGGAAGCATGATTGAATTTCAAATTCAATTGTGGGGGACAATTGAATTAAAGATTCATTGAGTGGAGGATAATTGAATTAGAAATTCAATGGTGGAGGGCAATTGAATTAAAGATTCAATTGAGTGGAGGATAATTGAATTAGAAATTCAATGGTGGAGGACAATTGAATTAAAGATTCAATTGAGTGGAGGATAATTGAATTAGAAATTCAATGGTGGAGGACAATTGAATTAAAGATTCAGTTGAGTGGAGAATAATTGAATTTGTAATTCAATGGTGGAGGACAAATTAAGTAAAGATTCAATGGTGGAGGACAAATGAATTTAAGATTCATTTTTGGATAATAGTGGGGGACAATTGAATTAAGAACTCAATTTTGGATATTAGCTAATTAAATATTAAGAATATTTAATTATATGTGCAACATGGTGAGGTGGATTTTGTGAGGTGGATTTTGGACTTTAGACCTTTAGAAGAATTTAGAGAATTTAATTGGTGTGAGACATAAGAAGAATTTAGGGAATTTAATTAAATAAAATGACTTTATTTAATTAAATAAAATGACTTTATTTAATTATGGGATAATGAGCTAATTAAATAAATTTATTAATATTTATTTAATTAACAGAAGAAATTAAGAATTAAGATAAATATTAAAATATTTACTTAATTAGACTCGAGCCAATTTTAGGTGTATACACAATGTGTTAACATTATTGCAAGTTCCCTACATGTTGTTAATGCTCATTTCTAGTTTGGCTTGTGCGATGGCACACTTCCTTCTTATCTCTTCCAATTGTTTTATTTTTTGTTCTGCCAACAATTCGTATTTAATATTTTCCTTTTATCTATCCTTGGATTGGAATTCTTCTAGAATCCTACTTATTACTGACCACTTGTTGATCCAAAGGTAACAAAAGTATCTCTACTTATTTGTGGTAGGTTTGTTTATACATCACTCAATCATTCTTCTATAGACTCAGTTATATCCACATATTGCTTTAATAGGCTCTCCCTCACAATGTTATGTGGTATAACTCCTATCTAAAATTCTTGGATAGGGAAAAGATGTGTGTAATATCTACCTATGGACCAGAGGGTGAAGGTTTAAACAAAGTTTATGGTAGAGTTGCTATAGGTCACAACTATTTTTGTTGAGCAATAAACTCCTTGATCTTTTCCGTGGGGTCCATAACTTTAGATGAGGTAAGATTTGTCAAAATTTTCTCATCAAGAGATTTTTCTATATTGGTTTCCCCCTCTACCTCTTTTCCTTTCCTATGTTGGGTCTCTTCTTGATTCTTTTTATCTACTTCCTTATTTTGTGGTGTACATTGTGGTGGTTGCTTATCCCTTTTACCATATGTGGCATCTCTTGTAGGGTTTGTTTTTATTGTTATATCCTTTGTTCTTATGTTCTTACTTCCTCTCTATTGATAGGTACTGCTATCTATATTTGCTCCATTTTTTTTTCTTTTATTTCCTCATCTAGCACTATTTATAGACCTTTTGTGTGGCCTCAATGATTTCTTTTCTAAACCTTTATTTTTCTTCTTCTACCTATGACAAGAGAGTATCTACTCTCTACTTTGACCTTAGTTTTGTAGCTTGCATTTGTGCTAATTTATCCCTAAAATTAGGAGAAAGATATGTTGATACTTGTTAAAGGGCCTCCTTTCTAATATTTTCTTCTATTTGTGTTGCTTCTTTTCTTTTCTCTTTTATGTTATTCACTAACTCTTCCAGGAAGTCCTTTATTATATCCCCCATTAAGTGAGGACTTTCTGTGATATAATCTAACATGGATTCTAGGATAACTTCTTTATTCTTATTAGATATTGACTACATACATTTGTGTTGTCTATAAAGACATGCATAGTGTGAACAAAGACCTATACAACAATTGGACATCCATGATATCCTCTTGTTCCTCTTTCTTTTGTTTGAGGTGGCTAAGACACCTTTATTTTCTTCCTTTTTCCTCCCTTTTCTTCTACCTCTTTTGTTTTTCTCAAGGGGACCTCTACAACCTCTTATTCATTTTATTCCTCTGCAACTTGTGTGAATTTTCTTTTGGCTTTTTGTTTTGGCCCTACCTTTGGTTGTGAGGAGCTTAATTCTCCTTTTCCCTTCTCCACACGCATTTGTAGGAGGGCCTTTAGTGCTTCTCTAACAAGTGGTTCTATTATGGCTTCTTCTAATTTTTCTTTTTGCAGTGGTGTGGTGGTCAATTTTCTCCTTGTGGATGGATGATCCCATAATAGTGTGTCCCACTTTTTGGCCTGAGTGAGACACTCAAAATCACCATTTTTCAATTTGTGTCAATTATAGGGAACAAGTGGTCAAGAATTTAAGGATGATGTAAACTAATGAGTTGTGGCATTTTCTATGTAGATTCAAGCTATAATTTTTTTAATTTTTTTAAGAATTATTTCTATAATTTTTTATGTTTATTTTCCAATCATTTTTTGTTTTTTCTATTATTTTTTATTGAGTGATGTCATTCCATAACACATAACTTTCACTACAAATATAAAAATTTCATGACTTATTAGAATTAGCTCATTAACTCCAATGACTAGTGCATGAACATTTTTTAGTATTGTTTTACTGAAAAAATATTATTATTAATTTTTTAATTAGTACTAACAATGATTTCAAACCTATATTATTTCGTAGTTCATATTTCTCTTAAAATGTATATCCAAATCAATTTTTACTTTTTTCATTGAAATAGGGACATCTATTTGGAGCATAGTGCATTTTTTAAAAAAAAATCTAACAATGTTATTTTTCCTAGTGTCTTGAATAGAGGTCATTGATTTTTCGTAACGGATATACATTCATTACAAAATTGGAAAAAATATAATATTAAAGAAAACATAATACATTATAATTTTTGTAAAGCTAATACTAAAGGCTACATGCTTGCCAAATGGCATTTCTAAATGACTCTATTTGACCCCCAAAAGGTGAAGCAAAATTGCTTTTTTGTTAGCATTTTGATAGGTGCGAAGAAGACTCCATTGGGATTTGATTTAAGCCCAGGGGGTTCTATCCAAGGGGGTTTGATCTAACCCCCTTTAATCAAACCCCCTTAGATGGAACCCGCTAGGCTTAAATCATTATTTTTTCTAAAAAAGATGTGATTTTAAAAAAAAAATCAAGACATCCCACAAGTGCGACACACTATTGTGGTATCAATCATATATCTATAGAGATCTTTCCTCTAGATCTTCTTCTCCTAATTTATCATGTTTTTTGTAGTCTCTGATTTCAAACCCCAAGGATCTAGATTTTAATCTATATGACCATTGCACTTGTACTTCCCCCATTAGCGATTAATCGAATATCTTTGTAATAATCAGAGGTTGTGGATCCTTTTTGATTCCCCATTTTTTATGCAATTTTTCTTTACACTTTTCTAATTTCTCCTAAGTATCCTCCTTCATCTTCTTATCTACATGCTTATCATAAGTACTAAATATTCTACCTTTGGGTCTTGGGTAGCACTAGTAATGCGTTTTGGTTGACCTCTGCCAATTCATTGGTGACTTCATACAAGAGTCTTTGTACCTATGAGGTGCACAAATCTACTACCTCCACATACACAAAATCTATGTTGGCAACAAATGTGATTTCTTTCTAATACTTTTGCACTATTTGTGAGGATATGTGGTCTTTATCCTATATCTCTACTTGAAAATTCTTGAAAAACTCCCAATATGCCTTTCAAAATGATGTTGCTTGTTTAAAACTCTTCATGTGTGTGTTAATTTGAGATTCTTTTATTCTCTTAGTTGACCATACACAACCCCCATATGTTGTTAACCATTGCATGTCTAAGTAAAAAAGCAAGGTAAATGATAAGGGAACCATACCTAAACGATAATTTGTATCCCACATAGATCAAAATCCTTTTCATTGATGATCATATTGTATGCAGTGAGAATGGTAGTTCTAGTCATCGAGTTTTCCCTATTTGTATAGTAGATTTTGTGTGCTATTCCCATTGTCGCATACTGCACAATAGGGTTTGTAATGTCCTTGACTAATAGGTTGCACCCATCAAATGTTACACTAGTTAATTCTATTACCTGTTTGTTTTTCACCTTTTCCTTTAGAGTTCTTTATCACATAGCCTTGTTATTGCCTTGATTGCTTGTTTGATAATTTGATAAGGTTGCTCCAAATATATTAAATATGCATGTATACGAATTAGTATCAATCTCACCCATGTTGGCTCTTAATAGAAAATTGGAAAATTTACCCAAGTATTGAGTTTCAACTCCTCATTTCTTTTATATTGTGGCAAATATTCTATTGTACCCATGTTTTGGTTAACCCTTGTCAAGAGTAACATGGTATTTTTAAACTTCTCATGGTCTATCTATGATAGTTTTATATGTATATATTTCCTTACATCCTCTATGTACAACACATAAGCTAGAACATTAGAGAAGGCCCGTCGATGTCTAGCTCCATGGCCTTCCATGGGTGCTTCTTATATTTAGGTTGTGGGTTATGCTTTGCATCGACCAATATTGGAGCTACCATCTTTTAGTTAGGATTTTTTGTTCTTTTCACCATTAATATTCCTCCTTTTCACATAATCTTTGTCTTCATTTTTTCCTTTCTTACTCACTCACATCTCGAGTTTTTCAACATTTTTTCACCACACCACTTCACTCAATTCAATTCTATAGTTTCCTTTTCTCTCAACTCAACCCCTTCAAACCCTAACTTCCAACACCTAGATCTCTCAGTATTGTCTTTCTTATCATACACAACTCTCTTTGGCATACAATGTTCTTCTGTATTGCTCCTCATCACAATTTCATAGCTAACTCTCCCTTCTTTATAACACTTGGCTTAACATGCTAATTTACTTTGCAGTATACTTAGCTTTGCACTTAAATTTTTTTAGTAATTTATTTTGCTTGTTGTGGGATTTTATACAGAATATCAACGTCACTTTTTGAATTTAATGTTTTACCTACTTCTTTTCCCTACATTCTTTTGATTAGTGTCTATTCATGATTTGATATTTTTTGCAACCATTGTTTTACAAAATTACACCTTTTGGTTAATACACAATAACATACGTATTTTACCCTTGTATTTATCCCAATCTCCCTTATGTCTTTTGTGTTAGAAATGAAAGCAACACTACTTTAATGGAAATCTGATTCAAATAAATTTTAGCAATCTTTTAAGTGTGCATTAATAATGGAGATTGTAATAAAACATAAACCCACAATACATAAATATACCAGAAGCATAATGAAGAACATAACACAAGTGTTTAACGTGGAGAAAACCCTTTCAGGTAAAAAACTCCACCAAGAAAAGAGGCCAAGTTGTATTATCTTCACAAAAGGAGATTACAAATACATTCACTTCCTCTGTCCTTCAACCTTCACTCCAGCAGAACCTAGGTACCTGTAAACTATTATATTCCTCTCATCTACTATGCTATGGTTTATATAGAATTTACACAACCTCAAGACATTAAATGACTTCTTACAAGCCCATAACACTTGTCAAGAGTCAACAACACAACCTTGGGCGTCCATGGCCAAGAATAGGGTCTTACAGGATCATAAATGCTGTCATACATGCATCCTACACTTGGGAAAAAGTGCCCATGCAAGATTGAACGCATTGGGGCTAAAAATAACCACTTACAGCATCTTATGACGCATCATATGCTATTATTAGTGTCATAGATTCTTATGACAACTTACAGTTGTCATAAAATCTCTTACACCTTCTTACATCATCTATGACATGGGTCATAACACTAAAAATAGATTATTCCTCCACATGTGCACCCCACTTTGACCAATTACCATTTACCATAGTAAATGACATCCCGTAACTACCACCGGTAACTCTGGGACTTACTGTCCGGTAACTCCGAGACTTACTGTGTAGTAACTCCGTAATTACCATGGACAGTAAATAATTTTTACCACTGCCGGTGAAACTTGTACATCCCTTATGGGTAATTACAAATTACAAACAATAAATGGAATAAATACAATATTGGGATTTACAAGGTTAATGGCACCTTATCCCAACATTCTCCCACTTGACATTATACATTGTAAATCAACCCATAGGAAATCAAATGAAAAATAATCAGGCACTAGAAACAAGGCCCATGGCCTCTCTGCACCACATTAACTTCTCTGTGCTCACAGGCTTGGTCAATGAATCTGCAACATTCTCCTGAGTGTCTATCTTCTTCAATTCAATCTCTCCATTTGTAACCAACTCTCGAACAAAGTGATACTGAACATCAACATGCTTAGTTCAAGCATGATACATAGGATTTTTGGCCAAATATATAGCACTCTAGCTATCACAACCAATCTGAATGATCCTGCAATCAAAACCAATACCTGTACATAGTCTCCTCAACCAAACTGCCTCCTTAGAAACATGAGTAGCAGCCATATACTCTACTTCTATGGTGGACAAAGCAACTCTGGGATGCCTCTTACTCATCCAACTCACTGCACCTCCAAACAAAGTACACATAGCCACTAGTGGACCTTCAACTATCCAAGTCACCTGCCCCATCTGCATCAACAAAACCTTGTATGTCCAAAGATTTATCATCATTATCAGTACTAGAATAAACCAAACAATGATCAGGAGTACCTGTAAGATATGTAAACACCCTCTTTGCATAGTTCCAATGTTGTCTACCAGGGTTAGACATAAATCTGCTCAAAACTCCCACTGCTTGGGCAATATCTGGTCTAGTGTAAACCATTGCATACATCAAACTCCCTACAGTACTAGCATATGGCACATTAGACATATCCTCAAGATCATCCTCAGTCTTTGGACACATATCTAATGAAATCTTAGTACCAATGGGTAAAGGAACTCTAACTAGATTACAGTCCTGCAAACTAAACATCTGCAAAATAGTATTCACATACTTACTTTGTGACAACCAAAGCTTTCTGTTAACTTTGTCCCTCCTAATCTCCATTCCCAAAATATACCTTGCAGTACCAAGATCCTTCATCTCAAATGCACCTGAA
Source organism: Cunninghamia lanceolata (assembly GCA_027924645.1). Lineage (NCBI taxonomy): Eukaryota > Viridiplantae > Streptophyta > Pinopsida > Cupressales > Cupressaceae > Cunninghamia > Cunninghamia lanceolata. The sequence goes on from BSBN01000134.1 coordinate 9,570,788, forward strand.
AGTTGGGCTTTAAGCTCACTGACCATACCCTTAGTATTGTTGAAAAACATGTCATAAACATACAAAGCAATAACTAGTATAGAATCATCAACACAATGAATGTAAACACAATGATCCTCCTAGATGCTAACAAAACCCAATTTCAAAACAAATGAATCAAACTTTTGATACCACATTCTGGGGGACTGTTTTAGACCATAAAGAGACCTCTTTAACCTGTAAACCTAATATTATTTTCTTTTTACCTCAAAACTTGTAGGTTGTTGCATATAAATTTCTTCTTCAAGATCTTCATGCAAGAATGCAGTCTTAACATCCATTTGCTCAATCTCCCAATCATAAGTTGCAACAATGGATAAGAGAAATCTAATAGAATTCAATTTAACAACAGGAGAGAATATCTCACCAAAATCAACTCCCTCTCTCTGGGAGTAGCCCTTGGCTACCAGTCTAGCCTTGTACTTCTCCAATGACCCGTCTTCTCCAAACTTCTTCTTGAAGACCCACTTACATCCTATGGCCTTTCTTCCTTTGGGAAAACGAACAAGATCCCAGGTGTTATTAGAGTCTAAAGCCATCATCTCCTCCTGCATGGCTAGCTGCTAAGACTCACTATCATCTATAGAAATAGCTTCCCTGTAGGATCTAGGTTCATCGTTAGTACTCAAAAAAGCATATACACAACAAAAATTTGGTGGGCTATACTTGTCAACTGGATTTTGTTGTCTTGCAGATCTCCTCAAGGGTGGAGTAAGAGTCTCAACTTGTTCTTCTGCATGATCATCTGCACTAACTTCTTTTGTAACAACAGACTCATCTTCATCAGAACTACTCGAATCTTCTTCTTCTTCTTCACCCCCCAATCCATCATTCTATTCTTCCTGAGGTGCATCTTGCTGCTCTAAATCAAAGTGCACCTCCTTTACCTTTTCATCTTTTTCTTTTGGCTGCTCAGGTTTAGAAATAGCTCCAAGTTCTCTGAAAATTACATCTCTAGAAAAGATAATCTTGTGGGTTAGTGGATTCCAAAGCTTATAACCTTTCACATTATCACCATATCCAATGAATGTACACTTTTTAGCCTTTGGATCCAAATTAGATCGCTTTTCCTTAGGCACGTGAACAAAAGCCTCACAACCAAAAACCCTTAAATGTGAAATAGAAGGTTTCTTACCTGTCCACACTTCATAAGGTGTCGAATCAAGAGCCTTACAAGGAGATCTGCTTATCAAGTAGCAAGCAGTACACACAGCCTCTGCCCAAAAGTATTTATCCAACTGTGCATCACTAAGCATACTTCTGGCCTTTTCCATAATTGTTCGGTTCATCCTTTCTACAACACCATTTTGTTGTGGTGTATACGGAGTAGTCTTTTGTATGATTATACCTGCATGCTTGCAAAACTCATCAAATTCCTTAGAACAATATTCCTCTCCATTGTCAGATCTTAATATTTTTATCTTTAAACTTGATTGGTTCTCTACTAAGACTTTGAATTCCTTAAACTTAGTGAAAACTTCAAATTTATGCTTCATAAAATAAATCCATGTAAATCTGGATACATCATCAATGAAGGTTACAAAATAATGAGATTTTCTGATAGATTCATTATCCATAGGTCCAAACACATCTGTATGAATAATTTCTAACTTCTCTTTTGCTCTATTGCTTCTTGAAGGAAATGATTTTCTATTTGTTTACCAAACACACAATGCTCACAGAAATCAAAGTGCTCATCAGAATAAGAGAAATCGTCCAACAAATTTTTATTCTTAATAGTTTTTAGTACATTATTGCTTGTGTGGCCCAATCTACGGTACAACAACATACAAGTGTTTTCAGAAGCCTCAGATACATAGGATGCATTATAAATTGTAATGGCTTCAAGCTTGAACAGACTTCTGAATCTCTTCCCCTTTGCTACCACCAAGTTCCCTCTCACTAATCTATAGCCATGCTTGTCAAATGTCACATGCATTCTCAAATCATTCAACTTCAAAACTAAAATCAAATTTCTAGCTAATCCAGGAACATGCAAAATGCCTGGGAGGGTTTTAATCCTCCCATCACTGAAACACCACAATACCTTTCCTTTCCTGACAATTAGATATGTAGAGTTGTCACCAAGGTAGATATTACCTCCATCATATTCTTCATATGTGGAGAACCATTCCTTATGCGGGGTCATATGAAACGAGCATCCTGAGTCAACCAACCAGTGATTGTTAGAAACAAGATTACATGCATAAAGTAAAATTTCTTCACCTGCATTCAAGGACTTATCTGAAGCACTCTCCCACTGTTTCTTGGGGTTTTTGTACTCCTTCACATGTCCCCTTTTACCTCAGTTCCAACACTTAACTTTGTTCTTTTTACCAAAAGTCTTAGACTGGCCCTTGGACTTGTCCTTAGCCCCTTTCTGATCTCCTTTAGGTCCCCTTTCCTTAGACCTTCCCCTGACACTGAGAGCATCACCTGAACTATCCAAACTCTTCTTCCTCAATTCCTGTGATAGTAGCACTGAAACAAGAGCATCCAACTTCAGATCCACAAGGTTAGCAGTGATAGCAAGGATAACATTCTCCCAAGACTCAAGTAAAGAACAAAGAAGTAATATACATTTATCTTCCTCACTAACCTCAACATCTACTGAATCAAGCTGACTCACTAACAAATTAAAAGAATTTATATGCTCTACAACTGATTCACCTTCTCACATTTTCATGGAAAATAATTTTCTTTTTAAATAAAGTTTATTTACCATACTCTTGGCTTGATAGATCTCACCCAACCGTTTCCACAACTTGTATGCAATCTATTCCTTTGCGACATTCAACAAGACAGAGTCTGAAAGACACAACCGGATGGTTCCCCGTGCCTTCTTATCCAGTCTATCCCACTCATCTTAAGAGACATCATCAGGTTTCTTCTCTTTTTGGACAGCCAACCATTGGTTTCTTTCTTCCAACAAATCTTCCATTTTCATCTTCCACAACTCATACCCCGTTCCGTTGAACTTCTCAATGTCCATTCAAGAGGTTGATGCAACGGTGGATGCAACCATAATAACAACACAAGATCTACAAAACAAATGCAACCAAATCTCCCACTGTAGCTACAACTTACACACTACCACCCAAGAGTCAAAGCTGGCCAGGCTCTGATACCAAATGTTAGAAATGAAAGCAACACTACTTCAATGGAAATCTGATTCAAATAAATTTCAGCAATCTTTTAAGTGTACATTAATAATGGAGATTGTAACAAAACATAAACCCACAATACATAAATATACCAGAAGTAGAGTGAAGCACATAACACAAGTGTTTAACGTGGAGAAAACCCTTCCAGGTAAAAAAATCCACCAAGAAAAGAGGCCAAGTTGTATTATCTTCACAAAAGGAGATTACAAATACATTTACTTCCTTTGTCCTTCAACCTTCACTCCGGCAGAACCTGGATACCTGTAAACTATTATATTCCTCTCATCTACTATGCTATGGTTTATATAGAATTTACACAACTTCAAGACATTAAATGACTTCTTACAAGACCATAACACTTTTCAAGAGTCAACAACACAACCTTGGGCATCCATGGCCAAGAATAGGCTCTTACGAGGTCATAAATGTTGTCATACATGCATCCTACACTTGGGAAAAAGTGCCCATGCAAGCTTGAACACCTTGGGGCTAAAAATGGCCTCTTACAGTATCTTATGACGCGTCATATGCTATTATTAGTGTCATAGATTCTTATGACAACTTACAATTGTCATAGAATCTCTTACACCTTACAACATATATGACATGCGTGATAACACTAAAAATAGATTATTCCTCCACATGTGCACCCCACTTTGACCAATTACCATTTACCATAGTAAATGACATCCTGTAACTACCGCCAGTAACTCCGGAAATTACCATGCAGTAACTCCATAATTACCGTGGACAGTAAATAAGTTTTACCCCTGCCAATGAAACTTGTACATCCCTTATGGGTAATTACAAATTACAAATAATAAATGGAATAAATACAATATTGGGATTTACAAGGTTAATGGCACCTTATCCCAACATTTTGTTACATCATAAAATGTGTACATAGCATTTTACACTTAGTTTAGCACCTGGCTGGACCTAAAATGTTATTTTTGTTAATCAGGACCTATTTTAACACATTGTTTACCATAAAATGATAAAATCTTGATCCCGATGAATAAACCCGAAAGAATAAACTTAGGACTAGACTAAGCCCATGACATTTGACACTCCTCAGAGTTTGTGGGGCTAAAGGCCCACTGCGCCCGAGCGCCCTGGTCCTGGTTGGGATCTTTAGCCCCTCTCTTGTGGTGTCAGCTTAGAACACCTCCCTAGTTTGTATATGTCCGCCCCATTTGGTTTTATTCATCATTTGTGAGAGGGAGTGCATATATAAAGGAGTGTCATAATTCATTTTACGCCTAGTTTGTTATGAGAAGGAATTATCTTATGCTTTTGTCTTATATGATAAAGTGTTCTTCATGCTTGGAGCTGCTATCTACTTGTGGGTGTTATTGAGGTTTGTTTGCAAGTTTTGAAGGAAGTTTCAAGCCTTCTTCATCACTCTCCTTATTGGTGTAGGATCTTGAGTTATCTTCATCAACTAGGGTTTTACCCCTTATGGTAATCATCATCATTTTCATTCATATTTCTATCATATATTGCAGATCTGGCCTCTACCCTCCTAGGGCATGCACTCTTAGATCTATTCATCATTGTAGTGGAGGTGGAAACACCAACACAGGGTTTGACTAAGGCAAGCCCTTATATATAGTACAACCTTTTCCTCTTTTCTTGTGTGCAGGTTAGAGATATAGGTTTCTAAAGATAAATTCTGGGAAGAAGACAATGATGGTGTCAAATTGTCATTGATATCAAAAAGGTCTTGCAGGATCTTGGGTTGATCTTAGTTAACATCTGAAGGTCACTATATTAGGAGTACATCATCTTGTATATCATCTTGTGTGTTGTTTTTGTCATGATCTTTACAGATGACTTGTAGTGGTAGTGACTTGGTCATTTGATCTCAGTAGCCTTCATCATGTTGTCTGACTTTCTCTACAATAAGGATTGGTTTCATTTTGTGTGGCATACTCTATATCAAGGATTGATAGAAGTGATCACAGGAGTTATACTAGTTCATATGTATTGTCACCGATGGTCAAAGTAATGTTGGTTCATAATGTTTAGTTGGTAAAGCATGGTTAATATTTTGGATATCCTTCTTGGTTCATGAAATGAAGTGGAAGTTTATATACTATAAGGAGGTATGGTTGAAGTTGGAGGCTTAGAAGATAATTATTATGTATCTAAAGCATATTTTATGTTTACCTTCTCTGCCCGTCTAGTGCATATTACACTTTTCTTATGTTTGAAACGTGACTTACAATGGAGGGTTTATAACTTAAAAAGACACCGCTTGAAGGGTCTTTAAGACCATAGGGCAACCGGCCCCTTTCCTCCTTTTTCACCGATGGAGCAAGTCTTCTATATGGGCAGGCTTTCAATGTTTTTGAATTTAAAATTTTATCACTGCCAAAAGGTTAAGAGGGCACAGGTTTGTGTGAGCCCGATGCATTAAGGAAAATGCTATTATTCTTCCTTGAAAATTTGTGAAGAGTTTAGAAATTTTTGAAGCCCGAATCAAAGATAAATAGTTTCTTTTTTAAAACTTAGTAATTTCCTTTTAAATCTTTTTGGTCGGTCCCTTATGTCATAAATGTAAGGAGTTTTTTTAATAAGGATATTTTTATTGTTTTTTTTAAATGAGAAAAATCTTTATGAAGAGATTTTTGAGGATATTAGAAGTAAAGAGATAAACATCAAAATTTTGTTTGAAAGAGATTTAATTCTCTTTAAGTGCAAATTTTTTATTGCAGAGAAGTTTGATTTATTCTTTGTAGATTGACAATTTGGTGAAGAGTTAATTTTACAGATTGAATTTGAAGGGGTTATTGAAGAATTGAAAATGCACAGAGAAATGCGAAAATATTTTTTTTCAGAGGAAAGGAATATGAAAAGATATTCAGAATTTGTATATAATGTTTTAACAAGTACATTGACAGTGTGTGTGTGGAACTGTATACAGAAATGAAGACATTTTCTATGACATCCTCTTGAATTATATAGATTGAATTAAGCAAGAAGATAATATGAAATTGAATATGCAGGAATGAATTGTTTGAGCATCAGATGCAGGATTGGAGACATACACATGGAGAAATCACAAATGGAGGTTGTATTATGCAGAGATGAAATATTGAATTGAATGGAAATAGAGTGTCCCTCTGATCTTGTTTATTACATCTATTGGTGATTTGGTTTGCCAGTGAGGCCTTGTATTAGCCAGTGAGGCTTGTTGGTCAGTGAGACCTATTTGTTTACCAGTGAGGTATATCAGTGTTGGAAGTGGGTGCTTCTATTTGGTATTGAAGTTGGTGCTCGATAAGGAGTTGGTGCTCCTAGATACATATTGTAGCCAATGAGGCATGTTTTATCAGATAAGCCAGTGAGGCAGTTCTGGAGTGGTTTTTCTACCCCTGGAGGGTTTTCCACTCATGCAATTCTTGTGTCTTGATTCATATTGATCATCTCTCTATGGTTGTATGTTTTACTCATGAGTTTTGTTTTTCATTCTCAGTTATGTGCATATGTGTTTGACAAAGTTATGTGCATATGTGTTTGACAATTCAATGATTACTTTCTCTCCTTGTGCTCTCCAAGTTAAAGTTTGAAAAAGATTTGAAAATTCACACAACACTGATTCACCCCCCCTCTTAGTGTTGTCCTTGACTCCTACAAACAAAGCTTATAGATACAAATTTGGTGATATCCTAAGACTCTGCTAAACCCTAATCATGGTCTAGGGTGCCCAAGCGCCCTAGTCTTTGGTGTTTCTACTCCCAAATCTAGGTTCTAATTTGCACCCTAATCTCTATTGTACTTTTGGTTTTCTAATATTTGTTTCTGACAATTAGTTATTAGTCAATCTTTGTCATTTAGGGTTTGGTCATTTTCCCTAGTTTGCTTGCTTGATCTTGGTTGGATTTGGTTGATTCTTCTTTATACAATATAAGGGAAGAACCCCTATAGTTTGGCTCTCCTTCTTGAGTAGAAGACAAGCTCAATTTGTGCCCTAATGCTTATGGAAGAGGGTTTGACCTAGTTTAACCTCTTAGGCTAGATCACTCTTTTCCACATAACATCTTCATCAATAGTCACTACATTATACACTAACATACATAATTTACAAAGTACTTTAAGTATTACTCTTCCTTAATTCTTAGTCCTTAATCCCCTGTAACATGGTAGTGGTTTCGTCTCACACCATTCACATATATATTTAACATGTCATCTTGTAGTGTTTTCAGCTTGATAACCCCTGATTATGTTATTTCTACAATCTTGCAAGGATCTAACCACTATATTTTTTAGTTTCCTAGGTTTCTTAAACTTGTTACATCATATAATACTACCATATCTCCCACCTGGAATATTTTGTTCCTTATGTTTTTGTCATGCCAGGCTTAGTGGTACCTTTTCTCTTGACTAGGGTTATATGTGGCAATTAGTCTCTTTTCATCTAGTTTCTCCAATTCTAGTAACATTTATTTTATTTACTCTTCTTCACTTAGTCTCAATTTTTTGGCTAACCTAAATTTTGGTATTACATATTGAATTGGAAGGGTGGCATCAAGTGCATACACTAGCTGGAAAGGACAAAATCTAGTTAGTCTTTTGTAGGATGTCATGTATGCCCATAGCACTATTGGAACCTTGACATCCCAGCCTGATATATTCTCATTACACATTTTTGAAAGTGCAATGGCCAAAATTTTTTAATAAATACTTCACTGGCCCCATTATCATGTGGGTGATAAGGGATACTTCTATTATGAGTTATCATAAAACTATCTAGAAGCTCCACAATGGTCTTATTCACAAAATTCTTCCCTTGGTCACTAGTTATGCTTATTATACATCCAAACCACATAATTATGTTTTCATATATGAACTTAGTGATAGTTTTTGTAATACAATCTTTAGTAGCTTCAACTTCTGCTCATTTTGTTAGATATTCAATTCCTATTATAATAAATCTTACATGGGATTTATGCACTAGATGTTTAATGGGTCCAACAAAGTCAATTTCCCATTTTTTGAATGGGACTTGTACCACAACCAGCCACAAAGGCATCTCATCTCTTGTGGTAGGTCTCCTTACCCTGTGATAGATATCACATGATCTCACATATATGTTTGCATTATTAAACAAAGTAGACCACCATAACCCTACCAACATCACTTTTCTTGTCATCTCATCTCTAGAGTTATGTCCTCCTAAAATTCCCTTATGGGGTTCCCTTAAAATATTATTTCTCTCATGCTCCAATACTATCCTCATAATAAATCATCTTTCCCAACAATGTGTAACTCTCCTTTGATTAGGGTATATAAAAATGATCTCCACATCAGTTTGTGTCTTTCTTACTTTGAGCTTCCTTCAGGGAATTCTCATGTTGATAGTAATTATGCCACATCACTTAGTTCTTCTGGTACTACATTTATCCTAAACAAATTTGTGCTAGGTAGTTCATCTTCGATTTGTCTTTAATCATCATTATCAATCCTAGATAAGTTCAAATCCTTGATTGATTTTTTCTATCTTTATCATGATCTTCAATTCAAATTCTTGGAATAGTAGTAGCCAACAGTATATTCTCCCCCATATAACTAGTTTGTTCATTAGGTATTTGAAGGGTTCACGATCTATGAAGAATATAAAAGGTATGGATAGAAGATAGTGTCTAAACTTATGTAAGGCATACACCATCACCAAAGCCTCCCTCTTTGTAGTCATATAATTTCTTTCAGCTTAAAAATTAGTTTTCTGCTAGCGAATGTGATAGGGTGGTCTTTACTTCCTCTAGGTTGCACTAGTTTGCTAATACTACACCTATCGGGAGATTATAGTTTGAGAAAACCAAAATTTATGCCTTCACAATTTTTTTCTTTAGTGTATCAAAGCATTCTTGAAATTCTTTAGTCTGGTCAAAATTTATCTTGTTCTTCTTCTTAAGTAGCTCTTCAATCATCCCAGCAATTGTCACATAACCTCTAATGAATTTGCGATGATAACCAATGTATCCCAAGAATTTTTTACTTTAGGAACTATCTTGGGGGTTGGTAGATTCAAATTTTTTGCAACTTTTAACGGATCCACCATTATTCCTTCTTTACATATAATGTGGCCCAATAGTTTACCAAAATGTACCACAAATGTATATTTTTCAAGTTTAGAGCTATTTATAGTTTTTGACATCTTTATAATGTTAGTTTAAAAGCTTGGACATGATCTTTTATTAGTCCATATATTGTCCAATCATCCAAGTACACTTCCCAAAAATCATGGATAAACTCTCTAAATGTATTTATCATTATTTTGTTGAATACCGTTGAAGCATTCATTAATTCAAACGACATCACTATGTACATGAATGAGCCCCATTCGATAGAAAAAGTAGCTTTAGGCTAGTCTTTCTCTTGTATTTTGACTTGATGGTATCCAAAGAACCCGTAAGTGAAGGAATATACTTCCCAACCGGTAATTGATTCTAGGACTTCTTCAATAAAAGGTGTGGGCAAGGGGTCATCAATGCAAACCTTATTCAATTCTCTGAAGTCATTGAAAATTTTAATTTCTCCCTTTTTCTTGTGCTAGACAACCATAGGGCTAATCTAATTAGTGTCTTCCACCATTTTGATTATTCCACCTACCAACATTCTATCTATTTTGTACTTTACTCTAGGTTTTACATTGAGATTTAACCTATAAGCTCTCTTCTTCTATGCTTTAGCCGCTTCCTTCAACTATATTATCATCACCCCTGCTTCTTCCTTAATCTCCTTTAGATTGGTAAAGTTCCTAGGAAATAAATCTTCAGTCTTTTAGAATTTCTATTACCATAGACATAGCTTCTTGTTCTATCAAATAATCTCCTACCCTAACCATTTTGAGATCTCCTTTAGATTCTATGTTCTCCTCTTTTATCCTTAAGGTCTGATAAAAGTATTTAGATTTGTCTACATTTTATAGCATTATCTCTCTTTCTCCTTCCTCTATATCAACCTCTAAGTTCTTTGGATCGTCTTCCTCACACTCTCTTTCACTTTCTCTTTTCATTAAACCAACTTCCAAATTCCTTGTTCCCTTTATGGGGCTAACCTTTTCTTCCCTTCTAAAAATTTCTCTCTTAATTCTTCTAGCAATGATATTATCACTTTCTTCATATTTTGTGATATAGTGTTCACTTGTCTATTGGGATCATAGAATGAGAAGGTTCTGCAAAAGTCCTCATGTACCATACTCCAACTTTTTATCTGTCCTTTTTTCTTGATTGATATACCATGTTTTTACTATGGGTGGTAAGGTTCTGTAGCACAATTGTACCCTTAATCTTTCATCATATTATTTTATGGTGTCCCATTCTTTTATATAATTTCTCAAATGGATTATAGAGTCAAAATCTCTACAATATTCAAGTGTGAGTTGTAGGTCCCCTTCTTAAGGTAAATACCTTGTTGTGATAAGTGCAGTCAATGCCTTCCAAGTAGGGATGTTGTGTTTATGAGTGTGCCACCAACGTGTTGCACTACATACCAAGATTTCATCTAATGCTTCCCTTCTTAATTATTCCCTTTCAAATGTTTTTTCCATGTTTTCTAGATAGCTTAGAAGGTCACCTACCCCCAAGTATTGAGGAAGTTTAATGTGGCAAATTCCCCTAGTTATGTGGTATACCCTATGAGCTTGTGGTGTAGTTACTTTCATTTTATTAATGTTTTATACGTTTTGTTGTTGCAGTGTAATGTTCTTTTTTGTGGTGCTGTATTGAACTATTTTGTCAACCCTTCTCAAACTAGACACTCTCCTAGCTCCTAAAACCCTTCTTTTGTTTACCTCTGGTTCATTTAGACATCTTCACTTTATGTACTATAGTGGCTAGTATCTACTTCAATCTCCTCTTTTGAATTTGGATTATCATATGTTTCTATCTTAGGGATTCTTCCTAGGGGGTATATAAGTCAATAATCATCTTCATCATTAACATATTCTTGTTCTATCTCCTCCACATATATGCCCCCCAAATCTTTGTCTAAGGGAATATGTACTACCCTATCCTCATTGTGAAATATTAATTATTCCTTGTAGGAGTCAAATACTTCATCACAATTTACACACCATTCTATGTTCAACAAGACACTGAACGCATCAGAAGGTTCCTTCATTTCTATGACCTCAAAGTCTACCTTTCTCTTTATCTCTGGAAAGTTTACTTCTATATTCCTACAAGTTTGTAATTACACTCACAGATGTCCCATCAACCAATGAGATGTTGTAGGGCATCTCATGTAATATTTTCCTTCTAAGGCTTCCCAAATCCATCTAGTCATTATGTTTATGTATGTGCCCAAATCTACCAATACTTTTTTCATCCACCTATCCTAGATTCTTAATTCTATAAAAATAGGGTGTTTGCACCATTTTATTGAAGTTTTGGCTACTCTTCAACTTCTTATGCAATATTATCCTCACTGCCCTTATTCTAGTATTTTGTAAATTGTCTTAGTTTTTCCAAGATGTCTCTACCTTCATAGAGGTAGCTACATCCTTCAACACCAATTCTTCTTTTTTAGAAAAGAATGCCTTGCAGTAGTCTTCTTTTTCCTTTTCTTCTTTGATAATCCTTTTTGCCTTTTCTACCACAAGGTCATGACCACTTTTCATAGGAAAATCTTCCACATCATCTTCCTCTAATTCCCCTATGATTAATTTACTATATGTAGTGTGTTAGGACAGTAAAAATTTTGAAATTTTTACTATCTTTTCACTCCATTATATTTGAACAAATCCTAAAAAAAAAAAAAAAACACCCCAAAAGACCATAATAAAAATTTAATGTATCTCACAAGGTGTCTATAGATGAGCAGTGCCAAATTTCTTCAAAGTCAATCCATCGGCAAGATGTTGTTTTGTTTACACCGATACATAAGGAATCATTTCAAAATAACCATCAGCGTGAGAAGGCAGATCGGAAGGAGATCTATGGAAGTCACCAATGGAATAAGTAATACCGATGACCTTACATCGGAAAGAGAAGCAAGTGGTCATACCGATCGGTATGACAGACAACTATCGGATGACTTTTTAAAAGTTGCCCCGACGGTATATATCATACCGATGAAGTATTTCGGCAAGAGTCTCACCGAACATCCTGCGGGGGTAACGAAGCAAATAGCCATCGGCAAGAAGTAAACTATCGGGATAAGACACAAAGAAGTTTCTGATACTCAATGTCTTGGCAATAAGAGAGCTTTCGGCAAGACTCACAGCGATACAAGTATCTGTCGGGATGACTCAACATATCGGGACAAGGGAATTAGGTCTCGCCGATTCACAAGTCACGGCGATCAAAAGGTGTCAGTGACACTTTAACATACTCTGTCTGATAAAGGATATGACAGGGCCATCGGGGAGATGATTCGGATCGGGTTATCTTTAAAAGGTTATCCCGATAGTATGTGTCATTCCGATAAGAATAAAATTCATACCTGTTGATACTCTAGCGGCGAGACAATAATAAAGTTGTCCCAATCCAAAGTAGAGATGACTATCTGTGAGACAACAAAGATCAGGAGAACATAATTATGTTATCCCGATAATATTAATCACCCTGATAAACAAATCATATCAGTAGGACTCACTATATCGCAGAGAAATCTAAAACACATGGAGATGAAGGAAGTCATGCCGATGGTCGCGCCCACTTAAAGATATGACATTACATAGCGTCGGGAATACAATTGAGGGGTCACGCTGATTGACTGTTCGCACCATAAAAGCATTGAGGTCGCCTAGACATTTTAAAATTCACGCCGATAAGAAGAGTTATGGCGATGTGACACTTCACAGTGATGAACATTGAATTGATCAGATAATTAAATACAAATAGCTACGAAATTTCTACGATCATTATAGTTGCAAAAAACTGTCCGAGAAGAGAATATAGAGGAACTCTTAAGGCAAAAGCAGAAGATTCCAATTCCAGCCACCAAATGACAGGTACATATACACAAACCACTATATAGCCTGTATTTAAATTTTTTGCCAAAGTTTTAAAATGGAAACTCTGGGAAAGGGAAAAGGAAGAAAGTTACAAGGGGAAACCAGTAAGCCTAAGAAACAAAAAACCGAACAAACCCCTGAGGAGAAAATGAAAGAAAGAAAACTCAATCAGGACCTAATTGACCAATTGCCTGGGTCAACTCCCAAGGCCAGAAGGTCTACCCAACTCAGGGCAGAAGTGGAGAAATTAGAAGATAAACACAAACGCCTGGGAGATATCTAGACCCCAATTCAGGGATATGAACTTTTCAGATTCCACTATAATAGAAGGTTTAGGAATGCTCCTGTGTCAAACCCATGGCACATGAATTTAGGAAAACTAGTTGTACCTAATGTATTCTTGAATGTGGAACTCCTTCAATTGCTTGCCAGACATTATAATTCAAACTTGAAAGCCATCTGCAACCCACAAGGAGAACCAATTCTGCATTTGTCAAAAAATGCTATTTGTGAGGTTTTTGATTTAGATGATTTATGCACTGTCCCTATCATTTATGAAGATCTGGATAAAGAGTATTGGAGAATGGACACAACTTACAATGGATGGAGGTTGCCCATTCATAGGCCCAGGGTTGAAGGAGAAGTGATGCCCTTAACTGAAAATGATGGCCCTCCCTTTCATGTAGCCATATTTGAACCATATATACAACATACCTATTTTTCTGTAGGCCAAGTCCTTGGCTCAGAGGTCCCTGAGTTCATGACTATTCCTCTGATGGTCATAGCCTCTGACATTCAGTGTCATAATGCAAGGCAATTTGATTATGCTTCCTATATTGCTAATAGAATGGACTCTGGTCTATCTGCAATAAAAAATAGTGCTCCAGCATGCTCTTTTGAGCATTACTCAATGCTTATGCACATGGTGTTATATTATGGCCAGGAAGTAGGGTTATGGCCAAGTGAGTTTCGAGTTGTTGCTGCAGATAAGAATGGGGAAAAGATACCTGTACAAATGTGGACCAGAATCTGGGATAGTAGATATGCCCACTCCAGCTATGCTCAATTTGAAGAGCACTGTGTAAAAGTGTTGTATAGGTATTTTAACCACCCCTGTGAATATTCAATTTCAACTGAAATAAAAAGGTTCCTCAGACCAAAAGATTTTGGTGGCCCCCTACTGTTACTCATAATTGGGGAGACTGGTATTGCTTTGAGGATGCTACTATGATCAGAGTTTATGGTTTTGAGGATGCTCCATTCATATTACCCAAGACTGTCCCTGACAGGCTTGCATATCTGGAGATAATCAGGCAAATGCATTGTTCAAATGTGATGCATTTGAGTTCACATGACAAACAATCGTTTATGCCCAGCACCTTATGTTTTGGAGATTTTACTATGGTTTCAAAAGAAGGTTACAATCTCATTCTGGATAAATTAATGCATTATAACATGATGACTGCTGAGGTGAGAAAAGGATTTGACCCTGAAGGTTTTATTGACTCTGCAAGAAGAAAACAAAATCTCAGTGGATACATGCACATACATTATCCACATGATGATGTCATTAGAAATTTAGAAGAAGCAGAAGTCGAATTGGTGGTAGAAAAATATAACAGGGATTTAAGTGAAAAGAAAAAGCAGTTAGCAGAGATTGAAGTGGTATCCTCTGAAGATGAAGAACTGACAGAACAAGAGCAGCCACAAGATAAAACAATGGAAATATCCAAAAGGAAAATGCAACAATATCAGCCTCCAGTTGTGCTACATGATGAGGAGGGGTCTGTTGATGAGGATCCACGCCAAGCAGCTTATGATTCTTTCATTTTAGATGATAAATTTATTCAATCAAAAGAATTTAAATCATTCCTGTATAAATACAAAGGGAAAGAGATCAGAGAATCAGTAGATGATATTTCTGCTGATAATGAAAAATAATTATTAGATATGCTGAAGGAAACAGTAGATAAGGAAATGCAGGACATGACACCTAGCAAGGGTAGACAGTTGCTCAAGGATGCAGGGGTTATGATTTTTCCTGGTCTGGATTTAAATTCTACTTTGGTTTTTGATAGTTTTCTGAATAATGCTAATGACAAGTATAAGCTTACTCCAGAAGGAGTTAATGAAGTATATATGGGAACAAGATACAATAATGATGAAAATTCCTTGATGATATGGGTGTTATACCCTCCCCATAAGAAGACGGCCATCATAGATACTGAAAAGACTTTTGGCCATGTTATGACTTTCAAAGCAGGGGAAACTGACCCTATAATTACTGCAGACATTGGTATCAATGTTGCAAAGTTGAATAAAGCACAAGCTCAAATGTTGATCAAAGAAAGAGATACATACAAATTGAATTGTGAAAGACTGACAAAAGAAAATGATTACTTGAAGGATGCTGTTAAGAGCACTTTTGGTCAATCCACTAAAAGAATAACTCAAGATGAGAGTTCACAAGGCATTCAAGTATTATCCCCTGACCAGGCCACACAAATTTAGATAGATGCATTTGTAACAATACTGCAGAGTAGGTATGCAAACATGGTGTGGGGGTTAAACCAGTTTTGGGACAATTACTCAGAGAATCATAAAGCAGTTAAAGAACATGAAAGACTTGAAAAGAGAATACAAGAAAAATTGATTGAGTTACAAAACAAGAGTGCTACTGATAGTACAGATATCTCTGATACAAGAGCATTGCTCAAACAGCACCAAAATTATTATGACAAACTTAAAGCCGATGCTAAGGAAGGAGCTGATGCCTCAAACGCAGGAGTGCCCAGATTATTTAAAGACAATGGAGAGGTAAAGAGCAAAGAAGAATGGATTGTTGATTGTCAAATCATATTACACGAGGCCACAGGAGCGCTCAAAGACAACTTCTGCATCCAGAGAAGCCTGCAAACACCTGGAAAAGATGGTCACAATTGATGTGATTACCAGAGATGCTATTGATCTTACTGATTCTCACCGTGATCAGGAGTATTTAGATCACCTAGCTAAAGTTTATTTATGGCTGAATAGAGCTTAATTACGCTTATGTAATTATTATTAATGCTTGTTAAGTTCCCAAAAGACTTATTGAAGAGTTATGTCTCTTCACAGAAATATCTATATAAGTCCAAACAATCGATGCTGAGAGATCATCAGCAGTAGAATATATTCATATACATCATATATATAATGTTTCAAAATGACTATGTTGCATATCTTATTTGAAGAAGAAGTTTGAAGTTCTCTGATTCAGTGGTTTTGCTTTTGGTATCAGTTGTTTGTTAAGATTATTCAATTGTGTGGCTGTCTCCATTTCTGCATTTCCTTGATATTCAGATTAAACATATCAAGTATATATTTGATCTGTCAATACACATTTGCTGTATCTGTGTGATTAAATAGGTTGGTATCCATTTGAGGAATTAAACCCTTCTGATTTAGTTACAGTAGCCTGGAAGTATTAAGCTTGGATTACTAAGTAGGGCCATACAATTAGATTGCCATTCTGTCTCCAGTAAAATATTATCTGTTAATCTTGTCCATTCATTTCATTTGGTTCCTTCAAGTAAGGATTAAAATACCTTCTGGTGAATTATAAGATATCTGATTCTATTTGGTTGGATTATCAAGAAGAGTTTGTCAGTCATTTACTTGCACGTTTATACAAGTTATAAACTGAAACTGTGCCAAACAATTAGAATTATTGCCATCAGGAAACCACTAATCTTGGTCCTTTAAATTGACTCTGTTACCCAACAAGGCACTAGTCTTATTTTATTCAATACTTAAACCCTTTTTACCTTGATATTGCTTATACAATTTCTACCAATCACTCATTAGACATTAGACATAAAACTATTTAGCAAGCATTTCATCTATCCTACATCTTATGCCATTGTAGATAGATTTAATTAATCCACACATTCACATTCAATCTGCTTTAATTTTCTAAGGTTTACCCGCTTAGGTGTAGCAGGACCTAAAGCGAAGGAAATCATCAAACCTTGAAGGTTGATTTCGTCAAGTTAGTTCAGAAACGTTGCCAATCTAAACATAGAGCTTGGCATCCTCTTAGGATTGGCAACCTATATTTTTGAGACCTAACATAGTGTTTGTTCTACCTCTAGTAACTACAATCACCTTATTATTCCTCTTATATTATGTTATTTCTTTCCTCGACAATAGTTCTTTTCTTTCCAAATAATCCTTCTCTAATTGCTCTTCTTTTGTTAAGAGATTTCTCCCTTTCTCCTCATCATTTTGTACCTCTTTTTTTGACATCTATGAGCATAAATAATGGGTTTCCTTTGAGTATTCTCATGATTATTTTTTCCCTTTTGGTGCATTTGGCCTGATAGTTCCTCACTTTTAATAATAGCTTGACCATTCTTGTAATATTGCATTGCTCTTGGACAACTAGATAAATCATGGGTAGAATCTCTGCAAAATCCACATGTATTATTTTTTTCTTCTCTATATTGATTGGAGTAATGCCCTATTTCACTTCCTCTTCTCCTCTAGACTCGACCTCTACCTCTATCGCGTCCTCCTCTATAATCATTGTGGTAGTTTCTATAGTCATTATAATCATCTCTATAGTTGGTAGAAGGTCTATCCTCTAAGATTTGAGGTGACATATTTTGAATTGTGTTGATGTTGCATTGATCTCTTTATTTTGGTTGGTAGTATCCATAGTCCTATCTATGGAAAGCTCCTTCTACCATTCCTTTAGCTCTTTTACATACACCTGTGGTATGGCTCATCATCTTTGCATTTGTGATTACACTAGGGCTCATGTTCCTCTTCATCTTTTAACTGGAATAATAAGGGAAATCATTTGTTTGGTGATCATCCCACTCTCTACAAATGCCGCAAAAAAACACTTTTTAACCTTAGAGGATTCACAAATTCTACCCTTAATTTTGTGGCTTTTTTCTTCCTCTTCATGATTGGGCACTCATTTCTTAGATGTACTTTATTCAAGCAATAGGTGCACCAAATCTTCTTTCTTTTGCTAGGTATCATATCCTTATTATTGTCCCCCTTTGCTAGAATTTCTTGTTTAATCTTAAATTGTTCTAATTCTAGCTTAAGCTTCTCTATCTCAACATTTTCTTCTGTCTTATTCTCCTTCCTCTAAGGTTGTGCTTCAATCCTTGAGGCTAACTCCACCACTTATACATATCCTTTAAAAACTCTCCCAACCAATAATGTTCTTATTACAATAGTAATTTGGAGACAAACCATTCTACATTTTGTTTCTTTATCAATGGTTCCTCAAGTTTTCTCACCACTCCATTAAATTTCTGATCAAATTCCTTTATAGTATCTCCTTTATTTTGCACCATATCCCTCATTTTACTCACACCTTCTCAGGGGTCTTCTAGTGATTGGAAATTGCTTAAGAATCCTTCCTTTAGTTCAGTCCCATTATTTATCATAATTCAAACATACTTTCATATAACATTTAAGGACCTCATTCCTGAGGGTTCTCACAAAATCATATAGCTTAGTTTTATTCTCTCACTCTATTTCTTCTCCATATAGATTCCAATACATAGATATGCTCCAATTCTTCTTTGGAGTCCTTGCCAAAAAAGTTGGCAGCTTGATGTGGCTTTGGTCCATCTTGGGAGTGATAGGTACCTTTGTTTTGGTGTTATAAGGTGAGGTTACTCCTTCACTATATTTTATAATTTCTATGTTTGTCCCTAATTCTTTAAGTTTCTTTTCCTTAAAATTCTTGGCACTCCTACCACCCTTACTACCTTTTTGTTGTTTAACCAACTTTCTCAATCTACCCATATCTTTAGGCAATCTTATCTCAAAGAACTCTTATCCCAACAACTCATCACACAGGACCACAAACTCTTTTCTCTTTTTTTCTTCCTCTATCTAGAAGGGTCCACTAAATGTATCCTTGATTGAAACTCTTCTTTCCTTAAGTGGCACGGGGGATGACTCTTGGTCCAAGGAGTTCACCTTGGGGTTTTTGATAACTTTTCATTAGTTAATAACATCTCATTAAGTAATATAGAATTCTCCCATCCTACCCAAATTCCTTAATTATTTCAATGGTTAAATTATCGAACATGTATGCGTCATCCCACAATAATGGGTTACACTTTTTGGCCAAACTTGACATTGAAATCAACATTTTGAACTAAATCTTCACTTTCTGACACCTATAGCACTAAACTGTTAGGAATTTGAAGATGATGCGAACTAGTGATTTGTGAGATTTTGTTTGTAGATTCTAAATATATTTTATAAAAAAAATTTGGAGTTAAATTGTAAAAAAATTTGCATCTCCTTTGATAACTAGTTTTTAATAGTAAACATTTTTTTAAAGTGATGTGTATTTTGTAGCACATAACTTTTTTTCTACAAAGGATAAAATTCTCATTCTTTTGAATTTAGATTGGTAACACCGATATATAGGGCATGCATTTGGTTTCATAATGTTTTGTTGAATATTTTTTTTAATTAAGTTTTGAAGTCGAACCAATTATAATTTAGACATAGACATATTCCGTAAAACATAACTTTTTTTGTATGTATCAAAATTTAATTTTTCTTTTTTTGTTGAAACAAGGACATCAATACCTAGGGCATAGATATTTTTTAGAATTTTTTTCACTAATTTACTAATTTTACATGTGTGTAGAACAGAGAAATTGATGTTCGGTGAAAAACCTGCATTAACAAGAAATAAAAAAAAATGAATATAATAATCAAATTAAATATATTTAAAAATATACTTTTTGGGAAGCTTATAATAAGGAATACATACTTACAAAACATAAATTTTAAATCAATTCATTTGATCCCCCAAAAGGGAAATCAAAAGTGGTTTTTTATCAGCATTTTGATACGTGTAGAAGAGACTCCATTATAGGTATGGTTTAAAACTAGTGGGGTTCTATCCAAGGGGGTTTGAATCTAAGGGGGTTTGATCAAACCCTCTTCAATTAAAATTTTTAAATGGAGCATTTCAAGGCTTAAATCATTATATTTTCTAAAAATATGTGATTTTAGCAAAAATCATGATGTCCCAGAAAGTGTAACCCATTATTGTGGTAGCACCCATATTTTAATTCCTCTTTCTCCACATCCTTCTCTCTTTCTCTCAATTCCCCATTCTCCATCATCTTTTCTTTTTGTAGTCCTAAACGTTTTCTTACCACCTTGTCTAAGAACTTTACACTAAAATCCAGAGGTTTTAGTTTTGTAAATGGGGTTAACAAACCCTCAAACCTATCGTTAATGGTAACCTTAAGGTTTGACAGATTTGGTTCAAAATATGGTTGTCAAGTCAAAATATCAAATGGTGGAGTGCCCTACTTCCACACCCTGGCTGAGCACTACAGCTCCCAAGGTCTCCTTTCCATGCCTTTTTGAATTCATCATATCCCTTCATACAGTCTACGAATCCAATTAGATATTTATTTCTTTCTTGATATGGGTGTTCAATTGCTCAAGTGTATTGTTGTTGATGAGCAACACAATAATTATCTCTTTGTTAGTAGAATCTCAACATTCTCCATATTCATAGAATTCTCAATACCAATAGCATCCCTCTTGGTGTGCTCCAAGTTAGTTTCCCTCGTCTTTTCCATTCTCTTGCAATATCTTTCTTGTCTCTCTTGGACCTATTTTAATCTTCTTTCCTCCATATCTATCTTGATTTCTTCCATAATCTCTCTTAACTTCTTACTATCTCCTTTTTCCATAGGTGTTTTTGATTTGGACTTCCATTAATCCTTTTATTCATCCTTAATGTCTTATTATAGACATGCCTTCAGTATTTGTATCTCTTCGATATTTTTTTCAAGATCCCATCCCTTTCCATTCATCATCTCCTAGGTGCCTAACTTCTCTCACAGTATAGGAGCCAATGTATGTTACAACAAAACATCAAAGACGTCCCTTTTCTATCTATAATCTTTTTATTGTTGAGCCTTTCTTACTACAATCCTTTTCTTTTGAGTTTTGTCCTTCTCTTACCACTCACTAGGGTCCCAATAATGGAACCAAAAGGTCAGCAAAATAAGGAACCCAAATTGAAGATCTGGGTGTATGCTCTTTAAAGTTGTATTTATACTTTGGTGTTAAATGGTAAGAAAAGAAAGGATTAGAACTAGTGCAGTGGACTATAGATTAATGTGGTGGAATACAAAACAAATAAATCAAAATATACCCACATATATACATTTATCACACTCACATATCATATAGTATAAACCATCATATAATCTTTATATAGCTTTGATGTATACAATCATCAGTATTTCATTCTCTCTTCATTATTTCATATATCCTCTATTTTTTATCTATCTATTTTTCATTCATATTCATTCCATATATTCTTTCATATCCTTTTTATATATCATATCCTCTCTTTCTTTATCTATTGTATTATATTCTCTCTTGCTATCTATTTTATCTATCTCATACATGTTATGCATATATACATTATTACATATGGGATGCGTCCCTCTTCTTTGCTATGTCTCTTTGATTTTGTCATAGGTTGACTATATGTGCCGCATGGCTTGTGGTGACTTTATCCTCCTTAAACCTCCTTGGGGTATGTTCCTTTGTGCTGCTAGCCTTTGGCGCCCTTGTGGGTTTTCACCATTAGCCTCGATTAGGCTGCCCTTTCAAGTTTTCAACCTAATGGGAATGGTGCAACTCTATCCTACCAACACACCTAAATACTTAGAATCCCTATCACTCAAGATTTTGTGAAAACCATACTTTTAAAGCACCTCATATATATCTTCTACTTGGAGTCAATTCTTTAAGGAGAAAATCTAAATTTTGTTAATCTACTCACAATTGAAAATATATATGAAGTTTTATTTGACAATTCATATCAACATGTAACCAATCTCATAAAAATACATTTCTTTTTTATTTCCATTCCTCTTATATTCTTTCTTATACATCTTATATCTTCTCATATTGATAGAAAAATAAAGCGCAAATTAGGGCAAAAAAACATATAGGATTGAGAGGAATACACAAGCATTGATAACATTAAATGACAATGTAGATCAAGCATGAATTTTAGTTTATACTTTTGAATGGATAGATAAATTATAGGTTGGTCAATATTGAGTAAAACAAAAAGCAAAGAATATTATAGAGTGATTACATACCTGGAGGTGAACTGCGGTTCATCTTTTCCTATAAAACTGCTTGGAGTGATTAAATTCCTGGAGGTGAATTGAAGTTCATCTTTCACTATAAACCTATGACTGAAAGGCGCATCATTATATGTTTAACCCAGAGCTATAAGAGAAGTGATCATTGTTACTTTTTCATCGATTGTAGTTCCAGTTGTGTTTATGTTTTATGCCTTTAGTGTTGAATCATATTTTGAAATTATGAAAAGGTAATGCATTCAGTAACTCTGAGCTAAGCATGGAGGGTCAATTTGGGAATATATTAATGACCATCTCAAGATAATATTTCTATTTTCCTTTCTTTTGTAGTAAATGGGAATTTCAAGTCAATGGATATTAACATTGATACTTCAATCATCACAAATGGTCTTCTGGGAGCATTTTCTACTAGAAATTGGTCTCATCTTCACAAATTCAATACTAAATGCACAAACTTGGCAAACCTTAAGTCCATAAATTCATAACAAACTCTGCTTAATATGTGATGAATGTGATTGAGACTTCAATATGATGCAAAGCTAGGGGATGCAAGATACATGAAAGTATAGTTTTCTTTATTTTACCACAATGAAATTTCATAGCATAACTAAACAAATTACCTAGATGGTGGCACTGGTTTCATATGCAATCATGAAGAGGTGCAAGAAAAGGTGGAAAGAACTATGGAGTTATCAAAAGAGAAGGTGCAAGATGTGTTGGAGACTTTCAATCATAGTCACCCCTGTGAAGAAAGAAAGATATCTCTATCACATCACTATCATTCAAGTCTTATTTAGTCTAGTTTGAGGCTGAAGTGATCATGCTAAGCTGTAGGAAACACTCACAAGATCAAGTATGAGAGCAGTCAAATTTTAAAGTGTCTATGCAAAATCACTTCGACATGCAACAAAAAAAATTCTCACCTAGGAAATAGTACTATCTATATTGTCTAATAAGACCTCAATCACCTAGGATTTGTTACATCCCCTTTTTGGATTCAATATTACTATTTACTTTTTCTTAAATAGTACAGTTATGTGGATATGTTTTAACATCATAGAAAATGATAATATGAATAGAAAAGGTTAATTTTATGAAATTATGGATTTTACTTGATTATGATCAATTTGATGTTATGAATTAAAATGTCTTTCGATATGAAAATGAAATGATTTGATATAAATGTGTTTTGATCAAAACATTAGTACTCTGACCACAAATTGTATGTGAGACTGTCAATGACAGGAATAGATGGAACATGTTCACTAGGAAGAAAAAAGAAGAGAAAGTATCTTTGAGAAAGAGAGAATAGACTCTGGAATAACCCATGGGTGCTTGCCATTGAAAATGATTATCTAGTAGATAAACCTAGATGCCCTAAGTTAAGCTTTGATTATGGGCTAAGTCAATTTTAGATGAGATGTCGAGGTTTACAAGAATAGGTCTTTCTTCTTTCCGTAGTTGTCGTAATGAGTATGGAAATCGACATCTGTGTCGTAATACTCGGTATCATGTCGTCAAATACGGATGGCCGATATATTTGTTTATATGTATATATATGTAAATACTTGAGAACGAGTTGTAAGTCGTGTCTTGTTAGTGGTTCAGTGCAAAACTTGAAATTTGTGCATAAGTCGACCCCAAACCTTGTTTTGCGTTTACGCTCAATTCGTCGTTATCGTTGTAAAGCTCTACAAGCGTATGATGTAACGTCTACTTGCAAAATTTGACGAATATTGAATTGTTTCTATATTGGGCTATTATTGTATAATAAAAGGTTTAAATAATGTTTTAAATCTTGAGACCATGGTGCATAGTACCTTTGGTCGTATTGTATTGGAATATACAATATTATATTAGTTATATTTAAATTGTCGTTTTGAGGTAATTCCTTTATTCTTTTGTGATGTTGGTAATCAGGTAGTAGCTCGAAAGAGACTCACTCAAGTCTTTTCTATGATGTCTTTTATTTCAAAATAATCTATTTTACCTTTGAGCTTTAAACTTTATGATGGGTGTCAGCCTAGCCATTATTCTTAGTCTTGCATTTGATCTATACTCATACTTGGTTATGAGTGGTGTGTCAATTGGTTTAAACTATCAACTGCCACCTCATGAAGTATGGAGCTCCACTTTGGAGAGTAATCGCAGATTGAGTGGGAAAAGCCAAACCTTTTCTGGTAGTGGTCACGAAAGGAGGAGAATGTTTTGCATGCAGGGTAGTTACCCTTATTGTTAGGCATGGTCTTGTGAGTGGAGAGTCAGTTTTTCCTTCACAGTTAGACGGGATTTAGAGGAGTAGGGAGTCAGTTGGAGGGGGGGAACGAAGAGTAGAAGCGGAGAGGAGACTGAGCATGAAGCAAAGGTGAACAGCTAAGAGGAGAACAAGCTCCTCGAACCAGTCTGCAAGCAGACACTGGAGATTATCTTCAGGATCTTTTCATTTCATCTTTGTGCAATCATAATTATTAGATATGTTTTTAATAAGCATTGACTCTACTTACAATTCGATGGAACATAGTATTTGTCTGAAGATGTAAAGTGTGAAATATTTACCAACTGTAGCCCTATATGTTTTTATCATCTTCAAACGAAAACAATGCTTTTGTCCCCTGCACTGCACCGCAGTCGAAAGACTCACTGTATATTTCATTGTTCTTCGAAGCATCTTTGCTGGTTGAGTTTATTGTGTAGTTGTTTGTTTAACTTTAGGAGGTTTTGGACATGCGAAGAGCACATTATAGACTAAGTGTTTGGTTGTAAACTAGCTCACAGTTATCACAAGCCGCATTGGCAAAATCTAGGTAGACGTTGGACTTATTCTCATTAAGCCAGCCGATTATAATAGGTTGGTCCTATCATACTTATAAGACAAACTAGTTTTTTTTAAAGATTTGGAAATGTGCTAACTGTCGGCAGAGAAGTAGAAATAGTGAGGAATGTATGCCGAAACATGCAAAACTTCACAGTCCTCCACAATCTCTGAGTTTAGCATGGTTGGTCAACCATAGAGAATTTACTAACCTTGCTGTGAATGGTAACATGTTTTAGTCCATTTGTCTTTGTAAACAACTCTTTTATTATTAAAGTATTCAAATTGTTGTGTCCTCGAGAGAAGGTATAGACTTACTATTTGGACTATACAGTCATACAAGTTAAAATAATGAAGTTTTAGAACAAATATAATGAGTCTTTAGTCAAGTATTTAGCCTAGACTTGCATGCAATCTTCTTGTTAATAGAAACAATGAGATAGGGTTTCTACATGCTTAGATTTACAAAGATTAAGCTATGTCGAAGATTTCGATAGGTCAAAGAAGATTCTTAAGAGTGTTTAATTTTAACTTAGGGTCTTCAAATATTTGTATTCTATAAATTGGTTTATAGTATAACCCTTCTGAAACAACAAAGATGAGTTTAGTGTCCACTCTTGAGTGGATAATTTAAGTAGTGGGCTAACTTAGAGATCATTGTACTAACTTTTAGCATTATCTGATTAATCGATAAGCTAGGAACCCATTCTTTGATCATGTGGACGGAAATGTCTCCATGAGTTAAGTAGAGAGAGAGTAAACCTCATTGCCATGCGTTAATGCATGATGAGTTTCGAACACCTTGAGGTTACCGAGGTCGTTATATTGAACTTATTTATAGGTAACTGTAGGATTGCGATTAGGGTAGGGCCACTTCCGGATAGGAAAGAGTGTGGGAGACTGACAGTCTGTGGTTGGAGGTTAAGCTCCTTGAAGATACTTTCTCTTCTATATTCCTGAGGAATGCCGAGACTTGAATTTGGATGGTCGACAATCGAGATGCAGTGACTTTGGTAAGTTTCTATTTTGGAATTGTTCTAAGTAACTTTTAACAACATATTGTTTAATGTTGTGGATGGATATATCTTTTTGTTTAAGTTATAATTTCATGATTATTGTTAGTCAATGGATGAACTACTTGGTTTTAAAATTATAAAAGAAATTACTTTTCTGTTTTAAACTTTCACAAAAAGAAAAATTATTACCTTTGGTTAAACTTAGTTTTTAGGGTGAAATCTAAACTGGGTGTTACATATGGTATCAGAGCTAACCAGGTTCACCACTAGGGCTGATGAGTCCACTAACCTGATTAGGAATCAACATTATGTGGGTAGCTAATGATTTGATTTACTATGCCAGGATGGTACGTCTCAAGAAAACCACAAGGAAGTCCTTCGCTGGTAAGGAACGTTACCTGCAAGCTAAGCATAAACGACTTGCGATGATCAAGACTGTTGAGAAAATGAATGATGAAAATGACATTTGGCTTGATGATGTGGAAACTTTTGCCAATGCTCTGTCACAACTCAAACGAATGAAAAAAGAACTCCTAGAGACATCTAGGACGGCAGCTCGAATTATGGTCAATTGCTACCCTATTAGTGTACCAATGATCACTAGGGATCCCCATATACCACCTAGAACTGAAATCATTGTACTATCATCTGATAGCAAATATGAGGGTTATACACCTCATGAATATGTGTCAAACAATGAATCCAAAGGTTACACCCCTCTTGTAAATACTGAGTGAAACATGAAATATGTCTATCCTTAAAGAATGTATCTACTGATGTGCAAAATATAATAAAGACAAATTTTGGTTTGAGAATAACTATGGTTATGAGTAATTGCTATGTTTTGATAATATTTAAAATAATAAATCATAGAACTGATTCGTACTTGCTAAAGCAGGTGAGAAAACAAATAAACATGGATCAATTAGAGTTTAATGAGAGAGAAGATCGGGAAGGTCACAACTCTCAGGAAAACTCCACTGATAAATTGGACAGAATTCTTAATATGCTTACTGAAACTAAGGAAAGGTTGGGCAAATTGGAAAAGAAAGTGAATGAAACTAGGAATATGGAGGGTGAAAATAAGTATTTTAATAATGCAAGTAAAAGTAAACAATGAGAACATGGCACGTCAAGTGAGAATCAAGATAATAGTGAATCTCAGAGGGAGACAAAAGATAAAATTGCATAGGAACTATCTAAGGATATGAAAAAGATTATCCCTCCCAAATTTGATGGAACGAAAACTGGTGATGCAGCAGAAGCATGGCTAACAGAAATGGAGAAATACTTTGAAATCAGAAATTATTCTGAGATTACGGAGGTAATGTGGGGAGCATATCAGTTATCTAGAGAAGCATCCACTTGGTGGATGAACAAGAAAATGGAACTGGATTTAAGCCCCTTGAAGGTGACATGGAATGAATTTGTGGAACTTTTTCAGAAAAGGTGGTTACCATAGCTCTATTTTGATCAAAAGCTAACAGATTTCTAAAATCTCAGGCAAGGTGATTTGTCTATGGTTGAATATGTGGAAAAATTTACTAGATTGTTGAAGTATGTTCCTCAGTATCAAAAGGATGAAAGATTTCAGATAAGAAAATTTGTTATGGGACTTAATCCTCAGATCGGTGGTGAGGTGGAGGTGCATGGTCTGAACACAATGGACTAGGTGTATGAGAAAGCAATTAAGCATGAATAGAAGATCAAATCCATTTCTTCTTATCATGAAAAGAAGCATAAGAGATTTGATAAGAACTTCAATGATCAGGTGTATAAAAGGAAGAATGATAAAGGATATGGAAACAGGAGGTATGATAAAGGAGATTGGAAAAACAAAGGGGGATTTGGTAATGAACGAAGAAATGAAGACTTTAAGAAAAATGACAATTTTAAGAGGAACAATGATGCTATGAGTAGACCATCCAAGAAGAGAGGACCAATTGGAGGTTGCTTTTCATGTGGTGGAGATCATTATGCTAACTCTTGTCCTAATAAAAAGCAGAATGGGCAGCTTAGGAACACGGTACTTCCTTCGCAGCAGGAAGTGTTTCAACAAAGGATTCACGCCACCCTTGACAATCGACAAGCTGAGTATCAGATTACTCCCATTGAGATGACAGGTACATTATTTGGAGTTCTTGTTTCTATTCTGTTTGATACTAGTGCAACAGAAAATTTTGTGTCATCTAGAGTCTTAAGTAAATTTCCTAGAAGAGCTGGTTTTATGTCAAAACCGTGGGTAGTGGAATATGCAAATCACTCAAAGGCTCAGGTAGAGCAATGTTTTTTTGAAGCTAAGATTGATATTTCAAACTTCTCCACTAAGGTAAATTTATATGTAGCACCTTTAGGGTCCTACGATGTCATCTTAGGAATGAATCGGTTGTGGAGACATAGGGCCAAGGTAGATTGTTTTCATAAAACAATTGAGTGTTTGGATGATAAAGGAAACAAAGTTAATTTTCAGGGTATTCAAAGGGAAATAAGGATCAGATCTATTTCTTCAAAACAATTAAAGTGGGCCAGGCGTAAGGGATGCCAACTTTTTGCAGTCAAAATGGACCTAGTAGAGGAAGCCTTAGAGAAGCAAACATTTGAGGAAAAATACCCATATCTTTGCAATTTCAGTGATGTATTTCCTAAGGAACTGTCAAGCTTGCCTCCAAAAAGAACCTTTGATTTTGCCATAGATATTAAACCAGGATCTGAGCCAGTATCTAAAGCTCCATACCGAATGACCACTACTAAACTTATGGAATTGAAGGCTCAATTATAGGAGCTATCGACTAAAGATCTAATTAGGCCAAGTGTATCACCATGGGGAGCTCCGGTTATTTTCGTCAAGAAGGACGGAACCCTTAGACTGTGTATAGATTATCGGATGCTAAATAAGGCAACAATAAAGAATAAGTATCCACTGCCACGTATTGATGATCTATTCGACCAAATGCGTGGTGCATCAGTATTTTCTAAGATAGATTTGAGATCTGGATACCATCAGTTGAGGTTGAAAGATGAAGATATTCACAAGACTGCATTTAGAACAAGATATGGTCACTATGAGTTTACTGTGTTACCCTTTGGATTGACTAATGCACCAGCTGCTTTCATGAATCTCATGAATAGTGTTTTCAGAGATTGCCTTGATAAATTTGTCCTAGTTTTCATAGATGATATTCTGATATATTCCAAAAATGAGGAGGAGCATAGACAACACCTTCAAATTGTTTTACAACGATTAAGGAACACAAATTTTATGTGAAACTCTTGAAATACACTTTCTTTCAGAAAGAAGTGCAGTATTTGGGACATACTATATCAGCAGAAGGGATATCAGTTGACCTAGCTAAAATTAAGGCTATTATGGAATGGCATGTACCTTCCAATGTTTTAGAAGTATGAAGTTTTATGGGATTGGCTGAATATTACAGAAAATTTATTTTAAATTTCTCAAGTATTGCTAGTCCAATTACTTCTTTGCATAGAAAAGGGAAACGGTTTGTCTGGACAGACGAATGTCAAAAGGCATTCGATTTATTAAAAGAAAAGTTAACAACGGCACCAATCTTCAAAGTCCCTGACCCTGAAGGGCAATTTGAGGTTATTACTGATGCCTCAGGAGAAGGGTTAGGAGGCATGCTTATGCAAAATGGGCGTGTAATAGCCTATGGATCAAGGAAGTTGAAAAACTATGAGCAGAATTATGTTCCTCATGACTTAGAACTGGCAGCAATGATTCACGCCCTTCAGATGTGGCGACATTATTTGTTGGGAAAGACTTTTATATTAAAAATAGATCATCAAAGTCTTCGTTACATATTTACACAACCACATCTCAATGCAAGACAAAGGAGATGGTTAGAATTAATATTAGATTATGACTTTGAGATTACTTACATCAAAGGTAAAGAAAACTGAGTAGCTAATGCTCTAAGCAGAAGAAGACACATAGCTTCTATAATCTCTATTCATGCTAATTTTAAAGATTTAGTATTGCAAAGTTTATCTGGAGATGAATATTACGAGCAGGTGAAGCAAGCTCTACAATTAAACCCCAAGGATCCAAGATATGATGGATTTTGTTTCGAGTCAAATGGATTAATGAGATTTAAGGGAAGAATCTACGTTCCTAATTCGGTTGAACTAAGAAACCTTGTTTGGAATGAAGTTCATTGTGCACCTTATTCCAAACACCCAGGAGTAACAAAACTTTTAGCTAATATCAAACCGCTATATTTTTGGAAAGGAATGAAAAGTGACGCTGCAAGGTTTGTGGCAAGTTGCTTGGAGTGTCAGAGAGTGAAAGAAAAACATCAACATCCTGTTGGATTGTTATACTTGCATGATATTCCAGAATGGAAGTGGCAGGTTGTTAGTATGGATTTTGTTCAAGGGTTACCAATGTCTAAGAATAGACATGATACAATTTTGGTTGTTGTAGATAAACTAACCAAGGTAGCACATTTTATACTAGAAAATTTAACAGATGGAGCTCATATTTTGGCTCAGAAGTTTGTGCAAGAAATATTCAGATTGCATAGGGTACCTGAAATGATTATATCCGATAGAGATGCTCGAATAACCTCTTGATTTTGGCAAACTTTATTTTCAGCACTAGGGACTAAACTGAATGTGAGCACCGCTTACCATCTTGAAACCAATGGACAAACAGAAAGGGTTAATCAGGTCTTAGAGGATCTTTTAAGAATGTATTGCATGGACCAGCAATACAGATGGGAGGAATATTTACCTCTTGTTGAATTTGTCTATAACAATTCCTATCATTCTGCCATTAAGATGGCACCGTATGAAGCATTATATGGAAGGAAATGCAGAACTCCTATAAGCTGGGATAAGCTGGAAGATAGGATAAGCATTGGATCTGAAATGCTTGCAGATATGGAAGAAAAAGTGAAAATGATTAGGAAGAGGTTGGCAGAAGCCAACGACAGGCAAAAATATTATGTAGATCGCAAACAGGTGCCTAGACAATTCTCTATTGGTGAGAAAGTCCTTTTGCGAGTGAAAACCCATAAAAGCTCAATCAAATTTGGTAAATCATCAAAATTGGCTCCTCATTATGTCGGACCTTTTGAAGTCCTTGAGATTATCAATCCAGTGGCCTACAAAATTGCTCTACCTCCAGTCTTGTCCAAAATGCATAATGTTTTTCATGTTTCATACCTAAAGAAATATTTTGTAGGTAATGACCACATTCTTAAATAGAATTCTTAATAGATACAAGAGCCAAGAGTGGTTGTGATTGAGCCACTCAAGGTGCTCGAAATGCGTAAACTTCGTTTGCATAATCGAGAGGTTTTGCAATGCAAAATTCAGTGGGACCAATATGGCGAGGATAGCGCCACTTG
This sequence comes from Cunninghamia lanceolata, assembly GCA_027924645.1. NCBI lineage: Eukaryota > Viridiplantae > Streptophyta > Pinopsida > Cupressales > Cupressaceae > Cunninghamia > Cunninghamia lanceolata. Next base: position 9,602,334 of record BSBN01000134.1, read on the forward strand.
GGAAGACTATAATGACATCCACCAAAGATTTCCTTATCTTTTCAAAAACATTAATGTTAAACTATAAAAGTTTGTTTTATGTTAAGATTTTGCTTGGTAAACTCAATCATCGGGGACGATGATTCTATAGGGGAAAGATATGTTACATCCCCTTTTTGGATTCAATATTACTATTTACTTTTTCTTAAATAGTACAGTTATGTGGATATGTTTTAACATCATAGAAAATGATGATATGAATAGAAAAGGTTAATTTTATGAAATTATGGATTTTACTTGATTATGATCAATTTGATGTTCTGAATTAAAATGTCTTTCGATATGAAAATGAAATGATTTGATATAAATGTGTTTTGATCAGAACATTAGTACTCTGACTACAAATTGTATGTAAGATTGTCAATGACAGAAATAGATGGAACATGTTCACCAGGAAGAAAAAAGAAGAGAGTATCTTTGAGAAAGAGAGAATAGACTCTGGAATAACCCATGGGTGCTTGCCACTGAAAACCATTTTCAGGTAGATAAACCTAGATGCCTTGAGTTAAGCTTTGATTACGAGCTAGGTCAATTTTAGACAAGATGTCGAGGTTTACAAGAATAGGTCTTTCTTCTTTTCGTAGTTGTCGTAATGAGTATGGAAATCGACATCTGTGTCGTAATACTCGGTATCATGTTGTCAAATACGGACGACCGATATATTTGTTTATATGTATATACTTGAGAATGAGTTGTAAGTCATGTCTTGTTAGTGGTTTAGCGCAAAAGTCAAAAGTTGTGCGTAAGTCGACCCCAAACTTTGTTTTGCATTTACGCTCAATTCGTCATTATCGTCATAAAGCTCTACGAGCGTATGATGTAACGTCTACTTGTGAAATTTCATGGATGTTGAATTGTTTCTATATTGGGCTATTATTGTATAATAAAAGGTTTAAATAATGTTTTAAATCTTGAGACCATGGTGCGTAGTACCTTTGGTCGTATTGTATTGGAATCTACAATATTATATTAGTTATATTTAAATTGTCATTTTGAAGTAATTCCTTTATTCTTTTGTGATGTTGGTAATTGGGCAGTAGCTCGAAAGAGACTCACTCAAGTCTTTTCTATGATGTCTTTTATTTTGAAATAATCTATTTTACCTTTGAGCTTTAAACTTTATGATGGGTGTCAGCCTAGCCATTATTCTTAGTCTTGCATTTGATCTATACTCATACTCGGTTATGAGTGGTGTGTCAACTGGTTTAAACTGTCAACTGCCACCTCGCGAAGTATGGAGCTCCACTTAGGAGAGTAATCGCGGATCGAGTGGGAAAATCCAAACCATTTCTTGTAGTGGTCGCGAAAGGAGGAGAATGTTTTGCATGCAGGGTAGTTACCCTTATTGTTAGGCATGGTCTTGTGAGTGGAGAGTCAGTTTTTCCTTCATAGTTAGACGGGATTTAGAGGAGTAGGGAGTCAGTTGGAGGGGGGGAATGAAGATTAGAAGCGGAGAGGAGACTGAGCATGAAGCAAAGGTGAATGGCTAAGAGGAGAACGAGCTCCTTGGACCAGTCTACAAGCAGACACTAGAGATTATCTTCAGGTTCTTTTCATTTCATCTCTGTGCAGTCATAATTATTAGATATGTTTTTAATAAGCATTGACTCTACTTACAATTCGATGGAACATAGTATTTGTCTGAAGATGCAAAGTGTGAAATATTTACCAACTGTAGCCCTATATGTTTTCATCACCTTCAAACGGAAACAATGCTTTTGTCCCCTACACCACACCACAGTCGAAAGACTCACTGTATATTTCATTGTTCTTCGAAGCATCTTCACTGGTTGAGTTTATTGTGTAGTTGTTTGTTTAACTTTAGGAGGTTTTGGTCATGCGAAGAGCGCATTATAGACTAAGTGTTTGGTTGTAAACTAGCTCACAGTTATCACAAGCCACAGTGGCAAAATCTAGGTTGACATTGGACATATTCTCAGTAAGCTAGCAGACTATAATAGGTTGGTCCTATCATACTTATAAGACAAACTAGTTTTTTTTTAAAAGATTTGGAAACATGCTAACTGTTGGTAGAGAAGTAGCAACAGTGAGGAATGTATGACGAAACATGCAAGACTTCACAGTCCTCCACAATCTCTGAGTTTAGCATGGTTGGTCGACCATAGAGAATTTACTAACCTTGTTGTGAATGGTAACAAGTTTTAGTCCATTTGTCTTTATAAACAACTCTTTTATTATTAAAGTATTCAAACTGTTGTGTCCTCGAGAGAAGGTATAGACTTACTATTTGGACTATACAGTCATACAAGTTAAAATAATGAAGTTTTAGAACAAATATAATGAGTCTTTAGTCAAGTATTTAGCCTAGACTTGCATGCAATCTTCTTGTTAATAGAAACAATGAGATAGGGTTTCTAAATGCTTAGATTGACAAAGATTAAGCTATGTCAAAGATTTCGATAGGTCGAAGAAGATTCTTAAGAGTGTTTAATTTTTAACTTAGGGTCTTCGAATATTTGTATTCTATAATTTGGTTTATAGTATAACCCTTCCGAAACAATAAAGATGAGTTTAGTGTCCACTCTTGAGTGGATAATTTAAGTAGTGGGCTAACTTAGAGATCATTGTACTAACTTTTAGCATTATCTAATTAATTGATAAGCTAGGAACCCATTCTTTGATCATGTAGACGGAAATGTCTCCATGAGTTAAGTAGAGAGAGAGTAAACCTCATTGCCATGCGTTAATGCATGATGAGTTTCGAACACCTTGAGGTTACCGAGGTCGTTATATTGAACTTATTTATAGGTAACTGTAGGATTGTGATTAATTCGAGTCGAGTTGGGGTGGGTGAACTTATTACTTGTGTTGATACAATGCTAATTATATTCAAATCCTTTGGCCAAGGTAATGCATGTGCCTCAAGTGCATTGATAGTTCACTGTGACTGGATGGCGTAGCTTGTGGAGTGGTCATGCTTGACTAGAGGGTATCTAGGGGATTGCATGATAACAAGTTACGTAGATCACAACACCAGTACTCAGATGGAAAACACCATTGGTTATCCTAAGTCTATCCTCTTTGAGTAGGGTAGGGCCACTTCCGGATAGGAAGGAGTGTGGGAGACTATATTCCTGAGGAATGCCGAGACTTGAATTTGGATGGTCGACAATCGAGATGCAGTGACTTTGGTAAGTTTCTATTTTGGAATTGTTCTAAGTAACTTTTAACAACATATTGTTTAATGTTGTGGATGGATATATCCTTTTGTTTAAGTTATAATTTCATGATGATTATTGTTAGTCTATGGATGAACTACTTGGTTTTAAAATTAGAAAACAAATTACTTTTCTGTTTTAAACTTTCACAAAAAAAAAAATTATTACCTTTGGTTAAACTTAGTTTTTAGGGTGAAATCTAAACAGGGTGTCACAGGGTTTTATAATTAATGGAGTGCTCAATTCAATATGATTAAGTTTTGGAATATGGTGTTGAACATTAGATTATTATATTTTCATAAACTCAATAATGGGCATTATAGTGATGCATTTTCTTTGCCTAAACCTTTTTATCATGATGTAAGTTGCCTATTCTTTCATCCCATTTGTCATTATTCCAATTGATGGAAATGTTTACATGGGTAAATATTTCACCACAATAGGCAACAAATAATATTTTCCACCTAGGGAATGGAAGTATTATTAAAAAACATGTGTAAATTGTTTTACAAAAAGTTAGTGTAATTTTCCTCCATAATTTCTTTTCTCTTCCTTCTCTATCACCATTAATAGAATGCAAATAACTGAAACATAACACAAAACAATGAACAAATTTATCTTCATGTCCTTCATCAATAGCCTTAAACATTACCACCTACCAAAATGCTCCCAAGAATAACTATTATTAGAACCAAAATTATAAGCACCACTAGACTTATTAATGTAAATCCTCAAAATGGGTCCTATTTTCTTACTCTTGTATTTAAGAAGTTCAAATTTCTTCCAGTAAGAATGAGAAATGAGGTTAGAATTCATTAAATTTCCACAGTCCATAGTGTTGTATAATGAGTGCTTCTAGATTTGACTGTGATCAAGATTTTTCTCTCAATATTTCGGATCACACTCCGTGATCCATCATCAGAAGAAAAAAAACAAGAGAAACGAGGCATTAAGAAGGGACAAAATAAGAAGTTGAATTAAAATACCAACCTAAACAATAGTATGTCCAAAAAGCATGTGTAGGCCACAGTTCTATAGTAATAATTGAACTCCCAACTACAATGATCAGAGTTATCACTGTCACAAATAATACAGTTGCAATACTAAGAACAAAAGAAGTTTCATATTTCACATTTATGATTTAAACAATAATGAAAGGAAAGATGTCCAACCAAGGTATCGATTTGACAGTGGGGGAATGCTCGACAATTCTTTAAGTCCATCAACTCCTAAATATTGCCACAGTCTCACAGAAGTCCATGAAGGAATTCCTTCCCATCACAACTGCATGAGCAAGTTGAAGAGCTAAAGAAAAAGATCGATTAGTAGCCAAGAAAAATAGCTATAAAAAAAATTGACCTTCATAGAGGGCAGTCAACAACAATGGTAGATAGAGATCATACTTGGCAGGGACTTGTCTTCAATTGCCGATTCATTGCATACGTAGTCACTAAAGGAATACTTAAGTCATTTGCATACGCAGTTACTAAAGGAACACTTGGGTTGCGTGTAACGTGCAATTTAACAAACGATGCAATGTAATTTAGCCCCCGTGTCAATGTGCAAATTAATATCAATTAGAAAATGCACACAATATCAAACATAAAATCAATACCAGCAAAAGTGTATTTATTGCCAGTGGTTTTGTCTTTCGAGAACAATCTACTAGATTAGCTGACAATTTCTGAAGAGATAGAAAAGATTCTCTGGCAAGTGTTCTCCCACTGATAAGTCTACCAGCTAAATTATCCGACAATTTTCCAAGGGGTTAAAACAGGTGTTCACCCATTAATAAGCCAGAAAAAAATACACTTCCATTTTAATTATACTTTTATTTTATATTATATATATTTTTTAATATTATTAAAAAATATGGATTTTGAAAGAGCATTACAACAACAAAACAATCAACAAAGAAATTAAAAGCAATAAATTCAGGGCTACCTCACCATGGACCAAATTGGAGAACACAGTTTGAAACCAAAATTCCCCAAAGCTCCAAAGAACATTGGACAGTCACATCCTTCTATATTATAATTACGCACAGCCCATAAATTTCATGGTATCCTGTACATAGCAGTACGAACGAAATTTAGGAATTTGATACAATGGAGGGCAAATAACAATATTGGTTTTTACCTTTTCTGCTTAGTGGCCAGCTTTTCACCCATTCCTGCAACATATGCGGATGTGAAGCCTGAATATTGTGGTAGTAAATAAATTCATGGTATTTATTTTTTATTGGCAACAGAGGTTTTTGGCTGGCGATAGTTAACCTTATTGAATTGAATGGAAAACAGGTTCTCGTGAAGGCTATTCGGTGAAGGTTGATTCGGTGGATATTTTTCTGGTGAAGGCTATTCGGTGAAGGTTGATTCGGTGGATATCGATCCAAATCTAGTTGTCAGAGGAGAAGCTACAACCTTCAATACTCCCACAGTGGTTTTGTTTCCGAGAAAAATCTGCCAGATTATTCAATATTTTTTCAAGAGAATAAGCTCATCAGGTGCTCTCCCACTAATAAGTTCATCGTCTAACAAGTTTTGACAAAAACACAATCAATATAACAATGTGATAGATTTAAATAAAATGCAAAGTTTAAGGAAGCGGCCCTATGCAGGGGTTTCAGATTTATTATTAGGGAGTGATAAATGTTTTAAGGAAAAGGTTGTTATAAGAGCCTTTAGTTTTAGTTCAAATGTTATTGAAAACACTTTTTTGGTTTTTAGTAAATTTTTTTGACTTTTATAAGGTATATATTTATTACAGTTTTTAAATAAATTATGAGACCAATTTCTTAAAGATGTTCAAATAATTTATTAACTGTTCTTATAAAATTTATAGGACGCCTAAGTGTAGAAAACTCCCGAATTTTTTATAAAAATGAATGGTTTTATAAAGATTACAAAGAACAATTCAAACAACAGTTAAAAAAACTCAATGTCTGAAGACAACATTTAGAACTAAGAATATAGGGAGCAAAAGCAGAATTAATGTAGTTACTTCCATTTTATTAATGTTTTATACCTTTTGTTGTTGCAGTGTAATGTTCTCTTTTGTGGTGTTGTATTGAACTATCTTGTCAACCCTTCTCAAACTAGACACTCTCCTAGCTCCTAAAACCCTTCTTTCTTTTACCTCTGGTTCATTTAGAAGCCATGCTTCTATCACATCTTCACTTTATGTACTATAGTGGCTAGTATCTACTTCAATCTCCTCTTTTGAATTTAGATTCTCATATGTTTCTATCTTAGGGATTCTTCCTAGGGGGTATATAAGTCTATAATCATCTTCATCATTAACATATTCTTGTTCTATCTCCTCCACATATATGCCCCCCCTATCTGTGTATAAGGGAATATGTACTACCCTATCCTCATTGTGAAATATTAATTATTCCTTGTAGGAGTCAAATACTCCATCACAATTTACACACCATTCTATGTTCAACAAGACACTGAACGCATCAGAAGGTTCCTTCATTTCTATGACCTCAAAGTCTACCTTTCTCTTTATCTCTGGAAAGTTTACTTCTATATTCCTACAAGTTTGTAATTACACTCACAGATGTCCCATCAACCAATGAGATGTTGTAGGGTGTCTCATGTAATATTTTCCTTTCTAAGGCTTCCCAAATCCATCTAGTCATTATGTTTATGTATGTGCCCAAATCTACCAATACTTTTTTCATCCACCTATCCTAGATTCTTAATTCTATAAAAATAGGGTGTTTGCACCATTTTATTGAAGTTTTGGCTACTCTTCAACTTCTTATGCAGTATTATCCTCACTGCCCTTATTCTAGTATTTTGTAAATTATCTTAGTTTTTCCAAGATGTTCTCTACCTTCATAGAGGTAGCTACGTCCTTCAACACCAATTCTTCTTTTTTAGAAAAGCATGTCTTGCAGTAGTCTTCTTTTTCCTTTTCTTCTTTGATAATCCTTTTTGCCTTTTCTACCACAAGGTCATGGCCACTTTTCATAGGAAAATCTTCCACATCCTCTTCCTCTAATTCCCCTATCACTAATTTACTATATGTAGTGTCTGTTCTACCTCTAGTAACTACAATCACCTTATTATTCCTCTTATATTATGTTATTGCTTTCCTCGACAATAGTTCTTTTCTTTCCAAATAATCCTTCTCTAATTGCTCTTCTTTTGTTAAGAGATTTCTCCCTTTCTCCTCATCATTTTGTACCTCTTTTTTTGGCATCTATGAGCATAAATAATGGGTTTCCTTTGAGTATTCTCATGATTATTTTTTCCCTTTTGGTGCATTTGGCCTAGATAGTTCCTCACTTTTAATAATAGCTTGACCATTCTTGTAATATTGCATTGCTCTTGGACAACTAAATAAATCATGGGTAGAATCTCTACAAAATCCACATGTATTATTTTTCTCTTCTCTATATTGATTGGAGTAATGCCCTATCTCACTTCCTCTTCTCCTCTAGACTCGACCTCTACCTCTATCATGTCCTCCTCTATAATCATTGTGGTAGTTTCTATAGTCATTATAATCATCTCTATAGCTGGTAGAAGGTCTGTCCTCTAAGATTTGAGGTGACATATTTTGAATTGTGTTGATGTTGCATTGATCTCTTTATTTTGGTTGGCAATATCCATAGTCCTATCTATGGAAAGCTCCTTCTACCATTCCTTTAGGTCTTTTCCATACACCTGTGGTATGGCTCATTATCTTTGCATTTGTGATTATACTAGGGCTCATGTTCCTCTTCATCTTTTAACTGGAATAATAAGGGAAATCATTTGTTTGGTGATCATCCCACTCTCTACAAATGCCGCAAAAAAACACTTTTTAACCTTAGAGGCTTCACAAATTCTACCCTTAAGTTTGTGGCTTTTTTCTTCCTCTTCGTGATTGGGCACTCATTTCTTAGATGTACTTTATTCGAGCAATAGGTGCACCAGATCTTCTTTCTTTTGCTAGGTATCATATCCTTATTATTGTCCCCCTTTGCTAGAATTTCTTGTTTAATCTTAAATTGTTCTAATTCTAGCTTAAGCTTCTCTATCTCAACATTTTCTTCTGTCTTATTCTCCTTCCTCCAAGGTTGTGCTTCAATCCTTGAGGCTAACTCCACCACTTCTACATATTCTTTAAAAACTCTCCCAACCAACAATGTTTTTATTACAATAGTAATTTGGAGACAAACCATTCTACATTTTGTTTCTTTATCAATGGTTCCTCAAGTTTTCTCACCACTCCTTTAAATGTCTGATCAAATTCCTTTATTTTGCACCATATCCCTCTTTTTACTCACACCTTCTAAGGGGTCTTCTAGTGATTGGAAATTGCTTAAGAATCCTTCCTTTAGTTCAGTCCCATTATTTATCATAATTCAAACATACTTTCATATAACATTTAAGGACCTCATTCCTAAGGGTTCTCACAAAATCATATAGCTTAGTTTTATTCTCTCACTCTATTTCTTATCCATATAGATTCCAAGACATAGATATGCTCCAATTCTTTTTTGGTATCCTTGCCAAAAAAGTTGGCAGCTTGATGTGGCTTTGGTCCATCTTAGGAGTGATAGGTACCTTTGTTTTGGTGTTATAAGGTGAGGTTACTCCTTCACTATATTTTCTACTTTCTGTGTTTGTCCCTAGTTCTTTAAGTTTCTTGTCCTTAAAATTCTTGGCACTCCTACCACCCTTACTACCTTTTTGTTGTTTAACCAACTTTCTCAATCTACCCATATCTTTAGGCAATCTTATCTCAAAGAAATCTTATCCCAACAACTCATCACATAGGACCACAAACTCTTTTCTCTTTTTTTCTTCCTCTATCTAGAAGGGTCCACTAAATGTATCCTTGATTGAAACTCTTCTTTCCTTAAGTGGCACGGGGGATGACTCTTGGTCCAAGGGGTTGACCTTGGGGTTTTTGATAACTTTTCATTAGTTAATAACATCTCATTAAGTAATATAGAATTCTCACATCCTTCCCAAAGGGTAAGTGCAAGAAGATGGGGGGCCAAAAAGGGGTCTTAAGTGGCCACTTTTTTTCTGAAATCAGGAAATACTGGCCTTGGATGAGAAATTGAGCATAGTTACACTCAAAATTTAGAGATGCAACCAAAATAATGTTCGTAGTGCTCCGAGTCTACTTTCTAAACTACTATTTTGTTTTGAAAATGGCATAGATTAAGGGGTTCAAAAGAGGGAGCCACAGAAATTGGTGTTGTTTCTGTCAAAAAAACATAACATAGCATGTTTTGTGGCACCCTCAAAAGGTCAACTTTTTTTGGGTATTTTTAAAATCGCTTTGGTGAGAAATTAGCTAATAGCATGTAGTTTATGCCTGATTTTTCTGATAATTTTTTGATGAATATTTGATTTTTTACTAATTTTTAAAGTGGACACATCCTAAAAAATAGAATTTTGGCCGTGCTACCCCTAATTTTTATAGTTTTTTTCATTGTAAAATAACTATATATTTGAAATTTGAATGAATAGTTATTTTACAATGAAAAAAAGACCAAACAGTGGTTTTTGCCTAAAAACAGACACACAAACAAAAGAAATTAAAGATGAAAGGCTTAACATTGTTAAAATGCGAAAAAAATCACATCGTCAAATAGCTAAGAGAAAGCCTAACATTACCCATGTGTTTGATTTGTTCAACCTTGAAACACGTGCAAATCTGAGGGTTAACACGAACGAAATTATGTGAAATTTTGAAGAATATAGAAAAACACGTCTGTGACTGTTCATAAGGCACTCCAAGCCTTTGGGTTGGAAATCCAAAGCAAATCCCAAGCCCAAGGCTTGGGATTCCCAAAGCAAGAAATAACACCAGCGCGTTATAACGCGCTCGCGTTATGTTTTGCCTTGCATTTTTCTTTCCCGCAAGTCTGTCTTTTGTCATGTTTGACATAACGCGAGCGCATTATAACGCGCTCGCGTTATGTCCCACTCAAATTTTTTTACGTTCAAGGCTATTAATCATGAGGGTTAAGGCATATGGGATAGAGTTGGAGGGTTTACGGATAAGGGATTAGCGTTTAAGGTAGTATCGAGCCCGTTGAGGGTCTAGGAATAGGGATAGCATTTAAGGTTTAGGGATGAGGGATGACAGATTACAGTTGAGGGTCGAGGGATCAAAGTTAAGGGTTGAGGGATTAGGGTTTGACATTAAGGGTTGAGGGTTGAGGTTCACGGGTCAAGGGTTTAGGGATAGGGTTTAGGGTCAAGGGATTAGGGTTAAAGTAGAGTGTGGAGGGTGTAAGGATTAGGGATAGGGTTGGAGGGTTTAGGGATAAGGGATTAGGGTTTAAGGTATAGTATCGAGTCTGTTGAGAGTTTAGGAATAGGGATAGCATTTAGGGATTAGGGATGAGGGATTATAGTTGAGGGATGATGGATTAGGGTTGAGGGTTGAGGGATTAGGGTTTAGGGATAAGGTTTAGGGTTGAGGGTTGAGGGATTAGGGTTTAAGGTATAGTGTTGAGGGTTGAGGGTTGAGGGTTTAGGATTAGGGTTTAGGGTTGACGGATTAGCATTTAATGTCAAGGTTAGGGTTAGAGTGTCGAGGGTAGAGGGATTAGGGATAGGGTTTAGGGTTGAAGGTTTAAGGATTGAGGGTTGAGGCTTTAGGGATGAGGGTTTAAGGCTTAAGATATAGTGTCAAGTGTTGAGGGTGTAGGGATAGGGTTTAAGTTTTAAGGGTTAAGGGTTGAGGGATATGGATTAGGGTTTAAGGTATAGTGTTGAGGGTCGAGGGATCAGAGTTAAGGGTTGAGGGATTAGGGTTTGACGTTGAGGGTTGAGGGTTGAGGTTCGAGGGTCAAGGGTTTAGGGATAGGGTTGAGGGTCGAGGAATTAGGGTTAAAGTAGAGTGTGGAGGGTATAAGGATTAGGGATAGGGTTGGAGGGTTTAGGGATAAGGGATTAGGGTTTAAGGTATAGTATCGATTATGTTGAGGGTGTAGGAATAGGGATAGCATTTAGGGTTTAGGGATGAAGGATTAGAGTTGGGGGATGACAGATTAGGGTTGAGGGTTGAGGGATTAGGGTTTAGGGATAAGGTTTAGGGTTGAGGACTGAGGGATTAGGGTTTAAGGTATAGTGTTGAGGGTTTAGGGATAGGATTTAGGGTTGAGGGATTAGGATTTGACGTTGAGGGTTGAGGGTTTAGGGTTTAGGGTTAGGGTTGAGAGATGAGGGATCAGAGTTAAGGGTTGAGGGAATAGGGTTTGACATCGAGGGTTGAGGGTTGAGGTACGAGGGTCAATGGTTTAGGGATAGGGTTAAGGTTGAAGGGATTAGGGTTAAAGTAGAGTGTGGAGGGTGTAAGGATTAGGGATAGGGTTGGAGGATTTAGGGATAAGGGATTAGAGTTTAAGGTATAGTATCGAGTCTATTGAGGGTTTAGGAATAGGGATAGCATTTAAGGTTTAGGGATGAGGGATTAGAGTTGAGGGATGAGGGATTAGGGTTAAGGGTTGAGGGATTAGGGTTTAGGGATAAGGTTTAGGGTTGAGGGTTGAGGGATTAGGGTTTAAGGTATAGTGTTGAGGGTTGATGGTTTAGGGATAGGGTTTAGGTTTGAGGGATTAGGGTTTAGGGTTAATGAATTAGGGTTCAATGTTGAGAGTCGAGGGTTGAGGGTTGAGGGTTGAGGTTGAGGGATAGGGTTAATGGTCAAGGGATTAGGGTTAAATAAGAGTGTCGATGGTAGAGGGATTAGGGTTTAAGGTATAGTATCGAGCCTGTTGAGGGTCTAGGAATAGGGATAGCGTTTAGGGTTTAGGAATGAGGGATTAGAGTTGAGGGATGACGGATGACAGATTAGGGTTGAGGGTTGAGGGATTAGGGTTTAGGGACAAGGTTTAGGGTTAGGGTTTAGGGTTGAGGGATTAGAGTGAAGGGTTGAGGGATTAGAATTTGGTGTTGAGGGTTTAGGGTTTAGGATCAGGGTTGAAGGTCGAGGGATCAGAGTTAAGGGTTGAGGGATTAGGGTTTGATTTTGAGGGTTGAGGGTTGAGGTTCGAGGGTCAAGGGTTTAGGGATAGGGTTGAGGGTCGAGGAATTAGGGTTAAAGTAGAGTGTGGAGGGTATAAGGATTAGGGATAGGGTTGGAGGGTTTAGGGATAAGGGATTAGAGTTTAAGGTATAGTATCGAGTCTGTTGAGGGTTTAGGAATAGGGATAGCATTTAGGGTTTAGGGATGAGGGATTAGAGTTGAGGGATGAGGGATTAGGGTTGAGGGTTGAGGGATTAGGGTTTAGGGATAAGGTTTAGGGTTGAGGGTTGAGGGATTAGGGTTTAAGGTATAGTGTTGAGGGTTGATGGTTTAGGGATAGGGTTTAGGTTTGAGGGATTAGGGTTTAGGGTTGATGAATTAGGGTTTAATGTTGAGAGTTGAGGGTTGAGGGTTGAGGTTGAGGGATAGGGTTAATGGTCAAGGGATTAGGGTTAAATAAGAGTGTCAATGGTAGAGGGATTAGGCTTTAAGGTATAGTATCGAGCCTATTGAGGGTCTAGGAATAGGGATAGTGTTTAGGGTTTAGGAATGAGGGATTAGAGTTGAGGGATGACGGATGACAGATTAGGGTTGAGGGTTGAGGGATTAGGGTTTAGGGACAAGGTTTAGGGTTAGGGTTGAGGGATTAGGGTTTAAGGTATAGTGTTGAGGGTTTAGGGATAGGGTTTAGGGTTGAGGGATTAGAGTGAAGGGTTGAGGGATTAGAATTTGGCGTTGAGGGTTTAGGGTTTAGGATCAGGGTTGAAGGTCGAGGGATCAGAGTTAAGGGTTAAGGGATTAGGGTTTGATGTTGAAGGTTGAGGGTTGAGGTTCGAGGGTCAAGGGTTTAGGGATAGGTTTGAGGGTCGAGGAATTAGGGTTAAAGTAGAGTGTGGAGGGAATAAGGATTAGGGATAGGGTTGGAGGGTTTAGGGATAAGGGATTAGAGTTTAAGGTATAGTATTGAGTCTGTTGAGGGTTTAGGAATAGGGATAGCATTTAGGGTTTAGGGTTGAGGGATTAGAGTTGAGGGATGAGGGATTAGGGTTGAGGGTTGAGGGATTAGGGTTTAGAGATAAGGTTTAGGGTTGAGGGTTGAGGGATTAGGGTTTAAGGTATAGTGTTGAGGGTTGATGGTTTAGGGATAGGGTTTAGGTTTGAGGGATTAGGGTTTAGGGTTGATGAATTAGGGTTTAATGTTGAGAGTTGAGGGTTGAGGGTTGAGGGTTGAGGTTGAGGGATAGGGTTAATGGTTAAGGGATTAGGGTTAAATAAGAGTGTTGATGGTAGAGAGATTAGGGTTTAAGGTATAGTATCGAGCTTATTGAGGGTCTAGGAATAGGGATAGCATTTAGGGTTTAGGAATGAGGGATTAGAGTTGAGGGATGACGGATGACAGATTAGGGTTGAGGGTTGAGGGATTAGGGTTTAGAGACAAGGTTTAGGGTTAGGGTTGAGGGATTAGGGTTTAAGGTATAGTGTTGAGGGTTTAGGGATAGGGTTTAGGGTTGAGGGATTAGAGTGAAGGGTTGAGGGATTATAATTTGGCGTTGAGGGTTTAGGGTTTAGGATCAGGGTTGAATGTCGAGGGATTAGAGTTAAGGGCTGAGGGATTAGGGTTTGATGTTGAGGGTTGAGGGTTGAGGTTCGAGGGTCAAGGGTTTAGGGATAGGGTTGAGGGTCGAGTAATTAGGGTTAAAGTAGAGTGTGGAGGGTATAAGGATTAGGGATAGGGTTGGAGGGTTTAGGGATAAGGGATTAGAGTTTAAGGTATAGTATCGAGTCTGTTGAGGGTTTAGGAATAGGGATAGCATTTAGGGTTTAGGGATGAGGGATTAGAGTTGAGGGATGAGGGATTAGGGTTGAGGGTTGAGGGATTAGGGTTTAGGGATAAGGTTTAGGGTTGAGGGTTGAGGGATTAGGGTTTAAGGTATAGTGTTGAGGGTTGATGGTTTAGGGATAGGGTTTAGGTTTGAGGGATTAGGGTTTAGGGTTGATGAATTAGGGTTTAATGTTGAGAGTTGAGGGTTGAGGGTTGAGGGTTGAGGGTTGAGGTTGAGGGATAGGGTTAATGGTCAAGGGATTAGGGTTAAATAAGAGTGTCGATGGTAGAGGGATTAGGGTTTAAGGTATAGTATCGAACCTGTTGAGGGTCTAGGAATAGGGATAGCGTTTAGGGTTTAGGAATGAGGGATTAGAGTTGAGGGATGACAGATGACAGATTAGGGTTGAGGATTGAGGGATTAGGGTGTAGGGACAAGGTTTAGGGTTAGGGTTGAGGGATTAGGGTTTAAGGTATAGTATTAAGGGTTTAGGGATAGGGTTTAGGGTTGAGGGATTAGAGTGAAGGGTTGAGGGATTAGAATTTGGCGTTGAGGGTTTAGGGTTTAGGATCAGGGTTGAAGGTCGAGGGATCAGAGTTAAGGGTTGAGGGATTAGGGTTTGATGTTGAGGGTTGAGGGTTGAGGTTCGAGGGTCAAGGGTTTAGGGATAGGGTTGAGGGTCGAGTAATTAGGGTTAAAGTAGAGTGTGGAGAGTATAAGGATTAGGGATAGGGTTGGAGGGTTTAGGGATAAGGGATTAGAGTTTAAGGTATAGTATCGAGTCTGTTGAGGGTTTAGGAATAGGAATAGCATTTAGGGTTTAGGGATGAGGGATTAGAGTTGAGGGATGAGGGATTAGGGTTAAGGGTTGAGGGATTAGGGTTTAGGGATAAGGTTTAGGGTTGAGGGTTGAGGGATTAGGGTTTAAGGTATAGTGTTGAGGGTTGATGGTTTAGGGATAGGTTTTAGGTTTGAGGGATTAGGGTTTAGGGTTGATGAATTAGGGTTTAATGTTGAGAGTTGAGGGTTGAGGGTTGAGGGTTGAGGTTGAGGGATAGGGTTAATGGTCAAGGGATTACGGTTAAATAAAAGTGTCAATGGTAGAGGGATTAGGGTTTAAGGTATAGTATTTAGCCTGTTGAGGGTCTAGGAATAGGGATAGCATTTAGGGTTTAGGAATGAGGGATTAGAGTTGAGGGATGACGGATGATGGATTAGGGTTGAGGGTTGAGGGATTAGGGTTTAGGGACAAGGTTTAGGGTTAGGGTTAAGGGATTAGGGTTTAAGGTATAGTGTTGAGGGTTTAGGGATAGGGTTTAGGGTTGAGGGATTAGAGTGAAGGGTTGAGGGATTAGAATTTGGCGTTGAGGGTTCAGGGTTTAGGATCAGGGTTAAAGGTCGAGGGATCAGAGTTAAAGGTTGAGGGATTAGGGTTTGATGTTGAGGGTTGAGGGTTGAGGTTCGAGGGTCAAGGGTTTAGGGATAGGGTTGAGGGTCGAGGAATTAGGGTTAAAGTAGAGTGTGGAGGGTATAAGGATTAGGGATAGGGTTGGAGGGTTTAGGGATAAGGGATTAGAGTTTAAGGTATAGTATCGAGTCTGTTGAGGGTTTAGGAATAGGGATAGCATTTAGGGTTTAGGGATGAGGGATTAGAGTTGAGGGATGAGGGATTAGGGTTGAGGGTTGAGGGATTAGGGTTTAGGGATAAGGTTTAGGGTTGAGCGTTGAGAGATTAGGGTTTAAGGTATAGTGTTGAGGGTTGATGGTTTAGGGATAGGTTTTAGGTTTGAGGGATTAGGGTTTAGGGTTGATGAATGAGGGTTTAATGTTGAGAGTTGAGGGTTGAGATTGAGGGATAGGGTTAATGGTCAAGGGATTAGGGTTAAATAAGAGTGTCAATGGTAGAGGGATTAGGGTTTAAGGTATAGTATCGAGCCTGTTGAGGGTCTAGGAATAGGGATAGCGTTTAGGGTTTAGGAATGAGGGATTAGAGTTGAGGGATGACAGATGACAGATTAGGGTTGACGGATTAGGGTTTAGGGACAAGGTTTAGGGTTAGGGTTGAGGGATTAGGGTTTAAGGTATAGTGTTGAGGGTTTAGGGATAGGGTTTAGGGTTGAGGGATTAGAGTGAAGGGTTGAGGGATTAGAATTTGGCGTTGAGGGTTTAGGGTTTAGGATCAGGGTTGAAGGTCGAGGGATCAGAGTTAAGGGTTTAGGGATTAGGGTTTGATGTTGAGGGTTGAGGGTTGAGGTTCGAGGGTCAAGGGTTTAGGGATAGGGTTGAGGGTCGAGGAATTAGGGTTAAAGTAGAGTGTGGAGGGTATAAGGATTAGGGATAGGGTTGGAGGGTTTAGGGATAAGGGATTAGAGTTTAAGGTATAGTATCGAGTCTGTTGAGGGTTTAGGAATAGGGATAGCATTTAAGGTTTAGGGATGAGGGATTAGGGTTGAGGGTTGAGGGATTAGGGTTTAGGGATAAGGTTTAGGGTTGAGGGTTGAGGGATTAGGGTTTAAGGTATAGTGTTGAGGGTTGATGGTTTAGGGATAGGGTTTAAGTTTGAGGGATTAGGGTTTAGGGTTGATGAATTAGGGTTTAATGTTGAGAGTTGAGGGTTGAGGGTTGAGGGTTGAGGTTGAGGGATAGGGTTAATGGTTAAGGGATTAGGGTTAAATAAGAGTGTCGATGGTAGAGGGATTAGGGTTTAAGGTATAGTATCGAGCCTATTGAGGGTCTAGAAATAGGGATAGCGTTTAGGGTTTAGGAATGAGGGATTAGAGTTGAGGGATGACAGATGACAGATTAGGGTTGAGGGTTGAGGGATTAGGGTTTAGGGACAAGGTTTAGGGTTAGGGTTGAGGGATTAGGGTTTAAGGTATAGGGTTGAGGGTTTAGGGATAGGGTTTAGGGTTGAGGGATTAGAGTGAAGGGTTGAGGGATTAGAATTTGGCGTTGAGGGTTTAGGGTTTAGGATCAGGATTGAAGGTCGAGGGATCAGAGTTAAGGGTTGAGGGATTAGGGTTTGATGTTGAGGGTTGAGGGTTGAGGTTCGAGGGTCAAGGGTTTAGGGATAGGGTTGAGGGTCGAGGAATTAGAGTTAAAGTAGAGTGTGGAGGGTATAAGGATTAGGGATAGGGTTAGAGGGTTTAGGGATAAGGGATTAGAGTTTAAGGTATAGTATCGAGTCTGTTGAGGGTTTAGGAATAGGGATAGCATTTAGGGTTTAGGGATGAGGGATTAGAGTTAAGGGATGAGGGATTAGGGTTGAGGGTTGAGGGATTAGGGTTTAGGGATAAGGTTTAAGGTTGAGGGTTGAGGGATTAGGGTTTAAGGTATAGTGTTGAGGGTTGATGGTTTAGGGATAGGGTTTAGGTTTGAGGGATTAGGGTTTAGGGTTGATGAATTAGGGTTTAATGTTGAGAGTTGAGGGTTGAGGGTTGAGGGTTGAGGTTGAGGGATAGGGTTAATGGTCAAGGGATTAGGGTTAAATAAGAGTGTCGATGGTAGAGGGATTAGGGTTTAAGGTATAGTATCGAGCCTGTTGAGGGTCTAGGAATAGGGATAGTGTTTAGGGTTTAGGAATGAGGGATTAGAGTTGAGGGATGACGGATGACAGATTAGGGTTGAGGGTTGAGGGATTAGGGTTTGATGTTAAGGGTTGAGGGTTTAGGGTTAGGGTTGAGAGATGAGGGATCATAGTTAAGGGTTGAGGGATTAGGGTTTGACGTCGAGGTCTGAGGTTTGAGGGTCAAGGGTTTAGGGATAGGGTTGAGGTTTAAGGGATTAGGTTTTAAGGTATAGTGTTGAGGGTTGATAGATCAGAGTTAAGGGTTGAGGGATTAGGGTTGAGGGTTGTAAGGATTAGGGATAGGGTTGGAGGGTTGAAGGATTAGGGTTGAGGGATTAGGATTTAATGTTGAGGGTTGAGGGTTTAGGGATAGGGTTGAGGGATTAGGATTTGACATTGAGGGTTGAGGGATTAGGATTTGACGTTGAGGGTTGAGGGTTTAGGGATAGGGTTGAGGGTTGAGGGATTAGGATTTGACATTGAGGGTTGAGGGTCAAGGGATCAGAGTTGAGGGTTTAGGGATTAGGGATCTATAGCAGGACAAAACGTGAGCACGTTATAGCGCAAACACGTTATAACGCACTTGCGTTTTGTATTTCTACTAAAACGGTAAAAAAGTGGTTACCCCTGTGATCCAGGCCCACATGCTCTATTTTCTTACTGATTCTACGCGTGCTCCGACAAAAAAGAAGTGCTTTCATGCTATTGGGAAGTTCACATGCACATTTGACACATTGTACCACCTTTGCATGATCTTTCCACCACCTTTTCTGCTTTGCCAACTTGAGAAGGAGGAAATAACATAGTTTTCAAACCAAGTTTGATATATATCTATTCAAGTTTCAATTTTTGTAGTATTGCAATGTTAATTGTGATTCAATTTTAAGAATTTAACATTGAAAAGGAAGCAAGTGGTGAAAACCTCAAATTGTTGAGGAGTTTGAAGCAAGAAGATAAAAACACTACATAATTGGGTACTCTCTCCATTCAAATCTTTATTTTTTAGGTATGTCAAGTCTTTACATGCATGTTCTTTACATTTTCCTTATTTCGGATTGAATTACTTTATCATGCTTTATCATACATGTTTAAAATAGACACATTCCCAATCAAGAAAGCAACCTACAATCTCACATGATGCCATGTATATTTTCTACACTTGGGCTCTTTAATAATTATGTGTAATAAACAAACCTTAGTTCATACCATGATGTCAAACTATACAAGAATAAATCCTTACAACATAAAAAAAATACAATCCCACTATTATCATGTATTCATTTCTTAGGAACTAATATTGGTCTTTTTATCATGCTACAGACAAATTCTCCGTCATGCCAAGGAAACGATCAAGAATTAAACCAACACAGGAAGAGATAGAAGCTAAGAATGCAAAGAAAGCAACGGCTATGAGGGAACTTCATGAGAAGAGGAAATTGGACATGATAAATGAAGACAGACCAATTGAAGAGGAACCACAACCATCACAAAGAGATATGGTATTGGCGGCACAAAGAGAACGAATGCAAAAACTTCATGGTACGAGAGATTTGAATACCATAGTTGGAGACACATCCTTTACCACAAGTCAACATGTAGGGACACCATCTACCACATCTCAAGTTGAGAGTACATCATCACTCACATGTGATGAAGGAGGTATGCCATCGTTCCCACCTCAACCTCAAGGTATGTCATCTATTCCATCTTCGATCGAAGGTATGCCATCTAACCCATCTCATTTAAATATTGATGAAATTCCTAATGTTGAGATGAATTTACCTAACTTGACACCACCTAGAATTTTGCATAGAAAGCCAAAGTATTTGATTGATATTGATGAGAATATTTTGCAGCCAATGGAAGGTAAGATTCCAAAATGCACTTGTAGAAGATATGCTAATAAGATTTGGAGATTGTTCTTTGAAAAGTTAAATGAGACTGCAAGATGTCAACTATTCGTTGAAATGATGTGAAGTATAAAGTATAGGTCTATCATGAAGATTCTTGGGTTGAGAATATCAGAGGCTTCAAGTGAAAAATCTATTGTCAAGAATCTAATGAGTGCGTATGAGAGTGTGGGTAACACCTCACGTACAAAAGATAGTAATGCAACACAGCGTGTGATTACATCGACTATAGTAAGTAGTCAAACGAGGAAAGCTCGTCTCATTAGAAAGACAAGTCAAGAATTGAGAATTAATAGGAAAACTTTATCAAGAGCCGTTAGAAGACACCAAAGAATTGAGGACACTAATGCCAATGAATTATGGGCATTCTCGGGGAGACTACCATGAAAAGATAAACCAATTGTTGAAGCATTGAGATCACTAATTGAAGACTTTTGGAAGAATTACACAAGGGTATCTCCGAATCAAAGGGATGTGGTAAGAAGGAGAATTGGTAGTCAGAACCGCGACCCACATCCAAAGTATTTTTTGGATGAGACTCAAACACAGTTTTATGGTAAATTTCTAGAGAAGTATCCTCAAATTAAAATTTGTCAAAGATATTTTGAAATGCTAAAACCTTTCTATGTTAAGATAAATCACACACGCACTACTTGTTGTTGTAGATTACATATTGAATTTTCTAACCATTTTGATGCTTATAGGTCTATATCTTTAGATATGCATACTAACAATGATTTGCAGGGTTGTGCCATATGTGCCCCACCAACATCTTCAAGAGACTTCATATCAAGAATTTTATGTGAAAGAGAGGAAGGTCAAATATTCTACAAGAAATTATGCTTGGATGGCACATGTCATCGTTGCGGTGGCTTGCAACATTTGCCAATATGTGAACATATGGAAATAACACATGCGGTTGGAAATGAACTAGTAGAGTTTGGCAAGTATAAAACAGTGGCATACAATACAAAAGATGGTAAAGAAGCAAAGAGGTGTGAATTAGTTATTGAAAAGATTCCAGCGTATCAGTTTATGCCTATATTTCGTGACAGCATAGTGTATGAGTATGCAAGACATGCCCATAGAGCTCGATGGTTGGACTTGCAATTCAAGTTATGCAAGGACACATTTCCGGTTGGTAGCATTGTTTCAGTCATCGACTTTGCAGAGAACTATAGTCTACAGCCACAGCGTGAGGTGCAATCACAATATTACAACTCCACACAGGTTTCTATATTTGTGCACATCGCATTCATTCATGTGAATGATAGTACAGAGGATGACAGAAAGATCATAAGGGAGTATAATTTCTATATTAGTGATGATCGCACGCATTCTACGGAGTTCGTGCAAGGTTGCTTTCAGGTGTTCTACAATGATTTGGCTAGAAGGGGCATATCGTTCAGTCAGCATATCATATGGTCAGATAATTATGCATCACAATTCAAGAACTCACAGAATTTCTATTGGCTGAGTAGGAGGCATAATTTTACAGGTATTCAACATATGTGGAACTTTTGTGAGGCCGGGCATGGAAAGGGGGAGCATGATGGTGCAGGAGCATGTATCAAAAGAGCCATAGCATGAGAAGAGTTAAAGTATAAAGACAATGCAAAGTTGACATATGCAAAATTGATTGTCGAGTGGTGTAATGCTTCCATGGGTCTAGGTAATGAAGGTAAGTCTTTAGTTCGTAGATTTTTTTGGTTGATAGATGATACTAACATTGCACCATATGAGGATTGTTGTACACTGACAGGATCAAATGAGATGCACTCTTTCAGAAGCTCAATTGCAGGTTCATGGAGTATCCATACATGAAAGATGTCATGCTTTTGTTCTTCCTGTACAATTCAAGTCTGGGATGAGTGTGAGTCAAAGGAGTGGGTTGACGAATGGCAGTTAAGTTATCTTAGCCCACTTGACATGTATCGACCCCCGACGGCACTGGAACTAACACAAATGGAATCGTCAGTTGACTTTGACCACATATTAGATTTAGTTCAACCAGGTAATATAGGGCACGTATATGCATCTAATTTCATCTAGTTCAACCAGGTAATGTCATCTTACTTTGTAGTGTTTTTGTAATGTTGACTAATTTCATCTAATTTGCTACACATATCAATGTAGGGCACGTATATGCAGTTATTGCAGATGAAGATAATGAAGAGGGAATAGATTATTACTTATGTTGTTGTGTTGAGGCCAAAAAGAAATTGGAGGCCCCTGTTACAGATGGAGAAAACATCGAATACCCTACAGGATCAGTGGTTATTACTGGAACATGGCTTAGAAGGCACCCACATAGGAGTGTTAATATTTGGCTATTTCAGGACTTTGACATGCATCGAAAGATTCTTCATTACTCGAACCTTGTCGTGGCATCCAATGTTCATTTGATAAAGTATCAGGGTAGACCTTTGAACAAAATATTGTGGAAGGTGCGTGAGTCTGACCATGAAGCAATACTTGACACAATAAAGAGTAGAGCAAATCCAGATGGTTCATTGGATTAATTTGTAAGTATTCACATTGATTTTGTAAAGTTATGTTACATTGAGTTGTAAGTATGCACATTAATTTGTAAGGTTTGTCTTTTTTTATTTCCTCCTGCATTTTTACACATATGTACACATTTTTACATCATCATGTTATGCATTTTTGGTGTCCTGCTCCTGATGCGACCAAACTCATAACTCACCCTACTAGACACCATTTGATGATCTCTCCAACACTCTGGATCCAGGGCGCCCAATCATGATGATGACCTATATACCATTCTCCTAAGGCGCTCATAATGAATGAAAAGAAGACCAAGGGCGCCCAAGCTTAATAGACTTATTTCTTTCAATTTTGATGATCCAAACTCTTGCAATATGACATCCATTTTCATGCCTTTAGATCTTCCTTCACATATAGGGCACCAAATCAATGCATTAAAGTCTCTTGATATTAGGCGCTCATGATGATGAAACTTAGAGCTTTTTCCTTTCCTATGCGCTCATCTAAGATGTTTGAATGATAAGAAGCGCCTCGACCTCTATAATATACATTGGGCACCAAATCAAGGTGATTTTAAGTCACTTTGAGTCATTTGGGGTCAGTTTGAGTCTTTGAGTCATGTTGCAAAAAAGTGTCAATGTTGTCAAGTTGCACAAAGCAACTTTTGCATTTTTAGTGTCCTTCTCGTGATGTGACCAAACTGACTGTTCCAACGCATCCGGATGGGTACATTTATGCTAGGCATGGTCCTATTTTTCACCCAAACATGTCAAAATAGTCTGAGCTAGATTGTACCAACGATATCCCTGAAGAGTCCAAAGTGCAAAAAGGCTGCAATCTTTGACGAGATGTTACTTGAAAACCGTGTCACTTAGAAACATTCCGTCTAAGGCAACGCTATCACGTAGAGTGCCTCTATAATAACCTCTCTCAGTTTTTTATAGCTCTGAGGCATTTACCCGTGGTGAAAGGTTTTCTGCTGCCCCAAAAATCATCAGAAGGAGGTAGTGTAAAGTTGCAAAGGGATGTAACTTTTGTCCTGCTCCTGATGCGACCAAACTGACTGTTCCAACATGTCCGAATGGGTACATTTATGCTAGGCATGGTCCTATTTTTCACCCAAACATGTCGAAACAGTCAGAGCTACATTGTACCGACGATATCCCTGAAGAGTCCAAAGTGCAAAAAGGCAGCAATCTTTAACGAGATGTTACTCGAAAACTGTGTCACTTAGAAACATTCCATCTAAGGCAACATGATCATGTAGAGTCCTCTACAATAACCTCTCTCAGTTTTTTATAGCTTTGAGGCATTTTCCCGTGGTGAAAGGTTTTCTGTTGCCCCAAAAATCGTCAGAAGGAGGTAGTGTAAAGTTGCAAAGGGGTGTAACTTTCATCCTGCTCCTGATGCGACCAAACTGACTGTTCCAACGCATCCGCATGGGTACATTTATGCTAGGCATGGTCCTATTTTTCACCCAAACATGTTGAAACAGTCAGAGCTACATTGTACCGACGATATCCCT
Source organism: Cunninghamia lanceolata (assembly GCA_027924645.1). Taxonomy (NCBI): domain Eukaryota; kingdom Viridiplantae; phylum Streptophyta; class Pinopsida; order Cupressales; family Cupressaceae; genus Cunninghamia; species Cunninghamia lanceolata. The sequence goes on from BSBN01000134.1 coordinate 9,625,880, forward strand.
AAAGAGTCCAAAGTGCAAAAAGGCAGCAATCTTTGACGAGATGTTACTCAAAAACCGTGTCACTTAGAAACATTTTGTCTGAGGCAACGCTATCACGTAGAGTGCCTCTACAATAACCTCTTAGTTTTTTATAGCTCTAAGGCATTTGCCCGTGGTGAAAGGTTTTCTGCTGCCCCAAAAATCGTCAGAAGGAGGCAGTGTAAAGTTGCAAAGGGGTGTAACTTTCGTCCTGCTCCTGATGCAACCAAACTGACTATTCCAACGCGTCTGAATGGGTACATTTATCCTAGGCATGGTCCTATTTCTCACCCAAATATGTCGAAACAGTCAGAGCTACATTGTACCGATGATATCCCTGAAGAGTCCAAAGTGCAAAAAGGCAGCAATCTTTGACGAGATGTTACTCGAAAACCATGTCACTTAGAAACATTCCGTCTGAGGCAACGCTATCACGTAGAGTGCCTCTACAATAACCTCTCTCAGTTTTTTATAGCTCTGAGGCATTTGCCCGTGGTGAAAGGTTTTCTGCTACCCCAAAAATCGTCAGAAGGAGGCAGTGTAAAGTTGCAAAGGGGTGTAACTTTCGTCATGCTCCTGATGCGACCAAACTGACTGTTCCAACGTGTCCTAATGGGTACATTTATGCTAGGCATGGTCCTATTTCTCACCCAAATATGTCGAAACAGTCGGAGCTACATTGTACCGATGATATCCCTGAAGAGTCTAAAGTGCAAAAAGGCAGCAATTTTTGACGAGATGTTACTCAAAAATCATGTCACTTAGAAACATTCTGTCTGAGGCAACGCTATCATGTAGAGTGCCTCTACAATAACCTCTCTCAGTTTTTTATAGCTCTAAGGCATTTGCCCGTGGTGAAAGGTTTTCTGCTGCCCCAAAAATCGTTAGAAGGAGGCAGTGTAAAGTTGCAAAGGGGTGTAACTTTTGTCCTACTCCTGATGCGACCAAACTGACTGTTCCAACGCGTCTGAATGGGTACATTTATGCTAGGCATGGTCCTATTTCTCACCCAAATATGTCGAAACAGTCGGAGCTACATTGTACCGACGATATCCCTGAAGAGTCCAAAGTGCAAAAAGTCAGCAATCTTTGACGAGATGTTACTTGAAAACTGTGTCACTTAGAAACATTCCGTCTAAGGCAACGCGATCACCTAGAGTGCCTCTACAATAACCTTTCTCAGTTTTTTATAGCTCTGAGGCATTTGCCCGTGGTGAAAGGTTTTCTGCTGCCCCAAAAATCGTCAGAAGGAGGCAGTGTATTAAGTCAGGATGAAAGCCTATTCACTCTAGGCGCCTGTTTTTGACCAAATCACACATGCGCCTTGAACAAGTGATGCTACAAGTGGTGAACAAAATGAGCGCCTTGTCTTATGATAGCTCGAGCATTATCAATCGAATCCTGAAGCTCTTCTTCAACTTTGATGAGCTACCTCTTTTAAGGCGCTCAACTCTGTCTTCAAGGCGCTTTTCTCTAATCTCTGTAACTCTCCAAATCCACTAAGGTGCAAATTTTACCTCTTGGGCTCAAGATATAGGTTCTTCATCCAAGGCGCCAGAATGGTCCAAAGGCGCATTTCACCTCTAACCTCACCTCTGACCTTACTTTGAGGCGCTAAACCTTTTGACATTTCAAGTAACTTCAAGAGAACTATTTTTCCTTAAGGTGGTTCACTCCTTGCAATTGGATGTATGGTACTTGTAACTCATTTGATTGACTTTGTAATGTTTCTTCTTCTCGCAGAGTAGATAAGGATGATATAAGCTTACTTCATGAATTGGAGTAGAAATCTCTCTTGGACTTGCTAGGTGAAAGGACTTGAACTTGAAGGACTTGAAGTTGATGAAGTGATCCTTCATGATGGCCTTTGACATTACCTTCTCGGAGTGTAGATGATAACACCTTCCTTGTAGATGGCCTTTGAAGCTTGATGAATCTTGAAGATTGGGTTTCCTCCTACTCCCCTTCTGGGCTCCACTCCATCAAAGGCGTATTTAGTTGTCCAAGGCGCCAACATTCATTCAGGGGCGCCCAAAGAGAAAGTTTACAACTCTAAGGCGCTAAACTCTTATGCAAAAATGGTCATCATCAAAGGCACAAAAATGGGTCTCTGGGTGCCAATCTCTACAAGACATTCCATCTCATTGCTCTCCTCCATTACAAGCGCTCACTTACCTCAATCTTGGGCGCATACCAACATCCCAACATCCAAATCACCTAGGTGCTCAAAACCTTCAAGACTCAAGGCGCATTTTATGATCAAACAAGGTATCTCATGAACAAGGCGCTCATAGTCTCATCAGGGCGTTAATCATCATCATGAGCGCGCATATTGTTCTAGGTGCACAGTTATCTCTGGAATGCTCAAGGCGCACATACCCTTCTCTAGGCTAGTTTACACTTATTCAAGGCGCTCATTCCAAACTTACATGAACTCCTCATTACAAGACACACAAACTAGATGATCCTAGGGCATAAGGGCGCTCAAACTAGATCTTTGCAAAAACTCCCCAAGCATTCAAACTTTTAAGGCGCCAAAAGTGATCTTTTCTACAACTTCTCTAGCCATATGCCTTGGGTGCTCAAACCTTCCTTGAACTCCAATTATTCAATCCAGGGCACTCAACTACCTCCTCAAGGCGCTCTATCTCAAGTATCATTACTCTTCTTAAAGACCTAGGCGCACATTGTGGGGTATTCTACTCAGCAAGACCTAGGCGCTCATTATGAAGACTCCAATTATCAAGGTTCACTTCAACTTTCAAAGGCGCATTTTGGACTCCAAAGGCGTTAGGTTAAAGCCACTAGGGCGCTAGATACCAAAGGGGGCAAGGTGTCAGAACCTCCTTTAAGATGTAAGAAAATCTCCTCAAGGCACAGCTAAAGGCGCTCCAAACCATACCAAGGCGCTAATATCCTCATCCAAGGCGCTAAAACACTTAATGCAAGTTCTTCAAGTACTTATCCAACTTGATTCCTCCAACACAGGGCGCATATCTTTCTTCATGTCTTCTCTGGGCGCATTTCAAGGTTTGATCTAGATGGTGCAATGTCTACTTGAGTTGGCCCCAGGGCGCTAAGTGAGTACTCTGAGCAAATCTTCTCTGGATGCCCAATCTTGTCCAAGGCGCCAAAACAATACCTCCCACTATAGGCGCTAAATGACTTATCCAATTCCTTGAAAACATTTGAAGTGTTTTACCTTCCAAGGTGATCAATTTCTATCATCTGTGGCACATATTACCCTTAGATATTCAACCTTACTCTCTTCATCAAGACCTCTCCCCATCAAGGCGCCCAAGTCACTTCAACATGCCAAGAATACTCCTTAAATGCCATCCTCTTGAAGGCGCTAGATTGGTTAAGGCATTCATCTCTAGAGACTTTAATCATCAGGGTGCTCTCATTCCATTAGTAAGGCGCTTCTACTCTTAGGCGCAAATTCAACTCAACCAAACCTTTCCTGATGATGGCCTATGCTTCTAGGTGCTCATTTACTCTGAAATGGACCAACCTCAACTCCAAGGCGTATTTCCACTTGATCTTCATCCTGGCGCTAGATGGAAGTTTAAAGTTTGACTTTGATTGACACAAAGCATTCAAGGGGCATGAGTCACTTACCTTTGCTTAGGCGCTACTTCATGCTCTCTGCCACTTCAAAGAGCCCTTTTATCATCCTTCAAGGCGCCAATTCCTCCTAAGGTGCATCATCTTTCTTTATCAACCCATCTAAGGTGCTTCGTCTAGACTCATTACCTTCCTTAGGCGCCAACACCAACTTCAAGGCAACTAAAGGTGCTCAAGTCACTTCAAGGTGCCAACTCATGGACAATCTAATCCTCCGCATCATTAATATTCAAGACCCTGACAACTTGGAATGAGATTGCATAAATCAATGCAAAGCATCTGAGCTCAAAAAAGAGGGGGTCCCCAGTCCGATGGGGTGATGTGTGATTTGGTCACAATAGGAAGTACCTTGAAGACTTAGATTAAGATGGAATTCACCTCCAGAATGTTAGGTGCTTGATAGAAGATAAAGGCGCTAGGGTAAAAGAGCTTCAAAAGTTTGATGTCAAGTGTGAATTGAGATAATAGGCGCTAATACCAGTTGACATTACTCCAAACATGCAACTAAGAGAGATGCAAGTCCCCAAGACCAATTTTGGAACAAGACGCTCCATCAGAGGGTAAGATGATAATCCTTGGAAGTCAAGTGTTTCAAAGATTCTTTGAGAAATTGACAAGTTGTAACCTAGGCACCAAAACCCCTGAGAATCCTCCTATCTGGCGCCTAGTTAGAAGAACACTAATATTGCGCCTAAGTGAATTTGAGTGTCAATATAGAGTCATCAAACCCCACCAGACGTTCATCCATGTCTCTACCACCTCAAGGAAGCGCCCAGCTTAGGATGGCGCCTAGTCTGGTCTCTACTACCTTCAGTTGGCACCTAACCCTAAGAGTCTTGCAACTATGACATTCATCCATGCAACAAGCAAGGTGATGCTCCCTTGTGATATTGTGAGGTGTTGACATTCAGTTGACATCATTGAGTTTGATTGAGTTGATCAAGTGTAGACGCCATTGTAAACATCAAGGCTTCAAGGCCTTTCTTTTGTATCTCCATTGAATAAGTTGTAACTTCATGCTATTGAAAGCACTATCCATGTAATAAGACATTGCAAGTTGATTGAGTCAAATAACTAGACAAGTACCCAACTCTAAGGTTGATTCATTCAAGTAGTTATCTTTGATGTATATCTTTGTGTTGTTGAAGTAGTTAATGAATTGATAGCAAGTAAAATTGTTTAAGTAAGGAAAAATTTTCGTAGAACTAGTTGGGTATCTTACACCATGCCTATCCATCAAACATCACAATGCAATCAAAATCCTAACAACATGCCCATGATCCAAGATCAAGTGCAATCATGCAAAGATATTATCAATCACAAGCCTATTAAGAATGAACTAGAGTCTTCTAGTACCATACTTTTCCATCAAACACCATCATGTAATCCATGGCCTATCAAGCCTATCAAAGAAAATGCAAACATCCTATGTAATACAATCAAACTTTAAATATTTGAAGTAGCCATCTACAAATATCCATTCAAAAGTGGATTTATAATGCAAGTATGGACGCCATCAATAAAAAAGATTTGTATTAACCAAATATCCATATAGGCATACATCAATATCTGTCGATATAAGTATAACATATATACAAAATAGCCATATAGGCTTACAAGAATGCCATATAGGCAAATAATGTCAACTATGTATAATACAAAATATATGTCCACAAATGCCATATAGGCATACAACAAAGGAACACAATAAAAGTCATTCCCCTCTGGCTGGTGAAGAGAATAAATCACGAGCAGCGTTTGATCTTCTAGGGGATGGAGACATGCATGTGGGTGGTCTACTATGAACCCGAGGGCTACTCCTCCTATTTAGTTCTTCCTGCACCTTTACCTGTTACAAAAAAAAAGTATAGACATTAATATATAGAAATTACATGTTATAAAAAAATGAAACATTTAACAAAATAATCACTTACCGCTAACATATAATCTGTCTCCTCGCTTGTCTCAGTAGCAGGAATAGGCCCTGGTGATGTCATGTCCTATAGAAACCATCCAGATAGAAATTAAACTTCAAATCAATAATCTTTTGATTTTTCAAAAATAAACAACTATAACAATGAATGTAAATTGAAATTTACTAATCTGCCTCATACCCCTGTCAATGCCATAGAGCTATGAATCGCAGAGGCCACACCCTGCTCCATTGCCCTATGAACATGGGGAGGTGTCTCCACAGCCTGCATCATCTGGAAATAAAACAACATTATTCAATTACGAAAACTATAATAGTGATGCAAATCATGGCTCCTAACATACACACACGTTCATCTAAACATGGAAGTACACACAATAAAACACACAAATCACATACAAAAATTTAGTAAGTACAATTCATTCATTAAACTATTTATTTTATTACCTCCGTAAAGCTTTGAAGTCCACCACCGCTGGCAGGTGTTGCCATGAAATCTATAGTATTAACCTATTCAACATCCAAAATTAGAAATTAGAATGCCATTCATATAACGATGCTATTCACATGTAATATTTATAATTGTTTACTAGTTACATACCTCGACAGTAGATGATCTAGTGAAAAATGTAGGTGGAGAACCACTAAAAACTGCATCGACGCTATGACCCTGAAATTTCATTAAAATCATCAATTTAAATTAGTTAATCTTGTATTTCAAAAATAAAATTTAATAAATTAAATTCAATAAACTTGCTAATATTTACCTGAGTATCAAGGCCGAAAGTCTCACTCAGGAGGGTATCTGTCATCACCATCTGCTCAGCTGCAGATGTAGCCTGTGCACCTGCATCCTGACTATCCATGGGGTCATAACCACAGGCTGACCTGCAAGCCTGGCAAGTATGTGGTGGGACCCTACTCCTCGCACTATCTCCCAACCCACTCTGTGTTGCAGGATCGGCATGCTCTATGATGCTCTGGGTCAAGGCACTAATCGACCTCAATGTATCGACCTCAACACTCTCCTTCACAATGGAAGGGATAGAAACATGCTCGTGGGTTGGTCTGCTAATTACTCGTCTCACTACCCGCTGTGGGTCAAGACATGCCCCTGGTCTATTCTGTGCTGAGCCCCCACCTCTACCCTGGAAGTCCCGCATATCAAAATAGTTTGGCACTTTATTGAGGACAAACTCGCAGTAGAGTTTCCTCAAAAAGTATTGCGGGACCTCATTATTATTGCATGGAGGATGGTCAAAAACCATCCACCACCTCTGCCCGAAATTGTCCCTTATCGCTTGGTTGTTGCACCAATGGATAGGGAACCTCTTGCATGTAATGGGTGGAGGTTGATTTATTTGTGGGTTTGTAAAAATTGAACACAAGTCTAATTTTGTAATTTGTAATTTTTTGACATCTTGGTATGATAATTTATCTGCATAGTAATCTCTAAACTCTCTCTTTTTATTGGTCCAACTAGTTATTTGCCTGCTAATTGAATTTACATTTGTTAACATAGACTCAAGAGATTCGGCAAGCGTGGACCTATGCAAGGTTGAAGTGGAAGGATCTTTCAACCTTGCAATTATATCTTCAATTTGTTTTTTGTTGTTTTCAATTTGCCCCATTATATTATCTTGTGTTCCAGGGGCATGTCGAGGAATGAATGGAGGAGGTTGTTGTTCTGTAGGTATTTCCTCCTCAGGATTTTGTGGATTTTGAGGAGGAGGAGGAGGAGGAGGAGGTGCATTAACATTTCCTAACAATTAACGAAATATACATCAAAAATCAACAAAAACCTACCTATATAGAAAGAAATTCAAACAAAAAAATAAAGATAACTCACCTCTTTGGCGTGCTCGACGTCGCGGCGGTATTTTGGTGATGAATTGACAAGATTTTTGTGTTGATTGGCGTTTTGCAGAATGCGAGCGCATTTTTGAGGGTTTGGAGGCCGCGGGCAGAGGAGAAAATGGGAGTGAAATGAAATTGACTTGCTTTTTTTTTAATTTATAGTTGTCCATAACGCGAGCACGTTATAACGCGCTCGCGTTATGACTTAAATTTTTTTGAAATTATTTTGGCCACTTTTTGGCCCCCCATCTTTTTGCACTTACCCCAAATGTCTTAATTATTTCAATGGTTAAATTATCGAACATGTATGGGTCATCCCACAATAATGGGTTACACTTTTTGGCCAAACTTGAAATTGAAATCAACATTTTGAACTAAATCTTCACTTTCTGACACCTATAGCTGCTAAACAGTTAGGAATTTGAAGATGATGTGAACTAGTGATTTGTGAGATTTTGTTTGTAGATTCTAAATATATTTTTTTAAAAAAAATTGGAGTTAAATTGTAAAAAAATTTGCATCTCCTTTGATAACTAGTTTTTAATAGTAAACAACATTTTTTTAAAATGATGTGTATTCTATAGCACATAACTTTTTTTCTACAAAGGATAAAATTCTCATTCTTTTGAATTTAGATTAGTAACACCGATATATAGGGCATGCATTTGGTTTCATAATGTTTTGTTGAATATTTTTTTTAATTAAGTTTTGAAGTTGAACCAATTATAATTTAGACATAGACGTGTTCCGTAAAATATAACCTTTTTTGTATGTATCAAAATTCAATTTTTCTTTTTTTGTTGAAACAAGGACATCAATACCTAGGGCATAGATATTTTTCAGAATTTGTTTTCACTAATTTACTAATTTTCCATGTGTGTAGAACAGAGAACTTGATGTTCGATGAAAAACCTGTATTAACAAGAAATTAAAAAATGAATATAATAATCAAATTAAATATATTTAAAAATATACTTTTTGGGAAGCTTATAATAAGGAATACATACTTACAAAACATAAATTTTAAATCAATTCATTTGATCCCCCAAAAGGTAAATCAAAAGTGGTTTTTTATCAGCATTTTGATAGGTGTAGAGGAGACTCCATTATAGGTATGGTTTAAAACTAGTGGGGTTCTATCCAAGGGGGTTTGAATCTAAAAGGGTTTGATCAAACCCTCTTCAATTAAAATTATTTAAATGGAGCCTTTCAAGGCTTAAATCATTATATTTTCTAAAAATATGTGATTTCAGCAAAAATCAAGATGTCCCAGAAAGTGTAACCCATTATTGTGGTAGCACCCATATTTTAATTCCTCTTTCTCCACATCCTTCTCTCTTTCTCTCAATTCCCCATTCTCCATCATCTTTTCTTTTTGTAGTCCTAAACTTTTTCTTACCACCTTGTCTAAGAACTTTACACTAAAATCCAGAGGTTTTAGTTTTGTAAATGGGGTTAATAAACCCTCAAACCTATCGTTAATGGTAACCTTAAGGTTTGATAGATTTGGTTCAAAATATGGTTGTCAAGTCAAAATCTCAAATGGTGGAGTGCCCCTACTTCCATGCCCTGGCTGAGCACTACACCTCCCAAGGTCTCCTTTCCATGCCTCTTTGAATTCATCATATCCCTTCATACAGTCTATGAATCCTATTAGATATTCATTTCTTTCTTAATATGGGTGTTTAATTGCTCAAGTGTATTGTTGTTGATGAGCAACACAATAATTATCTCTTTGTTAGTAGAATCTCAACATTCTTCATATTCATAGAATTCTCAACACCAATAGCATCCCTCTTGGTGTGCTCCAAGTTAGTTTCCCTTGTCTTTTCCATTCTCTTGCAATATCTTTCTTGTCTCTCCTGGACCTATTTTAATCTTCTTTCCTCCATATCTATCTTGATTTCTTCCATAATCTCTCTTAACTTCTTACTATCTCCTTTTTCCATAGGTGTTTTTGATTTGGACTTCCATTAATCCTTTTATTCATCCTTAATGGCTTATTATAGACATGCCTTCAGTATTCGTATCTCTTCGATATCTTTTTCAAGATCCCATCCCTTTCCATTCATCATCTCCTAGGTGCCTAACTTCTCTCATAGTATAGGACCCAATGTATGTTACAACAAAACATCAAAGACGTCCCTTTTCTATCTATAATCTTTTTATTGTTGAGCCTTTCTTACTACAATCCTTTTCTTTTGAGTTTTGTCCTCTTACCACGCACTAGGGTCCCAATAATGGAACCAAAATGTCAGCAAAATAGGGAACCCAAATTGAAGATCCGGGTGTATGCTCTTTAAAGTTGTATTTATACTTTGGTGTTAAATGGTAAGAAAAGAAAGGATTAGAACTAGTGCAGTGGACTATAGATTAATGTGGTGGAATACAAAACAAATAAATCAAAATATACCCACATATATACATTTATCACACTCACATATCATATAGTATAAACCATCATATAATCATTATATAGCTTTGATGTATACAATCATCAATATTTCATTCTCTCTTCATTATTTCATATATCCTCTATTTTTTATCTATCTATTTTTCATTCATATTCATTCCATATAATCTTCATATCCTTTTTATATATCATATCCTCTCTTTCTTTCTCTATTGTATTATATTCTCTCTTGCTATCTATTTTATCTATCTCATACATGTTATGCATATATACATTATTACATATGGGATGCGTCCCTCTTCTTTTCTATGTCTCTTTGATTTTGTCGTAGGTCGACTATATGTGTCGCATTTGGCTTGTGGTGACTTTATCCTCCTGAAACCTCCTTGGGGTATGTTCCTTTGTGTTGCGAGCCTTTGGTGCCCTTGTGGGTTTTCACCATTAGCCTCGATTAGGCTGCCCTTTCAAGTTTTCAACCTAATGGGAATGGTGCAACTCTATCCTACCAACACACCTAAATACTTAGAATCCCTATCACTCAATATTTTGTGAAAACCATACTTTTAAAGCACCTCATACATATGTTCTACTTGGAGTCAATTCTTTAAGAAGAAAATCTAAATTTTGTTAATCTACTCACAATTGAAAATATATACGAAGTTTTATTTGACAATTCATATCAACATGTAACCAATCTCATAAAAATACATTTCTTTTTTATTTCCATTCCTCTTATATTCTTTCTTATACATCTTATATCTTCTCATATTGATAGAAAAAAAAAAGCGCAAATTAGGGCAAAAAAACATATAGGATTGAGAGGAATACACAAGCATTGATAACATTAAATGACAATGTAGATCAAGCATGAATTTTAGTTTATACTTTTGAATGGATAGATAAATTATAGGTTGGTCAATATTGAGTAAAACAAAAAGCAAAGAATATTATAGAGTGATTACATACCTGGAGGTGAACTGCGGTTCATCTTTTCCTATAAAACTGCTTGGAGTGATTAAATCCCTGGAGGTGAATTGAAGTTCATCTTTCACTATAAACCTATGACTGAAAGGCGCATCATTATATGTTTAACCTAGAGCTACAAGAGAAGTGATCATTGTTACTTTTTCATCAATTGCAGTTCCAGTTGTGTTTATGTTTTATGCCTTTGGTGTTGAATCATATTTTGAAATTATGCAAATGATAGGTAATGCATTCAGTAACTCTAAGATAAGCATGGAGGGTCAATTTGGGAATATATTAATGACCATCTCAAGATAATATTTCTATTTTCCTTTCTTGTGTAGTACATGGGAATTTCAAGTCAATGGATATTAACATTGATACTTCAATCATCACAAATGGTCTTCTGGGAGCATTTTCTACTAGAAATTGGTCTCATCTTCACAAATTTAATACTAAATGCACAAACTTGGCAAACCTTAAGTCCATAAATTCATAACAAACTCTGCTTAATATGTGATGAATGTGATTGAGACTTCAATATGATGCAAAGCTAGGGGATGCAAGATACATGCAAGTATAGTTTTCTTAGTTTTACCACAATGAAATTTCATAGCATAACTAAACAAATTACCTAGATGGTGCCACTGGTTTCATATGCAATCATGAAGAGGTGCAAGAAAAGGTGGAAAGGACTATAGAGTTGTCAAAAGAGAAGGTGCAAGATGTGTTGGAGACTTTCAATCATAGTCACCCTTGTGAAGAAAGAAAGATATCTCTATCACATCACTATCATTCAAGTCTTATTCAGTCTAGTCTGAGGCTGAAGTGATCATGCTAAGCTGTAGGAAACACTCTCAAGCTCAAGTATGAGAGCAGTTGAATTTTAAAGTGTATGCAAAATCACTTCAACATGCAACAAAAAAAATTCTCACCTAGGAAATAGTACTATCCATATTGTCCAATAAGACCTCAATCACCTAGGATTTTATAATTAATGGAATGCTCAATTCAATATGATTAAGTTTTGGAATATGGTGTTGAACGTTAGATGATTATATTTTCATAAACTGAATAATGGGCATTATAGTGATGCATTTTCCTTGCCTAAACCTTTTTATCATGATGTAAGTTGCCTATTCTTTCATCCCATTTGTCATTATTCCAATTGATGGAAATGTTTACACGGGTAAATATTTCACCACAATAGGCAACAAATAATATTTTCGACTAGGGAATGGAAGTATTATTAAAAAACATGTGTAAATTGTTTTACAAAAAGTTAGTGTAATTTTCCTCCATAATTTCTTTTCTCTTCCTTCTCTATCACCATTATTAGAATGCAAATAACTAAAACATAACACAAAACAATGAACAAATTTATCTTCATGTCCTTCCTCAACAGCCTTAAACATTACCACCAGCATGCAACAAGGCCATACAACAAGCCTACCAAAATGCTCCCAAGAATAACTATTATTAGAACCAAAATTATAAGCACCACTAGACTTATTAATGTAAACCCTCAAAATGGGTCCTATTTTCTTAGTCTTGTATTCAAGAAGTTCAAAATTCTTCCAGTAAGAATGAGAAATGAGGTTAGAATTCATTAAATTTCCACAGTCCATAGTGTTGTATAATGAGTGCTTCTGGATTTGACTGTGATCAAGATTTTTCTCTCAACGTTTCGGATCACACTCTATGATCCATCATGATGAGAAAAAAAGCTAAAGAAATGAGGCATTAAGATTTATTAGAGGAGGGACAAAATAAGAAGTTGAATTAAAATACCGACCTAGACAATAGTATGTCCAAAAAGCATGTGCAGGCCACAGTTCTATAGTAATAATTGAACCCCCAACTATAATGATCAGAGTTATCAATGTCACAAATAATACAGTTGCAATACTAAGAACAAAAGAAGTTTCATATTTCACATTTATGATTTAAACAATAATGAAAGGAAAGATGTCCAACCAAGGTATCGATTTGATAGTGGGGGAATGCTCGACAATTCTTTAAGTCCATCAACTCCTAAATATTGCCACAGTCACATAGAAGTCCATGAAGGAATTCCTTCCCATCACAACTGCATGAGCAAGTTGAAGAGCTAAAGAAAAAGATCGTTTAGTAGCCAAGAAAAATAGCTATGAAATGAATTGACCTTCATAGAGGGCAGTCAACAACAATGGTAGATAGAGATCATACTTGGCAGGGACTTGTCTTCAATTGCCGACTCATTGCATACGTAGTCACTAAAGGAACACTTAGTCATTTGCATACGCAGTTACTAAAGGAACATTTGGGTTCGAAGCGTGTAACATGCAATTTAACAAACGATGCAATGTAATTTAGCCCCCGTGTCAATGTGCAAATTAATATCAATTAGAAAATGCACACAATATCGAACATAAAATCAATACCAGCAAAAGTGTATTTATTGCCAGTGGTTTTGTCTTTCGAGAACAATCTACCAGATTATCTGACAATTTCTGAAGAGATAGGAAAAGATTATCTGACAATTTCTGAAGAGATAGAAAAGATTCTCTAGCAAGTTCTCCTACTGATAAGTCTACCAGCTAAATTATCCGACAATTTTCCAAGGGGTTAAAACAGGTGTTCACCCATTAATAAGCCAGAAAAAAATACACTTCCATTTTAATTATACTTTTATTTTATATTATATATATTTTTTAATATTATTAAAAAAAATGGATTTTGAAAGAGCATTACAACAACAAAACAATCAACAAAGAAATTAAAAGCAATAAATTCAGGGCTACCTCACCATGGACCAAATTGGAGAACACAGTTTGAAACCAAAATTCCCCAAAGCTCCAAAGAACATTGGACAGTCACATCCTTCTATATTATAATTACGCACAGCCCATAAATTTCATGGCATCCTGTACATAGCAGTACGAACGAAATTTAGGAATTCGATACAATGGAGGGCAAATAGCAATATTGGTTTTTACCTTTTCTGCTTAGTGGCCAGCTTTTCACCCATTCCTGCAACATATGCGGGATGTGAAGCCTGAATATTGTGGTAGAAAATAAATTCATGGTATTTATCTTTTATTGGCCACAGAGTTTTTTGGCTGGCGATAGTTAACCTTATTGAATTGAATGGAAAACAGGTTCTCGTGAAGGCTATTCGGTGAAGGTTTGATTCGGTGGATATTTTTCTCGTGAAGGCTATTCGGTGAAGGTTGATTCGGTGGATATCGATCCAAATCCAGTTGTCAGAGGAGAAGCTGCAACCTTCAATACTCCCACAGTGGTTTTGTTTCCGAGAAAAATCTGCCAGATTATTCAATATTTTTTCAGGAGAATAAGCTCATCAGGGGCTCTCCCACTAATAAGTTCATCGTCTAACAAGTTTTGACAAAAACACAATCAATATAACATTGTGATAGATTTAAATAAAATGCAAAGTTTAAGGAAGCGGTCCTATGCAGGGGTTTCAGATTTATTATTAGGGAGTGATAAATGTTTTAAGGAAAAGGTTGTTATAAGAGCCTTTATTTTTAGTTCAAATGTTATTGAAAACACTTTTTTGGTTTTTAGTAAATTTTTTTGACTTTTGTAAGGTATATATTTATTACAGTTTTTAAATAAATTATGAGAGACCAATTTTTTAAAGATGTTCAAATAATTTATTAACTGTTCCTATAAAATTTATAGGACGTTTAAGTGTAGAAAACTCCCCAATTTTTTATAAAAATGAATGGTTTTATAAAGATTACAAAGAACAATTCAAACAACAGTTAAAAAAACTCAATGTCTGAAGACAACATTTAGAACTGAGAATATAGGGAGCAAAAGCAGAATTAACGAATTTCATCTGAGACTGTAGATCTGAATCGAACAGCCAAAAAACATAGGTCACCGTGATTCAGCAAAGCTGCACCCAGCCTAGAGCTTAACATCAATATTAGCCATTCTGTCCTCTTCTTTGTATTGATTCCTTCAAATGTGCTGAAATTCAACCTGAGAAAATTGATCAATGAGAATTTGAATGCCTTTGACAGTGTATGTGATGTTTACAGACTTAAAGTAAGCCTTGGTCACTGCGTTTATGATGAGCTGACGTTCCCCAAATAAGTTAAATTTATTCAACAGCACTGACCCCTCCATAGAACCATAGCCTAAGAAACATATTCTGGAGAGTACTTAACCATACTCTATGCAGAGCATCCACAAAATTGGCTAGTTAACTAAAAATCATATAAAGCATTTTTCTTACGCTATTTCAGGAAAAGTATAACGCTAGAGTTAATGCTATTGCTTAAAACATACGTTAATTGTAAAGATAAAATGTCCTGCAGCAGCGGTAGATCTTAGTAAGTTGAATATTCACTGTCCCCCTTGGAGGTAATAATATACCACCCAGCCGTTCAAAAAGTATGATGTATTCCAACCAATAAAGTTAAATTCTACATGGAAAAAGAGGACATTCGATTCGTCCGCATGCTCTGATATAAGACGGTTAAAGATAATAAAGGTCCAAGCAATAAGTGCTAACAAGTTAAATTCTCTATGGAAAACAGAGAATTTAAGTATTCAACTGCATAGGAAAAGGGCATTTTTTTTCTGGCGCATGAGTCTTACACTACTCTTCCCTTGAAAGTAAACAGAAAGTTAATTACATATAAACAGTACGCTTGCACAAACAATCTTCTGGTCTAATTTTTGTCCAACTGGGATAGGATATTAGGAATAGCATTGCATCTTGCATATCAGGAAATTTCTATTGGAAGAAACCCCTTCAGTCCCTTAAAAGTATCCTTGATTGTAGATATCTCATTTAAAGTTCTTAAGATTGTTTCCATGTAATTACATCGAAGAATCACTGCATGATAGTGGAAGTATAGAACATTTAACATATTTGAGAATGATACACTCAACATGAAAGACCAACAGATACAGAATTAAAACTTTAAATCGGCACACAAGTATGCATTGGTGCCAAGATGAATGTATTGTATCAGAAACCCTTGAATCCAGTTATCCTCCATGGCTTGGTATTCACAATGAACAATGCACGGTGTCTGTTAACAAATCTGGCCAAACATTCAAAAACCCTAAGTTTCAATTTAGTAAAGCACAAGTTAGGTTTTCCCTATGTAGGTGTTCGATTAATAACACTGAGATCCACCAATAAGCTACCTATCCGTGTGAGAAACAGCAGATAAAAGCTCTGTGGGACTAGACTCGTCACATAATTTACAAATGGCCGAGACAATAGAATTACTACTACCCCCCTCCCGCTGAATTTTCTCAAGGGTTTGTACTACCCCAGAATTAGAACGCTCCTCCACCTTCCTTTTCTTTGATCTTCGGATGCCAATAGTGGTTGCATCATCCTCGTAACCACTTCTGCCGGAAGTTGCCCAATTATTACTAGGGCTAGAACAAGAGCACCCATGGTCGCCAACCTGGTCATAAATTTCCACCGCCAAAAAAATCAGCCATTTATCTTTTTTACCAAAAAGTAAATGTGTAAGATCAAGGTAGCAATATTGCAGTAAGAGAAGACGAATTTATTGACAAAATTTTGATATATAATATTAGAATAGCAATACTGGCCATTAAATAACTCAATGACAAAATTTGGATTATATAAGATCAGTGTACAGAAATTTATTTATAAGAGAATTCTAACAAAGATAATATCACAGAAGCAAGACCAAAATAGCTGTTAAAAATGTAAGATCGGTATAGAGTTAGACATATAAGATCACAGTAGCAAAATTTGGATATATAAGATCACAGTAGCAGAATTTTACTTCTGTGATGATAAATACAAGATCGTGAATATAATAGATTGCAGTATCTTTTAAGGTACTGTGATAAAAAATAAATAAAAGATTTCATAACCAAATGCTAATATATGAGATCACGACGGGCAAAACTAGGTCACAAGGAACTGCCTTTCAGATCAGACATTAACAAAGCCTAGGAAAAACCAAGACTGTCAAAGATAAAGATAACTGACACAGCGGTCAACAATTTCTTAACATGCTGCACCCTAAAGGAAAGCCCGCCTTCCCTAAACCAGAAGATGCACGCAACTGGCCATGTGGAATATGCCTGGGCATATTCTTCTATAGGTTGAGAACCTTCTGTAAACCAGAAGATGCAGGTAATTAGTCATGCGGAATATGCCTGGGCATATTCTTCTACAGGTTGTATTGAGGGAGAAAAGGATCCTCTATAATTGTTGAAGGTGCAATTCACTTTTCAGAAAAGCCGTAGTTTAGGGTTTAGACGCTGCTGGTCCATTTGCTTATAATAAATAACCCCTCATATGATGATACATAAACATAAAAAAGTTCTTCAAAGATTTATAAATGACAGCGATACGGTACAATATAACCCTTAAATAAAATCAGAAAAGAGAGAGAGAGAGAGAGAGAAGGAAAGGAAAACTCAAAACTTATCCAAAAGATGCAGTGTAAAGGTTCCTGGTTCCATTGCTTACGATAAAACTAACCCAAAAAAATGAGAGGGAAACGATTAAAAAAGAAACAAATCTTTGCTTCTTTGTAGAGTATTCTGGTTTAAGCTGTGCATATCTTTTAATCACCTACACTTAAACAAAAGCCTTGACCTATGTAGGGGCGATAGCTCTTGGCAGCACTAACACTACTAACCAACCTCTGAAACAAATATAGAGGAAAGGATAAAAGCATCGAGCTTAAAACTTGCTTTTAAGGGTTGTGCACCATAAACACAGCGTTAAGGTGGCCTACAACCCTAAGGGTACTCTCAAAGCTCGTCAATGGAGAAAGAGCCGTAAAAACATGAAACTTTGCTACAGGCCACTCTCAAAGCGTGTAGGCCTCAAAGATAATTGCAAAAGAAAGCCCAAATCCATGAAACGTGCAGTCTCACAGCGAATGGACGATAGAGCCAGCAGTATTAACGTAAAAAGAAAAGGAAAGAAGAAAAAACTTACCTCAGAAACGTGAAGATCTACGGTGTGGTGGTCGCGCTTGAGAGGCGAGGACTGTTCTTCTTCATCATCTTCTTCCGAGTCGGCCTGATGACTCTCCCCGGTAGAAGAAGAGGTCGGCGGCGGGCCAGAAACCGCAGAAGCCAAAGGAACAACCTGATTCTCATCGTTATTCTCCTGATCTTGCTCCTTGTTCCTCGCCACACATTTCTCACAGACGGAGACAGTCGGCCCGGGACTCGAACCCGAGGCCCGCCAGGCCGTAACCGCTTGACAAATCTGGCACAACAGGCTCCGCGAATGCCGCGCCACCAGAAAATTGGCACCGTGAACTTTCCCGTCACAGCTCCAGCACAGGCTCGCATTGTCCGACTCACAGTACATTCTCGCCGGCAATTCACAAAGCTCGCATTCCTTCATTTTCAGATCTCAACAAACCACAGATCTGAAAAACCAAAAAAAAACAATCCGATTCCTAAAACCCTCCCTTTCAGATTTCGATCTTCTTCTTCTTCTTCTCAATCCTTTCCTCCTCCTTTCGGATATGTGTTAACAGTCCCGAACAGGCCGCTCGTCAGGCCCTTTTCTAGACCCCAAAGCAAAACAAAATATCGGAAACTAACGGCTCAATTGGCCTCCACTTGTCACTGCCGAATCGTCATACGGCCCAGACGCTCGCTTGTGGCTTAGTTTTCAAAAGATATTTTGTGATTGGCGCGCAGTATCCTACGTGGCGTCGCCCGCATGGAAGGGAGAATCATTTGCGATTTGTTTGGCAAATCAGATATCCGAGGTGTCACGAGGCTGTCCACAAAAACCCAAGCTTACAGCGCATTGGGTTACAATCGCATGTGAAACCCATAGGCCCCATGAATAAGTAGGTCGTGGTGGGACCCATGGGGCTATGGGCAGTGGGACCCATACCAGCATATCTGATTCAATGCACCGCCGAATGCCAACTTCCTTCCCTTCTCTTCCCTCTCGCTGTCATTGTCACCTGTCCGCTGGGTACGATAATCGCTTGGTCAAGAAACCCTCGTTTTACTTTATTGATTTTCTTATTCGTTTGGCCGCGGGTTGAGCGTGAAGATGAGCCATACAAAAACGTGAGGACGATACGAAAAGAAAGGACTCCTCGGCGACCATTGGAATTACACGTTTAAATAACGCGCTTGGCTATCTCCCTTCCACGTTACTTTGCTTATCTATGATAATAATAAAGATTAAAATATGATCTTCAACCGCTCATCTGCCCTTTGATTTTAGTTACGAGACAAGGACGCGCACTCACATTCGGTCAGCGAAGAATGACATTGGTATCGTGCATGGATGGCAGGTGGATAAGATCTTTTCTAACTCGCGCCCTGCCACCAGATTTATATACTAAGAATGGAATGGATTGCGCCCATTGGTGGAAGCGACCAATTTCGAATATTTTGTTTCGGATAATTTTTATCAAATTGTTTTACAGTTTTCGATTTATCTCGCATACGACATAAACGTCCCTTTCGTAGGTACCCGTTTCCTTGTGAATTGTTGGAACTATTATTTCCTACCTATTTCAAGCTTGTTTGTCGTGCTAAACTTGGCAGGTATTTTAGACGTTGTTAAAGTTGGCAAAGAGAGGGGATGACGTCGCGACTCGCCGTCAAGGAGTTTGTGATAAGTAATTCCTTTGATATCCATCTTTAGAGTGCCTACTTACCTAGCTAAAACATTAGTTCAAGATTGGCTGCTCTTCATTGGTATAAAACCGGGGATAAAGATTCTAAGATCTTTTCTAAACTTTTATATATACCAAACAAGTCAAAAACCTACATTAGAGTTACCTAGCCTATCTATGATAGTTATCTATCTTATGTATGACAGCCTTGCATCCAATCCAAAACTTTTTTTTAAGAGCATTATAAAGTAGTTTTTTAAGTGCAAAACGAAATATTTAAGCGTGTTCCTCTTAAGTTAACTCATTTCACTCAAGTAACTCGCTTCACTTTGAATGACCTCCTACAATGCCCAAAGTTTCCGCCCAAGACATTATGTTGAAGTATTATTTCCACCCAAGACATTAATGTTGAAGCATTATTTCCGCCCGAGACGTTTTTTTTTAGCATTGTAAACTAGTTTTTTTTTAAGTAAAAGAGGAAACCTCTAAGCAAGCTTAAACTCTGCAACAATGTTCAAATGGTGTTCCTACTAAGTTAACTCACGTCACTCAAGTAATTCGCTTCACTCTAAATGACCTCCTACAATGCCTCAAGTTTCCACCCGAGACATTAATGTTGAAGTATTATTTCCACCCAAGACTTTTTTTTTCAGCATTACAAACTAGTTTTTTTAAAGTAAAAGAGGAAACCTCTAAGCAAGCTTAAACTCTGCAACATGTTCTTCCTACTAAGTTAACTCACTTCACTCTGAATGACCTTCTACAATGCCCCAAGTTTCTGCCCAAGACATTAATATTGAAGTATTATTTCCACCCAAGACTTTTTTTTAGCATTACAAACTAGTTTTTTAAAGTAAAAGAGAAAACCTCTAAGCAAGCTTAACCTCTGCAACATGTTTAGATGGTGTTCCTACTAAATTAATTCACTTCACTCAAGCAACTCATTTCACTCTGAATGACCTCCTACAATGCCCCAAGTTTCTACCTAAGACATTAATGTTGAAGTATTATTTCTGCCCAAGACTTTTTTTAGCATTACAAACTAGTATTTTAAAGTAAATGAGGAAACCTCTAAGCAAGCTTAAACTCTGCAACATGTTCAAATGGTGTTCCTACTAAGTTAACTCACTTCACTCTGAATGATCTCTTACAATGGCCCAAGCTTCTGCCCAAGTCATTAATGGACAAAAACCAAACAAACAAATTTTTGCATTACAAATGTGACATCAGCATGCCACATTATACACCTACATGCACAAGGTACCGTGACATCATACAACAACATACGAGGCAAATAATCACCAATGCACCAAATATGGTGACACAAGCGGAAGTCTTACAAAAACACACATCAAAATCACCATGACAAGCTCAAAACACAAGACCTGGTAGAAATCGAAGCTTCCAACCAAGTTTGTAGCTTTTGCGAAACTTTGAAGTTCCCAAGTAACTCTATAGTTTTGCAGAACTTCAAAGTTCCCTTGTGATTCTCAAGTTCCTGCAAATTGCAAGTGGACCTTCGATCCCTACAATGATTCAATTTGTGGAACTTCAAATTTCCCATGCAAGTTTACAGCTCCTACAAATTGCATACGAATCATCGATCCCCACAACCCTTCAACTCGTGGAACTTTGGAGTTCCCATGCAAGTTTGTAGCTCCTACAAATTGTATGTGTACCTTTGATCCTTGCAAATCTATAAATATAGAACTTCAGAGTCTGCGAGCATCTTTGTAAACTACAAGCCTACCTTCGATTCCTGCTTGTCTGTAACCCTTACCTTTGGAAATTTGGAGTAAGTTTACACACCTACAAAATACAAGCCTACCCCCAACTTTCGCAAGTATGCAACAACCCTACCTGCAAAACTTCAAAACTCTAAAGCAAGTTTATACACCTATAAATTGTAAGCTTGTCTTCAACCTATGCAAGTCTACAATAACCCTACCCATCAAACTCTGGAGCAAATTTGCACACCTGTAAGTTGCAATCCTACCTTCACTGAAACCCCGATGACTTGCATGTACGAGACTTTGGAGTTCATGGGTAGTTTTATAACTCAACGAAATTACAAGTCCAGAACTGCAAGTTCAAAACAATGAACAAAAAGGGCATAACTTTCTCATTGTATGTGTTGTACAAAAATGACTTAGGCCAAGCACTTGAGCACATACAGGCTCTTCATTAGCTAAACAAGAAAACACCCAAGGACCCCAAAACTATATAAACCTAATGTCAAGTTCCCATACTCGCAAGGGTCTACACATGCTAAGGGAATGACAAGGCATGCAAGTGAAACAACTACTAATAAAGTAAACGTTTCAACCTCCAATTACAACCTACATTTATAAAACAAGAAATGAACCATGACTATGCTAATTAAATGCTTATTTCCACAAGACATACAAATCAAACTTTATAATCATTTTCATGAATATAACCAAACATGAGAATTTCATTACGCATGTCATACACATTTAACTCTAAGGTTGAGTAATACTAAAATAAAAGATAGAGTTCACTCCATATATGTGGGTGGATTACAATCCAAATCTTAACTGTCATTAATCATATTTACAAGTTTACATATAACGACTCAAATGTCATGAATTATACATTTTCAATAAGAGTACAAAATAATAATTTACCATGTCCATAAAGTCATGAAATCCTTGTATGTTCACAAAGATGCTCCAAAGGATCCATGAGCCCCAACAATGGTTCAACACCACCCAACCATGTAGAATGCTTGGGCCCACCCCTCTAAACTAGGAGGTAACCAACTAGGTAGTCTAACAAAATGCATAAAACAAAGTGGTTGAACATACACATACTAACCACATCTCATGTACGTAGAGTTTTCCAAGTAAAGCATACATGAGGGATTCACAATCACCAGTCAATATATACACATGCTAATCACATCAACACATAGAACACCAAACAAGTACATGTTAGGATTAAGGTGCCATCAACCTTGTAAATCCTATGTAATTAATTACTCCTAATGTTGTTTGTAAATATCCATAAGGGAAGATGTATTCACCAAGCAGCAGTCTTGTTTCAGCCACATTTTAGATCCCAATACCTGATGGGAGGTGTGGGAGGGCTTTCCCCCCACTTTTGTCACCAAGGGGTCCACGAGGGCAACAACATATTTTGGAGCCCCCTGGCGGGGGTTCGGGAGCAGTGCCCCGAAGAGATTTTTTAGAAAATTGCCTTGTAAAATATTGTAATTTCGTAGTCAATCTGGGCCATTCATCATTAGGTCACAAATTTGATGGTAGAAGTTATGTTAGGGTTTTTTCCCTAGAAGGCAACACTCTTTTGATGAGGGTATTGTTTTTATGACCATGTTGTGGTAGTGGTAGCGAGTTGAGACTGGAAAAATAGGTGCTATAGGATTGAAGACTAAAAAAGAGGTTGTTAGTGATGTATTGTAAACTCTATTGAAGTTAATATAGATTGGTGCATCTCTTCATGTGTGGAGTTTTTTCCTGAAAGGGTTTCTCCACGTAAACATTGCACGTTATGTGTTCAGTTTTTCTGTTTCATTATAATTTCTTTGTATTGCTGATTTCCTATAATCTCCATTTGGTTTTGCATTGGATTAATAGTTATAACAGTTTAAATCAGTTTTCCATTCTATAGTTGTTCACCTTCATTTCTAACAGTACATATGAGAGTCTTCCAACAGGGTAAATGCAAGAAGTTGTGTCCACTTAAGGTGGAAGTTTCGGAGTTAGAAAAAAATCCGAAATCGGGGATCCAAAAACGGGGTCCCGTTTTATCCCGTTTATATAAAACACGATCCCATTTTGCCTTGGGATCCCGAGCCTAAAACAAAAAACGTGATCACATTTTTTAGTGGAATCCCAAACCTAGAGGCCAAAAACGGGATCCCGTTCCATAATATGGGATCACGTTTTATGGAACGAGATCACATTTTATGTAACGGGATCCCATTTTGAAAAAGTATTAAATTTTAAAAAAATTTGCAGAGACCCCATTTTCAACAGTGACAGTCAACAGGCGAAAACTAGATCCCGAGTTCATCAGCATCCACCCACCAAGTAAGTGGATTTTTCCACTTCTATAAATTACCCATCAATCGTTTTAATCTTCCCTTGTTTGTTTTGGTGTAAAATGCAATCAAAATTTAAATTGTGAATTGTTATTTAGGGTTTAGGGTTTATGAAATCAGTAGCTAATTTTTGACAGTTTAGTTGTAAAATACAATTGAAATTTTGAAAGACTATATCATATAAAAGGATAGAATTTGAACAAACTGTCAAAATTATGTTTAAAATTGAGAATTGAATAGATATATTTAGACATTTTAGATGTAAAATACAATTGAAATTTTGAAAATACTGTATCATATGAAAGGAGAGATTTTGAACAAACTGTCAAAATTTGAGTTCAATTTGAGTGTTGAATAGCTGTATTTAAACATTTTAGCTGTAAAATACAATTGAAATTTTGAAAATACTGTATCATATGAAAGGAGAGATTTTAAACAAACTATCAACATTTGAGTTCAATTTGAGTGTTGAATAGCTGTATTTAA
This sequence comes from Cunninghamia lanceolata, assembly GCA_027924645.1. NCBI lineage: Eukaryota > Viridiplantae > Streptophyta > Pinopsida > Cupressales > Cupressaceae > Cunninghamia > Cunninghamia lanceolata. Next base: position 9,649,885 of record BSBN01000134.1, read on the forward strand.
ACATTTTAGCTATAAAATACAATTGAAATTTTGAAACGATTGTATCATATGAAAGGAGAGATTTTGAACAAACTGTCAAAAATTATATAGCATTGGGATGATATATATATTTGGTTTTTATAAAATTTACTTATAACAATGTATGTCATTGTATTTTAAAGGCATTATTGAATAGCTAACTATCATGTAAAAAAATTACAACAAACCATAATAAAACCTTTATCACATCCTTCATTATCAAACCTTTAGAGACAACCAACTAATCAAGAATTGAGAAATTTTTACAATTTTTGTGATAGCCAACTAATCAAGAATGAAATGAAGCCAACATTTATGTAACTTTTGATATACTCAAGTAGCTGTCCTCACTAGCTAGGTTATGCCCCTGGAATGAACATCGTGATGTTAATTGTGATACGAGCTCAACCTCATTGGTAATGCTTCCCCTAATCTTAATGACATTGATGTAGGCTCCACTCATGATCCTTACAAAGATCTTTCCACCACTAACCTCTTTCATGATAGGTCACTATCCTCACCATCTCCTTAGACCTATAATACCTTGAGCTTATCGATTGGGACCAACACGACCCTTTATGATTTGATGTTTTCCAAAATGATGAAGCCATCATGAAACTTATGAAGTGTCAAGACCACATCCCCATTGTAATCATAAGAAAGACTTTTCCACCATACTTAACACCTACATATGCTTATTTTGGAGAGAAAGAAAGAACCCTTTAGTCCTAAGGCACCCTAGTCTAGGCAGAATAGCAACAAGATATAAGAAGAAACTTGTGATCAATTAAAATGATACAATAAAAATGGACACTTCCCAAGAGCTCCTCAATTTGACAAACTTCACCTTCCATTAGATAGGTCACTCAGATACAAGACATGACTCCCCTCTCCTTGTTGAGGATGCTATAGACATCAACCTATGAATAGAAGCTCGGACCCTAAACTCTCTAAGATAATAGCTCCACTGGACCTTGACATCAAAGAAGGCATATATAACCATGTCACCATGTTAAAGATTACGTTGATTTCTTCATGTGGTCTTATGGTGATTTGCCTTGAGACTCCATCTTTAAAGTCATGCATCATCTTGTGGTTCACCTCAATGCCAAACCTATTCAATAAAAGCTACGCAAAATGCACCCCCAAGTAGCCCTCATGGTCATAGAAGAATTGTATAAACTCTTGGATGTCCAGGGTTCATTCAAACTATTACTTATCCTAAATGGGTCTCTAATGTGGTCTTAGTTAACAAGAAAACTAAGGGAATTCATGTTTGCACTAACTTTTGAGACATCAAAAAAGGATCTACCCCAACTTAGATAACTTTTCTCTACCAAACATTGATATGATCATGGATCTCATAGCCATATATATAAAATTTTATCATTAATCTGGATATAATATGGACCAAGTTGAAACATTTGAGTTAGACATGGAGACACCTAGATTATGGAGCTCGGTCTATGTAAGAAAACACCTCCTATAGACTCAACACAAACTTATCCCTCAACCCTCTAAATTGTGACTTACATCATTTGATTGCCCTGGAACACACTATAGACAACTCTATACAAATTTGGCAAAAGATATTTTCTCCTACCAGAAACTTGTATATGTAGAAGTATCTACTACTACATTAGATTTGATATACTTCTTAAAAGGAAAGAGTTGGGACTAACAACTAAATAGAAAACAATAGTTTTGCAAATCTAGGAAATAGGAAATAAAATCGAGCTAGAACCATCTTGACTAATTTATCTATTTCTAGCTAGATCGAACCCTAATTCTATATGCAATTCCAACCCTAACCCTAACAGTAATTCTAACCCTAATCCTAACCCTAATTCTATATGCAATTCAAACCCTAACCCTTATTATAACCCTAACCCTAACCCTAACTCTACTTGTAATTGTAATTGTAATTGTAATTGTAACTCTAACTCTAGCCCTAACCCTAACCCTAACGAGCTACTTGTAATTGTAATTGTAACCCTAACTCTAGTCGTAACCCAAACCATAATTGTAGCTCTAATACTTACCCTAATTTAGCAACCCTTGAATTCTAATTCTAACCCTAACCTCAATTCTAAGCCTAAGCCTGATCCTAATTGAAACCCTAACCCTAACTTTAATTAATCACGAGTCATGCTACAGGGTTTTCTTCTACATATTTTGTATGCATGTGTTATTCCCTTATTGCATGTGAGTTCACCAATTATTTGGAAGTCTCCTAACTGGGAGGCGGGCTTGTATGCAAGCCCTATAAATTTTGTGTTTATAGGTGTTATGTTGAAAGCTATATGGAGACTTGTAATAGGAGGTCTTTGAATTTGGTACCAATGACTGTGAGTTCCTTGTTTAGAATATGATGAACCTTTTGAACAAGAGAACCTTGTAGACCATGATGCATATCTTGAAATTTAAACTTGAACATTATCATCATGTGAATGCTTTTAGCCATCCTACAACCTCCTATCACCCTTCATCCTCTTATAAGGATATGCCACACAACCTCTCCAAGTTGACCATGCCAAACCCAAAGTCACAATCCTAAGAGGTAAAGAATCTTTTGGCCCCATTCAAGTCCACTCCCTAATAGGAGTGATACAATGATAATAGGGTTGTGAAGGTAATTAAGTTCTTGATTAGCATGTTGGGTGTATCTAAGCATAATGATGATATAGTTAGTCCTGATTTCATTAATCTTAGTTTAGGTGCATCCATACATATATCTGTTATTCATGCATACATACATTGCATATACATCATAAACTATAAAAGCATAGCATCACATACATATGTATGTACAAGCATCCCTAAATTTAATCATAAATCAAACTCTAATCTAACCATGTGCATGAAGGAAAAGAAATGTAAACATTTGAGATCAACCATAAAAAGAAATTGCATTGAAAGAATTTATGTAGTGATGAGGTCCTAATAAAGTTCCTCCATTCATTCACGGTATGCATATTTAGGTCTTGGTCAAATTTTAAGCAATAAAATGGTAAGCAAATCAAAACAAAGCATTAAAAAGTGAGATAAGTTCATGAGGATCTCTTGCCTACTAGGAGGGATCAATCTCTCACATCTTCTCATCTAGAGATCAACTAAGTTATATTAAATGATCCTAGCATGGTTATAGTTATATTTATCCAAGTGCCTTGGTGCTCAAGTTCTTGTGTTGACCATGTAATTTAGGAGTCCCTAGAGTAAGAGTCCACGGGAGTGTCCCTTGACAAACCTCTACTACATCTTAAGTAGATTTGTAGCATGGGAGTGTACTACCTGGGAAATCCTTTAGAAAGTCACCCCTTTTCAATAATATAAATCTCTATATGTAAGTGTCATAGTGTTGATCTAGATTTGCACTTAATGAAGAAATTGCATTGAAAGAATATGTAGTGATGTCTAGCATGGGAGTGTACTAGGGGAAATCCTTTAGAAAGTCACCCTTTTTCAATAATATCTAGTCATGTCATCTCCTAGACGGTCCATCTCCTATCTATCTCTATGTATGGGTTTGTAATAATTTGTTTGTGTTAGTCAAAGTCACCATTGTGTAAATGTGTAATCATGTGCCATAGTAACCCAATCAACACTACTCGATACCTCAAGGAAGTGAAAGATCTGGTGTGGGCATGGGTCATTGATACCTGGTCTAATATGCTCCAATATCCATACCATAACTAGAAAAGGATGACTAAATCCTAGTACCTTATGGTGCACAATCTAATAAAGGTTATGGTAGACCTTGAAGGTAGGATGTCAAACCCCCATGCATAAACTTTACCTAACTCCACTTGCTCAATGATAGGAGCCTACATACCATATGAGAAAGTGGACATTTTTAGTCCTTCACATGTAAAGTTCAATATTTTTTCCAATCTCTTGGATTCTCTATTTGTGACTTTGATAATGACCTCTTTGTTAATGTTAAAAATGGTCAAATCATTATAGTTGTATTATATATGGACAACTTACTCATTATGAGTAGTCTTATTTCTTTAATCCACAAATATAAAAAATAAATTGAACCAGATATTTGAATAACTAATTTAGGGCTTCTGCATCATTTCTTAGGAATGATTATCTTCTAGGATCATTAATCTATTAGGGTATCTCAAGCAAGATACAAATAAGATATATACTTAAAAATTTCAATTATGGTTGACTATAAACCAACTGCTATTCCTATTGAATTGAGTATTAAACTTGACTCCAAACCTCTATTTGAAAAGACCAATCCTACTTTGTATAGATAGTTAGTAGAAAGCCTTATTTACCATACCATACCTATACCAGACATTACTTATAATGTAGTAAGTATTGCATCTAGATTCATGCAAGATCCATATGTGGATCATTGGAAAATGACTAAAAAAATATTGAAGTATATTAAAAATACTTTTAAATATGGTTTTTTTTTTGGTAATTTTGTTCATAAGAAATATACTTCCAGGACTATTTCTTTAAATTTAGTGTAGGGAATATCACATGGAGTAATAAAAATCAACCTATAGGGGCTCTATCATCCACGAAGGGCAAATATAAAAGTTCAATAAAAACATCAAAAAATCAATGTGGCTTAAAAGATTATTAAAAGACAAAAAAAACAAAAAAACAAAAAAAAAGATTATTAAAAGAGCTTTAGATAGGTAGTGTTGATAGTACCACCTTGTCATAATAAATGTGTGATAAGGATAACACAATAGGAACCTACACCACTCTATCTATCCAACCTTGTCATAGGGCAACTTGATTTGTTGTAGAAAGCTCCTACACACTACTCACCAACGAAGCTTGCTCGTTAGATCACTCAAAAATTGAAAAATAAACATGAAAATTGAAAAAATAAAAATGTGATTACATTCCCTACCTAGACACCTATCATTTGCAATTAACCTACAACTTGATGCTAACTTTTTGGATGTCTTAAGGGGTCCTAATTTACGATGTCTTAAGGGGATATCTTAAGTTCTTAAAATTTGGTGAAGTTGCCCAAGGCAACCAAATTGAACAATATAATAAATCAAATTTAAAGTAAATTCTAAGTAGAAAAATATGGACATTTAACAAATAAAATACATAGAATAATAATTTTGATAAATTTAATACTGTAGAGTATAAAATTGTGTACATACACATGTATACAAATTTCTGTACAAAATGTGTAATAATGTAATTGTGTATGTACATATATGCCAACTCAAAATAATGTAAATACAAAATGTCGTTATATGCCATCTCAAGAAAAATCCAAAACTTGAGGAGAATGTAGCAGGTCTTCATGCCACCTGATGTAAAAATAATACAAGCAATTTATCCATATATCTGAATCAAAACATGTATTTTAATTTATATAAAACTATCTTGATATACACAATTTGTACTTGTATTTACAAGTGCCTCTCAAGTTTTTGTTTCAAAGTATGTGATGAATTTGTGATGATGGCCTGAGGATATAAAAGGACAAATTAAATCAATTTCAACTAATAACGCACAAGAAATATCAAAACATGTATTTAATGTATTTAAAACAACAATATAAATCTATTTAACTATATTTACCTGTCTTTACTTATTCCATTGTACCATCTCCATCCTCTCTTTTTTCCAACGCATCGATGATTGTCTCATGGTCTTCCATAGAAATGTTCCATAGCTCTTTATTTGTAGGTTTTCCACGATACCTCTCTAGTTTTATATTTGTTGCCAACACCAAATGTGAGTAGTGTATAATCTTCTTATGTGTTTCATAATCTTCGAATGCAGGCAAACCATTCTTCCTTATTAGGTATTTCCGTAGCTAAGTGCCAACAACCACCACCGAACCTATTGGATAATGATAGCCATCATCAAAGAAATACTTAAAATTTGCTTAAGGGGATCAAAGAAGTTCTTAAAATATGCTTAAGGGGATCAAAGACTTGTTATCAAAATTTGCTTAAGGGGATGTCTCAAGGGGATCACCAAACCTGTTGGATAAGGAAAGCCATCATCATCTTCTCGAGGTGCTGTTAACTTATGTTTAGTCTCCACACAACGAGCCAACCAATATTCAGTTTCCTCTTCATTATTCTTTGGTGCAACAACAGCATACACATGTCCTGAAACAAATTTTGATTCAATAACTTGCACATGTCCATAAAATTTGACCAATAAACATATATGCATTCATATGTACACATAAATAAATAAAAGCACTACAAATTAGTAATGAAGTGAAATAAAATGAAATGATTTGAATTAAATTACCTTCTTGTACAAGGTCTGAAACACGGTCATAATCGTCTGATACAAACAATTGATCATTGTCTTCAATTGTTGTTTCACTTTGATTGTGTGCTTGTGCAAGTGTCAATGGTCTTTGTTTCCACTCTTCAACCCATTCTGTATTCTCACATGCTTCCCAATCTCCTGAAATACAAAACTGACAAAAACATGCAAGCTTCCTTGTCCAGATAGTCCATGTACTTGCATTCGAACTCCTAAATGAATGCCATTTAGTAGATCCACTGATTGTCTAGCAATCAAGTCTAGGTAGAATGTTTTCTTCTTCAACCAACCAAAAGAATCGACGAACTGTAGAGTACTCGCTTGATCCAGGTGACATAATCTTGTATTACACCAATCTACAATCCCACGTGCATCTTTAAATTTTACTGCATCCTTAAATTTTAATTGTTGTCTAGCAAGAATTCTTTTAACACACGCACAGCTACATCATGTTCTCCTTTACCATGTCCAGCTTCAAAAAAATTCCACATATGTTGGACATTATTCTCCTTGTGAACCCTACATAACCAATAGAACATTCGAGCATTCTTGAACTGCCCTGTACAATTATTTGACCATATAAGATGTTCAGTCATCTAGATTCCTCTTTCTCTTAAATTTGTATAAAATATATTGAAACAATATTGAACAAACTCTGATGAGTGCAATCGGTTGTCACTCAAATAGAAATGATACTCCCTCAAAACTTTTCTATCATTCTCTGTGCTATCATTTGCATGTCTATAAACAATATGAACAAACATAGCAACCTGCACTAAATTGTAATATTGTGATTGAATTTCCTCTTGCGGAGCTAAAGTATAGTTTTCCGCAAAATCAACCACTGATAGTATAGTACCAACTGGAAATGTGTTTCTACATTCACGAAATTGTCCATCAAGCCATCGAGCTTGTTGAGAGTGCTTGACATATTTTGGTACAATTTTACTTTTAAATTTTGATATGAATGCATGTACACTAACCTTTTCTGTAATTAAATCACAATGCTTTCCAAATTTTTCATCTTTTAAAGAATATTCAACATTCTTAAATCTTTTAACATCTACTAATTGTTGTCCAAAATCATTTTCAACACTTGCATGCATACAAACTCTTAACAAAGAAAGATTGCCACAACTAGTGCATTGTCTAGAAATACATGAACTTAAATAAAAACCTTTTTCATTAGATCTTTCACAGAACAAACTTGATATAAACTCTTTTATTGCTTCAGTTGGCATATTAATATCACATTCCTATATAATCATGTTACGATGTAAAGTACAATGTATATATTGAAACACATCATAATAATAACGAAATTGAACATGCGTTTTACAACAACAAGATATTCGTTCCTTATTAATCTTTACATACCATGGTTTGCATTTTTCAAAAGATCTTTGACTTATTTTAATATTACCAGGTAACACTAATTCATCACAAAATTTTCTATAAAATTCAATTTGCGTTGTATCTAATAGGTGTTTTGGATGAGGATCGCGAACTTTGGACCCCACTCTTAATTTTAAAACATCTCTAGCATTAGACGATACCCTAGTATTATCATGCTAATATTTTTCGATCAAAGATCTGATTTCAACATTCAGTTTCATGTCAGATCTCGGGAGTCGACCACTAAAACTCCAACATTGGTTAATTGGATCATTTTCTATACTTTCTCTTCTTTTTGCTGCTCTTACTAATGTTTTAGGATGCATTTTTAGAATTCCACTAATATTGCTTACCATTCTTCTATTCAAAGTTGTTTTATTCACTATAGCAGTTGTTATAGCTTGTCTTGTTGCATTTTTATCTTTGGATCGACTATTACTTCCAATAGACTCAATGGCACTAGCAACAGTAGACATAGCATGTTTTAGTGATTGATCTTTTCTTCTTGGTTTAACAAAAATGCTTAACATTTTCATTACTTTTCTCATTTTCCACATTCTCATTAATTGCATCATTAGTTGACATTAAAATGATAGTTTTTTACGATAAAAAATTCCTTGTATAATCTATTGGCATGTGATCTTATTTGTCTCCAAGAAATTTTACCAGGAAGATTATCCAAAACATCTCTTTCAATTTTGAAAAAATATTTCTCATTTTCAACATCACTTCCTAGATTTTCATTTTCATTTTCAACTTCAAAACAATTTTCATTTTCAACAACAAAACGGTTTTCATTTTCATTTTCAACAAAAGGATTTTCGTTTTCATTTTCAACAACAAAACAGTTTTCATTTTCATTTTCAACAAAAGGATTTTCATTTTCATTTTCAACAACAAAACGATTTTCATTTTCATTTTCAACAAAAGGATTTTTGTTTTCATTTTCAACAACAAAACGGTTTTCATTTTCATTTTCAACAACAAAACGGTTTTCATTTTCATTTTCAACAACAAAAGGATTTTTATTTTTATTTTCAACAAAAGAATTTTTATTTTCATTTTCAACAATAATTTGTTTCAAATTTTGATCTCTACAAGTATTATCAATCTCAACATTGTTATATCCAGCTTGTTTTAAATCTCCTATCAACAATATTTCCATTTCATTCAAAGGTGGATTTGAAGAAGTACCTGGATTTGTGCCTATTGAAACATTCTCCATAGCATTAATAGAGGGATTTGAAGACATACCAGGAGTAGTTTGTATAATCGTATTAGTTTCCACATTCACCTCTTGCAAACTTGCATCGTCTACATCCATGGTCTCCTCAATATTTTTATCTTCAATAGTTGTGGAATTGGATGCTTCAGCATTATTCATTGATTGAATCTTTACTCTTCTATCTCTTTGTCTTTTTGCCTCCTCTCTCTTTGCTTCAATTTCTTCAGGGGTTAATAGCTTCCTATCTTTCCTCTTATTACGACTTTGTGATCCCATGATTAAAAAATTTATGAAGCATGTACAAATGAATGTAAAAAAATTGAATGTGTTTCAAGTCCTTCAAACAAGTACCAATTCAACAAAATTCCACTCAAATAGCGTCTCCATGATGGCTTCTATCAAAATACAAACAATACTTCAAGTTGATGGACCTGCAAAAGAAAAAAATATGCCAAAGAATGCTGCAAGAGTCGTTGTCGGCCGTACTGTAGAGCAAGTTGCAGAAATGATAGTCATAGTACAGTCTTATTAAAAAAATGGGCAAATAATAAACGGGATCCCATTTTATTTTTGACCGATGAATAAAGAAACAGGATCCCGTTTAATAAACGGGATTGCGTTTTATAAACGGGATCCCGTTATTCAAAATTTGAATTTTAGGCTCAGGTTTTGCTTTGTAACCCGCTTCAGAAAATGCTTTGGGGACCCGACCCTAACCTCTGGACCTGGTTTGACCTGCAACTTGAAGGCCATGTTAATGTCACAACAAAATAGTGACTTTGGGCATATATCTAAAGGTCTATTTTGCAGAATATTTTGACGAAATTAAAATCTATTATAGAGGAGACAATGTAGATTCCAAATATGTAATTTTTTTTACAGTTAGATTAATTTTTCTATTTTTTAATCAATTTCTGATGAAATAGGTCCATAAACTTGAATTATCAGGGTTTTTAAATATTTTAATAACTTTTTATTAAAATATTTTTTTGTAAAAAAAATTGTATGAAAATGTACTTTAGACAATTCTTTTCAATTTAAAAAAAAAATTTTAAAAAATGTTAAGTTTAGGTCATCTTATGCATGACGTACACGATGATTTTTTAAAAGACAAAAAATGACCAATAAAAAATTAATTAAAAAAATTATTCAATAAAAAATTACAAATAAATATGCAAAACGTGCTTTAGTGAGTTGCAAAGCATTTCCCAAAAGGATTTTGAAAAATATGATTATTTAGGTCAAAATATGGATGACGTACACGTACATGGTATAGTAAAAAAAAAGTGACTTTTAAACAGTGGTTTTTAGAAACGCCTATTCAAAATCAATTTCTATCATCTGGGTATTAAAAAAAATTACATATTTGGAAACTAGACTCTGAGTACTACATTTCATATTTAGTGACTTTTTTCAAGATTCCACCTTTAAGTGCTTCCAATTTTTAGGTCAAATGTGACAAACTCTGAAAATTAGGGAAAACACTTCCACTTTTTGGCCAAAAAGTGGACACAACTTCTTGCACACACCCAACAACATCAATGCATACCCATGGTATATCAAACATGTCATACAAGAATGCAACACATATAAGATTAGGAAGAACACACCAATCAAATGTATACAATGGAATCGCATACATACATTAGATTTACAATCCAACATACAAAGAAGGAGGAGAAGGTTATTATAATATCTAGTGATGGAGTGTCATCACAGGTATAAAGAACCACATGGAGGTTGAGAAGTATGCCTTCATACCATGGGGATCCTCAACGACAATGGTAGACTAGCCCAATGTCCATGGTACTTCTTATTGGCCCCATTTTTGAGCTCACTGGTTTTAAAATTGTTTGCATTGAATCAGGAAGTGTCATCATGCGTCAAGTCCCTCTATCATGTTAGTCTTAGTCGCAAATGCCCTGATCATCCTCAAGTGTCCAATTATTCACCAAATTGTAGTCAGCAATTTATATTCATAGTCATGTCAAGGCAAGCAATTAATAGTCCAATCCACGTCCTTCTTAAGTGTCATGTGTGTTCTCTGTACCAAGTCATCCTATCTTGTTTGTAAGGATACCTGAACCCTATTTATTAATTATGATATTTTATTGAGAATAATTAATTAACTACATTGTTTTGAAATAATTATTTAGATGATTTAATATTGTTTTCAAAAGAAAATCATACATTGTCATTTTATGCTTTTATATTTACATATTTTATAAGGAATTATTTTATTCTTTGCCACTTGCAAGAAATGGTAGTTATGTAATTCAAGAGAGAATTTTAGAAATTAATATTTATTTATAGTTTCAAGTTAGTGGAGCAAAAGGATGAAAGAGGATGAGAAAATGGGTGTCCAGATTGGCATATGAAGAGTCATGTTGTTCGGTTTTAAAAATATTAAGAAATGTATGATCCAGACGAATCTTTATTTTTGGGAATTTTTGGAAGGATCGATAGATTATGCAGGTCCGGAAGAAAAAGACTTGGGAAAATGGATGTGAGCTGGGAAATTTTGGTGAAGGTTGGATAGCAGTAATATTTCGGGTATGCACCAAATTATGGAATTGATTTGTTGTTTGAAATAAATTTCTGTTATATGCAAGCTTTATGTTATTTTGTGAATTCTCTTCTGTATATTCCATTCACTTTTAAATTCCTTAGGGATCACTTTCTTGAAACCAATCTCCAATCATATATCAGGATGTTAATTCGACCAGTCTGAAGATTCTAAACCCTAGTATGTTGCATCGGAAATAACTTTATTTTTACAAACTAGGTTTCTTTGAAATTTTTATATAAGGCACACCACCCAGTTATTGAAATCATATCTAAAAATCAGCCTTACCCAGTTTGTCGTTATGGAGATATGTAATGTTTAGTGACCATCTATTTTTTACCCATTTCATCTCTATTAAAACAATATGTTGCATAATCAATAACTCTATATTTTCAAACTGAGTTTCTCTAAAATTTTTATATAAGGTGCGTCACTTAGTTATGTAAATCATATCCAAAAATTAGCATTACCCAGTTTGTCAATTTGAAGATATGTTTCAATTAGTGATGGCCATTCCTACACCCTCTTGTTGCTGTTGTTAAATCTGTAAATCCTTGACTCTTTTCCTCTAAAACCTAACATATCCTTGATGCTTGAATTCTTCTTAGAACAATAGTTGTTCAAGTTAAAAAAGGTCTAGATTAACTAAGTTATTTGTTATATTAGCATACTTAAAGAGATTTTGTTGTTTACTCTTTGTAAGATGAATATGAAATCGTTATTGCAATTATTTAGTTTATGGATTACATCGATAGGAATTATGTGTCTTGGAACATTATTGCTTTGATTGATTAGCTTTACATGTTTTGTAAGCCAATTTAATTTCTTCTTTGATTTTGAATCTATAGTATGTATGGAAAATGTAATGACGTTATGATTAGAGCCTTTAACGAAAGAGGTAAACTTAAAAATTGGATCATGAGGAAACTTGTGGAATTTTTGTGAGAATGATTTGGATTGGATTAATTTAATCTTGTTGTAAAGAAGACTAGATTATATCTTAGAAGAAGTTATTTAGACTTTTAATGAAGATACATAACTATCATATTTCTTGTTAAGACTTGTTTTCCAAAATGATGTATTTACTGTAATGGTTGTGTTGAACTTCTTGAATCAGTATGTTTTGGTTAAGAGAACGCATCGTTGGATGTTGTATCCCTTTTACGATCTTGAGATTATAAAGCTTCTATTACATATGTTGACCCAAGATATAAGTTGTATGATACCATCTTGTGGTTGTAAGTTCAAGTCCCGAACTACGAAGTCTCTGCGCTACGCGTACGTAGGCAAGGCCATCATGAGCCCCCGAGACATTAGGTCAGCCCCTTAGGGCCTTAGTCTTGTTATCATGTGCATTGATATCTGCTATGTATATTTATTGACTATGCAGAACTAATGTTTATATTTAGTGTGCAGATCCAGGTTAGTTAATCGTGCAGGATACTGAAGTTGAGGAAGTATTTTTCCACTTTGTGAGTGGATGATCATATAGTGCTTATTGTAATAGATTGTAATTGCATAAGAAATGTTTATATCCTAAATTTTCATTTTCAATGAATGACACTAAATTTATATTTAATTCAAAATTTATAGAACAAGTGAATATACTTCTTTCATCGTATTTATATTTTCATTATTTCTGACTAAATTTAATTTAATATTGTTATTTATTGATTAATTTCCTGAGTGGGCATTACATTGTTTACTTGGTAATTTGTGTGATAATATTAATGCATTTGATATATTTTTATCGAAGGTGACACAGGTTTTGATAGGGTATAACAGTGGAGTTGCAAGCATAAGTGACTTAGGAATTTTGGCATGTGTTTGTGGCTTATGGTTGAAAGTTGTAACATATCCAACTGAAATGCTAATAAAAACTTTCAAAAATTCAAGCAATAAATGCCACAATCTCATAATTCTTTTTTTAAAATCATATGAAGTAAAGCAGATACATTTGCATGTACAAGATACATGAAATAATACATCATTTGATGGTCACTTTACATGTGACTTACGATTTTTACATAAATACATGTACAAAGAAATGATGTCTTCTGCTCACAAGTCTTTGACAGTCAACTGTAAGAGAGAGAGCATTACCCTGGTGCTTTTCCTCCAACCACAGACCGGCGGTCTCCCACACACCTTCCTATTGGAAGTGGCCCTTCCCTTCGTGAGGATATAGATAATGAGAATCAACTGATTCTATGTGCCATCCGAGAACTAGTGCAATGTCCTAGCTTAACAACAATCGAGTTTACAACTCCTGGTCTAGATCTAGCTATGTATAACCCTCTGACCGTTAAAGCTATCAAGAAACACAGTGAACTGACAATAAAAGTAGTGATTTTGCATTACTTTGGCCAAAGTTTCATATATATAAGTCGTGCATTCACACACTCTTTTCTTGACTTGGAGACAATCATTCTTATTTTTTAGATATTAATAAATGAACATACTTTGATATTGTTACCCTATATCTGTCTATTTGACATTAAGTAAAACCCATTACTACAGGTCAACTAGATAGGTATGGGATAGAGGTTGGGTGAATTATGTACTTGCATCAAGCCCCTCTTTGCATCCTTGCAATCTCGTGTCTATGACTACCTGTCATTCTACTTGATGTCTAGTCAAACTTGATTTCATGCTTATGGATATATTTAGTATTCAATCTTTTAGATATGCAAGATCTATATGTCGACTTTGGTCACTATGTTCTTGCCACCGAAGGAGCATTTGCCTTAGTTTAAATTTACACTCGACTTACTACTTTTTGAGGTCATCAATATAGTTTAACTAATCCATCATATTTATTATTTTCATATTTGTATATCAAGAAGCTATTTCAAGTAAAAGATGGTTTCTTGTCAATGATAAATTACACTTATATATATATATATATAATTTTGCCTTAGTATTGCCATCGGCAAGGGATTGGCTATACTTAGCCACTATCAAGATAACTTATGACTATTCTTAGTCATAGCTTATTATAGACTGAAGTAACATTGGTTTCACATAGAATAGCTGAACCCATTTCTGCTACACATATAGTGTATATTATTTAGTCTCATAGCCATATAAAATTGGTTGCTAAGTCAATATCTCTCAATCGACCAAAGTTTCACTAATACTAGGCTCTCAACCTCTTATAGTGATTAGTTATCTCCATGACATTATATATACAATGGCAATCAAAAGACATGGATCTCAGTCTTTAACCGAGGATTCGATAGCATTAGGATATCAACCTTAGTTTAGCAGAGATACATTTATCCCAGACGACCATTCCACAGTCAGTCTCACTCAAAATGTTTAGCAGTTAGCCTTTATAGGTTTAAGAAGGAAAATGGTCATTCGGCCTATATTTACTAGAAATATATTTATCTTAGAGGACCATTCCATGGTCACGTTGGCTCCCAAATCAACAGATTTGTAAAACCCTAAAAGGATGCCAATCTTTATAATTAGGTTTCACAAGTGAATTGGCCAACGAATGGAATCGATCAAAATGATTGGAATTCCCTGCACTTTAGGCTCTGCTATGTCTAGGTGGGTATTACCTTGTTTTCACCACTGAATTTTAAGTCCTCAAAACTGATTGGTGAATAGTGAGCAAATTATGAATTTTATGGAGTTTTGTCAAATAAATCATTATATTCAATCTACTTCAAATTGGCATATGATTTGAAAATAGATTTTTCAACTTATACTAACCACTACTTCTACTCCTACAATAGAAAATCAAAATTGGATTGAGATATTATATAAGGAATGGTTTTGGAAGTGAATTGATCGGTGCCTTTCCTAGGTAACAGAGTCAGAATACAGATAGATGTGTGTCTTCCTTCTGCCTATAACTTGAATTATTTGTCACAATACTATTTATGACTTGAATAAACGTGCAAAAATATTTTTTATTAGGTTCTTATTTATCCAATTGAATCCTCAAGATTACTGTGACCTGTTTAAAGGAATTTAGTTCTTACTTGAAGAAACCCTATTAGACAAATCACACAAAACATGAATTGTGTTTTGATAAACTAGACATATGCTTGATATGCTAATTTAAATAATAAGGAGAAAACAAAATGGAGACAACCAGATAAAATTCTATCAATAACATTCAACAAATAATTGAGACCCAGAATTCAGGCACCATAGAAATGCAATTATTTCATTGATATGCTTCAGAAAATAAGCCTTTACAATGTCTCTTTCCAAAATCCAATTCCCAGAGAGCCTTTCCCCATGGTCTTGGTTTCCTTCTTATAGGCATGAAGGAAGCAACAAGCTTCAGACCGTTCACATTTCAAAAATGACTTCGAATTCCCACCCTTTGATATGACTTTTTACAATATTTACTTTTTTGCAAGTCTTAATAAGACCGCTAAATATTCAAATACATTTGATGAAACAAAACATAAAAACAAGAAAAAGACAAAGGAGACATCCAAGGCTTGATGAAGGTGACTTGATGACTGTTGACGTCGGCTTGATGTTCAAACAACTTTGTTGCACACTTGTCCTATTCAATCCTCTTGAGACAAATATTTTTTCTCCCATTGGTGCATTGTGTAGTCACTGGGCCACTTGTACTCTTGATTTTGAAATATGTTTACTTGATGATCTTTCCATCTTTTGTTGAGAAGTCCTCTACCATTTGAGATGAACTTTGTATATCCTGCATCTAATGCAATTAATTGATCCAAGATCAAACTAAAACTGTGAACATTCAAGTCTTCATCTTTTTGCAAGTGCTCAACAATACAAGACACCATTTGATCACATTCCTCTTTCCATTTCTCAAGGCTTTTGAGCTGCTTATCTTCTTCAAGAATGTCGGGGATGAACTGATGTTTGAAGGTGATAAAGGATTCCATCTTTGCTTTCACCTTCTGGCTCTCTCCTAATGCATATTGGAATTCCTCAATGATCATTTTGACCATTTTCTCAGTTGGCTTCAAGGTAGCAAGGGCATCTATATTTATCTACAAAACTTTGCATAGTGTGATTAGAGTATGGTGGACTGGCTGCCATTTCTTAAGCAAAGGGTCTAGTATAGGAACATTGGCATTCATCTAATCTAGTGCTTGAGACAAAGAACAATAACAACTATGAACATCTTCTATCTTATCTAATGCCAATTTGATCCTGTATTCCAAAACCTTTTCAACTACACCAAAAATCTTGGATTTTGTTTCTTGCTTGGTGGCCTCATTTATTTCTTTTAACTTCTCAATTCCTTTCTCTAAACTCTATTTCATTACATTCAACTACTCAACAGGAATAGTGGTATCACCAACTCCTTGAGACACAAAGGGCTGATAAGGCACAATTACCTTGCTCTAAGAAAAGTCAATTCCTTTTAGTTGTTGCTTCAGCTTCACACTTTCCAAATACAATTTGTTCACCTCATCATTCATTTCTATTTGATTTTTCTCATATTAACTCATTTTGAGTTGCATATTTTTCACATCAGCCTGGGTGAACATGGCTGAGTGCATTGTCAATGTGGCTGCTTCTAGGGATGATGTGTCCTTCAAAGTTTTCACCATTGTTGTTCCTCTCAGTTCTTGGATCACATCTAACAATCTTGGCTTATTTGTACCTTTTTGAGTGCCCCAAAGTGCCAAGGTCTTAGTTTTTAGATTTTATCCCACACCACTTACACCATCCTCAAAATCAAACTCAGCAACCATCATATGATCATCTTGACTTCTCATTTGATCCAACAAAAACATCTTCTTCAGCTCCATACCAGGAATGATCAACATATTGCTTTTGAAAACCACTTGTCTAGCCTCTTGTGGACTGACATTTATTTCATCAATTTTGATTTCCTTAAATGTTTTCTCGCCACAATTTGGTCATGTTAGGATTCATCTACTCCCATCTTATTTATTTCAACTTTTTCTTCAAATTCCTTCATTTTCATTTTCAACCAAAAATCCTTGAATTCTGGAGTATTGATGAATTCATCATCATCCATGAATCTCATAGAGGGTACAATTCTCTCATCCTTATGCATTTCAGGCTCACCTTGTGCCTATGTGTCCATTCTGGCCTCAAGTTTGTGGGCCTCAGTGTCTTGGCCAACAAGGAGTTGATCAACTTCTCCACCCTCACCCATGTGTCTCAAAATGCTTGCAACTTCATCAATGTCACCTACTCCTTTTGACATCTCATATGGCACTAGAGGAGGTACATCATCAATTCTCTACTTCTTAGACATTGGTTTCTCAGGGGATGGAGGCTCTTGTACTAACATTGCATCAAGGGGTGGCTCATCAATCACAATTCTAGCTGGTCTCTTCACTAGGAGCTTAGCAGCCTTTGTAAGCTTGCTCTCTACTTTGCCATATAATCTTTCAAAATTATCAATTACTAAAGTGATCTTTTTCAATGGATCAATTTCCTCAGCAAAGAATCCAAGAAAACTAGGGTCTTTTTTCTTTTTATCATTCTCCATCTCCAGCAAAATCTCCCACTTTCTTTTTCTGCCATACGCCTCCTCAAGAGTGAGGCAATTTCTAATCACATCCTCATCATAGTTGACTTGATGGGATATCCCAGCCCTAGTAAGAATGACTTGTCTAACAAAATTCATGTGGCCTTCAGGGTCACAGACCCTCTCTATTTTTGACTTCAATGAATATTTTGTTTTTAGATAAACTTGTAGCTCCTCCAAGGTGTCAGAGCCCACAAACAATTCTTCGAACATAGTTAAATCTAGAAAAAATGTGCCTTTCTTTTGCTTCTTCATGACTTTGCTCTCCATCTAGAGCATCTGCCACATGAATTCTAGGAATTCTAATCTATCAGGCACAAATTTAGGTAATGCATGGGGTGGTTGTGTGCACCCATAAACTCTTATCACAGTGTGATCTAGAAGAAAGAACCAGTCGGAAAATTATGCATGTGACCTTGCTCAGGCTTCAATACAAAAGGCCTCAATACTTCTCTGATTTCTCTAGGCAATCTTGGAGAAAGATACCCAAGAGTATCCATTATCCTAACTACAAAGTCATCATGGAATACCACATAGTTACTATTTTTACAATTGCTGTCCTAGGTTGAACACCAACACTGCACAAGTAATCTCTGTCCTCTTTGATCAATCATACTTAGGTCCATCCTCCTTGTCCATCTTCTTCTATTCTGGTACAATATCAAATGACACAACAGAGAATAATATCTAAATGTGATGGGTGCCCTGTTTTCTCTCACTTGGTGAAACCCATCATGCAATCCCTTTTCAATGAAAGAAGCAAAATCATATTCAATGTTGACCTCAGGGTTTTGTATCCTCACTGCCATCATCATCAGGCCAACTGGCATTCTATCCTAGGCATCTATTCCCAATACTTGGTAGAGAGCAAAGTATGTTTTCTTGAAGTACACTGCAAAGTCATCCACTGCAAATGGTTCAACAGAAGTAGTGGGAATAGGTATCCTTTTGTTATTAGCTCCTTTTCTCATATACAATGGAAGCTCATCACTCCGATGAGTCTTCCTTAGTTTTGTGTAGTCCTCTTCACTCTTCTGAGTATCAACCTTTGTCAAATCTTGCTTATTCAGCATAAAACAATTAATGATAGCATTCCTAGTCAATGTGACCAAGGGTGACCCATCTGGTGCCCTCACTGTTCTTGTAGCTGCATGGTAGTGTTGAGTCAGTACTCTGATGAGTTCAACATCCACAAAAACATTTGGCACTACCAGCTTGCCTAGATCTAGTATCCATGGATTAGAAACTAGGCCTTCTGCATCCTTCTTATCACAAAAGTACTAGAATAGATTCCACCCTGATATAGGAATTAGGGCATCACGGCAGCCATGTGCCTCATCTTTGAACATCTTTTTGTAGCCCTTATCCATTGAATTTGGTAGAATGTCTAACAGAGATTATTGGAGAGGTCTTTTATTTTCTTTTGGAGCTAAAGGGTCCCCCTTCTTACTCATTGATTCAGTCTTCTTAGCTGGCATTGTTTACTATTTTACTGAACTAGGGTTTTGAATATAGTTTGTTTTTCTGAGCTACTTGAAAGAAAAATTGCATACACAATGTGTCAACTTTGATAGAGAAGTGGATGGATTGCACTTACCTAATTGAGAAGAACTTGTAGAGCACACACCGGGCTTCAAATCTTCTGCTTCCGAGCACTTCTGAGCTTGTTGGAATGAAAAGTGAAGTAAAACTTCATAATTTTATCAGTCCCTGCGCTGGTCACCTCGCCATTAATAACCTTCGTGCTAAGAGATAGAGAAATCTTTGCATTCATGTGGCTTTGAATATACACCGTTGATCTAAACAGATCCAAGGGTTGAAGAAATTTGACAAGATTTGATTGAAATTCACAGTAAATGTGATTGACACTGCAGTCTTGCCGCAGTAAATACAGACCTCTGCGGGGCAACGGGGCACATATTTCAATTTTTTATGTTTACCACAACACCGCAGGCTAGACTTAGCCTCTTTCAATCCCCTGGTGGGCTCGTGGTAACCATTATTGTTTATGTTTATCCTCTACCATAGTCTCGCACTAGCATCAAATTTTATGACATTCTCAATGTGGGATAGCGGGGTCCCTTTATCTTACTACCGCCAACCCACAAACCTTCAAGATGTTTAGATTTCTTTGTTGCAGGGCTGCAGTGACTGTCATGATCAAGTTTATTACTTACTTCTAGCCCGTGCCCATCCTTATGGCTTATGCTATCCATGTTGCGAGGCTGCGGTGACCATTCATTACATTTGATGACCTCTTACTGCCATCCCGCTAACTTTCAAAATGTCATGTTAGTCCTGTTGCGGGGCTGCGGTAGCTATTTATTGTTGAGTTTGTTGCTCACCGTCAGCCTGCAACCATTGTGATGACTGTGATGTCCATGTCATGGGGCCATGATAACACTCTGAATGTCAAGCTTTGTTTACCGCTAGCCTATGGTCACTCCTTTTCTTCACTGCAGTAGCGCGGTAACAATACAGTTTAGTTAGCAAACTCCTGTGACCCCACAAATGATTTTAGGGCGTATCTCATGGCTCCGCAGGGATGCAATACAAGGCCAAAACACAAATTAGACTAAATATACAAGGAAATAACACATATATAATGGAAAATGACTAAGGTGAAGGTGCTACAAGTGATTTCTGGATTTGGGGAATGAATGGTGCAAGGGTTAGGATTCTTTTAGTGGATTTTTTGGAACTAGGGTTTGACAAAATTGAATGTAACCTAGGTGAAATTTTACTAGTCCTAATAGTGGCTCTAGTTGGGGATTATTGGCTATTAGACATTGCAAGAATCTAGAGCATATCTCCAGGATGCAGACGGAAAACACAAAAAAATTTACACAACAAAGAAAACCAAAATTGGGAAAAAAAACCTAAACTACTATGCATGGAATTTATCTTCTTTAAGAAAAGAAGTGTTTCAGAAATTTTCCATGCATTGGTAATTCTTAATTTTCACCCACCATATTTTGCAAGTAATATGAATCTTCACCACATTTGCCAATGATGACAAATGGTCCCATCCATAGAGCCTCAAAATTTTCATGTTTTCCTTTGTCTTGACTCCGAGCATTCCACATAAGAACCATATCATCAACCTAAAATTTTTGGTCCTTATCCTTCTTGTCAAAGAGATACTTCATTTGTATCTGCATTTTTTCATTTTGGTTTTGTGCTTGATTTCTGATTTCATCCATCTCTGCCAATTGCTCCATCCTCTCTTCCATTGGCTCAGGCACATCTATATCCTTCTACAATATGAATTTGTAAATAGGTAAAAGGTTGTGCATTGGAATTCTTGCTTGAGCTCCATAGATCAATTCAAAAGGTGACTTGCCAATAGCCTTTTTTATTGTGATTCTATCTTCCCATAATGCTAGTCTTAACTTTGAGTCCCATGCCCTTTTGTTATTATCAAGAATTCTTTTCATTATCTTCATGATGCTCTTGTTACTGGATTCTGCTTGACCATTAGCTTGGGGATGATATGGACAGGCATATGATATTATTATTCCATAAGACTCACAAATTTTCTTGAATTCATCAGATCTGAAACACATACCATTGTCTGTGACAATTCTTATAGGAACCCCAAACTTGGTGATAATATTTTCTAACAAGAAATTTATGACTACTTTACTAGTAGCTTGTTTAGTTGGGACTGCTTCAATCAATTTAGTGAAGTAGTCAGTTGCAGTAAGAATCCACCTATGCCCACCACTTGATTTATATGTTATCTCTCCTATAAAATCAATACCCCATTGATAAAAGGGTGCATCAATTTGCAAAGGCCCTAGGGGCAAAGCTCCTTTATATATTTTAGTTTACTAGAAAACTTCTGGCATGCTTCACATTTTCTTACATATCTATGAGCATTAGTAAAAATAGCCTGCTCTCAATATCTTATGTGCAGTGGTCTTAGCTAAAAACTGTCCACCACATACACCATCATGCATCTCCTTCAAAATCCTTTCTTCCTGTCCCTAATCTAGACACAAGAGTATAACACCATCTTTATCTTTCCAAAACAAATCACCATTCATGAATACATACCTTGATGCTTGTAGCTTTAGTGTCCTTTTTTTATTTTCACTCAATCCATCTGGGCACTTCATGTGTCTAAGGTAGTGAACTATATTTGTATACTAGGGTGTATGTTCAATACTAGATACCATACCCTTTTCTTCTTCAACATCACATACCTGTGCAGCCTCCAAGTTAGATTCAACCATCAATTTTGCCAACCCTTGTCCTCTTACAAGTTTAGTGATTTGGATATCGATATTGAATTCTTGGATTATGTTTATCCATCTACATCTCCTTCCTGTAACTTCTTCTGTACAAGGACATCCTTAACTGATACATTTGGCACATAAGCAGTTATTTGTGCCCCTACTAAGTATGGTCTGAATTCTTTTACTACCTCTACAAGCACATAAGCTTGCTTATCAGTAGCATCATACTTCAATTTAGCTCCTTGAAGTGATTTTCTAAAAAATGAAATTGGTTGTTCATGCCCTTCTTCATTCTTCTATAACATGACAACAACAACAATGTGAAAAGAGGTAAAAGAAAAATTTTGGAATGGCTTACTAAAATCAAGAGATTTCAGAACGGGAGCTTCTTTGATTGCCCTCTTGATTGATGAGAATGCTTCAATGGCTTCTAATGCCCAGTCAATCTTTGATCCCTTTTTTAACATTTTTGCAATGGGCTTCACAATTTTAGCAAAGTTAGAAATAAATCTTCTAACAAAATTTATCTTCCCAAAAAATGACTGGATAGATTTCACCGTTTTAGTGATAGGGTTTTTATCAATTGTTGCAACTATTTCTGGATCAATCCTTACACCTTCTTTGGAAACTATAGGCCCAAGTAATTTACCTTCAGTCACAACAAAATGACATTTTTTAGGATTTAATGATATACCATATTCAAGTGCCTTTACAAATATTTTTTCTAAATGCATGTAGTGATCCTCTACTTTCTTTGAGTATGTTGTTAAATCATCTTGGTATACAACCATTATGATATTGATCAAATATGTAAAAGCTACATCCATAGCTCTTTGGAAGGTGGCGCCAACATTTGTGAGACCAAAAGGCATCCTTACATACACATAGGTACCCCAAGGTGTAGTAAAGGCAGTCTTGTATTGCTCTGATTCCTTGACTTTGACTTGATTGTAACCAGAGAACCCATCCATCATGGAAAGCAGTTCACACCGTGTCACCCTCTGCAACATAACCTCCATATTTGGAAGTGGATAGTTATCTTTCAATGATGAAATATTTAGGTTATGAAAATCTACACAAAACCTTATATCACCATTTTTCTTTATGATTGGTACTAAATTTGAAACCTAAGAAGAATGCCTGATAGGCTTGATTATACCACTATCCCTGAGCTTCATGAATTCTTCTTGCATTTTTGGTGCTAAAACAAGATTGATAGGCCTCTGTCTTTGCCTAAAAGGTTTGGCATCTGGCTTCAGTGGAATCTCATGTTGAAATAGGTCTTCTCTATAGGCTTTCAAATCTTCATAGGACCATGCAAATACATGTTTGTATTTCCTTAACAAGCTTATAAGCATGTCCCTAACCTTTGGACTAATTTTCTTGCCTATGTATACTTTCTTTGGAGCATTATTAGTGCCAAGATTTACTTCTTCAAGATCATCCTGATGGACTGGTGTCTGCTTCAAGGTTGACCTGTCATTTCCATCAAAAACACATTCCAAAGCCACAAGACCTTTTGGAATTTTTTTGTTTTTAATTGTACAACCTCCTGACCAAAAACAGTGTCCTTACCATCAACATTTTCAACAAAAGCATTAAAGTCTATCTCTTGAGCCTCATATTTGTCTACACATTGAAGAAAATTTATCAAATTCTTATCATCATTGAACACTTTCCAACTATATACATTTTTAGGAATGTAAGGTCTTGTCTTAAATTCTATCTCTGAGACACCAGTCAATGTAATGTCATCCCTTCTCAAAGCAATATTTGCTAGAAAATCAGCCATCAAATTCTTTGACCTATCTACCCATTCTATTGAGAATGCATCAAAGAATTCAATTATATCCCACACAACAGGTTTATATTGCTTGAGACTTTTATTCTTTGTGGCATATTTAGATCTTACCTATGATACAACCAATTCAGAATCTCCATATACAGTCAATAATTTGATTCCATTTTTGACAGCAAAATTAAGGCCCAATAGCAATGCTTCATATTCTGCTATATTATTAGTGCATTCAAATGATAACAAAAATGAATATTTGAATGTTTTACCACTGGGTGCAATGAAGACCACACCAGCTCCATTTCCTTCTTTACTGCAAGCTCCATCAAAATACATTTGCCAAACACCATTTTTATCCAATTGAACTGCATAGCCAATTGGATCACTGTTTTGAAATTGAGGCTGTGATTATTTAACCCTAAAACTTCCTAAATCCACATCACAAAAGTAGTTCATTTGATTAAGATCAATTCTTTCTACCACTTGCTTGGATCTTGGTTCTCTATATAACTTGACCTCTTTTACATTCACTGGTATGGTTGCATATGACAGATCCAATTGAACATTTCCACCAACTACAGCAGTCCATTGTCTTGATAGTAACATGCCATAATATGGTGGAATACCAACCACAGTGATATCTATATACACCTAAAAATGACATGACTCTACCTAAATAAATATTTTAAATATTTATTTCATCCTAATATTCCTCTATCAATAAATAAATAAATTTATTTATTTATTTGATTTATTTTCTCCCATTAATTGAATAAATTACATTTATTTAATTAATTCCATTTATATCAACTTTATTCTTCTAAATAATTTTAATTATTTAATTAAATATTCCATTCTTCCAAATTTAAATAAAATGTAAATTTATTTAAATTAAATCTCAATCTCCAAAAATAAAATTTAATTAAATATTTTATTTATTCTTCCAAATCATGTGCAAGTAATTAAATAAATAAATTTATTTAATTATTCTTTCTTATCTTCTAAAAAATCTTCAATATCTTCTAAAAATAAATTCTTCTTGTCATACAAAAGCAAAAGCTGAGTTAACTAATTTAAAGCTATCAACAAAGCTCTTAAATTAGAAAAATATATTCTAATTTAAGAAATGAAAACTCATCCTCATCAAGAAAGCATTTAACTCAACAAAGCTTCTTTTTGAATGACACATGTCCTTCTTCTATTCGCGCACATTCTCTCGAACATTCTCCTCCGTTGATCTTCTTATTTCTTTTCCACCATTGATCTTCTCTCACACAACTCTATAAATACAACCTTCTTCTTCTATTTCTCATATCCAACTTTCGAGTAAACTTATGCTGCAGAATCCATAGTGTGCCATTGGCACCCTACTTCCACATACTTCATCTATCATCCATTCCATATTGTGTTGAAGCTCATCTTCAACACAACAAGTATCTGAGTCGTTTCTCCTTGTCATCTTGAGGAATCGAAGCAAGGAAGCAAGCTTCCTAAGGGCCATCTTCATCACCAAAAGATCAAAAGAGAATAGGTGAACAATGGAAATCACAAGGTAAAAAGGTTGTGAGTATCATTTCTTCTTATTTTAAATCCTTTTTATCTGCACATTCCATTGATGTTTTTCAGTTTTATTATTCATTTTGATTATCCCACTTTTACCCATCACATTTCTGGCGCCCACCGTGGGGCTCTTGCCCCTAATCTAACCAAAAAATTAAGTTTCTGAGTGACAGGTTCCATACAAATTTCGTACAGGCTTCAAATAGGTTCAGTCAGTGCATCTGATCAATTCCGAGGCGCATCTACAACCTATTCCGGCGCATGCAAACTTATGGTGCATATACCTTCTGAGCCAACGCGTTTACACCCTATTCCGGCACATGCAAACTTACGGCGCATACACCTTCTGAGCTGGCACATTTACAACCTGTTCCGGTGCATACATCCTCTGAGTCGGCACATATACCTCTTGTTCCAGTGCCTGCAATACTTCGACGCATGCACCCTCAGACACGGTGCATACATACATTTTCATGATGCATATGTAGAAATGACACTTCTGTCTCTTTTTCCTATGCTTTTGACATCTGTCTTAGTGCATTTGTAAAGTTGCACTTACAGTCTATATTTCTGTGCATACAGACTGTTAAGCGGTGCATCTGATCTTCACTGTGGTTTTAAGATTTCTCGTAGTTTTAGGATTTTACACTAACGTTTGTCTTACAAGATTAGGCGCTGGATAGATCATTTAGCTGCACTAATTAACTCATCTTAGATTAATTAGAGGAAAAAGTAAAAAAAAAATGCATGCAAATCTCACGTAGTCCTTAACTAGGAGGATAGTAACGAACAATCACTGCTATCTTTGCATTATTGCTATCTTTCTTAGTTAGAACATTGCTATCTCACAAAGGGAAAAGAACATTGCTATCTTTAACCACTTCAAAGTTAACAAATGCATGAGTGCCCAAGTAGATAACACATTTAGTTTTTTTCCTTTTAAATAGGATTGGATTAACCACTGTCTTCTGTGTCTGTTGAATGACAATAGGCTTATGCTCTCCCCTTTACTGGGTGACCAGAACGCCAGACTTGTTATTCCCTGTGTATAACCTTTAGAGGGGCATGCCCTTGGATGCCCGCCTGTCCAAGTGGGAATGACCCTGAGTAGAAATAGGCTAAAGCCAAGCCCTACCAATCCACTTTAAATAAATTGTGCTTGAGGTGAAAGCTTCCTGCAACGAGTGCCGCTGTGTTACACCAACAACCAACCTCCCCCAAAACCCTCCAAGGTGTAACCCTTGGAGGCGGGGAGACTCCATAATGGAGAGTAGCACTACCGCACATGTAACCACTCGAACGGTTTCCTTGACTACTTAGCCACTTGTTTAGTATACCAAAAACCCCTATTTGTTGACACAAAAGGTGGAACCTTTGAAGCGGCCCCAATTCATGTGATTCTTAGTAGAGGTAGCAGGGACAATCCTATGGTTCGGTGGGGGTACGAGCCTAAGGAAACCTAGATCTGGTATGCGTGAGAAGTGAGTGTCGTGGAGGGGAGCCAGTGCTACCAGATCCTAGAGCTACATGCTTTGAATATGCACAGCTAGGGGACTCAACAAATACTATCCTTTCCAGCCTAAGTTGTAATTGTTCTTGAGTCAAAAAGTCCAAAAATACAAAAAAATAACAAAAGATAAAAATCATGAAAACTTCTATGCGCTTCTGTGTCTTTTGCCATAATTGAAAATCAAAATTCAAGAAAAGACCAAGTTTCCAACCAAAAACAGAAATTTTTTGAAAAATGTGCCAAAAAACTCTACAAATTCAAAACTAAAAACCAGAACAACGTATCTGTTGCGACCTGCGGTGCATTTGCTTAGACTTGTTGCGCATTTGAACACTATTGTGGCGCATATAAAAATTGCCAAATTAGTGCATTTGCTTCGACTTGCGGCGCTTTTACACTCTGTTCCCGTGCATTTACTGCTGCATATCCAAACTAGAGAGCTATTCCATACTTCCTAGAAGAAAAACTGTAAACTTTTCATAAACCCATTTCAAACCTATCTCAATTGTTCCAAGATCTAATTAAAATCATGCAAGTCAACCATTTCTCCCTTCTTCCGCACCATAGCAGCTTCTTCCACACTACATCATCCAAAATCTCACAAAATTCTTCCAAAATCCAACAAGGTTAGAACCAAGCTATTCTTGATCGCATCAAAACCTCAAACAAACCTAGTGAGTCTCTACTATCAAGGATCACTTATCCTTTTCTCTCGGAACTCCACTAGTGGATTGTGCAAAACTAGTCTACATCAAGTAAACGGATTTCTATCATCCTTACTTCGACTATCATTTTATTCACCCAACTTGTTTGACACCAATTAGATCTAAGGAGAACCTTGCTCAAACCTTGGCACATTCTAGAACTTCTTGTTCAAAAATTTCAAACTCACTCCACCCCATCTCTAGTCACCTTGCATGGTCTTAACAAGGTTACAAAAACAAAAATAGATTGAAATGGCTAAGAAAACTATTCCAACCTCTCATGACAGTGATGAGGAAATTTCTATGGAAGAAGTCCTCCAAACACAACAAGACCGAAGATTTCAACGCATAATGGATAAGGTACTTGCCCAAGACCCTACCAAATTCTTTCTACACGTAGCACAACTAGGAGTCAAGCTCCCTAAAGATTTTGACATAGAAGCTCTAAAAGAACCTGAGGAAGAAAGAAACCCTGAGGTAAGCACACATGAGGAAATACCCACAGACAAAAGAAAAGCAACCATTGATTCTACGGATGCCTTAAGTCTAATGACTCAACAGATCCAAGCTTTACAACAACAATTCATAGACATGCAAACAGGAGCATCAACTAAGCATTATTCCCTAGAGGATATTTCACCATATCCTTTTGATAGAACCTTGATCATGATACCTTTCCCCTCTAAATTTGAGGTGCCAAAATTTGATAAATATTGAGGAAAGGGTGATCCAAGGGACCACATAAGGGAATTCAACGTTGCGTGTCTTGAAGTCGCACACAATGATACTTATCTCATGCGGCTGTTTCCAAGAAGCTTAGGAGGACAAGCCATGGAGTGGTTTTCTAGACTACCACCCATCATTAGAACATTCAATGAACTTGTGGACAAATTTGTCACACACTTCTCCTATAATATTGAGCATGACACCTCAATCTTAGACCTTTGTAACACCAAGCAAAAAGGTGGAGAATCTTTCGCCACCTGCCTTCCTATAAAGATGGAGATAGTTGGCAAGTAAGTGCCCACATCAAATGCCTGAGAAACAAATGTTGGAAATGTTTGTCCATAACTTACAAACTAACCTAAGCTACCAGATACAAATCCAATGTCATACTTCCTTTAGTAAGGTCATTGAGATGGGTCTAATCATCAAAAAGGCTTTAATTGCTAAAGGTCAAATAAAGATTTATAAGGACACTCCTAGTACCAATACCAACATAGATAAACCAAGATTCTGGACAAAGAACAAAAATATTGTAAATGATGGGGTGGTAGATGCCAAGAATGCGGCACCAAAGCAACCAATCTTCAACTTATCAAATCCTCAAAACAACCCCCCACAGAACAAACCAAGAAACACTGAATCACAGTTTACAAATTTTCAACCTAGGAGAAAATTCACATCTTTGGGAGAATCATTGGAAACTACCCTATGGAAGTTAATCACAAGTAAGATCATAACACTTCCATCAATGTGGGAATATGAACCAAAAGTCAAACCTCCTTGGTGGAATGATAACGATTTATGTGAGTACCACCGAAACAGGGGGCACAAAACCAATGACTGCATTACGCTCAAGCACACTATCCAAGATTTGATCGAACAAAACAAAGTGTCACTTGATGGACATACCTCTAATAATGATCACTGAGCATTCAAGGATCCTCTTCCCAACTATGAGTAGGGAGGGCCTTCCAACCAAAACAATAGTGGAACTAACAATGCGAACTACACAAATGTCGCCTTTGACTATGTTCTTAACCACATCTCAGAAAGTGATTCATGCATCAATGTGATCACTATAAACAAAGATTAGGATTTTAATGTTACCACCCACAGTAATAGAGTCACTCTTAGAGGAGCCTTCGCCCCTTTGGCTAATCAGTATAGTATCTTGAATCAGCTACATAAGACACCTACACATATCTCCATTCTAGAACTTCTGTGTCTGTCCCCGTCCCATAGGGCCATACTTGACAAAGTTTTATCCGAAGCCTCCGTCCCAACAAACCTCGCAGAAGAATAGTTTCAAACCATGGTAGGTCACATTACCTCACCACACTCCCTATCATTCACTGAAAAGGATGATATGTCAATTACTCAACCTCATAACACCTCTCTTCATATCGAATCCTTCATCCACAAACACAAGATAAAAAGGGTTCTAATCGATGGAGGAGTTGGTTTTAATATTTACACCTTGAAGCTAATCCTTGCATTGGGGTTTATAGAGAAAGCTATAGATCCAAAAAAGAAAATCACTATCAAAGCCTACGATGAGGAGGAGAGAACTTCCAAGGGAACTGTTATTTTACTAATCAGAGTGGGACCTATAGTAAAAGATGTGGCTTGTCAAGTCCTCGATATGGAGCTAGCATATAACATTCTTCTTGGGAGACCATGGATACATGCTCTAAAAGCAGTGTCGTCAACATACCATCAGTGTATCAAATTCCCCTATGAAGGTCAAGAGATCACCATCCAAGGTGACCCCAATCCATTTTAGTATTGCAACTCCATTCAATCTAAACCTGAAGTTGGGATTCCTAATAACCGTGCTTCTGCTTCATCTTCATCTCGTGTTGACCCAGCTTCACTTGCTTCCACTTCAAAGGTATCCCAACCTAACCTCAGACTCAAAGATAAGGGCTTGGGTGAGTACACAATCTCCCAATTCCTCTGTTTGGCACAACTCCCCCTATCTCCTAGATCATATGGAAGACTGTCATGCCAGCATTTCCTAGGCGGTCACAAAACACAAACACACGTGTCATGTCCACATTTGCCATGTGGTCATGACACGAGCTACGAAAATTTTTTCTACCTATCCCTAGGAACCCCCTCGCACGTGTCTGCGTGCTCAGTGGCAATATGCCTAAGGTGTAAACATGTCAACATAATCGATAAGGTGAAGGCCGTCTAGGGGGTATGCGACACGTAGGGTGTCGCATCTAGGGTTAGACTGGTTAAATCAGAACCCTAAGTTTCCTAGGTGAAGATGATTTCAACTTCAAACCCTAACTTAACTCGGATTGAAAAGTGATTATGTAAAACAATGGTAGATGGCACGTGATTTAGGTGGAGCGATGGAATGAAATAAAATAAAACAATGCAAAAAATAAACCCTAGAATCTAGCAAAATTTCGGCAGCATAACGCGTTTTTGATAAACGCAAAATAAATTTTGAAACAAAACATCAAGAAGGGATTAATTATAATTTAAGAATAAATAAATTAAATTAAGACTAGAGAACGATTTGGAAATGATATAAAGTAACAAATAAAATTAAAAATAATTAACAAGACATCAGATAAATACAAAAGAAAGAAAAAAAAAATTGAGTCCATTATTAAATATAATTTTGTCATTATATTTAATAATTAACTCAAATTAAATAGAAGGGGGAGGAGAGTTTAAATAACTCCTCTCGTAAAATAATAATAATAAAATCGAAAAATCAACAAGGTTGAAAGGAAAATCCCGCTAAGGTAAAATAATTCAAGGGAAAAATTCTCCCAAGTAACATAAAATAATTTCCAAAAAAAAAAGATATAAATTCAATCCACGAGACCAAAATTCAATAGCAAAAGGTAACCCAATAAGGTTTAATTCACATAAAGAGGCCTCAAAGGATAAATTAAAACACTAAAAGAAAAGGAGATTTAAAGTAAAGAAAAAAAATAAAAACCTCACAAGCAAAATGAGAAATACCCTAACAAATTTAAAATTGTTTCCTAATAACAAACTGCCCTAATTCCTCTCTTCTATCCTTTTCCTCTTGCCCTAATTTTCTAACCTCCATCTTGCCTTTTTTTTTTGTATGCAGGTGTAGAGTTTGGACCAACAATAAAGTAGGAGGCTAAATGTCATAAAATTTTCAGATAGCTTTTTTTTTTTTTTTTTAAACAATAACCATTAGTAATATAACAGTCCAATAAACGACAGAAAACTAATAAATTATTCTCTTCCTTTCCTTTGCATTCACTAAAATTCTTCAAAAACTTTCATATGGATATATTTTTTTTTGTAAAGATTAATGACAGATTTGTAAAATACATTTTCTCTTTCTTTCATCTACAACAAAATCTAGATAGCAACATGACAACTTTTGCTTTATTTTTTTTTTGAAGATCAATAACAGAAATTCAAATAACATCTTCCATATTTTTTTTTGTAGAAAAGATAATGGCAGAAAACTATTTGTATCTTCACCAACATTTCACAACTTCACAGCTCCACAAAAATAGAAGTAAACAACATTAAATTAAATACAGAAAGTTTACATTTCACTATACATCACAGCCATTTTCATGGCAAATGACTCAACAGTCCTTTCATGTATAGAAATACAATAAGGCCATAATGGCCATGGCTCCAACAGTCAGCACAAGGAGGCTATATGAACACCAACATGAGCTCCAAAACAACCCCATCTCTTCACTTAATAACCTGCAACTAAACACAACAACAAGACAACAAAACCAGCCACTACGAAAAGCTCTCCTCCCTACCGTAGACCCGCAAGTGGGTCACCCCCGAGCTAGGGAGGTAGGGAATCCACACAGGTGAACATTCCACAACAAAAATCAATCACAAAACACAAAAACAACCCATAGGTATAACACAAAACTCAACTCATAAAAATGAGTTGGTGAGGGTAGGGAATGGACCCCTCAACTTCAAAGGGCTCCCATAGGATAAAATGTCAAGCTCATGGCCTCAAGACGAATAAAATCTCCAAACATCACTCTCCATAATATCACAAAAATGACCTCCATGGCACTCTTGCCATTCAATAACCTTCTCAACAAAATAAAAGCCCTCAAGGCATAAATACATAGTGTGGGAGAGACCACAAGGAGGTTCCTTTCCCCTACCCATACGAGTTGAGCATTACCTCCATTGGAGGTGCTCTCACCATAACTCTCATCCCAACAAAACAAAACAATGCAACAACAAAGCAACCAAAAACTATAACACATCACATTAAATAAGCTAGGGTGAGAAAACAAGTTAAGAGGCCTACCTTTAAAGCCCTTATGATGGAAGCAAGTTGGTGAAGAGCTCCAAGCCTTCCCAAGCCTTCCAATCCTTCAAGCAATGCTTCTAACTCTCCCCAAACTCCTCCAAAATAGCAATAAGAATAAAATTGAAGAACCCCACACTCCTCAACAAGAGGAGATAATATAGGCCATGAATTTGGCCTTGAGGAATGAGAAGGTGACACTTGTCACCTTCTCCTTCCTCCTCCCATGCCACTTGCAAGGGAGAGGAAGTGTGAGGATGACAAGTGTCATCCTCTCATTCCCTCTCAATCCTCACCTTATCCACTTGTGCTCTCACACATGTGTGAGAGGACAAGTGGTGAGGTGGCAATCCCACTCACACCCTCAAGAGGATAAGGGATGCCATATGGCATCCTCCTATTCTCTCAAGGAGCCATCTTCCTCCAAGATGCTCTCACACGTGTGTGAGAGTCTTGGGGGAAGTCCCCACACACTTGGGAGTCTTGGAGACCTCCCAAGTCTTCCTTGGGAAAGGGTTCCCAAACATTGGGTAGGGAGATGAGTCTTTCCCAAGGCATGACTCATCTCCCACTTCCCTTATTTCAAATTTTCGTCACTTTTACCAAACCAAGGTTTAGAGTGATCAAACCTGAGTCAAATCTAGGGTTATATAGTCCAAGTTGACCCTAGACTCAAGGGTAACCACCTAGGGTAACTTTAGGGACCCTAGGGTTCACAAGGGGGTTAAAAAATCACATTTAAATGGCCTCAAAATAAAATAAATACCAAGTGGTGTAAATCAAGTAAAATTATACAACACTTATTATTAAATAAATAGACAAGGGGTACTAAGGCTGAAATAACAAAATTAAATCAAGTACTTAAATCATCATTCAAATTCAAGCGTGATCCTTATCCCTCTTGGGAACAGATCGATTTACAGGGGATAACATAGTGTGAATTCTACCTCTGATTTTCCCGTGGCTAGGGAATGTGAAACCTGCACATCTCGATTAATTGTTAGTCATATCATGGAAATCATAGCCGAAGCAACTGGAATTAAATTCACGCAATTCGAATACATGAATAATCATCAATACATAACTCCAATTTAAACTGCATTTTAAATCATATGTCCAATAGTCGACATCACATAATTAATTAGAAACTCATCACGAAATATCACCTAATATACCCCATGTGTCAAATCACAAAGTATCATCCACTATGATCGAATCAAATCACATATGTCCAATCAAAGTCCTATCATAATCAGGAGATAAAAAACAAGTCTGCATAATAAAACCATAGTCACTAAAGGTCTGATAATGTCATCACAAAATAGCAAAGAAAATCTTGATTATAACTAGAAAATCTTGATTGTAACCAGAAAATCTTCCTCCTTGACCAACACTTGATTGTAACTAGAAAATCCGTCAAGCAAAGAAAATCTTTCTGAGCCCACCACTACTTGTAAAATTTGTTCCATTGAGGGCAATGGGTAGTGGTCTTTTAGAGAGGCTCTGTTTAGGTCCTTGAAATCAACGCACAGCTTGATTTCTCCGTTCTTCTTCCTCACAAGGACAAGGTTTGAGACCCAAGAAGTATGCTTGATGGGAAAAACGATCTTTCCCTCTATTAGCTTAGTCAGTTCTTTAATCATCAAGGGCTCTAGCTTTGGATTTAGGGGCCTCTGCTTCTATCTTATAGGCTTTGTACCTGGTTCTAATTCTATGGTGTGCTGGGCAATATGAGGATCAAATCCTTTTAGGTCTGAATAATCCCAAGCAAATACATCTTCAAATTCATGGCACAGGGCAATAAAATCTCTCCTATCCTCAGATGAACAGATTTTACCTATTTTGAGGAGCCTTCCCTTAAAAATTTCTAACTCCTCATAATGTTCCTCTTTTATTTGCATACCGGTCTTAGTCTTCTTCATCTGATCATCGGTGCCAAAAATAGACTCCAAAGTCACCAATCCCTTAGGCAGCTTGTTTGTCTTTAGCTGAATAATCTGATCATTGTCATACTGCTGTTTGAGTTTATCCTGGTTTACCATAGAAAATTTATCTTCTTCTAACAAGAACCATAGGATTTGCTTATCACTTTCAAAGACCTGCCAATGAACATTATTGTCAGGGATAGAGGGTCTGTCTACTATCTTTACATGAGGCTGCATTTTCTCCTTTTGAATGTCACTAGGGATGTCAAACTGTGCCCCAATTGCCGCCAATCTATCAGCATGGAAGTTCTGATTTCTTGGAATGGAAATCAGATTAAAAGCATCAAATTCCTCAATCATGTTCCATACCCTATGCTTATAGCACTTCAAGGTATCATTTTTGGTAAGATGCAGTCCTCTTACCTGATTTACAATTAGTTCACTGTCCCCAAATACTTGCAAGCAGCCTATTTGCTTCTTTCTTGCCCACTGCAAACCCTGAATTAACCCTTCATATTCAACAGTGTTATTGGTGCATGAGAAGGCAAAACAGAAAGTAGCATAATATTTTTCACCTTGTGGTGATACCAACATTGCACCACCACCGGATCCATTTCTACTCCTTGAGCCATCAAAGTACATTTTCCATACTTCTCCTCGCTGCTCTGTCTGTTGTTCTGAATCCTTTACCATACTTGGAATTGTTGCCTCAGGCTCATGGAGTATATAGACCCCCATACCATTTTATTGAATATGTTCTTCAGGATCATCTACAACATCTTCTGAGGACCATTCCTTTAATAACATTTTTGGTATACTCTCAGCTTGTAACTCTTGAGCCGCCAAAAGTTCAGGATCATCAGAAATAATGTGATTTGCATTAACCACATTTGGTGTATAGGGTCTATGTGATGATTTGAAAGCAATTCAGATCTTAGGGTCACCTTAGTACCATATCTAGTCCTAAAAAACATATGGGACCAGTCAAAGGATAGGTATCCTCCTACTTTGGCTGTGAATTCTCTTGATAGGCACATGGCAAAATAGGGAGGCAAATCAATAATGAAGACCTCTTGGAAGATGGAAACATTGGGATAGGTATGTAGAGTAAGACCTAGGTCTTTTATTACACCCATAGTACTAACAGCTGTGCTATCTAATTGGAGTACACCTTTCTCAAGAGGCTAGTATTTGAGCCCTAATTGGTCTGCAATTTGTTTAGGCATCACAGAACTGCTTGCTCCACTATCCACCATGCAGTTATGAACTAATTGATCTCTAATTATCAATGATATATAGAATGGGAGTGGCTTAGTACTTTTGTTAGGCTATTTGCTATTATCCTCAAAGGAATTAGTAAGGACAGCCCTACTTGGGTCAACGGTTGTATCTTTGGACACCTTCAAATTAGACAAGGCAGATTGCAAAATGTCTTTTTGGCCCGGGATGGCTAAAGAATCTCACATAGACATTGTCACATTCATCTTTTTCATATTTTCAATAATATTGAAAGGTAGAATGGCACTCACCTTCTGATTTGATTTTGTAGCAGCAACGTCTGGTTGCAAACGAGACATCTCCCTTGCTTTTGCTGGGTCATTTCTTTGTAGAATTTGGGGAATTTGGGGTGCAGCAACATCAGCAGACACTTTTCCTTTATTTGCTGCTTGTTCTACCTCATAACCCCTTTTCTTTGCTCTTGTATTTGCTGCAACTGAGGTGTTATCGCTGTTTATGCCACAAAATTCACCTTGCTGCCAATTCATGAAAGCAGAATCACTTTGAGGTTGTTCCTGTTGTTGCACAACCCCATCATTTGGTGTACTTGGCTGTGAGGCTGCCACATTTTGCACCAATAAAGCCTAATTTATGACTCCATTTGAGCAGGCTGCTTGACTGTGTGGAAGATTACATGGGTAGCACCACTCATATTTAGCTGCAAGGTTGTTCTAAGCAGGGACAAGGTCCCTTACGGTGTTAATAGGTGCTGGATTATAAGGCATAAAAGGCCTTTGATTTACATTCTATCTAGCACCTTGATAGTTGCTTTGATAAGGCGGCCTATTAGCTTGATAGGGCTGATTTTGGCCTTGAAATGGTTGATTCTGCCCCTGGCTAGATTGCTGATAAAACTGAAAGGGCCTCTGGGATTGTTGCTTCTTTATGCTTACCAGTTCATTTCCAAAAGTTTGAAGGATACCCTCAATCTTTTTTCTGACTATTTTTAATCTCTTTCAATTCTTGAGACGAACTAGAGGCGGCAGGTTCAGAATTAGCGATATTAGGTAATGCTGCGATAGTAGGCACAGGGGGAAAACATGGAATTGGCAAGGGCATAGAAGCCTGAATCTCAAGAAAGATAGGCACTGGTGGTCTGGGTGCTATTTTTCTGGCCTGGATCAAATTATTCTCTGCCCTAATTGCTAATTCATACGCATCTGGTAAACTATTACCTCCTAGTGATTGAATCATTACTGAAATATCACTATTTAGGGCTTTCAAAAAATATAAAAATGCATATTCAGCTAAAGGTCTTACCATGGCAGGGATTCTGTCCCATGTCTTTTGAAATCTGAAGTTAAAATCCATCATTTGCTCCTGAGGAGCTCTCTTTATAGTGGTCATCTGTTCAACCAATGATAGATTATCTGATTTGTATTGAAATTGCTTGTTTAATTTCTCTCCTAGGTCATCCCAGGTTCCTATAGTCTGCATTGGTAGACTCTTGAACCACTGCAACACCTTCCCTTTTAAGGAGGCGGCTAGCAATCTGATGTTACGTTCTCTTAAGTAACATGATGTACCCCACATAGAGAAGCTATGTCTCTAATGTGCTCTATAGGAGTAGTCTGATTTTCCCCTGTGAAATAGGGTAGATTCTTCAAAGCTGCCATTGGTATCACATCATGCACCGTTAGATGCAAAGGGCTGCCCCCGTCAAAAGTCACGAATGGCTGATTTCTTGCCATCTGAAGAGCTGTAGATAGATTCACTTGAGTTACCACAAGAACTACAGAAGCAACTGGTCTGAAACTTGGTGGAGTTGACTGTACTCTTTTGGAAACTAAAGTCCTTGCTACAGTTCTGCTCAGTCTTCTAGGTGGAGATAGCTGCAAAAATTTGAATGAGCCTGAACTTGAACTCCTAGTTTGAATCTTTCTCATAAAAATGTGGAAACAGAACTAGTCTGCTTGTCCTTCCTCAGTGTGAATTGCTAGATATGCAGATTTAACCTCTTACACGTCTGAAAATCACTGGCTGCACATCAAAACCAGTGATAAATTTGTAATGGTCCCACCAGGCATGCCAAAATTGTTATCACCCAATTTTGCACCCTTGCATAAGCTGTGAAACCTCTGCAAACTGGAATAACATGGGATCGATCTCTAAGTATGGGACTTTGCTAAATGAGATCAAACCTCTGGAGAAGGCCGGCTTCCTTGTCTAGCTATCACTCGAAACTACTAAATTTTTTGGGGGAAAAGGGAGAGGGAATGCTTGTAATAAAAATGAATGAAAGCTTGAAAACATAACAGGGTGATACACCAGACAGATTTAAAGAAACTTCCACAAAACTGAAGGATGCACAAAACAATCAGAATATAGCAAGTAGGCATACACAGGTTAGATGACTTTAGCAGAGGTGAGAAGTAATATGATTGAGAGGAATACAACATTCACAGACAAATCATATGCAGATTCACACAGAGCTAGAAAAATCAGTAAAGAGGTAAAAATAACTTTCATATATTTGACAGAGAGGCAAGGTTACAGTATATGGAAACTCTGTTTGGAAACAGAAAGACCAAAATGTCAAAAAATCTCCAACCCTACTTACAACATTCGAATGCATATATATAGCATTCCCAAAAAAAATATCCTAAGGCGATTACAAAATTTGCTCAAAAGTTGTCACAAAAAATATCTCCATCGATGACTGTCTAGCTACATCAGTTATGGCATTGAAATCTAGAATTGGGGAAGATATGAGATATTTAGAGTCTTTATTGCAGCTGCTTACTCATCGATTTATAGTAGAAAAGATGAAAATATCTGGAAGAGGAAGGTGGAAAGATATTTTTGATCATAAGTGCAAGCTGCTTCATCTTTTTGCAGCAATGAATGCCCCAAAATATCTTCATCTCGTCCAAGAAGTCACTGGAACGTCCAGTCACCCAAAATATGCAACTCCAGATCTAAATTTGAAAAAGTGATAAGGCTCCTGAAAAACCCTGCCAAATGAAAGAGGGGACCAAAATATGCAACTTTGCCTCTTGGAGCATGCTGAAATTCGCCAAAATGGAAGAGATATAGGCGGTCAAACTTTTGGTCAACTGCCTATATATACCGCTTTTGCATTTCTGTGTATATCGCTGCATCTTGGCACCTGAATCGGCATTCAAAAATTAATTTTGCAACTCCCTTACACATACATGGCACTTTGCATATCGGGCCCTGTTTGTGTCTTAAAAAATGCATTTGAAAATGACTTGCATATGCAAGAGCCTGGTATATATGCATCTGCCACTACCACGTGACACTCCCTGATTCGCCATTGCGTTGGAACTGGGACCCCCGCTGAGGAACTACATCCGGTATCGGCCATCGGAAAAACTTAAAAACAAGTCGCCGATGCATCATGTCTGGCCGAAATCTTCCTTGTATATCAGCTTGTATATGCAAAATACAAGCTATGGACCTCATGCTTGAACTTTGTGAAAATTAACCTTTTGGGTGAGATCCGGGTTGTATGTACCTCATTGTACATTTGTTTGTATATTGCAATATACAAACTCACATATACATACAAATGGGGAATCCTGATGGAATATACCCGCAATGCA
Organism: Cunninghamia lanceolata; assembly: GCA_027924645.1. Lineage (NCBI taxonomy): Eukaryota > Viridiplantae > Streptophyta > Pinopsida > Cupressales > Cupressaceae > Cunninghamia > Cunninghamia lanceolata. The sequence continues at coordinate 9,689,496 of BSBN01000134.1, forward strand.
TCCTTTTCCTTGTATATTCTTGCATGCGTGCAAATATACAAACACCCCTTCATACAAGTCGGACCCGAAGCCTTTATGTGCCGAACTTGATCTTTGATTGAAATCTGCCTTGTATATGCATTTGTATCTCTCTTTGTATATGCGCGATATACAAGTGGCCTCATACATACAAATCGGCCCTGAAGCCTGAATGAGGCAAAAAGGATATCCATTTGAAATCCAGCTTGCATATCGGCTTATTTGTATGTCAAGACATACAAACACCTTTTATACAAGGCAGACCCGAGAACAACATAGAATAGATTGAAACTTCTATTCGGGTCCGAATTATATATGTCTCCTTGTATATCGGCTTGTATGTGCGAACATACAAGTCGATATACATTCCACTATAGCTTTTGAACCTTTGTATGTAGATGACATACAAACCTCTTTGTATCCTCACAGGGCCCACCATTTGTATCTCCCTCTGCGGCACTATAGCAAATGCACATTTGTTTGTATATGCGGATATACAAACTCAAATATATAAACTCCCTTACATACAAACAAGGAATCTTGATGGAATATACCCGTGATGCATATCTTCATTTGTATATAGCCGATTGTATGTTCGAACATACAAAGCAATATACAAGCCATCCTATGCATACAAGTGCGGAATATTCTGAGAAATCTTCAATGTATATTACGTTGTATATTTAGCGAATGTATATTTGCTTGTATGTGTGAACATACAAGGCAAACATACAAGCCGCTACATGCAAATACAGAATCTTTGAGGAATATTCCCTGAATGTATCTTATACCTTGTATGTTTCACTTGCATCTCCATTTATATATCGCTGATATACAAACCCGAAATATTCCTGGGAATCTGCGAAAGATTCCTGAAATGTATATACATTTCCCTGACCCGATATACATTCAAAAAATGTATATAACTTAATTTTTTTATTATTTCCTAAGGCCGATGGAGATTTTCAAGCCCGCCAAATGCATATTTGAACTGTATGTTGACCAAAACTTTGACCATCAATAACTTCTTTATTTGGCCGAATTTCAGGGTGATGTAAAAAACAAACCTACCTATTTTTTCAAGCTCTTTCTAATGGTAAGGTTTTTAGGCAAGGTTCCCTAGGAAATTTGACACTTTTGCTTTATAAGGACCTTTTCAAAGGGATTTTCAAGGAAAATACCAAGTTGACTGTTTGACTTTGGTTTGAAGAAAAATGGGTCAACAAGTCTACCTCACATCGGGGTGGCATCCCCGGTAACTCTGCTAGAAACACATCGGCAAACTCTCTAAGGATGGGATGATCATCCAAAGATGTCTCTGGCTCGTCATCTGATCTATCGCTCACTGTGATGGTGAACATCTGACATCCCTTCCATATGCAGCACTTAAGCTATTGAGCAGATATCATACGTACTACTGTGGGCTTCTGCATGCCCACTATCTGAACTGATGTGCCATGATCGTCTAAACAGCTAATCGCCTTTCGGCAATAATCTAGCTAGGCTCGATGAGCTGCAAGCCAATCCATGCCCAACACCACATCATATGATCCTAATATCATGACTCTAAGGTCACAAACTGTGGTAAAGGGTCCCAAAGCAATCTCACAGTCATGGACTAAGGCATCTATTGTTAGTTTGGCACCTGAGGCCAACTCAACCACCCACCTATCACCCTATCTAGAGGCCACCAGCCTGCAATGCTCCACTAACGATGGAGATATGAATGAATCAGTAGCACCAGAATCAAAAAGAATAGAAATGGGGTTACCCCCAATCATACCTGACGTCTCAATCACTGACGCCTGAAAATATGCCTGGCGGTTATCAACCGCTACAAACATACGGTGGGATCTACCCACATCACCCACGGTCTGCTTAGATCCTCTTGTACGAGGCTGTCTCCTTGTTGTAAAACCCTGTGGACACTCTCTAGCTAGGTGTCCAGCTCCACCACAAACATAACAAGGGCCCCTAGCCTGAACCTATCGAGTCTGAGTCCTACTCGACTGCTACTGCCCTGATCTACCAGTAGACCCTTGTGAGCCCTATAAGACTGATGTGACCTCGCAGGTCCCGCAGGTTGTCCTTGCTGCCTCTGATCTCTGCACGGGCCCTGCTACTGCCAACCTCTATTATGTCCCCCATGTGACCTCTACTATGTCCTAACTCTCTGCTGCTGTTGTGGGGGCCTAAGAGGTAAAGGTGAAGAACTGAATCCTCCTCTATGAGGTGGCTGTGATGGTCTATGGAAACTCTGCTGATGCTGCTACTGTCCTCGATCCTGAAACTGAGGGCGTGAACCCTACCCTCATCCCTGAATCTCCTCAACGATGTATGCCTTCTCGGTAGCATCACTCAAAGTTTGGGGGTTTGCCATCCGAACAGGCCTTGCTATACTATGGTTCAGTCCTCTGATAAAGTTATGCACAGGAGTTTCTTGTCATGGAGATACTCCACATATCTAGATAACTCTGTAAACCTACCCTCATACTGAGCCACTGTAAGACCCCTCTGCTATAGGTCATGGAACTCGTCTATACAACGCTGCCTGTAATGGTCTAATAAGTAGCACGCATTGAAGCAATCAATGAAGGTCTCCCATGTGAGGGTGTCTAAAGAAAGGTGACACTTGCACTCCTCAGTGTGCCACCAGGTAGCTGTTGCATCTCGCAACAAATGTACTGCCACATAGGCCTTCGTGTTGCCCTCGTAAGGATGCAATGTGAAGCATCTATCTAAACTGATAAGCCAGGCCTCTGCCTTGGCTCCCTTTGTGGTCCCAACGAATGTAGGAGGGTTCAACCTCAATATATCCCTAATAGGGTCTCCTCTGTCTCTAGGCCTCCTAATAGGCTCATCTGTATGGTAGTCATAAGGCCTGTGTGTAAAGTGCTCTACCCATACTGCCTCGTTATATCTAGCATGACGTGAAGGACTCCTGCTACAGGCCCTGTCGGCTGAACCAACCTCCTCTGTCTCTAGAAACTCGACATAAGGCTCCACACATGGTGCCTCTCATGGCTCTACGTGGGGCTCCACACGTGGCTCAACACGAGACTCAGCTCGTGGCTCCATGCGTGGCTCCTCTCACAGATCCTCGCGAGGCTTGACACATGGCTCTATGCGTGGCTCAACTATAGCTGGTGGAAGCCTATCTAGAACTACCTGTAAAGCCTGCAAAATCTGTGGCCCAATATCTGGTATGGCCGGTGGTGCCTGCGGTATCTGTGGAACTGGCTGTGCCTGAACCTCAGCTGAAGAATCATTGTGAATCTCAGGGGATGGAGTGCGGCGGGACCGCGCTCACCGAACTCGTCGAGAAGGCATCCTACAAAAATGAGGTAACCAAAAATCAGTCTAAGTTGCAGAAATAATAATGTACCCTAACAAGCCCAGTGTTTAAACCTAGGCTCTGATACCAAATGTCATGCCCGCATTTCCCAGGCGGTCACGACACACAAACACACGTGTCATGTCCACATTTGCCATGTGGTCATGACACGAGCTATGAAAAACTTTTCTACCTATCCCTAGGAACCCCCTCGCACGCATCTGCGTGCTCGGTGGTAATATGCCTAAGATGTAAACATGTCAACATAATTGATAAGGTGAAGGCCGTCTAGGGGGTATGCGACATGTAGGGTGTCACGTCTAGGGTTAGACTGGTTAAATCGGAACCCTAAGTTTCCTAGGTGAAGATGATTTCAACTTCGAACCCTAACTTAACTCGGATCGAAAAGTGATTATGTAAAACAATGGCAGATGGTGCGTGATTTAGGTGGAGTGATGGAACGAAATAAAATAAAACAATGCATAAAATAAACCCTAGAATCTAGCAAAATTTTGGCAGTATAACACGTTTTTGATAAACGCAAAATAAATTTTGAAACAAAACATAAAGAAGGGATTAATTAAAATTTAAGAATAAATAAATTAAATTAAGACTAGAGAACGATTTCGAAACGATATAAAGTAACAAATAAAATTAAAAATAATTAACAAGACATTAGATAAATACAAAAGAAAGAAAAAAAAAATCGAGTCTGTTATTAAATATAATTTTGTCATTATATTTAATAATTAACTCAAATTAAATAGAAGGGGGAGGAGAGTTTAAATAACTCCCCTCATAAAATAATAATAATAAAATAAAAAAATCAACAAGGTCGAAAGGAAAATCCCGCTAAGGTAAAATAATTCAAAGGAAAAATTCTCCCAAGTAACATAAAATAATTTCCAAAAAAAAAAGATTTAAATTCAATCCATGAGACCAAAATTCAATAGCAAAAGGTAACCCAATAAGGTTTAATTCACATAAAGAGGCCTCAAAGGATAAATTAAAACACTAAAAGAAAAGGAGATTTAAAGTAAAGAAAAGAAAATAAAAACCTCACAAGCAAAATGAGAAATACCCTAACAAATTTAAAATTGTTTCCTAATAACAAACTGCCCTAATTCCTCTCTTCTATCCTTTTCCTCTTGCCCTAATTTTCTAACCTCCATCTTGCCTTCTCTTTTTTTTTGTATGCAGGTGTAGAGTTTGGACTAGCAATAAGGTAGGAGGCTAAATGTCATAAAATATTTAGATAGCTTTCTTTCTTTTTTTTTTAACAATAACCATTAGTAATATAACAGTCCAATAAACGACAGAAAACTAATAAATTATTCTCTTCCTTTCCTTTGCATTCACTAAAATTCTTCAAAAAATTTCATATGGATATATTTTTTTTGTAAAGATTAATGACAGATTTGTAAAATACATTTTCTCTTTCTTTCATCTACAACAAAATCTAGATAGCAACATGACAACTTTTGCTTTTTTTTTTTTGAAGATCAATAACAGAAATTCAAATAACATATTCCATATATTTTTTTTGTAGAAAAGATAATGGCAGAAAACTATTTGTATCTTCACCAATATTTCACAACTTCACAGCTCCACAAAATAGAAGTAAACAACATTAAATTAAATACAGAAAGTTTACATTTCACTATACATCACAACCATTTTCATGGCAAATGACTCAACAGTCCTTTCATGTATAGAAATACAATAAGGCCATAATGGCCATGGCTCCAACAGCCAGCACAAGGAGGCTATATGAACACCAACATGAGCTCCAAAACAACCCCATCTCTTCACTTAATAACCTGCAACTAAACACAACAACAAGACAACAAAACTAGCCACTACAAAAAGCTCTCCTCCCTACCGTAGACCCGCAAGTGGGTCACCCCCGAGTTAGGGAGGTAGGGAATCCACACAGGTGAACATTCCACAACAAAAATCAATCACAAAACACAAAAATAGCCCATAGGTATAACACAAAACTCAACTCATAAAAATGAGTTGGTGAGGGTAGGGAATGGAGCCCTCAACTTCAAAGGGCTCCCATAGGATAAAATGTCAAGCTCATGGCCTCAAGCCAAATAAAATCTCCAAACACCACTCGCCACAATATCACAAAAATGACGTCCATGGCACTCTTGCCATTCAATAACCTTCTTAACAAAATAAAAGCCCTCAAGACATAAATACATAGTGTGGGAGAGACCACAAGGAGGTTCCTTTCCCCTACCCATATGAGTTGAGCATTACCTCCATTGGAGGTGCTCTCACCATAACTCCCATCCCAACAAAACAAAACAATGCAACAACAAAGCAACCAAAAACTATAACACATCACATTAAATAAACTAGGGTGAGAAAACAAGTTAAGAGACCTACCTTTAAAGCCCTTATGATGGAAGCAAGTTGGTGAAGAGCTCCAAACCTTCCCAAGCCTTCCAATCCTTCAAGCAATGCTTCTAACTCTCCCCAAACTCCTCCAAAATAGCAATAAGAATAAAATTGAAGAACCCCACACTCCTCAACAAGAGGAGATAATATAGGCCATGAATTTGGCCTTGAGGAATGAGAAGGTGACACTTGTCACCTTCTCCTTCCTCCTCCCATGCCACTTGCAAGGGAGAGGAAGTGTGAGGATGACAAGTGTTGTCCTCTCATTCCCTCTCAATCCTCACCTTATCCACTTGTGCTCTCACACACGTGTGAGAGGACAAGTGGTGAGGTGGCAATCCCACTCACACCCTCAAGAGGATAAGGGATGCCATATGGCATCCTCCTATTCTCTCAAGGAGCCATCTTCCTCCAAGATGCTCTCACACGTGTGTGAGAGTCTTGGGGAAAGTCCCCACACACTTGGGAGTCTTGGAGACCTCCCAAGTCTTCCTTGGGAAAGGGTTCCCAAACATTGGGTAGGGAGATGAGTCTTTCCCGAGGCATGACTCATCTCCCACTTCCCTTATTTCAAATTTTCGTCACTTTTACCAAACCAAGGTTTAGAGTGACCAAACCTGAGTCAAATCTAGGGTTAGATAGTCCAAGTTGACCCTAGACTCAAGGGTAACCACCTAGGGTAACTTTAGGGACCCTAGGGTTCACAAGGGGGTTAAAAAATCACATTTAAATGGCCTCGAAATAAAATAAATACCAAGTGGTGTAAATCAAGTAAAATTATACAACACTTATTATTAAATAAATAGACAAGGGGTACTAAGGCCGAAATAACAAAATTAAATCAAGTACTTAAATCATCATTCAAATTCAAACGTGATCCTTATCCCTCTTGGGAACGGATCGGTTTACAAAGGATAACATAGTGTGAATTCTACCTCCAATTTTCCCGTGGCTAGGGAATGTGAAACCTGCACATCTCGATCAAGTGTCAGTCATATCATGGAAATCATAGCCAAAGCAACTAGAATTAAATTCATGCAATTCAAATACATCAATAATCATCAATACATAACTCCAATTTAAACTGCATTTTAAATCATATGTCCAATAGTCGACATCACATAATTAATTCGAAACTCATCACGAAATATCATCTAATATACCCCATGTGTCAAATCACAAAGTATCATCCACTATGATCGAATCAAATCACATATGTCCAATCAAAGTCCTATCATAATCAAGAGATTAAAAACAAGTCTGCATAATAAAACCATAGTCACTGAAGGTCTGATAATGTCATCACAAAATAGCATAATCGATCAAAATAAGGGAGGTGAAATAATCGGCCTCACAAAGACCTACCCTGAGCAAATCCAAAGCAGACAAAACTACCAAAGGTCTGTTTATCAAATGGGGAAGCCTCGAAGATGAGAGTGATGAAAACGATATCCTGGAATGGCTATATAAAGATGAAGGCAGTTCATCAACACAACAAGACCATCACACCACTATACAAACTAAACAATATGGTCAAGGATTCCAAATGCTACAAAGATTGGGGTATGAAGGACAAGGTCCACTCGGTTCAAGAAAAGATGGTATCACTGAACCCATCCAACCTCATACTTTGACAACCCGAGACACTATAGGGCTAGGTTACACTGGCACATCAAGAACCAACAAAGCAAAGAAGAATAAAGGCAAACAACCAGAAACATCTGCTAGTAATCTAGTTGATCAAATTCAACAACTACAACTGGGGAGTGAAACTGATTCCAATGAATATGAGTGGGATAGTCTCTCGGAGTTATCTTGTGACGAAAAAGGTATCTATGTTGTCTACGAGTATGACCCAACCCATGCAAATGAGAGACAAGGTCCAAGGGCTAGACCGCTAGAGTTCGACCCGTGTAATAGCAATAGTGAAAGTCATGAGGAAAGAATGATACCCCCCTTGACAGATCCGCTAATAGAGAGTATCATCGCAAACTTTTTCTGTGCTTATAATGACCTCCATAACAACTCTATCTTAACCATCAATACCATCAAACCAGACCAACCTAAGGACCCCTTACCATTGGTGCACCCTGAACTCATAGACTAGGACTTGCAAGGTACTACCCCTGAGCTCGATACCTTTCAGAATGATGAAGCCATCATAGACTATCTTGAGCTTAGAGATCATATACCCGCAAGGGACCACAGAGCTGGCTATGCCATAGAACTCAACGACAAGGCCTATTTTGGAGAGAGTGCCAAGCTTTTCAGTCTCAAAAATGTCAAAATGAAAGAAAGATCTAATGGTGAAAACTATTTTGCAGCAGTGTTAGATCATGAAAAAAGTAAAAATATAGACGTATCCAATGGTGAAAAACTCTTTGAGGCACTGAAAGATGGAAGACTTGACCCTCTACCCAATCTTACACATTAGGAGAGATCTTCAATCTTGATAGAACTAGTAGAACTGATCAATTTCAGCATAGGTGATAATCCCAGAATGATCCACATGGCACAATCTTTAATTGCACAAGAAAAGCAAGCATTCACTGAATTCTTCAAGAGAAAACAAATCAATTTTGCCTGGACATAAGTAGACATGCCAGGGCTAGATCTGAATCTCATAATACATCACTTATCCTTAGCTCCAAGAGCTAAGCTAGTAAAGCAAAAACTCAGAAAGATGCACCCACATGTGGCCCTCATAGTGAAAGAAGAACTGAAGAAACTGTTAGATGTCAGATTCATCAGACCAATAGACTATCCTGAGTGGATTTCAAACATAGTACCAGTTGCTAAACCAGATGGCAGAGTCTAAATATGTAATGACTTCAAGGACCTGAACAAAGCTTGTCTGAAAGATGATTTCCCCCTGCCAAACATTGACATTATTGTAGATCTCACGGCAGGGCACACCATGCTATCACTAATGGATGGTTTTTCTGGATACAACTAGATAAAAATTACACCTGAAGACCAACACAAGACTGCATTCACATGTCCTTGGGGCACCTATTGTTGGTGTGTCATGCCATTTGGTTTGAAAAATGCCGATGCAACATATCAGAGAGCTATGACCACAATCTTCCACGACATGATGCACACTATAATGGAAGATTATGTTGATGACATTCTGGCAAAATCACTCACAAGAGAAGGACACCTGGCAGTACTGGACAGAATCTTTAAAAGACTGGAACAGTTTAATGTGTGCCTCAATCCAAAGAAGTGCATGTTTGGAGTTACCTCAGGTAAGCTACTTGGATACATAGTGTCTGCCAATGGAATCAAAGTCGACCTAGCTAAAGTGAAAGCCATCATGGAAATGCCACCTCTTAAGAATCTCACTCAACTAAGGTCCCTACAAGGAAAACTACAATCTATCAGAAGGTTCATTTCTCAATTGGCAGACAAGTGCCACCCATTTTCCCACCTGCTACATAAGAATGTCCCTTTCAAATGGAATGATTCATGTGAGCAAGCATTTCAGTAGTTAAAAGAGTATCTCATGAAGCCACCTGTATTGATGCCACCAATTCAAGGTAAACCTCTGCTACTATATATCTCGACCACACCAATAGCTCTGGGAGCTCTCCTCGCACAACAAAATTATGAAGGGAAAGAACAAGTAATCTACTATATTAGTCGAAGACTTGTTGGATATGAACTGTAATATATGCCAATCGAAAGAGCCTGTCTCACGGTGGTCTTTGCCTCACAAAAGTGGAGACATTACATGTTGTCACATTCGGTCAAACTGGTAGCAAAAATTGATCCACTCAAGTACTTACTCAACAAAGCAGCCCTAACAGGTAGATTGTCCAAATGGGTCATGCTTCTTAGCGAATTCAACATTGAATATGTAGACAAGAAAGCAATAAAAGGCCAAGTACTTGCAGATCAACTGGCAGATGCACCTCTAACAGATGATAGCCCTTTGAGCTTCGACTTTCCAGACGAATCTATCTTTCACATAACCACAACAACCTGGAAAATGTATTTCGATGGCTCATATACTCAGCATGGATCGGGAGCAGGTATCTTGTTGATCACCCCCAGTGGAGACACCATTCCTAAATCATACAGATTACTCTTTCCCTACACTAACAATGTAGCAGAGTATGAAGCCCTTGTCATTAGTATCAAGCTAGTAGTTGAATGGAATATCCAAGAACTTCAGGTGTATGGTGACTCACAGCTGGTCATAAATCAAGTAAATGAGAACTACCAGACAAAAGATGAGAAATTAATCCCTTACAAACGGATGGTAGATGACTTCAAAGAATACTTTGTCAAGATCTCTTTTGAGCAGATACCAAGGATAGAGAACAAAGCTACAGATGCCATGGCAATGATTACATCTCTCCTTAATATTCTAAATAATCAATCATGTTACGAGTTCTTGGTAGAGCCAGTGTCCTGTCCTGCATATGACACCCCTGAATCCCATATCATTTGCCACATTGTTGGAGCTGATTTCCCCCTCTATGGAAAAATATTTGCCTATCTTAAGGAGAATACCCTCCCACCTGATCTCTCCAGTAACAAAAAATGAACCTTCATCCGTCAAGCATCCTGGTATGCCATTGTCACCAATGCCCTATATCGCCAAGGTCTCGATGGTACTCTCCTTAGATGTCCTGATAGTGAGGAATATCAAACCACCCTGAACGAAGTGCATGACGGTATATGCAGGACCCACTCTACTGGCCCTACCCTAGCCAAGAAACTCATACGCATGGGATACTACTGGCCAACCATGGAACAAGATTCCTCTCATTTTGTAAAGAAGTGCAAAAAGTGCCAAATCCATGGGAACCTGATACATGCACCAGCACAGGAGCTATAGCCATTGATGACTCCTTGGCCTTTCTATCAGTGGGGACTCGACTTAGTGGGCAAGATTCACCCTCCTTCATCCAACGGCCATAAATTCATAATCACTGCCACTGAGTACTTTACAAAGTGGATTGAAGCCGTACCTTTAGCCAATATCACAGGCAAGCAGATTGCCTCTTTTATCTTGAACTATATCATTTGTCTCTATGGCATCCCTTCATCCATTATCACGGATAATGGATGACCTTTCAAAAATCAAGATGTTAGGGAACTATGTGACAAATTCCAGATCCAACACCGCTTTTCAACCCCCTATTACCCCCAAGGCAATGGCCAGGTGAAGGCATCAAATAAAACCATCTTGAAAATCCTAAAGAAGACTATCAATGCTGCCAACTGTGATTGGCATATTTAGTTAAACCCAACGTTGTGGGCCTATCGTACAAGCATCTGCACACCCACAGGTGCAACACTATACTCCCTGGTCTATGGATCAGAAGCCATCTTGCCCATTGAAGTCAAGATACCATCCTTGCGAGTTTTGTTAAAAGGTCTTATATCTGATGAAGAGTACAGAGTGTCCAGACTTCAAGAGTTAGAGCTACTCGAAGAGAGAAGGCAACATGCCCTTAACCACCTAAAATCTTATCAACAACAAATGTCTAGAAGCTACAACCATAGGGTAAAGCCCCGCGTATTCCAAGTTAGTGATCTAGTCCTCAGAGAAATTCCTAGAAATCAGCAAGAGCGAGAAAAGAAAGGCAAGTTTGAACCCAACTAGCTAGGTCCCTATGTCATCATCGCAGCCTATGGGTCAGGAGCATATCAATTGGCTACCTCTGAAGGTGAACTATTTGATGATCCTATCAACAACATGCATCTTTGCAAGTTCTACACCTAAAACGCTAATGCAAGGGGGTCCTTAAAAATTAAAAAAAATTAAAAAAGTGATCAAAAGCAAACAAAAAGATCAAAAACAATGGAAAAATAGCAAAAAAAATCATCCTTTGGTGAAAACCTAGCAAACAGGTGCCTGGGATAGGTACCATGATGAAAACCTGGCAAATAGGCATCATGTGTACTTTTAGCTTTTGTGCAAATAAAAGCAAGTGGTGAAAACCTGGTAAACAGGCACTATTTGCAACAAACCACTCCCTCCATCTATTGTGACCCCTTGTCTCTTGTGTCCATCATGTCGTTCATCTTGAACCAATCCTTTGAACCGTTGTCGAACTACATCACCTTTGAGCTATCACGTAGGCAAGGCCATTGTCAATGCACCCCCGAGGCTCCGCTCCACTCCACCCCGCTTCTTCTCTCTCCATTCCTTTGAGTGTCGTCTTTCCTGCTATCCATTCCATTTCTACACCTTTTCCATTGCCTAGGTCCATCAGGTTCACCCCAAACTACATTGCCTCTGCGTCGTCATGTAGGCAAGGCCATTTAGCAATGAGCCCCCGAGGCACTAGGTCAGTCCCTTAGGGTCTGTCTCTCCATATCTATGTGTCGTATCGCCCATAATAAGTTGATCCTTTGTCTAAAATGGGGGCAACTCCTCAACCTGGTTGGGGATTTGGATTCTTGAATGCTACTTTTTCTAAGAGGATACCAATAAAGGATTGTGATACCTTTCACCAGACAAGCACGCATAGCAAAGCAAGCTTCCAAAATCAAAAATCTTGACACAAGATGTCAACCTATCCAAAGCAAAGAAAAACGTGCACCAAAACACTCAGACTAATTCTATATCAATTATGGCAAAAACACACATCTAATGCAAGAAAGTTTTGTGAACAGGTTAACTTATAAAGTCTTGGATTTTTGTCATTATTTCTTCTTATGCTACTCAAGGATGCCAAAAGCTAGAGATGCTATGATGGGGGCATAATCTTTTTCTTTGTCTGCTGTTTGGGGATCAAACTTTAGTAATGTGACGACTTTTTTCTAACGACATGATCAACAAAAGATCATCGAGGACTTCAGAGGTCTGAACATGAAAAAGGACAATCCTTGTCTGTTGAAATGCAAGAAGTACTCAGGTCATCTAGATTCAAGTTTGACTAGATGCTTGTATCAACTTGCTATATCAAAATCCATGTAAGGAATACTTAGGTCATCTTGGTTTAATTATACCTAGATGCTTGTATTTTCTTACAACATTTCAAAAAGAGAAAAGAAACAAAAAGTGCCCAATGATGAAAGCAAAGTACTTGCGCTCTAATGATGACAAAGTATCTGCATCCATCCCACATCCAAAAATCCATATCAACCATGCAATAAAAAAATCCTGCAGTGTATCAAATGAAAGCCTGTATTTCATTATTTCTTCTCTTCCGCATATCTATATCATCTTTGTGTCAATTGAATATATTTAGACATATCAAAAACATAGCATAGATAGCATATCATATCACATGAGATAGTCATTCACATGATGAAATTATTTGCATACATAATAAGTGCATTAGGTCATTCACATACATGGGTATCTGCATATCATATCAAAAATCAAAAACATAGACAAAAACAATATAGAGTTGCATAATCATATCAATACCATTTGCATTCTACATTTGCATATCAAATCATCCTAATCCATCTAGTAGGCATCACATATACAAAACATTATAAGATAGATTGCATCCATAACATATAAACATAAGAACACGTACATGTAGAACATCAATAATTGCATCATCATATACGCATCAAAACATGTCCAAATGTGCAATATATCAAAATATATGTCCATCTCTCAGAGTCATATCATGAAATGTATACAAAATACAAAAAGATAGTGATACATGTCTTGGGGCAAAATAATACATAGCAGGCTATCTCAGCCATAAAAAATGTGTACATCAAGCCAAAAATTGGTACAAGTACCAAAAACTGTCTAACCCTACTGCTGTGGAACACTGCTCCCTGCACTGCCCTCTCCTTTGTCACCCCCTACTGCTGGGGGCCTCTCACTGATGCCACAGATCAAGATCCACCTACCCTCTGTGATGCTGCACACTGACTCCTGTAACTAGGTGCACGCTGGTCTGCTGACACTGCCCCATGATATAATCCTCTGTAGTATTGAGCCTGAGCTTGCGATCTCGCAAGCTCACCCTGTAGCTGGGCCAGCTGTGTCTGTGCCTGCTGCACCTGTGAAACCAAAAATCTTGAAGTACCATCTATACCCAGGGCTACCAGAGCTGCATCTCTCTCTGCTCTTATCCCTCGCACACTCACCAGGGCTGCATCTCACTCTCTGGATATCTCTGATATCCGTCCTGCGTCTGCCTCTCTCTGAGACTTTGCTTCTCTCAGGTGGGCTCTCAACTACCTAATTAGACCCTGTAAGGCAATAATGGCTTGCTGCTATAAGTCAGGCTGCGGAGCCTGCTCTCCCTATCCCTGTGCCACCTGTTGTGCTGGCACCTACCGCTGTTGTTGTGCCACCTGCTGTGGTGGCGACATCTACCTTTGCGGTGCCACCTATTGTATTGGCACCTGTACCTGTACATGCCCTGTAGCCTAAGGCTACGCAACCTCCTGCTGACCCGAAGGTCCCTCCCTAGACCTCCTCCTCTGTCTCAGTCTACCACCTCCTCCTCCATCTCCACCATCATCTCCCTGACCTCCTCTCTCCCTCCTCCATCTCCTCCTCGTCTTGCCAGCTCCACCCTCATCATCTAAATCCTCCTCGTCTATACGGGGAGCCAGCTCTCCAGGTCTTGAATATTTGGGAAATGGATGAGCTGCAAACCACTCCTCATAGTCAGGTGTCATACCCACGTCTACTATATCCCTCCTCATGGGCCAAGCTACATGGGGGAATTTGATGAAAGTCTGCCAAAGCCTCCTCATATGATGCCATAGGACCCCACCCATATCTCTGTGCATGGGTCCTCACGAATCGCGCCTGCCCCTGTGGCCTGCCCTGCACTCTACCAAACTGCCTCTGTACCCTGCTAATAATCTGCTGCTTTAATATGTACCTCGTCATGCCAATGAGCTACCACGTCTGAAAGCAGTACAGAAGCTTGTCTGCCTCATCCTCCCATACCTCGCAGTCTAGGTATGGGTGCCAGATAACTAAATCAACATTATCTAGTGCGTGTCTCCAATACTCGAGCTTGCCCAGCTTGTGCTGGGAAATCACCCCTGCATAACCATAGCTGTAGGGCTCACCTCTTTGCCTGTGAAAAAGACATATCAGCCATGTGGTAGCTATGTGCTCCCATAACCGAAACTGTAAAAGAGACACACCTGCTGACAAACTGGCTCCTCTGTGATACACAACCTGGTGCATATCCCTGTACAAGTGTGCTAGCATGCACACACCCCATGCATACCGAGTCCTGTCAGTAATCATGCTCTCAAACACCCTCCCTCATCCAATCGGGAACCCGTGTGACCTCCTATCGGGGCATACTGCGCCACCGATTAGTCCTACCACTATCCCTGGGAAGTAGTCATAGCAGTCATGAATGTCTTGCCATGAAATCACCTGCTTAGCCAACTCTGGGTCATCAAACACCTGTCTACACTCAGCCAACCCAGCATCATGTTGTGACTCATACTCTACCAACTCTCCCTAAATAGGGAGGTGCAGAATCCTGTACACGTCCTCTAGAGTGATCGTCATCTCCCCAGTCGATAGATGAAATGTCCCATCCTCGCTATGGAAACGCTCCACTACTGCAGTCAACAAACCGCGGTTCGCACGAACCTCAGGTATGAAACAAATATAATGCAAACCCATAGCACCAAGAGCCTCGTGGTCTATCTCCGTCAACATATACTGCTACAACAATGACAAAGGGAACTGCTCTCGTGACATCAGGGTATCCCGGATATCCTCCTGCAACCAAGCAAAGCATAGTGTCAAAGAAATCCATATCCAAGAAAACCTCCTCAAAGCAATCAGACTATCCTATCATTGACTTACCATATCAAATTAATCAAAACAACATATCATCTCTTGACTAGATTCTCAACAATCTTGGAGATTGCTTATCAATTAACGCATCGATCAAGGTGCCAATTGGGTTAATTTTGTTAAGTCAACTGATTATCCTAGTGCAAATGTGCCGATCCAGGTGGCAAATGCACTGATTCATGTCAGATGTGTCGCTTCATCGTGAATGCGCCAATCCTTGACGTGTATGCGCCGTTCTGGCACATGCGCTGCTTCCAGTGTCACATGCGTAGTTCCACAATGGATGCGCCAATTCCTAGCCTATATGTGCACATCTATCATATGCGCCATAAGATCTCTCATATGCACAACTTCGCAACATATGCACCATTTCGGAGTGCATATGCATCAAACTACAATTCAGCACATCTGTCCTAGTTTTTTTCCTAAGCATTTATTGACCTAATAAATGACTTTTAGTGAGTTTTGTCAAAGTACATACCGGTGGTCCTGCCTCAGGTGGCCGATCAAACTATTAGACTCGCTAAAACCGGTGCTCCTCGCGTGGAATATCCATATCTTTGTCAACTGCTCTAGCTCCTCTACTCTCCTAAGCTCTCAAAGACCAATCAACTAAGGACAAGTGTGGAAATGAATAAAACTTGTGGACCTAGCTCCTATATATAGCAAGTGAACCATGGCTAACTATGTGACAATTGTGACTACTTCCCATATCTGTTTCCTCCAAACCATATCCTATTTTTCTCCAGCCTAACCTATTTTTCGCCTGCTTCTTCATGAGATTGTCTGTCTCACGCCTTTTGTCTTCTTCCCATCCAATCTCCCGATAGGGCATCCTGTCGTTAAACTTGTACCAAGGGCAAACTAGGGCATGTATCATTGTCAAAAATTCTTATTCGTTGAAACAACGTGATAAAACACATTACATCAAAGAGGGGCAAAATGTATACACCTAAAAATGACATGACTCTACCTAAATAAATATTTTAAATATTTATTTCATCCTAATATTCCTCTATCAATAAATAAATAAATTTATTTATTTATTTGATTCATTTTCTCCCATTAATTGAATAAGTTACATTTATTTAATTAATTGCATCTATATCAACTTTATTCTTCTAAATAATTTTAATTATTTAATTAAATATTCCATTCTTCCAAATTTAAATAAAATGCAAATTTATTTAAATTAAATCTCAATCTCCAAAAATAAAATATAATTAAATATTTTATTTATTCTTCCAAATCATGTGCAAGTAATTAATTAAATAAATTTATTTATTTAATTACGCTTTCTTATCTTCTAAAAAATCTTCAATATCTTCTAAAAATAAATTCTTCTTGTCATACAAAAGCAAAAGCTGAGTTAACTAATTTAAAGCCATCAACAAAGCTCTTAAATTAGAAAAATATATTTTAATTTAAGAAATGAAAACTCATCCTCATCAAGAAAGCATTTAACTCAACAAAGCTTCTTTTTGAATGACACATGTCCTTCTTCTATTCGCGCACGTTCTCTCGAACATTCTCCTCCATTGATCTTCTTATTTCTTTTCCACCATTGATCTTCTCTCACACAACTCTATAAATACAACCTTCTTCTTCTATTTCTCATATCCAACTTTTGAGTAAACTTATGCTGCAGAATCCATAGCGCGCCATTGGCACCCTACTTCCACATACTTCATCTATCATCCATTCCACATTGTGTTGAAGCTCATCTTCAACACAACAAGTATCCGAGCCGTTTCTCCTTGTCATCTTGAGGAATCGAAGCAAGGAAGCAAGCTTCCTAAGGACCATCTTCATCACCAAAAGATCAAAAGAGAATAGGCGAACAATGGAAATCGCAAGGTAAAAAGGTTGTGAGTATCATTTCTTCTTATTTTAAATCCTTTTTATCTGCACATTCCATTGATGTTTTTGGGTTTTATTATTCATTTTGATTATCCCACTTTTACCCATCACAATATCAGTCCTATATGTAGCTTCAGGATAAGCAGCCAACTTTATTTCCACATCCCGCATGATACCAATGACAGGGATTGATCTATTATCCATGGCATAACACTTTCCATATGTAGAATCAACCCATAAACCCATCTCTTTCATCATTGCCATAGGCATGATATTTATTGCAGCCCCTTAATCTATCATACAATTATTTACCAACTTATTATTAATCAGCAATGTGGTATAAAAAGGATCAACTTGGGATGGACTCTTTGTCAAAGTGGCCCCCAAGTAAATCTCAATAGTCTTCATGGCCTCTCCTTTGAAATTACTCACTTGCCTCTTATTCTTCTCTAACTCATTTTTACCTTTATCCTAAACTTCAGGCTTATTTGGCATATTTGAAATCAATTTCATAGCACTATTTCTATATTCATCAATTTTCATCATTTCCATTAATGGTACTAATAATTTAATTTTAGATAAAGCCTGAGTTATATCAAAAGAGGGCATACCTATCAGAGGTTCTGTTTTGCTCACTTCCACTTTAGCAAATTTCTTCTCTTCCATTACTTGCTGCTTAGGGTCACTCATCTTATTTTCACCAGCCTTTGTTGTATCTTTGGGGATATATTTTTGAGTTACCCTTTGAGCATTTCTATTTTCATCATCCTTTTGAAATTCTGGGGCAACTTTCTTATCGGCTTGTTGATTCTTCATAAATAAACTCTCAGGTGTGCCTTGATCAACATTCACAGTTCTATTTTTGAGGTTATATTTGCTTCTAGCTTGTGCTATAGCAGCCACTGTAAGTGTCTTTATTTCTTCTTCAGTAGGCCTCCTCAATTGAGTTTGGTTAGATTGTGATTTTGCAGAGCAGGCTAAAGAATCTCTCATGTTGTTATCCTCTTGATCAGAGAATATTTCTTGCTAGCCAACATGAATATTATATCTCTAATGATTTACATCATATTCTGATCCATCCTCTTCTGAAGAAGAATAATCCCTTTCTACCTCATAAGGCCTAACTGCCAACATGTTTATAGTATGTTCATCTCTTTCCTGATCATATGGTATCTCACCTTCTTGGATTGATTGTGCAACCACACAGTAGTCAAGAGAATGAGGCAAATTGCAAGGTACACACCATGGAGTATCTTCTACCATATTTGTTCCATGTCTCTTCAATGGGTTAGGTGTGTCTTTGCTGACATTTTGCTTCTGATCTTCAACCAAGGGCCTCCCATCTTTCCAATTTGTTTTATAGGGCATATCATGCAATCTTGGTCTTTCATTCCTGTAATAATTGGACTTATCATAGGGTATTCCTTTTTCATTTCTTACCACCTTATATGATAAATCCTTAACAGCATTCCAAACCTTCTCCATCTTGTCTTCTTCTTTTGGCTGCCTATTTTGATGAGCCTTAGGGTTTTGCAATATCTTGACTTCATCTATTCTACCGATTTTCTATGAAGTTTTTATGTTGTTTTCTATATTCAAGGTAGCTTTGAATGCTTCAATAACAATAGGAGGATTTCTTGTTTTGAGTTCATACCCTATCTTTGAATCAAAAGCATTCAAATAGAATACTAAGCACATAGGATCTGTAGGTTTTAGATGATGTAGAATTTTGTTGAACAACTTCATAAATCTAGTATTGAAATCTACCACTGATTCATTATAATTTTTCTAAATATTTGTCAACTCATGCAAGGCAAATTTTAGATCAGAATGATCACCATATTGTTGGGAAATAAGGTGTCTCAACCTTTGCAATTTCTGTTAGAAATGAAAGCAACACTACTTCAATGGAAATTTGATTCGAGATAAATTTCAGCAATCTTTAACTGTGTGTTATTAACAATGGAGATTGTAACAAAACATAAACCCACAATACAGAAATATACCAGAAGCAGAATGAAGCACATAACACAAGTGTTTAACGTGGAGAAAACCCTTTCAGGTAAAAAAATCCACCAAGAAAAGAGGTCAAGTTGAATTATCTTCACAAAAGGAGATTACAAATACATTCACTTCCTCTATCCTCCAAACTTCACTGTGGCAGAACCTGGGTACCTGTAAATAGTTATATGCTTCTCATCTACTATGCTATGGTTTATATAAAATTTACACAACCTCGAGACATTAAGTGACTTCTTACAAGCCCATAACACTTGTCAAGAGTCAACAATACAACCTTAGGCATCCATGGCCAAGAATAGGCTCTTACAGGGTTATAAATGCTATCATATATGCATCCTACACTTGGGAAAATGTGCCCATGCAAGCTTGAACGCCTTGGGGCCAAAAATAGCCACGTATAACATCTTATGACGCATCATATGATATTATAAGTGTCATAGATTCTTATGACAACTTACAGCTGTCATAGAATCTCTTACACCTTACAGCATCTATGACATGCGTCATAACACTAAAAATAGATTATTCCTCCACATGTGTACCCCACTTTGACCAATTACCATTTACCATAGTAAATGACATCCTGTAACTACCACTGATAACTCTGGGACTTACCATGTAGTAACTCTGTAATTACCGTGGATAGTAAATAATTTTTACTTCTGCCGATGAAACTTGTACATCCCTTATGGGTAATTACAAATAATAAATGGAATAATACAATAATGGGATTTACAAGGTTAATGGAACCTTATCCCAACATTCTCCCACTTGACATTATACATTGTAAATCAACCCATAGAAAATCAAATGAAAATAATCAGGCACTAGAAACAAGGCCCATGGCCTCTCTGCACCATACAAACTTCTCTCTGCTCACAGGCTTAGTCAATGAATCTGCAACATTCTCTTGATTGTCTATCTTCTTCAGCTCAATATCTCCATTTGCAACCAACTCTCAAACAAAGTGATACTGAACATCAACATGCTTAGTCCGAGCATGATACATGGGATTTTTGGCCAAACAGATAGCACTCTGGCTATCACAACCAATCTGAATGATCCTACAATCAAAACTAATACTGTACATAGTCTCCTCAACTAAACTGCCTCCTTAGAGACATGAGTAGTAGCCATATACTCTGCTTCTGTGGTGAACAAAGCAACTGTGGGTTGCCTCTTACTCATCCAACTCACTGCACCTCCAAACAAAGTAAACACATAGCCACTAGTGGACCTTCGACTATTCAAGTCACCTTCCCAATCTGCATCAACAAAACCATGTATGTCCAAAGATTTATCAGTACTATCAGTACCAGAATAAACCAAACAATGGTCAGGAGTACCTACAATATATTTAAACACTCTCTTCGCATAGTTCCAATGTTGTCTACCAGGGTTAGACATAAATCTGCTCAAAACTCCCACTGCTTGGGCAATATCTAGTCTAGTGCAAACCATTGCATACATCAAACTCCCTATAACACTAGCATATGGCACATTAGACATATCCTCAAGATCATCCTTAGTCTTTGGACACATATCTAATGAAATCTTAGTACCAATGGGTAAAGGAACTCTAACTGGGTTACAATCCTGCATACTAAACCTCTGCAAAATAGTATTCACATACTTACTTTGTGACAACCAAATCTTTTTGTTAACTCTATCCCTCCTGATCTCCATTCCCAAAATATACCATGCAGCACCAAGATCCTTCATCTCAAATGCTCCTAAAAGTTGAGCTTTAAGCTCACTGACCATACCCTTAGTATTGCTAAAAAACATGTCATCAACATACAAAGCAATAACCAATATAGAATCATCAACACAATGAATGTAAACATGGTGATCCTCCTCGCTTCTAACAAAACCCAATTTCAAAACAAATGAGTCAAACTTTTGGTATCACATTATGGGGGACTGTTTCAAACCATAAAAAGACCTCTTTAACTTGTAAACCCAATGTTCTTTTCCTTTTACCTCAAAACTTGTAGGCTGTTGCATATAAATTTCTTCTTCAAGATCTCCATGCAAGAACGCAGTCTTAACATCCATTTGCTCAATCTCCCAATCATAAGCTGCAACAATGGATAAGAGAAATCTAATAGAAGTTAATTTAGCAACAGAAGAGAATATCTCACCAAAATCAACTCCCTCTCTCTAGGATTAGCCCTTGGTTACCAGTCTAGCCTTGTACTTCTCCAATGACTTGTCTACTCCAAACTTCTTCTTGAAGACCGACTTACATCCTATGGCCTTTCTTCCTTTGGGCAAACAAACAAGATCCCAGGTGTTACAAGAGTTTAAATTCATCATCTCCTCTTGCATGGCTAACTGCCAAGACTCAATATCATCTGCAGAAATAGCTTCCCTGTAGGATCTAGGTTCATCATTAGTACTCAATAAAGCATATACATAACAGAAATCTGGTGGTCTATACCTGTCAATTGGATTCCATTGTCTTGTGGATCTCCTCAAGGGTGGAGTAAGAGACTCTACTTGTTCTTCTACATGATCATCTGCACCAACTTCTTCTGTAACAACAGATTAATCTTCATCAAAACTACTTGAATCTTCGTCTTCTTCACCCCCCAATCCATCATTCTATTCTTCCTGAGGTGCATCTTGCTGCTCTAAATCAAAGTGCACCTTCTTTACCTTTTCATCTTTTTCTTTTGGTTGCTCAGGTTCAGAAATAGCTCTAAGTTCCCTGAAAATAACATCTCTAGAAAAGATAATCTTGTGGGTTAGTGGATTCCAAAGCTTATAACCTTTCACATTATCACCATATCCAATGAATGTACACTTTTAAGCTTTTGGATCCAGCTTAGATCACTTTTCCTTAGGCACATGAACAAAAGCCTCACAACCAAAAACCCTTAAATGTGAAACAAAAGGTTTCTTACCTGTCCACACTTCATAAGGTGTTGAATCAAGAGCCTTACAAGGAGATCTATTTATCAAGTAGCAAGCAGTACACACAACCTCTACCCCAAAGCATTTATCCAACTATGCATCACTAAGCATACTTCTGGCCCTTTCCATAATTGTTCGGTTCATCCTTTCTGCAACACCATTCTGCTGTGGTGTATACGAAGTTGTCTTTTGTTTGATTATACCTGTATGCTTGCAAAAATCATCAAATTCATTAGAGAAATATTCCCCTTCATTGTCAGATCTTAATATTTTTATCTTTAAACCTGATTGGTTCTCTACTAAGACCTTGAATTCCCTAAACTTAGTGAAAACTTCAAATTTATGCTTCATAAAATAAATCCATGTAAATCTGGATACATCATCAATGAAGGTTACAAAATAATGAGATTTTCCAATAGATTCATTATCCACAAGTCCAAACACATCCATATGAATAATTTCTAACTTCTCTTTTGCTCTATTGCTTCCTGGAGGAAATAATTTTCTATTTTGTTTACCAAACACACAATGCTCATAGAAATCAAAGTGCTCATCAGAATAGGAGAAACCATCCAACAAATTTTATTCTTAATAGTCTTTAATACATTATTTCTTGTGTGGCCCAATCTACGGTGCCACAACATACATGTATTTTTAGTATTAGCCTCAGATACATAGGAGGCATTATAAACTGTAGTGGCTTCAAGCTTGAATAGACTTCCGAATCTCTTCCCCTTCGCTACCGCCAAGTTCCCTCTCACTAATCTGCAGCCATGCTTGTCAAATGTCACATACATTCCCAAATCATTCAACTTCAAAACTAAAATTAGATTTCTAGCTAATCCAGGAACATGCAAAACACCTAGGAGGGTTTTAATCCTCCCATCACTGAAACACAACAATATCTTTCCTTTCCCGACAATCGGATATGAAGAGTTGTCACCAAGGTAGTTATTACCTCCATCATATTCTTCATATGAGGACAACCATTCCTTATGTGGAGTCATATGAAATGAGCATCTTGAGTCAACCAACTAGTGATCATTAGAAACAAGATTACATGCAGAAAGTAAAACTTCTTCACCTACATTCGAGGACTTATCTAAAGCACTCTCCCACTGTTTCTTGGGATTTCTGCACTCTTTCACATGTCCCCTTTTACCGCAGTTCCAACACTTAACTCTGTTCTTTTTACTAGGAGTCTTAGACCGGCCCTTGGACTTGTCTGTAGCCCCTTTATGATCTCCTTTAGGTCCTCTTTCCTTAGACCTTCCCCTGACACTGAGAGCATCCCCTGAACTATCTGAACTCTTCTTCCTCAATTCCTATGACAGTAGCACTGAAACAAGAGCATCCAAATTTGGATCTGCAAGGTTAGAAGTGAGAACAAGTATAACATTCTCCCAAGACTCAAGTAAAGAACAAAGAAGTAAGATACATTTATCTTCCTCACTAACCTCAACATCTACTGAATCAAGCTGACACACTAACAAATTAAAATAATTTAAATGCTCTGCAACTGATTCACCTTCTCGCATTTTCATGGAAAACAATTTTATTTTTAAATAAAGTTTATTTATGATACTCTCGGCTTGATAGATCTCACCCAACTATTTCCACAACTTGTATGCAGTCTCTTCCTTTGCGACATTCAACAGGACAAAGTCTAAAAGACACAACTGGATGGTTCCCCATGCCTTCTTATCCAGTCTATCCCACTCATCTTGTGAGACATCATCAGGTTTCTTCTCTTTTTGAATAGACAACCATTGGTTTCTTTGTTCCAACAAATCTTCCATTTTCAACTTCCACAACTCATACCCCATTCCGTTGAACTTCTCAATGTCCAATCGAGAGGTTGATGCAACAGTGGATGCAACCTTAATAACAACACAAGATCTACAAAACAAACACAACCAAATCTCCCACTACAGCTACAGCTTCCACTCTACCACCCAAGAGTCAAAGCTGGCCAGGCTTTGATACCAAATATTAGAAATGAAAGCAACACTACTTCAATGGAAATCTGATTCGAGATAAATTTCAGCAATCTTTAACTATGTGTTATTAATAATGGAGATTGTAACAAAACATAAACCCACAATACAGAAATATACAAGAAGTAGAATGAAACACATAACACAACTGTTTAATGTGGAGAAAACCCTTTCGGGTAAAAAACTCCACCAAGAAAAGAGGTCAAGTTGTATTATTTTCACAAAAGGAGATTACAAATACATTCACTTCCTCTGTCCTCCAACCTTCACTCCGGCAGAACCTGGGTACCTATAAACAGTTATATGCTTCTCATCTACTATGCTATGGTTTATATAGAATTTATACAACCTCAAGACATTAAGTGACTTCTTACAAGCCCATAACACTTGTCAAGAGTCAACAATACAACCTTGGGCGTCCATGGCCAATAATAGGCTCTTACGGGGTCATAAATGCTGTCATACATGCATCCTACACTTAGGAAAATGTGCCCATGCAAGCTTGAACACCTTGGGGCCAAAAATAGCCACTTACAACATCTTATGACACGTCATATGCTATTATAAGTGTCATAGATTCTTATGACAACTTACAGTTGTCATAGAATCTCTTACACCTTCTTACAACATCTATGACGTGCGTCATAACACTAAAAATAGATTATTCCTCCACATGTGCACCCCACTTTGACCAATTACCATTTACCATAGTAAATGACATCCCATAACTACCACCGATAACTCTGGGACTTACTATGCAGTAACTCCATAATTACCGTGGATAGTAAATAATTTTTACTTCTTCTAGTGAAACTTGTACATCCCTTATGGGTAATTACAAATAATAAATGGAATAATACAATAATAGGATTTACAAGGTTAATGGCACCTTATCCCAACAATTTCCTAGCATTATTTATTTATTTGTATATTTATTTATTGCCTAATGTTGTAATTACTTGCACATTCAGTTTGGTCACATATTTGAGGTGGCACGGTGACATGTCATCTTACTTGGAATGTGACTTGAATGGTCAAGTCAAACCTACATGGATTTGGGCGTCCCATTTGAGGTGGCACTAATATGCCATGTGTCGGCATCTTGTGGTGTGTGGAAGACTATTCCATATGACAAAATCTATGACGCGTAAGAGCCAAGTTTGGAGATTGCTATGACGAGTGATGACAAGTGTCATTGAGTATCTTTGCATGAGAAAAAGGCATCTTTGGGTGCCCAAGTTGGGCTATGACATGTTGTAAGAAGAATATGCTATATTTAGCATTGTATGACAGATTCTCTTACAACATGCAAGATTGTTATGTTGCATAAATTTATGACAGTTGTAAGATGCGTAAGAGGGTGTTGCCACAATAATGGGTTACACTTTTTAAGACATCCTAATTTTTGCTGAAATCACATATTTTTAGAAAATATAATCATTTAAGCCTTGAAAGGTTCCATTTAAAGGATTTTAATTGAAAAGGATTTGATCAAACCCCCTTGGATAGAACCCTACTAGTTTTAAACCATACATATAATGGAGTCTCCTCTACACCTATCAAAATGCTGATAAAAAACCACTTTTGATTTACCTTTTGGGGGATCAAATGAATTCATTTAAAATTTATGTTTTGTAAGTATGTAGTCCTTATTATAAGCTTCTCAAAAAGTATAATTTTAAATATATTTAATTTGATTATTATATTTATTTTTTATTTCTTGTGAATGTAGGTTTTTCAATGAACATCAAGGTCTTTGTTTCACACATACGAAAAAAGGAAAATAGAGAAAAAAATTCTAAAAAATACATGTCCTCTAGGTATTGATGTCCTTATTCCAATGAAAAAAATATTGAATTCTGGTACATACAAAAAAAGTTATGTTGGACAGAATACACCTATGTCTAAATTATAATTGCTTTGACTTCAAAACTTAATTAAAAAAAATATTCAACAAAATATTATGAAACCAAATGCATCCTCTAGATATCAGTGTTACCAATCTAAATTTAAAAGAATCATAATTTTATCCTTTGTAGAAAAAAAATTATGTGCGACATAATACACATCACTTTTTAAAATGTTGTTTACTATTAAAAACTAGTTATCAAAGGAGACACAAAATTTT
This sequence comes from Cunninghamia lanceolata, assembly GCA_027924645.1. NCBI lineage: Eukaryota > Viridiplantae > Streptophyta > Pinopsida > Cupressales > Cupressaceae > Cunninghamia > Cunninghamia lanceolata. The sequence continues at coordinate 9,715,955 of BSBN01000134.1, forward strand.
TTACAATTTAACTCCAAATTTTTAAAAATATATATATTTAGAATCTACAAACAAAATCTCACAAATCACTAGTTCGCGTCATCTTCAAATTCCTAACGGTTTAGCGGCTATAGGTGTCAGAAAGTGAAGATTTAGTTCAAAATGTTGATTTCATTGTCAAGTTTGGCCAAAAAGTGTAACCCATTATTGTGGGATGACCCAAGAGCATCCGTCATAGTCTATTTTTAGTAATGGAGCACTCTATCTTGGGAAGTCAAATCTGCCATGTTATGATAGATGTAAGAGTTGTATTTACATCTTGGACAAGTGTCCTTTGATGCGGGAAAATGGCCATGTGGTCAAGGTGGACACCTACCCCAAGATGCTTCTAGAATTTGCCTTGTATCTCTATAAAATGTGAAGTTTTGGAGTTGTAGTTGCATAGTGTTTATACATGTACTATTGTGTTACTGGAATCACTCCAGAAATGACATTTGCAGACTCTTGGAAGAACTTGAATTGCAAGTGTATTGTAAACCATTTCAGTTTTGATAATACATTGTGCAGGTTTTAGAGTGGGGTTTTTTCCCTGAAAAGGTTTTCCCCACCATACATCTTGTGTCATCCTCTTTTGTGTTTGTGTTTGCTGCTCTAATATCTCTATTATATGTTTCATATTGCTGCAACAGTAAAGATTTAAATGAATTTGCCTACTACTTTCCTTATTAGATCGGTGTAGGAAGTGTGTTCCTCATACCTTGCTTCCTTTCAATTGGTATCAGAGTTTGATCACCTTTGGTTCTAGTTGTTGGGTAGGGTTTTTTGAGCCGATCTTAGTTTGAGTGGGAGTCTGTGCAGAGTATTCTGTAATCTTGTTGCAGGAAGGAGATGGCAGGCATATCCAGAAGAGTAGAGGTTGAAAAGTTTAATGACAACAATTTTGAGTTATGGAAGCTTAAAATGGAAGACATGCTTGTTGATAGAGACCTATGGGAAGCTATTTCTAGTGTAAAACTAGCGACAATGTCACAGGATGATTGGGATCTCAAGGATCAGAAAGCTAAGGGTCTTGTGAGACTCTGTTTGGCTGACTCTGTCTTGTTAAATGTCCATGAGGAGAAGACTGCGAAAGACCTATGGAAGAAGCTGGGAGATGTTTATCAGGCCAAGTCCCTGGTGAACAAGTTATTCCTGAGGAAGAAGTTGTATTCTTTGAGGATGGAGGATGGAGGATCCATTGCAGACCATCTGAATGCATTTAACATGCTAGTTGCATAGTTGACATCTATTGGTGTGAAAATGGAGGAGGAGGATCATTGCATGGCCTTGTTTTGTTCTTTTCTCGACTCCTGGGATCATCTTTTTATGGCCATCGGGAGGGCCACATCCACTTTCAAAATGGATGAAGTGGTGTCTTCACTGTTATCTGAAGAGATGTGGAGAAAGTCATCCGAATCGGCCAAAAAGGCTCTTGCGGTACGTGGAAGACCCAAAGAAAAAGGGAAAAAGAAAGACAAGAAAGCTGAAAAGGGCAAATCCAAATCCCATGGGAGATTCAAATCTCTTGGAAAGTCCAAGGTAGTGTGTTGGAACTGTGGAAAAACTGGGCACTTCCAAAAGGAGTGCAAAGAGGAGAAGAAGAAAAAGAAGAACTCTGATTCTGATTCTAACAAGTCACAAGATGACGGTGATGCTTTTGTTGCAGCATTGGCCACCCATGTATCTGAAGATGTGTGGCTAATTGACTCCAGTGCATCCTTCCACATGACCTCTCATCAAGGTTGGTTTACAAAGTATGAAGAATACGATGGTGGGAAGGTGTACTTGGGTGATGTCTCTCATTTGAAGATAGTTGGGTGTGGAAGAGTCTTGATCCGATTCCCTGATGGATGAGTGAAGGGGATCAATGGGGTTATGCACATCCCTGGTTTAGCACGAAACCTACTCTCTGTAAGTAAATTGAATGATGCAGGTGTGCAAGTTGTCTTCTCAGGTGGAGGATGCAAGATGACAAGAGGAGCTATTGTGCTTGCTAAGGGTACTCAGAGAGGTACTATGTTTCAGCTAGATGCATGCACTACACAGTGCAATAGTTCTTCTATTTTGAAGAAAAGACCTTCAGATTCTTCATCCTCACCATTGGAATCTGCAGCAAAAAGGACTATTGCTTCTACTTCCGATGGTAGTTCTGGGTACCTAAGGGTGCTCATGCTTTGGAAATGAAACTTTCTGCTGAAAAGACAATGTTGTGGCATAAGAGACTTGGTCACATTGGTGAGAAGGGTCTTAGAGCCTTGAAAAATAAAAACCTCATCGAGGAGTTAAATGATTGTAATCTTGAGTTTGACTTTTGTGAACATTGTGTATATGGAAAACAAAACCGTGTTCAGTTTTACTTGAGTTCTCATAAATCTTCTAGTGTGTTGGATCTTATTAATTCTGATGTGTTTGGTCCTATGAATGTTCCTTCAATCTCTAAATCTTTATATTTTGTATCATTCATTGATGACTACAGTAGAAGGACATGGATTTATTTTCTCAGAAGCAAATCTGAAGTCTTTAGTCAATTCAAAGAGTTTAAAGCTTTTGTCAGAGAATCAGACTGGTAAAAAGATTAAGTGTTTGAGAACCGATAACGGTGGTGAGTTTTGTTCCGCAGAGTTTGACAAGTTCTGTAAAGAACATGGGATTGAAAGACATAAGACAACTCCTTATACCCCACAACAAAATGGAGTTGCAGAGAAAATAAATAGAACATTGATGGAGAGGGCTAGGAGTATGCTTAGTGGTGCTAGCCTCGAACACAAGTTTTGGGCTAAAGCTATAGCCACTACTTGCTATCCGGTTAATAGATCTCCTACTTCATCGCTTGTTGATAAGACACCCATAGAGGTGTGGTCTGGGAAGAAGCCTTCATTGAGACATCTTCATGTTTTTGGTTGTGAGGCATATGCACATGTGCCTAAGGAGAAGAGGTCAAAATTGGAGAACAAGGTAGTTAAGTGTATCTTCATTGGATATGGTGTCAGTGTGAAAGGGTACAAGCTTTGGGATCCTGTAGTTGAAAAAGTCTTGTATAGCAAAAGTCTTATTTTAGAGAGCTAACACCTACTCCTATTGTTCTATAGCCAGAAGGAAAAGAAAAGAAAGAGGATGTGGTTTAGTTTCCTACTACCCCTGAGAAGAATAAATAGAATGACCCTATTGGACCTGATGGTGACGAGAGCTCTAGCAGCTCTGAAAGTTTAGAAGATGAAGTAGAACCTCTACCTTAGCCTTTGAGAAGGTCCACATGAATCAAGAAGCAACCTGACATGTTTGGTTATTCATTGCTTGATTCTAGTTGTGCTTTTGCCTTGCTTTCTAACACTGATGAGCCTAGAACTGTGAGAGATGCTATGGACATGAAAGATGCAGGTTCCTGGAAAGAGGCCATGGAAGATGAGATGGCTTCTTTGGAAAAGAATAAAATATGGGACTTGGTGCCTTTGCCTAATGGATGGAAACCTGTTGGATGCAAATGGGTGTTCAAGAAGAAATTTGGTGCAAATGGCAGTGTTGAGAAGTATAAGGTCAGATTGGTTGTGAAGGGGTATTCACAAGTGGAGGGAATTGATTATGGTGAAATTTTCTATCCCATTGCAAAGTTGACATCTATTTGGTTCATGTTATCTCTTGCAGCTGCTTATAACTTAGAAGTGGAACAAATTGATGTGAAGACAACTTTCCTTCATGGTGACTTGGAGGAAGAAATCTACATGTCCAAGGCAAAGCACTACATAGTGAAAGGTAAAGAAAATTTGGTTTGCAAGTTAAAGAAGTCTTTGTATGGATTGAAACAATCTCCTAGGATGTGGTACTTGAAATTTGATGCCTTTGTGTTGTCTATTGAATTTCTGAGATCGAAATTAGATCATTGTGTGTACTACAAGTTAGATAATGATCGTATTCTCATTATTGCACTATATGTTGATTTGATGATATGTTATTGATTGGGAATGGTAAGAATATGATTTCTAATTTGAAGTCTTAGTTGTCAGCACAATTTGAAATGAAAAACTTAGGGGCAGATAGGTATATTCTTGGGATGGAGATCCGAAGAGATAGAGAAAACAAAAAACTTTGGTTAGGCTAGAGTCAGTATGTTAACACTTTGTTGGAGAGATTCAGTATGGTGGATTGTAGACCGTTGACTGTTCTTGTTAAAATGGGGACAAAGTTATATGTTGATGATTGTCCAAAGTCTCCTTCTGAGACAAAGGATATGAGCAGAGTACCTTATGCTAGTGTTTTTGGCAGCTTGAAGTATGCTATGGTTTGTATAAGACCAGACATTGCCCAAGCAGTGGGAGTCCTTAGTCGGTTTATGGCTAATCCTAGACGTGTGTATTGGGATGTAGTAAAGAGAGTGTTTAGATATTTGAGAGGTACTTTCGAGTATTCCTTATGTTATCATGGTTATCCTACTGGACCTCAGCATTCTGTGAGTATTCATAGATTTGTGGATTTTGATTGGGCAGGTGACATTAACAGCAAGAGATCCACCAGTGCTTGTGTTTACCATGTTTGGTGGTGCTATTAGTTGGATGAGTAAGTGACAACCTATGGTTTCTTTGTTCATGATAGAAGTAGAGTACATGGCAGAAACTCATGCTTTTAAGGAAGCCATTTGGCTTAAGAGGTTGTGTTTAGATGTTGGTTTTGATGAGGACATATTACTATCTATTGTGACAGTCAAAGTGCGATTTTCTTAGCAAAGAATCTACCTTCCATGCCAGAACAAAGCACATTGATGTTTAGTTTCATTTTGTTTGAGATATAGTAGAGGATGGGAAGGTGATGTTGGAAAAAGTAGACACTTTGAAGAATGTTGTAGATGCATTGACTAAACCAGTGGGCACAGAGAAGTTTAGATGGTGTTCAGAGTCTATGGGCCTCTTGGCCCCTAGCAGTTAAATCTTGTCATTTTTTTTGGCTCTTGCAAGGTGTTCGACAAGTGGGAGAATGTTGGGAAATAAGGTGTCTCAACCTTTGCAATTTCCTAGCATTATTTATTTATTTGTATATTTATTTATTGTCTAATGTTGTAATTACTTGCACATTCGGTTTGGTCACATAGTTGAGGTGGCACAGTGACATGTCATCTTACTTGGAATGTGACTTGAATGGTCAAGTCAAACCTACATGGATTTGGGCATCCTATTTGAGGTGGCACTAATATTCCATGTGTCAGCGTCTTGTGGTGTGTGCAATACAATATTCCATATGACAAAATCTATGACATGCAAGAGCCAAGTTTGGAGATTCCTATGACGAGTGATGACAAGTGTCATTGAGTATCTTTGCATGAGGAAAAGGCATCTTTGGGCGCCCAAGTTGGGCTATGACATGTTGTAAGAGGAATATGCTATATTTAGCATTGTATGATGGATTATCTTACAACATGCAAGATTGTTATGTTGCAGAAATTTATGACAGTTGTAAGATGCATAAGAGCATCCGTCATAGTCTATTTTTAGCAGTGGAGCGCTCTATCTTGGGAAGTCAAATCTGCCATGTTATTACAAATGTAAGAGGTGTATTCACAGCTTGGAAAAGTGTCCTTTGATGTGGGAAAATGGTCATGTGGCCAAGGTGGACACCTATCCCAAGATGCTTCTAGAATTTGCCTTGTATCTCTATAAAATGTGAAGTTTTGGAGTTGTAGTTGCATAGTGTTTATACAGGTACTGTTATGCTGTCAGAATCACTCCAGAAACGACATTTGAAGACTCTTGGAGGAACTTGCATTGCAAGTGTATTGTAAACCATTTTAGTTTTGATAATACATTGCGTAGGTTTTAGAGTGTGGGGTTTTTTACTTGAAAAGGTTTTCCCCACGATACATCTTGTGTCATCCTCTTTTGTGTTTGTGTTTACTACTGTAATATCTCTGTTATATGTTTCATATTGCTGCAACAATAAAGATTTAAATGAATTTGCATACTACTTTCCTCATTAGATCGGTGTAGGAAGCGTGTTCTGCATACCTTGCTTCCTTTCACATGTTATTCTTTGAATATTCTTTTGAATTCATCCCGAGAGCTGGTTGAGGCATAAGGCAAATTTCTATATCAGTCTCTTGCATCATCAGTTAAAGATTGCATGAATAATTTCATATAAACATCTTCATGTTGCACATCAAAATTATCCGTGACAGTTTCAAATGTTCTTATATGATCTTCTCCTGAAATGACATTATTACCAAAAAACTTTGGAATTGCTTTTCTTACTTTGTTGTCAATATCATTTGGATATCCCTGGATGCCAAAGAAGTCAAGCTACCTGAATCTATCCACATTCATCATCCCCCTTGCAAATGGATTTTGCCTTTGATGAGGCTGATACTGATGGTGCTAAGGTCTTTGATGTGGAGGCTGCTGGTGCACACCTTGTTGCACATTGTGGTAGGCACCTCTAGGATTGCACACATTGACTTGTGGATTTTGTTGTGGAGCATGATATTGATATTGGTATTGCCCTGCATATTGATTATATCCTTGATTTTGTATTCTTACTTCTCCTTGGCCAGGAGGAAAAGGATAAGCATTTCCTCGAGAAGTCATTGGAGCACTCACTTGATTCAATATCTATGGTGCAGAGATATTATGTTGTATATGAGGAATATTACCTAAATTAACATGTCTTCTGACTATATTGTGGGATACCTGTGAGACCAAAGGACCATTTGTATTTCCATACGTACCCTAATTATTTATAGGTCTATGTTGTGATGCATTTGAAATGGGCTGAGAATTCAACTAAAGCAATTCTTGCTCCAATTCTTGCTCCAATTCTTGTTGTCGCCTCAACAATTTAAGCCTTTCAACTTCTGCAATCATATGTTCTATTCTTTGTTTTAACTCTTGCTCAGTCAATTCTTTTATTGAGGTAGAGATATCATGGGCATCAGTGAATCTTACCATTTTTGGTGTTTGCTCCTTAGTCTTATGTTGTGAACTCTCAACATATTGCTTGACCATTCTTTGCTCATGGTCTCTTCTTGCTTCTTCCTATCTCGCTTCTTCATGCATGCGCTCCTCATATTCTTTCATCTTTTGGAAATCGGGTTGAAACTCAACAACATATATGTATAGGCTATTTTGTTCAAGAAAGTTATGAGAACTTATTGGAGAGGACTTTTCATTACTATGCAATCCATGCTTAGTTAAAGGAGTATTAAATACATTATACAGCTATCCAAAAGCATATACCTACTCATTTTGGATATTCTCATGTGGATCAGTAATCACAGGTACATTTGTAGGAGTTACACCATCATTGGTGGATATACTTGAAGTAGCAAGGGGTTTTGAACCCTCCTTATTCTTTTCTACAATTTTTTTATTCTTATTGTTCTAATTTACCAAAGATCTTCTACTGTCCATGTTGGAAAATTGTGATGCTAGATTTCTTTGATCTGCAATTCAAATTCTCAGAGATTTAAGAGTCGCCACCTCCTTTTCAGAAAAGAGGAAAATACTAAGATAGTATTTTAATCTTCCAGAGCTCTAGGATGAGATTCATATTCTTTTCTTGTTACAAGCAACTCCCCAGCAAAGTTGCCAATCTGTTGGTTCCCAAATCAATAGATTTGTAAAACTCTAAAAGGATGCCAATCTTTATAATTAGGTTTCACAAGTGAATTGGCCAACGAACGGAATCAATCAAAATGATTGGAATTCCCTGCACTTTAGGCTCTACTATGCCTAGGTCGATATTACCTTATTTTCACCATTGAATGGTAAGTCCTCAAAACTGATTGGTGAATAGTGAGCAGATTATGAAATTTATGGAGTTTTGACAAATAAATCATTTTATTCAATCTACTTCAAATTGGCATATGATTTGAAAATAGCGTTTTCAACTTATACTAACCATTACACCTACTCCTACAACAGAAAATCAAAATTGGATTGAGATATTATACAAGGAATAGTTTTGGAAGTGAATTGATTGGTGCCTTTCCAAGGTAACAGAGTCTAAATACAGATAGATGTGTGTCTTCCTTTTGGCAATAACTCAAATTATTTGGCACAATACTGTTTATGACTTGCATAAATGTGCAAAATTATTTTTTATCAGGTTCTTCTTATTTATCCAATTGAATCCTCCAGATTACTATGACCTGTTTAAAGGAATTTAGTTCTTGCTTAAAGAAACCCTATTAGACAAATCGTACAAAACATGAATTGTGTTTTGATAAACTAGACATATGATTGATATGTTAATTTAAATAATAAGGAGAAAACAAAATGGAGACAAACAGATAAAATTCTATCAATAACATTCAACAAATAATTGAGAACTAGAATTTAGGCACCAAAGAAATGCAGGTTTTTCATTGGTATGCTTCAGAAAATAGGCCTTTAAAATGTCTCTTTCCAAAATCCAATTCCCGGAGAGCCTTTCCCCATGGTCTTGGTTTCCTTCTTATAGGAATGAAGGAAGCAACAAGCTTTAGACCATTCACATTTTAAAAATGATTGTTCAAATTCCCACCCTATATGACTTTTTACAATATTTACTTTTTTGCAAGTCTTAATAAGACCGCCAAATATTCAAATACATTTGACGAAACAAAACATAAAAACAAGAAAAAGACAAAGGGGACATCCAAGGCTCGATGAAGGTGACTTGATGACTATTGATGCTAGCCTGATGTTCAAACAGCTCCGCTACACACTTGTCATGTTCAATCCTCTTGAGACAAATAATATTTCTCCCATTGGTACATTGTGTAGTCACTGGGCCACTTATACTCTTGAATTTGAAATACAATTGCTTGATGATCTTTCCATCTTTTGTTGAGAAGTCCTCTACCATCTGAGATGAACTTTGCATATCCTGTATCTAATGCAATTAATTGATCCAAGATCAAATTGAAGCTGTGAACATTCAAGTCTTCATCTTTTTGCAAGTGCTCAACAATACGAGACACCATTTGATCACATTCCTCTTTCCATTTATCAAGTCTTTTGAGCTGCTTATCTTCTTCAAGAATGCCAGGGATGAACTAATGTTTGAAGGTGCCAAAGGATTCCATCTTTGCTTTCACCTTACGGCTCTCTCTTGATGCATATTGGAATTCTTCAATGATCATCTTGACCATTTTCTCAGTTGGCTTCAAGGTAGCATGGGCATCTGTATTTCTTTACAAAACTTTGCATAGTGTGATCAGAGTATGGTGGACTAACTGCCATTTCTTAAGCAAAGGGTCTAGTATAGGAACATTGGCATTCATTTGATCTAGTGCTTGAGACAATGAACAATAACAACTATGAACATCTTCAATCTTATCTAATATGAATTTGACCTTGTATTCCAAAACCTTTTCAACTACACCAAAAATCTTGGATTTTGTTTCTTGCTTGGTGGCTTCATTTATTTCTTTTAACTTCTTAATTTATTTCTCCAAACTCTATTTCATTGCATTCAGCTGCTCAACAGGAACAATGGTATAACCAACTCCTTGAGACACAGAGGGCTGATAAGGCACAATTGCCTTGCTATGAGAAAAGTCAATTCCTTTCATTTGTTGCTTCAGCTTCATATTTTCCAAATACAATTTGTTCACCTCATCATTCATTTCTATTTGATTATTCTCATATTCACTCATTTTGAGTTGCATATTTTTCATAGCAGCTTGGGTGAACATGGCTGAGTGCATTGTCAATGCGGCTACTTCTAGGGCTGATGTGTCCTTCAAAGTTTTCACCATTGTTATTCCTCTCAGCTCTTAGATCACATCCAACAATCTTGGCTTATTTATACTTTTTTGAGTGGCCCAAAGTGTCAAGGTCTCAATTTTTGGATTGTAGCCCAAACCACTTACACCATCCTCAAAATCAAAACTCAGCAACCATCATTGGATCATCTTGATTTCTCACTTGATCCAACAAAAAACATCTTCTTTAGCTTCATACCAGGAATGATCAACATATTGCTTTTGAGAACCATTTGTCTAGCCTCTTGTGGGTTGACATTTATTTCATCAATTTTTATTTCCTTAAATGTTTGAGCCACAATTTGGTCATGTTGGGATTCATGTGCTCCCATCTTATTTATTTCAACTTTTTCTTCAAATTCTTTCATTTTCAACCAAAAATCCTTGAATTCTGGAGTATTGATGAATTCATCATCATCCATGAATCTCATAGACGCTACAATTCTCTCATACTCATGCATTTCAATCTCACCTTGTGCCTATGTGTCCATTCTAGCCTCATGTTTGTGGGCCTTAGTCTCTTGGCCAACAAGGGGCTGATCAACTTCTCCACCCTCACCCATGTGTCTCAAAATGCTTGCCACTTGATCGGTGTCACCTACTCCTTCTGACATCTCATATGGCACTAGAGGAGATACATCATCAATTCTCTGCTTCCTAGACATTGGTTGCTCAAGGGATGAAGGATCTTGTACTGACATTGCATTAGGGGGTTGCTAAACAATCACAATTCCAGCTGGTCTCTTCAATGGGAGCTTAGCATCCTTTGTAAGATGGCTCTCTGCTTTGCCATATAATCTTTCAAAATTATCAATTATTAAATTGATCCTTTTCAATGGATCAATTTCCTCAACAAAGAATCCAAGGAAACTAGGGTCTTTTTTCTTTTTATCATTCTCTATCTCCATGAAAATCTCCCACTTTCTTTTTCTATCATACACCTCCTCAGGAGTGAGGCAATTTATGATCACATCCTCATCATAGTTGACTTGATGGGATATCCCAGCCCTAGTAAGAATGACTTGTCTAACAAAATTCATGTGGCCTTAAGGGGTCACAAATCCTCTCTATTTTTGACTTTAGTGAATATTTTGTTTTGAAATAAACTTGTAGCTCCTCCAAGGTGTCAGAGCCTATAGATAATTCTCCAAACACAGTTAAATCTGGCAAAAATGTGCTTTCCTTCTACTTCTTCATGACATCCCTCTCCATCCAGAACATCTACCACATGAATTCTAGGAATGCTAATCTATCAGGCACAAATTTAGGTAATGCATGGGGTGGTTGTGTGTACCCATAAACTCTTATACAGTGTGATTTGGAAGAAAGAACCAATTAGCAAAATTATTCATGTGACCTTGGTCAAGCTTCAATGCAAAAGGCCTCAATACTTCTCTAATTTTTCTAGACAATCTTGAGAAAGATACCCAAGAGTAGCGATTATCCTGACTATAAAGTCATCATGGAATACCACATAGTTACTGTTTTTACAATTGTTGTCCGAGGTGTAACACCAACATTGCACAGGTAGTCTCTGACCTCTTTGATCAATCATACTCACGTCCATCCTCCTTGTCCATCTTCTTCTATTCTGGTACAATATCAAATGACACTACAGAGAATAATATCTAAATGTGATGGGTGTCCTATTTTCTCTCACTTGGTGAAACCCATCATGCAATCCCTTTTCAATGAAAGAAGCAAAATCATATTCAATGTTGACCTCAGGGTTTTGTATCCTCATTGCCATCATCATAAGGCCAATTGGCATTCTATCCTGGGCATCCATTCTCAATACCTGGCAGAGAGCAAAATATGTTTTCTTGAATTACACTGTAAAGTCATCCATTGCAAATGGTTCAACAGAGGTTGTGGGAATATGTATCCTTTTGTTATTAGCTCCTTTTTGTTGCAAATATGTGCCTAATCGATGTTGTCATTGATGTCAACATATCCTTGTTGTCATTGGTGTCAACTATATCTTATTCTATTACTTGTTTAGAAGACTTGTATGTTGAGGATATTGAGAAAATTAGACTCTCTGGAAGAAACAAGTGAGTTACATATCTCTTAGTCAGAAGCAGTGAAGACAATGTAGTTTAGCAAAGTAGATTGCTTTGCATTTCTAGTGAGATGAAGATCAGAGTCTGCGGACCAAAGGGTTTTGTAGAGGATTGCCTGAAGTTGCTCCAGTTAAGATTTGAGAGGTCCGCATGAAGTATTGGTGAAGTTATGGCCATTTGAGTATAACCGGGTTTTATAGTTGTTCAGAGGTGATAGAGTGATAGGAATTTGGTCTAGATTGCTCCGCATTGGGATATTATGGTCTACAGATCTAGAGGTATGTTTGGGATGTTGGTGTGTTTCCTCAACTCAAGTGGTTCATGGTTTGGAGGTCTGCAAGAAATCTTTCTAGTGTGACAGTCATGACAGTTGGTGTTCTTAAGTTTCTGGATGAAGATGCAAGTGTTTTTGATGATTTGAGGTGGTGCGGTTGTTCTTGTTGATTTCATTGTGCTTGTGGTGGTCTCTAGATCGTGTGCCTATTGTGTTGGTGGTCCGTATTGAGGATTGAGCTTGTGGTTGAAGATTTCTCCTTGAGTGTTGCTGTTCTTTCCAGTCTTGGCCGACCGGATGCTTGGCGCATGTTGCAGATGATCTAAGAAGAGTTCTATGGAGTGTGGCATGTTGATCAAGGAAGATTGAGTCCCAGCTATGTTTGGCTGACAATGTAAATATTCGTATGTAGCATTTTAAGTCTTGTGATTGTAATTGCTTGTAATGCCTATCTTTGAGAATGTTCCAGATAGATGATTGTAAGGCTGACTTTGATGTCCATTCCAAAGTTGATGACATGTATAAATAAGTGTTGTGAAGTCATGGAAATGTGTGGATATGAGCGAAGATGTGGATGTAGTGAGGAAGTGAGCGGGGGCAGAGTAGAGGTGTTGTGTGCTTCAATAGAACTGAATCTTGAATGAAGAAGATGTTGTTTCTCAGTTCAACCTTTCAGTCTTAACATTGTGAATGTTCTTGTAGGCAGTGCGCCCGAAGGCAAGTACCTTCCCATTTTTCTATTCTTTTAATAGAGAATAAATCTTGTGGGTTAATCCCCATCGTGGTTTTTCCCTTAACTAGGTTTCCACGTAAAAATCCTAGTGTTATGTGTGTTGATTATGTTTATGATCATGTGTTGTTGATTCATACTTTCATGGTTATATCATTAATCTATTAATAAGTGGTAAAGAAGATTAAGTGCAATAAAAGTTAAAAGTTTTGTGACAACTGATTCACCCCCCCTCTCAGTTGTCTAGCCTAATTTCAACAATTGGTATGAGAGCCGGTTCCTCTAAAAGAAGCTTGTCCGCTTGAGGAGATCCAGGATGTCGACATACAAGGACAATCTGAGATTTGACAGAACAAATTACTCTCTTTGGAAGAATCGAATGGAGTGTCATTTGCAAGGTATGGGTGATCCTTATTGGTTGATAACTAAGGATGAGTATAAGCCTCAGGAGAAAGGTCCTTCAACTCCAGATGAAATCAAAGATGATAAAAACAACATTCGGGCTAAAGAAGCATTATTGAGTGCCCTAACTGATACAAAAATGACAAATGTCATGGAATTGAAAACTGCTCATGAAATCTGGGAGAAGTTGGAAACTCTATATGAAGGTGATGCATATGTCAAATGTGCTAAGTTGTAGAGCCTGAAGGGTAGATATGAAAGTTTAAGGATGAGTGAAGATGAAAATATCACTTCCTACATGTAGAAGGTGAATGAACTTGTGTGTAGTATCAGGTGTGCTAGTGGAACACTGGAAGAATCAGAGATTATTGGCAAAGTGCTCAGATCCTTACCTGCTTCATACAAGCATAGAGTTGCTACTATTGAGGAGATCAGGACTGTGACAACTATTACAAGGGATTAGTTGGTTGGCAAGCTTTTGGCATTTGAAATGAGTGAGTTTGGTGATTCCCTTCCTAAATTAGAATCTAATTTTAAGGCCAGTGTTTCCGAAAAGCAAAGATTTGATCTAGGTGAAAGCTCTTCAAAAAGACTAACCAGATATGAGAAGGCAAGGAAGGAACTTGAAGAAGATGAAATGGAGCTTGAAGAACTTGAAGCCCTTTTTGCCAAAAGATTACCAAGAGGATCTGGTAAGTATGAAGGAAAGTTGCCTTTCAAATGTTTTTCTTGCAATAAGATTGGTCATTTTGCTTCAAGATGTTCGGAGAGGGTTTCAAATCCAAACCCTAATAGACCTAGGTTTCAGAAGAAATGCTACTATGTCTAAGAAGCTACTAATGAAGGAGTTGCAGATGATGAATTTGATAAAGGAAGTACATCTGGAAATGAATGGGTGTTCATTGCTATCAAAGAAGAAAATCTAGTACCTACTGAATCTGCTAGCTGTGTGAATGTGGAAAGTGCCTTGGTTGCTCAGGTTGAAGAAAAGGATGAATGGGTGATTGACAATGGATGTTCTCATCATATGATAGGTGACAAGAGTAAGTTTGTAAGTATGGAAAGGTATGAAGGTGGAATTGTGAAGTTTGGAGATAATTCAACTGGTAGAATCCGTGGCAGAGGATCCAACTCTCTTAATGGTAAGAATAACACTAATGATGTTTTGTGTGTAGAAGGGTTGAAGCATAATCTTCTCAGTGTTGGATAGTTGGTTGACAAAGGGTATGATCTCTGATTCAAGGATGGAAGATGCATAATCTTGGAAAGCTCTGGAACAGAGATTGCATCTAGTACATAGACTAGAGGTAATATCTTTCATTTAAGTGGTAATGGTAAAAGTTGTTTGATTTCTCAGATTGATCAGAGTTGGTTATGGCATAGGAGAATGTGTCATGTAAACTTTTATAATATTGTCAAGATAAGTACTACTCATGTTGTGAGAGATCTTCCAAAGCTTGTGAAACCTGCTAATTTAGCATGTGTAAAGAATGTTAGTTGGGAAAATAGAGCAGATCTACATTCAAAAGTAAAGAACAATTTTCAAGTGGATTGTTGGAACTTGTGCACACTAATTTGTTCTGTCCTGCCAGAGTTAGGAGTTTGCAAGGAGACAGATACTTTATGTTGCTAATTGATGATTACTCCCGGATGATGTGGGTCACTTTCTTGAGAGAGAAATCAGAGGCTCTTGATAGATTCAAGGTGTTCAAGGTAAGGTGGAGAATGAAATTGGTGTGAAAATAAAGTATCTGAGATCTCACAGAGGTGGAGACTTTACCTCTCGTGAGTTCAATGCATTTTGTGAAGATCATGGAATAATAAGACATTTATCTGCTCCTAGGACTACTCAGTAGAATGGAGTTGTGCAAAGGAAGAACATGACTATTCAAGAGGCTACTAGAACTGTGATAATGGAGGCAAATGTTCCACATGTCTATTGGAGAGAGGCTATGAATACTGCTGTCTATACTCTTAATTAGGTGCAGATCAAAAGTAATACTGGTAAAACACCTTATGAACTGTGGTTTGGTAATGCTCCTACTGTGAAATACTTCAGAGTTTTCGGTAGTAAATGCTATATCAAGAGAAATGAAGATCTAGGCAAGTTTGATGCAAGATGTGATGAAAGATTATTTTTGGGTTATTCTAACCAAATCAAGGCATACCGGTGCCTTAACAAGAGATTGAAAAGGATTGTTGAAAGTGCAAATGTCAAGGTTGATGAAGGCAAGGAGAGACCTTCCAAGTCTTGTGGATATATATCAGATGATCAAAATGAAAGTTTAAATAAAGGAAAGCAAGTTCAAAATCAAACTCAGACTCAGATTGCTCTGGAGAATCCAGTGACTCAAGAAGCTAGTGCAAATGTTGAGGAACAAATTCAAGAATCAAAAGTTCAAGAAAATCCCAAAACTCCCAAGTATGTAAGGTTGAATCATTTTGAAGATCAGATAATAGGAGATAAAAATAAAGGTGTTCAAACTAGAAGAAGAATTGCTAAAGAACAAGTGGAGTATTGTTTGATTTCAAAGATTGAACCAAAATCAATGAATGAAGCTTGTAATGATGAATGTTGGGTAAAAGCAATGGAAGAAGAAGTCTACACCGAGCAACTGAAAGGATTCCAGTTGTCTGATCAAGGAGATGTAGGTGATAGGAAGAGTACTAGTAAAGGTACCCTTTTCTTGGGAAAGAGATTGGTCTCTTGGTTTAGCAAAAAGCAGGAGGCAATATCTCCATCTACTGCAAAGGCAGAGTATATAGAAGCAACAAGTAATTGTACTCAAGTCTTGTGGATGAAGAAAATATTGGAGGATATTAGAATTGTGTTTGAAGAGCTTGTTACAATCTTCTGTGATAATTCCAGTGCAATAAACATCTCAAAGAATCTGGTGTTGCATTCAAATACAAAGTACATATCCATCAAGTTTCATTTTCTGAGAGAGAAGGTAAATGAGAATGAAGTCAGATTGAAGTTTGTTCCTTCAAAGGATCAGATTGCAGATATCTTCACTAAGCCTCTACCTAAGGACACTTTTGAGTATCTCAGAGATAAGCTAGGGGTGATTACCCCTCTTGTTCAGAACTAAGGTGCACTAGTGTGCATCAGTCTAGTAGAACTCACAGTCATATATTGTGATCCAGATTGATGGTAAGGAGATGCTACTCAGGGGGAGTAGTCAGTATGTTCTGAGTTCAGTTTGATCTTGTCTAAGAAACAAAAAGGGTGAGAGATGATTGCAAATATGTGCCCTTTTCCATTGATATCAAAGGGGGAGAGAAGTCATGTGAAAAACTTGGAAGTAAGTAGTTTCTGGTGAAAGGGGGAGCAATGAAGAGAGTGGTTGCAGTTGTGATAAGAGGAAGGGGGAGAAGTTCTTGTCTTGATGGTTGAAACAATTTTTCACATCATATGTTGTCATTAATGACAAAGGGGAAGATTGTTGCAAATATGTGCCTAATCGGTGTTGTCATTGGTGTCAACTGTATCTTATTCTATTACTTGTTTAGAAGACTTGTATATTGAGGATATTAAGAAAATTAGTGATGCAGAGGTAAAACGCAACGGGAGCTTGCTAACAGGAAGGAGGAGCCAAATATACAAACAACATGATAAAAATCCCTATCGGCTCAGCATCATCATATTTCGGATGAGCAGAATTATCCTCCTGCTGACTACTGTTCACCTCCTCCGCCTGTCGCCTATCATCATCATCATGATACTCAACGAGTGCAAACATCAACCTGTTGCACTGTTCATCGGGAGCCAAACACTATCGGCATCATCATGATATTCAACACTCTCTTCGTCAGCAGGATATCAAATATCCGGTTGCTCCAAATATCCTGATGACGACAACTTCAGCAGCTTCCCTTCGATGCCCCGATAGCCGACGATACAAGCATCATGATATGATTTATCCGGTTCTCTCGAAACCTCCTGATGATGTTAACACAACCTTCTGCCGAGGACTTACGCCGATACCTAAGCACTTAGCGACAGCAGGATAAACTTGCATAGGGTGATATCTCAATATCCTGATGACGATGACGTCATATCCTGATGACGATGACGTCACCCAATATCCTGATGACCTCTTCAACACTTAGTCAAAAAAATGAACTTTCACTCCCGCATCTGCTAGCGATACGCAGATGATGGGCACTCCCGAGAGATGATCCTGACGGTGATATATACACTGAGTATATATCTGACTTAAAACATCCTGATGCACTTGCAACATGCAAACTTCAACAGTTTCATGACCCGATCCTGATGACGATGTATTCGCAAATGACGATGCGATTTGCTCCGACTGGAAACGCACATGCAGACTCCTGTATATCCGTCCGCTGCATGTAAACACTCAGAACCGCTCTATTACACAAAGATAATATGATGATCGGGCCGGACCACCTTCAAACTGAAATCTAACAGCTTATCTTTCTAGACCTAGCACATGAGGATGCTAGGATGATTCACAGCATGCTTCTAACTGATCTCTTGAACAATGCAATGCATAAACGGAAAATACAAATGCAAACTAAGCTATAATACAGGACCATTCCACCGATGCGCAGGATCAACCGGTGGAAGGGTTGAAAGTATCCATCAACTTGCGAAATAGAAAAGAAACCAAAATAGATACAGCTGATAAACCAGAAACTGCAAATGATGAGATCTTATTCAAATGAAATTCAAATGTACTGTTTCTGCAATTCTGTCAAACAACAGTGTTTCACAATATCTGGAATGTTCACCAGTACAACATACCACCAATACTACTCTCCTGAACATAACATCTATCAATATGCTAAACACTAACAGATCGAAGGTATAAATAGCAAAATCCTTCGAGTACTACCAACTCACTTCCCAGCGGCTGGGAGCTTCCAAGTGGCTGGGAGAAGGACAGCTCAGACTACCTTATCACGATCTCTAACTGCCTACACATACTCCTAGGCTGAACTAATACATAGCATCGGTCCAATGGACCTTATTACATGATGAAGTCAAACATACTAAAAATAGACTAATGCCCTGTCATCATGTGGACAATTATCCTATATCCTGATCATGTACGGGTGCTCCTGCACCATACTCCCTAGAAGAAGAAATCTCAAGTCCACTTGAGATGAGAGTATCAAGGTCTGCACCATGTTTCTGTATCTGATCTTCAGTCATCCATACTGCTTCAGAGTTCGGCTGTCCCTTCCAAGAGACGAGGTACTCCAAGTACTTTTTGTTCCTGGTCTGTTTGACCACTCTGGTGTCCAAAACCTTCTGTAACTGTGGAGGATCATGCTGGGGAATGTCATCAGCAACTGTATCCTGTAGGAGATCCTGAGATGCATCTAGATTAGCCTTGTATGGAGTTAAATCACATACATTGAATATAGGAGACAAACCAAGATCAGGTGGGAGTTGGATCTCATAAGCATTCTGTCCATGCTTGTGCAAAATCTGACATGGTCCAACTTTCTTTTGCATGAGCTTAGTATACTTTCCCTTAGGAAGCCTGTCTTTCTTCAAGTGAACCCAAACCAAATCTCCAACATCAAAATGAACATCCTTCTTCTTCTTATCAGCATATTCCTTATACTTTAAGGTGGTTTGCTGGAGTTGGGTCTTGACCTGATCATGAACCTCTTTGATGGCTTCAGCAAAAGCTTCGCCTTCTGCACTAATAGGATCTGCTGTAGGTAGATCTCTCAACTCCAAAATTCCTCTGGGATGCATTCCATAAACTACCTGAAAAGGCGATTTCCCTGTGCTCCTATTGACAGTATCATTATATGAAAACTCAGCTTGAGACAGAATATTGTCCCACTTCTCTCCATGCTGTTTTGTCAAACATCTAAGCAAATTCCCCAAGGAACGGTTCACTACTTCAGTCTGTCCATCTGTTTGAGGATGATATGCAGAGGAAAAAGACAAATTGGTTCCCAGTTTCCTCCAAAGAGTTCTCCAGAAGTGACCAATAAACTTCACATCCCTGTCTGACACTATGCTCAAAGGCAATCCATGAATTCTGACAATTTCCCTGAAGAATAAATCTGCAATGTATGAAGCATCAGCAGTGGTTTTGCATGGCAAGAAATGTGCCATTTTACTGAATCTATCCACTACAACAAAAACACTGTCAAATCCTTTCCTGGTCCTTGGTAAACCCAAGACAAAATCCATACTGATGCTTTCCCATGGTCTGGAAGGGATGGGTAAGGGCTGATATAAACCTGCATTAGTTGACCTGCCTTTAGCTTTCTGACAGATCACACATGTCTCTACAAATTTTCTGACATCTGATTGCAACTTAGGCCAAAAGTAATGCCTTCTGACCAGATCAAGAGTCTTATCTAGACCAAAATGACCTGCCATAGCTCCACAATGTTTCTCCTTGATTATATTTAATCTCATAGAACACCTTGGAATACACAACTGTCCACCCTTGAACAACAATCCATCCTGAATCAAAAATTCAGAGAACTCAGCATGGTATTTCTCCCCAAAAGAAGTACATACCTGATATATTTCTCCAAAATCTTCATCAGACTCATACATGGTCTTGAGTGAATCAATGCCAACACTCTCTAATTGAATCTGATTGACTGTGAGAACCCTCCTGCTCAAAGCATCTGCAACTTTGTTCTTGATCCCTTTCTTATGCTTCAATGTAAAAGTGAAAGCCTGTAAGGTTTCTACCCATTTCATATGTCTGTGGTTCAGCTTTTCCTGGCTGTTTATGAAACTCAGAGCCTGGTTATCTGTGAATACTATGAATTCCTTTGGCATCAGGTAATGCCTCCATTTCTTGAGGGACTGAACTAAAGCATACATTTCCAGATCATATGATGAATACCTCTTCTTAGCATCATTGAGCTTCTCACTAAAAAATGCAATAGGTCTTTCTTCTTGGCTGAGTACTGCTCCAATGGCCATGTGACTGGCATCACATTCTACCTGAAAGATTTTGTTAAAATCTGGAAGTGCAAGGACTGGCTGCTGTGCCACCTTCTTCTTCAATGTTTCAAAAGCATCATCTGCTCCTTGAGTCTAAACAAACCTGCACTTCTGTCCTCCTTTAATGGTATCCAGCATGGGTGCACAAATATGACTAAACCCTCTGATAAACTTCCTGTAGAAGGTTGCTAACCCATGGAAACTTCTAACATCATTCATAGTCTGTGGAGTTGGCCAAGACAATATGGCACTCACCTTCTCCTTATCCATCTGTAGCTTTCCTTGTGAAATGACAAAACCCAAATATGTGATCTCCTTTTGCATGAACAAGCACTTGTCTAAATTTATCATTGGCTGCTCTTCATGTAACCTCTTAAGAACCAAATCTATATGTCTGAGATGTTCTTCTTTTGTGTTACTGAAAATCAGAATGTCATCTAAATATACTATGACAAACTTACCAATGAATTCTTTCAGAACCTCATTCATCAACCTCATAAAAGTACTAGGTGCATTAGATAAACCAAAAGGCATAACCTTCCATTCATATAACCCTTCATTTGTTTTGAATGCTGTCTTCCACTCATCTCCTGGTCTAATCCTGATCTGATGGTATCCACTCTTCAAATCTATTTTTGTAAAGTACTTAGCACTTCCCAAACAATCAAGTAAATCCTCTATTCTAGGGATTGGAAACCTATACCTGATTGTGATCTTGTTGATAGCTCTGGAATCTGTGCAAAGCCTCCAAGTGCCTTCCTTCTTTGGTGCTAGTACAGCTGGTACTGCACATGGGCTTAGACTTTTCCCAATCAGACCTGAATCCAGCAATTCTTCAATCTGTCTGGCTACTTCTGCATTCTGTTCTGGAGTAAGCTTATAGGCTGCTTTGTTTGGAAGTGTTGACCCTGGAATTAAGTCTATGCAATGACTGATATCCCTCACAGGTGGTAGGGATCTTGGCATTCCTTCTGAGATGACACCTTTGTACTTATCCAATAGCTCTTGGATAACTGGGTCTATCAACCTTGGCTTTTTCTCTTTCTTGACTGCTTGCTGCTGTTCTTTATTCACACTCATACATGGGATTAGGGCATATGCAACTGCACCTTCTGCTGCTACTTCTTTCATGAATTGTTTGCCTTCCATCAGCATGACCTTCACCTCTTTTCCTTTAGATTTCTCCTCTTTCTCCTTCAATGGGAATAACGTTACATCCTTACCATCTTTAGTGATTTTATAGGTGTTTCTAACACCATCATGTTGTGCCTTCAAATCATACTGCCATGGTCTACCAAACAAAAGATTGCAAGCATCCATCTTGGTAATATCAAACAACAACTTATCCTTATATCCACCAATCTGAAATTCTACCCAAGCCTGCTCTTCTACAGTTGTCTGCTATCCTTGGGTAAGCCATGAGACTTTATATGGGGATGGGTGAGGCAATCTCCTAAGCTTAAGCTTTATCACCATTTCTTCAGACACAAAGTTTTCAGTAGAACCAGAATCAATCAAAACTTTACATTCCTTACCTCCTGCTTTGCAAATAGTTCTGAAAAGAGACTTTCTTTGAGGGGCTTCTTTGTCAGGTACCTTCATGGTAGTCACTGTTCTTCTCATCATCAGAGACTCTCCACTTTCTGGATATCCACAATTATCAGGAGCATTCACGCTCTGGAAATCATTAGAGCTTGTCCTACTTTGATTATCAGGTTCTTGGACTAGATTTGTTCTCCTTTCTCCTGCTGAGCTTGTGGCCTTGTCTGGACATCTGCTGGCTATATGGCCTTCTTTGTTACAGTTGTAACATCTGATGGATCCTCTGCCCTGGGATCTTCCTCTGAAAGGTCTTCTACCTCTTAAGTTTCCTTGCTGACTGTAATTCTCTCTCTGATTCTGACTATTGTTGCCCTTACTATTGTCATGACTGGATTCTCCTTGATATCCCTGTCCATGTCCTCTGCCTCTAAAAGGACCTCTTCCACCTCTTTGTTGTCTTCCTCTTCCTCTATTGTTTTGTTCTTGTTTTCTCTTCAACTTTTCTTCCACTTTCAATGCCAACTGAAAGCTTTTCTGCACTGTATCTGGATTATGCAGACTAAGATCTTCCTGAATATTAAACCTCAATCCATTAAGGTATCTGGCTACCTTCTCTTCCTCACTTTCTTTTACCTTTGTCTTCATACAGAGTTTCATGAATTCTTCTGTATATGAGCTGACATCTAGCTCCTTCTGCTTCAGGTTTTGCTTCCTCTTGTGTAATTGGATACTGTAATCCAATGGAATATAAGCTTCCTTTACTAATGCCATCATCTTCTTCCATGTGGCAACTCTACGTTTTCCTTCCTGTACTCTATCATCTTGAACAAAATTCCACCATGTCAAGGCAGCTTCTTTCATCTTTGACTGTGCTATCTTCACTCTCTGTTGTTCTGGTATCTCCTTTGTTACAAAGAAATTGTTCAAACAGTCTATCCACTCCATCACTGAATCAGGGTCCATCTTACCTGTAAACACTGGCAAATCCAGTTTCACATCCATGGTTCTCCTCTCCATGGCCTTGAGGGTGTTCAACAGTGGTCTCTGGTCTGCAGGAATGACCTCCTCGCTCTAATTAGGGATCTCTTCTTCTTCCCTATCTTCTTCTTTACCAGAACCTACTCTGCTCCTCAATTTTGCTATCTCATCTTTCAATTCCTGATTCTGAGCCTTCACGGCCTTGCTTTCTGCAATCTGTTTCTTCACCAGAACTGCCAACTCAGCGTTGGTCATCCTTGCTGGAACCTTAGATGTTCCTTCTTCGTCTGACATCCTGCTTCTCTTTTCCAGAAGATCCTAACCTGGCTCTGATACCACTATGATGCAGAGGTAAAACGCAACGAGAGCTTGCTAACAGGAAGGAGGAGCCAAATATACAAACAGCATGATAAAAATCCCTATCGGCTCAGCATCATCATCATGTTTCCTAAAAACACCAACAGCATCATCATATTTCGGATGAGCAGAATTATCCTCCTGCCGACTACTGTTCACCTCCTCCGCCTGTCGCCTATCATCATCATCATGATACTCAACGAGCGCAAACATCAACCTGTTACACTGTTCATCGGGAGCCAAACACTATCGGCATCATCATGATATTCAACACTCTCTTCGTCAGCAGGATATCAAATATCCGGTTGCTCCAAATATCCTGATGACGACAACTTCAGCAGCTTCCCTTCGATGCCCCGATAGCCGACGATACAAGCAACAGCATCATGATATGATTTATCCGGTTCTCTCGAAACCTCCTGATGATGTTAACACAACCTTCTGCCGAGGACTTACGCCGATACCTAAGCACTTAGCGACAGCAGGATAAACTTGCATAGGGTGATATCTCAATATCCTGATGACGATGACATCATATCCTGATGACGATGATGTCACCCAATATCCTGATGACCTCTTCAACACTTAGTCAAAAAAATGAACTTTCACTCCCGCATCTGCTAGCGATACGCGGATGATGGGCACTCCCGAGAGATGATCCTGACGGTGATATATACACTGAGTATATATCCGACTTAAAACATCCTGATGCACTTGCAACATGCAAACTTCAACAGTTTCATGACCCGATCCTGATGACGATGTATTCGCAAATGACGATGCGATTTGCTCCAACTGGAAACGCACATGCAGACTCTTGTATATCCGTCCACTGCATGTAAACACTCAGAACCGCTCTATTACACAAAGATAATATGATGATCGGGCCGGACCACCTTCAAACCGAAATCTAACAGCTTATCTTTCTAGACCTAGCACATGAGGATGCTAGGCTGATTCACAGCATGCTTCTAACTGATCTCTTGAACAATGCAATGCATAAACGGAAAATACAAATGCAAACTAAGCTATAATACAGGACCATTCCACCGATGCGCAGGATCAACCGGTGGAAGGGTTGAAAGTATCCATCAACTTGCGAAATAGAAAAGAAACCAAAATAGATACAGCTGATAAACCAGAAACTGCAAATGATGAGATCTTATTCAAATGAAATTCAAATGTACTGTTTCTGCAATTCTGTCAAACAACAGTGTTTCACAATATCTGGAATGTTCACCAGTACAACATACCACCAATACTACTCTCCTGAACATAACATCTATCAATATGCTAAACACTAACAGATCGAAGGTATATATAGCAAAATCCTTCGAGTACTACCAACTCACTTCCCAGCGGCTGGGAGCTTCCAAGCGGCTGGGAGAAGGACAGCTCAGACTACCTTATCATGATCTCTAACTGCCTACACATACTCCTAGGCTGAACTAATACATAGCATCGGTCCAATGGACCTTATTACATGATGAAGTCAAACATACTAAAAATAGACTAATGCCCTGTCATCATGTGGACAATTATCCTATATCCTGATCATGTACGGGTGCTCCTGCACCAATTAGCCTCTCCGGAAGAAACAAGTGAGTTACATATCTCTTAGTCAGAAATAGTGAAGACAATGTAGTTCAACAAAGTAGATTGCTCCGCATTTCCAGTGAGATGAAGATCAAAGTTTGTGGACCAAAGGGTTTTGTAGAGGATTGCCTGAAGTTGCTCTAGTTAAGATTTTAGAGGTCCACATGAAGTATTGGTGAAGTTATGGCCATATGAGTAGAACTGGGTTTTACAGTTGTTTATAGGTGACAGAGTGAGAGGAATTTGGTCCGGATTGCTTTGCATTGGGATATTATGGTTTGTAGATCTAGAGGTATGTTTGGTATGTTGGTGTGTATCATCAACTCAAGTGGTTCATGGTTTGGAGGTTCCCAAGCAATCTTTCTAGTGTGACAATCATGACAGTTGGTGTTCTTAAGTTCTCAGATGAAGATGCAAGTGTTTTTGATGATTTGAGGTGGTGCAGTTGTTCTTGTTGATTTCACTGTGCT
This sequence comes from Cunninghamia lanceolata, assembly GCA_027924645.1. Lineage (NCBI taxonomy): Eukaryota > Viridiplantae > Streptophyta > Pinopsida > Cupressales > Cupressaceae > Cunninghamia > Cunninghamia lanceolata. The sequence continues at coordinate 9,741,076 of BSBN01000134.1, forward strand.
TGTGGTGGTCTCTAGATCGTGTGCCTATTATGTTGGTGGTCCACATTGAGGATTGAGCTCGTGGTTGAATATTTCTCCTTGAGTGTTGCTGTTCTTTCTAGTCTTGGCCGACTAGATGCTTGGTGCATGTTGTGGATGATCTAAGAAGAGTTCTATGGAGCGTGGCATGTTGATCGAGGAAGATTTGAGTCCCAGCTATGTTTGGCTGACAGTGTAAAGATTTGCATGTAGCATTTTAAGTCTTGTGATTGTAATTTTTTGTAATGCCTATCTTGGAGAATGTTCCAGATAGATGATTGTAAGGCCGACTTTGATGTCCATTCCAAAGTCGATGACATGTATAAATAAGTGTTGTGAAGTTTTGGAAAGGTGTGGATGTGAGCGAAGATGTGGATGTAGCGAGGAAGTGAGCGTGGGTAGAGAAAAGGTGTTGTGCGATTCTATGGAACTGAATCTTGCATGAAGAAGATGTTGTTTCTCAGTTCAACCTTTCAGTGTTAACATTGTGGATGTTCTTGTAGGCAGTGAGCCTCCTTTGAGTAGTGAGCTCTGGGCAGTGCGCTCGAAGGCAAGTGCCTTCCCATTTTTCTATTCTTTTAATAGAGAATAAATCTTGTGGGTTAACCCCCACCGTGGTTTTTCCCTTAACTGTATTTTCACGTAAAAATTCTGGTGTTATGTGTGTTGATTATGTTTCTGCTCATGTGTTGTTGATTCATGCTTTCATGGTTATATCATTAATCTTTTAATAAGTGGTAAAGAAGATTAAGTGCAGCAAAAGTTAAAAGTTTTGTGACAATTGATTCACCCCCTCTCAGTTGTCTGCCCTAATTTCAACACTTTTCTCATATACAATGGAAGCTCATCACTCTGATGAGTCTTCCTCAATTTGTTGTAGTCCTCTTCACTCTTCTAAGTATCAACCTTTGTCAAATCTTGCTTATTCAACATAAAACAATCAATGATAGCAGTCCTAGTCAATTTGACCAAGGGTGACCCATCTGGTGCCCTCACTGTTCTTGTAGCTGCATGGTAGTGTTTAGCCAGAACTCTGATGAGTTCAACATCCACAAAAACATTTGGCACTACTAGCTTGGCCAGATCCAATATCCATGGATTAGAAACTAGGCCTTGTGCATCCTTATAAAAAATGTACTAGAATAGATTCCACCCTAATATAGGAATTGGTGCATCATGACAGGCATGTGCCTCATCTTTGAACATCTTTTTGTAGCCCTTATCCACTGAATTCGGTAGAATGTCTAATAGAGATTGTTGGAGAGGTCTTTTCTTTTCTTTTGGAGCTGAAGGCTCCCCCTTCTTACTCATTGATTCAGTCTTCTTAGTTGGCATTGTTTACTATTTTACTGAACTAGGGTTTTGAATATAGTTTATTTTTCTGAGCTACTTGAAAGAAAAATTGCATACACAATGTGTCAACTTTGATAGAGAAGTGGATGGATTGCACTTACCTAATTGAGAAGAACTTGTAGAGCTCACACCAGGGTTCAAATCTTCTTCTTCCGAGTGCTTCTGAGCTTGTTGGAATGAAAAGTGAAGTAAAACTTCACAATTTTATCAGTCCCTATACTGGTCACCTCGCCATTAATCACCTTCGTGCCAAGAGATAGAGAAATCTTTGCATTCATGTGGCTTTGAATATACACCATTGATTTGAACAAATCCAAGGGTTGAATAACTTCAACAAGATTTGATTGAAATTCGTAGTCAATGTGATTGACACTGTAGTACCGCCGTAGTAAATACAAACCTCTGTGGGGCGGCGGGGCACATATTTCATTTTTTTATGTTTACCACAACACCGCAGGCTAGACTTAGCCTCTTTCAATCCCTTGGTGGGCTCGCGGTAACCATTATTGTTTATGTTTACCCTCTATCATAGTCCTGCACTAGCATCATATGTTATGACATTCTCAATGTAGGATAGCAGGGTCCCTTTATCTTACTACCGCCAACCTACAAACCTTCAAGATGTTCAGATTTCACTATTGTGGGGCTGCGGTGACTTTCATGATCAAGTTTATTACTTACCGCTAGTCCGCACCCATCCTTATGGCTTATGCTATCCATGCTACAGGGCCATGGTGACCGTTCATTACATTTGATGACCTCTTACCGCCATCCCGCTGGATTTCAAAATGTCATGTTATTCCTGTTGCGGGGCCACGGTAGCTATTTATTGTTGAGTTTGTTGCTCACCATCAACCCACAACCATTGTGATGACTGTGATGTCCATGTCACGGAGCCATAGTAACAATTAAATGTCAAGCTTTGTTTACCGCCAGCCCGCGGTCACTCCTTTTCTTCAATGTAGTAGCACGGTTAACAACACAGTTTGGTCAACAAACTCCTGCGACTCTGCAAATGATTTTAGGGTATATCTCATGGCTCTACAGGGATGCGGTACAAAGCCAAAACACAAATTAGACTAAATATACAAGGAAATAACACATATACAATGGAAAATAACTAAGGTGAAGGTGCTACAAGTGATTTTTGGATTTGGGGAATGAATGGTGCAAGGGTTAGGATTCTTTTAGTGGATTGTTTAGAACTAGGGTTTGACAAAATTGAATGTAATCTACGTGAAATTTTACCAGTCCTAACAAGTTGGTCTCACTCAAAATTTTTAACAGTTAACCTTTATAGGTTTAAGAAAAAGAATGGCCTTTCGACCTATATTAAAAAAAGAAGTATTTACATATCCTTCGGTCTTATACAGAAGGAACAATGATCATGTATCTCATCTCAATACAATATGTTGACAAAGAGAGTTTCGACCATTTCTGCATTGTCTCTATGGCTCAAGAAAAGGATTCTTTAACATCGAAATGGACATATGTAGTTCGTTGAACATCTTTTGTTGGCTTTTTGCGGTGCATGGCCACTTAGGGATGGTTTTAATGTTTAATACATATCTAGTATTTGAAATAAAAGTTCGGCCTAGTTCTAATAAGAACAAGTTTAAGAGCAAGGCTCTTGGGCTGAGATAATAGCCGACCTGGATGGCCTTGAATAACAATGTTAAGATTACAAAAGATTTTAACCATTTACACAGATGCGAGGACGTGTAACCAAGTATCAACATTGTATAGTCTGAATATAAACATTCCTACTTATACATTTACTATCCATTGTTGAATCCTTCAAGAGCAATAAAGAGATTATACTAATTGGAATTCAATAAAGAACCTGTGAATGCAAATGCAGTGGCTCAAGATTTAAACTATGCTCCTACAACATTACTCCAAGTAGTATGAGAGCTTAACAATGCCTCTATCCTGTTGTTTTTGACTCCTCAAAATGCCCAGCTGAAGCATAAAAACTCCTATACTTTCAAACCCATCGATGCTTATCAATCAAGACTCAGTTTGAAGAACTAAAACCTAATGCTCTTCCCACACTGCATCCATGCCTATATGCTGGGATTGAGGGAGTGATTGTTCCCTCCTATCCCTCCAGGAATATAGGAGGTGTTGGGTAGTGGTGGAAGGTTCTATTCCCTCCACTCAGAAATTTGGGTGAGAAAGAAATAATAAGAAACAATAATTTATTCTCACCTATGCTTGGGAGTAAAAATAATAATATAAATAGTCATCATATTAATAATGGCATTAATATAAGCTAATAAAGTAATAACTTTAAATAGATAAATATTAAGTCCAAGGATCTCCTGATCAAGAGGTGAAAACATAAAATCAGGGTTCAAAAGATGAATACAAAACGATGAGATATTAGCATTGATGTATGACTCCATAATTCTCACAAAACATACATGGCAAGAAATAGTCATCAAGCTAAGATCATGACTCAAATAGAAGGTGATCATGACTCCAATCAACATCAAATCGATGAAAGAGGAGAATATGAAAAAATAAAGGCATATCAACGTAATATGACTACTAAGTGCATGTGGTTCTCGTATGGCACAATGATCACTGAATTCATGTGATCTATCACCCTCTCCTTGGTGATGCTCTCCCTCCTCTTCCGGGAGCGGAAAAAAATTGTTCTTGCATCCACCTCATTGTACAATGGTAGTTAGTCCATTACATCATTTAACCATGCTTATATTAATTATATAATCACATACAATATTCATTGCATATAAAATAATATAATTCACATGCATTTTTCTATCTAGCACAATATTATTTTAATCGTAATAATTTCACTGTCTACTCTAGGTCTGCATGAAATAAAATGTTAAATATGTCTGCTTTTTAGAATGGGGTGTGACATATCTCCCCCCTTAGAAATCATCTTCCTCAATGATTGTGTCCATAACAAAACAAAATTCAAACAAATAAGTTATTTTACATCATGTTTTCTTAAAAAGATGTGGGAATTTTTGGTAAAATTCATTGTAATCCTCCCAGGTAGCATTGTCCTCTGAGTATTGGTCCCACTAGAACTTGTACTGAGTAACATTTCTATTATGTAAGCAGAGCTTGTGAACTTCAAGCACTTTAAGAGGCTTGATCATAACCACTTCGGGATCATGTACCTTAAGAGAAATCCAATCAAGTATATGATTAAAACCAGATACATATTTCTTCAAATAAGATACATGAAATACATTATGCATACAAGAAAGAGTGGGAGGTAGAACTATTCTGTAAGCCACAAGATTGATCACTTCTAGTACTTCAAAGGGTCCCACATATCTAGGGGCTAGTTTGGAAGACTTTCCAAACTTAATAGGACTCTTATGTGGTTTGACTCGCAAGAGAACTTTATCTCCTACTAAAAATACTCATGGGGTACACTTGGCATCAGTATAACTTTTATGTCTAATCATTTTCCTCTGCTGATCTTTGCTTGATTAGCTTAACTTGCTCTTCCATTTCAGCTAGCAATTCTAGTCCAAAGCAAATCCTATCTTCTAGCTTATCCCAACTTATAGGAATTTGACACTTTCTACCATACAATGCCTTGAAAGGAGCTATTCTTATTATTGAATGATATGAATTTTTATAAGCAAATTCAACCAGTGAAAGATACTCTTCCCATTTATATTGTTGATCCATGCAGTACATCCTCAATAAGTCCTCCAGTACTTGATTAACTCTCTCTATCTGGCCATCCGTCTTTGGATGATAAGTCAAGATTATGTTTAATTGCATCCCAAGCATAGAGAACAAGGTTTTGCATAACCTTGAGCTCACCCATGCATCTCTATCAAAAATAATCTTTTCCAGAACTCCATGCAATCTAAAGACCTCTTGAATGAATTTCCTAGCAATTACATGTGCCCCATGAGTAAGATTTTCAACAATAAAATGTGTCACTTTAGTTGATTTATTTACCACCCTAGGATTGCATCGTGTCTATATTTTGTCATGGGCAATCCTTGGACAAAATCCATACTGATCACCTGCCACTTCCATTCAGGAATGTCATGAGAATACAAGAGTCCTGTCAGATGTTAATGTTCAGCCTTGACTCACTGACATTCTAGACAACCTTGACTTGCTGACATTCTAGACATTCTAGACATAATGGTCTACAATTTCGCATGTTAAACCTCTATAAAACTAAATTGACATACTCTGGCCAAACCATAGTTTTCTGTTCACTCTATCTCTTCTTATTTCTATCCCAAGAATGTGTTTAGCTGCACCAAGATCTTTCATTTCAAATTTAGCTACAAGTTGAGACTTTAGTTTTGAAATCATTCCTTTCCCTTTACCAATAAATAACATGTCATCAACATATAATACAATAAACAAGAAATGATCACCATCAGATTTATAATAAACACAGTGATCAGATTTAGAACACTCAAATCCCAAACTCAACACATATGTATCAAATTTCCAGTACCACATCCTAAGACTGTGTTTGAGGCCATACAAAGATTTCTTCAATTTATAAACCAAATTGCTTTTACCTTTCACTATGTAGTGCTCTGGTTGTGTCATATAAATATTCTCCTCCAAATCACCATGAAGGAAAGCCATTTTCACATCCATTTGCTCAACCTCTAGATCATAAGTAGTAGCAATAAAAAATAAGAATCTAATGGACATAATTTTTTCAACAGGAGAAAATATCACACCATAATCAACACCCTCAACTTGAGAGTAACCTTTCACAACCAACCGTGCTTCTACTACTTCTCAATACTTCCATTTGAACCAATCTTTTTCTTGAACACCCATTTGCAACCAATAAGTTTTCGTCCTTCAAGCAATGGCACTAGGTCCCATTATCATTCTTTTTCAAAGCTACCATTTCTTCATCCATAGCAATCTTCCAAGACTCTACATCATTCATACCTAATTCTTCTTCTATAGATCTAGGTTCATCTATGTTAGTATTCAAAGAAAAAATATATCTCCAGTCATTAGGTGAATACCTTTCAAGTCATTGTCTATGCCTTGTAGACCTTCAAACAAGTTAAGTTGGAGGTTCTTCCTCCTCTTCTGAAGATTCAGAGCTAGATGAGCTCTCCTCAACGTCTTCTCTATCTAGGGGCCTCGATTCACCTTTCTCAAGTATAGAAGGGAGTTGAATCACATCTTTCTATTCACTTTGTTCTGGTTGTAATGTAATAGAAGAATGCTTAATTTCTCTAAAAATAACACTTCTACTATATATTACCTTCTGTGCAATAGTGTCCCAAAGCTTGTATCCTTTCACACCATAAATGTACCTGATGAAGATACATTTCACATCCTTGTTCTCCAACTTTGTTCTCTTCTCCTTTAGCACATGTGCATATGCCTCACAACCAAAAACTCTAAGATGTCTTAGTGAAGGCTTGTGCCCTGACCATACCTCCATAGGCATTTTATCAACAAGAGTTGATGTAGGAGACTTGTTAATCAGGTAGCAAGCAATGACAACAACTTCAGCCCAAAACCTTTGGTCTAGACCAACACCACTAAGCATACTCCTAGCCTTCTCTATCAATGTCTTGTTTATTCTTTCTACAACTCCATTCTGCTATGGAGAATACAGAGTTGTCTTTTGTCTATGAATGCCACAATCTTTACAAAATCTATCAAAATCATTAGAGAAAAATTTACTGCCATTGTCAGTCCTCAAACATTTTATTTTCTTTCTAGTCTACAATTCAACCATTGCTTTAAATTATTTAAATCAACTAAAAACTTTAGATTTACTCTTTAGAAAATATACCCATATCCTTCTGTTGTAATCATCAATAAACGAAACATAATATGTGGAATAATTTCCAATGGAAAGAACATCTATATGACCAAACACATCAAAATGAATAAGATCCAATACACCACAAGATTTATGAGAACTCGAGTAAAACTGAATGTGGTTTTGTTTACCATAAATACAATGCTCATAGAAATCAAAATCATGATTACAATAAGTCAACCCTTCAACGAGGTTTTATTTTTCAAGGTCCTTAGACCCTTTTATCCAATGTGGCCTAATCTCTAGTGCAATAACATAGTCTTCTCTGCAGGCAATTTTGATTCAAAAGAAAGGGCACCCTTAGGTACCTAAAATCCATGACCATCCACTGAAAATGAAACTCTCCTTTTCCAATGAAGTAGTCACAGATTTACTTTTCACAAAAATACTATTGTACTCAACAGTGTATGCATCAAGCTTATACAATGTGTTAAATCTTGTTGGAGTACAGGACTGTAACGTTAGAAATTGTCCTCCTATATGGAATGGTATAATTTCCCTCGGTTTAGCTCCTCACTCTTGGTGACCTCTCAACCTTTTCTTTCTCGGCCCTCCTGAAACCCTGATTGACTAAGTCTAGGAGCAGTTTATTTACTTTTTGAGGTAACTTATTATAGAACCCAAAAAGAGATTTGAGATTTGGGTCCCTAGGACCCCCAAAAATGTAGATTTGAGCTGAAATTGGGGGCTAGGACTTGGGCACCCGCTCCCTAGTCCTCCCCCATTTCATGAGATTTTGAATTTTGGTGGGGTGTTGGTTCCCGCCGAGTGCCTTAGGATTTAGTTTTCAAATTCTTGGTTTTCGCACAATATCGAGACGTTATTTCAAAATTTGAATTCCCTAATTCTAGATATAAAAAGACATTTGCAAATCATTTTATCACACACAATTCTTATGTAAGCTTGATGCCAAAACTCTGCTACAATTGCCATTGAAGATCAGTGACTTGTTGAAGCTCTTCGAAGTATTCTTTATTTACTATCTTGGAGACAATGTATGAAGATTAGGAATCTAGATCTTGAGTCTATCTTGTTCTTCCTAGGGTTTGTACACCCTTTGCATGATCGGGAGAAGGGTTGAAGCCTCTAATAGAAAGCTTGGAGATCCTCTGCGGACATTGTTGATTCGCCTTCTTGTTTATGCAAGTCTTCGTTCATCTCATCTCCTTGAGGTGAAGTTGTATGTGTTTATTGATGCAAAGCAAGTTGTTGATCTTCCCTTGATTGAGACATCTAGGGTTTGATTTTATGCATAACACATTGTTAGGTTTGCACACACTCCTGTAAATCTTTATCTCTGGCTATTATTGAGGTAGAAATACCAAAGACGGGGCTTGACTAAGGGAAGCTCCTATATAGCCGCAACATCTTCCTTCTTTTGTATGTGCAGATCATGTTTTATAGGTTCTGGTGCAAAGAAGCTACAAAAAGGAGGATATTGCAGGTACAGTCGTGATAGACTTTCAAATTTTTAGATTCCAAGACTTGCAGGACATTGGAGCAGGTGCCCTAGTCCAACTAGGGGTTTATTCTGGGATCTGGAAGCCTTTTAGCAGTCTCAGACACCCTGTGTAGAAGATTTTCCAGTTTGAAAACTTGCTGGACACTGAAGCAAGCACCCTAGTCCATGCAACCCTCAAAATCTGGGTACACTATCTCTAGAACTCTATCTCTGCACTTACGTGGTCAGTTTTGCTAGTTGCTTCATCAGTTTCTGTATATTTTTTATATAAGGCATAATTAAGGTTTTACTTGGTTGAGAGGAAAATACCTGATAAAATCTTGATTAGGGCCTTAGGTTTCATAAGCACACAAGCATAAGGGACAGACAAAGTGATTAGAAGCTTGTTCACAAGCTCGATCCTTGTCCTCCCAATGCTTAGTGGTGAAATGGTAGTATTTAACCTAGTTTAAACCAACTATCAATTTTCACAATAAACATTTTGGTGAACCCGAGCTTTAAAGAATTTGCATCCTTTTAAACTTCAAATTTGAAATAATTTGTTGTTCTAGAGCATAATTGCATTGGAAAACCTATTTAGTGAAATTGCATATGTTAAATTGTGGATTACATTCTTTATCTTTTCACTAAAAGAGTTGGAAATTGTATTTCATTTGCAAAGGCCATCATTGTGCATTTAAATCTTGGTTTAAATAGAGCATGTTAAAATGGCAGTTTATTTTTTGCAAGATTTCCATGGTTATGATGAGTCGTTTAGTCGTGATGACTTCGATATGTTAGATGAAGCCCTTGAGGACTTTATCTTGATTGGACATTCCACTACGGCCTCTAAGCCGTCACTATTCCAAAGATTACTAAATGTGATTTCTGTTCCTAAACTTAAAGAAGAGATTGAAAAACTGAAAATTGTGGTTACTCTATGTGCAAATGTGGTTCAACCACCCTCTAAACCTGTGCTTGTGGTTAAAGGTCTTTCATCCTCTTCTCAATCTCCTGATCACATTTATGATTGTGCAAAACAAATAGTGAAACAAGACTCACAAACTAATCATAATGTGGTTTCTCATGCACATATAAAGGTGGTAAAGACTATGATCTTGTAGAGCAGCTTCGCGCTACTCCTGCCAAGATATCTCTTTGGGAACTTATACAAACTTCACCTACTTACCATGGAATGCTACAAGAAGCTTTAAAAAAGATGATTGTTCCTCCCGCTATTAAACCAAATGATGTTGCCACTTTACTAGATTGTATGCATGCAATGAAAATGGACATTTTATTTCAACAACATGAATTACCATCTCTCGAGGTTCAGACGCAGTATGATCCTTTGGTTATCTTTATTACAATAAACAAAACATTGGTTAAGAGAGTTATAATTGATAATGGGTCAGCCCTTAACATTTGTGGCATTGATTTATTGCATAAGGTTAAAGTTGATGTATCTGCTATCAAACCGGAGTCATTAAGTATCCATGGCTTTGATAATGTTGGACAAAAATTTGTGGGCACTATAACTCTACCTATACAAGTTGGACCTGTGATGGTGTCTACCTTGATTCATGTCATGCCTTGTTCTTTATATTATAACATGATTCTAGGTAGACCTTGGATACATGTATTAGGAGCGGTTCCTTCTACTTTACACCGTTCGACTAAGTTTATATTTAAAGGTAAATTGCATACTATCCATTAGAATCCTAAACCAGACAATTGTTTGCAAATGGAAGTGCATAAACATGTTGGTCCTAAGATTTTAAACAATCTGAAAGCTGAATTGTCAGCTCCTCTTGCCTCTAAAAATGTTATGCAAGAGCCCAAGCAATCGAATGCATTTATTGGTGATGACTGGGGTTCATTAGATTTTGCATCTTCCTCCATAGGAGAATATAAACTTAAAAACCCTGTCCCTGAAACATCAAATATTGCATCGATCACATTGCATGCTTCGAATGATAAACATAAGACTTCTTTGGTGAAAAATAAAGATAATATCCTGAGTTAGACTACTGATTATGAGACTTATGAAGCTCTGTCTTCCTTTGAAGAAATGGTCTCTCTATGGTAGAGGATTCTGAATCCTTTACAAAAATTGTGACTATGTAGGTAATGGTTGTTGCATAAATCAACAAGGAATCAAAGTCCCTATAGAATCTGCTTCGCAACATTACTCAAGTGGCATTGGATATAATCCTTTTAAGGAATCCAAAGCCTGTAAAAACTCCACTCTAAATGTGAATACAATATCAATACTTAGTTTGATATTCCCTGAGATGATTGACACTAATTGTCCTCCAGGATCACTTCCATTAGATATGTTTATGGCGGATGAAGTGATAACAGACTTCTTAGGTGCTTATGATGGTATTCCTTGTTATCACCATAAACGTGGCCTACCTTATTATTTAAACAATGATGCATATTTTGGAAAGACTACTAGCACAATAACTGCTATAGTAGAGCAAAATGAAGAACTTGAAGAACAATTACAATCCTAAAATCCCCCTAATCATAGTACTCTCCTTACCAGAAAGACTATCGATGTTGTTATGGATAAGGATAATCCTAAAAAAGTTATCCCTATTGGTGATTGTTTAGATGCAGAAGAAAAAGAAGAAATGACTAAATTATTGAGTGAACTCTCATAATTGTTCGCTTAGAATTATTTAGACATGCCTGGTATAGATCCTCAGATTGTAACACATAATATTGTGTTGAAACTAGATGTTAAGCCATTCAAACAAAATATTCATAAGATGAATCCTAAGATTGCTTTGCTTGTTAAAATTGAAATAGAAAAACTCTTACAAGCTATTTTTATTCGACCTATTGATTACTCTCCGTGCATCTCAAATATTGTTGCCGTCACTAAACCCGATGGTCGTATAAGAATGTGTACAGATTTCCAGGATTTAAATTTAGCATCTCAAATTTATTTCACAAAAAGCAATTAAAGGGCAAGTGATAGCTGATCAATTAGTTGAAGCTCCCTTGCCCTTTTCTATACAAAATGTTGATGCTTTCCCCGATGAACAGATTTTAACAATCTCTACAGATGAAAAATGGGAGTTATACTTTGACGAATCAAAATGTCGAACGAGCTTCGGGGTTGGTGTTATATTAATACCTCCCGTTGGTAAGCTAATTCCCTTATCTTACCGCTTAGATTTCTTATGCACAAATAATATAGCTGAATACAACACTCTTATCGCTGGACTTCGTGTAGCCTTGGCTCTTAACATCAAAAACATTACAATATACGGTGATTTTTAGTTGATTGTTAAACAAATCATGGGATTGTATCAAACTAAGCATGATAAGCTTTCTCAATATTCCGAGTTCACATTATCTCTCTTAAAACAATTCACATCATAAACGATCGATACCATTCCTAGGAAAGATAACCGACATGCGGATGCAATGGCAAGCGCAACTTCCCTTATATCCCCTGATGGTTCTCTTGAGGAATTTACCTTCATTGTTCATAATCTTAAGACACCGATAATTGAAAGCCCTATAGTTGTGAATTTGAAATTCTGTGGTAATACGTACACTGATGAATGGTTCTCCTACATATTCAATTATTTACACGATGGAACCATTTCAGACTCGACATCTAAGAATGCCCGACTCTGTTTATGCGCGATACATTATATTATCAAATGTCTTGTATCGACAAATTTATAATGGTGTTTTACTCTGATGTTTAAGTAATGCAGAGATTCTGATAGCTTTAGAAGAAGCTCACTCTAGTGCCTATGGAGGGCATTTCAGTGGAAAATCATTGGTGCAAAAATTGTTATGTATGGGGTACTACTGCAAGCACATGGAACAAGATTCCTTTGCTTACATCAAGAGATGCCCACAATGTCAACAACATAAACACCTCATCCATCCTCTTGCTCAAGAGCTTCGTGCCCAGGTGTCACCATGGCCATTTTCTATCTAGGGCTTAGATCTCATAGGTAAAATTTCCCTGCCCTCCTCTTAGGGACATACATTTATCATTACTGCTACTGATTATTTTACAAAATGGGTTGAAGTGGTCCTTTTGTGATCCATGAAAACTAATGTAATTTGTTGATTCATACAAGATAACATAATTTCTCGATTTGGAATACCTTCTTCCTTGGTTTCAGACAATGGTACACCATTTAAGAACAAGGATGTGAAAAAGTTCCTCGAAAAATATCATATACAACATCGCTTCTCTACACCTTATTACCCTCAATCCAACGGCCAAGAAGAAGCTTTAAACATGGTTATTGGACAGATTCTAAGGAAAACTATTAATAAACATCAAAAAGATTGGCATACACAATTATCCTATGCACTATGGGCTTACAGAACAAGTATTTGAACAACTATGGGTAACACAGTATAATCTCGTCTATGACGCAGATGCGATAATGCCCTTGGAGTTAGAAATTCCTTCTTTGTGAATCTCCCTAAGAGATATCCTAGATGATGACATAGAGTGAGAGAAAAGATTACAGGAACTTGAGATGCTTGATGAAAGACATATTAACGCTCTTGAACATCTCAAGGCTTATAAAAAAGGAATACAACGAGCCTATAATGCGCAAGTCATACAACATTCATTTAATGTTGGGGACTTGGTTCTATATGAAAAACAACGCAACATAAACGCACCACCTGGTGAAAAAGGTAAGTTCAGCCCTAATTGGCTTGGACCATACATAATCATTGAAACCTTTGGATCCAGAGCGTATAAATTAGCCGATGAGAAAAGTACGCCGCTTAAAGAACCTATTAATGTCATGCACCTCAAAAGATTTTATGCTTAAAGATTTAATGTTAAATGTTTATAAGCTAATTTAGTACATAGATTAGCTTCAATTTTGTCTTAATTTATTTGGCATTATATCTCTGTTCAGTTGATCATTGTTGCATTGTGTTTAAGTAGTAATTACTTAGATCACTTTTGTATTAACTGAATATAGCATGGAAGTTAAAAAGTTATGTGTAAGATAATTAATCATTGTGTTTGTTACTACATGTTCTTTTTAGAATTGTTAGTATACCACAATAGTAATTAATTATAGCATTTTGACATCATCACAAGTTACATTTTTTGTGATAGATCAAAAGCCATTACACATAGATAAAAGAAGTAAACATCATATATATATCTCAGTTTCATGTATACATCTGAGTCAACTATCCCTCAAAACAAAATGGGATGTCGTAGTGCCTAGTCTATGAATCACATAGCTGAGCCTCGATCGCCAGTACCCTCAGGCCCTCGTGGTGTGCGAGTGACAGAAGCCTAATCATGTGTGGCTATGGATCGTGAATGACTCCTAGAGACGCTTCGCGATCGTAACCCCCTAATCTCGCCTCTCATCTCTATCATCTTCTCATGTGCCTCCTAGTACATCCTTTGGTACTAGTCTCTCTTGGCCTAAACCCTGTCTCTGTCAGCTCTTGCCTGCTGGACCTCCTGTAGTAAGAACTCACTGACAACTGGCTCTCCCTCCAATGTAGGAACTACTACCGTCTGCTCTCACTGTTCCCTGAGCTCAGCCTCGGTGCGCTCAGCTCTTTGTTGAAATGCCTCTCTCTCTCTCTCGTGTAAACTGCTCTAGCATGGCCTCTATAGTAGTCTTGTATCTGACGATAGGCATAAATATCTTAGCATGCCGCCCAATGGATGATTGTGGTGAATAGCCTGCCCGCACCAACTGCTCTGAGGCATCTGTCAGTACTATGTCTCCAATGATTTAACTCACAGAGTCTCACCATGCATCAGTCCCAACTACAAAATAGAGGATGAGATAGATGTTAGACTCCCATATAAATCACAAATAATAAACTATACAAAACATAAAATAATAAATCAAACCTAACCTAGATCTCTATCTCGCTAGGATGGATCTCAGATTGCCAATGGTGTGATGAGCTCTACTGTCTGATTTGTAGCGGGGGGCATAGACCTACTACTCTCCCCTCGCTCTGTCTGACTAGGCCTCACATTGTCTGCGGCAGTAGGACCACGAGCCTTGGACTGCAGTCTTGACTCGGTCTCCTCATTAATGTCTATCTTCTGCTGGCTCTGTCACGATCTCGCTCTAAAGATGTACTGTGATGGGACCTCCTCGAACTCATCCTTGTCCTCCTCCATACCCTCCTTGAGATTGTAGTATCCTGTGAAGTCACTGATGTCGTCCTCCACCCCTGTGTCACTTGCATGACCGGCCCGAGGACGGACATCTCCTATAGGATGCCCAGGTGGAAAGATAGATGCAAGCTATGATGTGTGCCACTAGGTATGATATGCTCATCTACACCCAACATCATCTACACCCGATACTGGCTCTGCATTCTCAAGACCCTCGTCGTTGCTAAGTGGCGTGTCTGCTATAGTCGGCCATCAGACAATATCAGCTCTGACTGCACTCCAAGCTGCACATGCGTAGCTTGGATGAACTGCAGGAACATCCTATACCTGTCTGAACTATCGTGCCACCCTGTCAAAGTAGAACCAAGATACAACATGATCGAGGTGATCAGCCATTAGTCGATCCCTCTGCATCCAAGCTAATTGCCTCTGCTCACCAGGCCATCTGATATAGCTGTGATACAGTCTCCAAATGATGTCACTAGGCTGTAATATGTCAAATACTACTCTCCAATATAACAAGTTGCCGTGCTTCCAACACCTGACAAGTGGATAGGCATAGACACGTAGATGGGTGAATGATGCCTCTATAGGAAAACCCACCGGTCACATACACCTGATGTACTCAAAGGCCTAGACCTGTAACAATGTGCAGACCATCAGACTCTGCATCTCGTAGTAGACATATCACCCTAAGTCACGATATAGGTGCGTAAGCATACTGCGTCCCCATGCATAGACCGTCTGATGCTCCTCCATCGCTCTGATAGTGTGAACAAGACCCTGTGAAGGTGTGTGCCTCATCCATTGGTACGATGGCTAGTGTGACCATGACAATCATGATCCTCCATAGTAAGGGAATGTCTCTGCATCCTTGCTCTAGTAAACAGAGCTAAATGTGTCCTCGCTCTGCCTGTGAAATAGTGCGACCCAAGTAGTACAACTAACTCTCGTGAGTATACTCCACTGAGCGATGTCCAACAACCCTCACTATCTCCCCTTGGATTGGCAGTCGAAGGATCTTGAATACATCCTCTAGCATGATGGTAATCTCACTAGTCAATAAATGGAATGTGGATGTATCTGCATCCCATCTCTCCATCAGTGCCATAAGCATCACGCAGTGGAATCTGATTGTGGGCATCTCAAACACCCACTATAGGCCCATCATCTATAAATGCTCTCTCTCTGTGGCAGTCAAAGCGCTAGTGCACTCTCGCAGAAGTGCCATCAAATGACCACCTATGTGCTGACGCATCTTAGGGACATCCTGTAGATCGGAAAGAAAGCAATAGTATCAGGATCCTCGCTAGAAACCAAAATAAGCTAACACAAACTAACCAAAATGCCTGTGCCTAGGGCCTATGTCCTTTGTGGACCAAGGTGCCCTAGGAAGACTAGGGCACCCCAGAGGGACACTGGCACCCCTGTGGGACTAGGGTGCACCAGAGAGACTCTGGCGCCCTAGGTGGACCCGGGCGCCCCTATCTGGGAACCCTGTCCACCTTCCCCTCTTGGCACAGACATCAATAAACATGAAAACAAATGTACAATGAAAGATGACAGAAGGATGGAATCAGGACCCTACCTCGATCTCGAAGTGTCTCTCTGCCACTCGAGCTCAGAGCATCTCCAGTTGTGGTGGATGGTATGGACGTTGGCTCGACATGGTTGTTCTCCTATTCTCCCCCTCTCTCTGCAATGATAAGAAACAAGAATGAGTTAAGTGATAAGTGACAACTACCTTTTACATAAAGTAAGTGAGTGAGAAATCCTATCCCTAACTAGGTGCAAAAGTGTGCTCTTCACTCTTGAGCCCTTTTCTTGAGCTATTAGACTCTGATTTCAATGTCATTTTTTACATTAGAATCTTGGTTCCGCTCTCTTTCTTCCCCAATGTGGCGTTTGAGCATTGTTTCTTCAAATGACCCTCACAACACATTTACCTTGAAATCAACGCGTGGATATCTCCTTGTTTCTACTCTTGGACTAAGCAAGCAGAAACAAGGGGGGGCATATATCTCCCTTAATTTCCTCCCTGCCTCATCACTCAACCCCCTCAGTGTTTTTTTTGATACTGATTCATTGGTGGTGGTTGTAGGTTGATTTGATTTTGATTTCTCTAACAAGTGTTCCTTTACAGGATGCGGTTCCTAACTTTGTGGTCTTGCAGGATTGTAGACTTGGGGGCTTCTTCCTTCTTGGCAACAATGCTTCAACTTCCTATACAGTATCCTTTTGGGTATCCTTTTCATGATTGATGCATTTTACTTTCCTTTAGTTACATATGCACATAGTGTCATATGGCAACTAAAGTGGGGGCTACATGTAACGTTGGAAATTGTCCTCCTATATGGAATGGTACAATTTCCCTCAGTTTAGCTTCTCACTTTTGGTGACCTCTCAACCTTTTTTTTCTCGGCCTTCCCAAAACCCTGATTAACTAAGTCTAGGAGCAGTTTATTCACTTTTTGAGGTAACTTATTGATAGAACTCGGAAAGAGATTTGAGATTTGGGTCCATAGGACCCCCAAAAATATAGATCTAAGCTGAAATTGGGGGCTAGGACTTGGGTGCCCATTCCCTAGTCCTCCCCCATTTCACGAGATTTTGAATTTTGGAGAGACGTCGGTTCCCGCCGAGTGCCTCGGGATTCCATTTTCAAATTCTCAGTTTTCGCGCGATATCGAGACGTTATTTCAAAATTTGAATTCCCTAAAGCTAGATATAAAAATACATTTGCAAATCATTTTATCACACACAATTCTTATGCAAGCTTGATGCCAAAACTCTGCTACAATTGCCATTGAAGATCAATGACTTGTTGAAGCTCTTTGAAGTATTCTTTATTTGCTATCTTCGAGACAATGGATGAAGATTAGGAATCAAGATCTTGAGTCTATCTTGTTCTTCCTAGGGTTTATACACCCTTTGCATGATTGGGAGAAGGGTTAAAGCCTCCAATAGAAAGCTTGGAGATCCTTTGCAGACATTGCTGATTCACCTTCTTGTTCATGCAAGTCTTCGTTCATCTCATCTCCTTGAGGTGAAGTTGTATGTGTTTATTGATGCAAAGCAAGTTGTTGATCTTCCCTTGATTAAGAATTCTAGGGTTTGATTTTATGCATAACACACTGTTAGGTTTGCACACACTCCTGCAAATCTTTATCTATGGCTATTGTTGAGGTAGAAATACTAAAGACAGGGCTTTACTGGGGCAAGCTCCTATATAGCCGCAACATCTTCCTTCTTTTGTATGTGCAGATCGTGTTTTATAGGTTCCAACGGAAAGAAGCTACAGAAAGGAGGATATTGCGGGTATAGTCGCGACATACTTTCAGATTTTTAGATTCTGAGACTTGTGGGACATTAGAGCGGGTGCCCTAGTCCAACCAGGGGTTTATTCTGGGATCTGGAAGCCTTTTAGTAGTCTCAGACACCCTGTACAGAAGATTTTCCAGTTTAAAAACTTGCGAGACACTAGAGCGGGTGCCCTAGTCTATACAACCCTCAAAATCTAGGTACACTCTCTCTGGAACTCTATCTCTACACTTTTGTGGTCAGTTTTGCCAGTTGCTTCATCAGTTTCTGTATATTTTTTATATAAGGCATAATTAGGGTTTTACTTGGTTGAAAGGAAAATACTTGATAAAATCTCGATTAGGGCCTTAGGTTTCATAACCACATGAGCATAAGGGATAGACAAAGTGATTAGAAGCTTGTTCACAAGCTCGATCCTTGTCCTCCTAATGCTTAGTGGTGAAATGGTAGTATTTAACCTAGTTTAAACCAACTATCAATTTTCACCCTAAACAAGGACCACTGAGAGGGGGGCTAAATTAGTGGTCTATAAAATTTAACACTTTTGCACCTTTTAACTTACAAGAGAAAGAGTGAGGAAGACTTCAATGATCTATCAAACACATATGCACAAGTATGATAATGAAAAGTATGAATCAGGACCTTAAGAACAAATCATTAGGGCACACATACAAAGACAAATAATATGAACCATAACATAGTGATTTTCATGAGTGGAAAACCCTCATAGGGATGAAAAACCACTCTAAAAATGCCTCATTGGCTTATCAAAATCTCACTGATTACAATAGTTGTCTCACTGACAAACAACCATGCCTCACTGGCAAATTAGGACCTTCACTAGGTACAATATATATCTCACTGATAGATATATGCCTCACTGGCAAAAAGAAGCCTCACTGGCAAAAGATCAAACTTATCTCACTGACTTGATCTTATACAACATTTTCTGAATAAAAAAATACATTACAGAGGGTTACTCTATCTCATTAGATAACAATACAATACCTCGATATCCCCCTGTAGAATATGTCAATCTTCTTTGCAAACAACTTCAATACCTTATGTCTTCTTTTGTCCCCAATCAATACACCCTTCAAATACAATCTTCTCAACAATTTGTAATTTATTTAATACAATCATACCATTACAAAGTAACATCAATATGATTTCAACAAACTGATAAAAACCATTAAGGACTGATGAGATATCACCTTAAACATCGGCAAAATATCTTTGTCTAGACTCCAACTGCAAACATTCAATGTCTCTAAATAACTTTGTCTCCTTGGCATGCATATTCTCACCAAAATCTGCCTTCTAAAAGTATAATATCTCTGCAAACTAATAGAGTTTAGAGTTTCACTGTTATACACAGTTAAAATCTAGTTCCCCTGCCCATTCTCAACATAAGAAAAAATACTCATGATAAATTCATTGTTCACAGTCTAGATCTATCAGCATCTATGACCACATAATATACTCTTCAGAGAATTCCATAAACCTGCAAGAAACCCATATCACAAACCCCTCTCATACATTGAAAATTACATTTCAACTTTTAGCCATTCAACCAATACAAAACATACAAACATTCTTTTCAAAGAACTTTGTCAGAACATGATGTCTTCACAAACTTTTATATGCTCTGTATTAGAAACTTCATATTATATACACTAACATGTAGGTATTACTTTGTGTATCACCATGAACCAAGTCTCACCATTCCATCCATCAAACAATGTAAGTTATCAATTTTTCTGGCCCTCATATTTGGTGCATAACTATTTTGCGGCAATTAGGGAACAATTGGAGAAGACCAATCGTAAAAAACAATGGTGAATCACATTCGTTGGAATTCAAATCACATTTAAATCAACACCGTTAGATCTTTCTTTCGTGCCCTAATTCCTTTTAATCTATGCCCTCGATTGTGATTTGGGCACCCATTGACCTACTAAGCCGGTAACCAAGAGAATGGGGCCGATTGAGATCCACGACTTGAAACCCTTCAATAGGTAAGTTTTTAAGTTGTGACCTATAATCACAGGTCAACAAACTATCAAAACAAAAAAAACAACTATTTAGGTGACGACTTGACAAGATGTTGTTAGTTTTAGTGTTTAGGATAAAGACCTACAGTTTTAGAGTCTTTTTGACATCAAGGAACCTAGAAACATAAACCCTAAATCAATAAAAAGAAGACTTATTGACAATAGAGATATATGTAAAGTCCTTGCAGAGACAAAGTTAATTGTGTTTTCTCTTTTAGGTTCCATAGGTCTTCAAGGAAGCACTTAGGATGTAACATTAGGATTTAGAGTACTTAGAATTAAGGACCTTGACACTGCATGTTAAACCCTAAAAACATGAAATGAATAAGACACAATAACATCAGTAGGACATAAGCAAGGCTCTTACAGAGATAGAGAATCTTAAGAGCAAGTCTTTGCAACCTAAGTCAACCTCAAACATACAACTTAGGTTTTTAGGGTTTACAGCCTTCTTTCCTCTTTTTTAGAGTTTACAACCTTCTTTCCTTCTGACGAAACAACCTGATGAAGACACAACCTACTATAAAGAGGCACACCAAAACTTGTCTGAAGGTATATTTAAAGACACATCTGAACCACATCTGAAGGCACACCAAGACATCAATACAACTCATTGCATGAACATCAAAACCAAACTGATCCCATGTGATGAAGCATGACAAACTAAATCTGCAGTATCATATCAAATTATATCTGTAACATCATACCATGACCATGAAGATCCAACACCTGTAGCAACCAATGACATCTGCATTGCTTGTGATGACATGACACCATCTTGATAGACATGACATGATAATCAAACTCAACAATACCTCATCTTTGATCACCTTTGAACATCTTGCTACTCCTATCCTGAAGGCACTTGCTGCTCCTATCTTGAAGACATCCTGGGAAGGCATACTAAAGACACAAGACTAAGATCACATCACGTGACTAAGATCCTTAAAGAAATCATCATGTGAAGCACACCAAACCACACATCAAACCAATCAACTCATGTTGTGAATTGATAAACTTATCAACTTTGTGAAACATATCAATGTCCTGACAACAAATAAAGACCAAGACCATACCAACAACCCTAATGGTACCTTGTGGAGAAGCACAACAACTCAACACCTTTTTGACATCAATGACAAACAACTTCCATCAAATCTGACACCTCTAGCAATCACCATAGAACCTCTAACCATCTTGCATCTTGTATCAAAAAAGACTACCTGCACACCTGCATCTATTAGTTTTCTCACAGATAATAAATTTCATGCTAATTTAGGGATATGCAACACACCATTAATCCTCTTTATTCTACCATTAGGAAATCTGATTTTAACTTTACTATGACCAACAATATTTAAATGAGAATCATCACCCAAGTACACCTTACCTCCATCAAATTCTTCATATTCAGAAATCCAATCTCTATTAGGGGTCATATGGAAAGATGCACCTGAGTTAATTAACCATACATCATTACCTGCATGAGTGACCGAATCTATAATGAACACAACACCATCTTCCTTCTCGGACTTAGAATCAAAGTCAAATTTCTTCTTTTTCTTCTTCTTTTCTTCTTTACACTCCTTATGGAAGTGTCCAATCTTACCACAATTCCAACAATTATCTTTGGACTTTATAGGAGATTTGGATCTCCCCTTGGACTTAGATTTGTCATGCTTCTTTCTCTTCTTGCCTTTTTTTTAGGTCTTCCACGAACACTTAAGGCTTCTTTGGCACTAATGGATACCTTTCTCCTCGTTTCTTTGGAAAGAAAAGAACCCACGACATCTTCATCTTTCCAGATAATAGAAGTACTCTCAATCGCCATTACAAGAGAATCCCATGAATCAGGCAAAGAACAAAGCAGGATCTGACATCTCTCTTCCTCATCCATTTTTACACCAACTGATGCTGATTGAGCCACCAACATATTGAATGCTTCTAGGTGGTCTGAAATTCGTCCACCCTCTTCCATTATCAAGGAATAAAATTTCTTCCTCAAGAAAATCTTGTTCACTAAAGATTTGGCTTGATATATTTCACCGAGTTTCTTCCATAGTTTCTTTGCAGAGGGCTTTTCATGGACATTGATTAAAACAAAGTCTGTCAGGCACAATCTGATTAGACTCTTGGCTTTATAGTCTGTAATATCATATTCGGCAACCAAAGTAGCATCTGTGGGCCTTGAAACTTTCTCATCAATAGCATCCCACAGATGTCGATCAATTAACAAATCCTCCATCTTCAGCTTCCACATCTCAAAATTATTATAAGAAAATTTTTCTACCTCTATTCTCCCCGATGTGCTCTCCATCTGAAAAATCCCTATGCAACAAGATCGCAAAGTATCTTCTGCAGAAGCTCCCACTCAAAACTAGATTAGTTCAAAAACTTAACAACCCACAACTGAAACCAAAGGTGATCAAGATCTAATACCACTTGTAAGGAAGCTAAGGTAGCATAACAACTTCCTACACTAATGTTGAGGGGATAGATATGCATAAATTTTTAGATCTTTACAATAGTTACAAAAATAAACTCAAATAGCAATCTCACTATGGGGAAACCCTTTCAAGAGAAAAACCCCACACTCCAAAGCCGGCCAATATATTATTCAAGAATCAAGAAGATTACAATATACTTGCAAAGCAATATTTCACAAGAGTATAACCAACCACAAAGGCAACTCAACATCTATAAGACTCTTACACACAACCTCCATCTCAAGCTCCTGATATATAGGTGATACAATGCAGTAAACCGTTAATGGTAATTACAAAACCATGAGCCAAAAAAACCACCCAAAAGTGGCATCAAAATTATCTCCAATCAAAGATGCCTTCTGATGTGCCAAATCACACACCAACATGTGTAACTCTCCCCTTTACAGCTCTTTTAAGTGTCCAACACATTTTCACATTTCCCAAAAATAGGAGGTCCAACTTTTGGAGACCATAACTTTTGATTTGGGTGTCTGATTGATGAACCATTTGATGCATCGAAAATCTCGTGAAGAGATATATTAAGATACAAATAGCTTTTCTAGTTAAGACAACTTTTGGGGCATTTAAGAACATCTAAGTGCCTCAAATGTAAGTTCAAAGCTTTTTTAGGAGTCTCAAAAAATGGAAACTTTAATATCTTGCAATCTAGGTATGATCTTGAGTCGAAACTCACCCAAGATGTTTACTTGGCAGTTCCATGCCTTTTGGGAAATTTTTGTGTCCATCCAAGCTCAAATGTAGAGTTACTAAAAATAGTAAGTCCTGCCATTTTTAGCCCCTTTTGGAAACTTTGAAAGTTCTAAACCATTCTTCAAGATAAAGAGTATTCGAAAAGACCAAAATTGGGAAGAATAGAAACCTTTTGTATTTACAAGGTTGAGACACCTTTCCTAACAAAAATCTAACTGACACGTGTTGCCAAGAGGAGTACTACTGAGAGGGCATTATTATTCACACTTCTATGTACGTGATTAGGATTACATATCATCATGGAGTCCTAGTGCAATCTCATGCACATTTTTAGTGCTTATATATTTGCCCCAGGTCAAGGATGGTAGTCTACATGAAAGGTAGGTACCGTTCCCATAATAGGACATACCTATCATTGATTTGTCACAATTGTACCTACAAAGACTAGTATTAGTTGGAGATTTGAGATATTGATTATAAACAATAACATTGAAAATAAATGAACATACCATGAGTTGTGTCTCAAGTTCAACTAGTTGTCTGCTTCACCAATGGTGACCTGTAAGGATGTAAGCATGCAAAATGGGGCACAAAACACTACAAAAGTAAGAAATTACTCCTAAATGCATAATTGAAAACTAAACTACAAGAAAAGAAGAGAGAGAATTTGTGAAGAAGAGTTGATTCTTAACAGAATTGTGTGTGCGAGCAGTCGTGGAAAATCTTTCATCAAGGTGATGGCAACGAAGGCAACGAATCCTTCTTTCACTAAGAATTGATTATGAGTAGTGTGATTTTATACCTTAGGAACCCCAGTTTGAGTCTTATCAAATTTCTTGTAAATGATTCCATTTCTGTCCATTTCTTCTATCGAATTGTGTCTGTTTTATCGTTTATAGTGCAAATGTCTTTTCGTTTGTCGAAATCAGGTAGAATTTTTTTTTCTGTGAATTTTTAGCATGATGGGGCATGGGACAGGGTCACCATGGGTCAACTATTTTACTAGGGCAGGTGGATCGAGGTGACCCAGATGTTTCACTAGGGTCATCCAGGGAGATCGAGTCTAACAATAGGGTCACCCGGGGAGATTTTCCCTGCTAAAAGGGGTGACCTTGCCTATTTGATTTTGACTGCAATTTGATATTTTGTGATGTTTCTATGATTCCATTTTCACTAATCTTGATATTAATCTTGTCATTTTATTGCAATCTTGCGAAGAATATATGCCTTTTTTGTGATTTTCTAAGTTTTGATGAGACCTAACACGTGGTTCTATGTTCTTGATAGGATGGATTCATTCGATAGAATGCCAGCCGTGAGAAGAAATGGCTTTCAGATGCTTACAGGGCCCTCTCTTTAGGAGATCATGCTATTATGAAGAAAGTGGGGCTGGATAAGATATGTCATGTTCCAATTGTCAATGCTACCTCTCATATTTGTTGTGATATTCTGACTTATTGGGACACCGATAAGAACACTTTCATATTTCTACAGGTTTCGGGGAAGCGGACTATTACTCTTTATGATATTATCTCATCCTAGGAGTTCCTATGAGGGGACAACTACTTGTTCTTCCTGAGAGTGACTCGCTTGCTAAGAAGCAATCGTGGGCTTCTATTATGGGAGTATCTTACTCTGAGATGCAGACAGGGATCCAACTCACTTCAATTCCTTGACTTCCTATTTCTCCTTTGAGGAAGTACCTCATTGGTATAATTGCTTCAAATTTGTTAGGAGATAAGGTCTAACATCTAGACTTAGATGGTGTTGGGCACCAATCATTGAATGCATGGAGAGCGGTACTATGTTCGCATGGGGCGTTGACATCTTAGCTATGGTCTACCAAGGTTTCTATTTTATTGCACATCAATGGGCTCTTACTTTTAGTCACCCCTCCTTGATCATGACATGGATTTATGAGCACATTCAACCATTCCAGAGGGAGATTCCGCTTTCTGATCCTAGACTTCTGAGAGCTACATGATGGGGTCATCTTGGTCATTTTTATGCTAGCTTACTTGTAGTGGCCACTTTAACTAACGTCGACATGATTTTTGATCCCTATTTTAATATGGAGGGTGCATAGCCTGGTGACACACATATTAGAGTATTATGTAGGAGTGTGATTCAACATTCAAATCAAAATGCTTTTGTTAAGCTATATCACATTGAGTGAGTCATATAGTAGTTAGGTGATGACTTTCCAGAGGACTTGCCCCCAATTCTTGTTTACTATAGGACTATTCAGGAGATGGGAAATTCTAAGTAGTGGACAATCACATGGACTCCATTGATCCCTAGAGTCCCAATCACTAGACACGTTCGTACACCTGATAGCTCAGGTTCCAGTCGTAGGGGAAGGAGAGGGTCTGATCCATGCAGATTGATTGCTCTTGATGATTTTGATTCTTCCAATGAGGATTATGATCCAAAGGGAGAGGATCAAGATTAGGTTAGCAAAGGAGAAAATAGGGAGATTCCTCTTGAGGAAGAGGCTACCATACCACCTGTTTGTGATCATGCACTAGATGACCCCTCCTAGGAGGAGGGTGACCCTTGTAAGTACCCTTTCTTTTGCTCTAGTTTGTCATTTTTACACTCTTGGGTTGTTTGTCTAACTCTTTTCTTCCTTTCTTCTCTTTCCTTTAGGTACTGCTACAGGGTGGAGGGAACTCTTTCATGATTCCAACTTAGATATTTTGGTTCTAGCCATGGGCCATTCTCACAAGTCTCTAATTGTTAATGCCCATCTTCCTTCTCAGGCTGGCTGTCACAGACATTCTTACACCTACATACTATTCCAGTTAGGAGATTACTTCTTTATGTAGTCAGATCAGGGAACTTAGAGTCCAGAATGATGTCCTTCGAGAGATGACAAGTCTTGGAATTAATAGACATGCTTCATGAGTTGACACAACATGTCCTTCACATGTTCCTAGTAGAGTTCTCTCTCTTTCTTATAGGACCCACAAGGTTTCTAATGATACTAGTCATAGGAGACCTAGGAGTTAGATCCTCAGTGGCTCTATTGGTCAAAATCATTCTTGAGGTTCATCTAGGTTTTGCTTACTTTTATTTTCCCCCCTTACATGGGGAGACATAGAGCATTTTGTCCTTGTCTCTACTCTTTACTTTGTATCAGCTTTGTACTAGAACTCTTGGAACTCTCTTTATGATCATGATCATCTATATCTTTTGTGCTCATTGGTGATTCAGAAACTTTGGGATTATGATCTCTAAGACTTTAGACGAATGCAATATGCTTATGATATATATTTGGTCCTTTTTAGAATAATAGGAATGCGATGTGATGCATGAAATGAAGGGATACAAAAAGGAATGCAACACACTTTAAACCTATGGAATGTCATGAGTTATGACATAGACTTATTGCTTTTCATTTTTTTTATTTTTTGTATGATGAATACATGATGGAACAAATAATGTGACAACTCTTTAGTAGGATTTTTGATTCAGGGGATTGCAAATTATCTTGGTATAGGAGATTTATTTAACTTTGCAATATATGATTTAGGAATTAAGTGGGAATGGGGGGAAGATGGAATGTTTCTAAATTTTATGCTTTGCTAAAGGTTGAACACTAATCCTTTTCTAGAAAAAACATATTGAAAAGCTTTCAACTTAGATAAACATAAAATTTTATTAGTTCTTGATAGACTTAGATTGAAGATGGCCAACAATATGCATTTGGGGTAAAGGAAAAAGCTTTAGAGTAGATGGCCCTAAAGATAGATAGACTCCTAGTATTGCTCAATTAGTGCATGTGTGTACTTAGTACCTCAGTTTCTTTGGTAGATTGTCACTCTCATAGCTTCGAGCTTAGATTTATCTCCACTTGAGAGTACGTACAATTGGCAATCTTCTCTCTTTTTACTCTTTTTTGTATCTGTCTTTTTTTGTATTTTGCAATATCTCACTTGAATCTCTCATATTTTTTTGTGATATTTTTGATGCTTTTTAATGGGACACATTGAAACTTTATTAATACTTTGGATATTCATCTGCTCATAATCTCACTTTTCTCACACTCTTATTTTTTGGTCACTCTTCTTTCATTCACTCATATTTTAGATTGCTTCTTTCGGGATTATGATCTTCCTGACGTTTTTGGCCAAGAGAGATAAGGGGTTGAGTGCCACCAAAATTTTTTACTATCCTGTCGAACTTCCCTTCTACTAAGAATAAATGGGGGAGGTCTACTTGCAAGCTTGTATTGAGTACTATAGGTTTGAAGACCGACCTTGTTTAGACTTAACAACATGGATTTCTAAGACTGGGATCATTGTAGAGCTAAAAGATAGGCATTGATTAGAATCATTAGGGAATGTGAATAGGGGAATGATGAATGGTGATTGTGAATTTAAGGCACCTTAAAAGCTAAGAGGATCAACCTACACCTAATTAATTTTAGACTCCTTACTGAAACGATAATCCAACAAGAGCATGTCACTCACAAAGATGTAGAATGAAACAAAATGAAACAAAAATGCATGAAAGATTTGATTTTTTTTAAATATTTTTTTAGATTTTAGGAATATTTGATTTTTTTGGTATTTTTTATGTTTTATTTTTTATTTTTTATTTTTAGACATAATATTTCTTAAGGTGAAAGGTGTTGACCATCTCACCAAATTCTTCACCTTCCATCATGCACAAAAGATAAGCACCTTTTCCGACGTCTTCTTTGACCATATATGGACCTATCCCTTTGAGTCTAAATTTACATCCTTTTCTAGCTCTTTTGTCAATCAAGTTGTTGATTCTAAGTCCCACTTGGAAGGATCTTGGTACTCCTTTCTTATTGTATTGTTTCCTGATCTATGCGAGGTAAGAATCATGCCTTTGTACTTCCCTTAATCATTTCTCATCTATCATTTCTACTTCAACTAACCTCACTGCACAATACTCTTCATTGTCTAACAAGCCTTGTAAGGACACCCTTAAGCTTGGAAATTCAACTTCTAATGGTAATATTGCTTCTGATCCAAAAGTGAGGGCATAAGGTGTTGTTTTGATTAGAGTACACACACTTGTTCTATAGGCCCATAGAGCTGGGTATAATTGCAAATGCTAATCTCTCTTAGAGTCATTCATGATCTTTACTAAGATGGCTTTGAGTTTTTTTGTTTGTTGCCTCGGCTTGACCATTTCCTTATGGGTAATATACCGATGTTGAGTTGTGATTAATGTGGAATATTTCACATAACTCTCAAACTTATGGATTTTTGAATGATGAGTCATTTTACTTGAGGGATTTCAAACCTACATATGATTTGATTTAATATGAACTTCACAATTATTGTTCCTGACATAGTGGTTAAAGACATTGCTTCCATTCATTTGGTAAAATATTCAGTTGTCATGATGATGTATAAATGTCTGTAAGTGGAAGGTAGGGAAATCTTTCCCACTTGATCCAATCCCCATGTGGAAAAGGGCCAAGGAGCGACAATGGGATGCAAATATCTCATTGGTGTATGATGCACATGTGCATAAATTTGACATTTTGGACAAGTCTTAATAAATTTAATTGCATCCCCTTCTAAGCAAGGCCAAAAGTAACCTAGCCGATGTATCTTCCTTACGGTGGCATGCCCACTGAAGTGTCCTCCATAGATTCCACTGTGACAGTCCTCTAAGGTATTATGTGCCTCCTCTTTATCTACACATCGAAGAAAAACTCCATCCAAAGCTCTTCGGTATAACACATCATCAATGAGCACATATATTGTAGTAAGGACATGCAAGCATGTTTTCCCTAAAGGTGTCATGTTTTTAGGGTATGTTTTGTTTGCTAAATAATTCACAATGTCTCTATACGAGTATGAGGAAGTCTACTTTTTGAGGTCGATTGCATAAATTTCTTCATCTAGGAATTCCTCATTTATCAATTCTTCTAAAGGAACCAGGTTCTATTCTAACCAATCCCCTATTATATGTGGCTTAATGGATTTCTGATTGACATATGTTAACTCAAATTCACTCAATAATGTCAAGAATCTTCCTATCCTTCTAGACAACATAGGTTGGCTCAAGAAGGTTCTTAGTTGTTCTGATCGTATTATGACTCTAGTCTCTTGATTCAACATATAATGTTGTAATCTCCTAGTAGCAAACACTATAGACAAACACTCCTTCTCAGCCTAGGTATAGTTTTTCTCAAATTACAATAATGTGAACAACTAATGAAGTATATCTCTCTTTCCCTCCCATCATCATCCTCTTGAGCCAACATGCAGGCTATTGAGATATATGTGGCTCTAAAATAAAGGATGAAGGGCTTGTCGTGTCTGGGTGGCATAAGTGTTGGAGGGGGATAATAAGAACCTCTTTACTTGTTCAAAGGCATTTTGACAATCCACTATCCAAGTTATCACATCTTGTTTCTTCAACAACTGATTGATGGGGTGGAGTTTAAAGGTCATGTATGGTACATAAAATGTCTTATTGCATGTAATTGTCCCAAGAATGTTTTTACTGCAATTTTGTTAGTTGGGGGAGTGGCATTTAACACTACTTTTACCTTAGCAGGGTCTACATCTATCCCTATTCGCAAAAGTATAAAATCTAAGAGTTTTCATGTTGTTACTCCAAAAACACACTTTTTTCTAGATTTAATCTCACTTTGTACTATCATAATCTAGTAAAAATCTTACGAAGATCTTCCACATGCATCGATCTTTGTTTAGATTTGGCGAGTAATTCATCAACATATGTTTCTACCATTTTATGGATAAGATCATGGAAGATATGAGTCATGGCTCTTTAATTGGTTGCTCCTACATTTTTCAATCCAAAAGGCATGAATATGTAACAAAAGGTTCTCCAAGGCATGGTAAAAGTCATCTTATTTTGGTTAACCTCTGCAATTTTGATTTGATTATACCCTGAAAACCAATCCATGAGGGAAGTTATTTCGTATTCGGTGGTTGAATCACTAATTTGATCAATAGATGGTAATGGGAAATCTCTTTAGGACATGCTTGGTTGATATCTCTAAAATCAAGACATTCAAAATTTTCCATTCTTCTTTAACATTGAGACGATGTTGTATACCCAATTTGAATAATCCACAGGTTTGATAAATCCCACATTCAACAATTTCTTTAATTCTTCTTTCACCATTTCCACTTCTTGGGGCTTTATGGGCTTAAATTTTTGTTTTATGGGTTTCGCGTTTGGCTTTGTTGCTAGATTACACACCACGACTTTTGGGTCTAGCCTAGACATGTCTGCATATGTCTGAGCAAAAACATTAGAGAATGAAATGAGAAATTTAGTGTATTCCTCCAATTCTTCATCATTTAATCCTACTCCCAATTTCAACATCCTTGGTTTTTCAGGGGTTCCTATGTTGAGATCAATCATATCGCCAGTCAATGAAGGGTGTCCTTCAAACTTCTGAGGTGCTGGTGGCAATTCTAAGTTTTTATCTACTTGTAAGGGTTTCTAAGTTATATCTAAAGTAATCATCAAGATGGGGAAGAAGTATGTATCCTTTCTTATGGTAGACTTTCGAGAGGCCATCATAGGCATGTAGGTACTCTAGGATGGCCTCATCATTCTTGGTGTAGTCTCTAATTGGTATCTCTATTTTATCCATTGTATAACTTAGGATACTGGGTAATTCCTCACTTTCTAACAATGGCCACCTCATATCAATATAATGAATTTAGAGTTCTGCAATTGGGATTGAAGTGTGAAAATAGTTCATGATGTGGCCATTGAATCAACCACTTGATTCTCTTCTCTTGGTATGGATTTTATGGTAAAGAAGTCAAAGAATTGGATTAATTTTTAGATAGTGTCTTTGTATGGGCGAAGTCATTTTGATTTGGTCTCATAATTTTCCATGACCTGATTGATTACTAATTGTGAGTCCCTGAAAGTAGAGAAACTCTTAACCTCCATTCTCATGGCTAACATGACTCCTAGCGAGAGAGATTCATATTCAGTAATATTTGTACATAAAAAATCTAGCCTAAATGCAAAGGGGAGAAATTTTTCTATGCGGGAAGTAAGTACTACTCCTATCCCCACTCCTAACTTGCAACCAACTCCATCAAAATTAAGGGTCCATAGATCTTTCACACTTTGTGACCTTGACGTCTCCCCAAATTTGTATGTTGATTTTCGCTTTTCCTCCTCTTCTCCTTCAATGATTTATACCATCCCTATTGAGAAGCTTTTGGCATCATGATCACTAATGCAAGGGATGTCTACTAAGTTGAATGGTGCATACAATTTTATGGTGTGAGGATCAAAAGGGAATTCTTTGATCAAACCCAAGTTTTGGTATGAAATGTCTTAGATGTTTGCTACATCTTGGGATATTTTTTCTTCCTTATAGCCTTTGTGCCTATGCCAATTTTCTTTCCTTTTCCTCTTGTTCTACTCTATAAACACTAAAGGGATCAGGATCTGCATTGATGACATAAGTTTTTCCCATATAATGGAAATGGAGTTCTTGGAATAGCGTGGATGCTACAAATTTCATTTCATGAACCAAACATCTTCGAGAATAATATTATAACTAGTTTCTTTATCGATCACATAGAATTCCATCGAAAGAGTCTTGGGTCCTAGAGTGAGTGGCAAGCACACTTTCCCTATGGTTTGGATGTCTTGACTGTAGTAAACCCTGAGGATGGTAGTATTTTACTTCATGTTTGTTTTTTCATACCCCATCCTTTGAAGGAGGGAGAATGGTATGATGTTTATTGTTGACCCTTCATCTATGACCACTCGCTTGATGGTAATTTCATTGACTTGTACTTGTATGTAGAGGGGTAAATCTTTGTTCTAATTTTTGCCATTTTGTAAGAGTTTTTTGACATCGAAGGTGAAAGTAGCAGGCTTCTCTTGTGTTGACCATCCTACTTCCAACACATCTAAGAATGTCTTGCGACATGAGGGAGAGGTTTTGAGCAAATTTACTATTTGCGAGAAAATGTTTTTAGTTTGATCCCTTGTTCGACATCTTGGATCACAAAGACTTATTGATTTAATCTAATATGGTTAAAAGTTCCTTAGACAAGAGTGCTTTTGTTATTTTGTGAGTCTTTATCTCTTTGTTGATATTGCAAAAAATCCATTCATTTTTGTTGTTGTTCAGTGGTGAGTTTTGAGATGGCTTTTACTATATCCATAACATGTTTTTGTATCATGCCCTTTTGTTCCATGGAATAGGCAATAAGTGTTGTGATCATAAGAAGAGTGACCTAGTCCCTGATATCCCTTTTGGAATCTCTGATGTTGTTTCTCATTGCTTGATAAGTTTCTAATTATATTAATGTCTTTATCTATTTAGATTTTCAAAGGGTCTTTTCTAGAGTCTTTGGAGTTTTCAAGCTTTCCATTGGCATTGCAAACTTTCCATCTGCTATCAATGGTTGCTTGATCAATCTGTAAAGCACTTTCTAAAGCTTCTTCATATGATTTATATGGAAACTTTTGCACCTCCTCTTGTGTATCCCTATTGAGGGCATGCATGAAGAGGTTGCATAATTCATGATGATCCATGCTTGGGGCACTTATGGAAGAGTGTACATGTCTCCACCTTATGACAAAGTGTGCCACTGATTTGTTTGATTATTGTTTCATGGTTAGGAACTCACAAATCCCTATTTTAAAGAGTTTTTTTATGTTGAAATCCATGACAAACTCTCCTATAAGTTGTCGAAATGAGTGAATAGTGTTAGAATTAAGGTGTCATCAACCTTGTAAATCCTATGTAATTAATTAGGGATGAAGTATTCACCAAGTAGCGATCTTGTTTCAACCACATGTTTGATCCCATTACTCAATAGATGTAGGTTATCTTGGGGGTTGTAGGGGGGTATCCCCTGAAACCACATTTTTTATATAAATTACCATTATAAATTTAGATCGTTCATCATTAGGTCACAGATTTAATGGTGGAGATTTTGTTGGTTTGCCTTACCCTAGAAGGCAACCCGTTTTATAAGGATATTGTATTATGGCTATGTATGAGAGTATTACAGGCGCTGCTGCATTGAAGACAAGAGAGGAGATTGATAGTGTTGTATTGTAAACTCTATTTGAAGTTAATACAAATTGGTGCATCTTTTCTTGTGTGGAGGTTTTTCTTGAAAGGGTTTCTCCATGTAAACACTATGTTATGTGGTTGATCTTCTGTTCTACTATTTCTTTGTGTTGATTTCATACTATCTCCATTTTAGTTCTGCACTAGATTTTTTGTTACAGTTGTAATCAAATTTCCACTCTATAGTTGTTCACCTTCATTTCTAACAAATAGAAGCTTCAAGAAGGTGATAGTACCAATCCAAGGAAATCTCTTCTAACATCTTTGGAAAAAATTTGGTGACAACCCCATCCCAAGGGAGGAGTTCCCTTACTACCATAGTGTAAGTCTTTATATGAGATTTAGGATCTCCTTCTCCCTTGTACTTTGGTAATTCAGGAAGGGGACGTGGCAACATTACGTTTCTTATAGCGTGGTCAAGCGTCTCTTTCAAGTACTCAAGGTACATTCATACAAAAGCACTTTGTGATTGTGGGGTTGATAACATTAGCCCCATAAGTGGATTTTGATATCTAAGCACTATAATTTGATTTGTTTGAATGTTTTTCTGATTTTACATAGCTTGATTCCCATTTGGGAAAATATCATTGCTCCCATTTCATGAGTAGAATTTTAAGGGGATTCTAAGATGCCCCCTAGTCTTGCTCTACTTTGTTGTTGTCATGAGACCCTACTCTCTTGTCTTGAATAGACCATTCTTCTTCAAGAGTCCTAATTCTCTAGACTAGTGTTGCAATAAGATCGGTAGATGTTGCACCTCTTTGTGTCTCATCATTTCTTGGAGTTTCACCTCATGTTTTTTCCATTTGTTCTTGTTGTTCCTCTGGAAGAGTGACTCACAAAGCCTCTTGAGCATCCTTGTCTTCTTACAAATGTCTCTCCAAGAGTCTTACCTCATCATCTAGATGGGTATTTTGATTACTGGTCTATTTGATGAATCTCCGATCTCACTTGTACCCTTCATGCTCTAGGTTGAATTGTTGAATTTTGTTCCCATGCAGGGTTGTTGAATGTTAACAAACACCTAGGTTCCCTTTTGTCACCTTCATAATATGAGTCTTCATAATCATAGCAGTTTGAGATGGGTGCCATTGGATCAAGAGGTGCATACCTATCGAAAGAGGGAGTTTCAGGCTCCCATGAAGGGAGATTCCCTAGGTGTAGTTCTAGTTTTGACATATTCAGGGGTGTCATGGACAACTCGGAATAAATGGAATGAATGAAACAAAATATAGCAAAGAAGATAGATGAAATCAACATGAAAATGACAATGAATGTGAAAGTGATCATGAATGGAAATGTGAAAATGATGCATAAAGTGAATTTGGATCATTTAACGAAAGTGATGATAAATGATTTTTTTTTTAAGTTTAAATGGGAATAACTCATCCTAGAAGGATATGTAGTTCATGTTAGGTTCACCAAAATATGTACTCTTTGAAATGTGACACGGGCACAACTATGGATGAGTTAGCTCTGATGTAGCACATTGACCCTCTCCTTAATTATGGCAAACCTCCAAGTCACTCTTGCTCTCGTGGAAAAAGATAATCGATCGAGGGTGAGACTCAGGGGTTGTCCTATTCACTTAGGAGTAGGACCCCATGAAGAGTGGTCAGCCTGATCAGGGGTCTATTGTTGTTTTGGATTTGTCTTGTTCTTTCTATGGAAGTTGTGATTGAGATGACTATATGACTCAAAGTGTCACTTGTGGTTCTTGTCCTATTGGGGTTTCTGAGATTCCAACACCTAGATGGATCTTGATTTTCTTTGTTTATGTCTCTAGCATGTTGTAGTCTAGCTTCGAATGTGTGTATGTGTTGTTGATTTTCTTGATATTGTTCTATGACCCAAATGAAGTGTTGTTCTTGCGTGAGTTGTGATCTAGGGTGTAATTCCTCTAGTTCTTCTAGAACTTCCTTAACCCACTCTCCTCTGAGTCCTAGGCACATTCACTTGTTATTCTAAGAGAGTTGGTGTGTGTTGAATTGCTTTGACCAAGGTTGACCTAGGGTTTAGAGTTGACCTAGGTTTGAATTTTGATTTCTTTGAATGTTTACCTTATGATGTTATCAAGGGTTTGTCTCTAAAGTGAATGTAACTACCTATTACCTAATGATGAGATTAAGGGTTTGAATGTTTTGGGGTTTCCTAATATTTTTGGGTTTTTTGTGTATTTGTGTATGAAATGCAACTATATGATATGAAAACTATTTTTCTGTATTTTATTGAATTAAAACTTATAATGAAATAATTATCTAAGAAATTGAAATATGAATGCAAACTAGTATGCGATTTACCTAATGCAATTATACTATGTTTTTGGTATTTTGTTGGAGAGATTTTTGTACCAATCTAGAATTGAAAACACAAAATAAAGAATCTAATATATGATTGCAATTTATACTATTCAAGCAAACTAATCTAATCAATTCAAAATGAACCTATCAAGAAAATTGCAACATAGAATTACCATTCCTAAGATCAAATTGTGAACTAATTGTCTAGAAAGCATAAAAAGAACCTAGATCATGAAAGACACATGCGCCTCTACACTACCCTCAGGAATCCTTTTGTATGGAACTCTCCTCATCCTCTTGGTGGCAAGTGGGAAGGGAAAGCAAAAGAATGAGATTTTGAAAAGCTTTGAATTGAGCTCAATGTGAGCTAAGAGCACTATGGCTTGAGAATCAGAGAGTGTAACAATTCTATGAAGCCTTTGAAGGCTTTGGAAAAATAACAACAATAAATAAAAGGTACCTATGTCTTGCAACACGCATATGCATGCTAATTGGAGAGCAAAAGCTAAGCAAAATATGGATTGAAATAATGAATTTGCCTCCTATAATTCTTGGAGGAGGGAGGAATTTATAGGTTGAGAGAGCACATGAAGGGTGGGGATGATTGAGGAGTTAACTCCCTTAATTGGAGAGTTAACTTGCTTGATTGATTAGAAGACTGAGTAGAATATAGAGTGAATAGGCCTTGAAATATTATCACCTAGGAATAAATAGGAATTAGCATGAGAGGAAGAAGAGTTAGAAAAAATAGATTGGGCTAAATTTGCATAATTAAATGTGTTGAATGAGTTAATTATGCCTCCTCTATGTTTAGCTCGAAATTGCATGCAAACTAGGTGAAAATGAAGTCTTTTTGGGCTCAAATCAAAGGAGAAACTAGCCTTTAAAATCTGCAAGGGTCACCCAAGGGTTGCCCCTTTCACTAGGTCAAGTCACCTCGGGTGACCCACAAAGGGTGACACCTAGGTGAAGACAAACCGTTGTGTATGCCTGATGAAAGTCTGAAAGGTGGATTTGGCATCTAAAACAGGTGGTAGGATGAACTCAAGCAGGGTCTCCCGAGGAGATTTGGTCATTAATAGGGGTGATCCAAAGAGGAGGAAAGTTGGGTAGCAACTAAGACATGGGTTTGGTCTATTAGGTTGTCTAGAGGTTTTCCAGGGTCAAAGACCTTTAGAATGTGGTTTCAAAATGTGGAATTTGAAAGTAAGCTAGGTGTGTGGAAATCGTTTCCTACACTAATCTAATGAGGGGAGGCGAGTGCAAATTTAATTTTATCTTTACAGTTACAACTTATGTTAACCCACTAATAGAGATATTGCAGCAAACACATACACAAGAATGTAAGACATAAGAAGAGAGACACAAGATATACGTGGGGAAAACCCCTTCGGGTGAAAAACCCCACACTCCAAAACACAACTCAAATGTATTCCATAAACAATGAAGGTTACAATATAGTTACAGAGCCAATGCTCTTGCAAGAGTCTTCGACACTTGTATCTATAGATGATCCGACAGCATAAAAGTACTTGTCAATCACATAATGCATCACCTCTCCAAAGCACCTGTTTATAAAGAAAATACAAGGCAAAAATGGCTCCACATTGGGATGGGTGTCCAACATGGCCTCATGGCCCAAAAACCACACCTATAGACACTTGTCCAACACTGTAGGATGTCCCTAACACTTGTCAAGTCACACCATCCTAAGGAGGTCTCCTATTTCCAAAATGGGCTATGACAGATGCTCTTATGACTCTTACAACCGTCATAGAATCTATCATAGTTGTCATAACTTACAACTGTAAGAGAATCTTTCATACATAGACTATAAATAGAATATTCTCTTACAAAATGTCATATCCCACCTTGGGGCACCCAAAGATGCCTTTTTCAAAGATGCTTCTCGACACACGTCCATACCTGTCATAGGATCTTCTATTTCTGACTCTTACATGTCATAACTTTGTCATAGGAATCTATCATGACCGTTTCGGTCAATATTCCCTTACACACATTCCAAGATGCCGACACATGGTAAAATATTCCTACCACTAACTGGGATGCCTATCTCCTCATGTGAGGACAAAAATTACATGTGATCATATGCCATGTAGGATGACACATCACCGTGCCAACTCCCACAAGATGGCAACATAGGATTTACATCCTAACTATACAATAGGCAATAAATAAATAAATACAATGAAATAATACAAGGAATTACCAAGGTTGAGACACCTTAATTCCCAAAATTCTCCCACTTCTCAAACACCTTGTAAGAGCCAATAGAATTAACAGGATTTAACTGCTATAGGCCGAGAGGCCCATAGACTCCGAACACCATATGAACTTCTCTGTGCCCATTGGTTTCATCAATGCATCTGCAACATTCTTCAAAGTATCTACCTTCTCCAAATTTACCTTCCCATCCTCTACCATGTCTCATACGAAGTGAAACTATACATCAATACGCTTTGTTCTGGAATGGAAAGTAGGATTCTTCGCAAGGCAAATCACACTCTAACTATCACAACAAATTGTAATCTGTCCTGCATCAACACCAATATCTGAACACAATCTCTTAAGCCAAATGGATTCCTTGCAAGCATGAGTTACTGCCATGTACTCAGCTTTCATCATGGACAAAGCAACCATAGGTTTTCGCTTACTCATCCAACTAATTGCACCACCAAACATAGTGAACACAGGCACTGATGGATCTCCTACTATCAATGTCACCTGCCCAATCAAAATCCACAAATCTACGAATACAAATTGAATGCAGAGGTCCTGTAACATTACCATGATAGCATATGGAATACTCAGAAGTACCCCTAAAATATCTGAACACTCACTTAATTGCATCCCAATGTACCCGTCCAGGATTAGCCATAAATTAACTAAGGACTCCCACTACTTGGGCAATGTCTGGTCTTGTGCAAACCATAGCATACATCAAACTGCCAACAACACTAGAATAAGGTACTCTACTCATGCCCTCCACCTCACTAGGAGATTTTGGATAAATCATTAATAGACAACTTTGTCTCCAATGAAATAGGAACACACACTGGTCTACAATCTGCCATGCTGAACCTATCCAACACGGTCTTCACATACTTACTCTGGCTTAACCAAAGTTTTCTATTAGCTCTATCTCTTCTAATTTCCATTCCCAGAATGTACCTGGCTGCTCCAATATTTTCCATCTCAAACTGTGCTGACAACTGAGACTTCAAATCAGAAATCATATTCTTACCATTCCCAATCAACAACATATCATCAATATACAAAGCAATAATTAGAATGCGATCATTGTCAAATTTGTAATACACACAATGATTTGATTTCAATCTTCGATATCCAATTGACAACACAAAGGCATCAAACTTGAAGTACCACATCCTAGGAGACTACTTCAAACCATACAAAGATTTCTTTAACTTGTAAACCAAATTTTCTTTACCTTTCTCTATGTAATGCTCTGGCTATGACATGTAAATCTCTTCCTCCAAATCACCATGAAGGAAAGTTGTCTTCACATCCATCTATTCTACCTCTAAGTCATAAGCAGCTGCAAGAGATAACAAGAACTGAATGGATGTCAACTTTGCAACGGAAGAGAAAATTTCACCATAATCAATTCCCTCCACTTGTGAATACCCCTTCGTAACCAATCTAGC
This sequence comes from Cunninghamia lanceolata, assembly GCA_027924645.1. Classification (NCBI taxonomy): domain Eukaryota; kingdom Viridiplantae; phylum Streptophyta; class Pinopsida; order Cupressales; family Cupressaceae; genus Cunninghamia; species Cunninghamia lanceolata. Next base: position 9,780,526 of record BSBN01000134.1, read on the forward strand.
CTTGTACTTTTCAACACTGCCATCTACACCAAATTTCTTCTTGAACACCCATTTGCATCCAATGGGTTTCCATCCTTCAGGAAAAGGCACCAAGTCCCATGTTTTATTCTTCTCCAAAGAAGCCATCTCATCTTCCATGGCCTCGTTCCAGGAACCTACATCTTTCATGCCCATAGTCTCTTTCACAGTTCTAGGCTCATCAGTGTTAGTAAGTAAAGCAAAAGCACAACTAGAATCAAGTAATGAATAACCAAACCTATCAGGTTGCTTTCTTGTTCGTGTAGACCTCCTCAATGGCTAAGGTTGAGGTTTTGCTTCTTCTTCTGAGCCTTCAGAGCTGCTAGAGCTCTCCTCATCATCAAGTCTCACAGGGTCTGTTTGTTCAGTCTTCTCAGGGGTAGAAGGAAACTAAACTGCATCCTCTTTCTTTTCTGTCTGTTCTGGCTATAGAACAACAGAAGAAGGTATTAGCTTTCTAAAGATAACACTTTTGCTATACAACACTTTTTCAGCCACATGATCCTAAAGCTTGTATCCTTTCACACCGACACCATAGCCAATGAAAATACACTTAACAACCTTGTTCTCCAATTTAGACTGTTTCTCCCTAGGCACATGTGCATATGCCTCACAACCAAAAATATGAAGATGTCTAACTGAAAGCTTCTTACCAGACCACACCTCCATAGGTGTCTTACCAACAAGAGCTGATGTAGGAGACCTATTTACCAAGTAGCAAGCAGTGGCTATAGCTTCAGCCCAAAACTTTTGTTCAAGGCTTGCTCCACTAAGTATGCTCCTAGCCTTCTGATCTTTGAGGTCCCAATCAGCTTGTGACATTGCTGTAGGTTTTACACTGGGTATAGTTTCCCATAGGTCACGGTCAACAAGTAGGTCTTCCATCTTGAGTTTCCACAACTCAAAATCAGTGCCATTAAATTTCTCCACCTCTAATCTTTTGGATGAGGTTGCCATCTCCTTCTTGCAACAAGATACAGAATACTCTGCACAAACTCGCACTCAACCTAAGATTAGCTCAAAAAACCCCTACCCAACAGCTAGAACCAAAACTGGCTAGGCGCTGATACCAACTGAAAGGAAGCTAGGTGTAGGGAAATCGCTTCCTACACTAATCTAATGAGAGGAGGTGAGTGCAAATTCAATTTTATCTTTACAGTTACACATTATGTTAACCCACTAACAAAGATATTGCAGCAAACACATACACAATAATGTAAGATAGAAGTAGAGAGACACAAGATATACGTGGGGAAAACCCTTTCGGGTGAAAAACACCACACTCCAAAACACAGCTCAAATGTATTCCATAAACAATGAAGGTTACAATATAGTTACATAGCCAATGCTCTTACAGGAGTCTTCGACACTCGTATCTAGAGATGATCTAGCAGCATAACAATGTTGCAAATATGTGACTAAGTGGTGTTGTCATTGATGTCAACATATCCTTGTTTCCATTGGTGTCAACTGTATCCTATTTTGCTGCCTATATAGAAGACCGGATTGTTGAGGATATTGAGAAAATTAATGGAGATCAATGTATGTGGACCATATGGCTATGTAGAGGTTTGTTTGAAGAAGCTACAGTTAAGATTTGAGAGGTTCACATTAAGATCTGAAGAAGTTATGGCCATCTAAATAAAACTGGTTCCTACATTATTCAGGAGAGACAGAGTGATAGGAAAGAGGTCTGAATTGCTCTGGTAGTGTAAAATGATGATCTGTGAATCTAAAGACATGTTTGGGAAGTTAGTGTGCATCATCCATTCAAGCAGTTCATGGTTTGGAGGTCTACAAGCAATCTTTCTAGTGTGACAGTTATAACAGACAGTGTTCGTAAGGTTACCAGATGAAGATGCAAGTGATTCTGATGATTTGGAGGAGTACAGATGTTTCTGTTGAATTCAATCTGCTTGTGGAGATCTCTAGATCATGTAGCTATTGTGTTGGAGGTCCGCATTGAAGTTTGATCTCATTATTGAAGATTTTCCTTTTTGGTGTTGATGTTCTTTCTTGTCTGGCCGACCGGATGATCCTAATGTGTTGCGGATGATCTAAGAGCATTCTATGGAGCATAGTATGTTTATTGAGGAAATATTCAAGTCTCAGTTGTGATTGGCCGATAGTGCTTTGATCCGCGTCAAGTTTAGCCGACCTTGTTGTTCATTCCAAGGTTGATGAAGCGTATAAATACTTGTTGAAGAGTTGTTGAAAATCATTCTTGAGTGAAATGAGTTAAAATCTAAATAAAGGATTAGAAGCAGAGTAGAGAAGAAAAGGAGTGAGAGCAGTATGGAGTGAAGAGTCAGTGAAGAAGAATTTGGAGATAGAAGCAGAAGTTTTATGAGCATTCAATGAAACTGAATTAGGCATGTGTGATGGGTGAAATGTGGGATTAATAAAATCAATAACAAACCCAATACATCAATGAAATATGAAGAAAAAGGGATTTAGAATAACAAATAGAAATACTTACAACCTTTACCTTATGCCTTCCATTGCTTGCCTTTTCTTTCTTGATCTTGATGGAGATGAAATGGCCCTCAGGAAGCTTGCTTCCTCGCTTCGATTCCTCAAGATGACAAGAAGAAGTTGTCTCTAATACTTTGTGTGATTAAAGATGAGATTCAACACACTAATGAAATGGATGATAATGAAGTGCTATGGAGATGGGTGCCAATGGTGCGCTATGGTTTCTGCAGTATAAGTTTACTCGAAGATGGATTTTTTTGTGAAGAAGAAGAGGGTTGTATTTATAGATTTGTGTAGAAGAGGATCAATGGTTGAGAAGAAATAAGAAGATCAATGGAGGAAAATGGTTGAGGAACATGCAAAAAATAGAAGAAGGACATGTGTCATTCAAAAAGAAGCTTTGTTGAGTTAACTGCTTTCTTGATGAGGATGAGTTTTTATTTTTCTTAACTTAGAATATATTTTTCTAATTTAAAAACAAAGTTGCTTTAAAGTTTCTTTAACTTAGCTTTTGCTTTTGTATGACAAGAAGAATTTATATTTAGAAGATATTGAAGATTTTCTAGAAGATAAGAAAGCATAATTAAATAAATAAATTTATTCAATTACTTGTGGATAATTTGGGAGGAATAAATAAAATATTTAATATATTTTATTTTTGGAGAATTTAATTTAAATAAATTTGCATTTTATTTAAATTTAGAAGAATGGAAGATTTAATTAAATAATTAAAATTATTTAATTACTTAGAAGAATAAAGTTGATGTAGATGGAATTTAATTAAATAAATGTAATTTATTCAATTAATGGGAGGAAGTGAATCAAATAAATAAATTTATTTATTTATTTATTGATAGAGGAATATGAAGATGAAATAAATATTAAAAATATTTATTTAAGTAGAGTCATGTCATTTTTAGGTGTATATAGCATGAAAAGATGCTAATTATCAGTTAGTCAGTTCTGTGTTAAACATAAATTACTTGTAGGCAGTGAGCCTCTTTTGAGTAGTGAGCTCTAGGTAGTGCACTTGAAGGCACGTGCCTTCTATTTTTCTAAAGTACTTTTAACAAGGTACAAATCTTTGTGGGTTAACCCCCACCGTGGTTTTCCCTTAACTGGGTTTCCACGTAAAAATCTCGGTGTTCTATGTTCATTTGCTTCTGCTCATGTGTTGATGATTCATGCTTTAAATGTTTACATCATTAATCAGTTTTGTGTGATAAAGAAATAGCTACAAGTGTTAAAGATTTGGGACAACTGATTCACCCCTCCCTCTTAGTTGTCCAGCCTAATTCCAACAATTGGTATCAGAGCTAGGTTCCTCTAGAAGAAGCTTAACTACTTGAGGAGATCCAAGATGTCGACCTACAAGAAGGATAGCCCAAGATTTGATGGAACAAAGTACTCTGTTTGGAAAAGTCACATGGAGTTCCATTTGCAATGCATGGGTGATGCTTATTGGGAAATAACTAAGGATAAGTATGAGCCTCCAGAGATACCTTCAACTCCAGATGAAGTCAAAAATGTTGAAAATAATCTTCGAGCCCAAGAAGCCTTGCTAAGTGCCCTGGCTGATTCAGAAATGACAAATGTCTTTGGACTAAAAACTACTCATGAAATCTAGAAGAAGTTGGAGAATCTTTGTGAAGGTGATGAATTTGTCAAATGTGCCAAGCTACAAAGTCTGAGAGGAAAATTTGAAAATCTGAGGATGAGTGAAGATGAAAACATCACAATCTACATGCAAAAAATAAATGATCTTGTGTGTGATATCAGATGTGCTAGTGGGACTTTGGAAGAATTAGAGATTGTGGCAAAAGTGCTCACATCTTTACCTAATTCATACAAACATAAGGTTGCTACTATAGAGGAGATCAGGCCTGTCTCAAAAGTTACAAGAGATCAGTTGGTTGGTAAAATTTCAGCCTTTGAATTAAGTGAGTTTGGTGATTCTCTTCCTAAGTCTAAATCTACATTTAAGGCAAGTGTTCATGGGAAACAAAGATATGATCCAGGTGAAAGCTCTTCTACAAGATCAAATAGATTTGTGAAGACAAGGAAGGATCTTGAAGATGTTGAAATTGAAACTACAAATCCTGAAGCTCTTATTGTCAAAAGAGTGCCAAGAGGATCCGGTAAGTATGAAGGAAAATTGCCACTCAAATGTTTTGCTAGTAATAAGATTGGTCATTTTGCCTCAAGATGTCTGGAGAGGTTTTCAAAACCAAACCCTAACAGATACAAAAGTCAGAAGAAATGTTACTATGTCTAAGAAGCTGGAGAAGAAGGAGTCACAGATGATGAATCTGATCATGGAGGTTCCTCTGAAAATGATTGGGTGTTCATTACTATCAAAGAAGAAGATCCGGTGTCTATTGAATCTGCTAGCTGTACAAATGTGGAAAGTGCCTTGGCTGCTCAGGTTATTGAAAAAAGATTAATGGGTGATTGATAGTGGATGTTCTCATCATATGACTGGTGACAAGATTAAGTTTGTGAGTTTTGAAAATTATGAAGGAGGGCTTGTTAAATTCGGAGACAACTCAACTGGTAGAATCTGTGGCAGAGGATCCATCTCTTTTGATGGTAAGAATAGCACCAATGATGTTCTGTATGTGGAAGGACTGAAACATAATCTTCTTAGTGTTGGACAGTTGGTTGACAAAGGTTATGATCTTCGATTCAAGGATGGAAAATGTAGAACCTTGGAGAGCTCAGGGACTGAAATTGCATCTAATACCCAAACTAGAGGTAACATTTTTCATTTAAGTAGTTCTGGCAAAAGTTGTTTGATTTCTCAGATAGATCAAAGTTGGTTATGGCATAGGAGGATGTGTCATGTGAATTTTGATAACATTGTCAAAATAAGTACCACTTAGGCTGTAAGAGATCTTCCAAAACTTGTGAAACCTAATAGCATGTGTAGAGAATGTCAACTGGGGAAACGGAACAAAAATTCATTCAAAAGTAAGGAACAAGCTTCAAGTGGATGATTAGAACTGGTACATATTGATCTCTGTGGTCCTGCTAGAATTAGGAGTGTGCAAGGAGATAGATATTTCATGTTGCTGATTGATGATTACTCCAGGATGATGTGGGTAACTTTCCTAAAAGAAAAATTAGAAGCTCTTGATAAGTTTAAGGTGTTCAAGGTGATGGTTGAAAATGAGATTGGTGAGAAATTAAAATGTCTGAGATCTGACAGAGGTAGGGAATTTACTTCTAGAGAGTTTGATGCTTTCTGTGAAAAGCATGGCATAAAAAGACAGTTATCTGCTCCTAGGACTCCCCAGCAAAATGGAGTTGTGGAAAGAAAGAACCGGACCATTCAAGAAGCTGCCAGGACCATGATGATGGAAACAAATGTTCCTCAAGTTTATTGGAGAGAATTTGTGAGTATTGCTGTCTACACTCTTAATTGGGTGCAAATCAAAGGCAATTCTGGTAAGACCCCTATGAACTATGGTTTGGTCATCCTCCTACTGTGAGATATTTCAGAGTTTTTGGAAGTAAATGCTATATCAAAAGAGATGAGGACTTAGGCAAGTTGGATGCAAGAAGTGATGAAGGAATATTACTGCGGATATGATTCAGATGATCAAGATGAAAGTCAAAATCAAGCAAGGCCAGTTCAAACCCAAACTCAGACTCAGATTGATCCAGAAACTCCAGTGACTCAAGAGGATAGTGCAGATGTTGAGGAATAAACTCAAGAAATAGAAGTTCAAACAATTCCCAAAACTCCCAGGTATGTAAAGCTGAATCATCTTGAAGATCAGATCATAGGAGATAAGAGTAAAGGTGTTCAAACTAGAAAAATTTCTGAAGATCAAGAGGAGATTTGTCTGATTTCAAAGATTGAACCTAAATCAGTAAGTGAAGCGTGCAATGCTGAAAACTGGGTAAAAGCAATGGAAGAAGAATTGATGCAAATTGAAAAGAATCACACTTGGGATCTTGTTCCTAGACGTGAGGTCAAAAATGTGATTGGAACCAAATGGGTCTTTTGGAATAAACTAAATGAAGATGGGGAAGTTGTAAGAAACAAAGAAAGGTCGGTATGCAAAGGCTATTCTCAAGTGGAAGGAATTGATTTTGAAGAAACTTTTGCTCCAGTGGCAAGAATAGAAGCAGTCAGATTATTTCTTGCATTTGCTACCTTCAGAGATTTTAAATTTTATCAGATGGATGTCAAATCAGCATTCCTGAATGGAGAGTTAGAGGAAGAAGTCTAGATTGAGCAACCAGAAGGATTTTAGTTCTCTGATCAGAGAGATATGGTCTACAGACTAAGAAAAGCATTGTATGGACTCAAGCAAGCCCCAAGAGCCTAGTAGTATGCAAGACTGGATAAGCATTTGTTTAAACTAGGATTTAGCAAAGGTACCGCTGATAGTAATCTTTACTTTAAGATTAATCATGAGGACATCCTGATTACTGAGGTCTTTGTTGATGATATCATTTTTAGTGGGAATGAATGTATGTGCAAAGCATTTTTTGATCAGATGAAAAGTGAATTTGGAATGTTTGGTGAGATGAATTTCTTCCTAAGTTTGTAAATTGTTCAGTCAGATAAAGGTATCTTCATATCTCAGTCCAAGTATGTGAAATAATTGTTGAAGAAGTTTGGAATGGAAGATTCAAATCTAGTAGGCACACCTATGGTAATTGGATGTAAGTTAAGCAAAGATGATGACTCCCCCAAGGCAAATTAGAAAAGGTATAGATCAATGATTGGAGGATTGCTCTATCTGACTCAGACCAGACCTGACATCATGAATGTCGTTAAACTTGTTGCTAGATTTTGAGCTGATCCAAAAGAATCCCATGTTGTGGCAGTCCAAAGAATATTTAGATATCTCAAGGGGACAATTGATTATGGATTGTGGTATCCAAAGGATAATGACTTCACTCTTCATGCATATACAGATGCTGATTGGGCAGGAGATGTGGATGACAGGACAAGTACTAGTGGTGGTGCATTCTTCTTGGGAAGAAGATGTTGGCAAGAGACATTGCTAGGCATGATAGGTGTTGTCATTGATGGCAAATAAGATCATCCCAAACATCTGCATAACACAATTTGTTCACACTAGAAGTTAGAATTAGAATTTGTCTAAGTCAGGGTAGTCAAGAACAAAGCAGGTGACAGGGTCTGGTATCTTGGTCCGAATCTCTCTGGTGGAAAGGAATGGTTTATTGTAGATCTGAGGTAGTTGTAAGCATTGTCAAGACACTCTAAATCTAGAGTTTTGTCCTCCAGAGATGAAGGACTCAAAAGATATTAGCTTCTGAGTATCAAGTTTCATTTTGACATAACAGACAGAAGAACATGCCGACCTTGTGAATGATCTTAATTCTAGATGTATAGAAGTTGTTTATTGGGCAATTGGTGATGATCAATGATGGTAGCTGACATGATTGATGATTTACAAGTGCAAGTTTTGGTCTGCATCTCATATTATGTATGGATCTAGCTGATAGAGCAGAGCACTTGACAAAGTTCTAAATGTTCTTGAAGCTGACTGGTAAAATGATTGTAGATCATGTTGCAGATATATATAGCCGATGGAATTGGATGATTTTGAAGTGGAGTGTGCGAATAAGGTGTAAATGTTAGAAGAGTAGAAAATCTAAGGTGTGAATGAAGGCAGAGCAGTAAGAAGAGCAAGTAAAGATGAAATGTGTAAGATCAGTTTTCGCACTTAACAGGAACTGAAACTCTTGCATGGGTAGATGCTATTTATTAGTTCAAATTTTCTATTATTCTCTTGTAATCTTTATGTAGGCAGTGAGCCTGAATGCATGTGCATTCTCATTTGTAAAAATACTTTTAATAGGGTATTAATTTTTGTGGGGTAACCCCCACCATGGTTTTTCCCTTAACCAGGTTTCCACATAAAAAATCTTGGTGTTTAGTGTGTTATTTATGTTTCTGCTCGTGTTATTGATTGATGCTAAAATATTTATATCATTAATTTGATTATAAGTTGTAAACAAAGATTAAAGATAGAAAAGATTAAAATATGTGACAACTGATTCACCCCCCTCTCAGTTCTCTAGACCTAAACCAACAATTGGTATCAGAGCAAGGTTCCTTTTGAAAATTTTAACAACTTAAGGAACGTCTGGGAAGTTAGTAAAAATGGATGAATATAACTTTCAAGGGAAACTGAATCTTGCCCTAGATGATCTTGAATAGTCCAAGGCAGAGGTCCAAAAGCTGCAAGATAACCTCAAAAAGGCTGAAAACTTCATTGAGATTTTAAAAGAAAAATTGAGCAAATCCAATGCAAAAGGAAAGAAGCAACCTCTTCAACTGGAAGATAAGGCCCTGAAAGAGAAGACAAAGGAATGTGAAAAGTTAGCTAAATAAGTTGTTGTCCTAAAACATGAGATGGAAACTGGGGTGATGAGATTAACCAAGGAAATTGAAGATAGGAAGAAAACAGAAGAAGAAATGAAGCAAAATCTGAAAGAGAGAACTAAAGAATGCTGCAGATTGGATGGAATAGTTGGTCTCCTAGAATCTAATCTACAAGAAAGCAGAAATAATGAGAAAAAACTTAAGAGATAGATTATCACTCTCAGACATGACCTAGAAATTGCCAATGAGTATAAGAAGTTCAAGATAAGCTCAGCTAAACTTGAAGCACTAATTAAAGAATAGAAAAAGGATGATGACAAGCATGATCTTAGATATGAGAAAGGTGAAAGCTCCGGATCTAGACAAGGAAATTTTCAACTAAGGAATAAAAGAAACATAACTAAAAAACCTCTGGTAAGGCAGCCTAATGATCAAAGCTATCCATCATTCAACAGAAATTGTTTCAATTGGAATAAATTTGGTCATAGAACTACTCAGTACAGAAGCAGAGTAAATCAAAATGGTCCATCCTTCTCTAGTCAATGCTTCAAGAATAAGAGGTATGGTCATAGATCAAATGAATGCAGAAGTATGATAATGAATAATGCTAACAATAGAGGAATTGGCAATTCTTTCAATGGTTATTGTTTTGCTTGCAATGGGATTGGACACATGGCTAATCAATGCAGATCAAGAGGAAATCAAGTTCATAAGCAAGGAAATGTTGTGTGCTTTAATTGCAATAAATCTATTCATATTGCAAGATTCTACAGAAGTAGGAACAATGGAAGAAGAGGTCTAATAAATAGAAAATTGGATGAACAGAGACAAGACAAAGGTAAAAGAAAAATTGATGTGAATGAGATACGGAGTGAAATGAACAAGATTTGGGTAAAGAAAGATACAATAAGCAATGGTGATGGGTCCGCATTGGAATCAGGTGTTGACAATTCCTCCAGGAATTAAGTCAGGAGCTCTGGCTCAGGGGGAGCTGCATTGAACATCAAATTCCCCTAGTCAGTAAGTGGGTGCCTGAATCTAGTTCAGAACCTTTGAAAGGATTTCTAGAAGAAAAGATGTTGATATGAAAACTTGTAGAGTGATTCATGACGAACTGTTAAAAATAGAGTAATCAGATATAGTTAGGGCAACACATTTATTACAATGTCAAATTAGGTTTTGCAAAAGATAAAAGGTCACTTGGTCACTCATTTGAATCACTTTGCATTTGGAGGAAACAAGAAAAAGAGCATTCAAGCTGCAAATCTAGAGACTAAGGCACAAAGAGCAAATTCAACCAGCAACTGATCAAACCTAACCCCGTGAAAGAAAAAGGTACCTCTCTATAAAGCTTTGAATCTAAAATCTATTGAGATGGCTACTCCTCATATTGTTGACATTACTGAAAGGCCTCAACCCAAATTTAAGAAGCATCCTTACAAATCAATAGAGGTTGACCCGTTAGGTGCTTTTTCAAGTGTTTCGTATGGTGTGTTGCATGTTGAAGACATTAGGGTTTATATTCATGAAAACATAGATGAATTTGGAGATTCAAGGTATGTAGACTTGTTTGAGAAACAACTCAGGGATGAAAATCATGAACTTAAACTCGAGTATAAGGCACTACAGGATAAACACTTTATTTAGATTATGGGGTTTCCAACATTTGATGAATATGAATGGGTCCGATATGTTTTGAGCCGGATGTATGATGAATTCATTTGGTTGTTAAAACCATTCAAGATTACCAAGGATGATATTAGAATTGTAACTAGGTTACACTCAACCAGAGGATTACCCATGCTGAAAGCCGTGAAAAACTAGATAGTGACTAATGCTACTGGTGCCAAGTTTGATAGAAGGGCAATGACCATTAATGATATTATAGAACTGGATGTCAAATTCACCACCATGGTGATTGGGTACAAGATTTACCACTCAAGCAGAGAAAATTCTATTTCTAGAACAACCATATATGCTGCATACAAGATGCTAAAAGAAAATACTGATTATGACCTGTGTGAATTACTACAGAATCAACTGATTGAAAATTTAAACAAAATCAAGAAAGATAAGAAAAACACTTTCAAGTATGGTACATTGGTTCTATATCTATTCTTTTACTTTATGAAGGAGGTACCTGGGGTAAAAGGTGTGCACTAGACTAAGGATAAGCCAGTTGCCATTCAGATCAGAGATTGTCTTCGCAGCATTGGTGATTTCAAAGCTTAGAAAATTGCAATATGAGGTTACTTCAAGAATTTTTAGAGTATGATGCACTTAAGGGAAAGAATCCCTAAATCAATTGTTGAGAAGTACAAAAATGAAATATGCTTCATGGTTGATACTGATCAGTGTCTAATGGAAGCAGTGGAACCCAGACCTGTTTGGATCATGCCCATGGGGTGTGAAGTAGATGAAAAAATCTTGAATATGTATGCTCAACATGTTCTAAGTAAGCCTAAAGACACAACAATTGAAAGATTTGTAACTTATGAGGAGCTAAATTTAAAACTGCATATTGAGCTCAGAGAAACTGAAACCAATAGGAAAGTTAGAAAAGAAGTTAAGCAGTTAGCTAAAAATTTGGGCCTAACTAAGGAGGCTGTGAGGAAACTCAGAGAAAGAACTGAAAAGGATGAGAAAGAGAAACAAGATAAGAAACAAACAGATGCTCCGGTGGAACTCTCTTCCACTTCAAGAACTACTAGGAGCTCTGTTGTTGCCCCTGTTCCTTCCAAGACTGCAAAACTGGAAGCAAAATCATCTAGAAAATGGGAGAAAAGGAAGAAAAAAAAAGCATATCGGACCTATGAAAGCATAAGAGAAGAAGAAGAAGATACAAATTCTAACATTGAAATCAAGGAAATAAAGGCCACCAGAACAAAAGATGCAAAAGTAACCAAAGAAAAGTCCTCTGGAAGAAAAAGGGCTAGTAAAAGGCAAAAGACAAAAGCATATGAGGAATATGTTGAGAAGCCTACACTTTCCCTGGAGGATGTGATAAAGTCAGTCACTGTAGATGGTAATCTAAAACCCATAATTGAATTCTATGATGAATATAGTGATGTGGATAAAAGGGTGTTGGAGGAAGCAACTGTCAGATATCTCAACATCTACAACAAGGCACTAATTGAGATAACTTCCGAGTTGCCACAAAGTCTAGAAAATATTTTGGATTTGAGAAAAGAAAATGCCAAGAACAAGGACATGGAAATCAGGGAACATGAGCTAATAAATTTGTGTCCTCAGATTTCACCTGATCAAATAGATATGATATTCAAGGAAGTCAAAGATGACTTTAGAAGCAAAAAGAGAATGAACAAACTCATGCTTGGAGAAACAAGTGAAATCGTTAAAGAAACTCAAGAATTCTTTTGAAAGCATTGGAAAAGCACAATTTTCCCATAGTCACAGAAGAAGTTCCAAATGGTGAAGAAGAGAACATCATCAAGTAGCAATCTGAGTTGGGTGAAGCCTTTGTTCTGGAAGTGGAACAAGTAAATTAGGATGATACAAAAATGATGGATAAAGTAGTTGATGCAGGAGATACTCTTAATCCACCTGACTCATCAGGAAAAGAAGATTCACAGAGCCCTCCGGATCAGGTAGTAAGTGGTGAACAAACAAAAAAGAGTCGCTCTATAGAGAACACATAGAAAAGTAAAGCAGAGAAAGAGGAAGAACAAGGAAAGAAAGATAAAGAAGAAGAAGATGGTGCAAATATTGAAGCACCTAAAGCAGATACTGAGAAATCTGATGAACAAAAGGATGGTTCAGAAAATGTTGCAAGATACACTGCAGATGCAGTGAAAAGTCTTCTTGAAAAAGAGATGATTGAGCTTGATGAGCCTGAACTACTCCAAGGTCTAGCCAATCCAGATGCTCTCTCTCTAATTCAATTGATGAAAATTGCATCATTCACCCAAGTAAAGGCTAGAGAAAAGATGTTAAAGTTCCACATGGAGGACAATGAGCTACTGGGGCTTGCAACCAGGATTTTGGAAAAAATAATGCCCTCCTACTAGAAGAGTCCATCTGATTCCCCCTCTGGACATCTAAAGAATCTTGTAAGTTATGTAAAATACTCATTTTGAGTCCTTTGAGAAGTCTACAAAGACAAAAGTTAGAAATGAGTTTTTGGATAAGAGATTTGGTGAAATTAAGAGTCTAATAGGGTATGATAGGACTATACTTGCTATCAGTATAAAGAGTGTTCAAAATGCTCTAAGTGATGGAAGTGATGTATATAAATTTTGTCTATCCTGGCCCAAAGTAAATGAAGATATTGAGAAAAAGATAAAGGAACAAGAACTGAAATTGTCAAATCTATCCAATAATTTTGATCCTCTAACTATTTCACCCATAAGTTAGGAATGTCAAGTAATTAGCTTGACTGATGAGATAAAGAGACTTGTTAAAGAGAAAAGTAACATTATGAAGAGAATGTGTGAGCTCCAAGGATTGATTTCCCCTAAGAGACAATGTATAATGCCCTATCTAAAGCTCAAACTGCAGTTCAAACTAGTGATCCATCAGATCTATCAAAGGCAGAAGTATATTCATTTTTGTTGAGTGGGCACATCTCTATTTTGGATGGGATGAAGAGTACTTGGGCCTCTAAACTTGTGCAAATAAAAACCAACTTTGCAAACATTCTCAAGTTCATGTAAATAGAACTTAATGATTAGTTGTACATATGCAGTCCTTTATACAAATTTTTGGAGAATTTTGGCTTGTGGACTCCACACTTTGCCATTGATGTCAAAGGGGGAGTGAAGATCAATGAAAAATGAGGAATCCAGCTAAGGAAGAGCACCGGAAAGTAGTGTGAACAACAATATAGAGTACAAGCAAAGGGGGAGCTATTCCAACACTTAGTCATTTTTCACTAAGTGTTTCCATCAATGCCAAAGGGGGAGATTGTTGGCAAGAGACACTGCTAGGTGTTGTCATTTATGGAAACTAAGATCATCCCAAACATCCGCATAACACAATTTGTTCGCATCGGAAGTTAGAATCAGAATTTGTCTAAGTCTGAGCAGTCAGGAATAAAGCAGGTGACAGGGTCTAGTATCTTGGTCTGGATCTCTCTAGTGGAAAGGCATGGTTTGTTGTGGATCTGAGGTAGTTGTAAGCATTGTCAAGACACTCTAAATATAGATTTTTATCCTCTGGAGATGGACTCAAAAGATATTAGCTTCTGAGTATCAAGTTTCAGTTTGACAGAACAGACAGAAGAACACGCTAACCTTGTGAATCATCTTAATTCTGGATGTATAGAAGTTATTTATTGGGCAATTGGTGATGATCAGTGATGGTAGCTGACATGATTGATGATTTGCAAGTGCAAGTTTTGGTCCGCATCAAAGCAGAGTACTCGACAAAGTTCTAAATGTTCTTGAAGATGATTGGTAAAATGATTGTAGATCACGTTACGGATATATATAGCTGATGGAATTGGATGATTTTGAAGTGGAGTGTGTGAATAAGGTGTAAATGTGAGAAGAACAAAAAATCTAAGGTGCGAATGAAGGCAGAGCAGTAAGAAGAGCAAGTAAAGATGAAATGTGTAAGATTAATTTTTGCACTTAACTGGAATTCAAACTCTTGCATGGGTATGTTAGCACTCATTTTGACCTGGAGGTTGAATTTTTCATGTTTAGAGGGTTTCTTCACTTAAACCCTATGTATTCTTTCCCATCGGCGTGACCTCGCAGGTGTTTTGGCGATCAGGTTAGTGGTAGTGATGTGCTGTCGGCATGACATACACCATCGGCTTGTCTTTTTTCTGATTCCCCGACAGGATTGTTCTTACCGATGGTGCCGTCGGTGTGATGTATACTATCGGCAAAGCATTTTTCTGTTTGGCCGACAGTGTAGTGTTTGGCCGATGAAGTGTCATCGGCATGTGTCTCGCCGAGGGATGTATGTCGGGGTGATCGTTGTTATCGGCATGCTTTGTTTGTTTTTGGCCGATATGGATGGTCTGGCCGACGGTGGAGTTGGCGTTCGATACATTGGAAAGTGCTATCGCCATGACTTTGGCTATCGGGCGAGATGGCATGGGGTTCACCGATGGAGTGGTGTCTAGCTGATGGTGTTGTATCGACATAACAAGTGGTGTCGACGAAGGATTTTCTGGCTAGCCCGATGGTTAAATCTTTGGCCGATGAAGGGAGTGTGGAGTTTCTGATCGGCCAGACTTTTGAGATCGGCAGGAGAATTGTGAGGTTGGCCGATGGCCTAAGTCTTGGCGATGGGTATTTGGCGGATGGTCGTGTGTTGAGCATAGCAAAAGGCGCTTGACATCTATTGAGCATGCGGCTATGTTTATAAAGCGCTAGTGTGTTCTCCTCACCATGCATGTGGGACTATTCTCTTTCCACAATTTGAACATGCGATGTGTTTTGGCGGGAAGCTTCTGTTCAACTGTTGCGACGGTTTCCAAGTGAACTGCGGGTGGTTGAGACCCTTAATGGCGACTGTGCTGGGGCATGGGCGAGTTGTTGGACAGTCATGTACCCGATCTTTGGCATGAAGACTTCCAGATAATGGCACATGGCTCGAGGCTCCTCTTTGTCTGCTGCATATACATTTTCTGAGCCCCATTCCTTCTGAGGGCTGTATCTGGCAGATTCTTGTCAAAGCCATGTAATTAATTGCTGTGGTACACTTTCTGGCTGTTATAAGCAGGAAGTGTTACTCATTTTTGGTTGTTGAAAGTTGAACATTTTGGCTCTATAACACAACACAGCTCTTTTGGTTGCTCTGTACAGCTAAACCTGTGAGTTTATGTATCTCCAGTTGTATGTTTTTGCATGAATCCACTGATTTCATGGTTAAATTTATATGAGAAATGCTATGTTAGCATGTGTTTTGTTAATTCTGTCTCCAGTATTGCATGTATCTTTCTTCTGAGTCTAGGTATTTGAGGAATGTTGAGACTCTAGAACATAGAATTCCTATGTTGAATGTCTGATCTTTTAACTTCTGCTCAAGGGGTAGATTAAACTGTTTTCAGGTTGAACATTGGGAAGGGTATACTGCAGTAGGGATGCCATAAGTAGAGATAACTTAACACTCTGTATTGGGAGATATCTGTAAGGCAGGTATCACATATATCCCCCTGAAATCTAGTTTTAGCTATTCATGCTGATCATTCACAGGTGTATGTCTACTGACTCCAGGACCTGGATAGGCACCAATCTTGCTTTGTGTTTGTGTTACAACCATGTCCAGCTTTGCATCCAAACTTAAAATCAAAATTGAAATAAAAAACAACCATTAGGACATTAGAATTAGTTTTAGGATCCTCAGTCCTCTGTCTACAACTGCAAATAGGCCCAAAGCTAGCCCCTTTGCTCTTATCTTTCAGTTTTGGTCTACTTACATGAGGACTTATCTGCTTTCTGACAGCATCCCAGCCTTAGTATGCACATTATCATGGGTGTTGAGTAGGGAATACCCCCCTAGGTTTTGCAGAGCCTGAAGATGAAGAGGAGATAAAATATAGAGTCTATCTCCTACACTGTTGGCCCCTGGCCCAGAGATCCTGTTGATCACTGATGGCTACCTTGTAGGGAAATCTAGGAATAAGCATCCAGTCTGGGAAAAACCAACAGAAATTGGTGACTCCGCTGGGGACTGAGAAGTAAAAGTACTATCTGATCATCTTCAGTAATATATCTGTGACCCATCTGAGTCACCAACAGAAATTGGCGACTCTACTGGGGACATTGTGAAAGAACCCTGATTTACAAAAAGAAAACAGTTCCTAGTAATAGGTGGCGACTCCGAAGTAATCTCACAACCGGTCAAAGTAAAATTTATATGCAGGGGAGAAGATCCCAACAAAATCCTTTATTTAAAGAGTTACCAGTAACAAGAAGAATGATGTACAGAAGAAAGGGAGCTGTCTCAGTCAGTCGTGAGGGTTCCCCCAGAAAAAATGATGATATGCAAGACAATCCAAGGTCTTCAGACAAGACAGTACCTTATTTCTCAAATGCAGAAGCTAATATTCAGGGTGCATATGAGAGGTAACAGGGTGGTAGCGTGAGAATGAGGTCAGAGGTGTTCCAAGAACGCCCATTTCTAGACCCTAGTGACAGATTTGAAGAGGCAGAATCTTTGAGGGATGATGAAGATGATGATCAGAATATGGTAAAACCATCCTCTTCTAGGCCCAGTGAGGAAGAACTAGCTGATGAAATTAGGAGCTTAAGGGCCGAGTTTGAATATCAGCAGGCAATATCAATCAGAGATGACTTGAGGAAGAAAGTGCAAGCTTTGAGGACTACCCAGAATAATTCAATTCCTACCCTTGAGAATGCAAATGTGCAGAGACATCAACAGAGAAATGAAGTGCAACATCAGCATAATGATGAGAGACAAAATGTGAATGATGCTAGGATACCACTGAACAATGTAAGAAACCAGAATGCAAACAGAAATATTAATGTTAATCAGTTAAACAGACAGCCAATGCAGCTAGATAGATTCAGACAGCTGGTATTTGATGGTATTCCTGGGTATGCTAACCCCATTGATAAGCATCTGAGGCTGCAAGTGCCTAAATTTTCAGGAAACAACACTGTGTTAGGAGAAGATCATCTAAAAGCCTTTCAAAATATCATGGATAACTTTGAGGTTGAACATGAGGATGTTTTCATGAAGTCATTCATGCAATCTTTAGTAGATGAGGCAAGGGAATGGTACAAGAATCTGCCTGACAGGAGTATTTCATCATGGGATGATTTTAAAAGAATGTTCAAGGAGCAATATGGTGACAAAACTGACCCTAGCTTTTTTGTAAATGAGTTTACCAGTATCACTAAAGGGTCAAATGAGCAGGTTGCAGATTTTAATGCAAGATTTACTAAAGTGTTAAACAAATTGCCACATCACATGAGGCCAAATGAACCGATGTGCATAATATTGTATATCAATGCCTTTGATGCAAAAACTACATATGGATTAAGAGATAAAGGTCCTGCTACTCTCAGGGATGCTTTCAGAATTGCAGTGAATATTAAGAACAACAGGAAAGCATCAGGCAAGACAAATACAAGGGATGATATAAAAATTTTGCAGAATCCAAACAAGCCTCAGAACACTCAAGGTAATACATCTGCCCCTGAAGATAAGATAGACAAATTGGCAAATGTTTTAAGGACCTAAGCTATAGATTAGCTAGAAGTGAAAAAGGGATAGGTCCTGATAGGCAAGTCTATCAAAGGTAGGAAAAGAGGCCATCATTGCATGATATGCCTTATAATACCAATTGGCATGATGGTAAACCTATATTCCCACGTAACAACACAAATCAAAGAGCTCAACATGTCAAAGAAACTCCTGATCCTCTAAAGAAAGCTATAAATATTGTTGATGATGCTCCATGGTGTATGATTTGCCAGATGCCACATTCAGAGTTACAGTGTATGATTGCTCAGTCCTTGTGTGATAATACTACATCTTGTAATGAATGCAATGAGCCACATTATGTGCAAGATGATGATGTAAATATGATGTCCACAAGCAATGGATATACTTTCTGTGATGCTGATGCAAATGCAGATGATGAAACTCAGGGCTGCCAGCAGTTCCCATATGATGAAGATGATGAAGTTAACTATGCCTGTGCTCAGAACTCACACAATTTTCTGAGTAACTTACAATGACCTTCTGATGAGGAAATTAGGGCCTTCACAGCTGCAGCAGTTGCTCAAGTCAAGAGCAACTACAATCTCAGAGGTAAAAATCAAGTAAGCAGCCCATATCAGCCAGAAGGTATTTCTGCAGCTCAGCCGCTTTATGGTCATAAGGGAATTGAATCACAAAAAAGGCAATGGGTTAATAATAAACAGAATTTCAGACATAGAACAGGTCATGAATCCCAAGGACCAGAAAATAGAATCCCCCAGGCTGAAGATCAAAATAAAGGTTCCCAAGACAAGAATGATGATCAGGGAACTATGAAAGTAAAAGTTAAATCAGTTCAGGATAAAAACAAGATTGTGGAGCAAGCTACAACTGTTATACAAAATTATGCTCCATTTGATATAGCTCAAGTCCTCTCCCAGGTAAAAGTCTCTATTCCACTTATGGAACTGATGAAAGTGGAAGAAATTAAGAATAGGACAATATCCCTAATTTCAGGGGTACCTTTTCAAGCTAAACAAAATGTTCAGATCTAGGGTGACAAGCATGTCATGTGTAATGAAGAAGATGAGGCTCCTGAAGTCTATTTAGGAGTGACTATGACAAAGTGTCCTTCACAAGTGGAACCATTTTATGTTTCCCTGGTTATAAATGGAAAAATAATCAGAAATTGTATGCTTAACTCTGGAGCATCTACAAATGTCATGCCTTTGGGCATCATGCAACAAGCTGGATTGAAAATTGACAAGGCATGTGGAAAATGTTATGCTATGGATGCCAGAGAGGTACCAGTTATTGGAATCATGAAGGATGTAGATTTCAAACTGGCAGCATTTCTTGAAAAGAGATATAAAATGAATATAATAGTGGTTGACATCAAGCCACAGTATGGTATGTTACTGTCAAGAAGATGGGCAGCACTAATTGGTGGAAGTATGCAGTTGGACATGTCATATGCCATGATTCCAATGAATGGCAGGGATGTTAAGCTAATCAGAGAACAAAGATCATCAGAGACAGTGGAAGACCAAGAAGCAGAGGAACAGATATGCTTTGTAAACACTGACTGTGATAACTTCAAGGTTGTCTCAGATGATAGAGAAGATAAAGAGAAAAATGTCTGCATTGAAGAATTGGATCAGCAAGGTTTGTGGACCATGTTTTTTGATGGAGCTTGTGCAAAACAAGGCTTTGGAGCTGGAGTTGTTTTCTTGTCTCCAACTGGTAAGCTCCTCAAATTCTCTTTCTTGCTGAGGTTTGTTTGCACAAACAACATTGCAGAATATGAGGCTTTACTCTTAGGCCTAAATATTGCTCTCAAACATGGAATCAAAATGCTAAGAGTATTTGGGGATTCTGAGCTGATTGTATCCCAAATTAGAGATAGGTATGCTTCAAAAAATAAAAGATTGAAACAATACAAGCATGCTGTTTGGGATACCATTGAACTTTTTGATGCATTTTCAATAGGCTGGGTAGAGAGATCAAAGAATGTTATGGCTGATTTCTTAGCTAATGTTGCAATAAGGCCAGATGACATCACTCTGTCGGATGTTACAAATGTAGAAGTTAAAATCAGGCCTACAGTACCAAAAAATATATGCAGTTGGCAAGTGTTTAATGATGATAGGGACTTGTTAAAATTTTTGCACTGCATAGATGAATATGAGAATCAAGAAATTGATTTCCAAGCTTTTGTAGAGACTATAGATGGAAAAGAAACTCTTGTGGGAAAGGAGATAATTCAGTTGAAGACTAATAAAATCCCTAGAAGGTTGGTAGCTTTGGAAAGAGCTTTTGACAGTAGAGACCAATTCGTCACAAAGACATCTCCCACAAATAAGGAAGATTTAGAAGAGATAAATTTGGGGACATCTCAGGCCCCTCAGAAGGTATACATTGGTAAATAGCTCAAACCACACATTAGGAGTATGCTGATTGCATTACTGAAAAAGTATAAACATATTTTTGCTTGGTCATATGAGGACCTAAAAGCCTATAGGGAAGATTTATTCCAGCATGAGATCCCATTGAAGCCGGGAGCTAAGCCATTCAGACAGAGGCAAAGACCTATTAATCCTACCTTGGCTCCAAAGATGCAGGAAGAACTTAAAAAGCTTAGGGAAGCTGGAATAATTGTGCCAATCAGACATTCAACTTGGGTGTCTAACCTTGTCCCAGTCAGAAAAAAGAATGGTGATATTAGGCTTTGTGTTGATTTCAGGAACTTGAATGTATCCTCTTTAAAGGATAACTATCCACTGCCTAATATGGAGGCTATGTTGCAGGAGGTGACTGGAAGAAGGTGCAGATGGATAAACAAACTGCAAGAGTTCAACATAGAAATACAAATTACCAAGTTGGTAAGAGGGCAAGGATTAGCCAAGATGATGGCACAGTCAAACTTGGAAGCATGCCAAGTTAATGTAGTCCAAAATGAGAATGTAAATGTATCAAGATCTGAATGGTACAAGGACATTATATACTACTTGCAAAATCTGAATTATCCTTCCCATTTCAGTGACAGTCAAAAGAGGACTTTAAAGTTACATGCAATCAGGTATGTTATTGTTCAAGGTAAGCTATACTGGAAAAACCCTGATGGTGTGCTGCTGAGATGTGTGGATGAAGATGTAGCTAACAATGTTTTGAATGATATGCATAAAGGATTGTGTGGTGGACATTATACTGCCCAAACAACAGCTCATAAAATTCTCAGAGCAGGATATTGGTGGCCCACTCTCTTTTCAGATGCACAAAGGTTAGTGAGGAAGTGTGACCCTTGCCAAAGATTTTCAGGAAAGTTGAAATATGATGGTGCTTTACCCCTCAGGACTGTAACTATGGATGCTCCATTTCAGCAATGGGGAATTGACTTCATAGGGGAAATTACAGACAAATCAAGTGGGGGACACAGTTGGATTTTGGTGGCAACTGATTACTTTACCAAATGGATTGAGGCCATTCCAACTAAGAGAGCTACAAGTAAGGTGGTGACAGATTTCAAACTGGAAAATGTTATCATCAGGTTTGGAGTACCATTCAAGATAGTCACTGATAATGCTATGTGCTTCAGATAAGGTGAATTTGTTGATTTTTGCAACAGGTATGGGATAAATTTATCATATGCATCACCATATCACCCACAAGGGAATGGTCAAGCAGAATTAAGCAATAAAAGCATCATGAAAACTATCAAGAGGATACTGGACAAGAACAAGAGAGCTTGGGACTCAAAATTAAAGTTAGCAATATGGGCTGACAGAGTGACAGTAAAAAAGGCTATTGGAATGTCACCGTTTGAGCTAGTATATGGTGCATTAGCCAGATTGCCCATGAACAATCTCCTACCAGTTTACAAATTCATCCAAGAAAATGATGAGGAGATTGAAGACTCCATGACAGAAAGAGTGAACCAGCTGGTTGCACTGGATGAAAACAGAAGGAAAGCCCACCAGATCAATCTCAAGAGACAACAAGATGTGAAACATCAGTTTGACAGGAGAGCTAAAAAAAGAAAATTTCAGGTCAATGATCTGGTGCTTGTATGGAATGCAAAAGATCAGGACAAGGGTAAACATGGTAAATTCGAACCCTTATGGATGGGCCCATATCAGATTTGTAGTGCTCATGGGGAGGATTCTTATTTCCTCCAGGCCCTAGATGGTGAAGTTCTGGAATTGCCTGTGCATGGCCAGTTCCTTAAGTTCTATTTTGCGTAGGTGACTTGTCGCTGTGCACATTTGTAAAAACATGTATATAGTGTAAATGCCTTGTACAGTTCGTGCTTTTTGGTTTTTTGCCTGGTCTGCCCGGAGATCTGGTTCTCGCTGCAGGTTTTCACCTGCACGTCCCCATTCGGAGCCAGTGTTAGCACTCATTTTGACCTGGAGGTTGAATTTTTCATGTTTAGAGGGTTTCTTCACTTAAACCCTATGTATTCTTTCCCATCGGCGTGACCTCGCAGGCATTTTGGTGATCAGGTTGGTGGTAGTGATGTGCTGTCAGCATGACATACACCATCGGCGTGTCTTTTTTCTGATTCCCTGACGGGATTGTTCTTACCGATGGTGCCGTCGGTGTGATGTATACTATCGGCGAAGCATTTTCCTGTTTGGCCGACAGTGTAGTGTTTGGCCGATGAAGTGTCATCAGCATGTGTCTCGCCGAGGGATGTATGTTGGGGTGATCGTTGTTATCGGCATGCTTCATTTGTTTTTGGCCAATATGGATGGTCTGGCCAACGGTGGAGTTGGCGTTCGATACATTGGAAAGTGCTATCGCCATGACTTTGGCTATCGGGCGAGCCGGCATGGGGTTCACTGATGGAGTGGTGTCTGGCCGATGGTGTTGTATCGGCATAACAAGTGGTGTTGGCGAAGGATTTTCTGGCTAGCCCGATGGTTAAATCTTTGGCCGATGAAGGGAGTGTGGAGTTTCTGATCGGCCAGACTTTTGAGATCGGCAGGAGAATTGTGAGGTTGGCCGATGGCCTAAGTCTTGGCGATGGGTATTTGGCGGATGGTCGTGTGTCGAGCGTAGCAAAAGGTGCTCGACATCTATTGAGCATGCGGCTATGTTTATAAAGCGCTAGTGTGTTCTCCTCACCATGCATGTGGGACTATTCTCTTTCCACAATTTGAACATGCGATGTGTTTTGGCGGGAAGCTTCTGTTCAACTGTTGCGACGGTTTCCAAGTGAACTGCGGGTGGTTGAGACCCTTAATGGCGACTGTGCTGGGGCATGGGCGAGTTGTTGGACAGTCATGTACCCGATCTTTGGCATGAAGACTTCCAGATAATGGCGCATGGCTCGAGGCTCCTCTTTGTCTACTGCATGTACATTTTCTGAGTGCCATTCCTTCTGAGGGCTGTATCTGGCAGATTTTTGTCAAAGCCATGTAATTAATTGTTGTGGTACACTTTCTGGCTGTTATAAGCAGGAAGTGTTACTCATTTTTGGTTGTTGAAAGTTGAACATTTTGGCTCTATAACACAACACAGCTCTTTTGGTTGCTCTGTACAGCTAAACCTGTGAGTTTATGTATCTCCAGTTGTATGTTTTTGCATGAATCCACTGATTTCATGGTTAAATTTATATGAGAAATGCTATGTTAGCATGTGTTTTGTTAATTCTGTCTCCAGTATTACATGTATCTTTCTTCTGAGTCTGGGTATTTGAGGAATGTTGAGACTCTAGAACATAGAATTCCTATGTTGAATGTCTGATCTTTTAACTTCTGCTCAAGGGGTAGATTAAATTGTTTTCAGGTTGAACATTGGGAAGGGTATACTACAGTAGGGATGCCATAAGTAGAGATAACTTAACACTCTGTATTGGGAGATATCTGTAAGGCAGGTATCACATATATCCCCCTGAAATCCAGTTTTAGCTGTTCATGCTGATCATTCACAGGTGTATGTCTACTGACTCCAGGCCCTGGATAGGCACCAATCTTGCTTTGTGTTTGTGTTACAACCATGTCCAGCTTTGCATCCAAACTTAAAATCAAAATTGAAATTGAAAACAACCATTAGGACATTAGAATTAGTTTTAGGATCCTCAGTCCTCTGTCTACAACTGCAAATAGGCCCAAAGCTAGCCCCTTTGCTCTTATCTTTCAGTTTTGGTCTACTTACAGGAGGACTTATCTGCTTTCTGACAGCATCCCAGCCTTAGTATGCACATTATCATGGGTGTTGAGTAGGGAATACCCCCCTAGGTTTTGCACAGCCTGAAGATGAAGAGGAGATAAAATATAGAGTCTATCTCCTACACTGTTGGCCCCTGGCCCAGAGATCCTGTTGATCACTGATGGCTACCTTGTAGGGAAATCTAGGAATAAGCATCCAGTCTGGGAAAAGCCAACAGGGTAGATGCTATTTATCAGTTCAAAATCTCTGTTATTCTCTTGTAATATTTCTGTAAGTAGTGAGCCTCTATTTGAGTAGTGAGCTCTAGGCAGTGAGCCCGAATGCATGTGCATTCTCATTTGTAAAAATACTTTTAACAAGGTATTAATTTTTGTGGGTTAACCCCCACTGTGGTTTTTCCCTTAATTAAGTTTCCACGTCAAAAATCTTGGTGTCAAGTGTGTTATTTATGTTTCTTCTCATGTGTTATTGATTGATGCTGAGATGTTTATATCATTAATTTGATTACAAGTTGTAAAGGAAGATTAAAGATAGAAAAGATTAAAATATGTGACAACTGATTCACCCCCCCTCTCAGTTGTTCAGACCTTATCCAACAGAAGATTGGTCTCTTGGATAAGCAAAAAGCAAGAGGCAATATCTCTATCTACTGCAGAGGCAGAGTATATAGTAGCAGCAAATAATTGTACTCAAGTTCTGTGGATGAAGCAAATGTTGAAGGACATCAGAATTGTGTTTGAGTAATTCTAGCTCAATAAGCATCTCAAAGAATCTGGTGTTGCATTCAAAGACAAAACATATATCTATCAAGTTTCATTTCCTAAGAGAGAAGGTAAATGAGAATGAAGTCAAGTTGGAGTTTGTGTCTTCCGAAGGTCAGATTGTGGATATCTTCATTAAGCCTCTTCCCAAGGATACTTTTGAGTATCTCAAAGATAAGTTAGGGGTTATTACCCCTTTGGATCAGAACTAAGATGTACTAAGGTGCATCAGTCTGGTGGAATTCATAGTCATATCTTGTGATCCGGATTGATGTTAAGGAAATACTACTTAGGGGGAGTAGTCAGTATGCAAATGTTGGGATTAGTCTGAAACAAAAAGGGAGAAAAGATTGCAAATATGTGCCCTTTGCCATTGATGTCAAAGGGGGAGAGAAGTTCATGTGAAAAACTAGTTGCTGATAAAAGGGGGAGCAGTGAAGAAAGTAATTGCAGAAGTGAGAAGAGAAAGGGGGAGAAGTTCTTGTCTTGATGGTTGAATTCAGTTTTTCACATCATATGTTGCCATCAATGACAAAGGGGGAGATTTTTGCAAATATGTGCCTAAGCGGTGTTGTCATTGATGTCAACATATCCTTGTTGCCATTGGTGTCAACTGTATCCTATTTTGCTGCCTATATAGAAGATCAGATTGTTGAGGATATTGAGAAAATTAATGGAGATCAATGTATGCGGACCATATGGCTATGTAGAGGTTTGTCTGAAGAAGCTCCAATTAAGATTTGAGAGGTTCGCATTAAGATCTGAAGAAGTTATGGCCATCTAAATAAAACTGGTTCCTGCATTATTTAGGAGAGACAGAGTGACAGGAAAGAGGTATGGATTGCTCTGGTAGTGTAAAATGATGATTTGTGGATAGAAGTTCATGTGAAAAACTAGTTGCTAATAAAAGGGGGAGCAATGAAGAAAGTAATTGCAAAAGTGAGAAGAGAAAGGGGGAGAAGTTCTTGTCTTGATGGTTGAATTCAGTTTTTCATATCATATGTTGCCATCAATGACAAAGGGAGAGATTGTTGCAAATATGTGCCTAAGCGGTGTTGTCATTGATGTCAACATATCCTTGTTGCCATTGGTGTCAACTGTATCTTATTTTGCTACCTGTATAGAAGACCGGATTGTTGAGGATATTGAGAAAATTAATGGAGATCAATGTATGCAGACCATATGGCTATGTAGAGGTTTGTTTGAAGAAGCTCCAGTTAAGATTTGAGAGGTTCGCATTAAGATCTGAAGAAGTTATAGCCATCTGAATAAAACTGGTTCCTGTATTATTCAAGAGAGACAGAGTGATAGGAAAGAGGTCCGGATTGCTCTGGTAGTGTAAAATGATGATCTGGGGATCTAAAGGCATGTTTGGGAAGTCAGTGTGCATCATCCATTCAAGTAGTTCATGGTTTGGAGGTCCACAAGTAATCTTTCTAGTGTGACAGTTATAGCAGACAATGTTCGTAAGGTTACTAGATGAAGATGCAAGTGATTCTGATGATTTGGAGGAGTGCAGATGTTTCTCTTAAATTCAATGTGCTTGTGGAGATCGCTGGATCGTGTAGCTGTTGTGTTGGAGGTCCGCATTGAAGTTTGAGCTTGTTATTGAAGATTTTCCTTTTCGGTGTTGATGTTCTTCCCAGTCTTGGCTGACCGAATGATCCTAGTGTGTTGCGGATGATCTAAGAGCATTCTATGGAGCATAGCATGTTTATTGAGGAAAGATTCAAGTCTCAATTGTGATTGGCCGACAGTGCTTTGATCCACGTCAAGTTTAGCCGACCTTGTTGTTCATTCCAAGGTTGATGAAGCGTATAAATACTTGAAGAGTTGTTGAAAATCATCCTTAAGTGAAATAAGTTAAAATCTGAATAAAGGATCAGAAGCAGAGCAAAGAAGAAAAGGAGTGAGAGAAGTATGGAGTGAAGAGTCAGTGAAGAAGAATTTGGAGACAGAAGCAGAAGTTTTGTGAGCATTCAATGAAACTGAATCAGGCATGAAAAGATTCTAATTATCAGTTAGTCAGTTCTGTGTTAAACATAAATTACTTATAGGCAGTGAGCCTCTTTTGAGCAGTGAGCTCTGGGTAGTGCACCCGAAGGCATGTGCCTTCTATTTTTCTAAAGTACTTTTAATAGGGTACAAATCTTTTGGGGGTTAACCCCCGTATGGTTTTCCCTTAACTGGGTTTCCATGTAAAAATCTTGGTGTTCTGTGTTCATTTGTTTCTGCTCATGTGTTGATGATTCATGCTTTAAATGTTTACATCATTAATCAGTTTTGTGTGATAAATAAATAGTTGTAAGTGTTAAATATTTGGGACAACTGATTCACCCCCCCTCTTAGTTGTCTGGCCTAATTCCAACAAACAGTACCTGTCAATCACATAATGCATCACCTCTCCAAAGCACCTATTTATAAAGGAAATACAAGGCAAAAATGGCTCCACATTGGGATTGGCATCCAACATGGTCTCATGGCCCAAAACCCATGCCTATGGACACTTGTCAAGTCACTCCATCCCAAGGAGGTTGCCTATTTGCAAAATGGGCTATGACAGATGCTCTTACAACTCTTACAACCGTCATAGAATCTGTCATAGCTATCATAACTTACAGCTGTAAGAGAATCTATCATACACAGGCTATAAATAGCATATTCTCTTACAACATGTCATATCCCACCTTGGGGCACCCAATGATGCCTTTTTCAAAGATGATTCTCGACACATGTCCATACCTATCATAGGATCTTCTATTTCTGACTCTTACATGTCATAACTTTGTCATAGGAATCTGTCATGACCATTTCAGTCAATATTCCCTTACACACATTCCAAGATGCCGACACATAGCAAAATATTCCTACTAGTAACTGGAACAGCTATCTCCTCATGTGAGGAAAAAAATTACATGTGGTCATAAGCCATGTAGGATGACACATCACCATGCCAACTCCCACAAGATGACAACATAGGATTTACATCCTAACTATACAATAGATAAATAAATAAATACAATGAAATAATACAAGGAATTACCAAGGTTGAGACACCTTAATTCCCAATAGAATTGGCATGAGAAGGTGAAAACTAAGCATGTAGGAATGGGAATGGACGTGACAAAAGAAGACTCGACAAAGGGGAAAATAAGAATGGTTAGAAATATGAATAATCGATAAGGGAAAAGCCAATCGACACGTCTCACCAAGAGGAGTACTGTTAACAGGGTGTTATTATTCACACTTTTGTGTACGTAATTATGATTACATATCATCATGGGGTCGTCGTGTAAGTTAATGCGCCTTTTTAGTTCTTACAATTATATGTGTTGATTGGTGGGATAAATGTGTCAACTTGAGGAGAAGGGATGGAAATTTGAGGTTGTTGGATAGGCTGTGACATGTAAGTTAATGTACTTGGGGTGGGTTGTGAAATGGCCGGGTGGGAATTAGAATGGGTTGTGATAGTTGGTATTTTGTTTCTCAAATATGATGAAGGGTTGGGTATGGTTTTTTGTGAAATGGGGATGTTATAAGTTGGTTGTGAGCTTGATGTAGAATTAGAACCACTTTTTAAAAATTTGAGGATATTAGAAGTTTGAATGTGAGGATTTTCCCCTGGGTTGTCTACTCCAATGGTGGATGTTGAAGGGTTCTATTTGTCAAAATTAGATGGTAATTTGGCATCCCTTTTAGCTAGTAATGAACAGTAACGATCTAGGTTTTCTTTCACAAAACGGTAAATCAACTCTAAGTTCTTAGGATTTTAAGAAAACTCTTGCATTCTTGGTGACAATTCAGGTTTATTTTTAGGAATTTCTTTCATTTCAATTTTTTCATGTGAGGAAAGTGATTGTTAGGCTTTAAGAAGAGGTGGATATGTGACTTCTCCTTGTGTAGTTGAATCAAAGATGCCACTTGGCATTCCTAGTGTGAATTGGTTTGACCTCATGAGTTTCTTTACTTGTGACCTTGTTATTGGAATACAATGGTGAGACCTAGTTTGATGTGACGAAGATTATGAAAGGTGTGATGTGGTGTTTGGTTGATGAAATTGATTTAGAAATGTTGGTATTCAAGATTTGGTGGTGATGATAATAATTTGGGGTCTTGGAGATTTTGGAGTTTTTGGATTTTTTTGGACCAAGATTGAGATTGAAAAAAATGATACTCAAAGGATGTCGAAAGATGATGATGATATTTAGTTAAAATCCAAAGTTAATAAAATCTAGATATTTTGTGATTAAGGATGATAAGGATTTCCTTTATTACATAGGGTAGATAGTTCCTAAGCAACAAAGAGATACAAATTACCCTTTCTTACTTGAGATAGAAAAGTTCTCAAGAAAAAAGAGGACAATGATTTGGAGTTCACTAACTTAGGAGTTGCCAAGATCCTAAGCTAACTTGTCTAAATTGGATAAGGGCCAACTCAACACCCTACTTGAGATAGGCAAGTTCTCAAGCATAATGCAAGTTAGAGATAAAGGATGAAAGATCTAGATTTGACTCAAAGCAAATTTGATTTTTGGATTGATGATGATTTTGAGGGATAATGATAAAATATGTGGTAATGGACGGATGGATAAAGTGTACTCTAGATCCAAATGAAGTTTTTGATAATGGTTATGAGTCCAAAACATGACCAAGGTGAATGGGATGAAATTGGATAGATGTTATGAGTTGAATGGAAATGATATGGATTATGGTTTGGTGTATAAAAGGCAATAGTCAAAGTGATAGGTAAATGGCACAAGACTTTGATGTTGGAGGATGATTGTGGTGCAAAGATGGGTGTAATAGGTGATAAATAGGTCTATGTGAAGCCTATTAAGGTCTTGAATGTTTTGTTGTGTCGAATAATTTGGCAAGAGAGTTTAAACATGCAAGAAAACACAATGGCTTACTTGACTTTTCAAGGTGATAAGGCTAATTGGCTTATACAGGTTTAATCACATAAAAACACACCAAGCACATCAAGCACACAAACAAGCCTAATATTATTCAAGTGGGAGTGACTTTTAGTTTAGTCCCACACTCAATATCTCTCAATATTCCTATGTATCAAGGAATATATTCACAAGAGTGAATAGCTAGGGATCAAGTGGCCAAACGATCACCCTTTCCCTTTCCTCGGAGGCCTAGATGCCTTACCTAAAGAACTTCTATTTCTACTCAAGGAGGTACATGGTGAGTATCTTCAGGCTTGTTGCTGAACCTTGCACCACCCTAAAAGATGGTTGAAAGGTCTTATCTAGGCTTCAACAAGATTGTGAGGGGTGTCCCCGATATACGTAAGGTACATGGTGTTCAATTCATGAACACTAGTATGTTGAAGGCATGTAACATAAGCACAAGTGAATGTCACTTCACCTTGTGTCTTGAATTACCACGGGCCCTAAGGCTGTACCAATGACTATGTGACTAGATTGAGGTACAACTTTCATTCTCCCCCCTTTATATACCCTGCTGGAACATGTGGTTGAGGTCGCTCCTTGGATTGGGTGTCTCTCCAAAGTAGGTCTCTTAAGGGAAAGGTTAATGTTAGGTGTTTTTGATCTCCAGGATCATACTAAGTGCAAGGAGATAGCATGCTAATGCTAACACACCTTGGGTGATAAAAGTGAATCAAGAGGTGTTTTTGATCTCTAAGATCACCTTGTGGCATGAAGAGAGATCATACACACATCCTTAACCCACACAAGAAAGATTAATTAACCCGTAAAAATCAATGTGTGTTGTGAAAATGAATGTGTCTAAAGGGTACTTTAATTTCCAAGATCATTTCATGATGTGAGGGAAGAGCATACACACACCTCAAGCTACAACCATGCTCACCAAATAAAGCAAACACAAGTGATTTAATGATAAGTCTTTAACAAGTGAACATGCATCAAACATGTTAGTAGTTTGAGAAATTTTGGTCTTTGACAAGTATGAGCTACAAAAGAAGTGTTAGGTTAAAAATTCTAAACCTAACAATAATCAGAAATAACAATGATTACACAACAAATTAGATGTCACCAATAGATTTCTTATTATTTTTTATGCAATTTCAAAAAAAATCATTGTATTTTGATTTAAAATGCAAAAGTTATGACCAAATGAAGATTGCAAACAAAAGTCAACTTGAAACAATTATACCTTGAGATCTGGGTCAAATCTAGAAAAATGGTCTATACCACTATGAAGTTGGTTGGGTCAAATTTCCAATGCCTATAATTTTGTGAAAATCTGATACTATTTGAAAAAGTTATGCTAAAATGAAAAACAACTACTTTAGGAGACCAAATGGAAGGGGGTCTAACCCTGGTGGTCAGGCAGACTACTAGCAGTCTAGGAGGTCTCTGGGCTTGGCCTCTACATGCTTACCAGCTGCTTGGGAGGGTGGTTGGGACCCGCAACCCAGGGATCGTTGGCAGGTTTGGTGCCTAAGGGGATGGTCCTATGAGGCGCTAGTCTCTGGTTCATGGGGCCAAAGTCCACCCAATTTTTTTAATACTTTATTTTTTTATTATTTTTCTTAATTTTAAAAAATGGATCCATAGATTACAGATCAGTATTTAAAAAAATTCAAAAATTTCCCAAAATTTTTTTACCTCCAAACTATATTGAGTTTTATATGGATTTTAGGGTTTTTGGGCCTTTTGGATGTAATGACGAGGTTCTTTTTGGTGTACGATGCTTTATACAATAGGTCACCTCCGATCTTCACCAAAATGTGTGCAAACCTACAACACAAATCTCACAAAACCTCCAAAAAGAAAGGTACAAGGGACATGGGTCCCATTGGTCATGCCAGAATGAAGAACAAAAAAATGACAAGAGGAAATACAAAAGATAATACAAGAAACACAATAATTTCACCTCAAATCACTCTTATTGCTTCTAGAGCAGAAGTAGAGTGCGCCCTTGTTCTACTTGATATGCTCTCTTGATATGATGATATTTTCACAAATGTGGATTGCTTAATAAACCAACATAATCTTGCTCCTTTGTGAAATTATGGATCTCTTCATTAGTCTCTTCATTCAACTCTTCATTAGTTCAAATGAGTTGATTGAGGGATATTTATATTGATCTTGGATAATAGGATG
Organism: Cunninghamia lanceolata; assembly: GCA_027924645.1. NCBI lineage: Eukaryota > Viridiplantae > Streptophyta > Pinopsida > Cupressales > Cupressaceae > Cunninghamia > Cunninghamia lanceolata. The sequence continues at coordinate 9,812,568 of BSBN01000134.1, forward strand.
AATGGCCAGGTGTAGATTTGAGATGAATGGATATGATTAAGTGAGACATGGATCATCAACACATGGATCAAAGATGAATGGTTGAGACTAAAGGTAAATGAATGGATGAGATTAAGTGAGGATGTATTATGGGAAGGATAGGACCTATCCTCATGTAGTTGGCTAAGATTGAAATGAAGAGTGTAGAGGGAGTTAATTATTTTTAGATTTTTGTGTGAGGTAGGTGGAGAATAATTAATGAAATAAAATTATTTAATTAATTATAGGATGGGAGTGATGTAGGAAAATTAGATTAATTAAATCTATTTAATTAATTTAATTAGAGAGAATATTGGACACAATTAATTAAATAAATATAATTTATTTAATTAATTTGGACATAGAAGGGTCCTAGGATGAAAGTGTCGTAAGATGTTGCAAGATGGATGATGTTAGTAATGTCACAAGCACAAGGTCAATTTTAGGTGTCTACAAGTATTATAGCTTTCTTTGAATTGATCCTATGATGAATACAAAAAATGCATCAATAATCCAACAATAATATTTTTATAGTAAAAGAACCAAAAATCTATATTATCATTATTCAACAACTCATCAAAATACATAAGAGGCTTTCTTTTAAAATAAATCCCCCAGTTTCCCATTATTCAACATAATTAAGATGCATAAAAAACTAGTAAAAATAGAGACTACCTATAGTAATTGAAATTGTTAAATTCAGTAAACTACTATTTTAACAACCTTACATTAAAATAAATGACTTAATAATTATCCAAGGTATCCTCTACATGTCCAAATAATTCTTGAGAGTGACTTGTAACCCAAGTTCACACTTGGGTACAAAACGTTTAAGTCTACAATTCTAAAAGTACTAATATAAAACATTAAAATGTGCTTTAAGGCATTAGATGGTCAAATTAGGCCTCAAAAAATGTCAAAATGACCATTTACCAAAGCAAGGTAATTGTGGCGACCTTAAACACTTTGAGATCTTTATTCTAAAAAAAGGGCCCAATTGGCTTCTCGAATCAAAAGTTATGGCCTTTAGAAGTTATTCTCCAACATCATTCTCCTTTGATTGAAAAAAACTTAGCTCCTACAAGTTGTTTTGAATAAACTAATATCATTTATTCCTATCAAGTTTCTTCAATTCCCATTCTAAATCCAAGTCTTACCCTCTTGTTGTAATCCTTTCCACTGTACCAAATACTTGTTGTAGTTGCCTTGCCTCATGTTCATTGCCTTCTTGTCTGGAACGTGTATTATCTTTTCTTTATTATTTATTGGTATCTACAACTTCCAATTAACTTATTCTTCTTCTTCTTATTCATTATCTTTCCCATGAAATGCATATAAATTAGAAACATTAAATAACAGAGAATATCAAAATTTTATGACAAACAAAACTCATAAGCATTAACATTAATTTTATTCAGAATTTTGTATGACCCACTCTTCGTATACTTCAGCTTGTCGTATGTCACTTGAGGAAATCTCTCTTTTCAAATTATATCATAACCAAGTCTCCCTCTATAAATACCTTTGGTATTCTTGTTACATTAGTTGTTTCCTTATACTTTTCATTATTGTCTTATAGCTTTCTAGTTACTTCACTTTGCAATTGTTGTATGTGCTCTGTAAATGCATCTGTAACATTAGTAACTCATTCTACAACTGGTAACTATACCAATTTTATAAAACCCATAAGATTCGTACCATAAATAATTTGGAATGATAATTTTCATGTGGACCTATTTATTGAATTATTATATGTAAATTCAACCTATGATAAAGCCAAGTCCCATTGCTTGGGCTTCTCTTTAATAATGCATCTCATTAGATTTCTCAATAGCATGTTTACTACCTCAGCCTACCCATCTATTTGAGGGTGGTATGCAATACTAAATTGTAGCTTAGCTCCCAACTTCATCCATAGAATCCTCCATAAATGACTTAGAAATTTTGTATCCCTGTCTAAAGTAATGGTTTTTGGAACACCATGAAACCTAACAACTTATTTAAAAAATAGATTTTCTACTCTAGTGGAATAATTGGTTCTCTTACATGCAATAAAATGAACCATCTTTGAAAATATATCCATAATAATAAAGGATAAATTGTTATCTCTCTATGTGTTTGGAAATATCGATACAAAGTCCTTACATTCAATTCTATCCATAGTCTATTTGGTACTAGTAATGGCATGCAAAAACCTATGCCTTATGCATGGCCTTTAGCTACTTGGCATACTTTGCATCTTGATACATACCTTGCCACATCTCTCTTCATCTTTAGTTACTAAAATTTTTCTTCCACCAAAACTACTGTCTTATTTTTACCAAAGTGTGCACCCAAACCACCACCATGAAGTTCTCTCACTATATTATCTCTCATAGACTTAACTAGAATACAAAGTTGTTTTCCTTTAAAGAGATAACCATCTTGCATAAAATAATCATCATAAATAGTACTAGTCTAAGCTGCTGAAGGATTCCTACTTTGTTAAAAAATCTTTCCAAATTTGGATTAGAATCATACAAGTCCTTGATACTCTCAAACACAACTACTTAAAGCATTGAATTAAATCAATGTCACGTGCCTACTTAAAGCATTGTCCACCTAATCTTATTTCCCTCACTTATGCCTTAAAACAAAAGTATATCCCTATAAGAAATAAACCTACATTGTAGGCCTACTATTTAACTTATTTTTAGTGTTCACATACCTTAGGGCCTCATAATTTGTAAATAGAATAAACTCCTTAGGCACCAAGGAATGCCTCCAAGGTCCTAGTTCTTGTACAATGACATAAAATTCAACATTATATAGGCAGAATACTAGTTTCTTATCTCATTCAATTTCTCATTGTAAAATGCTATTGGCTTTCCTTCTTGACTTAATAATAATCCAACTTCCACATGTGAAGCATCACAAGATTTCCACCTCAAACGCCTTTCTAAAATACGGTAATGCTAAGACATGGGCTTATGTCACCTTCTTCTTCAACAATTGAAACTTTTTGTTGCTACATTGTCCACACAAATTCTTTCCCACTCGTACAATCTATTATTGGTGCAACAATACTACTAAAATTCTTAATGATTTTTAAATAAAATCTTGCTAAACCATGGAAACTTCTAACCTTTGATATGCTTCTCAGGTTAGGCCACTCAACAATTGCCTTTACCTTTTCTTCATCGATTCTTACACCATCTTTCAAAATAATAAACCTCAAGAATACCAAACACTTTTGCATAAACCTACATTTCTTAAAATTTGCATAGAACATTTCCTTTCTTAATAGTTTTAATACCATTCTCAAAGGCATTAAGTGTTCTTTAATCTTACCGAATATCAAAATATACTACCACAAAGTTACAAATGTAATCTCAAAGCATTGTGTTCATCATCCTCATGAATGTGTTGGGTATATTGGACAATCTGAATGACATCACCATCCACTCATACAAGCCATCCCTAGTCTTGAAGGTTGTTTTCCATTCATTACCTTCTTGATTTTACATTTGATAGTAGATACTCCATAGATCAATCTTAGTAAAATATGAAACTCTTGAAAGAAGATCCATCATGGCATCTAGGTGGGGTATAGGAAATCTATATTTGATGATCTAATTTTGTTTATTTCCATGCTATCTACGCACATCCTCCATGTTCCATCCTTCTTTGGAGTTATTAATGTAGGAGTGGCACAAGGACTCATGCTTTCCCTTACTACTCCCTTTCTCACCAACTTAGTCACCTATCTATTCATTTTTCTATGTTTTATTTTGCTTATCCTATAAGCTACATAATTGGATAAGGCTAATCAATGTGATGTTGAATGTCTCTCTTTGGTCATAAACCATTTGACAACTCAGTAGGTATAACATCAACATACTCTTCCAACACTTTTGTTTATTCTATTGGTATTTGCATAACTTATGTTTCTTCTTTCTTTGCCACTAAGGCATAACTACTTTTAAACCATCCTTCCAAAAAGTTGTTAGGAAAGGTATCTCAACCTTGCACCTAATGATAAGATTACAAACAATATGATTTTTAGGTTGAAAATTTAAAAAAACTCAATTTTTGGGCTATAGAGTTAGTTTTTGGCCAAAATAAAAATCTCAAGTTGTTTGGCACCAACTCCCTGGTGCCTGTCACATATTTCAAACTAAAATAAAAGGAAATAAACATGAAATTAACTTCCTAATTCAAATTTAATTGCAAACCTTAAGATTAAGCCTCAACAAAGACTCAAACAAATGCAAGTGCTATCAAATGAAAACTCCATTGGTTGTGAAGACAAGATCAATGAAAATACTAATGGATTATAATGTGATTGCTCAAATAACATACAAAATCTCTACAAATACTTATTGAAGATGGTGGATGCTATTTTGAGAACTTGTAGCTCTATTTATAGTTTTTTTGAGACGGAAGATAAATGGTGGGGATTTGTTTAGAAGATCAACGAAGGTTGCTTCAAAAGATTTTCCTTAGATCAAGGAGAGGATGAAGGGTGTTGATTTAGTTTGTTCTAAGTGTAGGGATGAAATTAAATCAGACAAAAATAGAAATAGTCATAAATAATTAGTTGCAACCCAAAAACGGGAGGGAAAGGTAATTAGTTGGTCATTTATTTCTAGAAATGGTGGAGGGAAAATAGATTAATTAAACAATAGAAATTAATTTATTAATTAATTAATTATCCATGTGATGTCAAAATTGAAGTAATTAAACAATAAAATTATTTAATTAACTAGTGGTGAACTAGAATAATTAAATAATATAATTATTTAATTAATTAATGTTGAAAATGTTAGTATGGGATGAGCTTAATTAGGATGATGTTAAGAGTGATAATAGATAAAATTTAGGTGTCTACATTTTTCCCCTCTTCAAAGTTTCATTGTGATTAAAATTCATTCAGACTAAGAGGAGTAACAATGTTTCAAATAAAAGATATACATGAACACCATGGTGGGATGGAAATGGTGAAAAATTTGGGCTTGGAATTTTGACTTAGGATTTTGCTCTACCAATTAATTGGATTTTGAACTTAAGACGCCCCAAGCATTTAAGGATGAATTAGGAATGGTGCAAGAGTTGCCCCCTCAAGAGATTAGGCAGGAGCGGAGAACATGGATGGGCTCTCAAAAGGAGAAAAGGATCAACAAATAGGCTTGGAGAATATTGAAAGGGAAAGGAGGGCTAAAAAAAATGTAGGGGAGGGATGAAGAATAGGTGATGGTCACCTTGGCTAGTTAGTTAGAGAAATATTGTGAGATTTGTAGATAGGTACATGCTTGTGATTTTGAAGAAATTTTTGAATGTGTTGAGCAACCTAAATTTGATATATAGCATATGATGGTATGCATCAAAATATAAGGAACCGTAATGATGTTTTATCATATGCATGAAGGATTGACTCATGCATGCAAGAAAAAATTCAAACAGTAAAGATGCCCCAACAAACATATCATCAAGACGCATCATGATATAATGGACCATGATGACCTTGGTAAAGTATGTTGTGGAATGAAGACAAAAAATAAAGAAACAAGAAATAAAAACAAACCATCCACTCATACAAGCCATCCCTAGTCTTGAAGGTTGTTTTCCATCCATTAACTTCTTGAATTTACATTTGATAGTAACCACTCCATAGATCAATCTTAGTAAAATACGAAACTCTTGAAAGCACATCCATCATGTTATCTAGGTAGGGTATAGGAAATCTATATTTGATGGTGATTTTGTTTATTTCCATGCTATCTACAAACATCCTCCATGTTCCATCCTTCTTTGGAGTTATTAATGTAGGAGTGGCACAAGGACTCATGCTCTCCCTTTCTACTCCCTTTCTCACCAACTTAGTCACCTATCTATTCATTTTTCTATGTTTTATTTGGTTTATCCTATAATCTACATAATTGGCTAATCAATGTGATGTTGAATGTCTCTCTTTGGTTGTAGACCACTTGACAACTCAGTAGGTATAACATCGACATACTCTTCCAACACTTTTATTTCTTTTATTACTATTTACATAACTTACGTTTCTTCTTTCTTTGCCACTAAGGCATAACTAATTTTAAACCATCCTTCCAAAAAGTTGTTAGGAAAGGTGTCTTAACTTGCACCTAATGATAAGATTACAAACAGTATGACTTTTAGGTTGAAAATTTAAAAAACTCAATTTTTGGGCTAGAGTTAGTTTTTGGCCAAAATAAAAATTTCAGGTTGTTCGGCACTAGTTCCCTGGTGCATGTTGATGAGACCATGATTTGTCTTATTTTTATTGCTTTAATTACCTATTTCCCAAAGACATTTCCAAACTCATATATGTATTAATTATGTCTATGATTATCCTTAAAGACATTAAAGCATGAAGATGGTATATAATATGTTGTTAATTAATGATGTGTGGATGATTGATTGTTCATGTAATATGTTAGTATTTTATGTTGATTTTAGTGATAGTGATGCATAAATACTATGCGGTGTACTAACTCCTCATGCAGCAAAAGCATGGATTCATGTCATGAAGAACACTAGACAACTCGCAACCAAAGGAGATGTTGATATCCACATAAGATGATACATGTACCTGCAGCCAAAGGAAGAAGATCCCAAATTGACTAGGATGAGTCATCCATGACTCCATAATAGTTATCTTTCAACAAATGATGCAATCCTAAATGATGAAGGAATCTAGATCGTGTTCTATGTTTTGTTTCTAAGTCATTGATTATTCTTCATGGATATTGAAGAGATAGAGTTGCAGTAGGACTGTACTATCTATGCTACCTTTATGTTAGTTAGTTTCCTATTTCTAGTTGCTCTATAATAAAGTCCTTTTCCTATGATGTGGGATAATGGATAGTTATGACATTTACTATTCAGTAGCTTTATTCATATAAGACAATGCTGATCTCGGTTAGCTAGATCATATTAAGATTTTTCTTCATACAGATTGAACAGAGATATAGTATTAGATCTTGTTGTATCATTGTTACTTTAGCATTCAATAAAGGTATATGTGTTTTGAGTTCTATTAATGATTGCAAAGATTTAGTAAGAGATTTAGCTAGATCTTGTGGGATCACAACCACTCAAGATGACCACTTGAGGTATTGTGCTTCTCCACTTTGTTCATATGTTTAGTTTATAAATTGTATGTTTATGTAAATGTGTGATTGATGTATGTTGTTATGAGTAATGAGAAATAGTCTAACTTTGGTAATTTATGTTGTTAAGTCCATTGAGTCAAGGTGATCATCAACTGAACCAAGTGTTAGTTTTTCTCTTACATAGAAGTTACAGAGAATCATTTGATTGTTGTTGTGTTAGATAAGCTTAGTTATTTTCCCTTATTCCCGTTTACTTAGAGTATTGTATTTACCTTGTTTAGTTCCCTTACACAACATCTAGAATAAAACTCAGGAATCCTCAACTGTACACACAGTATAGGCATCATTCAAGAAGAATATGATTCCCTGGTTTGACAATGTAAATATAACACGTTATATAACCAATAGGTTGCTTGATATAGGATCTGTTTGTCCGTTGAGTAGTGTACATACCCTTTCTGCATCAATGTATTGGTTAATAATGGAGTTTGAAATTTTTGGCATCGTTGCCAGGGATGGTGCTAAGGTTTAGAGTTTCTGAGTTCTTGTTGATTTATGCTTGTACTTGCTTTACTAGGAAATAGTACTTTTCAACATTTAGGATCACTTAGATATTCAATGTATCTCAAAAATATTCACTAACACGGTGCAGGAACAGAGCCATTAGTTCATACATTATTGTATGTGGTAGCCAAGAGACCATAGAGGGAGGTTTCTTCAAACTAGTTCAACAGAAGAAGAAGAAGAACACTTTGAATCATTCCTTGGTCTGGAGAACATTGAGGATTTTGAAGATATTGCAGATTCGAACCAAGGCATCATGGAAGACAAAGAAGTAGAAAACCCAGCTGAACTAGTTACCTTTGCCTTTCCTATTACAAACCAAGAGAGAGCTGACACCTTGAAAAATAGCCCTCCTTCAACTCTACCAAACTTTCATGGGCTAATCACTGAAGACCCTGATACATTTCTCTTTGAGTTTGATGTACTCTGTAGGAGTTATGATTACACTATAGATTCATACAGTCTCAAGCTCTTCCCAACCACCCTTAAGGATGCTGCATTATGATGGTTTATGGGTTTGGGTAAGAATTTTGTAACTACTTGGGCCACCATGAAGGAGAAGTTTCTGCAAAAATATCAAGATTATTGTCATTGCAGAGATATGAAGGGGGATGATATCTTCAAGATGTCACAAAAAGAAGATGAGCCCCTTGAGGATTATGTAGAGAGATTTCAATTTTGCCTCAAGAAGTCAAGGCAAAATAGGCTCTCTCTAGAGTCACTCAAGCTGGTCTTCCTAAGAGGTGTGATTGAAGAATGTATGGATGCACTCAATCTAATTGGAGCAGAAGATATCTCTCAACTAGGATTTGATGAAATTTGTCAAATCTGTAGAAACTATTCATGCTCTACTCTAAATAAAAATAGAGGTTTTAGAACCTTGACTTTGAGTAAATCATCCATTGGAGTCTCTAGAGTAGAGCTTAGCAATCTCTTGTTCAACATGAAAGAGGATATCATAAGCCATTTGGTAACACAACTGGACACTCTGCACATAAAGAAGAAACAAGAGGCATCATAGGCAGCTTTGAGTGAATATTGTCCACATTGTCGATAAAAGAAGGCTAATTAACGATGCAAGGGACTTGATAGTATTTATGAGGGTAAGAATGAGAAAGTAGATTTTAGAGCCATAAAAGATGAAGAAGGTCAAGTGTTCTACATTACACAATCAAGGCCATGGCAACAAAGGTAAGGTATGCCTCAGGACCCCTTGACCAACTCCATGTCATTTGCACCACCTGTCTCAAATCCTCATAATTGGAACAATGCACCTTGGTATAACTAGCCACAACAAAAGTGGGCAACCATGCCACCTAGTTGGACCCAACAACAGGGGGCATGGCCACAACAACCATCCCAATCCTCAAATTACAATCCACAATGGCAGGCCAATCAAAACCCATGGCCATAATAGTGGCATGGGAACCAACCTTGGCAAAATCCAAATGTGAACTACCCACAGCCACAACATACCTTGCCTCAGCAACCTGCCCTTATGCCAAATATGACCTCACCTACTCCTACCCAGTCTAGAGCTACTCAATTGCTGGCACAACCTACACCTAACCCTAACAACAAGCCTGTTTAGCAGGCTTATACTAATGAGGCCATCCAATACCCAACCTATACAGTTGAAGTTAGTGATGTGCACCTGCGCTTAGGAAAGATGCTTGCTGGACCATCATCACTGCTCATCACAAAACCTCTTGATGAGGAACCACCCTCTGTCACTGACAACCATCTAAATAACCAACAAAAGCCTTTTGATCAAATCTCTTTGCAAGAAGAAACCATTACCAGAAACCCTCCATTTCTAGAGAGATTAAAAATGTACCCTCCACCAACTCCATCTGAACTTGATTTTGATTTCATGGGGTAGCTAAAATATGTATGTGTTAAAATTCCCCTCATCTAATCCATCAAGGATGTTATATACCAAAGCCATAAGGGATTTATGCCTTAAGAAACTAGGAAGGAAGAGAAAAGAGCCCCAGACAGTCCATGTTATAGGACAAATTGTTGATATCATGTTAGGTAACTTGGTTGTTCCAAAATATGCAAATCCTGGAAGCCTTGTGGTGGATGTAAACATCAATGGTACCCTTATCAAAAACACCTTGATTGACTTAGGTGCAACCATCAACATAATGACAAAAGAAACAATGAGTAACCTTCAACTAGATAACCTCAGACCTACTCCCACAGTACTCCATCTAGCAGATAGGTCCACAGTCAAGCCAGAAGGGGTTATTGAAGATCTTGTTTTCACATTGGATTCATGGGAATACCCTGTAGACTTTATGGTTTTGCAGCCCAAGGCTAGTCTAGGAGGATATCCACTCATCCTAGGGAGACCCTGGCTAGAAATAGCAAATGCCTTCATATGATGTCGGTCAGGAAATATGATAATTTCTAATGGGAATGTAACAAAGAAGTTGGTCCTTTATCCACCTGCTCAACCTTTTGCTGATATGGAGCAATCTATTTGGCCAAGGCTAGGGGATCCTGGACAATATTCTCTTCAGACATTAATGACAATTGAAAGAGACCCACTATTGGCTATCTGGGATGAAGATGAAGTGCTTTCCAATGTCATACAAAACAATTATGGAACAAATATATAGCAAGACCCATGCCTGATATGTATGGCCTACCCCCTTCACAATATTCTACCTACAATCAATACTCTAGCCCATGCTTCCACCAGTAGAATGTTTCATTAGTTGTTGCCTCATAGTTGCATTCTCAACTTATCAGGGTTGAATATTGCCTCTGTGATGCCTATGGTAGCACCAGTTGAAATTACACCAAGCAGAACACTTAACATCAATAGTGAATTGACATTTGTCTAGAAGATTGAACTGATTAAAATGTTGCAAACTCATAAGGCAACATTTGCATGGGAGTATCATGATATGAAGGGAATTGATCCTAACCTTTGCATGCATAGGATATACATTAATGAAGGATGCAGACTAGTTAGACAGCCTCAAAGAAGAATGAACCCTGCAATAAGAGACATAGTGAAGAATGAATTACAGAAATTGCTAGATGCAGGATTCATATACCCAATATCAGATAGCCAATGGGTGTCTCCACTGGTAATAGTGCCAAAGAAAGGAGGTAAGTGGAGAGTTTGTGTACACTATAGAGAATTAAATACTGCCACTAGGAAAGATCATTTCCCTCTTCCTTTCATTGACTAGGTCCTAGACTCCTTGGATGGTAAAAAGTATTTTTCTTTTCTTGATGGATTTAGTGGATATAACCAGATCAAGATAGCCCCTGAAGATCAAGATAAGACCACATTCACATGCCCATGGGGGACATATGCCTATTCCATCCTTCCATTTGGACTCTGCAATGCTCCTAACACATTTCAGAGAGATGTTTTAAGCATCTTTGCTAACCTTGCTCATGACCCTATGGAAGTTTATATGGATGATTTTACCACTTATGGAGAATCTTATGAGGAGGCCTTGAAGAACCTTGAAAAAGAATTGCAGAGATGTCAAGATTATAATCTGTCTCTTAGTCATGAAAAATGTTTCATGATGATACAGGAAGGAGTAGTGCTTGGTCACTTTGTGTCCAAAGAAGGAATTCAAGTGGATCCACACAAAATTAAAATCATTTCAACCTTACCTATTCCTCAAAAATAGAAAGATGTCAGAAGTTTTCTAGGTCATGCAGGGTATTATAGGAGATTTATAAAGGATTTTAGTAAGATTGTAGCTCCTTTGTTTGTCTTACTCTCTAAAGATGCAAAATTTAATTGGACAACTGACTGTCATATATCCTTTGACAATCTCAAAGAGTCATTAACAAAGACACCTATACTCAGAGGACCTAATTGGGAAATACCTTTCCATATACATACAGATGATTTTGATTTTGCAGTAAGAGCTGTGTTAGGACAAAAAGAAGGGAATGTGGAATATGCAATTTATTACATCAACAAGAATATTCAAGGTGTTGAGCTTAACTATACTGTTACTGAGAAAGAAATGATAGTTGTTCTTTATGCAATTAACAAGTTCAGGCATTATATCACTGGGTATCCTATTTTCATTCACACTGACCATGTAGTAATAAGATATCTTATGACTAAACCAGTGGTAAGTGGCAGATTGGTTAGATGGTTACTGCTCCTTCAAGAATTTGATATCACCATTGTAGACAAGCCAAGGAAGGCCAATGTTGTTACTGATTTCCTCTTCAAGCTTCCTACTTGTAGTGAGGACCTAGTCATTGATGATTATTTTCCAAATGAACACTTAATTGCACTGACTATACAAACTCCTTGGTATGCAAATATATCAAATTATCTAGTTACAGGGAAAACACCTCCACACCTCTCACCCAGATAGAGGCACCACCTTATGGAGTGCAACTTTCCCTATTCATGGGTTCTGGTTATCTCTTCTACATAGGACCTGATCATATTATGAGAAGGTGTATTAGGGAAGATGAAGTGTATGACATTCTCAGAGCTTGCCATGATGAACCCTATGGGGGACACTTTGTAGCCAAGAGGACAACAGTAAAAATTTTGAATACTAGATATTATTGGCCAACATTGCATAAGGATACATCTCTCTATACAAGAAGATGTGACCACTGTTAAAGAATGGGCAGACCTACAAGAAGTGATGAAATGCCTCTACAACCACAACTGGTTGGCACACCATTTGACAAATGGGGCATTGATTTTATTGGATCCCTAGATCCACCTTCTAACCACAAGGAATATGATACTTGTTTGCACTAACTACCTTACAAAATGGGTAGAAGTGAAAGCCTTAACTGTAACCAGGGATAGTAAGGTTGCTACATTCCTCTATGAAGAAATATTTAGAAGGTATGGGGTCCCAAGGGAAATAGTCACAGATCAAGGGCCACAGTTTACATCTGCATTAATTGCTAGCCTTGTTCAAGAGTATGAAATCAGACATAAAAAGTCCACTTCCTATCATCCACAGTCAAATGGTTAAGTTGAGGTGACCAACAGAGAGCTTGAGGCAATATTGACAAGGATAGTTGCAGTGCATAAGAAAGATTGGGAAGCCAAACTCTTTGAAGTAGTTTGGGCATATAGAACTACATGGAAGACAACAACAGGGTACACACCTTATGAGTTAGTTTATGGGAAGAAGGTTGTCCTTCCTATTGAGTTTCAATATAAAACACCAAGAACAATTGTCCAAGTTGGTATAGACTTGTCAATAGCTCAAAAGGAAAGACTGCATTAGCTTAGTGCCTTGGAGGAGTTAAGGATGGAAGCAGTTCATCACATTGAATTAGTTCAAAACCTGAGAATCAAATGGCATGATCAATATATCAAAACCAAGGACTTTCAGGTAGGTGATTGGGCACTTCTCTATGACTCCAGATATAAAGATCATAAGGGCAAATTGCAAACCAAATGGTTAGGCCCTTATGAGATCAAGGAAGTTTTCCCAAATGGTATAGTCTAATTAACTACAATTGACTAAGTTAGGTTCTCATTGATGGTTAATGGTAAGTTATATAAGAAGCCTTTAAGTAAAGTTGCATTTCTCTAGCAATTAAAGGCAGCTATGGCTAATGAAGTTCCACAGCCTCTTGCCTCAGATGAAGTCTCCAGCCAGGTAGCAGCTGAACACAATGTTCCAGCACCAAATCTAGCTACCACATTGAATGAAGTTCCACAGCCCTCTGCCTCTGGTGAGGATTCCGGCCAAGTATTAGTTGATCATACTATTCTAGTAATAGGTCAAGCTACCAACTTAACTGAAGAACCATAAGTAAGTTTGAGTTCTACAAACTTTGTACATAAATAAAAACACACAATGCACACACATCAGATAGCAATAGCAATAAAACAAGGTGATCTTCCAATCAGAAGTTCACACTCCATCATTTGAGTTCCAATTCTACACTAGAACTTTCCTTTGGAATTCAACCACTTCATTGAAGGGACCCATAGCCAAAGGCAATCTACTATTCCATGGGACCTGTATTTGTTGCACCTATAGCCAAGGGTTTTTTCATTCACTTGGGACCTGTAACAGCTGCACCCATAGCCAATGCACATGGGACCTGTTCATTTCACGTTCTGATTGTGTGCATGCAACCAATGTTGCTTGCAACACCTTTTCTAGTGGCATACGCATGCCGCCATCTTTTTTCCGGATAGTACTTCCCTACTACATGCCACACATCAACTACATTCCATCAGCACACTTTGTCACTATCACATCATTATGATTCGCTCTAGCTCATTCGTTGAGTACATCAACTCAATCTACCATACAATCATGTTTACATGCAACAATTCCAATTTCGGCATCACCTCAATGGTATTTATCTCACTCATTGCTTTAATTAACATTTATTGCTACTTATTTCATGACTTTCTTTATTTGCACATAATTAATTTTCTATATTATATCAGTTCGACATGCTTTGAACCCGTTCCTCTGTACCATTGCCTGTCTTCTCATTTGAGGACAAATGAAATTTTTTTTGGGGGGATTCTAAATTATATTACATACATACAAACTTCAAATCAAACTTCAAAACCCCTTACTCCATAATTATTACCATCCACTACATAACATACAAGCTAAACAAATCAAACAAACGACAAAAGCAACTGGCAATAAGGTCCTGGTGAGTAGCATTGGGTATCAAACAAAGGATTGAGAATAGAGAATTAAGAATAGGGGATTGAGTGTTTTCTTGAGATATCATAATGGGTGGTGACCCAATAAGAAGAGATCCTACAGTTCACTCAGCACTATTGGCTGACATGGAGTCCTTGCCAATTTTTTTAGCAGGTAGGATGGTTGCAATATTTTCTCAAGATAATCGAGTATAATGAGGACATTACTTAGCAGTTTGTAGGGACATTCCATAATGAGGAAGCTACACTGAAAGGTTTAAGGGTTGACGTGACTGTAGTAGCTATAGCTGAAGTTACAAGGCTACGAGCAACTAGAAAGGAATTTCCTATAAGAGCAGATGCCATTTCTACAAGGGTTAAGTTCATACGACCAGGAGAAAGGTTGGAATCGACATCTCAAGGTACCAAATGACTTTTTTTACCCTAGTTTTGGGCCTCAGTAGCTTCTTGGATTATTAAATACCTTACTTGTGATGGGAGGTAGTCTTTACTTTATACTATGCATTTTAAACTTATAAGCCATCTTCGTCATGGAAGGATAGTGAATGTCCTAAATTTTCTATTCAATTTGTTAAAACAGATGTTTGTTGAATATAGAAGGAAAAGTTGTCAGTCCTCATTGTCTCATCATGGTTTGATTGTCCTGTTAGTAAAGAGAAGTATGTCTATCCATTACCCTGAATTTTCTTGGGAAAGATTTATTGAAGTTAATCATGTTAATGAGGGGCCTGTGAGTTTTGAATCATAGAAAGAAGAGGAGGCACATGTAGAAAATTTGCAAACATAGGAAGCACTTGCAACCTCCTCTCACCTAGAAGCTTCACCTACCTATTGCCATACAACTGTTGAGGAGTAGCCAGCTCTGAGCTCTGTTAAACCTATTGAAAAACCTGCTAGTTCTCCTATACCTACATTCTCACCAACTTCAACCCCCTTACCAGAACATGTATCCTCACAGACTTCTAGCTACAAAAAGAAAAAGATGAAATGAAAACTGCGGCCTGAAGCTTCTATCTCACCGCCTGCAACATCTGAAACTGCCTGTGAAACCCTAACATCTAAAACTCCCCGTGAAACCCCTTCTATTTCAAAAGCCACCAAGAAAAGGAAATCATCTTATTCCAGAGTTAAGAACAAACAAGGAACCCCTGCTCAATCATGTAGGCGTTCAGGTCACCTGAAGGAAAAAGAACTTTTAGGGGAACCTAAAAAGAGGAATATAGTTGATATTGATACAGACTCTGAGAGGGAGCACATGTTTGTTGACAGAGAGTAGAAAAATTTGGGTTATACACTTGTTCAGGTGTCTGATGCAGAGTCTGAGGAAGAAGATATATGGACAACTAGAAAAAAGTCATAAACCTCCCTCTGAAATTGAAGAACTAGATTTCTCAACCCGTCAAGATGAACCTTAGGAAGAAGAG
Source organism: Cunninghamia lanceolata (assembly GCA_027924645.1). Taxonomy (NCBI): domain Eukaryota; kingdom Viridiplantae; phylum Streptophyta; class Pinopsida; order Cupressales; family Cupressaceae; genus Cunninghamia; species Cunninghamia lanceolata. The sequence goes on from BSBN01000134.1 coordinate 9,828,362, forward strand.
TTATTGTTAGACTCTAAAGACACAACAGAGGGTGAGAAAGATGAGTTACAACTGGCAATGCAGAAAATTGGAGAGTTGGAGGAGAAACTAAGGGATTATCAATAGAAATAAATTGGATTGAATGACAGGGTTAAAAAGTTAGAAGAACAGTTGCATGTCTTCTAGAAACAAGGATCAGGACTTGAACAATTGACCCAATTGGCCATCATTGAGATAAATAGGAGGAATCAAGAGCCTGTGTAGCTAGAAGAGTAGTCTGTAGAACCTGCTCCAGTTACCTTACTTTCAGTCACCTTATAATTGTGGAATGAAATAGATAAATTAGTAAAGGAACAAGGTGAAATGAAGGAGGAACATAGTAAGGAAATTGAGATGAAAAATGCAGAAATAAAGAGGTTGAAATTCAAAATAGACAGAATGGTAGACATGACTATTCAGTTGATGAGTGTAGGCTACCTACTAGGGTTTATGCCCTCTATTTATAAGAGCAATATCTAAGATTTCAATTTATCCAACTATACAGTGATGTCCCTATCTTCCTATTTACACCTGCCTTATTTTTAACAACTTACAAAAGAGCTACCCCTAAAATGCAAAACCAACTGTGTGAATTCTACCTACATGAACTTGCCATTCCTTATGACACTCACTGGAATCCCCTAGTTGTAATTGGGGATGTACAATTGAAGGCCTTAGCCTCATTCATTCAGAATGAGCATAGGAGGGGAGAGTTAATGTAGTAGTATAATGAAAGAGAGAAGTCACTTCCTCTCAAATTGAGGGCAGAGTCTCCAAATCCCATGAAGATAGTGGAGGAATGGGTGAACCTGATTGAGCATTAAGAGGTAGAAAGTAAACTATTGGAATGCAAAGCCATGGACTATTAGAAATTTAGGGAATTGGTAGAAAAGATTGGTAAAGTAAACTTTGGGTTTCTCACAAGGTAGATGGAAGGAATTGACACCAACACTACAGAAAAAGGAGCCTTAGTTAGTATTTAACTTGTCAGCAACAAATCATAGGGCAAAGAGATATATAAAATCAGCTAATGAGCATGGGATAACATGGTTACCACTAATCTTCCATCCTCCTTTGTTGCTTTATCCTATTCCACACTAGATGGGGCAAAGGACTAATCAGTTTGCAGAACAAGCTAGGTGGGATAAATTGGTAGAATAGAAGGACTTCTACCTCAAACAGGATAGAGGGGTAGAGGAACCTACAGACTACAGAGAGATTGCTCTACACTACAATCTGAGACCTTGATTTCTAGAGGACCAACAACATGATTAGTTGGGGTGTGTGATGAGACCATGATTTGTCTTATTTTTATTGCTTTAATTACCTATTTCCCAAAGACATTTCCAGACTCATATATGTATTAATTATGTCTATGATTATCCTTAAAGACACTGAAGCATGAAGATGGTATATAATATGTTGTTAATTAATGATGTTTGGATGATTGATTATTCATGTAAGATGTTAGTATTTTATGTTGATTTTAGTGATAGTGATGCATAAATACTATGTGGTGTACTAACTCCTCATGCAACAAAAGTATGGCTTCATGTCATGAAGAACAGTGGACAACCTGCAGCCAAAGGAGATGCTGATATCCACAGAAGATAATACAGGTACCTGCAACCAAAGGAAGAAGATCCTGAATTGACTGGGATGAGTCATCCATGACTCCATAATAGTTATCTTTCAATGAATGATGCAATCCTAAATGATGAAGGAATCTAGATCATGTTCTATGTTATGTTTCTAAGTCATTGATTATTCTTCATGGATATTGAAGAGATAGAGTTGCAGTAGGACTGTACTATCTATGTCACCTTTATGTTAGTTAGTTTCCTATTTCTAGTTGCTCTATAATAAAGTCCTTTTCCTATGATGTGGGGTAATGGACAATTATGACATTTATTGTTCAGTATCTTTATTCATATAAGACAGTGTTGATCTCGGTTAGCTAGATCATATTAAGATTTTGCTTCATATAGATTGAACATAGATATAGTATTAGATCTTGTTATATCAATGTTACTTTAGCATTCAATAAAGGCATATGTGTTTTGTGTTCTATAAATGACTGTAAAGATTCAGTAAGAGATTTAGCTAGATCTTGCGGGATCACAACCACTCAAGCTGGCCACTTCAGATGCTATGTTTCTCCACTTTGTTCATATGTTCAGTTTATAAAATGTATGTTTATGTACATGTGTGATTGATGTATGTTGTTATGAATAATGAGAAATAGTTTAACTTTGGTAATTTATGTTGTTAAGTCCATTGAGTCAAGGTGGTCACCAACTAAACCAAGTGTTAGTTATTCTCTTACACAGAAGTTATAGAGAATCATTTGATTGCTGTTGTGTTAGATAAGATAGTTATTTTCCCTTATTCTTGTTTACTTAAAATATTGTATTTACCTTGTTTAGTTCCCTTACACAACCTCTAGAATAAAACTTAGGAATCCTCAACTATACACACAGTACATGCATTATCTAAGAAGAATATGATTCCTTGGTTTAACAATATAAATGTAACACGTTATATAACCAATAGGTTGCTTGATATAGGATCTATTGGTCCGTTGAGTAGTGTGCATGCCATTTATGCATCAATGTATTGGTTAATAATGGAGTTCGACACCTGTCACATATTTCAAACTAAAAATAAAAGGAAATAAACATGAAATTAACTTCCTAATTCAAATTTACTTGCAAAGCTTAAGATTAAGCCTCAAGGAAGATTCAAACAAATGCAAGTGCTATCAAATGAAAACTCTATTGCTTGTGAAGACAAGATCAATGTGTTATGTTGAAAAATGTCTCCATGGACTTTTTCCCTCCTAAGTTTAGCTCCCGGGTTCCTTGTTTTACATCTTGCATGTTCATTTTGACTTGCAGAAGAAAATGGCTTGAAACCCATGTCACATGGGGCATGAGGGACATTGTTGTACTTAGTCCTGTCCTGAAATAGGACCTAGGACATGGGCACTTGTACCCTTGTCCTGCCCTATTTTAAGTAGGTCCCAAATTTGAATGTCAGTTATGTGACCGTTAGTTAGGTCCCATGTCAACATCTTAAGTTTGAATTATGAAATTCTTAGCGGGAATGTGTGTTTTTGCATATATAAGCATGTTTAGGGTTTCATTTGAAAACTAGAAGATGATTATGAACTTTTGGCACACTTATGATTTTAGAGCATTCAAGATATTCATTGTTGGAGAGTAAAGCATTGTTGTTGTGTTTGTGATTGCAGATTTGGCTTCATCTTCTCATGTGTTGAAGAATCTTCATCTATGTGAGATCTATACCTCTGAGGTGATATCTATTTGTGTTTGAATCTTTTATCAATTTGTTTTTACTTCTATCCCGTAGGGATACACACTCTTTATCTGACAAAAGTGTTTAAAAGACTTGAATGTCCTTTCGGGGCTTAACTGAAGCAAGCCTCTAAACACCACAACCCCCAACCACACTCCTTGTGATTGCAGGTTACGGGTATTAGATTTCACAGAGTGGAGTTGCAGAGGAAGGTTGTAGAAGATAAGGATTCCAAATCTGGCAAAAAGAAGCAGTTTAGAGCACTTTCGGGACATGGGTGCATAGGGTAATGTCCTTTAAGGTTGCAGATGTAGGAATCTCTATGACAGTGACAATCTACATCTAAAGAAGCTTTGACATCCAGAAGATCAGCCTACCTTGGACTAGGGTGCCTGGGGCAGCATTCTACGCATCTTTTGTGACAAAAACAAATAGAACAATGATTATCAGTGTCGAAAGGAGCCCCATATTCCCTGAAGAAAACTATACCTTGTACTTGGGTGCCTAGGGCATTGTCCCCGAACATTCTGCATCACGAACTTCAAAAAATGGTCAGTAATTAATCTCTATCTACTATTTTAGTCTACGAGCATTTGTCGTAATTTATCAGTTTGCTTCTGATTTTGCATAATTAGGGGTTTTAGCATACTTGATCATTAAATTAATACATTAATTGACAATCTCTAAATTTTCACATCATTCCAAGTGACTACTAACTTGTAGGTGAATCCTCTTGCAAGAGTTGTGATTCAACTCGATTGGATGTCCTTGAATGTTTGTAGTGAAAGGAGGATTTAACCCTTTTATCATTTCCCCCCTTTTTCTATAAAACATTTTGGTGAACCCATGTTTATTTGAATTTTGCACCTTTATGAGTGTTGTACTCTAGATTTGCATTCATGTCATCCTATTGTATTTGAAAATTTACAAAAAAAATGATTTTTAAAAAAAAAATTGGCATCTTAGGCTTGCATTTTGGCCTAACTTGCATTAATTTAATTTTTGTTATTTTCATTAGATCTAATTTAAATTATAGAAATTCATTATTAATTAACCATTTGCATTGCATTTTCCTGCTTAAATTGTCAAAAAATGCTTGAAATTGTGCATTTTTCATAAGACCTAGTTTTTGCATTAGCTAGGGTTTGTAGTTAAAATTTTGTTTGAAATTTTACTACTCTTTTAAACACTCATTTAGGACTGATTTCTAATTGTAGTGTTTCATCATAGTGCCTTTTTTGCAAAAATTCATCTCTAGGGTTTGAAAACCTTGCATTTTCACTAGATTTTACCTTGTCAACTCTCTAGATTTGCATTATAGGTGTGTTGTGAAGAATATTGCTGCATTATTGGATTGATATTGAGCTTATTGTTTTCTATCCCTCTTTAATTTCTTCACTACACCTCTTCTTTTAGTCATTTGCATTGAAGAATTGTGAAAAAGGGTGAAAAATCAAGCATTTTAGATCATAAGCATACATAGTTTTGCACTTGTTCCTTGCATAAATATTGAAAATATTTTAAAATTTGATATTGCATATACACATGGATTATAATTGCAACAATAATTCTAGGCTTCCTCCTAGGCCTCATTTAAAAAGAGGGATCCCTGAACCTGAAATTACATTTACACCTCATGACAAGACATTTGTAGACAATGAAGGGCCTCTTTACATTATCGTGAAGATAATGGAGATCCCGGTGAATGGTACACTTATAGATCCTAATTACATGACTAATGTGATAACATAAGAGTTTCTTCTTGCACATAATTTGACACAAGATTCCATGAACCTTCGGATATATGGATTAAGACACATAATGGAGCTTTAATGCCTACCTTTGGGAAGATAACTTTATTGCTCACAGTTTCTGATAAAGTTGTGGATCAAGTACTTGAGGTTATCCCTTTATCTGACCTCTTCCATGTAAAACTTGGACACACATGGTTAAAAGCTATGAATGTTGTCCCCTCAACTATTCACAATTGCATAAAATTCCCTTTACATGGACAAGTGCGTACTATTTGACGTAATACATATCAACCTTTGGCAATGGACAACTTTACCCTTGATTATTTTTGGCCGCAACCTGATAGAGACCCTGAGCCACAAAGAGATCACTCTTTCCTACAATATAGACGATACAAAGTAAAACTTATATCTAGAGTGGTTAGGCCTCCTATGCAAACAATAAGAGATGAACAACCCACATTAGAAGAACTTCCTAGAGCAAAAGGAAAAGGATAGAATGAAATAAGAGTAAAACAAGATTTTTATGACTACGATGAAATAATTGGTATGATAGAAGTGGATAAGGAAAAGTTTGATAACTCATCTCCTCTATGAAGAAATGGTATTTATGCTGAGGTTCCTCCCCCATCATCCTTACAAGGATTGGGAGGCATTCATCGAGAACAAAACACTTCATCAAGACAAATGAGATTTGAACATGGTGCTTCCTCTTCTAACATGTGAAAACCTATGGAAAAACATGACAAAACTTTTGAAGATATAAGCAACAAGACAAACAGAAATAGACAAGCAAGAGAAAGAAGGAGGAAAAGACAAGCTTTTGCCCAACAAAATGCATCTCAACAAGAAAACATTCCACCTAAAATTGAATCAAACCAAGAAGAGCTTAACAATAAACAACTCGAAGAAAAGAACAAAATTTGGGCTATGGTACTTTATGTACCTCTTTCCTCTAATATTCGAGATTGGGAAGATGATGATTCACTCGACGATGACTGCTAGTCCGGTTGTCTCTACAAGTAAGTATTCCTAACCCTTTACCTCTGTGTTGTGTTTCCCTTGTGATGTGTTATGTGTTGTTTAGGCCTCCTTGGATGACCCATGATACTCTTGTAAGGTCAAGGTTACCAAGAGACCACCTCTGTTGTGACCCTTCTTCTATTTGTATCATCATTCTTCTATCTTGCTCCTCTCCTCTATTTTCATTATTGTGTGTTGTGTCTTAGAGGCATAGCGTTGTAGTTGGTGATGTGGGGGCACCTTCCTATGTGACGATCCTAAGGCACTTGTTCTCCTCTCTTGATTTATTTTTTACCTTCTTCTAGTGGTTCTATCTAGCTAGCAGATGATGAAAAACAAATAAGACTGATACGGACCATGTGTCCCTTCAACGAGTAAGAAAAAATGGACCTAGTCCATACATGACGATGGGGTTGATATATATTACCCGACGCTTGGGTAGTAGAATCAATCTGTGTGATATTTTGATGATGTCTTATATTTTCTAACAAACCATAGCAATACTGCTGCTCCGTGCACTTTGTTTATCTTGGATCTCACCTTAGTTACACTCAGTTCTAAGATCTATGTGGTATAGCCCCACGGTTATACTCAGTTTCCAAATCCATAGTGTAACCTCGACTCTTGATGTGATTGTTTTCATGCATTGCTTTTGGATCATGTGATGTGGTTATTATCTTAGAGAAATATTTCTAACCTCTCTTTGCAGGAAATTATGTTTGTGGGAACATTCAATGATTGTAAAGTACATGTCACTTTTGGGGGCATAGGCTTTGCGAAAGATCTTGTTCCCTTGTGTGTTTCCTTCCTACCTTAACATGCTTGTTATCGGTACACGATATCAACCACCTTAAGGTGGGGGCATATATTAGGTAATTTGTCTGATGATTTTGATAAAGCATGTTTGCATACATTGATCTATTGTGTATACCTACTTTTCACTATAAGGCATCTCTGTGATGCGAGTGGGGTTGTATACTTTTAAGCACATGCTTCCTTTTCACTATAAGGCATCTCCATGATGTGGGTGGGGTTGTATTTTGAAATCCCTCTACAGAGGCGGGGATGGTGTATCTCTTGAGCTAGTGCACATCCTTTTTATTCTAAAAGTCCTCCGAGCAGGCGGGATTGGTGTATCCTCCCTTAAGCATGTCTTTGGCAATTGTTGTGGCATAAGCCCAACCATCAGGTGTGCCTGTAATGTGCCTGAGATGGTGGTGAACCTAGCAATAGGCTCCTTCAATTGCTTGTTTGTCGTGTTTTAGACGTATAGTATGTCTTTGGCATACTATATGACACTCATGTCTTCCATGTGTTTTTCGTGTGTTTTCCCCCTTGTGTATTCCCTCCTACACTTGGGTTTTGTATGGCGTGTTTGTTCCCAAGCATAGTCTAAAGACGTGTAGCAATGAGTCCCTCCTATTCTTTCAGATTTATATGGCATGTTTGTTCTCAAGTGTAGTCTAAAGACATGTGGTGATGAGTCCCTCCTACATTAAGATTTGTATTGCATGTTTGTTGCCCCATATGTAGTCTAAATACGTGTGGCAATGAGTCCCTCCTGCATTTTAGGTTATGTGTTTACTTTCCATGTACTTGCATCTGCATTTATATATATGAAAATGAAAAAGAAATAATCACTACATTCACCATATTCATCATGTTTTGTGTGTCTTCAATGTTGTCTTCTCTGTGTTTTGCATGACTGTAAATGTCTTCTCCATGTTTTGCATGCCTGTTACTATTTTCACTGTGATTGGCATGTCTGTAATGTGTTTTCTCTAATGTTTACTTGAGACTGGGGGCTAGAAGTAGTTCCTCAATCTTTGTGTATGCATTAGCTCTAAGTGCTTGGCATATTTGTTGTGTTTTGACCATACTTTAATGCATGTATGGGCCTTACGTTTATACATACATTAAAGTGGGGGCTAAATGTTATGTCAGAAAATGTCTCCCTTGACTTTTTCCCTGCTAAGTTTAGCTCTTGGGTCCCTTGTTTTACATCTTGCATGTTCATTGTGACTCCTAGAAGAAAATGGCCTGAAACACATGTCACATGGGGCATGAGGGACATTGTTGTACTTAGTCCTACCCTAAAATAGGACCTGGGACATGGGCGCTCACGCCCTTGTCCTGCCGTATTTTAGGTAGGTCCCAAATTTGAAAGTCAGTTATGTGACCATTAGTTAGGTCCCATGCCAACATCTTATGTTCAAATTATGAAATTATTAGCGGAAATGTGTGTTGTTGCATGTATAAGCATGTTTAGGGTTTCATTTGAAAACTAGAAGATGATTATTAACTTTTGGCGCACTTATGATTTTAGAGCAGAGCATTGTTGTTGTGTTTGTGATTGCAGATTTGGCTTCATCTTCTCATGTGTTGAAGAATATTCATCTATGTGAGATCTATACCTCCGAGGTGATATCTATTTGTGTTTGAATTATTTATCAATTTGTTTTTGCCTCTATCTCACAGAGATACGCACTCTCTATCTGACAACGATGTTCAGAAGACTTGAATGTTCTTCCGGGGCTTGACTGAGGCAAGCCTCTAAACACTACAACCCCCAACCACACTCCTTGTGATTACAGGTTACAAGTATTGGATTTTTCAGAGTGGAGTTGCAGAGGAAGGTTGCAGAAGATAAGGATTCTGGATCTGGTGGAAAGAAGCATTCCAAAGTAATTTCAGGACATGGACGCATAAGGCAATGTCCTTTGAGATTACAGATGCAGGAATCTTTGTGATAGTGACAATCTACATTTGAAGAAGCTTCGACATCCCAAAGATTAGCTTGCCTTGGACTAGGGCGCTTGGGGCAGTGTCCACATCTTCCACGACAGAAATAGATGGAACAGTGATTATCAATGCTGAAAGGAGCCCCGTATTCCCTGAAGAAAACTGTACCTTGGACTTGGGCACCTAGGGCATTGTCTCCGAACAGTCCGCATCACAAACTTCAAAAAATGGTCAGTAATTAATCTATGTCTACTATCTTAGTCTACAAGCATTTGTCATGATTTATTGGTTTGCTTCTGATTTTGCATAATTTGGGTTATTAGCATACTTGAGCATTAAATTAATACATTAATTGACAATCTCTAAACTTCCACATTGTTCCAAGTGACTACCAACCTATAGGTGAATCCTCTTGCAAGAGTTGTGATTCAACTTAGTTGGATGTCCTTGAATGTTTGTAGTGAAAGGAGGATTTAACCCTTTTATCATTTCCCCCCTTTTTCTATAAAACACAATGAAAGTACTAATGGATTATAATGTGGTTGTTCAAATGACATACAAAATCTCTGCAAATACTTATCAAAGATGGTGGATTCTATTTTGGGAACTTGTAGCTCTATTTTTAGTTTTCTTAAGAGGGAAGATAAACGGTGGGGATTTGTTTAGAAGATCAACCATGGAGGTTACTTTAGAATATTTTCCTTAGATCAAGGAGAGAATTAAGGGTGTTGATTTAGTTTGTTCTAGGTGGAGGGATGAGATTAAAACAACTAAAAATAGAAGTAGTCATAAATAATTTGTTGCAACCAAAAAATGAGAGGGAAAGGTAATTAGTTGGTCATTTATTTCTAGAAATGGTGGAGGGAAAATAGATTAATTAAATAATAGAATTAATTAATTAATTAGGCATGTGATGTGGAAATTGAAGTAATTAAACAATAAAATTATTTAAATAACTAGTGGTGAACTAGATTAATTAAATAGTATAATTATTTAATTAATTAATGATGAAAATGTTAGTATGGGATGAGCTTGATTAGGATGATGTTAAGAGTGATAATAGATAAAATTTAGGTGTCTACATTTTGCCCCTCTTCAAAGTGTCATTGTGACTAAAATTTGTTAAGACTAAGAGGAGTAATGGTGTTTCAAAGAAAAGATAAACATGAACACCATGGTGGGATGGCAATGGTGAAAAATTTGTGCTTGGAATTTTGACTTAGGATTTTTCTTGACCAATTGATTGGATTTTGAATTTAAGATGCCCCAAGCATTTAAGGATGAATTAGGATGGTGTAAGAGTTACCCCATCAAGAGAGTAGGCAGGGGTAGAGAACATGGATGGGCTCTCAAAAGGAAAAAAGGATCAAGAAATAGGCTTGGCCAAGATGGAAAGGGAAAGGAGGGATAAGGGATGAATAATAGGTGATGGTCACCTTGGCTAGTTAGTGAGAGAAATATTGTGAGATTTGTAGATAGGTACATTCTTGTGATTTTGAAGAAATTTTCAAATGTGTTGAGCAACCTAAATTTGATATATAGCATATGATGGTATGCATCAAGGTATGAGGAAACCTAATGATGTTTTATCATAAGAATGAAGGTTGACTCATCCATGCAAGAAAAAATGCATACAATAAAGATGCCCCAACAAACATATCATCAAGACACATCATGATATAATGGACCATGATGACCTTGGTATAATATGTTTTGGAAAGAAGACAAAAAATAAACAAACAAGAAAGAAAAACAAACAAACCATCCACTCATACAAGCCATCCCTAGTCTCGAAGGTTGTTTTCCATTCATTACCAAGTCTTGAATTTACATTTGATAGTAGGCACTCCATAGATCAATCTTAGTAAAATATGAAACTCTTGAAAGCACTTCCATCATGTCATCTAGGTGGGGTATAGGAAATCTATATTTAATGGTGACTAATAAGCTAATTTTCCCCCAAGTACAAATGATGCTCATGGATAATGGAATATAGGTGTTTACACATGGCGCTCGTGAGTGATTTTTCATCATGGTACTTCTGCAAGGTGCCATAAGCATGGTTTTCACCGAAGGGCAATTTTTATCTTTACTTTTTTCTTTTTAATATTTTTTTATTGTTTAAAAAATTTGCACTTTTCTATTTTTATGAAACTGCTACTGCTAGACTATGCATGGAATTGCTTGAGATGTAGAATGTTCAGAGGTTCCTCCAACTCTTGACCTTCAAGTGTTGCTATCTTGTATTCTCCTAATCCATATTTGCCAATGATGATGTAGGAACCCATCCAATTTTGCTCATTTTCCCCTTTCTCATGATCTTGATTTGTGTTTGTTTTATTTTCCTTGAGTACAAGAATGCATACTTATTCTTCAAATTCTCTAGTTTTTATGTGCTTTATATAGCTATGACATAGCTAATTTTGATATGCTTTTAGGTGATTTAGCGCATTAAACCGATGTTCATCAAGAATCTCTAGTTCATGCAGTTGTGCCAATCTGTAGTTTTCATCAATGATGAGGTCCCATAAAGAGATGTGCAATAATGGTAGCCCAATATTAATTGGCAAGATAGACTCGGTGCCAAAGACGAGGGAATAATGAGTGGCACTAGTAGGTGTATGGATACTAGTGTTATAGGCCCATACGGTGGGATAGATTGAAGATGCCAATCATGCCTAGCATCATTGACAATCTTTATAAGGATTTTACTAATGGATTTGTTAGATGCCTTCACTTGACCATTTCCTTGTGCGTAATAACGTGTATACCTTTTGTATTTGATGTCAAAATTTTTACGAAGGGCTTGGACTTCATTAATTTTAAAGGATTTAACATTATCTGTGATAATGGAAGTAGGGATACCATAGTAATAGATGATGTGGTTGAGGATGCACTTGGAAACTTGTTGGCCAATCAAATAAGTTAGAGGAATTTCTTGAACCCACTTAGTGAAGTATTTGGTGGTAGTGATAATATGTTTTTGTCTATTGGCGGAAGAGGAATTTATTTTTCCAATGAGATTGAGGCCCCATGTGGAAAAATTCCATAGAGTTATGATGGGATAAAGTGCTTGAGAGGGTGTATGAATTATATCTACATGCTTTTGACATGTACATTTTATGACATACTGACATGCATCATGTTCCATGGTGGGCCAATATTATCCTATTATGAACATTTTTTTTGCAAGGACCTTACCTCTAGTGTACACTCCACATATGCCATCATGAACTTTTTTGATAGCTAAGTTTGCTTCTTGCAACTCTAAACATTGTAACAAGGTGCATCATAACCCCTACGGTAAAGTGTTCCATTAATGAGGGTGAAATAAGATGTTTGTTGGATAAACGATTTACATTGGTTAGATGAAAGGTTGGATGGAAGGGTTTGAGTTTGTAGGTAGGTGTAAATATCCTAATACCATGGGTATTTGGGACCAACAATTTCACATCATAAATCTAATTCATGGATGTCATATGCTAGGATTGTAAGATGCTCAACCAAGAATAAACTGTTGGAAATGTTGTCATTGATGTCAAGGAGATTGTTTATCATTGATGTCAAGGTGATTGTTGTTATTGATGTCAAGGAGATTGTTGTCTTTGATGTCAAGTTGAAATGTTCATGTTAAGTTGAATTGATAAATTGTTTGAGGGATTTTGTGGTAAGTATATGCACTGTTGCAGAATGTTAATGTTATCATTTGGTGCATAAGAAATAGAAGAGAAAGGACTCCTACCAGAATTATATGTTTCTGAATGATTACTAAGTTTGCGAAAGTTTGGTAGCGTCTGCGGTGGAGTTCTGAGGTTTGTTGATTTGAAGCTATATTAGGTCTGTCATCATTTATGTATCACATTCTACCACATTTGGATATATGGTGTTGTGGTTTGGAAGATAGATTTAGTTGGGCATTATGTTAGTTTGGCTTAAGTTCTAGGTGATTTGAGTTATTGCAAAGGTATTTGGAAGTATCAATTTGAAGACAATGATACTATGTTACAAGAAGATCAAGTGTATGTATGTTTGAGAGATTGTGCCAGATAAAGGAAACATGTGCCAGCAAGAGGAAGCATGTGAAGGTAGCATGGGGCTAGGAGAAATCATGGAATGATGTACATACCATGAATTCACTCCTATGTTACCGCATAGGGTTTGGAGTCGAGCTAACTACATGTTACATGAGTTAAGGGTTGATGGCTGACATGAGTTGTCTTGGAGAGATATATTAAGTGGTTCTAATTTGACATAGATGATATGAAAGAGATTCTTGATATAAAGTGTGTAATGATATTTCATTCCTACATTACCGTATTTGATTTGGGATAAAAGTGTATATGCTAGGTTGACTACACATCTCATGTGGCATAGTGTTATGCGCCACCTTGTAGCTGACATAGATGGCTTGAAAGAGTTGTGGATGATATATATATGTATGACGTGAAGTTGTTAGTGGGCAATATTTTTGAATATGTTGTGGTGATGAGTGATTTTGTATGATGTGTGTGAAGGACATGAATAGAAGATGATCTAGAGTTCACATAGTTTGTGTTAGTATTGGTATCAACATATTGTTTTATTTGGATAAGAGAAGTGTTAAGAAGTGTGTGATGCTATTTATTTGAAAGTTTGTGAAAAATGTTATTTCAAAATATGATTTGATGCTCAGTGGCAAGGTCGATGCTTTTGATCCTATTTCAGTCAGTTGAAGTTGGTGTAGAGTATAAGACTCTACATTTTGTTTTAGCAGGCACCTGCGGGTTTCAGTGTCAAGCCCTTGTAAAGTTTTAGTATGGCTGCGAGGGTTTCTTTTGTTGTGGCTATAGGGGTTACAAGGGTTTCATTTTGCCAGAGCTGTGGAGCCCGCCAAGTGTCAAGCCCCAGTTTCAAACCACTTTTTGTTCTAATACATTCTAAGTCATGACCCTATAGAAGGCACCACGTGTCGTCTGCGGAGACACTCCTCTAAAGTTTCAGTGTGGCTGCAGAAGTTGACATGTGTCTTTTGTGATAGCTGCGGAGCCCACCAAGTGTTGGCCTCCACAGGTTGGATTCTTTTCTTTTGATGCCAAGTGAAGGATGGTGGTGGGCCACAGCTCTAAAGTTTCAGTAAAGCAGAATGTGCCACGTGGTGGATGTGGCACTGAAGTTAAAAGTTTTGACCCTTTCTCCGGTAATACCAAAGGTTTCTTTAGTGATGCAGAGCCTGACATGTGTCGACCTCCACGTGAGTTTCAAAAAGATTTTTAATGTTTCAAGAGTTAGTGCGGGAGCCGCCACGTACCAGTTAGATGTTGCTGCGGAAGCTACCACTTGTCCCTATTTAAAAGCTAGTAAAGGTGGAAGGTGGGTCCCTTTTTAATGTCCCTTAAAATCTCAATGCTGCAGATCGCGATAGTTGTCACAAGCAGAGGCTTCCCGAGCATAAAAGACATAGTTTAGTAAAAAGGTGCAGATGAAGACACGTATGTGTTTCTGGTTGCTACGGAAGTTGCCAAGTGTCAGTTTCTTGTTTCTTTCCTAAGAGACGAAGGGTTTCAACTTATGCGCGCGGATGCTACCATGTGTCTCAGAGTTTATTGTTTCAAGAGTGTGGAACCCGTCAAGTGTCTATTCCTTAGAGGAGGAGATGCGCCACATATGTTTCGCCACAGCCAATGGGCTTGTAGGAAATGTAACTGTTTGCAGATCCGAAAGATCCTTTCTATCAGAGACTTCCAGTTAGCTCCAGTTCGGTTAGGCCATTGGGATTTGATTGTGCAGACAATCTAGATTCAATCTTATGCTATAAATATGTAATATTTGTAATAGATCGAGGATTCATTCATAGATAGTTTTGCTAGAGATATTTTCTATCAGAGATTTAAGAGAGAAGTTTGAGATTTTTGCTATGACCAGTGAATATCATTTGCCTTTATTTTGTTATTCTTGATTTAGAAAGTGAATGTAACTATGCATGTATCTATGCCTCTTATATTACTAAAAAATTAATGAGAAAGACTGAGTTATGTGCCTTGGTTGATATTTTCTGTGTCACTGTAAATTGTCTGATTGTGAGCCTTTGAGTCTATTCATTTCATCTATTTATGTTAATCATGCAACATTTGCTCTTTAATGTAACTGAATCTTGAGGATAGCTTCACTGTGCTTAGTTGAGAGAAATACTTATTATTTAGGTGCATCTCCATAGATAGATTTGCTTTAATTGTATCTGTATTTCTGTTAAGTTTCTCCCCCTTTTCCCAAAACCCATTAAAGATAGAGAAGAGCCAGCTTCTTTAAAATCTGGAGGTTGTTTCAGGTTGCAAGTCCCACTTTCTTGAAACTTCCCATGTTGGTGTTGGAACCTGCACAATTTTACACATCAACAGTTTTTGGCACGCCCGGTGGGACCATTTCTTGAAGTTTTTGTCAAAGTTTGTATGAGCCAGAAAGCCATAGGAAGTCAGAGCTGTGGACCTGTAACAAGAACTCAATCTATTGCTAATCCAAGCATTATTTTGCCACCACTGATAGTTAATCCAAGAAGAAGAGTGAATCAGTTTGCAGCAGCACCAAGAGTAAATATGGGAGAACCTATAGCCCCAAGGAATTATGCAAATTGAAACACTGGCAGTCCTCTGATTCTCCCAATACCACCAGCCACATGGGATGCTATTCCATCCAATGCTCTGAAAGCTCTGCCTAAGTTCAGTGGGGAAGATTTCAAGACACCTGAAGAGCATTTGCAAGATGTATTTGATGTCTGTGCAATACATGTTATCACTAAGCAGAATGTGGCTATAAGACTGTTAGCAACCTCTTTCAAAGGAAAGGCCCTTGACTGGTATAGATCTTTGACCCCAAACACAATATCTACATGGGATCATCTTGGTGATGCTTTCTTTGCAAGATTTAAAGAAAAGGGTGATAAATCTTCCTTATTGCAACAATTGATCACTATCAAAAGGGCACCACAAGAAGCAATGACTGATTTGAACTCAAGGTTTCAAAAGACTTAGGAGAGAATTCCTGCCATAGCAAGACCATTACTAGGTATGGCTATTGTGTTTTACCTTAAAGCTTTAAACTCAGATATATCAGTGATGATTCAGTCTCTTGGAGGTCAGACACTACCAGAAGCTTATGAGTTGGCAGTCAAGGATGAGAATAATTTAATAGATGCTGGAAAGTTGCCCCCAAGGCCTCCTATGCCCATGTTCCCAGAAATTACCTTACCTCTGCATCAAGAAGCCCCTAATCCTACAACCCCACCTGTGTCTATGTATTCATTTCCTCAACAACCTACTAAAGTAACTACCCCTATTTAATCATCTGAGATGGATGATGTCAAGAATATCTTAAGAAACTTTTCAAATGAGATAATTAATCTAAAGAGGCAACATAATCCTTATCGAAAACCCCCTTATCAAGGTTACCAAGGAAATAGACCTCCCTTTCAGCCAAATCAGTATCAAGGCCCTCAAAGGCAAGCTAACTCTCAGCCATCAAACCAATTAGTCACAGTCCCTACACCTTTACAAACTGTTCCTCCTAATCCCAATAGGGAGATTGTTCCAGGGCAAAATAATTTTGCAGATAGCACAAATGCTTGGTGTTTTCCTTGCAACAATGCCCATATGCCTAGAGACTGTCCCAGAGGGAATTTACAGCAGAAGATAGTAGAACAAAGAGGATTAGAAAGACAATTTGCAACTGCTAACACTCAACCATATCAGTCTCCTGGTGTACAAAATGCAGTCCTGGTGGCCCAGATATAAGGGATGTCTTTACAACATGAAGAGGAAATAGCCCCTGAGCATGCTTTATTTTCATGGATTGAGGAAGAAGATTCAGTGTTCTTGAATGAAGCATCTACTTCCAAGAAGCCATTGGTACAATCAGATTACTATACTAGAGCAAAGAGAAGAATGATGGAACAACCTGAAGTCACTAATAATGAGATCATGGGAGCTCCTCCATTTCAAAATCATCAGAACACAACCTCTAGACAAGAAATGCCCCAGCCTGTGCAGAATCAAGTAGCCTCTGGACAAGTTCAAGAAAAAGAAAGGTATCCTTATTACTCAAAGGCCCAAGCATTAGGACCTGTGAACATGGTGGATCAGTTAAAAAGAACTCTAGCACATGTATCAATCTGGGACATGCTAGCTATTCCTAAGTAGAAGACACTATTACAAGAGGCTCTGTAGGGCCAAGAAGTTCCTAAACATACTGGTGCTAAAGGGGGATCTGCTGATAAAGAAAAGATGCAGCTCAAAGATACTGTACCTTTGCAGACAACAGCCCTGTTGAACAATACATCTGAGGTAGGTAAATCCAAACCAGAGCCCTTTTATTTGACTTTAATGGTTGGGAAGAAACTGTTGCATAATGCAATGGTAGACTCTGGGGCTAGTACTACAGTAATGCCAAAACAAATAGCAGATGCTTTGAAGATAAAGTATGAGCCACTTACTAGAGGAGTTATGCAGTTGGATGGAAAATCAGTGCAAACAATAGGGAAATTTAAACAACTCCCATTGCAACTATATACTTGCCCTAATATAATTGTAAATTAGGATGTGGTAGTCATAGATATTCCTCTTGTATTTGTTCTATGCCTATCCAGAGATTTTATAGCCAAGATAGGAGGTTACATGTCACTAGATTGGTCACACCTCATTCTAAGAACCAAATATGGGACAAAAATGAAAATACTGTCTGAGTCATTATCTAAAGATCATATCACAAATGAACCATCCCCAAAATTAGAGGCAGCCCATGCTATACTGAATAAAGAGGAGAGGATCTTTGTTGAAGAGTTAGGAGACTGGACTGAACATGACCAACAAGAGGAAGAGAATAATCAGTTGTTGACTATGATGCAAAGTGATACCTATGGAAATTACGACTCTACTGGTTTAGGCACTTATGTCATATTTGAAGAACACCAAGAGATTCCTAATGTTTTAAGGAAAGAAACATCACAGACTCAAGAATTTGAAGAAGACTCAAAAATCTAGACCCTAAATTTTGATGGGGCTAGAAGTAAAAATGGTGCTGGTGTAGGAATTTGCCTTACTACCCCACATGGTGAGAAAATTTTAAGAGCCATCTGTTTTCAGTTTGCATGTACCAATAATGATACTGAGTATGAATCCTTGGTGCATGGACTCATGTTGGCAAAGAAAAAAGGAGTAAAGAATCTGATAGTTAGAGGAGATTCAGAACTAGTGGTGAAACAAATCAGAGAAAAGGCAGTAGCCAAAAATGTAAGAATGAGATCTTATAGACATAGAATTTGGGACCTAATAGATGGATTTGAAGCTTTCAATATTGAAGTAGTTCCTAGAGCCCAAAATTCTGAGGCAGATAGAATGGCATAGATTGGTTCACAGTTTGACCCAGCAACTGATTTACTAGTCAACAATGAGTCAGTCAAAGTTATAGTAAGACCAACTATCCCAGACAATAACCAGAATTGGCAAGTTTTTGACAATGATTTCCAAGTTCTCTCATTTTTGCAACAATCAGGAGAATTTGCTGATCAGTTACACCCTAAGATTGAAGAAGCATATGGTGACCAAATTATTCAACTGAAGTCAAATAAGCTCCCTAAAGGACTGATTACCTTAGAAAACTTATTCGACCCAGAGGATGTAAGCCTAGAGAAAAAGAGGTTTCAGGCAAACAAGGAAGATTATTCTGAAATCCAAGTTAGTGAAGGAAGAAGGTTGAAAATTGGAAATTCCACAACCCTAGAAGAAAAAGAAAGACTGATTGATTTGTGTGAAAGATATGATAGAGTGATTGCTTGGACCTATGAAGACCTGCATGGCTATAATAGAGATATCATTCAGCACACCATAGAGCTGACTGAGGGATCCAAACCAGTCAGACAGAAGCAAAGGCCAGTGAATCCTAGAATTGAACCTTTAATGGTGGATGAATTGAAAAAGCTCTTAAAATCAAAGATTATTTTTCCAATTAAGCACTCAACCTAGGTATCAAACCTAGTACCAGTAAGGAAAAAGAATGGTGACATAAGACTCTGTGTAGATTTTAGAGATCTGAATAGAGCATCTTTGAAAGATCATTATCCCTTGCCCTTTATGGAACAAATTTTACAGACTATGGTTGGATCAGAGAGATTTTCCTTGCTGGATGGCTTCTCTGGATATAATCAGATTTGGTTGGCTGATGAAGACCAGCGTAAGACTGCATTCACTACCAAATGGGGAACATTTGCATATGCTAAGATGCCATTTGGCCTTTCAAATGCTGGAGCCACTTTTCAGAGAGCAATGGATGTAGCATTTGGGGAACTTATAAACAAAATCATCTTGATTTATCTAGATGACCTCACTATTTTCTCTAAAAATGTTGTAGATCATTTTGATCATTTAGAAGTTATTTTTAAGAAGTGTCAAGAGTTCAGAATATCCCTAAATCCCAAGAAGTGTATCTTTGTAGTACCTCAGGGTAAACTGTTAGGGCATATAGTGTCAAAAGAAGGAGTCTCTATTGATCTAGAGAGAGTCACTGCCATTATGAATTTATCTCTGCCAATCAATAAGAAAGCAATTCAATCCTTTTTGGGGAAGATTAATTTTGTTAGCCGGTTCATATCTGACTTTGCAAGTCCAATTAGGCCAATGACACTATTGCTTAAGAAGGACCTGGTTTTCAAATGGACTACAGAAGGAAGACATGCTTTTGAGAAAATCAAGAAAGCCATTTCAACAGCCCCAGTACTTAGAAACCCAAACTTTTCTAAGTCTTTCATAATGTATGTGTATGGAGGTGAATTTAGTGTTGCTGTTGTTTTGACTCAGAAAGATGAGCAACAAGAGGGAGAACACCCAATAGCCTTTTTCTCTAGGACTCTCAGAGAATATGAGGCTAGATACAATTCTGTGGAGAAGCAGGCATATGCCATGGTCAAAGCCCTTAAGAAATTTAGACACATGATAACAGGAAACAAGATTCTGATATTAGTGGCTCATCCTAGTGTAAGAGAATACATTATGAAGGGTGAGATCACTGAGAAAAGAGCAAACTGAATAACAAAGATCCTTGAATATGATGTGGAGGTTAGACCCACTAAGTTAGTTAGAGGCAAAGGATTGTGCCAATATATGGCTCAAGACATGGAGAAAATGATGACACAAGAAACAGAAAGTGAAAATGTTTTGAGAATCCAAAAGGTTGATCAAAATTCCTAGGTCACAAACAGGATACAATTTATGAACCATGGAATTTTCCCAAATGAGCTCTCACATGATAAGAGAAGGTACTATAGGTAGCAAGGGGTCCACTTTGTACTAATTGACCATATTCTATTAAGAAGAAATGTTGATGGCATACTTTTAAGATGTATAGAAAAGGATGAGGCTCAAATAATACTACATGAGTTACACCATGGAGCCTCGGGTGGACACTTTTCAGCAAAGACCACAACAATTAAAGTGACTCAAGTAAGATACTTCTAGCCCACTCTATTTACATATTCCTATCAGCTAGTTAAAGAATACCAAGCCTGTCAGTTCTATACAGGGAAAAGAAGAAATGCAACAATGCCCCTAAGCCCCATAATTATAGATGAGCCCTTTGCCCAATGGGGCCTTGATTTTATTGGTATGATCAATCCAGTGTCAAGTATGGGACACAAATGGATCTTCACAGCTACAGATTACTTTATCAGATGGAGTGAAGCAGTACCACTCAAAGAAGCAACAAAAAAAGTAATACTGGACTTTCTAGAAGGCATTACTGCTCGTTTTGGCCCTCCTTGTACCATTATATCAGATAATGCTAAGGCATTTTTGGGAACAAAAATATCTGAGTTCATAGTAAGAAATGGGATTTACCTGAAGGCTTCTTCAAATTATTACCCTCAGGGTAATGGTCTGGTAGAGTCTACTAACAAGAACCTAATTAGACTCATTAAGAGGATTGGGACAAATTATCATAGAGAGTGGCACAAACTCCTTAATACAACACTATGGGCTGACAGGGTCACACCAAAGCAAGTGACAAAGATGTCTCCATATGAGCTAGTTTATGGTAAACCAGCAGTAATGCCACTAAGCTTAGAGATTCTTGCTTTGCAATTATTGAAACAGATAGAAATTGAAGAAAATGGCCCAATGCAAGTTAGACTTGTTGAACTGATGGAAGTACAAGAAAAAGAGAGAAAGCACATGAGTCACTGATGAAACACCAGAAGATAATCAAGGATTGTTTTGACAAGAAAACTTCAAATCCACATTTTGAAGTTGGCTCAGTGGTTTTGAAGTGGGATGAAAGAGCTGCCAATCCAAGCCAACACAGCAAGTTTGAGTCAGTGGACTGGCCCTTACAAGATTCGTTCCTATAAGCAGCAAAATTCTTTTGAGCTTGAAACCATCGACGGTGAACCTGAAGAGATTCTTGTAAATGGGATCTATTTGAAACACTTTAACTAAGCAAGGGCTTTTATGTACCATAGTTAGTTAGTTTCCCTTTTGTTGCTTTCCTGTTTTCCCACCCTCTTTTTCTTGCTTTCCTTTTCAATAAGTGTTCTTTGAACACATGTCAATAGCACAAGCCCCTTCTCTTTTCGAAAAGCTCGCATTCATTAAGGTTATCTCCAATCCCCAAAATCTTTGAAAGTACACACTTTTGCAGCCACTCTCATAAGGTTTCTGACACTCCTTTCCATGGAGATTTCAAAAGATACACTAACGCTTTTCTCGGCGTAAATGCCATTTATGAGACTGGATGTGTCATTAAAAGCCTCATTAAATTAGCAAAAATCCTAAGTGTGGCTTTCATTTGTTTCTATCTCTTTGTTGCGAATCACTATTGCCTCTAATCCCTAGAAAGTGCTTCATAGCTGAGTGTCACTTCTATTTCACAGTTTATGTCTTCATTGTGTCAAAGCTTCTCACATTCTCCCCGCAGATATAGACATGGCCGAAGCACAGTCTTCTCAGGAAGGACTCAGAGTCTATGAATCAATCGACAGGCTCTTAAGCAGTAAATCTTACGCCTCAGAGCCTACGCAACCTAAGAGACCCTATCCTAGAATGAGAGTCCCTGAAGTAGGGTACTCTGTCGACCCAGCAAAAGTGAAAGATTTCGCAGATGGTATCTTTGACCCAATTCTTCAAAAATCTACCAAGGCTCTCTGTGAAGGCGCACACCAGAGATGCATTCAAAAGGCGAAGAGTGGACAGTCTGAGACCTTTGGAATGAGGATTTGGACCTCACAGTTGGCACAATTCCTGGTCCCTAATGTGCACCTATGTCCTGACCTAATTGATATACGCGCGAAACTGTTCCATGTGCCCTCAAACATCATACAACAAGGTCCCTTTATAGTACACATTACACCCAAGGCTATAAGGGACATGCTAGCCCTGTATCATGATAGAACAACCACTTTTCCCACTATCGCTAAGATGCAAAAGACATGGTCAAATGTCAACAACCAAATTAGGTTTCTCAACTTAGAAATGTAATTGCCAGATGAGAACACCCAGATGCCCATACTACCTACAGGAAGGGTACAATTCAGTCAAGCTAGTCAGGAGGCACTGTCAATGATGGCTTTCATTTTTGGAATGAAGGAAGACAACACAGTCTATGACTGGCAAATTGCAATCATTTTCAGATTAAAGACTATTGACAAGTCACAGGAATACCAGCTGGATTTTTTAGAACAAATTGCTTACTCCATGGTTGATCAGCTCATCAATTTCAAAACCACAGGAGTTTTTAGGTATTCTGCTTATCTATTCCATTTAATGTTATATCAGAACCACAACCTTTTTGCACAAAGTATACAATTGAATAAGTATGACCCAAAGTTTGGTCAAAATAGAACTATTCCTGTGTTTGCATGGACACATGTGCTATCTGAGGCATCAGACCCTTATGAGTTCTGGGAACTCTTTGTTGCCCCTGCCTTTTGCCATTTGAGCCCTGAGCTTGTTGAACACAGATTAACACAGAGCATTAGAGGTTTCATGACCAATTGCCCAATCCCATGTGATTATTACTTTGGGGCACGAAATACTATCATTAGGGTCCATCGCTTCAATGAAGAACCCATGCTGCTGCCTAAAGTTTTGGCCCCTAGTTTAGCATTTCTAGAGGTAACCCGGCAAGTGTCTATGGTCGACAATGAGTTTGGCACCAAGAAGAAGAAGAAAAAGATGTATGATATCCCTTGGGTCAAAAGAAATATTGCCCTAGAAGTTAGAGATACTGAGCACCTGTTGCTAAGAAAGCTAGCTGTCTTAGGATTCTTCATCATTGAAGACAAATGGAGTTATGACCCAAACAGTTTTATGGCCTCCTGGATAAGAAGCAACAAGGTCAGGGCTAAAATAGTACATTAGGGTCGGTCCTTTTGAGAGGATAGGACAAACCCTAAGGAGGATACCCCTGATCTATATGTGGAACTAGTAGATTTGCCTTATGAGGGACCTAGGCCATGGGAGACTTTTTATGTAAAAGAAAAGGCCTTTGACCCTAAGATCAGAATAGGTGCTTGTTTAAAGAAGACTCTGAAAGCCCAGGATTGGAAACCAGAAAAAATAGAAGCCTATTGGAAATATAGGTAGGAAATATCAGAATTGACACACACTTTTGGGAAAGTTGACATAGATGAGAAATGGGAATCCATCTGGGATGAATGGCATCCATCTCCAGTCTTTAGCCCTGATACAAGTAGGATCTAGAAGAAGGGTGAAGAGTCAGAAGAGGGGGAGGCAGAGTCAACCCATACATTGCAAGAAACAAGACATGCCTCTTCTGCTATTCCTGTATCTCCCTAGCCCAAATCTCTCAGTACTATAGAGAAACAAAAGAGTGTGGTGTCATCACCACCCAGAGGGACTTCATCAGTTTCAGCTACTGGGACTTCCAGTTTTGTCCCCTTGCCACCCTCAGTAGTGGTAAATGTAGTAGAAAAGGAATCAGAAGAAGAAACAGGAGAAAGGCCAAGGAAGCATAGGAAATTACACCTGCAGGAAGAATCAGATGAAGAAGCAGAACCCCAAAAACAGCAAATACCAGCCACATCCACTGCTCCTCAGGTAAGTGTTTCTTCTCCTTTTTCCTCACTGTCTCTTTCTTCTACCTTAGGGGTGGCAATCCCAACTGGCCAAACATCATTATCCCCTACCACTTCTGCTATGCCTATATCATTACTTGCCCCAATTGCTAGTCCTCAGGCCATGTCTTCACAGGCCACCTCATTGCCTCTCTTTTCCCCCTCTGTTCCAAAAAGAGCCCCTCCCCAAGTTTCCCCTAGCCAACAATTATTGGCTATTCCTTATGGTTTACCTCAGGGTCATCCCTTTGCTGGAGGATATATTGCTTCACCTCCCACTTTCCAAGCTCAGGCAGATACAACAAAGAAGGCTAGAGAAGCCAGGATGGACAAGAAAAGAAAGAAAGAAAATAAAAGCCTGGTTGTGCCACATATGAGGTCACTTTTTGACCCTATCCAACAGCAGCTGACTGTCACACATTTGTCCCCAAATGTGGTGAAGCCCAATGAGCAAATGCAACCTCAGGACTTTTCAATGAATGCAGTAGCCATGGACATGTCACTTTTCAGACCACAAGATAGGATCGAGCTACTTAATGAAACCACTTCTGCAGTGGCAACTAACTACCTGAAGGTGTCTAGGAAGTTACAGAAGGTTGAAAGTGACTTAGCTCAAGAGAAGACAAATAGTGGCAACCTTGCTGGAGAGTTAAAATCAAAGAAGGAAGAAATAGAGAATCTGAATAAACAATTGCAAAATACTGTTTCATGTCAGATCCATCAAGCAACACAGGCACAAAATGCTTCTCTAAAGGTAGAGCTAGCTCAGGAAAAAGTTGCAGTCAATGTTTTGAGGCAAGAGAAGGCCACTTTAGAGAAGAGGTATTAAGAAAAATTGCAACAAGCCACATAGTTTCAACAGAAGCTGCTGAGTGAACAGAATGCTGCTACTGCAATATAGGCACAACTCCTAGCTGAGAAACAAACAACAAAATATCTAACACTGGAGTTAGCTAACAGACCACAGAATGCTGGAGTTTTGAATTTGGTCAAGGAGTTATATGTGTTAGTTTGGAAACGAATCTCTGAGGAGATTATCCAGCTAAGGCCCTTATTAACATTCCTGTTAAATGCACAACAGTTATGTGAAAAGGTGGAAACTTCAGTTCAAGCCACTCTATCTACTATTTCCTTGAGAGTTTCTGATTCTCAATTGCTGCTAAAGAATCTATATGACACAACAGATGAAATTTTGTCAGTAGCAGGGATCAATGATAGAATGATAGCTGCAAAGAGGGTGAATGAAGTTTTAAGTTGCGACTCAGCTGCCACAAATTGCCAGGAGCTCCTAGATATTGTAAAAGAAGGATTCAAAGACATGAAGAGACACAGAAGATTTGGTGTAGCTAGGTCTTCCCTCACCATTTCCTGATGATAATACTGTTTTGATGATTGATGATATAAAGACCCTGCTTTTGACAAAGCAAAATGATCAATCTGTTTTTCAAGGTTTAAGTGATTCCTCATCAGTACAGGAGGTGGAAGCTATTTTGATACCAATGGCCCAGTTAGAGTTTCAATTGAAGGCCGCGGTTCAAATTTTGTAGACATTCTCCCACAAAGACATAATAAATCTTGATTTTGCCTTTCAGGATTTACAGAGTAAGCAGGGACTTTCTGATTCTGAATGGTCTATTTACCAGACAGCTTTGCAAAATTTGTGATCCTGTATTTGTATTTTTAATACATATATTTTGCCAAGTTTTGGGTTCTTTTTGAGCAGGCTCAAAAGTCCTACTGGTTGCCAAGAACTGTAGAGTATAAGACTCTACATTTTGTTTCAAAAGGCACCTGTGGGTTTCAATGTCGAGCCCTTATAAATTTTTAGCATGGCCGTGAGGGTTTCTTTTGCTGTGGCTACAGGGGTTACAAGGGTTTCATTTTGCCAGAGCTGTAGAGCCCACCAAGTGTCGAGCCCCAGTTTTGAACCACTTTTTGTTCTAATACATTCTAAGTCACTACCCTACGGAAGGCGCCACATGTCGTTTGCGGAGACACTCCTCTAAAGTTTTAGTGTGGCTACGGAAGTTGACATGTGTCTTTTGTGATAGCTGCGAAGCCCACCAAGTGTCAGCCTCCGTAGGTTGGTTTCTTTTCTTTTGATGCTAAGTGAAGGATGGTGGTGGGCCACAACTCTAAAGTTTTAGTAAAGCGGAATGTGCCATGTGGTGGATGTGGCACCGAAGTTAAAAGTTTTGACCCTTTCTCCAGTAATACCAAAGGTTTCTTCAGTGATGTGAAGCCTGACATGTGTCAACCTCCGCGTGAGTTTCAAAAAGGTTTTTAATGTTTCAAACCTGTCCCTATTTAAAATCTAGTAAAGGTGGAAGGTGGGTCCCATTTTAATGTCCCTTAAAATCTCAATGCTGTGGATCGTGACAGTTGTCACAAGCGGAGGCTTCCCGAGCATAAAAGACATAGTTTAGTAAAAAGGTGTGGATGAAGACACGTATGTGTTTCTGGTTGCTACGAAAGTTGCCAAGTGTCAGTTTCCTGTTTCTTTCCTAAGAGATGAAGGGTTTCAACTTATGCGCGCGGACGCTACCATGTGTCTTAGAGTTTATTGTTTCAAGAGTGCGGAAGTCGCCAAGTGTCTATTCCTTAGAGGAGGAGATGTGCCACATATGTTTCACCACAGCCAATGGGCTTGCAGGAAATGTAACTATTTGTAGATCCGAAAGATCCTTTCTGTCAGAGACTTCTAGTTAGCTCCAGTTTGGTTAGGCCGTTGGGATTCGATTATGCAGACAATCTAGAGTTGATCTTATGCTATAAATATGTAATATTTGTAATAGATTGAGGATTCATTCATAGATAGTTTTGCTAGAGCTATTTTCTATCAGAGATTTAAGAGAGAAGTTTGAGACTTTTGCTGTGACCAGTGAATATCATTTGCCTTTATTTTGTTATTATTGATTCAGAAAGTGAATGTAACTGTGCATGTATCTATGCCTCTTATATTACTGGAAAATTAATGAGAAAGACTGAGTTCTGTGCCTTGGTTGATATTTTCTGTGTCACTATAAATTGTCTGATTGTGAGCCTTTGAGTCTATTCATTTCATCTGTTTATGTTAATCATGCAACATTTGCTCTTTAATGTAACTGAATCTTGAGGATAGCTTCACTGTGCTTAGTTGAGAGAAATACTTATTATTCAGGCGCATCGCCATAGATAGATTTATTTTAATTGTATCTATATTTCTGTTAAGTTTCTCCCCCTTTTCCCAAAACCCATTAAAGATAGAGAAGAGCCAGCTTCTTTAAAATTTGGAGGTTGTTTCAAGTTGCAAGTCCCACTTTCTTGAAACTTCCCATGTTGGTGTTGGAACCTGCGCAATTTTACAAATCAACAGTTGGTGCTTCATATTCTGAGTTGGTGCTCAGAGACAGAGTTGGTACTCAGTTTGTTAAGGGGATTAGAGTCTCCTATAGGTTGGTGCCTACAAATATATAAAAGGATTGGTGTCCTTTTCAGGTTGAAATTCTTGTGGGTTGGTGCCTACAAAATATTGTAATTCAATGATTAATTTTGTGAGGCTGGATTTGGGCAGTAGACCCAAGCAAATTTTCTCACCATAGTTTTTCCCTCTCAGGTTTCCACGTAAATCTTGTCTTCTCTTATGTGGAGATGTGGATGTGTTTATGTTTGCATAATTCTTACATAATTTGATTGATGTGGTAAAGATCTTGATGTTGTGGTAGAGTTGAAGTAAAAATTAATGTATACTGATTCACCCCCCCTCTCAGTATATCTGTGTGTTCTATCATAGACATTTTGGACTGTCTTAATACATGCTAAGGAGAGAACCAATGGTTTCCATTGCATTAGTGGCCCTATTATTCAGATGAGGTACCTGCTCAAATTGAATGTGAGTAAAATATTTCTAGAAGCTTTCTATTGGAGCAACCAAGATCAACAAGCAAAAACTAGAATAACTTCCACAAAAGAGAATTGCACATAAAAACCTAATAATGTATTCAAGAGATAATTAGAATTCACATAGATTCTGATGCAAGAGCATCCATGGCAAATTAGCAATCTTGCATCACCAAAAATATTTTAATTTCTGTTTGTTTGTTTTCAATAAGGTTTATGGGCTTGGGAAATAATATTTTAATTTGTAACAAATATAATTTCCTTGGACATATTGGTAAATGTAATTTTTGTGAAAAAAATACCTCGGTAATTTGTAAATGCCTCAAATAGTGGAGAATATCTTTCCTAGGCAAAGGCATTAAATTCTATTTTAGTGGGGGCTGATTTTTTTTGTGATAAGTGGGGCTGCCAAGAATCATGGAATTAATGGCACTTATTATTGTAACTATTATAGTGTAAGGAATCTTGTAAGTGGTCTTTATGGCCCAGGTTGGTGGACCTAACTCCCAGAATTTTATTTTGTTAATTCCAAAATTTGTAACTCCAATATGAGACCTAGTCTCAGTAAAACAAGCATAAATTTCTCATATCTTATTGAAATTAATAAATTAAACATGTTCTAGAAAGTTGGGAAGGAGTGGCACGAAACCTAGAAACCATTTTAGAAAATTCCAAAAAATGAGGGCACGATGAAAGGAATAAGTGACGGATTTTTATTGGAGCTGGGAGAAGAAAAATTGAGGAGAGACCCAGATGTTGGGAAATGAGTCTAGGATGCTGAAAATTTATTTGTTGCAGGTGTTGCATGTATGATTCCAGGAATCTCAGAAGCTTCATGTTGATGCTTTTGTGTTGGTATTTGTTGCAGATTTGAAAGGGATTAGTAGCTCCCTCTGCATCAATTGGCATCAGAGCTCAGAAGGTCTAGGCAAGAGAGTTTGGTGTTTGTGTGTTTGTGTTTGTGCTTGTGCAGGTTGAAGAGAGAACCTGGTTGCCAAAAGACTAGGTAGAGAAAAAAAAAAAAAGAGAGACCTAGGTGAGGCAAAGATAAAGAGAAGCAAGGAGAGACTTGCTAGAGGAAAAATGGATTTGTTTAGAAGGTACTTGCAGGTTGGGGGTTCACAAAAGAAGAAGCAAGAAGAAAAAGAGAGGAAGAGGAAAGAGGAAAAGATGAGGCAAATAGAGGTTGAGAAAGAGATAAGAGAACTGAGGCAAGCTATGGAAGAGATGAGCAGAAGGATGGAAGATGAGATGGAGCAGTTGCTCAAAAGAATACTCAGTTGGCACTTGACAATAAAAAAGAAGGTATCATGGCCTATTAAGAAGATAGTTCAAAGAAGAAAATAAAGAATAGTTATGGAAGAGGAAGTTGCAGTAGTAGGACAAATTGAATGCAGCCTTGAAGTGCAGCAGCAAGAGATTGATCAAATCCTTTGGAAGGAGATGACAAGTTTGGACAAAGAGGAATACTACTTTGTATATGCAAGTCCTAAGCAATTAATAACTATGATGGAGGAATTAGAAGATATTGTTCATCAAAGGAAACCCTTGGAGGACAAGATTGAAGTAGAGTGCATGGTGCAAGGAAGGAAGGAGGAGACCTCAAGGTCTCAAAATTTTATTTATAATATTTCATTGGATTATGTATATGCAGGTTATAAAGAACAAGAAGAAGTGCCTACAATGTATGAAGATGATGGTCAAGAAGATGTTGCCAAAACACTTAAGGAAATGATTTCCTTTTCAGATGAATATGCTGCTAGTGAAGACATAAATGATATTACTGAGGTATATACACAAGAAATGGAATTTTGGAGCCTAGAAGCTGAGAGAATGTTGAATTAGAGATGACATAAGAAAAAGAAGAGGAAGAAGGACCCAGGGATAGTTACAAAGATGAAGGACAAGTTGCAAAAGAATTGGAGGACCAGGAAGAAAGAGTTGACTTACATTCAAGAGGACTTGAATTTTCTTTTCTCCAGGAGTCTGATGCAGGAGCATCCATGGCAAATTAGCAATCTTGCATCACCAAAAATATTTTTATTTCTGTTTGTTTGTTTTCAATAAGGTTTATGGGCTTGGGAAATAATATTTTAATTTGCAACAAATATAATTTCCTTGGACATATTGGTAAATGTAATTTTTGTGAAAAAAATACCTCGGTAATTTGTAAATGCCTCAAATAGTGGAGAATATCTTTCCTAGGCAAATGCATTAAATTCTATTTTAGTGGGGGCTGATTTTTTTGTCATAAGTGGGGCTGCCAAGAATCATGGAATTAATGGCACTTATTATTGTAATTATTATAGTGTAAGGAATCTTGTAAGTGGTCTTTATGGCCTAGGTTGGTGGACCTAACTCCCAAAATTTTATTTTATTAATTCCAAAATTTGTAACTCCAAGATGGGGGATCGTAATTATGAGACCAAGTCTCAGTAAAATAAGAATAAATTTCTCATATCTTATTGAAATTAATAAATTAAACATGTTCTCGAAATCTAGGAAGGACTGGCACGAAACCCAGAAACCATTTTAGAAAATTCCAAAAAATGAGGGCACGGTGAAAAAAATAAGTGATAGATTTTTATTGGAGCTGGGAGAAGAAAAATTAAGGAGAGACCCAGATGTTGGGAAATGAGTCCAGGATGCTAAAAAATTATTTGTTGCAGGTGTTACATGTATGATTCTAGGAATCTCAGAAGCTTCATGTTGATGCTTTTGTGTTGGTATTTGTTGCAGATTTGAAAGGGATTAGTAGCTCCCTCTGCATCAGATTCTTTGTATAAAGAGGCATGAGATAGAAGGTAGGAAGGTTGAACACGACTAACTAACCTTCCTAAGATATGACACTTGTGAGCTCAAGTGACAAGTTCTCATGCAAGTGGCAAGTAGACATGTAATATGTGTCTCATAAGAATGAGGACACATGTCTTCACCACATGAGGTGAGACAAAGTCTAACATATCCTAAGTAAACTTAAGCTAAGTGTGAATCTAGGTCAATTCTAGTAAAGGTGTTATCCTAAATAATTACATAATGACCTTATTTACACTAACACTTTCAACCATTCTCTTATAAGGGATGAGTTTATCATCCTTAGTTGATATTCATTATTAACCTATTTGATGACTAGATGGGAATCACTGAAAACTAATAGTGTTGGATGTTCCATTGGATTGTGAGCTTGAGACCTAAAATTAATGCTTTATATTCAACAATATTAATGGTGCAGGGGAACCTAATTTTGAATGCTTTTGGTACAAGTTTGCCTTGTGGTGTGAGGAATAAGATACCTAACCCTAAGCTATGGGTGGTGAAGGAACCATAAAGTATAGATTCCACTCAAGTGACTCTTCAAGGGCTAGAATGGATTCGTCGAGAAAGTTGAGATTCAATGGTTGAGTATCTACCATTTGGGTGATTCTACCAACTAATCCACTACTACTTGGCCCTTAATTGCATTTTGATCAAAACTTGATAAGTAACGTAACTTACTTATTCATTTGAATTGTTAGAGATGGTTTTGATAAAATATATTTGAGTGGGTAAATTTTGTCAATAAGCTTTGTTTGATGATTGACCATGTAGTGCCTTAATTTTTGTGAAGCAAAGACCACAACCATACATGCCCTTTCCATAGGTGTATAGGTAGATTTATATCCAACTAAGGTTTTGTTGATATAATAAATAGCCCTTTCTCTCCCTTGATCATCTTGTTGTGCTAGAAGAGCTCCCAAAGAAAATTGTGTATGTAAAATGTAAAGAATCAATGGATTATTTAGTATTGGTGCCATGAGAACTAGTGGATTGAAAAGATATTTATTTAGTTGATTAAAAGAATGCTGACACAACTCATCCTAGTGGTAATCTACATTCTTCTCTTGGACATGTGAGAATGGTTGGTATTTATCCATAAGTTGAGCAATGAATCTATATATAATCTAAAGCTTTCCTTGTAGACTACGAAGTTGTTTAAGACTTTGTGATAGTGGAATTTATGTAATTATTTTGTCTTTGGTAGGATCCACTTCTATACCTATTTTAGAAATGAAGAAATATAATATCTTGCCTAATGTGACACCAAATACATACTTCTTAGGATTGAAGCATACTTTATATTCCCTTAGTCTCTAAAAATGCATTATAGGATTTTAAGATGCTCAACTCTAGTTTTTGGCTTGCCTAATAAATCATCCACATAGTCTTCTATAATATCATGAAGCATGTCGTGAAAGATTATTGTCATGGCACACTGATAGGATGCCTCAACATTCTTCAAACTAAAAGGCATGACCCAATAGCATAAGGTACCCCAAGTAACGATAAAAGCTATTTTATGTTGATCTTTGAGTGTAATTTGAATTTGATTATAGCCAAAAAATCCATCCATGAGTGACAACATTTCATATCTTATAATGAGATCGACTATCATGTCAATATTTGGAAAGGGAAAATCAACCTTTGTAAATGCTTAGTTAAGGTCTCTAAAATATATGCACATGCAGATTCCTTTGGGTAAGGACAATGTTTGAGATCCAATCAAAATAGTTGATGGGTCTAATGAAACTTGCTTCTAATAGTTTTTGTAATTCCTCTTTGACTAGGAGAGTAATCTTGGGATACATCTTTCTTTACTTTTGCTTCACTGGTTTAGCATCTAGATGTAAAACAAGATGATGTGCCACTAAGGATGGATCTAATCCAGGCATGTTAGTATATGACTAGGAAAATATGTTTGTGAATCTTTTGAGTATAGTACTAATGGTTTCCTTTTCTATAGGATCTAAATTTGTATCTATTTGAGTGATAGCTTCTTCAACTAGTGATACAAGCCCATCTTGTAAGTGCATAGGTGTAAAGGGAAGGTTGAGATTCTAATCCATTAGCACCTTAAAGGGGTTTCTACCAACGTACATGTCTTCATTTTATTAAATTTCACTTTTTAACTTTCTTTTGATTTTTTGGACTAAGGAGCTCCTCTTATTCCCCAAAGTATGCACATATGTCTAAATTCATCTCAAAACCTTTCTTGTGATCCCCTAATGGAATTTTATCTCAAAGTCCTATGATTTATGTAAGGGTTTCCTCATTTTCATATGTGTCTAATGATATGGGCTCTTGTTGTTAAATACACAAGTCAACTGAGGGGGGGGGGGTGAATCAGTTGTAACTTAAAGTTTCAAAACCCTCAAACACATTTAGATCCACACCAATTCAATTAACCCTTAAACTGTTATGATGATTAAGCATGAAAGAAAAATAACAGAAATTGAATCAACTCAACATCAAACACAAGAGAACACTAGATTTACATGGAAAACCCAAAAAGGGAAAAACCACAGTGAGGATTAGCTCACAATATAAAGTAGTATCAACACTAAATAACAATAGGCTCACTACCCAAAAGAGAGGCTCACTGCCAAGGCTCACTGCTAGAATAGAGAAGAAGATAGAGAAGATTGTTACAAGGAGAAAATTATCTAAATGCAACAGATATTTCCATCGCAACACCATCAACACCCTCGCAGTCACACTGAAGCATTATAGACACCTTCTACTCACTGCATCCAATAATCTAACACATGAAAGCTTGTACTACACCACACATTCAACCACACTATTATTCACATCACATTCATCATGCGCACACTTGTTCATGATCCATTGACACTTATTTATACCGTCTTCAACCTTGAACGCATTCTCCAAGGTTGGGAAATCCCTTTGGACCTAAACATTCCTGTGGTGGAAAGGAATGAAGGCAGACCACAACACAACTTAACTCAGACCTAAATTTGTCCAAGCATGCCACTTCATGCTTTCACAATCACCAAGGGAACTCTGCAATTAGTGTAAACACCCAAGGTCGGCCAAACCTGTGTTAACACAATAATCTTTTTAAGTACATGCTTACTCAAGACAAAATACAATTTTACAGACCATAAACCAAGCTTTAACACAATCTAGAGTATTCCAAAAACATCCTAAAATCCAACAAATTCCTCCACAACAACTTTCACATGCCGCACAACCTTATCATGTTTATCCAGTATGCTTGACTATCTCTGTCGTGCACTATATCTCTAGAAACCAACTTCTGGATCACCAAACCACGAACAATTTCAACAAAAGAAAGATATGAACCTTATAAGCATATTTCTAGAACCGCAAGACTTGAAATCACTTTGCAGAGAAATGCAGAGCAAAGACATTTCTCCCAGACACCTCTGCAAATCTCAGAAATACAGTCCACACACTAGTGAACACAACTTCCTCTGTGCAATGAACTAGAACACCAAATTTAGAATGTAACATCTCTAAACATCTCTGAACAACATATCAAAACCGTAAAGATAGATCTTCAACATAGAGGAAATACGGAGCAAAACCAAAACATTACTCTGCCACTTCAACACACTATTTCCTTTATTAATCAAATTTTCTCAAAAGCACTTGGAAACCAATCAACAGAAACATATTCTTAACACCTTTAGTACCTCTTTAGAGAAACCAAATCATCTTCAGCAAAACAACTCAACCAAAGAGCTCATACCATTGCAACAACCTCATCTTTGCTCAACCAACCTCATCATCAGAGACAATATCCACTCAACACTAACTACTAATACTCTTGCACCATTTCTTACTCACACAGATGACACAGTTGACACCAATGACAACACAAGCTTGTTGACATCAATGAAAACACTGACTGCACATACTTGCAACACTTGTTGGTCCCAATTGATAAGGTTAGGGTATCTAAGATCTAAGTGGATGGTAAGAATGGCGGTGTCATCAAAGAGATTAGTTGCAAGGTCTTTGTAGGGGTCATGAATGAACTCCATTATAATGTGTTCGATATCACAAGAAGCATTCTTAACAACCTCAAAAGTATCACTAACCTCATTGGATTGCTCATTATAGGGTACATATTCTAGCCCCTAGTTTGTTGTATTCCCATGTATATGCACAGGTTCTAAAATGCCTTGTTCATGAATTTTAAGGCCCTTTCCTTTGTAATTCATATTTTTGCATATTCTATTGGCTAAAATATATTTATTCTTTTCAAAACACAATATAAACTTGTCTTCCTCACCAATCCAAGAGCCTTTTATATCTGCTATCTTCTCATCTATTAGGAGCCCATATTTTATGAAGGTAGTTGAGCTAAACTAAACTGAGATTTTTTCTTGCTTCAAATTGTTACTAGGCTTGCCAAAAGATTAGGCAAAGAGGGGAAGTTTACCTACATGAAAGGCATAACGGATCCCATATTCTCCAAAAAATTTATCAATAATCTTGATTTGGGATTAAGAATGTGAAGCTATAGATGTGGATGCAAGGTTGGTTGGATATATGTATGAAGAGGATTGCTTGGGTTTAGTATTCAAGGTAACATTAATAATGAGGTGATGATTGATTTTTTGATAGCAACCTTCCAACATTTTTCAAAATTGAAAAGGTTGGAGATTGGCCAAAACTATTGCTTATGTTCCTAAGTGTGGAAATTTAATGCATTAATGGAAGGTGGAGAGTATGTAACTTGCATTGTATGGATCCATGGATGGCCCAAGAAGATATTTTACGAAAGATAAAGATTGATGACATGTTGTAAGAGTCACACAATAGACTCAAGAGATGTCCAAGATCACCTGCAATTAAAACAACCTTCCACAACAAGAGAGAAGTAA
This sequence comes from Cunninghamia lanceolata, assembly GCA_027924645.1. NCBI lineage: Eukaryota > Viridiplantae > Streptophyta > Pinopsida > Cupressales > Cupressaceae > Cunninghamia > Cunninghamia lanceolata. Next base: position 9,863,875 of record BSBN01000134.1, read on the forward strand.
TAACAATGCAGCTATATTGTCAAAGAATGAGATGCATATAAGGTACAAGATATACAATATATGACCCACCAATAATGTACAATAAGAGACCTTATTTATATAGGCATGGTTGAGACCTAGGACATGTGATTAGAACAATTCTTTTAATCATATGACATGAGACACAAATATTAAATGCCCTAAGTAAACTTAACTAGACAAGTATGAATAGGACCTAACATTGAACTAGTTAGGTAATATAACCTATTCACACCAACACCTCCCTTAAGTGCAACTTAGGGAGAAGTAAACAAATGTGAAGATGTAAATATGGGTCCCAAGTACAAGCCATGTTAGGTACCAATGTAAAAAATATCTCTCACAAACAGAGTAAAGGAGAAAAATCTGTAGAAAAAAACCCTCTCTAAAAGAGAGAAAACATGCAAACAAACATGTACAAGTGATGGAGTGATGGAAGAAGGACTCAATACCAAGACCCCCAAGGACTACATCCATCATGAATATACAATCAATAGCACCCCCATAAGAGGAAAATAATGAGACTAGATTGTTGAACACAAGGAATACTGAGAGGGGGGTGAATCAGTATTCTATAAAACCATTCCTTCACATGTTCTTTAATCCATTTACCAAATTCAATAACATGAAAGCAAAATAAGCATAGGAAGAGCAGCCACAAAGTCATAACACATAGACACCAGCATTTTTATGTGGAAAACCCAAAAAGGGAAAACCCACGATGAGTGTTAGCTCACAATATATTATAACCAGTTACAAGATATTACATAGAGATGCTCATTACAGGTGGACTCACTACCCACTGAGAAAGAAAGATAGAAGAGAAGAGAAAAAGGCTCACTACCAATTAAGAATTGTTACAAATGCATCTATTGAATGCTAGAATGCAATTCCATTGATAGCTCAAAATACAGATTCAAATCTCTTTATCATGACTACTCTGTTTCTCTGCTCTGCTCACATATATTATGTTCTGCTGTCCTCTACACTCTTACTGCACTTTTTAGAACACAAAAATAGTGTTAGATCACACACATATGAATTCAATAAGTCATCATGTCACTTAACATTGAAATCCATCAGGTATTTATATCCGCAACAAGATCTAACTCAAAACTAGGTTGGCTAGCTAGAGATGAAACATGTACACAAAAAGTTATACTCTATCGACTTGAATTATTTTCACAGGAAGTTATGCAGACCAATTTAATCCTTCAAGAACCTTCATATAGGTGTGGACCTATTATAGAACCACTTAGAATGATGATCCAAACAATATATCTTTATCACACATCGATCCAACTTGCATGTCAGCTTCATCCTTAAGTATACACTTAACCAACTCTACTGTCATAACACAACTTCTAATGCGGACCACATGGGACTCTAAAATTCATATCAGACATTCATTGTACATCACCAAAAATATCTTCAAAACCACGAGTCATAATATTCTTATGGGGAAAAATGCGGATATCTGAACTACTGACTCTGTCACTATGAAACATTGTCAAACTAAGTGTCGATACTTAAGAGATTGTAGATGATCATCAGGTAAACCTAAGACTCTACAAATCTGGAATTAAATACTCCTAATATGTGTTTACAACACCTCCAAACTGTAAATCAAAAAAACCAATAGTAGAGGAATGCAGAGTAAGATACTCAGGTGTTCTGCACTATTTATAATTGAACTGTGTTCATCTGGACTTAAGCAATGCATGGTGTAACTTCTGAAGATTATTAGGACATGAAACTTGGGGTATAGAAACATCAAACAATTATATGTAACATACTAGAACCACATACCAAAGTCTTCATCTGTGGAGGAGTACCAACTAGATCTCTGTCACTAACTCAGTAAGCTGCCAACACTTAGTCAATTCTCGACCAAAATGTTGTACACAACTTGTCTCCAGACTTGTCCCCAATCATATCTGATTATTACCATCAATAACAACATCAAATCATAGTCATATCAGCAGTGTCTCTTGACCATGTTGCCAACAATCTCCCCCTTTGGCATTGATGGCAACACTTAGTGAAAAATGCTCATACTGCTCCTACTGCTCCCCCTTACTATGTACACTCTATTTTTCTTCTTCCCTTTAGGTATTTAGCCATTTTTCACCAATTTTTCTTCTCCCTCTTTGACATCAATGGAAAAGGTATATGATACAAATGTATGTACAGGTTGCCAAAACTTCAAAACTATTTACCTATTATCCATATATATACAAGAAAATCAAATTACCTTATGGTTTTGCTGGGAGGATGTCTGAGTAAAGTTGCCTTAGCTGAGCTACATCTTGATCCCATAGAATTTTGACATCACTCAAAACTAAGATGTGTCCATTGATCTGAGACACCATATCTTCTACCTTCTTTAGAGTAGCAGGGATTTCAGTGATTTGCTTTGTTTGCTTTGCAGCAGCTACTAGTCTAGCTAATGATGCAATTTTGAAGCTCACTATCTCCCTGAGCTAGCCCATTCTGTGTGCAGTTTATGAATAGTAGAGTGAACTACTTCTATTTTATCTTGTTGAGTCCCAAAGGCATCCTTTATTGGATCATAGCTCCTAGATATCCTCATGATCTTATCTTCCAGCTCATTTATTTTCTCCTTTATGTCATTTGTTGTATCCGGCCAAGAGAGACAATGTTGATATATTTCACTTGCTTCTTTAATTGCCGTTTGTGCATACTCTATACTTTTCTCTAACAAGACTTTATCTTGAGAAGCTTTATTGTTTAACTCTACTAACCTTTTAGCATCATTTTTTGCCCTTACTTTCTTTTCTGCAGCCTTTTCAAAGGACTCAAAATGTGTACTTATAGAGTTTATTAGCCTCTTGAATTGCTCAGTGGGGTCTAGAGATGTGTCCTTCTGTAGTCTAGGCATTAATTTTTCTAAGACAATAGATGCCTTGTCAATGAGCTCACTGTCCTGAATATGGGACTTCAAAATTTTTTCTTAAGCCTTGACTTGGACAAATGACCCTAACTTTAATTTATGTAGAGGTGTCATGGAGTCCAAGTTGATAGGACCTTGCAACAACTCGAGTGAATCCAAAATCTAAGCTTCTTGCTGCCTCTCCAAAAACTCTCTAACAGGATCTTCAATGTCTGCAGCAGTGTCTCTTACCATATCAGGAGACATTTCTTCTTCTTTGGTCTGCTCCAGAGGTGTTTGGTCCATAGGTTCTTGCTCATCAGTTTTATGTTCCAAAGAAGGACTAACCTTTGCTTGTTCATCATCCTGATTCCCTTGATCAGCAGTTTCATTTTGTTCTGGAGGGGCTTCAGTATTCTCAAGAGTTTTGTTCTCTTCTTGCTTCTTTATCTCTTCATTTTTCCTTGGGCTTACCGGAGGAGTTGTCTTTGTTTCATTCAAACCCTGATCTGAGCTGACTTCTGGTAGAGAAGTATCATCACCAACATTTGGTTCTTCCTTGTCATGAATTGTTGGGATATTGAGCTCTCTTAAGACATTGAGAGTTACTTTTTCTATGTCCTCTACCAATTTCTGTATGTCCCCAGACATTAAAATGTTGGTCATTGTCTTTATGTCAAACCTTTTTCCAAGTATCTCAGTGACTTTTGTTTTCTCTTCAGTAGTTATATCTGAACACAACTCTATCAATGCATGTTCTCTTAACTCTAAGTCTTTTGCCATTGCTGCCTCCTTTCTAGTAGACATCATATTGCCCAAGCTATTTGCTAGATCTGTAATTACTTCAAGGAGAGCCTTATTAAACATCTCCAAAAATATGACCACTACAATTTCAATGATGTTTTTGTCTACATCATTATACACATCATATAGTTGTGCTATTGGATTAAGATTTCCATGAACTGTCATAGCATTCAAGGTATCCTCCAAGGTTATTGTGGCCTCTACTTCCTTGGACTCTATTTGCCTTGGCTTTTTAATGCTTCTACCCTTATCGGAGGGCTTCTCCTATTTACTCTCAGAGACTTCACTGGCCTTAGTCTTCATTTTCTTTACTTCATCTAATTCAGTCTCCTCTTCATCTACTTTGACACTTACATTATTTTACCTTTAGTTTTCTTCATGTTTTCCATCAACTATTGCCGGAACAACTCACAGAGGTCGTAATTGACATTATTCTTGAGCATCTCATATGCAGTGTGGATGGCGGTACCAAAGAAAGGGTTCTCTCAGTTTGTAAAGTATATTTTGTAACTGACCAACATTGATGCAAATCTCACTACATGGTCTTCAATGGAGTTCACAGTCAATGCCCTTTTGTCAAATTGAGCGCTAGTTTCCTCTATTATAGTGTTGTTCTTCACAACCTTTAGTATGAGCACATTTCCAGTGGAGTTCAATCTTGTTATAGCCTTTATTGATTTTTTTGTGATCATTAAGGGTTGTTCAAGCCACATAAATTCATCGTGAATCTTGCTAAGCACATACCAGACCCATTCGTCATCTACAAATGTTTGGAAGTCTACAAATTGTGTGAATTTCTTCTGTTCCAATGCCTTGTATTCTTCCTTCAATTCAAAATTATCACCACTTAGATGTTTCAGGTACAGATCTATAAGTTGGGTACCACAATGTTCTTCTAGGGAAACATGAATATATGCCCTAATATCTTCTTCATGTATTATGCCATACGACACTTCTGAGAATGCACCACTAGGGTCAACTTCCTTTGATTTGAATGGGTGTTACTTAAATTTCAGCCGGGGCCTTTCTTTGATATCTATTGCTTGTGGGGTCAACATGATTCTGTAACAATTTAATCAATTTAACAGAGAAGTTTCAACTGTAAATACCTCTTTTCGCTAAATTAGGATTTCTTCACTTTGGATTGCTAGAAATCATTGAAGTTGCGTAGGGTTTCACTTCTCATCTCTTTGGATACTTGAAAACTTGAATTCGAAGTGATTATTCCTTCAAATGTGAGCTTTTTATTCTTCAATTACCAAAACCTAATCGTCATAAATACCAAGTTCCAAAAAGCTGTCAAACACTTCACTGTCAAGCACAGTCGATGAAGATTGCTCCACAATGCACCACATTAAACCTTTTTCTGCTGGTAACTTCTTCAAAAGATTTATCAAATAGCTCATTAACTCATATCCTCATGCTAGATCTCAACACCAACTATCTAGCTAGGGGATCAAGCATCCTTGACCTCATTTACATCCTTCTTAGTCTAGATTTTGCTCATTTCCTTCTTAGTTTCTGCCAGATCAACCTTGTTCTTTCCCTTATCTTCCCTATGCTTTGTTTCCTCTTTTCTATAGGATTATTAACTTTTACATTCTTGCTTCTACATAATTTTGCAATGTGTCCAGATTTATTGCAATTGTAGCAAATAACATTCCTCTGTCCTTGGTTCCTTCCATAGGTTGGATTAATTCTTGATCTGCATTGATTAGCTATATGCCCAAATCTATTGCATGTAAAGCATTTTCCATTGAAAGATTGAGTATTCCTTCCATTGTTGAAACTATTCCTTATCTAACTTCTACATTCATTTTCTCTATGACCAATTCTCTTGCAATTGAAACACTGACCAGAGAATGATGGAACATTTTGATTCATTCTGCTCCTACACTAAGTAGCCTTATGACCAAACTTATTGCAATTAAGACAATAGCCATTGAAAGATGGGTACCTTTGAGCATTTGCTTGCCTGACCAGAGGTCCTCTAGGTCTGTTTCTCTGATTCTGGACCTGGTGGCCTTTGTCTCTCTTCATCCCAGTGTTGACTTGTCCTAATTTAGAACTTTCTCCTCTTTCAAATCCCAAACCTTTCTTATCATCTAGATTTTTCTGACTGTCAATCAATTCATCAAGCTTGGCAGAGCTTATTTTGAACTTTTCTTTGTAACTATTAGCTATTTCTAGATCATGTTTTAGAATTACAACATCTTTCACCAACTTTTCACATTCCTCAGACTTTCCTTTAACAACTTGATTTAAATGCTCCTCAGCATTTGCTTTCTCTTCAATCAGTATTGATAAGTTGTTTAGGGTTTCATTTGCTACTTTCAACTGTTCACTTAGCTCCTTGTTCTTTTCCTTGGATTTCTTGACTTGTTCCCTTAGCTTCAAGATACATTCATCATCTTCCCTGAAATTTTCCTTTAGATCTCAGATATCTGCTTCAAACTTATCAAGATCTTCAAGAGCAAGTTTTAGTTCTTCATTGCTGACATATATGAAATCATCAATTGTAACACTACCTGGATGAATTGCTTCGGGAGGAGTAGGATATCTTCTGACTGCCATGTGTTCACTTTCCCATATCTTCCTCAAGCTATTAGACTTCTTCCAAGGAACCTTGCTCTGATACCAATCATTGAACACAAGGAATACTGAGAGGGCAGGTGAATCAATATTCTATAAAACCATTCCTTCACATGTTCTTTAATCCATTTACGAAATTCAATAACATGAAAGAAAAATAAACATAGGAAGAGTAGCCACAAAGTCATAACACATAGACACCAGGGTTTTTACGTGGAAAACCCAAAAAGGGAAAAACCACAGTGAGTGTTAGCTCACAATATATTATAACCAGTTACAAGATATTACATAGAAATGCTCACTGCAAGTGGACTCACTATCCAAGTGGACTCATTGCCCACTAAGAAAGAAAGATAGAAGAGAAGAGAGAAAGGCTCACTACCAATTAAGAACTATTAAAAATGCATCTATTAAATGTTGGAATGTAGTTCCATTGATAGCTCAAAATATAGATTCAAAGCTCTTCATCATGACTACTCTATTTCTCTGCTCCGCTCACATATATTTTGTTCTTCTATCCTCTGCACTCTTCCTGCACTTTTTGGATCACAAAAATGGTGTTAGATCACACACATATGAATTCAATAAGTTGTCACGTCACTTAACATCAAAATATTCCATTGAGTATTTATATCTGCAACAAGATCTAACTCAAAACTGGGTCAGCTAGCCAGAGATGAAACATGTACACAAAAAGTTATACTTTGTCGGCTTGAATTATTTTCACAAGAAGTTATGCAGACCAATGTAATCCTTCAAGAACCTTCATATATGTGTGGACCTATTATAGAACCACTTAGAATGATGATCCAAATAATATATCTTTATCGCACATCGATCCAACTTGCATGTCAGCTTCATCCTTAAGTATACATTTAACCAAATCTACTGTCATAACACAACTTCTAATGCAGACCACATGGGACTCTAAAATTCATATCAGACATTCATTACACATCACCCAACATACCTTCATAACTGCAAGTCATAATATTCTTATGGGGAAAAATGTGGATCTCTGAACTACTGACTCTGTCACTATGAAACATTGTCAAACTGAGTGCCGATACTTAAGAGCTTGTAGATGGTCATCAGGTAAACCTCAGATTGTACAAATCTAGAATTAGATACTCCTAATATGTGTTTACAACACCTCCAAATTGCAAATCAAAACAACCAATAGCGGAGGAATGTGGAGTAAGATACTTAGGTGTTCTGCACTGTTCATAAATGAACTCTGTTCATCCGGACTTAAGCAATTTATGGTGTAACTTCTAGAGATTATTAGGACATGAAACTTGGAGTATAACAACATCAAACAATTATATGCAACATACCAAAACTACATACCAAAGTCTTCATCTGTGGAGGAGTACCAACTAGATCTCTATCACCAACTCAGTAAGCTACTAACACTTAGTCAATTCTGGACCAAAATGTTGTACACAACTTGTCTCCAGACCAATCCCCAATCATATCTAATTGTTGCCATCAATGACAACATCAAATCATAGTCATATCAGTAGTGCCTCTTGACCATGTTTCCAACATAGATATCCCCCCATAATGAAGTAGATCATATGCTAATGGTGAGGGCTCAAAGACAAAAAAATGATCCAATGCCTGCAAACAACATTTCTCCCCTTGAGAAGAAACAAATCCACTAGTGTATGTAGAAGAAACACCAACTCCAAAACAAGAGTTAAGGTAAGAAGTCTTATAAAGAATGATGCCTCTGAAAACTACTCAAGCGTCCACACATCACAATCAATAGATGCCACAAAATTAGGAACTCCATGCCTAATAAAAAAATGTGACAATCCAAGACAATAGGAAAACTCATGATCAACAATCTCCAAAGATGGTGTGACAACAACCATGTCATGACTATCATTAAAGAGGAGAGATAACCACTCAAATGTGTCACCCAAATCAACAAGATGGGACTCACAAAACAAATCTAAAATACCTATCAAGTACTCATTCCACATAGTTGAATCTAAAAGAAAAAATGGTTCCTGTTGAATAGGATCAATGGAAGTCTTGATTAATAAAGGTGAAGGATCAACAATTGCCTATGTAATAAAAGGAATGGAAACCTCATAATCTCAATGTGCAAGGTGTTCCAAAGAAAAAAACTCCTTTTTTGTATCATAGTAATATGGGATATTGTCTGAATCTTCAAGAGGTACAAGACAATATGAAACAAAATCATCTGGGAATGGCCAAATATCAGGATCTCCATATATCTCCTAAATTTTGGTCCACTTAACATGAGGACATTCAATGTGTGAAAGTGCACTCCAAGTGTTATCATCAACATGGTAACCAATCACTCCTAGAACATGACCTTTTTGGAATGCCAAACAAACTTCTTCCAATCAGTACCTAGTTTAAGAAAGAGACCATATAGATGAGGCAAAAGATGAAGCCAACGCAAGTGTTTCAAAATGCCATCCCTCCATTTTTTATAGAACTTTCCTCTTTTGCAAGATGATTAGAGAAGGATGAAATGAAAAACCCATAATGTACTAAGATAGATCTCCAAATTTACAAAGACACAAAATCCTTAATTGAAATTATGAACTCCCCAATAGATCAATACTGAAATTGAAGCCTCCCAAGCAAAAACAATCACCAATTTCAACAATTTTTTCAAGCAATGAGTGAAATACCCAACGAGGCCTCAAATCAAAAATATGATGTCTAAGTATAAATATGAAAAAATGGCATGGATAGATTTGTAGATCGTAGAAATACTTTTCCAATGCCTATAGGAAGTTAAAATTTTGACACCATGGGTGATATTTATGAGCTCGAAAGCCAAAAACGGTGATCTGGATTTCAAACAACAAAATTAGACACTTGTAGAAAAATTAGAAGAAATACCTATACCATTGTGAAGTGCTTAGAACTAGCTTTTTGTAGACTAAACCCCAATATTGTGGCAAAAATTTATGGCTCCCGAAACAAAACACCCTATTACGAATTATAGAGAGGCCAAAAAAGGGGGCCCCTAGTATTGTTTTGGTGGGCCGACGGTGATGTGGGTTGAGTGCGGGTGGCTGGTGGTAAAAATTTTTACTAGGGGTGGTGACTTGATTGTTGACACCAGTAGCAGTGACAAAACTATCTGAAGGACCTGGCGACAATGGCGATAACATCCAAAGAGGTGGTGAGTCTTTGGCGATGGCACCACAGAGTGGCAATTGAGTGGGGTGGCAGTGGCAATGCTATCCATTAGGCATTTAGTCCCCCCCAGTTGGAGGGGAACCACAGGCTATGACCCTTTAAAATAAAAACTTTCTCATCCACATAAACTAGCAGTTATTACCGGCTCTGTCAACCAGACCTATCTGTAGGTTAAAAACTAAGACCACTGAATCCTTGAAGCTGACATCATGCCTATGAAAAATCTATGCAAAACAATACCTTGTGCTGAATGATGATGTAGAGCCATGTAAGATTCACTGAATATGCTTGTTCACCAATGGATATTGACTATCAGATAATGTCTGTGACCGCTGAATAATCCTTCTGACCGCTGGATAAAAACCCCACACACATGTTGAAGCTAAAGATGACTGCGTAGTACGATTCATATGATGACCATATAGTACAGATCTGTACATTTGTATAGATTCTATGCGACATAAAAAAAATTTTGCCAAAAAAATTGAAAACCCCCAAAAATTAACAAAACTTTTCCTACTCCAAAAGTGTTATATATCAAAATTCATATCTCGTGCCTTCTGGACATAATGGTGAGGTTAGTTTTGCACCATGATGCACCAGATGAAAATTATCGGTAAAGGCTCTCCAAAATGAAGGAAGGGAATTACATACCTGAAGCTCTGATACCATGTAAGAGTCACACAATAGACTCAAGAGATGCCCAGGATCACCTACAATCAAAACAACTTGCCACAACAAGAGAGAAGCAATAACAATGTTATATTTCCAAAAAATGATAATGATGCATATAAGGTACAAGATATACAATATATGACCCACACATAATGTACAGTGAGAGACCTTGCTTATATAGGCATGGTTGAGACCTAGGACAACATATGATCATGACAAGTATTTTAATCCTATGACATGAGACACAAATATTAAATGCCCTAAGTAAACTTAACTAGACAAGTGTGAATATGACCTAATATGGAACGAGTTAGGTAATATAACCTATTCACACCAATACATCTGTAACAAGGTTTGTTGTATGAAAGGCCCCACTTGAAGTGGTAAATGCAATGTTCCAACTGAATCTTATTTTGCATTATTATAAGCCTTGATGGTGATCATTTCAAGATTCAAAGCTTCTTTTCAATACCCAAGGTGTCAAATCAACTTTAAAGTGTAAATATTCAAACCAAACCCATCATCTACAAGCACCCTTTTGACTTTATTTTTGGTGATAATTATTTCAAGGTATATAGGAAGGTAGGCCATATCACTCTAGCTAAATGTAAGATGGTGATTTGAGGATAGATTTCCCACAGGAGCCTAGAATCGAGACGGATCAATATCATTTGGGACTCTTGATTCTTGGAGTACTCTGATTTTATACAATACATCATTATGGATATTGGATGTTTACATAAGCTCTATGATTTAATAATTGCTAGAGTTTTCTCCAGTTACTTGTTGGAATTAGAGGTGACAACTGAGAGGGGGGGTGAATTAGTTGTCATAAAACTTTAATACTTGCAACAGTTAATTCCTCTTTACTACTTCATTAATAGATTAATAATGTTATCATGAAAAGCAAGAATCAACAACACATGAGTTGAAGTAGAAATAACACATTTGACACCAAGATTTTTGACGTGGAAACTTGGTTAAGGGAAAAACCACGGTGGGGGTTAACCCACAAAGATTATACTCTGTTAAAAGTATTGTAATGGAGAATGCACATGCATTCGGGCTCACTACCCAGAGCTCACTACTCAAAAGAAAGGCTCACTGCAATGTGTTTGAACTGATAGTTAGCATCTACCAATGTAAAGATTCAGTTTTGGTTAAGCACAGAATACCGACTTGATACACTTCATCTTGTTCTGCCCTGTTTACTACTCTACCATAATCTGGATCTTAGATCTCTTCTCTTTCGCACCCTTTATCTACTCTTTTCATATTTACTTCATAGTCATACACACACGCACCTTTAACACTCAAATCCATCAGCTATATATATCCACTTCAAGTAATTCAATCACTTTTCTGTCAGCCTTATGAAGAACTTGACTAACAATACAAGTACTCTGTTCTGTCGACTGAATCCATACGCCAATGATGATGCATACCAGAAATAACACTTGAAGATCACCATTCATGTCAGCCACTAAAATTATATCCCATATGCAACTCACCAAAACACTTCTATTAGATCCGCATAAGGATCTAACACAAGTCGACCTATTCTTTACTGAACTGTTCTGTCATATTATGACCTGGTACTCAAATGCTCATAACTTTTACTCCCTTTGTCACCGGAGGATAAAACTCTGGATTTAGATTGCCCTGACAATTCTTATGACTCCTTTAGATCTGCAGCATACTTTGATTTTCCACAGGAGAGATCCAGACCAAGATACTGGACCCTGTCACATGATTTGTTTCTGGCTACTCAGACTTAGATAAATTATGATTTTGACTTCTGGTAAGAACAAATTATGTTATGTGGATGAGTGGAATAGTCTTAATTGCCATCAATGACAACACCTGTCATGCGAAGCAGTGTCTCTTGCCAACATTACTTGACGAGACTGTATTAACCCTTGGGAGTAGGTGGGGAAGGTCCTTGGATGCTGACTTTGCTACATCTTGTGGTAACAACACAAGTAGGAGATTTGATTTTGATTGTGGCTATTTAGTTTTCAAAATGATGGATATGACCTATTACAACATCGTATGTATGGGAAGCTTTATTATAATAGACATATTAATAGCATGGGCATTTTGACTTTGTCTTGATGATTCATGCATTTGATCATGCCTTGGAAAGGGGTCTTGATATATCTCTAATTGTTTATTTGGTGATAATGATGTGTCCCCTTCTATCTCAATATCTCCATTGTCAATGAGGTCTTTCACATAAATTTTTAATTTCATAAATATGTTAATAGAAAGTCCTTTAATATTGTGGTACTCACAATATTCCATTTCTTTGTACCATGTTGGCTTGGGTGTACTTTCATCAAATGGTTTGGTAGATGGAAAGACGATCATGTTTTCTTTGACCAATTTATGAAAAACTGCCTCTAATGGCTCACCAAGAGGTGTGTATTGTCCATGTTTCATGTCTTGTTTTGGTTGTCCAACAGGAATTATAATTTATTAGGAGTATTTTGAACAACTTGAACATGTGTTGAGTCAGTAACACCATTGCCAACTACATGCTTATTTTTCTAAAGAATTTGGGTTTATCAGATTGTCTTTGATCTTTGGAAAAGATTTTCACAAGTCATTTACCTATGAGGGATTTTTTTATTTTACACACCCTCTTTGATAATTTTGTCAAAATAGAAACACAATGGACTTGTAGGTGAAACATCATTCTTGGTTTAGGTTTACAATAAAGATAGACCAATTTTTTTTAGGTATTGGCCAAGGGAACCGACTTGCTAAACCTCTCCATCTTTGTATGAAGGAAGAGAAAATTTCTCCATTATATTGTTTGGTATTACAAAGGTCCATCATGGTTAGTTTGTGTTCTACATTGTATGTAAATGTGTAACAAATCTTCCAACTATGTCCTTGAATGTAGTAATGGTGTTCTTTGGTAAGTACAAAAACCATTCAAGTGCTTGTCCACCTAAGCTATGTGGAAATATTCTAATCAAATACATGTCATCAAAAGCAACTTCCTAGTTAGCCATGAAAATTTCTTTAACATGCTTTCAAGGATCCCTTTTCCCTTATATTTATCAAACTTTGGAATCTCAAAATGTGAAGCAAAGGGGGTTTGTGTTATGGTTGTATATCTAGTGGATAAGGACATAACTCTTCAAACGTGTATCCCTTATGTTGAGTTTGGTTTCCTACTTGTAGGCCTTGTATTGTGTCCTTCATGGATTGCCATTCTTGGTCAAATGGCATATTAGGAGGTGGTATTTGGTTATTTTGCTTGTGTTGGTTGCACACATACTACAAGTGTGTTGCATTGTTGAGATTGGATTAGTTTGGTTGATGACTTGGATTGGATCAATTCTACAAATTATTTTTATTGGTTGGAATGTATTGATTGTGTTGATGGGATGGTTTGTTAGTTTGAGTGGATTTATTTTGTTGAGGGGTATAATGGATTGGGTTTCCATGGCAACTTGAGTGATGAAACTTTTGTTTTGCCTTGATGTTAGGGATCACATGATTTTTTTCATATTGAGGGTAGGCACTTTTGGATTAACATTGTTGAGGTCCACACAAGTTTGATCGACATTGGTGTTGGTGGGATGTTGGTTAGATGGCTCTTGGTTTATGATGTTATTGAGGTTATCCTTGAAGTTATAACTAATTGGCTGAGCTCTTTATTCCACAAGACTTATAAGTATGGCATCTCTATTTGATGTATGAATCAGTCTATGAGGGTACATCCTTGTTTAGAGTCAAATAAATCATGATGGTCATGGGAATACTCACTTTGATTAGGAAGACTATCACTATCATTATCATTACCTTCTTGGATTTCATGTGGGAGTCAATGAGAGGTTTTTCCAACTAGGTACAGATTCTGAACGCGTCCATTTTCTTCAAGGATTTCCATGTCTCACTTTGCTTGACATCTAGTTGTAGGTGACATGAAAATAAGCTTTGAGACTCAATTTTGGACTCTTTTCTTCCTTTTTTGCTTTTGATTTTAAATTTTGGATATTTTGGTTTGACACTAGTTTCATACAAACAAGAAGACAAAGTAAACATGAACAACCTAACTATTCAAATGGGAGTGTCTGCACTTGTGAGCACACAAATATACCTAGATCTAGGCATGGATAATAGGGCCCATGATGATGCACTAACCACTTTTCATCCTCAAGATCACCATGAGGTGTGAGAGGAGAGCATACATGGCCTACTCTCGTATTTCTAGAGGCACCTTGTGAGTAACTTCTCAGGGCTAATCACTTATTGGTGCATCTAGGCTTGATAAGGTACAACTAGGGAAGTCCTCTTTATACCCAAAGATACGTGAGGTCCAATTTTGTGGAACGATGTGTATGTCTAATGGTTTGGTGCGAGATAGTAACCCAATCTTTGTCATCACTCTATAAGATATAAAGTTTCTTGCAAGCTTAGCCTAATGACAAATGTACCTCGAAGGGAGAGTCTTTTGATTCTCTCCCTAATTTTTATACCCCACTAGAACATCTGGGTTCGAGACAACACTTACTGATGAAATCCAATCCAAGCCCACTAAAAATAGAAAAAAGGAAGAGATGAGTGTTTTTTATTCCCAAGATCATGAGATTGCACAAGGGAAGATCATACACACTCAATTTTTAAGTTACATGAATGAAATAAACCACTTTTTATCTTCAAGGTCGCCCAAAGGCATGAGAAGAGAGCGTACGTGGTTTAAATCATGAAAATAATGACACACAAGATGCACACACAAAACCCTTAGAAAAAACGAAATGTGAATCATTTTATTGGAAAATAATATTCGACAAAATAACCCTGCAAGAATGCATTAGTAGATTGAAAAGTTTAGGTCTTCGCCTAACTATAATAGCTACATTCAAAGAAGATTAATGACAAGAAACACACCCACAAGTCTAACAAAATAAATAAACAATCCCTACAAAGTTAGTGGATAGATTAATAATCTAGATTAAAAAATGGAAATTTCCAAAAGATATGAAACTTACATGAAATGTTATTTAAGGCAACAAAATCCATGATCTAGATAAAAATGAAATTCCTTTGTGTTTCCTAAAATCATTTTGCCCTACTGATTTATCATTCTATTGCAAAGAAATTGGATTAAACGAAAAAAAGAAAGCAATTTGGGACTACTTTAAACCGAAACACTACTATTTCCAGTGATGGTAGCGACATTCTTTGATTGTAATGGGTTGAAATCTACTAGTCAAGTTCATCAAAGATTATACATTCTCAACAACAATAAAATTTTCAACCATGGTCATTTCAAGGATCCCAACATCGATGCCAACACCAACAACACTTTCAATGAAAAAAAAGCTAGCAAGGATGTCAAAAACTTTTAAATTTGTTTAGAAAATGTATTTGGTTCAATGCAACGAAACCTTTAACAGAATAGTGAACAACATAACATCAATTTTTTCTGTCCAAGGTGATTACAGGGTTACCAGAGAATGCAGAAGTGACCAATGAAGTTTGAGTTGAGGTCATTGGCTGCATGCAAAGGATCGAGGACAACGTTCCCATTGTCAATGTTTATGCTATTCACACCTTGGCACATAACACAAACATTATCAATCTTTGTTCCCTAACAAATGAATATCCCCGCCACTATTGTTATGACTCAATCTAGAAAATCCTCAGTCAATTGCATGCAAACAAAATGATGAAGAAGTGGGCACTAGGGAAAAACACCAAATTGATAGACTACAAAAATCATATCACAATTCCTTTGAGCAAATTACTAGACAACCCTCACCTACCAAGAATCTTTGTTAATTCCTAGGACACCTTATCTGAGGGAAAACCTTGGGTAAGGTTTGTCAATCACTTTTTCTAAGCTCAAAATACTAAAAGAAAATTTGCATCTATGCAGCCAACTACACACGTTAAGGAAGCTTAGTTTCTGCACAAAATGTTGCCCTGCTCCTTGCTTTGTTGCCTCCCTATTGGGAGGTTACAAATTTCAGAAAAAGGGTGGGACTAATTTATCTTATTCCTGCTATAGAAGAAGCAATTCCTACAATGCTATAATATTAATTTTTACTCAAGAATAAAATGTTAGTTCAATCCACAAATGTGCTATGAATGTAACAGAATCGGTGTAGAATGGAATGCCTTCACCAAATGGAAAGAAATATAAAATCCACCAATTTCATAAATGCTCTAGGAAAGTAAAAGAACCAGTGGAAAATGGAATATCTTTATTAGATTTTAAAAAAATAAGCAGCAAAAGAAATAGAACATGCATCAGTCCACAAATTATAAAACTTACATAGAAACTTCAAGTTCTTCAAAATAAAACCAGTTAGCTCCAAACAAAGAACATACCATCGACAAACCCGGTAACGCCTTGGAGATTCAAAGGGAACAATTGTTCTATGAACAACAAACACCCATTCGTATAAGCAAAACAGAGAAATATTAAATGTTTGCATAGAAATGGTATGTAATGAATGTAAGAGAAAGTATCCACCGTGGTTGCCAGAATGTGAGCAAGTATTTCAAACTAAAAACAAAAAGGAAATAAACATGAAATTAACTTCCTAATTCGAATTTACTTGCAAGTCTCAAGATTAAGCCTAAATGGAGATTCAAAGAAATGTAAGTGTCATCAAATAAAACTCTATTGGTTGTGAAAATTATCTCAAGGAAAATACTAATGGATTATAATGTGGTTGCTCAAATGACTCATTCAAAATCTTTGCAGCATGTACTTATCGGAACTTGCAACTCTATTTAGAGTTTTTTGAGAGGAAAGATGAATGGTGGGGATTTGTTTAGAAGATCAATGATGGAGGTTGCTTTAGAGGATTTTTCTTGGATCAAGGTGTTGATGTTTTAGCGGCGGGAGATATTCTTCTCCCAAATTTAAATAATGAAAAGTCACATATGAAGAGACACTGACACATATGAAGAGTCGCATATGAAGAGATGCCTTGATTTGTATACATACAAGGTGAAGACATGTCATTTGATCATCAATTCAATCACTTCATTTGCACCTGCAGCAGAAGTTCGCCATTTCATTAGCAACAGACCAGATTTCAAGGGGAAGCTTATTTGTTTGTATCAAAGAGAAGTGTCTCCATTCATTGTATATACTCAGCCTTGTGTAAGGCCTAATTCTATAAGCAGATTTCTGCTCCTTTTATTCTGATATATAAGAAGAGATTATTTGCTCGGTTTTTCTCCCTAGAGTAGGAGGATTTTCCCAGGGTAAACATCGTGTTCATTGTCTTATGTGTTGCATTTTCTGATTGCTTACATTTCTGATCCTAAAAACTAACACAAGGAGAGGATGAAGGGTGCAGATTTAGCTTGTTCTAGATGGAGGGATGAGATTGAATTAACTAAAAATAGACATAGTCATAAATAATATTGCAACCAAGAAATGGGAGGGAAAAGTAATTAGTTGGTCATTTATTTCTGGAAATGGTGGAGGGAAATAGATTAATTAATTAGCCATGTGAGGTAAAAATTGAAGTAATTAAATAATAATTTAACTAATTAAGGATGGGTTGATTTAATAATATAATTATTTAATCAACTAATAATGGACTGAATTAATTAGGATGAAAATGTTAGTATGGGATGGGCTTAACTAGGATGATGTTAGGAGTGATAACAAATAAAAATTAGGTGTCTATAGTATGTTTTGCCTCTATAATTGGAAGAACAACCATAACTCATTGTTCATTCATCCAACTAAAATACACTATCAAATAGGTTAAAAACATACCCACACGTAGTCCTCCTACAATCCATATATCCTACCTAATCTGCATCTGCAAGTCCAAGTATAAAACCACTAGCTTGCTACAAAACTTCATTGTTGTTGAAGTTCCAACATGTTGTGAAAGTTCAACTTACCACTAAAGTTCTTGGACATGCTGTTGAAGTTCCAAAATGTTACAGTTCAACCTACTATTGAAGTTCCAACATGTTGTTGAAGTTCAACCTTCCACTAAAGCTAAAACAAGGTGTTTAAGTTCAATAATACAAATTTCCCATGTTGTTGAAGTGCAAACAAGCTGTACCAAAGTTCCTATGTTGTTGAAGTTCCAACAAGTTGAAATCTAACTTGTTGAAGTTCCAATATGCTACCAAAGTTTAGTACCATAAAACTTACATGTTGAAGGTAAACATGCTACCAAAGTTCACCTAGTGCTAAAGTTCCAACGTGTTATCAAAGTTCCAACATACTACCAAAGTTTAATAATATAGAACTTCCATTTTGTTGAAGGGTAAACATGCTACCAAATTTCATTTACTGCTAAAATTCTAGCATGCTATTAAAGTCCAACTTGCCACTAAAATTCTAACATGTCAAAGTTTAGTACTATAGAACATCCATGATTGGGTAGTCTATTTTGATGCAAACCATAACATACAAAAGGACCACCAATTTCATGTAAGGAAGCTAAGGTAGCGAAACAACTTTCTACACTAATCTTGAGAGGAGGATAATGCAAAACTTTACAGATCTTTAACAATTATAGAAACTTAAACAGAAATAAACATAAATATCATGCATACCACAACACAATGTTTTACGTGGGGAAAACCCTTTTGGGAGCAAAACCCCACACTCCAAAAGCCACCCAATATATTATTCAAAAATCACAAAGATTACAATATAGTTGCAGAGAAAGCTTCACATAGGAGTATCACCACCAGATATCCAGAGACAACACGACCGCTATCAGACTCTCAGAATACATCACGATACTGCAGCTGTAATACAACGCCCTCATAAAATAGGGTTACCTTCTAGGGCAAGACAAGCCAACAAAATATCTACCATCAGATTTAAAACCTAATAATGAACGGTCTAGATTTACAATATATCATTAATTTAATGTATGCCGACCATTTAATAGTTTTTGTTAATAAAAAAATGTTAACACGCATCCCACTCCACCCCATGCTCCCATTGTGTATTACATCTATAAGTGTAACTAGGAAATATATATGCTATCAACAATAAACCTTATATAATTGCAAGGTTGAGACACATTTTCCCAACAAATCTCCCACTTGTCAAACACCTTGCAAGAGCAATGGGAGGGAGTAAACATCGTCTCTTAATTGCTAGGGGCCAAAAGGCCCATAGTCTCTGAACACCATATGAACTTTTCTGTGCTCACAGGTTTAGTTAAAGAATCAGAAACATTCATCAAAGTCTCTATCTTAACCAGCTTCACCCTGTTGTCTTCAACCATATCTCTAACAAAATGATATTGTACCTCAATGTGCTTGGTCCTGGCATGAAATGTCAGGTTCTTAACTAAATAGATCTCACTCTGACTGTCGCAATAAATTGTCACTGCACCTTGTTTTATTCCAATATCTAAACACAGTCTCTTAAGCCAAATGGCTTCCTTGCAAGCATGAATAGCTGCCATATACTCAACTTCAGTAGTGGACAAAGCAACCATAGCCTATCACTTACTCATCCAACTAATTGCACCACCAAATAAAGTAAACACATAAGCACTGGTGGATCGTCTACTATCAATATCACCTACCCAGTCTAAATCC
Organism: Cunninghamia lanceolata; assembly: GCA_027924645.1. Classification (NCBI taxonomy): domain Eukaryota; kingdom Viridiplantae; phylum Streptophyta; class Pinopsida; order Cupressales; family Cupressaceae; genus Cunninghamia; species Cunninghamia lanceolata. Next base: position 9,883,613 of record BSBN01000134.1, read on the forward strand.
ACATAACCATGAATATCAAGGGAAATATCGTCATCAGTCAAATTACTATGATAACATAAGGAATACTCTGAGGTACCACACAAATATCTAAAGACTCTTTTAACTGCATCCCAATGAACTCTACCAGGATTAGACATATATCTGGAAAGAACTCCCACTGCTTGGGCAATGTCTAGTCTAGTACAAACCATAGCATACATCAAACTTCCAACTGCACTTTGGTAAGGCACTTTGCTCATCTCTTCCATCTATTATGAAGATGTTGGACAATCTGAAATAGATAACTTTGTTTCAAATGAAAAGGGAACACACAATGGTCTACAGTCCTGCATGTTAAACCTCTGTAAAACTAAATTGACATACTTACTTTGGCCAAGCCATAGCTTTATGTTCACTCTATCACTTCTAATTTCCATCCCAATAATGTGTCTAGCTACACCAAGGTCTTTCATTTCAAATTTAGCAGCAAGTTGAGATTTTAGTTCTGAAATCATACCTTTCCCATTACCAATAATTAATATATCATCAACATATAATGCAATAAACAAGAAACAATCACCATTAGTTTTATAATAAACACAATGATATGATTTAGAATGCTCAAATCCCAAACCCAAACTCAACACATGTATCAAATTTCTGGTACCACATCCTAGGACTCTGTTTTAGGCCATACAAAGATTTCTTCAATTTGCAAACCAGATTACCTTTACCTTTCACCACATAGTGCTCTGGATGTGTCATATAGATATTCTCCTCCAAGTCACCATGAAGGAAAGCAATTTTCACATCCATTTGCTCAACCTCTAAATCATAAGTAGCAACAATAGAAAGTAAAAATCTAATGGATGTCATTTTTGCAACAGGAGAAAATATCTCACCATAATCAAGACCCTCAACTTGAAAGTAACCTTTCGCAACCAACCTTGCTTTGTACTTCTCAATACCTCCATCTGAACCAATCTTTTTCTTGAACACCCATTTGCAACCAATAGGTTTTCATCCTTTAGGGAATGGTACAAGATCCCATGTATCATTCTTTTTCAAAGATGTCATTTCTTCATCCATATCAATCTTCTAGGATTCTAAATTATTCATACCTAATGCCTCTTCTATAGATCTAGGTTCATCCATGTTAGTATTCAAAGAAAAAATACATCTCCAATCATCAGGTGAATACCTTTCAGGTGGTTGTCTATGCCTTGTAGACCTACGAACAAGATGAGTTGGAGGTTCTTCCTCCTCTTCCGAAGATTCAGAGCTAGATGAGCTCTCCTCAACTTCTTGTCTATCCATGGGCCTCAATTCAACTTTCTCAGGTGTAAAAGAAAATTGAATCACATCTTCCTGTTTACTTTGTTCTGGCTGCAATGTAACAAAAGAAGGCTTAGTTTCTCTAAAAATAACACTTCTACTATATATTACCTTCTATGCAACACGATCCCAAAGCTTGTATCCTTTCACACCATAATTGTATCCAATGAAGATACATTTCACAACCTTGTTCTCCAACATTATTCACTTCTCCTTTGGCACATGTGTATATGCCTTGCAACCAAAAACTCTAAGATGTCTTAATGAAGGCTTGTGACCCGACCATGCCTCTATAGGCATTTTATCAACAAGAGCTGATGTAGGAGACCTATTAATCAGGTAACAAGCAGTGGCAATAGCTTCAGCCCAAAACCTTTGTTCTTGATGCAGGAGCATCCCTAGTTCAAGAGCAATCTTGCATCAACCAAAAACATTTGCATTTCAGTTTGCTTGCAATTCAGTTTGTTTCATTTTCTAGTTCAGTTCAGGTAGTTTAGTCAAAAGTAATTTCTGCATTTTGGTCTGCATTTTAACATAATAGCATTTCAGACCTTGTGGAGATGTACTTAGCATCTACAATCATTCATCTACATTATATCTAGAATTCAGAGATCCGTACTTCAATACCAGAAAGATATCGCTATTAGAAGTCTGACTGTTTCTCATAACAGAGCATCCTGATAATCACAGATAACCAGCTGAAGGAAAAACTTGCAGAAGCATTTCTCGATCTATGGAGCCTAATGACACATCATTCAATGATCAATGGTTCATGGCCAACCTTCCCCAAAGATCCGTACATCATTCCATTCATTTTTTGGAAGTGTTCTATGCATTTAGGTCTGACCTATCTATGTACACACATTACAACTCTTCATTGGAGTTTATGATCTTCTTTGGCCAACACGGAGGAATCTATTGATCCAAACTTGATATATATAGATGTAATAGATCCTTAGGAAAGTAGTTATCAAATTGTAAGCATACGCATAAGTTCATAGTTAAACTTTTTTGCAAAGGAGCTTCAAAGCTTTATCTTGCGCATGTGTGTAATTAGGCCTGTGAGCCCTAATTGTAAGCTCGCATGTTGTGGGCTGATCTCTATTTGAATTCTATGATAGACTGAATGACTGAATCTGCATTTGATCCATTTCTTTGAGTTGTTTCCATTGCATTTACTCTTGCTGCACGATCCGGACAGTTCATTATGTGAACCCTCCTACTGTGATTGCACCAAGTGGCATCAGAGTAAAAGTCTGAATCTTTGAGAGCAAATTGAGAGAAGTTGGTGAGGGAATTCCATAAGATCTTGTTGTGGACAGATCACCGAATTGAGGCAGGTTACTTGTGTCACAACCGATCGCCAATTGAGAGGCAATTGTCACCTTGTAGCCCGATCGCCGAACCTGAGCCAGTTTACACTTGATCCTAGGAAGAATGCCACCGAGGAGAATTGTTGATATTGGAACAATGATTGGTACAATGGAAGAGATGATGGAAATGATGAAAACAATGTGAATTCGATTGGATGTTGTTGAAGAAGATAGGCAAAGAGGATTGACACCGAGACCTAATGTTGAAAGTGATGAGGAAGAAGAATTTCAATCTATTGAGAAAACTGGCGAAACCCTAGGGGGTGATGAAGAAGAAGAATCAGATCAAGTAAAGATGTTGTGAGCTATTTCAAAGATTAGAAAGAGACTTAGAGTTGATGTGCCGAACTATACTGGTAATTTGAACCTTGAAGAATTGATTGACTGGATAAATGATATGGAAGAATACTTTGAATATGAAGAAGTTGAAGATTTGGAGAAGGTGAAATTTGCAAAGACAAAGTTAAAACAACATGCTGCTATATGGTGGAAAGAAGTTCAGTTGGAAAGAAACAAAAGAGGAAAAGAAAAGATTACAAAATGGGATAGGATAGTGACAAAACTGAAGAATCAATTTATACCTGCTAACTATGAGTTGGAGCTGTTGAAAAGATTGCAAAACCTAAGACAAAATGAGAAATCTGTGAAAGAGTATACTGAAGAATTCCATAAAATGATCATAAGGATAGGACATAGTGAAGCAAGCAAGGAGAAAGTGGCTAGATACATCAATGGACTGAGATTGAACATTCAAGAGGAACTAAGCTTGGTGAGGATGACATCTCTAGAGGAAGCATATCAATTTGCCCTAAAAGTTGAAGAGAAGCTGAATAAAAGACATGATCAAAGACAAAGAGGAAGAGGAGTTAAATTTCAGAGAGGTAGGACTTATTCTGGAGGAGACATATCATTTCCGGAGAAGAACAAGTTTGACAGCCCGATTAGGAAGGATGACAAAGATACTATTTCATACCAGAGGAATGACAGAAATTTTCATCTCAGAGGCAACTATAATTCATATCGGAATGAAGGGTATAGAAGAGAAGGAAGAGGATTGGATAAGAGAACATTCAGAGGTACTTGTTTCAAGTGTGGAGGTGAAGGACATAGAGCATTTGAATGTAATCAAGGTAGTACAAGTAAGAGGATAGAAAATAGTGGAAGAGTAGCCTATGTTGAAGAAGAACCTGTTGAACTAGGTGACCCCTATTCTATTGGCAAACCGGAGAAAGGAGAATCACTTGTGATGAGGAGAGCACTATTTCAAGTAGAGACAAATGAGGAACCACCACAAAGGAAGAGTCTGTTCAGGACAAGATGCAAATCTGGAGGTAAGTGTTGTAAAACTGTGATTGATAGTGGTAGTTTTGATAACCTAGTTTTAGAGGAGATGGTGACTAAGTTGAAGTTGGAAAGATTGAAACACCCTAAGCCATATCAGATAGCATGGATTTAGGATGATCATAAGGTACTGGTGAGTGAACAATGTTTGGTGAAATTTCATATTGGATCTTATCATGATGAAGTCTTGTGTGATATTATGCCTATAAATGTATGTCATATCTTGTTGGGTAGACTTTGGCAGTATGATAGAAAAGATATACATGACGGGAGAAATAACACATATACTATAACAGCAAATGGGAAAAGAATTACTCTGATTCCTTTGGAGGATGATCTGAAGAGTGAAGTATGTGGGAATGCTAGAATTTGTTTGGTAGATGGAAGAAAATTTTTGGATGGTTTCACACATGAGAATATGTGTTATGTCTTGATTCCTAAGAAACCTAAAGCATTGAAGAAAGAGACTAAAGAATCACAACCAGAGGAGATAAGAGTGTTGTTGACAGAGTATGAAGACATCATATCAAATAATGTACCTTATGGATTGCCACCTATAAGGAGTATCATTCATCACATGGATCTTATACCAGGAGCAAGTTTGCCTAACAAAGCAGCACATAGAATGACACTGGAAGAGAATGAAGAATTGAATAGACAGATACAAGAGTTGTTGAGGAAAGGTTTGATCAGAGAAAGTTTGAGTCCTTGTGCAGTACCTGCAGTGTTAGCACCGAAGAAGGACAGAGAATGGAGGATGTGTACTAACACTAGAGCAATAAACAAGAACACAATTAAGTATATATTTCCTTTACCTAGGATGGATAATGTTATGGATTGTTTGAGTGGAGCAAGATATTTCAAAAAGATAGACTTGAAGAGTGGATACCATTAGATCAAAATCAGAGAAGGTGATGAATGGAAGACTGCTTTTAAGACAAATGAAGGATTGTATGAGTGGTTAGTGATGACTTTTGGATTGACAAATGCACCGAGTACTTTCATGAGGTTGATGAATGAAGTTCTGAAGAAATTCTTGGGTAAGTTTGTTATTATATACTTGGATGACATTCTAATTTTTAGTAAAACAAAAGAGGAACATTTGTGGCATATTAGAGAAGTTTTGCAGAGGTTAAGAGAAGAGAAATTGTTGATAAACATCAAGAAGTGTAGTTTCATGAAGGAAGAGTTAGTATATTTGGGATTTGTGATTTCTACGGAAGGATTGAAGATGGACCCTGAGAAAGTGAGAGCAATTATTGAATGGCCTACACCGGAGAGCATTGGAGAAGTTAGATCATTTCATGGATTGGCTAGTTTCTACCGAAAGTTCATAAAAAATTTTAGTTCAGTTTGTAACCCTATGACAAAGACAATGAGAGGTGACAGAAAGGATTTTAAGTAGACATCTGGAGCAGATAAAAGTTTTGAGTTGTTGAAGTAGAAAGTGACAAAGCAACCTATTTTGGCATTACCAGATTTCAATAAGGTATTTCAAGTTGATTGTGATGCAAGTGGAAATGTAATTGGAGCAGTATTAAGTCAAGAAGGTAGACCAATAGTATATTTCAGTGAGAAGTTGAATGATGCAAGGAGAAGATATTTAGTTTATGATCAAGAGTTCTATGCCATAATTCAAGCCTTGAAGAAATGGAGACATTATTTGTTGCCTAAGAAGTTTGTGTTGTATACAGATCATCAAGCTTTGCAATATCTGAATAGTCAAAGTAAGTTGACTCAGAGACATATGAGATGGGTAGAGTTCATGCAAAGTTATACATTTGTGTTGAAGCATAGAAGTGGAAAATAAAACAAAGTTGCTGATGCATTGAGTAGAAGAAGAAACTTGTTGACAGAGATGAGAGTTGAAGTGTTGGGTTTTGATGAATTGAAGAACATGTATGAGGGAGATGCTGATTTTGTAGAACCTTGGAAAGCATGTAGAAAGCTTGTTGTGATAGATAGGAGTAAGTGGTTGGACTATTTCATTCAAGAAGATATGTTGTTCAAAGGAAACTAGTTGTGCATACCTAGAAGTTCCATGAGAGATAATTTGATCAAGGAGAATCATAGTGGTGGATTGGCAGGACATTTTGGCATTGATAAGACAGTGGCTTTGGTGAGTGAAAACTACTTTTGGCCTCAGATACATAAGGATGTTAGGAGATTTGTGCAGAGTTGTAGAGTTTGTCAAGTTGCAAAAGGGAGTCAGAATACTGGATTGTATAAACCTTTGATAGTACCGGAGAGACCTTGGGAAGACATAAGCATGGATTTTGTAATGGGATTGCCTAAGACATGGAGAGGACATGATTCAATATTTGTAGTGGTGGATAGATTTTCAAAGATGGCTCACTTCATATCTTGTAAGAAGACAACTGATGCAGTGCATGTAGCTGACTTATTTTTCAAGGAGATTGTGAGATTGCATGGATTACCTAAGAGTATAGTTTCAGACAGAAACAAAATTTGTTGGATATTTTTGGAGGACACTTTGGAAGAAGATGAAGACAAATTTGAAGTTCATTTTATCTTTTCATCCACAAACTGATGGACAGACAGAGGTGGTGAATAGGAGTTTGGGAAACTTGTTGAGATGTTTGGTTGGAGAGAAGACAAGAAGTTGGGATTTGATTCTTTCACAAGCAGAGTTTGCATATAATAATTCAGTGAACAGGAGTACCAGAAGAACACCTTTTGAGATTGTTACCAGAGTAAACCCTAAAGGAGTTGCAGAATTAAGAGATATCAGTACAGAGGACAAGAGAAGTGCAGAAGTAGAAGAATTTGTAGATCACATGAAGGCAGTGCATGATCAAGCTAAGAAGCATTTAGAGAATATGAACAATAAGTACAAAGAGAAGGTTGATGAGAAGCGAAGACATAAGAAATTTGAAGTTGGAGATGAAGTGATGGTGTACTTGAGAAAAGGAAGATTTCTAGTTGGGACATATAACAAGTTGAAGATGAAGAAGTTTGGACCTTGTAAGATACTCAGAAAATTTGATTCAGGAAATGCATATGAAGTGGAGTTACTGGAGATATTGGGTATATCACCTATTTTCAACATTATAGACTTATATCAGTATCATGAAATAGAGTTTAGTGACAACATGGAAGGAGACTTGAAGAAGCAGTTACCACAACAAGCACCGGAGCAGATTGAAGACATTTTGGACAGTAGAGCTGGATGCAGCACTAGAGGAAGACAATACAAAGAATATCTTGTGAAGTGGAAAGGCAGACCGAAAGAGGATTCATCATGGATTTATCAGGCTGAGGTGGACCGTCTTGGTTCTCCCTTAGTCCTAGCAAAGTGAGGGACTCACTTTTTCAATAACCCTGGATGTCTGATGTAGGAGCATCCCTGGTTCAAAAGCAATCTTGCATCAACAAAAAACATTTGCATTTCAGTTTGCTTGCAGTTTAGTTTATTTCATTTGCATTTCAGTTTGCTTGTAATAGATCCTTAGGAAAGTAGTTATCAAGTTGTAAGCATACGCATAAGTTCATAGTTCAGATTTTGTGTGAAGGAGCTTCAAAGCTTTATCTTGCGCATGTGTGTAATTAGGCCTGTGAGCCCTAATTGTAAGCTGGCATGTTGCCATCTGATCTCTATTTGAATTCTATGATATACTAAACAACTGAATCTGCATTTGTTCCATTTCTTTAAGTTTTTTCTATTGTGTTTACTCTTGTTGCACGGTCCAAACAGTTCATTCTGTGAACCCTCCTACCGTGACTGCACCAGTACTAGACCAGCACCACTCAACATACTCATAGCCTTCTCCATCACTGTCCTGTTCATTCTTTCTGCAACTCCATTCTATTATGGAGAATATGGAGTTGTCTTTTTTCTATGAATACCAAAATCATTAGAGCAAAATTTACCGCCATTATCAGTTCTCAAACATTTTATTTTCTTTCCAGTTTGCAACTCAACCATTGCTTTAAATTCTTTAAATCGACTGAAAACTTTAGATTTACTCTTTAGAAAGTATACCCATGTCCTTCTACTATAGTCATCAATAAATGAAATATAATATGTGGATTTTCCAATTGAAGGAACATCTACAGAACCAAACACATCAGAATGAATAAGATCCAATACACCACAATATTTATGAGAACTTGAGTAAAACTGAACGTGGTTTTGTTTTCCATAAATGCAACGCTCACAGAAATCAAACTCAAGATTACAATCAGACAACCCTTCAACAAGGTTTTTATTTTTCAAGGTCCTTAGACCCTTTTCTCCAATGTGACCAAGTCTCCGATGCCATAACATAGTTTTCTCTACAGGTAACTTTGATTCAGAAGAAAGAGCACCCTTGGGTACCCAAAAGCCATGACCATCTGCTGAAGATGAAACCCTCACCTCTTCCACATACTTGCTTTTCATAGAAATACTATTGCACTCAACATTGCATGCATCAAGCTTATATAATGTGCCATATCTAACACCTCTAGCAATCACCATAGCACCTCTAACCATCTTGAACCCTGCATCAAATAAATACTACCTGCACACCTACATCTATTAGTTTGCTCACGTATAACAAATTTTGTGCTAATCCATGGATATGCAACACAATATTAATCCTTTTTATTCTACCACAAGGAAACTTGATTCTAACTTTACCACGACCAACAATATTTAAATAAGAATCATCACCCAAGTACACCTTAACTCCATCAAATTCTTCATATTCAGAAAACTAATCTCTATTAAAGGTCATATGGAAAGATGCACCTGAGTCAATTAACCATGCATCATTACCTACACGAGTTGCCAAAGCTGCAAGAAATGCATCATCATCTTCCTTCTCAGACTCAGAATCATAATCAAATCTCTTCTTTTTCTTCTTCTTTTCTTCTTTGCATTCCTTACGAATATGTCCAAGCTTACTGCAGTTCCAGCAAACAACTTTGGACTTTCTAAGAGATTTGGATCTCCCCTTGGACTTGGATTTATCATGCTTCTCATTCTTCTTACCTTTTTCCTTAGGTCTTCCACAAACATTTAGGGCCTCCTTAGCACTGATAGATACCTTCCTCCTCATCTCTTCAGAAAGCAAAGAACCCACCACATCTTCAGTCTTCAATATAATAGAAGTACTCCCAATAGCCATAACAAGAGAATCCCACGAATCAGGCAAAGAACAAAGACATATCTGACATGTCTCCTCCTCATCCATTTTGACACCAACTGATTCCAATTGAGCCACTAACATATTGAATGCTTCCAAGTGGTCTGTAATTCATCCACCATCTTCCATTCTCAAGGAATACAATTTCTTCCTAGAGAAAATCTTGTTCACTAAAGATTTGGCTTGATACATCTCACCAAGCTTCTTCCATAGTTTCTATGCAGAGGTCTCTTCATGGACATTGATTAAACTAGAGTCTGCCAAACACAATCTGATTAGACCCTTGGCTTTACGGTCCATAACATCATATTGAGCAACCAAAGTAGGATCTGCAGGCCTTGAAACCTTCTCATCAATAGCATCCCACAGATCTTGATCTATCAACAAATCCTCCATTTTCAACTTCCACATTTCAAAAGTATTTCTAGAAAATTTATCCACCTTTATTGTCCCTGATGAACTTGCCATTTCAAAATTCCTGTAACAAGATCACAAAGTGTCTTCTGCACAAACTCCCACTCAAATCTAGATTAGTTCAAAAAACCCAACAACCCACAACTGAAACCAAAGGTGATCAGCCTCTGATACCACTTGTAAGGAAGCTAAGGTAGCAGAACAACTTCCTACACTAATCTTGAGAGGAGAATAATGCAAAACTTTATAGATCTTTAACAGTTATAGAAACTTAAACAGAAATAAACATATATATCATGCATACCACAACACAATTTTTTACGTGGGCAAAACCCTTTCGGGAGAAACCCCACACTCCAAAAGCTACCCAATATATTATTCAGAAAACACAAAGATTACAATATACTTGCAGAGAAATCTTCTCACAGGAGTATCACCACCAAAGATCCAAAGACAACACGACCTCTATCAAACTCTTAGAATACATTACAATACCATAGTTGTAATACAATGCCCTCATAAAATAGGGTTACCTGCTAGGACAACACAAGCCAACAAAATATCTACCGTCAGATCTAAAACCTAAAAATGAACGGTCTAGATTTACAATATATCATTAATTTAATGTATGTCATCCATTTAATAGTTTTTGTTAACAAAAAAATGTTAACATGCATCCCACTCCACCCCATGCTCCCATTGTATATTACACCAATTGGTGTAACTAGGAAATATATATATCCTATCAACAATAAACCTTATATAATTGCAAGGTTGAGACACATTTTCCCAACATTTCACTTGCATAAAGGATGTGGCTCATGTCCTCTATTTCATCTAGCGTAAAAGAACACTATTCTAATGAAAGTTATGTCCCCATAAGAATGAGAACATTCAATGATCTACAATCCTATAAACATGTCCTTCTCACAACACCACAAAGCACTCTATAGATTAGCATAGATCTCCTCCTCCAAAACCCCATATTGAGAAGTTGCTTCAACATCTAATAGTTCAAACCCCAGGTCAAACACCACAGTAACAGATTAAAAGCATAAAAAATGCAAGATTCAAAAACTAAAATAATATCATACCAATATCTATTCCCGCAACCAAGGAATAAGCCCATAACCACTAAACATGCCTTGTACTTTTCAGATACATCCTTGAAACTAACTCAACAACTCAAGACCCATAAGAAAACAAAGCATAAAATAGAATGCATATGAAAACTAAGTGGGATATACCTATCAAATCATTCTCCACTGAGTAGACCTCCTCAAGAGTGGGGTATGAGATTTTTGTTCCTTAGAATCACTTTGACTCAATCTATGAACAATATCCTCATCAAGTTTGTGTTGAAAACACATTAAACCTGTTAGGTCTCAAAAATGCAGGTTGCTAATCCTAAGAGGATGCCAGGCTCTATGCTTAGATTCGCAACATTTTTTGAACTAACTTGACGAAATCAACCTTCAAGGTTTGATGATTTCCTACACTTTAGGTCCTGCTACACCTAGGTGGGTGAACCTTGAGAATTAAAGAAGACTAAATGTAAATGTATTGACTAATTAAATCTATCTACAATGGCATATAGTGTAGGATAGATGAAAGCTTGCTAACTAAATGAGTGGTTTGTTATAAATTGTATAAGCAATATCAAGGTGAATTTTAAATGATGAGTAGAAATAAGACCAGTGCCTTGTTGGGTAAACAGAGTCAAATGAAGGACTAAGACTAGTGGCTTATAATGGGCAGTAATTCTAACTGTTTGGCACAATTTTAGTTTATAACTTGTATAAATGTGCAGAGAGATGACTAACAAACTCTTCTTATTGATCCAACCAATATAATCAGATATCTTATAATTCACTAGAAGGTATTTTAATCTTCTCTTGAAGGAACCAATTGAGTGGAATATGTAAGAATAACAGATAATATTAACTTGGAGACAGAATGGCAATCCTAATTATATGATTCTTCTTAGTAATCCAAACTAACACTTCCAGGTTACTGTGACTGATCAGAAGGATTTTAATTCCTATAATGGAAACCAATTTACTCAATCACACAGGTACAGCAAATGTGTATTGACAAATTAACTATATACTTGATATATTAATTTGAATAAAAAGGAAATACAGAACTGGAGACAACCACACAATTGAGTAACTTTAACAAACAATTGATGCCAGAATAAAACCACAAGATCAGAGAACTCCAATTTACTTCTTCAATAATATACTTGCAACATAGTCTTTTGAGAACATTGTAAATTGTATCTATTATATTCTACTATTGATGATCTTTCAGCATCAAATGTTGAACTTATATAGATATTCTTGTGAAGAGGCATAACTCTTCAAGAATTTTTTTGGGAAATTAACAAGATTAACAATCATAACATAACCACGATTAAGCCCTATTCAACCACAAGTAAAGTTTAGCAACATGATCTATGTACTCCTGGCTACGATGGGAATCAGTAAATTCAATGGCATTCCTTGTAATCACATCCATCGTGACCATCTTCTCCAAATGTTTGCAGGCTTCCTCGGATGCAGAATCTTTATCCTTAAGAGCTCCCAAAGCTTCATGTAATATAGCTTGACAATCACTGCTCCACTCTTCTTTGCTTTTTAGTTCTTGTAGACACCCTAAAAAGACCAAGTCGTCGCACTACTTGCATTTCGTCTAAGCTGGAGCATCACCTACATTACAACATTAATTAAATAATCTAATTATTTAATTAATTTCATCAAATTCTTCCAAAACTCCTAAAATTTGACATTAATTAAATAAATTCTCTTTATTTAATTAATTAAATCAAATTCCTCTATTATTCTTCCACAATTAAATAATTTTAATTATTTAATTAGATAATTATCTTCTTTCCAAATCTCAAGTCTCCATTAATTAAATAAATCCCATTATTTAATTAATTCATCACAAATTCCCTCTTATCCAAACAATTAAATAATTCTCGATTATTTAATTAAATCAAATTCATTCTTCCAAATTTGAATAAATCAAATCAAATTTATTTAAATCCTCTCAATCTCCAAAAATAAAATACAATCAAATATTTTATTTATTCTTCCAAATCATGCACAACAATTAAATAAATCTATTTATTTAATTTGCTTTCTTATCTTCAAATTCTTCAAATATCTTTCAAATCTTCTAAAAATAAGTCTTCTTCTCCATGCACACAAAATTAAATAATTTATTATTTAATTTCTCTCAAATCATGCAAAAGCAAATCTTAAGTTGAGTTATCTATTCACTCAACCTTGTTTTTATCAATTTCTCTTAAATTAGAAAAAAAAGCTTTCTAATTTATGAAAAGCATGTCTTATCTTTAGAAAAGAAAGTGATTAACTCAAATAAAATAGCTTTTGTGTGACACGTCTTTTTCTTATTCATTGCATGTTCCTCAACTGTTGTCCTCTATTGATTCTTTTGAATTATCTAGACCGTTGATCGATCTTCCTTGAAACCTGTATAAACCCCCCTCATCTCCTTCACAAAGCCTCTTCGATCACTTATTCTCAGGCATACTTAACAGCGCTTTGAGCATACATTGCATCGATTGAGCAACTTCACGATCTTTTGACATTGATCTTTGAGCACGCTACTTGCTTGTTGCAACCATGGTTTCGCAGCACTATTGAGCAATCTACATTCATCCAAAGGGAACAATACAAATCTCGGTAAAAGCTTTTATATTTCATTGATTTATTAGTAATGGATTTTATTTAGATTCGTTCTCTTTATGTTATTGGTTTTTGATTTTGTTAGTTTATCATAGTCAATTTTCCTCATACACATTCTGGCACACCCAGGGGGACCCACTAATCCCTCTTTTTCTTTGAGAAATTGATTTTTTTTAAGTTACAGTATGGAACAGCACAAAATATACAGAAAATTGCTTTTGGCAATATCCTAAAGTGCTTCTGAAGGCACAGTACAGCGCCCTCGGGCAATACTGCGGCGCTTCTGGTAACACAGAACCGCGCTTCTGATAGCACAGATCGGCGCTTTTGGCAGTATTGTTAAGCACTTTCGGCAAAATAAGTTTTTCTGACATTGGTTGGTGTTTTTGCAGAGTTTTATTCATATACATATCTTTGATTTGTCTGACAAGCTATTTTATTTGTCTTTCAACTGTCTTTTGATACTTCCTAAGCTGACTTATTTAGGGGTATTTTTGATATTTGAGTTAACCTATCTATTCGCGACACCTTTTTGAGTTGTATTGATTTCAGGATATAGATCTATCAGATATTACTTTACAGAACATTAGATCAATCATGAAATCCTATCTGAACCTAGTTATTTTGACAAAGCATAACTTTTTTTGATCTGAGACAGAACAGCGGTTTTGGCTATACAGTACTACGCTTTTGGTTCTGATTGAGCACTTCTAGTAACACAGTAGGTCACTTCGGGTCTATAAAACATCGCTTTTGGAAACACAATGTAGCATTTTCGGTAAGACAGTAGCTTGCTTTTGGTCAAATTGATTTATTTTTGCTAACGTGTGTGTTTTTTGTGAAACTAATTGACTTATTGCAGCTTCTTATCACTCACACAGATCAAATAGGTTTTTTTTCTAACATGTTCATGCAGGACGAGCATTGAAGAAATCTTGATTTATTGCACTAAGTCTTAGAAACACATTGCCTTCTTAAGGGATAATTGAACAAATCATTTTGGCAAACTAAGTCTTACGAACATACTGCTTTTCTTAAGGGACAATGGACATGTATGCGAAAACACCTCAATTTTCTAAGGGACAATGGACATGAATGCCAAACACTTCAATTTCATAAGGGACAATTGACAACTACAACCATGTGTGTGCCTAATTTAGTTGCACCTTATTTTTCTTATAACGGGACAATTGAACCTTTGTTTGACGTGCTTGCTCTTACATTTCAGTACTTCCTTTAGAATGGCCTACTTTTGGATTATGCTTCATCCAAAAGGGACGACCCTAAGTGGAGTTTTCCTTTGAACTGCTATATAAGAGGGATAAGGCGAAACCCAAGTCCTAACTGATGTCAGCCTTACCTTGTGGTGCCAAACTGAAAAGAGGTGTTCTAGCTCTTTGTGGAAACAATTTTCACATTGAGAGAAGTGTTTGATACTCTTAGTAGGATTGGTTAAAGCTTTTGGTAGCTTGTCGCATTGCTCATAAGGCGTTGGTCCCTCAAAGTTACTAAGAACCATTCTAGATAGAGACTACCTGATCTACCTCCGAACATTGCGGTAATCATCAGTGCAAGGGGAATCAATTTAAGCCCTTAAGATACTCACCATTGGCTCCCTTGAGAAGAGATAGTATTCCCTTGGCCATAAAGCTCTTGTGACCTACTTGAGCTTTCCAAGGGGAGGGTGAGATATCCCTACCTATCGTCTCTCGCAAAGATACAAAATATCTGACACCTTTATGGAATGATATTTTTATCGACGGAGTATTAAGCTGTGAGCTGATCTACTGCAATGAAACCTTGTCTCTAAGGATAAAAAGTGCTTTCTATTGATTGCAATCATCTTATACCTATGGAAACATTGGGCTTTTTGAGAGCCTCGAACATACACTATCTGTTGTGTCAGTCCTTTTTTGACCACTTGTTTGCTATGTTTTCTCTTGCCAAAGACAAATCCAATCAGAACCATAGCCAAATCTGTCAAATTTGCCTTTAAAAACATCAAACACTACTTCAGCGCCTTTGGTATTATAGCAGCTCGCCCTTGGTGGTACAGTAGCTCACTTTTGGTAACCTTAGCTCACCTTTGGTATAGCGGTAACTCACCTCTGGTAGCTTAGTCCATCACCTTTGGTATCACAGTAGCACGCTTTTTGGTTGCATCGTCCTGCGCCTCTGGTCAAACAGTATAGCGCCTTTGGTCTAGTGAATTGTACATCAGAGTTTGTCTTTTTCAAAACACCAAGTAGAATCCCAGCATTACCTTTTGTCCTAGTGTATTCCATGGTAAACACTAGGCTCCAACAAAGTATGAAGTCCAAGCAAGTTGTCCCTAGGAAGCGCAAATCACCTCCTCACACACCGCAATCAGGCCGTCTCAACATCACTCCCAAGGTTACCCCTAGAACACCCACGGAAAGATCTACCAATTCTCCCAACGTGCGGCACCTTGACCAACCAAGCAATTCTCATGAAGGTAGGGTCCCTTTGGTAAGTATACCTTACTATACCACCGGCTAGCCTTCGGATTTTGTACCACAAGGTTATACTGCCAATCCGGTCCCATCTCTGGAAGAAAGAGTTCCTTTTGTAAGTACATCTCATTACACCACCGGCTTGCCTCCAGATTTTGTCCCACAAGGTTATACCATTGATCAAGCCCCACCTCAAGAAGAGCAACACTTTGAAATAGGTCAATCCTCTCAAGAAGATGGGCAAGATCTTGATGAATTCATACAAGATCCTAGAGCTGTAGCTACCTTTGACAAAATCCTTAGCGAGAACCAAGATCATTTCTTTCACTTGCTAGCAGAGCAAGGAGCCAAACTACCCAAAAGTTTTGATCTATCCACACTTAGCGAGCCTAACAACAACCAAGACACCATACAAGCGGTGCAAACCATGTCAATAGTGACCACGTCTTTACCCGAACAGGGCTCACAAGGGAAAACAATGGTACAATATAAGAATCCCCTTTATCAAAACCAACAGGAAAGAGGGCCATTTCACCGCTTCTGACTCCTATGGAGATCTACAAAAATCAACAAGAAACTCTCCAATGTTAAGCGGAGCTAGCTAAGCAAGCCACCATAGCTTGATCAAATATACAACAAACTCCTAAAGTGTCCACACCAACCGCAAGTGGAATTTTGGTTACCCCATCACGAATAGGTTTCCCACCAAATTATAATCTGGGGAACAACTATGTAGCCATGCAACAAGGGTCTCAACAAATAACACCTCCTATATCATCAAACCTTCATGTCTCTCAACCAACTAGAGTCATGCAATCCCACCCTCAACATTCTTCTGCGCTCATCCCCAATCAACCATCGCAAATCACTTCTACCTATGTCCCTCCTCCACTACAATCATCAGCACTAAATTTCTTCAACACGTTGCCTATCCACCCTCAACATTCCCAACATCAAGTTTCCCAAAGCTATGTGCCGCAATCACAACCTAACCCACACTTTAGCTTTCCTCCACCCAATTTTTTTCCTTCACCATCACAAAGCCAACATTCTTACCTAGCACCACCCCCACCTCCTCCTTATCAAAGCATCCAATTCCAACCCAATCTCAACCCAACGTACAATGCGTACGACCCCAACCAATCTTACGACCCTTATAACACCAATGCTCATGGCTTACACTACAATCTTCCATATGGGCAACAAAAACCACTTCTAGGACAACAAGAGATATTTCCAACCCCTCCCACAATGATGGAGCTCAAAATTGCAGAAGTACAATAGCAACTATCTGATCTTACATTTGGCCACACCAAGAAGACCTTCTCTTTAGAAGAAGTGTGTCCTTATCCTTTTGATCGGTCATTACCCATGATCCCTTTTCCTCAAAATTTCACTATTCCCAAGTTTGATAAATACAAAGGAAAAGGTGACCCAAAAGACCATCTCAGAGAATTCTATCTTGCTTGCTTCGAGGTCTCACATAACGACACATATCTTATGCATCTCTTTCCTCGTAGTCTTGGAGGTCAAGCTATAGAATGGTTCTCACATCTCCCCATGGGTATTAAGTCTTTTAACGAGCTAGCGCAGAAATTTGCCACCCATTTTTCCTACAACACAGAGCATGAGATTTCCATGACTAATCTAGGCAATAACAAATAGAAAA
The DNA here is from genome assembly GCA_027924645.1 of Cunninghamia lanceolata. Taxonomy (NCBI): domain Eukaryota; kingdom Viridiplantae; phylum Streptophyta; class Pinopsida; order Cupressales; family Cupressaceae; genus Cunninghamia; species Cunninghamia lanceolata. The sequence continues at coordinate 9,901,064 of BSBN01000134.1, forward strand.
ATGGTGAAACTTTCATTTCTTTCCTTCAACGATGGAGACAAATGGCTAGCAAATTCCCTTTCAAGATTCTTGAGAAATAACTTGTTAGCATATTTGTATAGAACCTCAACCAAGAGTTAGGTTTTCATATGCAAATCCTTAGTGCTACAACCTTCGATGAAATCACATACAAGGGAATCAACATTGAAAAGGCCCTCATTGCTAAGGGTGTAGTCAAAATCTTCAAAGAAATGAAAGACAATGCTCCTCATCAACAGACAAATGATAAACCAAAGTTTTGGAACAAGAATAAAAACATGGTCAACGATGGGGTGGTTGATTCTAAACATGTCCAAACATTGCAAACACCTCTTCAGCTGTCCAAACCAAGTCAACTTCAACAACATCAACAACAGTGGCAACCATATCAAAACCAACAACAACAACAACAACAAGAGCGGCCTCAACAAGATTACCCTCCACGGCGTCAATTCACTCCCTTGGGAGAGCCCATAGAATTTGTCCTACAAAAGATTTTACACAAAGACCTCATCACCTTACCCGATGCTCCCCCGTATGGTGAACCTATTTACAAAATTGTGCGGTACAGAGAACATGAATACTGTGAATTCCATAGGAGAAAAGGGCATAGAACTGCATCGTGCATGAAAGTCAAGCACCTAATCCAAAACCTCATCGAAGGCAACCTAATCTCTCTTGAATATGATCCGCCAGCTCAGCACACGAACAAAGACCTCAATATGTACAAGGAACCATTCCCTCATCATGGTCCACCTCCTCCTCAGGATAGAGGTAAAGGTATCAATCATGCTTCCACTTCCTTTGATTCCATTGTAGGTCATTTTGAAGAGAGTCAAGTGTCTACTCTCACAATCAAAGGCAAATCTACGGATTGCATTGTTACAACTCGTCAAGGTCGTGTCACCATTCGTGGTCCTACACCCAGTCTTCCGGCTCAATCTGATTATAATCTTATCGAACACCTAGGGAAAATGCCAACACAGATCTCTATCTTGGACATTCTACGGTCATCACTTGCACATAGAGTAGTGCTAGAAAAAGCCCTCCAAGAGTCTTCGGTTCCTAACAACATAGCGGTCGCGGATTTCCAAGCTGTAGTAGGTAGCATTGCTTCACCCTACAATGTGGTCTTCTCTGAGAAAGATCTCCCATCCCACAATCTATGTCACAATGATGCCCTTCATATTGAGGTTCTCATCCATAAGCGCAAAATCAAATGTATACTCATAGATGGTGGTGCTGGTCTCAACATTTGTTCTTTAAAGTTACTTAAGCAATTGGGATAAACTGAGGATCATGTCAACACTGATCAAAGTATTACAATCAAGGGATATGATGATGCTGAACGCCATTCAGAGGGTATTATCCACTTGCCTATACAACTGGGTCCTGTCATGCTTGAAACCAGGTGTCAAGTCCTTGATATTGAACTATCTTACAACATTATCCTAGGCCACCCATGGATCCATGCAATGAAAGTTGTTCCCTCCACGTACCATCAGTCTCTAAAGTTCCCATTCAATGGTACGGAGATCACTATCCCAGGAGACCCCAATCCTTTTGAATTCTATCGTGTCTTGCACGACAGTTATAAGAATTGCAACCAAGTGCCTAAAAATGAAAAAGCCCTTGAATCCCCACTATATGTTGATCCTGAAACTCTGACACAAGCCTCTAAAACTGAACCTAATCCTCTTCCTGAAATCAAAGCGCACATCCATGATATAGGCTTTGGAACATATGATATCTCCAAATCTTGTTGTGTAGGGCAGATGCCTTTATCTCCAAAATCTTACGGCCAACCACCCATTGCCAAAGTAATTAAAAAAGTAGTTATTCCTCCCCCAGCTTTTCTAACCCAATTCCAACAGGGACAATTTTTGGAAGAAGAAACCATTGAGGACATTTCTTCTTGGCTATATAAAGAGAGAGAACCAGTTACAAAACAAGTCAAGCAATATGGTAATGGCTTAAGGATAGTCAAACACATGGGCTATAAAGGCAAAGGTGGCCTTGGGAAATAGAATCAAGGCAATATAGAACCCATTATTGTAACGAAGAAACTAGACAAGAAGGGTTTAGGATTTGGTAAGAAGGTATTGCGTGCCTTGGACATCGAGTATATACTCGACGAGGTGGCTGAAACTTTTCCCGCCGATTCAACGTCTACTAAGGATATCATCGATGACTCTTCCCTCCATATGATCAACCTATTTGTGAATCCTCCATTTTTATGCTATCCTCCGTATCCTTAACCTCCACCACTAACACCCAGAATGTCACACTTGTCTACCCTGAACTCATCGATTGGGACCAACAAGGGTCCCCCGTTATAGATGTATTTCAGAATGACGAAGCTCTAGCTGAGTTCATGGGACTTCAGGAAGGTATCCCTCTAGGTGATCATAAAGCAGGTTTTGTAATGGAACTAGAGCCAACAACTTATTTTGGTGAGAATGCCAAATCCTTCAGTTGCAAAAGTAAAAATAAAGAAAGATCTCTAGATGAAAACCACACTGTGGCACCTCCTGATCACAAAATAGTAAAAACAAAGGACGTATCCAAAGGTGAAAACCCAACTGTGGCACTTGAGGATGGAGGATTTAACCTTCCCCTACCATCTAAGTATCAAGAGAAGTCATCTCTCCTAGTGGAAGATTCTACAGAGATAAACCTTGGCACAGAGCAAAATCCAAAGACCACATTCCTAGCAACATCATTATCAAAAACGGAGCATAGGAATCTTAACACATTCTTCTTACAGAGAACCATCAACTTTGTGTGGACCTATGCTGATATGCCAGGGTTAGACCCTAAGCTAGTTGTTCACTATCTCACAGTTGATCCAAAAGTTAAACCAGTCAAGCAAAAGTTGAGGAAGATGCACCCACAGATAGCTCTCTTGGTAAAAGTGGAAATACAAAAGTTGTTGGATGTAAAGATCATACGACCTATTGACTATTCAGATTGGGTCTCAAACATTGTACCTGTGTCTAAGCCCAATGGGCGTGTCCGCATGTGTAATGATTTTAGAGATCTTAACAAAGCATGTCCCAAAGATGACTTTCCATTACCGAACATTGATATTATAGTAGACTTGACAGCAGGTCATGAAATGCTTTCTCTCATGGATGGATTCTTAGGCTACAATCAGATAAGGCTAGCAGAAGAAGATCAACATAAAACAACTTTTACTTGTCCTTGGGGCAATTATTGTTGGTGTGTCATGCCATTTGGTCTAAAGAATGCAGGAGCAACCTATCAGAGAGCAATGATAGTGATATTCCACGATCTATTTCATCATATCATGGAGGACTATGTGGATGACATACTAGCTGAATCTTCTAGGGCAAATCACATACAGGTTCTAGGACAGATCTTTGACAGGCTCGAGAAATACCAAGTACGCCTCAATCCAAAGAAATGTGTCTTTGGTGTAACATCAGGGAAGTTGTTGGGATACATTGTATCTCGTAGAGGCATCAAAGTAGACCCCGCAAAAGTCAAGGCTATAGTGGAGATGCCTCCACCAAAGAACCTCAAAACATTAGGGAGCCTTCAGGGAAGGTTGCAGTCCATCAGGCGTTTCATCTCATAGCTAGCAGATAAATGTCAACCATTTCAACACTTACTCCAAAAGGATGTCTCATTCCGATGGGATGATAAGTGTCAAGTAGCATTTGATCAGCTCAAAGAGTATCTAGCTACACCTCCTATATTGGTTCCACTAGTTGCAGATAAACCATTGATATTATACATCTCAACTACAACTTCGGCCCTAGGGGCCCTTCTAGCACAAAATGATGAATCAGGAAAAGAGCATGCAATTTACTATATCAGTAGAACCTTGGTGGGATATGAACTCAATTATTCACCGATGGAAAGAGCTTGTTTAGCGGTAGTGTTCGCTTCCCAAAAGTTGTGACATTACATGTTGAACCAACACACAAATCTTATAGCCAAAATTGATCCCTTGAAGTATCTACTAGCAAAAGCAGCTCTTACAGGTAGACTAGCTAAATGGGTCATGATCCTTAGTGAGTTCGACATTGAGTATGTGGATCGTAAAGCAATCAAAGGACAAGCTCTAGCAGATCAACTAGCAGAAGCACCCATGATAGATACACACCCTATGGTAGCAGACTTTCCAGATGAGAATCTCTTCACTCTTTACAACTCAATAATGTGGAAGTTGTACTTTGATGGTTCCTACACACAGCATGGATCAGGGGTCGGCATCTTGTTCATCACACCTCAAAATGACTATATTCCAAAGTCATATCGGTTGGCATTCCCTTGCACCAACAACATTGCCGAGTATGAAGCACTCCCTATAGGTCTCAATACAACGGTTCAATGGGACATCATAGAATTACAAGTATATGGAGACTCACAGCTAGTCATTCGCCAAGTCACAGATGAGTACCAAACAAAAGATGAAAAGTTGGTCCCCTACAAGTAACTAGTGGATGCCTATAAACCATACTTTTCTAGCATCACATCTGAGCAAATTCCAAGAGAGCATAACAAAGCTGCAGATTCTATGGCTTCTGTAGGGTCACTGACTGACATGCCTACTAATACATAGAAATGCGAATTCTTGATCGAACAATTGTTGATACCCATCGTCGATGTTCCCATTACTGAAATCATCTGCAAACTTGTTGGTCCCAATTCCCTATGGTACAAAGATATCTACGAATACCTTAAACACAATACCTTCCCCCCTGACCTATCATCCACCCAACGCAAAATCTTTATCCATTGATCCTCCCGTTACACCATTCTGGGAGATACACTATATCGTCAGAGTCTCGATGTATCCTCTTACAATGTCTTAACGCAGAAGAAGCTGAAGCTACCTTATGAGACATACATGAAGGTGTCTGTGGCACACATTCTACCTGTCCTAATCTCGCTAAGAAGATACTCATAACAGGTTACTACTGGCCTACAATAGAGCAAGATGCTACATAGTTTGCTAAGAAGTGTCTACAATGCCAGCAGCATGGAGATTTGATTCACGCACCAGCTCATGAATTACAACCTGTGACAACTCCTTGGTCTTTTTCTCAATGGGGTCTCGACCTCATAGGACAAATCCACCCATCCTCATCTAATGGCCATAAGTTCATTATTACTGCCACTGAGTATTTCACGAAGTGGGTAGAAGCCATTCCCATGACCTATATCACTGGTAAGCAAATAGCCAAGTTTATCCTTAACTACCTCATATGTCGGTATGGTATTCCCCAAGCCATTGTCACTAATAATGGGAGACCATTCAAGAATCAAGATGTCCGTGCCTTCTGCACACAATACAATATCCAACATCGCTTTTCAACTCCCTACTATCCACAGAGTAACGGCCAAGCTGAGGCTTCCAATAAGACCATTCTCAAGATCCTCAAGAAAACAGTCAATGAAGCTGGTCATGATTGGCACTTGTAACTCAATCCCGCCCTATGGGCCTACCGCACTAGTATCCAAACACCAATTGGTGCCACACCTTATGCCTTGGTCTATGGCTCTGAAGCCATCCTACCTATAGAGGTTGAGATCCCATCCCTCCAAGTATCCACACAGAACCTGATCGGCGGAGAGGAGTATCGCACTTCCAGATTAGCTAAGCTTGAACTACTAGATGAAAGAAGCCTTGCAGGGCTTAATCATCTCCATGTCTATCAAAACCGCCTCTGGTGTAATTACAACAAAAAGATCAAAGAAAGACAGTTTCAAGTTGGTGATCTTGTACTTAAAGAGAATCAGAGAAATCAAGTAGATCGAGAAAAGAAGGGCAAGTGATGCAGAGTACTGAACAACAGAAGCTTACAAACAGGGTGTCTAATACCCATTCACCCACAGTTTGCTTGGTTGGTTTCTTTCAAATTCTCCTCAAGGTCCAAATGAGACTGGAAATGCACACTTTGGTTATTATCGGCAAGACATCTCCTTTGTCACACCGAAACATACAAAATTCTTGCCTATCGGCAAGACATTACCCGTCGGCCAACTCAAGAACTCCTCCACCGATACACCCTTCTCTTGCCGATGTAACTACTATCGGCCAGACCTCTTCCCTCTCACTTCGATGAGTATCTACTCCCACCTCTCCTTCGGTGAGACTTCTATCTGTCGGCGAACTCTTGGAATTTCCTGCCGACGTCGCGGGTTACGCCGATAGACCTACGGCCAACCCCTTTCGGCCAGACTTCTTTCTTCCTCTCACCGATGATAGAACCATCGGTGAGACTTTCGTTGTCGGGCCTTCGCAAATTTCTTTCACTGATGCCTCCATTCTCACCGAAGACCTTAACTCTATCGGCAGACCCCCTGTCGTCGGCACCACCTTTCTCACTTCTGTCGATGATGTATCTCATGCCGATGTATATGTATATATACACTACATCGGCCAGACTTCTCTGTCGTCACCCCGATCGGCGGGACATAGACTATCGGCTATCACTCAAGATCTTATGCCGATAACTTCTCTCTCACCGATAGCCTTCGTCGGCGACACCTCACTGTAGTCTCACCGATCGGTATAACTTTCACCCATCAGGTGAATTTAGTTTCGCTACGCCGATCTCAATCCTTATGCCGATGGATTCTTCGTCGGTGACATAGTTGGAAACTCACACCGATGTCTCCAAGCATACATTTCAGACTTGAATTTGAACCCTTTCTGGCCAGCGATACATACACAGATCCTAAGGGTGGATACACACAAACTAATTGACAGTTCTCCCTGAAGAGTTTCCTATAGTTCCTAACCTTTCATGCCCAAAACAAATAATCAAGAAAAATGGGGAAAATTTATCTACAGATCCATTCCACTGATTTCTCAAAAATCTGCCAGTGGAATGGATTTATTAATTCGACTCCAGAGGTATAGAGGACTGAATTATACACAATTTCTTTACAGAATGATCTATATAGAATATCTACTTAACATTCAGAATCAACAAGGAAAATAATGTACAGAATTTCTATTCTTCCTCATTAATCTTTTAGAATTACATTCCAACTATTTTTCTCCAAAGGACAAAACACAGAACACACTACACCACACCACACCGTCACTGCTCTGCTCTTTTACATATTTATCTTTCCCAATGTGAGGGACTGACATTCTCCTCTGTTTCTGGGATTTGAGCTTACCAAGATTATAAGTGGGAACTCCTAAATCTATTGCAAATGACATCTGTGTTTCATAGGACAGCAAAACTCTAGTGCTTAAGACACCTTGATTAACTTTCCCCTAATCTAAGCAGTCAAGAAATGTCAAGTTTAGAGTTTACCAACATGAAATGCTAATAGAGAATGTTACATTTTTGAAGATGCTATAAGGTGACATAAAATGTCAAAAACTATATTAGTCTTCTTCTTCTCCCTCTTGTGTATGTTGATCCAGTTGAAGGGGTGCCCCTGCACCAGCAAGTTTGAGCCTAACTGGTTAGGCCCCTTTATTGTCACATCAGCATATGGATCAGGAGCTTATACTTTAGTTGTAGCTGACGGCATTCCTCTAGATGAGCCACCTAACAGTGTCCATCTCAAGAAGTTCTATGCCTAATCCTCAGAGTATTCCAAAAAAAAAAAAAAAATTTGTCCTCTGGTGAAAACCTAGCAAACAGGTGCCTTGGATAAGTACCATAGTGAAAACCTGGCAAACAGGCGCTATGTGTAGTGTCAACACCCATTGTTTATCAAGTCTTATTCATTTCTTGTCGTCACAATGCATTTCATCCATCCATCCATAATAAAACCATTGACCTTGTTTGCATTTCCATCTTCCTATCTAGTATAGCTTGGAAATTTGTCAATGTTCATCGTCGACATCCCACATCTTGATCTGTGTCAATAGTTTGCACTGTCTTGTCCTAGGTCAAACTTTCTATGTCTTCTTCGTCAGTCACCCATGCAAATTCCTCTACTGGAATGGGGGCAACTCTTTCCTTAACTTAGGTCTAGGATTGGTTCCTTGTTCGTGGTTCGCAAACACTTCTCCTTTCCACAGATAGCACCCTTTAACGGACACATCGCTCCTACGATAAGGCTGTTATCTTTTCAACATGCTTTTTCTTACATCATCACAACCACCAGAACTACATATCATCTCATCTCAATCTTAAGGTACCTTGATCCCATGGATATGGGTATGTAGGTAGTCTGGAATACGAAGGAAGTTTCCAGTACTCAGGTACATAAGATCTCCCCCTCACCACCTGGACCCATCTCATCACTCTATCCAGAACTACATATTTATCATTTTCATCTTTCATCGTAATGTGCCTTGATCCCGTGGATACAGGGTATGTAGGCAGTCTGGAATACGAAGGATGTATCCAATACTCAGGCACATATGATTCATCATTCTCCACCCATCCCATTCCATTAACACTGTCACCTTTCTTGTCTTCCATTTTTCAAAATCCATGCACCTCGACTTGACTAACTCAAGCAGTACACTAGCACATCCTTTCCAAGCAAAAGTTCTTAGCAAACCTGAAGAAAAGAAGCTTTCTCCCAGAGTCATCTACTGTCCTACTGTTCCAATTGCCAACATCAGTTAATTCCAGCTTAACCAAAGCATCAGATCAACAAGCTTGTCTTCTGCAAAGTGTTCCATTGTCGAGACCAACACACACGTCTCCTGTGACATGTGGCATTTCCTGCAGCGAGACATTGTCTTTTTAGGTAGATAGCCCCATTTAACGGACACAGAGTTCCTACGATAAGGCTATTATCTTTCCTATCCAATCTATCCTAAGCAACCTCTTTGGCAAGAGAATATGTTGGCTGTATGATTACTTTGCAAGTCAGTCAATTTGTTTTATGGTTTATCATTTGTTCCTTTATCCATTACCTACTCAAGGCTACCTTGGTTTATCTATAATCTTGGTATGTTGCGAGACAGTACAGATTCGGGGAATAGTCATTGCTTTTGTGTGCCATGTTTGATGAATGATCTTTAGCATCTTTCTTAGCATTCTATTTATCTTGTGTGTGTTACGACCTAACATCTTACATATTTCATACTCTTCTTGCATTTACATGTATTGAAGTTTATTTTATGTTCAAGACTATGGCTCAGGCACATGTACCAACAAAGTCATATTATGTCTAAAGGATCTAAGTGCAAACTGCTTGCTTGCAAAGTCAACGTCCACGCACTCGGATATTACTGCACCTTGGTCTTTTATACCTTGGTGGCGAACTATCCACGTGCTATATCAAAAATAAGGATTGCTCTTTATATACAAATGTGAAACCATTGCAACAAGCTCATTCACCCATTCGTCTGCCCATGGCCTTATATCATTTTCATTTGTAATGACCGATCAATAGTCTCTATCTTCCATCTCCTCCTTTTCTTCTCTCTAGTGCTATCTGAAAAACCCACATGTTAGATATCACTAGTCATAGAATCTATATCATCATACATCTCTATCATCATACATCTATAAGCATCATATACCTAATATATGTCATCACATAAATCCATAATCCTACATACATATCATCACATCCATGACATCAAGAAGTGCATACACAAAAGCATGAACATCAGTGAGCATAATAAGTCATCATATATACAAAATGTATGTCTACATCAATATTCCATATATACATCAATATAGTACATCACAGCTATCAAGAGCCTGCAAAATATACATCAAGATGCACACAGGCATCAGTCCAAAATGATACAAAATGATACAATATACAAATGTGCATGCTCTAGTGGGTAGAGTTGCCCTCCTACTGTGGCCCCTGTCCTCCACCTGTGCTCGGTGCAGGTCCCCCTGCTGGTCCTCCTCCCCCTGGTGTCACCCTTGGTCCTCTAACTAAGGATAGTGACTGCCCTGTCCTGCGAGACCTGGATGCCCTAGATCTGCTCCTGTCTCTGTAACTGGGTGCCTGTTGAGCTATTGGCACCGCACCCATGTAGAGCCCCCTGTAGTACTCTGCCTCTTTCCCTATTGATACTAGCTCTCCCTACACCCAAACGAGCTCATTGTATAGGGTCCTCTGATCTGCACCCAGTGCACGGTGTGCCTCATCTCTCTCCTGCCTCACTCTATGGAGTGTGGCCTCTACTGTCAGTCGTAGCTGTACCTCTGCATCTCTCTCCCTCATCACCTGGGCTAGCTGCCCGTCATCCCCTACTGGTGTGGCTGGCACCTATACCTGTACCTGTGCCTATGCCTAGATCTATAGGTGTGCCTGTGCATGTGTTAGGGTTGTCTATGCTGCTACTGCTACCTGTGTCTGCACCTGTGCTAAGGCCTCGGCCTGTCTCGCCTCGACCCTCACTGCATCCCTAACTCTCCTCAACCGTACCATCCGGAGCTCTAATCGAGTCCTCCAGGCTATCTCCTCCTATAACAACCGCTCAGCTCTCTGCAAATCAATCTCTATGACTGGATCCCCCTCCTCTTCCATCTCCACATCTGCCTGCTGGCCGCTGGCCTCTCCAACTGCATGTTGTCTCGCCGCTCTGGCCTGTCTCCTCATCTTGGCCTCTACGCCTGGGACTAGTACCTCCCCCACTACCCCTGCCACACCTGGTGTAGTCAATCTTACTAGCCTGTGTGTCTACCAATACCTGTCGTACTCTGGCAGTGTCCCCAGATCTGCTAGTCCTGTATCCCAATCCCATCTCACAAGGACAAGTCCCCGTACCTCTGCCAATGCTATCGCTACTAAAATCTCTGTATCCCAGTCCCCAACCTCTCGTCGTGTCCTAGCATGTGTCACCTCTCCAACTGGTAGCCCCTGTGGTAGTCCAAACTGTCTAAGTACCCACTCTGGCAGGTATCTCTCACTAGTGTCTGTCCATCTCCCAAAGAGGTAGAGAGCCTAGCAGCAGTACATAAGTTGCTCGTGCTCATCCTCCCACTCCTCACAAAGTAACCATGGTCTCCAAACAAATAGGTCCATCTCGTCGATCTATTGCCTCCAGTGGCTAACAGATCCAAGCCTCCTGTGTGTGATCACTCCCTCATATAGGAATGCATATGGCTCTCCCCTCTCCCGGTGGCACTGTGTCATGGGTCTGATCACTGGGATGTGCTCCCATGCCCACACCTGTAGCAAAGTCACCCTCGCAGAGAGACTGTGGCCCCTCCTGTACACACAATCGTAAATGTCTTGATATAGCTGCCCTGGCACGCAAGGCCCCCATGCGTACTGTGTACCATGTGTGAACATCCCTGATAGTACTGTGCCCCATCCCACAGATAGTCCTCTCGACCGCCTGTCAGGGCATAGGAAGCCACCAACCAGTGAAGCAACTATCCACCTGATCCTATCACAGAGTCGTGGGACGTCTGCCCACTAAATCTCCCCGTCATCTATCCTCAGGTCATCTGTACAGAAGACCTCTACCAAGCCTGCCTCACCCCGCACCGGGTCAAAGTACACTCTCTCTCCATCAATCTGAATCATCAGGATGTGATACACATCCTCCAGCGTCACTGTCGCCTCCCCTGTCGAAAAGTGAAACGAACCAGTCTCACTGCGAAATCTCTCCACAACTGCTGTCACTAGGGTGAGATTCACCCTAATGATTGTCAAGTGTGCCACATGCCATAATCCCACGTGCTCTAGGAACGCGTCCTCCTCCCATGAAAGTTGTACTACCTCATGTGCTATAGTGTGGTGCCGCTCTCTCGACATCAACAGCGGCATAACCCTCTACATCCAAGCAACCACTTGTCAGTTCTTTTCCACTAGTCCTACCAACTTTTACCCTATGACGCAAAACCCTAGGACCAACTCCCCCTTGCTCTACTCTAAGTGGTTACCTCCATGGTCAACCCTAACTTGACGCCTCTTCTCTCCTAACTAATAGCACTTTGTTTCATACAAAAGCGCTACATTGTTGTCCCAAAAGTGCCACACTACTGATGCACAAGCGCTTCACTTTCTCCTACCAAAGGCAACCTGTTTTATAGGGGCACTTTACTACCTATCCAACCGTGCCTCAGCGTGTTACCAATGGCAACCTGATTTCTACCCTCCCTTTCCAACCGCACCTCGCAACCTAACCACCTGCGCTGCACTGCGCTACCAAAAGCACTACGCGACTCCACCAACCGCGCTATGCCGCGGCCGCCAAAAACTAGATGCGCTGCGGCTTTGCCAACAGTGCTGAGCTTTCCTACCAGACATGCTACGGCGTGCCAAAAGTGCCTAACCCGACTACCAGTAGCGTCTTTCTATCCTAAAGCGCTTTTGGCTGACCTAAGAAACCTCCCTAAACCTAGCCCTAAACTGCCCTAAAACATCAAATTAAAATGAGGTTTTCAAACACTTACCACTACCGGAGCTCCTGCTGGCCTCCCGTATGTCCGCACAAGCTCCGCCCGAGCTAAAATTGGCATCTCTCCTCGCTGTCAGCTTCTTCCACTCAACTCTCTCACCCTAAGTTTGGAGGCTCTACTCTCTAAATTTAGAAGCTCCTAGTGTGCAAATGAGGATTGTGGTCCCCATGGGACCTATTTATAGCATCCCTCCCTCTTTTTTTTTCTTTCTTCCCAACCCATTCTACTTTTTCCTTATAACTTTGTCACACATGCTTCTAGTTGACCGTCAACCCAATCCTTCTGTCGTTTCCCTGTCTTCCCGCTCGAGGGGGCATACGCTGGGGCAGCTACCTACACTGGGGCATCAAAAAATTGTATCATGTCTTCTACAATCGTTTTCTTTGACACAACGCTGTAAACTGCATTGCACCAAAGAGGGGCAAAATGTAGACACCCTAAAAAGACCAAGTCGTCGCACTACTTGCATTTCATCTAAGCTGGAGCATCACCTGCATTACAACATTAATTAAATAATCTAATTATTTAATTAATTTCATCAAATTCTTCCAAAACTCCTAAAATTTGACATTAATTGAATAAATTCTCTTTATTTAATTAATTAAATCAAATTCCTCTATTATTCTTCCACAATTAAATAATTTTAATTATTTAATTAGATAATTATTTTCTTTCCAAATCTTAAGTCTCCATTAATTAAATAAATCCCATTATTTAATTAATTCATCACAAATTCCCTCTTATCCAAACAATTAAATAATTCCCAATTATTTAATTAAATCAAATTCATTCTTCCAAATTTGAATAAATCAAATCAAATTTATTTAAATCCTCTCAATCTCCAAAAATAAAATACAATCAAATATTTTATTTATTCTTCCAAATCATGCACAACAATTAAATAAATCTATTTATTTAATTTGCTTTCTTATCTTCAAATTCTTCAAATATCTTTCAAATCTTCTAAAAATAAGTCTTCTTCTCCATGCACACAAAATTAAATAATTTATTATTTAATTTCTCTCAAATCATGCAAAAGCAAATCTTAAGTTGAGTTATCTATTCACTCAACCTTGTTTTTATCAATTTCTATTAAATTAGAAAAAAAAGCTTTCTAATTTATGACACATAGCTTTTGTATGACACATGTCTTTTTCTTATTCGTTGCACATTCCTCAACTATTCTCCTCCGTTGATTCTTTTGAATTATCTGGATCGTTGATCGATCTTCCTTGAACCCTCTATAAACCCCCCTCATCTCCTTCACAAAGCCTCTTCGATCACTTATTCTTAGGCATACTTAACAGCACTTTGAGCATACATCGCATCGATTGAGCAACTTCACGATCTTTTGACATTGATCTTTGAGCACGCTACTTGCTTGTTGTAACCATGGTTTCATAGCACTATTGAGCAATCTACATTCATCCAAAGGGAACAATACAAATCTCGGTAAAAGATTTTATATTTCATTGATTTATTAATAATGGTTTTTATTTAGACTCGTTCTCTTTATGTTATTAGTTTTTTATTTTGTTAGTTTATCATAGTCAATTTTCCTCATACACAGTTCTTTATTACTTTTAAATAATGTGGGCACTCCTGCTTTTGAAGCTTCAGCACATTCCTTAGCATCAGTTTTAAGTTGATCATAGTACTTCTGATGTTGCTCGATCAATTCTTTTGCATTGGGGGCACCAGCAATATCGGAAGTGTCTTTACCCTATGTCTCATTCAATTTCTCTTGCAATCTTTTTTCAAGCCTTTCATGTTCCTGAATTGCTTTATAATTTTGAGAGTAATTATCCCAAAATTGGTTTAACCAATGCACCACGTTGGCATGCCTGCTCTATAGCACTATGACAAGTGTATCCATCTGGATTTGTGCTACTTGATCAATGGATAATACTTGGGTACTTTGTGAACTTTCACCATAGGTTAACCTCTTTGTTGATCCCCTGAAGGTACTCTTAACATCTATTAAATAATCATTTTCTTTTGTCAACCTTTCACAGCTCAGTTTATACGCATCTCTTTCCTTAATCAACATCTGAGCCTGTGCCTTATTCAACTTTGCAACGTTGATGTCAATGTTTGCAATTATCAAGGGATCAGTCTCCCCTACCTTCAGAGTCATGACATGGCCAAAAGTCTTTTCAGTGTCTATGATAGCTATCTTTTTGTGGGGAGGATACAAGGCCCATATCATTAATGAATTTTTGTCATTATTATATTTGGTACCCATATATACTTCATTGACACCTTCAGGAGTGAGCTTATATTTATCATCTGTATTATTCAGGAAATTGTCAAAGACTAAAGCAGAATTCAAATCAAGATGAGGAAAAATCATTACCCCTGCATCTTTGAGCAACTAGGGGTCATATCTTGTAGCTCATTATCCACTGTTGTCTTCAACATACCAAGTAATTGTCTCTCATTGTTAGCAGAGACATCATCCACTGACTCTCTGATTTCCTTCCCTTTGCATTTATACAAAAATGATTTAAACTCTTTTGAATGAATGAATTTGTCATCAGAAATAAAAGAATCATAAGCTATTTGACGTGGGTCTTCATCAGCAGACCCCTCCTCATCATGTATTATGACAGGAGGCTGATATTATTGCATCTTTCTCTTGGACATTTTTATTGTTTTGTCCTGTGGTTCCTCTCGCTCTGCTAGTTCTTCATCTCGAGAGAATAATACCTCAATCTCTACCAGCTATTTTCTTTTCTCATCTAGATCCCTGTTATATTGTTCCACCACCAATTCCACCTCAGCCTCTTCCAAGTTTCTGATGACATCATCGTGTGGATAGGGGATATGTGTGTATCCATTGAGGTTTTGCTTCCTCCGAGCAAAGTCAATAAAACCCTCAGGATCAAATCCTTTTCTCACCTCAGCACATTTCATATTGTAGTGTATTAACTTATCCAAAACGAGGTTATAACCTTCCTTGGAAAGCACAGTAAAATCTCCAAAACATAAAGTACTAGGCATAAAAGATTGTTTATCATAGGAACTCAGATGCATTACATTTAAACAATGCATTTGCCTAACTATTTCTAGGTAGGCAATTCTGTCAGGGACAGTTTTAGGTAAGATAAAGGGAGTGTCCTCAAAACCATACACTCTAACTATGGTAGCATCTTCAAAATAGTACCAATCTCCCTAATTATGAATAACAGTAGGAGGACCACCAAAATCTTTCGATCTAAGGAAATTCTTTATCTCATTGGAGATTGAATACTCACAGTGGTGACTGAAATAGCTATACAGCACTTTTATACCATATTCTTCAAATTGTACATAGCTAGAATGGGCATATCTGTTATCCCATATCCTAGTACATATTTGTATTGGTAACCTCTGTCCCTTCTGGTCTGCTGGGACAATTTAAATTCACTTGGCCACAATCCCACTTCCTGGCCATAATAGAGCACCATGTGCATAAGAAGTGAGTAATGTTCAAAAGAACTTGCTGGGGCATTGTTTCTCATTGCAGTCAGACAATAATCCATTCTATTAACAATATAAGCAGCATAATCGAACTGCCTTGCATTGTGGCATTGGATGTCAGTAGCTATGACCATCAAAGGGATTGTCATAAATTCAGGGACCTCTGATCCTAGGACCCGACCCACAGAATAATAGGTATGTTGTATGTAGGGTTCAAATATTGATACATGAAAAGGAGGACCATCATCCTCATTGAGGGGCACCAATTCTCCCTCAACTCTGGGCCTATGAATAGGCAACCTCCATCCATTCTAAGTTGTATCCATTCTCCAGTATTCCTTTTCTAAATCCTCATAAATAATGGGGACAGTGCATAAATCATCCAAGTCGAATACTTCACAGATGGCATTTTTTGACAAGCGTATAATAGGCTCCCCTTGTGGGTTGCATATAGCTTTCAGACTTGGGTTATATTGTTTAGCAAGAAGTTGGAGGAGTTCAACATTCAGGAACACATCAGGCACAACTAGTTTACCCAAATTCAAATGCCATGGGTTTGATACTGGAGAATTCCTAAATCTTCTGTTGTGGTGGAATTTGAAAAGTTCATACCCTCTGATTGGGGTCCAAATGTTCCCTAGGTATTTACATTTGTCCTCTAATTTTTCTACTTCTGCCCTAAGTTGAGCAGATCTTCTAGCTTTGGGAGTTGACCCTGGTAATTGATCAATCAAATCTTGATTGAGCTTTTTGTCCTTTATTTTTTCTTCAGGGGATTTATCAATTTTTTGTTTCTTAGGTTTACTTGTATCCCCTTGTGATTTTCTGCCCTTTCCTTTTTCTGGAGTCTCCATTTTCAATCCTTGATAGAAAATCAAAATACAGGATACAACACAAAGGTTTGTATGTATGTACCTGTTGTCGGTGGCTGTGATCAAATTCCCCTATTCGCACTTCAAGTTTCCCCTGTAGTTTCGTCTCAAACAACTCTGTCAATTTTAATTGTAATGATCTTGGAGGATTTCATCGCCGTTTGCATTTAATTGTTAGAGCAGTTCAATTTCCTTGATCATTGTGAAATGTCACATCATCGTAACTCCTTTCATCAGCATGATAATATAATATCTGGGTGATTTTAATATCTCTTTATGGCGCGAACAACCAATCGCTGTAACCCTTCAATTATCTCCTCAATGTTACACTAAATCGTATTGGCAGGAGATGTCCATACCTTATCCGACGTGAAAGTGGGCACAATTGCCATCGGCATGACCTCTTCCATCGCTGTGTGATTGATATTCCTTTCTGACATGTTAAGTGTTACCAATATGACTATCGGTGAGAGTCTCATCGATGAATGTGACTATCATTGTTATCGGGGTAATCTATGCCATCGGGATAACATATTTATGTTTACCCGAGCGTCATCGTCTTACCGATAGCCCTTTATATCCTGGATTGGAAAGACTTTCATAATATGTTACCGACATCGTCGTGAGAAACGCTTCAGCCAGACTCGTAAACCTTGTTCCGATTCATTTACTTTTGCCGATGGTTATGTATATCGGTAAGACTTATACCGAAGCACCTTTTGTAGTTCGCCAAGACACCGGAGCATCGGAGACTTATTAATCTTTCACTCTGACATTCATTTCCTATCGATGACCATTAGTTCCTTTGATTCTATGGGATGCTTGGTGAGAGTTTCGCCAAAATACCCCATCGATATGATCTATACCGTTGGGACAATCTTCGAAATGTTACCCGATAGCCTTTAGTCATACCGATTGGTATGACTGATAGATTTTCTCCCCGACAAAAGGTCATCGGTATAGTTTCCTCCATCGGCGACCTTTGAAATCTTCACTCCAATCCTTGTTTTCACGCCGATAGTTATTTTAACTATTTTTACATGGATCGGCATAAGTAACGTAAAGTCTTGCCGATAGTATGAAATTTATGCCCTTTACATTGTTTTGTCATGGAATTTTTATGGGATGTATCAATTTAATTATGATTTTTGGGTGAAATGTTTTATGATTCAGTCAAATATGGAGAAGTGACAATACAAGAAAATTTTAAATTTTCCTGTCCTAACAATGGCTCTATCTGGAATGTATACTCTTTGTGAGTATAACAAGGATTCAAATCTCTTGGGGGAGTAGACCACATGTTTTATTTGTTCGAGATAACAATTTTATGAGAATTGTATGAAAACGGGGAATGGAAGTGATAATGATGGGGAACGGGAATGATCCTATGCTACTGTACATGGAAAAATCTTTTATATATATATATATAGAGAGAGAGAGAGATTGATAGGATTGTCCATGTACTGGCAGATCCTAATCTCTTTTGGTTTTTCTAAACTATTATGCATGGAATGAAATCATCTTAAGAATTTTAAAGGATTGTCCATGCACTGGCAACACTTAATTCTCTTTGTGCATGACATACTATGAAAAGAAAGGTTTCAATTATTGCCCATGCACAGGTAATTCTTGCTCTTCTCTGGACATGTTTTGCAAATGGTAGGAATCATCACCTCCTTTGCTAGTTATAACAAAAGGACCTAACCATAGATCTTCAAATTTTCCATGCTTTCCTTTGTCCTGGCACCTAGCATTCCACATAAGTACTAAATCATTTATTTCAAACTTCCTATCTTTGGCCTTTTTTATCAAAGAGGTATTTCACTTGTGATTGTAGCTTAATATTCTACCTTTGAGCTAGTCTCCTTGTTTCATCAAGTTCTACAAGATGTTCCAACCTTTCCTCCATTGGTTCAAGAATGTTTAAATCTTCCTAAAGAATGAACTTGTAAACTGGCAAGAGATTTTCTAACGATATTCTTGCTTGTGTTCCATACACTAGCACAAAAGGAGATCTCCCAATTGCCCTTTTTACAGTAATCCTATCAGCCCATACTGCCATTCTTAATTTTGAATCCCATGCTTTCTTATTTCTATCCAACATTCTCTTTATGATTTTCAAGAGGCTTTTGTTACTTGATTATGCTTGTCTGTTTGCTTGTGGATGATAAGGGGCAGCATAGGACACAATGATGCCATGTGTATTACAGAAATTTTTGAACTCATCAGATCTAAAACACATCCCATTATCTATAATTAACCTTAGTGGAGTGCCGAATCTGAATATAATACTTTCCATCAGGAAGTTAATCACCACTCTACTTGTTGCCTGTTTGGTTAGAATTGCCTCCACCCATTTTGTGAAGTAATCAGTTGCCACTAAAATCCATTTGTGTCCACCACTTGATTTTTCTGCAATTTCTCCTATGAAGTCAATACCCCATTGATAGAATGGAGCCTTGACTTGCATGGGTTTTAAGGGTAATGCTCCCTGATAATTCAGCTTGCCTAAAAACTTCTGACATGCTTCACATTTTCTAGTGTAATGATATGAATCATTAAAAACTTTAGGCCAATAATATCCAGCCCTTAAGATCTTGTGGGCTGTAGTCTTTTCTGAAAATGACCTCCGCACATGCCTTCATGTAACTCTTTCATGATATGTTTTGATTGATGCTTATCTAAGCATAGCAGTAAAATTCCATCTCTGTTTTTCCAGTAAAGATCCCCATCAATAAATACATATTTTGAGGCTTGCAATTTAAGTGTCCTCCTTTTGTTATCATCATACCCCTCAGGACATTTCATATGTTTTAGATAATATCTAATGTCAGAATACCATGGAGTATGCTTAATACTAGAACTTGCATTATCTACATCATTAGCACCACATATCTGGGAAGCTTCGAGATTACTTTCAGCCATTAACCTAGCAAGACCTTGCCCTCTCACTAGTTTAGTGATCTGGATTTCAATATTGAACTCCTAAATTCTATTGATCCATCTGCATCTTCTACTAGTGACTTCAGTTTGGACCAATACATCCTTTACTACAGCATTAGGTACATATGCTATGATTTCAGCTCCCACCAAGTATGGCCTAAAAGTTTTAACTACTTTTACTAATGCATATGCCTATTTTTCAACAATGTCATATTTTAACTCTGCATTCTGAAGGGATTTGCTGAAAAATGAGATAGGTTGTTCATATCCATGATTGTTTTTCTGCAATAGCAGTGTTGCAACTGTATGATAAGAGGCAAATGAAAACAGTTGGAATGGTTTATTGAAATCAGGGGATATCAAGACAGGAGCTTCTTTGATTGCTTTCTTAATAGTAGCAAATGCTTCTATTATTTCTGCTATCTATTTTATTTCTGAGTTTTTCTTCAGCATCCTTGATATAGGGCAAACAATCTCTACAAAATTTGATATAAACCTCCTGACAAAGTTAATTTGGCCAAAAAATGACTGTATAGCTTTCACATTTTTGGGAATAGGGACTTGGTCAATTGCTTTTACTCTCTTGGGATCTATTTTCACTCCTTCCTTTGAAACTATGTGGCCAAGCAATTTCCCCTCTGTCACCACAAAATGGCACTTCTTAAGATTTAATGAGATCCCATATTCTAAGGCTTTGATAAATATTTGTTCTAAATGTGTGCAATGATCCTCAGCCCTTTTAGAATATGTTGTCAAGTCATCTTGATATACTATCATGATTTGATTAATTAACTCAGCAAAAGCCACATCCATTGCTCTTTGAAATGTTGCTCTAGCATTAGTGAGTCCGAACGGCATTCTCAAATATACATATGTTCCCCATGGGATGGTGAATGCAGTCTTAAATTGCTTTGATTCTTTGACTTTTACCTGATTGTAACCTGAGAAGCCATCCATCATTGACAACAATTCACATCCAGTAACCTTTTGTAGTATTGCTTCCATATTGGGGAGAGGATAATTATCCTTGAGAGAAGATTTGTTTAAGTTCCTAAAATCCACACACAGTCTAATATCACCGTTCTTTTTCCTGACAGGTACCAAATTTGAAACCCAAGAGGAATGTCTGATGGGTTTAATGATAGCCCCGTCCCTTAATTATGTAAGTTCCTCTAGCATCTTAGGAGCTAATGTAGGATTGATAGGCCTCTATTTTTGCCTGAATGGTTTAACATCTGGTTTTAGTGGTATCTCATGCTGAAATAGATCCTCTCTATATGCTTTTAAATCATCATACGACCAAGCAAATACATGCCTGAACTTCCTAAGTAAATTGATGATTTGGCTCCTGATTTTTGGGTTAAGATTTCTTCCAATATACACATTCTTTGTGGCTGCTTGTGTCCCCAAATTAATTTCTTCAAGGTCATTCGGTGCCACTAGTGTGTCTTTCATTTTAATTATGTCATGTCCATCGAATGCCTTTTCCAATGCTATAAGTCCCTTGGGTATCTTATTTGTTTTTAACTGAACTATCTCTTGACCAAAAAGGGTTTCCTTCCCATCATGTTCTTCTACAAATGAGTTGAAATCAATTTCTTGATTTTCATAACAATCAGCACAATGTAATAAATTCATTATATCAGCATCGTTATCAAACACTTTCCAGTTATGTATATTATATGGGATGGTGGGTCTGGTTTTGAATTCAACCTCTATAATTCCTCCTAATGTGGCATCATCCCTTTTCAATGCAATATTCACTAGAAAATCGGCCATAATGTTTTTAGACTTATCAATCCAGTTGATTGAAAAGGCATCAAATA
This sequence comes from Cunninghamia lanceolata, assembly GCA_027924645.1. NCBI lineage: Eukaryota > Viridiplantae > Streptophyta > Pinopsida > Cupressales > Cupressaceae > Cunninghamia > Cunninghamia lanceolata. The sequence continues at coordinate 9,922,520 of BSBN01000134.1, forward strand.
ATTCAATACTATCCCAAACTATATTTCTGTACTATCTCAACCTCTTGTTTTTTGATAGGTACTTTTCTCTCACTTGGGAAGTGACCAATTTAGAATCACCATATACAGCTAACCTTTTTATTTTATGCTTAGTGGCTATGTTCAAACCAATGAGCAATGCTTCGTACTCTGCTACATTGTTTGTGCATCCAAATGTTAATACAAAGGAGTATTTGAAAGTTTTACCTCTTGGTGAAATAAACACTATTCCGGCCCCATTTCCTATTTTGCTGCATGCACCATCGAAATACATCTTCCATACATCATTTTCTTCTTTCATAGATTCAATATGTATTGGATCAGTATTATGCACCTCTGGCATATTTTCTCCAACCTTGAAAGCTCCCAAATCTGTATCACAAAAGAAATTTATTTGATGTTGATCCAAACGTTCTATAATATGTTCATACCTTGGCTCTCTGCACAGCTTAATTTCTTTACCTCCCACTGGTATTGTGGCATATGACAAGTCCAATTGGACATTCGCTCCTGCCATTGCAGCCCATTGTCTTGATAGAAGCGTTCCATAATATGGTGGGATGTCAACCACAGTAATATCAATGTTATAAGTTGCTTCAGGGTGTGAGGCAAGTTTTATCTCCACATCCCTCATAATACCAACAACTGGGATAGATCTATTATCCATTGCATAACACTTGCCAAATGTAGTATCAACCCACTTTCCCAGTTCTTTCATAACTGCTATTGGCATGATGTTCATGGCAGCACTTGAATCAATCATGCAATTCCTCACTATCCTGTTTTTTATCAACAATGTAGTGTAGAAAGGGTCTACCTGTGAGGGATCTTTGTCAATGTATCACCAAGGTATACCTCAGGCATTTGGAATGTTTCTTGATGAACATTGTTTGTTCTATTTTCAGGTCCTTTATGTTTTTGACTTGGTATATCTGAAATCAGTTTAACAACTGTATTCCTATATTTGTCCATCTTCATCATTTCCAAAAGTGGAACCGATATTTTTACTTGAGATACTACATGAGCAATATCAAAAGAATGGGCCATAGTCTGGTCATTCTTTTCTGTCTTTATATTTTCTTTTTCTTGATTTTGTAATTTTTCTTTTGCTTTACCCTTACCACCCTTTTCTGGTTCTTTGAATGATGATTTTGTATTATTCTTTTTGTTATCCTAATATTTTATGAACACACTCCCAGGTGTTCCTTGTTCAATGTTTACTGTCCTATTCCTCAAGTTATAAGCATTTTTAGCTTGAGCTATTGCAGCTATTGTAAGAGCTTCTCTTTCATCATCAGTAGGCTTTCTCCATTGTTCATATGGCTGATTGTCATAGTAAGTAGGTTCCTCATAACCACCCTCCTGATTTGAGAACACTTCTTGTTCTCCCATGTTGATATGATGCCTCTAGTTTCCTACATCATACTCATATCCCTCATCCTCTGTAGAAGAGTAATCTTCAGTTACCACACATGGTGTATCCTGCATCATATTTATGGTGTGGTTATCTCTATTATAATTGTATAACATCTCTTCTTGTTGTACTAATTTAGCTACCTCACAGTAATCAGGTAAATGTGGTAGATTGTACACCAAACACCAAGGTTTATTTTCTGCCATATGCGCCATATTTCTTTTCAAAGGGTCAGGCATATCCTTGCCATAATGTTGCTTTCTGTTGTTGTCAATGGGTCTTCCATCTTTCCAATTTGTATTGTACGGCATATCGTGCAACCTGGGCCTTTCATGCCTATGCTGACCTTCTTGTTTAGTCTATTGAACATTTTGGTTTTGAGGACTTCTATAGTTATCTCTCTTGCTAACCATACTTGCAGCTTTCCTATTGTTCTCAATAGTTAATGCCACTTTTTGAGCTTCAACCAGGGTTGCAGGACACCAATTTCTAAGCTCATACCCTGTCTTGGGGTCAAATGCTTTCATATAAATGTCCAGTGATGCTGGATTAGACAACTTGGATCCATGTGGTACCTTGTTGTGTAATTTGGAAAATTTTAGATTGAAATCATATACTGATTCATTTTGGTACTTCTGTATACTTATCAGTTCATGTAATGCAAACTCAGGGGCATACTAGTTGCCATACTGCTCCTTAAATTGATTATGAAAATCAGTTATAGAATTGATTGAGCCATCAGGTAAGTTGTTGAACCAATCTCTTGCATCTTCAGTGAGGGACATCATGAATAACCTCATTCTAATATCTTCCTAGTCCATAACAATATCTTGCACGAAAGCATTGAAGCTTCTGATATGATCTTTAGCTGATATTGCATTGTTGCCAGTAAACTTGGGAACTATATTTCTCTAATTACTATCCATAGGATATGGATACAATTGATACCCAGTTAAATCAAATTGGCTACATATGTTTGCAATGTTTTGAGGTGGAAAGTTCATGGGTGGTTGATTAGGATAATAATTATATCCACCTGGCGGCTGATGATAGGCATATTGTTGATGTGGGTTTATGTGGGGATTTATGTAAGGATTTAACGGGCTGTAATATTGTTGGCCAAGGGGTGGGTAAGGATTTGCCATATGTTGAGATGTATTATGTATGGGAGATGGTCTAGGGTTTTGGGGAATAGTATTTTGATGACTTCCAGATGCATGTGAATTTTGAACACCACTTGTATTTTGCTGTGGATTCCTTGAAGTGTTTCCTCTATGTGGAGGTACATATCTTGGGGGGGCTGTTTTAGCTTTACTTTTCATCTGTTGAATCTCTTGCTGCAACAACCTTTTATCCTCCTGTATCTTGAACATTTCGAGTTCTTTCCGGAGCCTGAGCACCTCCTGCTGCTCTTCATTCATATTTCCTAGATTCTCTGGATTGTCATTTATTTCTTGATTTGAGAATCCATGTCTTATCCCTTCTCCCTGATGTAACGACATCTTGAAATCATATTCAGCTTGGTTTTGATCAATATCCCTCATGACTTGTGCTTCATACTCGAGCTATTCTTGAGGATTCAGTTTGTATCTTGCCAAAATATCATCAGTTACTCCATTGAGATTTTCGTTTGAATCATGCAGAGGTGTGAACTTGTTGTGAATTGAAATAGTTTGCTCTACATTATCCTCTTGAGCATCTTGGTTATTATCCTGGTGAGAATAATTTGAAGTCCCATTTCTTTTGGATATGTTTCTAAGTGGTGGAGATGACTGTAATTTCTTGCCCTCCATCTTGGATCTCCTACCATCCATTTGGTATTAATTTTTTGTAAAAACTATCACTAGAGTCGCCACCTATTTTGTAAATAGGAAAAGTTTGTAATTTTATCTTCCTAGGTTCTTGTTACTAGCAGAGTTACCAAATTAAAGTTTCTGAAATGACTCTATGAAAGGAATGATTTACTTCTAAAGTCTTTTATTTAGTTCCATAGTAGAGTCACCAATTTGTTAGGTCTCAAAAATGCAGGTTGCTAATCCTAAGAGGATGTCAGCCTCTATGCTTAGATTCGCAATTTTTTTTTAACTAACTTGACGAAATCAACCTTCAAGGTTTGATGATTTCCTACACTTTAGGTCCTGCTACACCTAGGTGGGTGAACCTTGAGAATTAAAGCAGACTAAATGTAAATGTACTGACTAATTAAATCTATCTACAATGGCATATGGTGTAGGATAGATGAAAGCTTGCTAACTAAATGAGTGGTTTGTTATAAATTGTATAAGCAATATCAAGGTGATTTTAAATGATGAGTAGAAATAAGACCAGTGCCTTGTTGGGTAAACAGAGTCAAATGAAGGACTAAGACTAGTGGCTTATAATGGGCAGTAATTCTAACTGTTTGGCACAATTTTAGTTTATAACTTGTATAAACGTGCAGGGAGATGACTGACAAACTCTTCTTATTGATCCAACCAATATAATCAGATATCTTATAATTCACCAGAAGGTATTTTAATCCTTTCTTGAAGGAACCAATTGAGTGGAATATGTAAGAATAACAGATAATATTAACTTGGAGACAGAATGGTAATCCTAATTATATGATTCTTCTTATTAATCCAAACTAACACTTCCAGGTTACTATGACTGATTAGAAGGATTTTAATTCCTATAATGGAAACCAATTTACTCAATCACACAGGTACAGCAAATGTGTATTGACAAATTAACTATATACTTGATATATTAATTTGAATAACAAGGAAATACAAAACTGGAGACAACCACACAATTGAGTAACTTTAACAAACAATTGATGCCAGAATAAAACCACAAGATCAGAGAACTCCAATTTACTTCTTCAATAATATACTTCCAACATAGTCTTTTGAGAACATTGTAAACTGTATCTATTATATTCTACTGATGATGATCTTTCAGCATCAAATGTTTGAACTTATATAGATATTCTTGTGAAGAGGCATAACTCTTCAAGAAGTTTTTTGGGAAATTAACAAGATTAACAATCATAACGTAACCATGATTAAGCCCTATTCAACCACCAGTAAAGTTTAGCAACATGATCTATGTACTCCTGGCTACGATGGGAATCAGTAAATTCAATGGTATTCCTTGTAATCACATACATCGTGACCATCTTCTCCAAATGTTTGCAGGCTTCCCCAGATGCAGAACCTTTATCCTTAAGAGCTCCCAAAGCTTCATGTAATATAGCTTGATAGTCACTGCTCCACTCTTCTTTGCTTTTTAGTTCTTTATCACTTTTAAATAATGCGGGCACTCTTGCTTTTGAAGCTTCAACACATTCCTTAGCATCAGTTTTAAGTTGATCATAGTACTTCTGATGTTACGCAATCAATTCTTTTGCATTGGGGGCACCTGCAATGTTGGAAGTGTCTTTACCTTGTGTCTCATTCAATTTCTCTTGCAATCTTTTTTCAAGCCTTTCATGTTCCTGAATTGCTTTATAATTTTGAGAGTAATTATCCCAAAATTGGTTTAACCAATGCACCATGTTGGCATGCCTGTTCTGTAGCACTGTGACAAGTGTATCCATCTAGATTTGTGCTACTTGATCAATGGATAATACTTGGGTACTTTGTGAACTTTCACCCTCGGTTAACCTCTTTGTTGATCCCCCAAAGGTACTCTTAACAGCATCTTTTAAATAATCATTTTCTTTTGTCAACCTTTCACAGCTTAGTTTATACGCATCTCTTTCCTTAATCAACATCTGAGCCTATGCCTTATTCAACTTTGCAACATTGATGCCAATGTCTGCAGTTATCAAGGGATCAATCTCCCTTGCCTTCAAAGTCATGACATGGCCAAAAGTCTTTTCAGTGTCTATGATAGCTATCTTTTTGTGGGGAGGATACAAGGCCCATATCATTAATGAATTTTCGTCATTATTATATTTGGTGCCCATGTATACTTCATTGGCACCTTCAGGAGTGAGCTTATATTTATCATCTATATTATTCAGGAAACTATCAAAGACTAAAGCAGAATTCAAATCAAGACCAGAAAAATCATTAGCCCTACATGTTTGAGCAACTGTCTACCCTTGCTAGGGGTCATATCTTGTAGCTCATTGTCCACTGTTGTCTTCAACATATCAAGTAATTGTCTCTCATTGTTAGCAGAGACATCATCCACTGACTCTCTGATTTCCTTCCCTTTGCATTTATACAAAAATGATTTACACTCTTTTGAATGAATGAATTTGTCATCAGAAATAAAAGAATCATAAGTTATTTGACATGGGTCTTCATCAGTAGACCCCTCCTCATCATGTATTATGACAGGAGGCTAATATTGTTGCATCTTTCTCTTGGACATTTTTATTGTTTTGTCCTGTGGTTCCTCTCACTTTGCCCGTTCTTCATCTCCAGAGGATAATACCTCAATCTCTGCCAGCTATTTTCTTTTCTCATCTAGATCCCTGTTATATTGTTCCACCACCAATTCCACCTCAGCCTCTTCCAGGTTTCTGATGACATCATCGTGTGGATAGGGGATATGTGTGTATCCACTAAGGTTTTGCTTCCTCCGAGCAAAGTCAATAAAACCCTCAGAATCAAATCCTTTTCTCACCTCAGCACATTTCATATTGTAGTGTATTAACTTATCCAAAATGAGGTTATAACCTTCTTTGGAAAGCACAGTAAAATCTCCAAAACATAAAGTACTAGACATAAAAGATTGTTTATCATGGGAACTCAGATGCATTACATTTGAACAATGCATTTGCCTAACTATTTCTAGGTAGGCAATTCTGTCAGGGACAGTTTTAGGTAAGATAAAGGGAGTGTCCTCAAAACCATACACTCTAACCATGGTAGGATCTTCAAAATAGTACCAATCTCCCTAATTATGAATGACAGTACGAGGACCACCAAAATCTTTTGATCTAAGGAACTTCTTTATCTCATTGGAGATTGAATACTCACAGTGGTGACTGAAATAGCTATACAGCACTTTTATACCATATTCTTCAAATTGTACATAGCTAGAATGGGCATATCTGCTATCCCATATCCTAGTCCATATTTGTATTGGTAACCTCTGTCCCTTCTGGGCTGCTAGGACAATTTTAAATTCACTTGGCCACAATCCCACTTCCTGGCCATAATAGAGCACCATGTGCATAAGAAGTGAGTAATGTTCAAAAGAACTTGCTGGGGCATTGTTTCTCATTGCAGTCAGACCATAATCCATTCTATTAACAATGTAAGCAGCATAATCGAATTGCCTTGCATTATGGCATTGGATGTCAATAGCTATGACCATCAAAGGGATTGTCATAAATTCAGGGACCTCTGATCCTAGGACCTGACCCATAGAATAATAGGTATGTTGTATGTAGGGTTCAAATATTGATACATGAAAAGGAGGACCATCATCCTCATTGAGGGGCACCAATTCTCCCTCAACTCTGGGCCTATGAATAGGCAACCTCCATCCGTTGTAAGTTGTATCCATTCTCCATTATTCCTTTTCTAAATCTTCATAAATAATGGGGACAATGCATAAATCATCCAAGTCGAATACTTCACAGATGGCATTTTTTGACAAGTGTATAACAAGCTCCCCTTGTGGGTTGCATATAGCCTTCAGACTTGGGTTATATTGTTTAGCAAGAAGTTGGAGGAGTTCAACATTCAGGAACACATTAGGCACAACTAGTTTACCCAAATTCAAATGCCATGGGTTTGATATTGGAGAATTCCTAAATCTTTTGTTGTGGTGGAATTTGAAAAGTTCATACCCTCTAATTGGGGTCCAAATGTTCCCTAGGTATTTACATTTGTCCTCTAATTTTTCTACTTCCACCCTAAGTTGAGCAGATCTTCTAGCTTTGGGAGTTGACCCTGGTAATTGATCAATCAAATCTTGATTGAGCTTTTTGTCCTTTATTTTTTCTTTAGCAGTTTTATCAATTTTTTGTTTCTTAGGTTTACTTATATCCCCTTGTGATTTTATGCCCTTTCCTTTTCCCGGAGTCTCCATTTTTAATCCTTCACATAAAATCAAAATACAGGCTACAACACAAAGGTTTGTATGTATGTACCTGTCATCGGTGGCTGTGATCGAATTCTCCTGTTTGCGCTTCAAGTTTCCCCTGTAGTTTCTTCTCAATCAACTTTGTCAATTTTAATTTTAATGATCTTGGAGGATTTCATCGCCGTTTGCATTTAATTGTTAGAGCAGTTCAATTTCCTTGATCATTGTGAAATGTCACATCGTCATAACTCCTTTCATCGGCATGATATTCATAATGTCTGGGTGATTTTAATGTCTCTTTATGGCGCAAACAACCAATCGCTGTAACCCTTCAATTATCTCCTCGACGTTACACTAAATCGTATCGACAGGAGATGTCCATACCTTATCCGACATGAAAGTGGGTACAATTTCCATCGGCATGACCTCTTCCATTGCTGTGTGATTGATATTCCTTTCCGACATGTTAAGTGTTACCGATATGACTATTGGTGAGTCTCGTCGATGAATTTGACTATCATTGTTATCGGGGTAATCTATGCCATCGGGATAACATATTTATGTTTACCCAAGCGTCATCATCTTACCGATAGCCCTTTATATCCTAGATCGGAAAGACTTTCATAATATGTTACCGACATCGTCATGAGAAACGCTTCGGCCAGACTCGTAAACCTTGTTCTGATTCATTTACTTTTGCCGATGGTAATGTATATCGGTAAGACTTATACTGAAGCACCTTTTGTTGTTCGCCAAGACACCGGAGCATCAGATACTTATTAATCTTTCACTCCGACATTCATTTCCTGCCGATGACCATTAGTTCCTTTGATTGTATGGGATGCTCAGTGAGAGTTTTGCTGGAATACCCCATCGGTATGATCTATACCGTTGGGACTATCTTCGAAGTGTTACCCGATAGCCTTTAGTCATACCGATCGGTATGACTGATAGATTTTCTCCTTGACAAAAGGTCATCGGTATAGTTTCCTCCATCGGTGACCTTTGAAATCTTCTCTCTGATCCTTGTTTTCATGCCGATAGTTATTTCAACTAGTTTTACATGGATCAGCATAAGTAACGTAAAGTCTTGCCGATAGTATGAAATTTATGCCCTTTACATTGTTTTGTCATGGACTTTTTATGGGATGTATCAATTTAATTATGATTTTTGGGTGAAATGTTTTATGATTCGGTCAGATATGGAGAACTGACAATACAAGAAAATTTTAAATTTTCCTGTCCTAACACAACCCAAAGTGTAGACTCATCGACCTTTCTACTAAAAACTAGTGAGTAATTCAACCAATTTGAATGCTCTATCTCCAACAACTAGTAGATATCTAGTCTTATCCTAATATATCTAGCACCAACAAGTACATAACCAATCATCATATGCCACCAAACATTGACAACATCGCAATATCTAGAAGCTTTCCAAGGTAAACTAATCACTATAATTAATGCTAGAAGACTACCTTCAAACCCTAGATAGTATTTCGATTGCACATGATCAATGCAAGCTCTAGGAATGTGCTTATGACACCATGATTTGTATCTCCATAAAGGACGATCATCCATATCTAATTAAAAAAACCACATGATGCCAAGACACCTATGTATGATCTAAAGTATGCCATAGTACAATGATACATAATTACCAAAGTTCGCACTAAAAGTGATCTAGAGCTAATCAAATCAACGTGGTAAACATCTCCAAACTTTGAAGAAAACATTTTTCTACAACCAACACATTCAACTCACAACTAAAATGCATGCAATAGATCCACTTGCTACAAGTTCATTACAGGATTGCTACATCTCCACTACAACTCCACTATAGGATGGCTACAATTCCAAATTAGGACTTCTACAAGTCTACTTCAAGAAAACTACAAGTGTATTACAAGTTCCTCATACAAAAGAATCAACAACTATACTACCATCTTTAAAGAAATAAAGGTCATTTGTCTCTAAATGAAAAACTTACATCACTACCAAAACTCCCACTAAAAGTGATCTAGATCTTCGAAAAGCATCATGATAAATATTTCATTAATAAATTACTAGACTTAACCATGTCATTCCCCAAAACTCTAACTATGCACTAAGGATCTTCCATGGTATCATGGTTAACATATTCAACCCAAAAGATAATATGTATGAATCACCAACTATGTTCCTCCTATTGTTGGAGACAATGTTGTCAAAGATAGTGATGTTGAAGATCACAGTTTCTACCAAAGATTGGTTTCATTTAAGATCACTATTGTAGAACCACAAGCTATGAAACACATTAGTTGTTGAAGTTCACCACTATAGAATCACTATTATGGAGCACATCTACTACTAAACTTCACCACTACAGAACCTCCTAGTATGGAACACATCTATTGCTAATGTTTACCACTACAAAACTGCCTATTTTGGAATGCATCTACTACTAAAGTTCACCACTATAGAACCACAATCTATCCACCACAAGAACCTCCTCATTATAGAACTATTGCAAGTCCAACCCAACAAGAACTATTGTAGGACTATAAGGGACTTATCATGTTCCAACACTACTACATCAAGAAACCTACTATCAAATTTAATATGGAAAGAACAACACCTCCCATCATGCTCAAAATCATACATGCAAATATTCAACTACTCATTTGGACAACCCTAAAGATTTACAATCCAAAAAATAATCTTCCACAAATCTATAAAGAACATTGATTTTGAACAAAAAACTTGCAAAACACACATTCATTAACATAATGTATTGCATGTAGTAGTAATCCACACACAACCACCATGCAAATATGAATCAATAAAATACCCACAAATTTGTAACCGTCATATCCACATTCCAAATTCCAAACTCTCACAAATTTACAACATGCAAGCACATGCAAACTCTGTTGCAAGTATGTGCCTAATCGGTGTTATCATTGATGTCAACATATCTATGTTGTCATTGGTGTCAACTGTGCTCTTGTTTTGATGATTGCTTGTAATGAGTTAGATGTTGAAGATAATGAATAAGTATTCCTGATACTGAATTTCTAAGTGCTTTTGAGAAAATTTGCTCTCCCAGTGGAAACAGTGTGTTGCAGAGTATCTATGTTTACTAAAGAATAGTCCAGCAGATTGCTCCGCATTTCTTGTAGATTAAATATCTTTGTTTGTGGATTGGAAGTTATTTAGAGGCATGTCTGAAGATGCTATGTTCCAAGCTTGAGCCTTCGGTATGAAGTTTTGAGTGAGTTATGTTCACCAGAGTGAAAACTATTTTTTCTATACATTTGGTGGTGACAGGGAGAATGTATTCTGCTCATCATTTCTCCGCATTTAAGTATTTTGGTCTATGGTTCTGGAATTAAGCTTGTAATGTTGTTATGTGCCTTCAACTCCAATGGCTCATGAGTTATGTGCGATCCTTTCTATATGACAATGGATAACAGTTATGTTTAAGTGTTCCTAATTGAATAATCTTATGGATAAAGTGTTTAGAGGTTGTGTGGATGTTCTTGGTGATTACAATGTGCTTGTGGATGTCTCCTGATTGTGTTCCTACCTTTGGATTGGTCCGTAGAGAGAAATTTGGATCGTGGATGAAGACTGTTCTTAGAAAACTTATTGTTAACACCAATCTTGGCCGACCTGGTTGTTTCCACTACTTGCGGAGATGCATAGAAGATTAAGGAAGCGTGTTGTGGCGTGGAAGATTGCATTTGAGTCCTAGCTAAGGCATAACGTGATCTTCATACATCTTTTCCTTAGCTAATTTTGTTTAGGTCCAGACCTATTTCTATGTATGTTTGTAATGCCGACCTTGGAGATTGTTCCAACGGTTGATGAATGTAATGCCGACCTTGATGTACATTCCAAGGTTGATGAATTGTATAAAAACATGTAATGTAGTTGTGAAAAAGATGTCCTTGTGTGACAATGCGAAGATAAGTGAAAAGGTGTAAGAAGAGCAAATCAGAGGAGTTATACTATGCTTCAATGGAACTGAACTCAGGCATGGAGTAGATGCTATCAAATCAGTTCACCAACCCTTGGCAGTGAGCCCTAAGGCAATGAGCCTCTATTTTTTGGTATTGCTATAACATATTTATCTTGTGGGCTAACACCCACCATGGTTTTTCCCTTATAGGGTTTTCCACGTAAAAAATCTGGTGTCTCATGTGTTTATTATGTTATTGTGTTGAGTTTTTTATTTCATGCCTTTATGATTAAATTTGAATAACAGTGAACAAGTGTTTGATGTGGTAATGTTCATAAGTGGTCAAAGTTTTGGAGACAACTGATTCACCCCCCCCCCTCTCAATTGTCTGGCGCATTTCAACAAACTCAAATCTCCATGAATCTACAACATTTATTTACATGCAAACTTAAATAGCCATGAATCTGTGACATGTATTTAAAACACCAAAGGGACAAGAATTTTAATGTCTAGTGCTTTCTCATATGACTATGGGCTGAATCCAATCACCCAACATAAGCAATACAAACCATAGTTAATATAGTTAGTGCTTTCCCATGTGGTTAGGGGGCTAAAAATAAGCACCCAACATAAGCACCTTTTTAGTTGTATAGAACCATGAAATGAAATATTTGCATAACCACCATAAGACATAGAATAAGTCCCAGAATAAGTCCCAAATAGCCAAATAGGAGATCAAGGTCACCATATGAACAACTCTAAAATTTTTTCATCTTGAGCTTCAATAACTCAAAATTAATGTTGTAGAATCTATTCACCTCCATCCTTGATGTGTCTATTATCTTTAACCTAAAATAAGATCACCTACATAGATCTCTAACTCAAACTAGTGTTAATAGCAAAGAACCTTATCCTTATACAAATAAAACAAACTACAACTAAGCTCTAATACCAAATGAAAGGAAGCTAGGTAAAACTATGAAACTTTCTACTTAACCCAAAGAGGAGATAAATACTAAATAGATATAGATCTAACAATTTTAGAAAGAATAAATCACATGCAATAACACAAACACAAAATAGAACACATAATACAGTAGATACTCTAGGAAAATCCTTTAGGTTAAAAATCTAGCACCAAAGGAACACTCAATGTATTATTAGTAAACACCAACATTGTAGTTACACTACAATATCAAAGTACCACTCCTCAATCACAATCACCAACTATGTCTCAAAATGTTTTGATAGCATAACCCTCTACAAAATACAATTAGTACCTACCTCCATCCGAAACATCTCATACATAGGTAAACCCAAAATAGAAAATCATAAGTGGTTTCCTAGACCATGTGCCAAACCCATGTGCCCATTTGGACCCAACTCTATGACACAAATTCTAACACCATATCTCCGTGATGAGTCAACATTCTAATAAAAGAATGTAACTCCTAATGTCATAAAATCGACCTACCAAATAGGACACTCCATTTTGGATTTATCCTACATTTTCAAAGATGCTCTTACGAATCATAACTTTGTCAAAAGTCTTCCACCTTTTCCTAGTCCACTTTGTAAATCCCTCTTATGTGCTCTTATGTTTCATAGATTCTCTTACACATATTACAATGTCATGGATGCTCTTACACATCTAACAATGTTATGCATGCTCCTACACATCTTACATGACATAGATGTTATGTCAACACATCAATTAAAATTTACAAGTGACAAAGAGTGCCACTCTAAGTGGAAAAAATCTATTTTCCATGTGGGCAAATTATTTTATAAAATAATAAATAAATGTAAACATTAGAAATTGCAAGGTGTACAACATCTATTCCTAACAACATATGATATCATCTTATGTGTATTTGTTTGCTATTCTTTTGCATTTCAGGCTCTACATCCTATTTAGCATAGCTTTTCTTTGAAAGGTTATGTAGGTACTAGCATATGTTACCTTAAATTCCTAGCATTTGGTATTAGAACTAAATTTCAAGCTACAAGAGGGGACACCTTCCTCGTGGTATTAACCTTTTGTTGAGTTCTAAAACTTGTGCATAGGTGAATCTGAGGATTCACGAGAAAATACTACATGCATTTTAAAGATGGGAAATGTTAGATGAATGCTCATGTGTTGCAAATTTGTGTTATTCCATTATTTAGATTATGGATCTTATGTTACTAGATTTGTATGTTTCTTTTGGGTACTTCATGATTTCATATTTGCATGGTTTGAGTAGTTAATAGTGCTTTTGGGCATAGTTTCTTTTTTACATCTATAGATCTATATTAATCTGTTGATAGCTTGCACATTCATGGGCATTGGAAGAGTGAAAGTGTGTAAAGTTTTGGTGTAAGCATAACCAACATGTAGGTCAGCATACAGTGCTTTGGGCATGGTTATGATCTTTTAGATTTGCATGTTTTATGATTTACATAATTTTGAAATTTGTGGTGCTTAAAAATTGACCTAAGAGCACATAAGAGAGCTCTTACAGAGGTGTTAGTCCCTACCATTATTTGGTTTGTATTGCATACCAATGTCAAATGGTTTGGTTGTGTGGTGAAACTATATAAACCAAGAAAACAACAAAAAAATACTCTAACCCTCATTGTCATGGCACTACACACTCTTGTGGACTGTGTTGCTTGCTACAGGTTGTGTTTTGGTAGCATTAAGAGTTCATGGAGAAAGGCACATTGGGCAGCCATGGAAAGCATTGTAGCAGTGTACAAGGTAGTTGAGAGGCCAAGCTTGGGTAGCCCATGAGAAATGGTGGAAGTTGTAGCAAAGAGGTCGTGCGAGAGGTATTTGGAAAGGGCAAAAACATTTTTCTTATTTGCACATTGATTTTAAAGCACGTGGAGAGGAAGTCTAGTACATGGTTTTAGTGCGGGCTACCTAAATAGCCACAGGGAATACATTTTCCATACTACATTTTCTTTCCAAAAAGTTGTGTGGAAATAAAAATACATGCCCTCAAGGCCTAAATTTGATAGTCGACCTTCCCTATCAAGTAAATTTATATGATGGTTATCCATTTGAAGCTGTCTTTCAAATACTAAGACATACATTATTATAAATAAAAATTATACATAAATTGAATATATATCAAAATAATTCTATATAAAATTTGACGGTTTTCCAAAATCTCCCCTTTCATGTGATACAATTTTCCTAAAATTTTAATAATACTTCACGACAAAAATACATAAATACAACCATATGAGAATCAAATTTAGTCTTGTGATTAAATTTTATGTTTTTTTTTTGTTTTTCTTGTAGCATGGACAAGCATAATTTTACTTGAAATCATATTAAATGTCTTTTCCATGTGGGTTTTTAATTAAGTGCTTTTTTTAATATTAAAGGTACTTTTTCATTAAAGTTGCACCCTTAAAACCTTAAGTTTTAACTGCCCACATGAGAATCATAAATGACATGTTTTAATTAAATTAAATCTTGAGCTTTTGTTGCTTATAGACATGATGTTTCCACAGTCCATGATGAGTTAGAATGTGTGCTTCTGGATTAGACTGTGTGCAGCTTTTTTAGATTGACGTTTCGGATCACACTCCATGATCCATCATCAGGATGAAGAGAAGAGAATAAGTCAAAAACATATTACTTATTCTCTTCTCTTCATCCTGATGATGGATCACGGAGTGTGATCCGAAACGTTGATCTAAAAAAGCTACACAGTCTAATCCAAAAGCACACACTCTAACTTTTGTTGCTTGTGAAGTAAGGGTAATAAAGATTCCATGTTTCATTATTAAAGTTTTTCATCACATTTTAAAGTGGGCCATCCTTCAAGCATGATCACATGGTGGATATGGGTAGGAGAATGCTTGTGCAAGGTGCTTATGTTTTTGGCCCCTCGTCATGTGGGGACAAAAGGAAAAAATTCAATTATTGAAAATACAGTGAGCTCCTAAGCATCGAAGACTTGTCCAAAAACTCTTATTAGAAGTTAATTTTTTGAGACCGGTATCTTGGTTATTTCGAGAAATTTTTTGTTGACTTTTATTGAAATTGCATAGCCATATGTAATGACACACAGTTTGGAAATGAATTTTGCACCTTATGATTTAATTTTACAAGTGTATTTGGTGATTGACAAGTTTGGTACAAAGGTGCTTGGATGTCCTTTGGTTTTGAGGACATGGACTATGCAATCATGAAAAGATCTAGATCACAATTCAATGGGAGTTTTGTGTAGAAACACAATCGATTGTGACAAATTGTCTTTTGGATTGAAGATGATGACCATGATGCCATGGAAAACTCTTGAGTGCATAGTTTCAATTTTGACATGTTGTAGTTATGCCTATGGATCTGTCGATTTGATACAAATGATCTTCTATGGTTAAGATGCATGTCATGGGAAGCTCTTGGTTTTTGCTATGTGGAGTCAAATTTTTGCCAATCATTTGATCTATTAGTAGAGGATGGTTATCTTTATGTTTTTTGAGGATATGGATAACTTGTTGCCATGGAGAGTATGGTGCACTTGAAGTTGTTGGTTATGATAGTCATTTTCAGAAAAATGGTCCTTGGTTGAGAGGATCATTGCTATTGTGTCATGGTATATCCTAGATTAGCTATGGGATTGTTGAAATGATATAGTTGTTTATTAAACAATTTTGTTGGTTAGAGATAGATGATCTTCCATTATGGAGATGCAAACCATGGTTCCATAAGCACATTCTCAGAACCTACATTGATCATGTAGTGGGAGCATTGACTATGATTTGGAGATAATCTTCTAGTGTAGAGTACAATGATCATGTTGCCTTGGAGAGAGCCAATGGATGTTGTGGTGTTGTAGTTGAAATTTGGTTGCCATGAGATTATTAGATGTATACCTTTTGTTGCCAAATAGATTTGGGTGAGGCTACAAATCTCTCAAGTATTGGAGATCAAGTGTTGGAATGTTGAGACTCTTTATGTGGTTTTACTAGAAAGACTAAGGAACCTATACCTAGAGTTGGATGTGAGTACAACATACTCAGTGGAGAGTGATTTGATACATATAACCCACCTATTTTTTAGATGCATTATATTTATGCTTTGTTTCCACATAGGTTATGAGCTATGGAGTCATTTCTAAGTATGGATTTGAGTAGTATAGGGCATAATGAGTGTCTATGGGCTTATTTCCAAGTAGTGGGAATGGATGTTTGGTTTGATCTTTTTTTTTTTGGTTTAAGAAGCTTACAACTTTTTAGATTCTTTGATTTGTTGCTGCTACGTTTGACCTTAGGGTTGAACAGTTAGATGTTGAGATGGCTTTTCTATGTGTTGATCTAGAGGAAGATATCTACATTCTGTAGGCATAGCACTATAAGGTAAAGGGTAAGGAGAAATTGGTTTGTAAGTTAAAGAAATCTCTCTATAGTCTTAACTAGCTCCTAAAATACGGTACCAAAAGTTTGATTCTTATGTTTTGAGGTTAAGATTTGTTAGATCCAAATTAGATCAGTGTTTATTATATGTAGTATGGTGATCATTTTTTTGTTATCACTTTGCCTGTAGATGACATGTTCATTAGTAATAGTAAGGATATGCTAAGGGATTTGAAATCTCAGTTTTCATTACAGTTTGAAATGAAGGATTTATGAGCTACTAAGTTTACCTTAGGGATGGAAATTAGAAGAGATAGAGCTAACATAAAATTTTGTATAAGTCAAAGTCTAAGTATGTCAACTCTATTTTGTAGCATTTAAACATGGAGGATTGCAAACCAATGAGTGTTCCTATTTCTATAGGAACAAATCTTTTAGATAAGCAATGTCCTTCACCTAGAGAGATACAATACATGAGTCATGTTCCTTATGCTAGTGCAATTGGGAACTTCATGTATGCTATGGTTTATACCAAACCAAACATCACCCAAGTATTGGAGTCTTGAGTTAGTTTATGGCTAATCCTAGCAAGAATCATTGAGTTGTAATGAAGAGGGTATTTAGATATATTTGTGTTATTTTAGATTACTCTATTTGCTATCAGAGATCTTTAGTAGCACTATCTTCAAATAGCATTGTCTTTAGAAGCACAAAATTTAACAATAAATAATTTCAATATTTGGGATATTTAGTAGCAGGGAAGTTCGACAATATGTCAATGGATATATATGGATTTGTAGGCAGATTAGGCAAGAGATTTTAATAGCAATAGGTCTACCAATGGCTATGTGTTTATCTATTTGGTGGTGCAATTAGTTGGATGAATACACAATGGGTTGTGGTCACTCTTTCCACTATAAAGATAGGATATATGTTAGCTACCCATGCTTCAAAGGAGGTAGTTTGGATTCAAAGGTTGTGTTTGCATGTTGACCTGAGGCAAACAGTAGTGAGGATTAACTATGACAGTCAAAGTGCCATCAACTTGAAAAAAAACCCACATTCCATGTGCAAAAAAAGTAGATTGATGTGCAATACTATTTTGTTCATGACATGGTAGAGCATCAGAGGGTTATGATCAAGAAGGTAGATAGTTTGATGAACACTATAGATGTTTTAATGAATCTTATGAGTACGAAAAAGTTCAAATGGTGTAGTGAGGCTATGGGCATTTATGCTCTTAAAAGATAATTCACTTTTGTTGATTTTCCCTTTTGCTCTTGCAAGGTATATGACAAGTGGGAGAATGTTGGGATTAAGTGTCATACACTTTGCAAATACTAATGTTTGATTTACTTATCATTATGTATTATTGATGTGTCTGCATTGAAAAAGGGCATCCCACTTGAGGTGGCACATTATTCCATTTGTAAATTTGATTATGATTTCATGTAAAATGTGTAAGAGCATCTATGCCATTGTAATATGCGTAAGATATTTTATGGAATGCATAAGATCATGCAAGAGGGAGCTACAAGGTGGACTAGAAATGTCATGAAGACTTTTGACCAACTTATCACACGTAATAGAGCATCTTTCTAAAGGAGGAATGAGTCCAAAGTGGAGCACCCAAGTTTGGTGGTCACTTATGACAAGGGAGTTACTTTTTATTTTTGGCACTATTGATCCACCATGATTAGTGGGCATTGGATTTTGTCCCTTGATTTGGGTGCCATATGTTCTAATGGTTTTAGCACATGGTTTTAGATACTATTTATGGTTTTTAGTTTTGGGATCATTTTGTTTAAGAAATGCTTGGGATTGAAATGAGTAGTACTTGTATTTTTCAAGGGGTTATGATATTGAAATTTCTCCAAACATAGTTAGTTATTGTTGTAACCACATGGTTTTTGTGTTTAGTATTGATAATACATTGATAGCTCCTTTAGTGCTAGGTTTTTTCTTGCAAGGGTTTTCCCAGGGTATATATTGTGTCATGTGTGATTTTAAGTGTTGCATGTTATTGCATGTTTAGTTATCTTTCTAAAATTGTTTAGATCCTAGCTTGTTTAGCATTTCTATCCTTGAAGATTAAATAGGAATTTTTTAAGTCTTATTTGGCTTCCTTTCATTTGGTGTCAAAGATTAGTTTAGTTTTAAATTTCTATTAATGTTTCTAGCTAACTCAGGAATATGCAATACATCAAAAATAATCTTAACTCTGTTGGATCTAGGGCATACAACTGAGAGGGGGGCGTGAATCAGTTGTATAAAAAACTGCTCTCCTTTAAATACTTGATTCTTCTTTGTTAGTTAACAGTATATCAATTAATCATCCATGAAAGCATAACGCACAAACACAAGAGCAGATAAACATCAACACATTAAACACCAAGATTTTGACGTGGAAAACCCGATTAAGGGAAAAACCACGGGGTGATTAACCCAAGGATTATTCTCTGTTAGAAGAATAAGAAAAAGAATGGCACTTGCCAATTAGGGCTCACTGCCCGAGCACACTGCTCACAAAAAGGCCCACTGCCTACAAGGAGACACACTGTCTACAAAGTGATAAGAATCACAATCTTGAACTGGAGAATGACATCTCTACTATGTCCGAATCAGTTCCATTTAAGCCCAAAACCCCTGCTCTGCCTTCCACACTTCTCTTCGCTACACCACACTCATTCACACAATCCACACCACTAAATGAACTCACAAACCTTTATTTATACAAGACATCGACTTAGGAACAATCATCTAAGTCGGCAATCAACCATAAGAATATTCACAAGATGAATAACACATCCGGTCGGCCATCACAAGAACATTCGCAGGATGAACAACTCATCCGGTCAGCTAGTTGGAACAAGAACTTCATCCGGAAGAATAACTTCAATTCTGGGCTCTACCATCAATGCAGACCAACAACACAACCTCATCATGATCCAAGAACCTTCACAAGCCTACCTGAATGACCAGGTACATCCGCACTTTCTCTACTTACTGGAATCTCTTCTCTTCCTCATCTGGAACTTCAAGAACATAGTCTATCGCCACTGTCACAATGCAAAAGGCACTTCCGGACCTCAAAATCATACACAACTCAAGATGACACATCACAAGGACATCCCAAACACTCCTTCCAATCTGCAGATTAGGATTATACAATTCCAGACCTCACCAGACCTTTCTGTGATCCTCTGTCACCTCTGAACACTTGCCGGAACCGGTTCCATACCGATAGCCACAACTCCTTCAGATCTTCATGCGGACCTCTGAAATCTTAACTAATGCATCTCAAGACTCATATATACAAACCCTTTAATCCGCATTCTCCGGTTTGCATCCTATACAATACATTTGCCTTCTTCTCATCACTATTCTTCACTATTCCTGACTGAGGCTAATTTTCTCAATATCCTCAGCACACTGCTCATCGAATCCTTCTTGTCAATGCAATATGAGTATGTTGACATCAATGACAACACTGGTTCACCTCATACTTGCAACAATCTCCCCCTTTGTCATTGATGGCAACATATCATATGATGTGAAAAACCATCAAGACAAGAACTTCTCCTTTCTGTCACAGCTCCCCCTATTAGCAACATGTCTTCTCCTTATTTACTGTTCCCCCTTTGATCATTAGCTATTTGTTTTTCACATGTCTTCTCTCCCCCTTTGACATCAATGGCAAAGGGTTCATACTTGCAATTCTAACACATCAGAATCATACCAGCTGCTCCCCCTTAGTAGCAGCTCCCCATCATCAATCCAGATCACAAGATATGACTGCGATATCCACCGGACTGATGCACATCAGTGCATCTTAGTTCATTACCGGAGGGGCCATGACCCCTAACTTCTCCCAGAGATATTCAAAAGAGTCCTTGGGAAGAGGTTTAGTAAAGATATCTGCAATCTGATCCTTGGAGGGAACATATTCCAACCTGACTTCTTCCTTGTTCACTTGTTCTCTCAAAAAGTGAAACTTGATAGATATGTGCTTAGTCTTAGAGTGCAATACTGGATTCTTAGAAATATTAATTGCACTTGAATTATCACAGAAAATTGTGATAGGCTCCACATATTCAACTTTAATGTCTCTTAGCATTTGCTTCATCCATAAGATTTGAGTGCAACTGCCTACTGCTGCAATGTATTATGCTTCAGTTGTAGATAGAGATATTGCATCTTGTTTCTTGCTTAACCAAGAAACCAATCTCTTCCCCAGAAAGAATGCTCCACCACTGGTGCTCTTCCGGTCATCCACATCTCCTGCCCAATCTGGATCTGTGTAAGCATGAAGAGAGAAATCCAGATCTCTAGGGTACCATAGACCATACTCAACTATTCCTTTCAAGTACCTAAAAATTCTTTTGATTGCCATAACATGAGATTCTCTAGGATCAGCCTGGAATCTTGCCACAAGACCAACAGCCTGCATTATATCTGGTCTAGTCTGAGTGAGATACAACAATCCACCAATCATTGATCTATACTTTGTCTGATCTGCCTTTGGGGAGTCATCATCTTTGCTCAACTTACATCCGGTTGCCATGGGAGTGTTCATTGGCTTTGAATCTTCCATACCAAATTTCCTCAACAATTCTTTCACATATTTGGTCTGAGAAATAAAGATCCCTTTCTTTGTTTGAGTAATTTGCAGACCCAAGAAGAAATTCATTTCACCAAGCATAGACATTTCAAACTCACTTTTCATCTGATTTGCAAAAGTTTTGCACATACTATCTCTTCCTCCAAAAATGATATCATCCACAAACACTTCAACAATCAAAATGTTTTCATGATCAATTTTGAAATATAAGTTGTTGTCAGTAGTACCTTTGTTGAATCCAATCTGTACAAGATGCTTATCCAGCCTTTCATACCATGCTCTTGGGGCTTGCTTTAATCCATACAATGCTTTCTTCAATTTGTAGACCATATCTTCATTATCAGACAATTGAAATCCATCTGGTTGTTCAATGTAAACTTCTTCTTCCAAATCACCATTTAGGAAGGCAGACTTGACATCCATCTGATATACCTTAAAGTCTTTAAAGGAAGCAAATGCAAGGAATAATCTGACTGCTTCAATTCTTGCCACCAGAGCAAAGGTTTCTTCAAAATCAATTCCTTCTATTTGAGAGTAGCCTTTGCAGACCAATCTAGCTTTGTTTCTGATTACTTCACCAGCTTCATTCAGTTTGTTCCAGAAAACCCATTTGGTTCCAATTACATTTCTGTCTCTAGGTCTGGGAACAAGATCCCAAGCATGATTTCTCTCAATTTGCATCAATTCATCTTCCATTGCTTTGGTCCAGTTTTCATCATTGCAAGCTTCATTTATTGTTTTGGGTTCAATCTTTGAAATCAGACAACATTCATCCTGATTTTGAGCAACATTCCTTCTAGTTTGCACACCTTTGTTTCTGTCACCTATGATCTGATCTTCAGAGTGGTTCTGTATTACATACCTTGGAATTTTGGGAGCATTCTGTACTGCTACTTCTTGATCAGGCTCATTCAGACCTATCTCTTCTTCCTGATTTACCGGATCAGGCTGATTCTGACTTACCAGAGAGGATTGAGCTCCTTGAACTTGAACACCATCTTGGTCATCCTCATCAAACTCATAAAACCTTGAGGACTTCTCAATTCCTTCATCAACTTTCACATTAGTGCTTTCTATCATCTTCCTCAATCTCTTATTGTAACACCGGTATGCTTTGCTTTGAGTGGAGTAACCCAAGAAAATTCCTTCATCACTTCTAGCATCAAACTTTCCTAGATCTTCATCTCTTTTAATATAACACTTGCTACCAAATACTCTGAAATATTTCACAGTAGGAGTGATGCCAAACCAGAGTTCATAAGGGGTCTTACCGGTGTTGTTTCTGATTTGAACTCGATTGAGAGTGTAGACTGCAGTGCTGATAGCTTCTTTCCAAAACATTTGAGGAACATTTGCTTCCAACATCATTGTCCTGGCAGCTTCCTGGATGGTCCGGTTCTTTCTCTCAACTACTCCATTCTGCTGTGGAGTCCTAGGAGCAGACAATTGTCTTCTTATACCCTGCTTCTCACAAAAGTCAATGAACTCACCAGATGTAAATTCACCACCTCTATTAGACCTTAGACACTTCAATTTCAATCCGGTTTGATTCTCTACCATAGCTTTGAAGATTTTGAACTTCTCAAGGGCTTCTGATTTCTCCTTTAGGAAGGTAACCCACATCATCTGGGAATGGTCATCAATTAGCAACATGAAATATCTATCATGTTGTAGACTCTTGATTCTTGTCGGACCACAGAGATCAGTATGTACTAGTTCCAACAATCCGGTAGAGGACTGATCTTTGCTTTTGAAAGAGATTCTACTCTGTTTACCTAGCTGACATTCTTTGCACAAACTATTTGTAGGTTTCATCAATTTTGGAAGATCTCTTACAGCCTGAGTATTGCTTATCTTGATGATGTTATCAAAATTTACATGACACATTCTTCTATGCCATAACCAACTCTGATCAATTTGAACAAATAGACAACTTTTATTTGAACCAACCAGATGAAAGATATTACCTTTTGTCTAAGTACCGGATGCAATTTCAATTCCGGAACTTGTAAAGATTCTATATTTTCCATTCTTGAACCGGAGATCATAGCCTTTGTCTACTAACTGACCAACACTGAGAAGATTGTGCTTCAATCCTTCAACATATAGTACATTACCTGTTTTGCTCTTTCCATCAAAGGAAATAGTTCCCCTACCTCTGATTCTGCCAGCAGAATTGTCACCAAATTTTACCATTCCTCCTTCATACCTTTCCAAATCCAAGAACTTATCCTTGTCACCAGTCATATGGTGAGAACATCCACTATCAATAACCCAATCATCCTTTTCTTCCACTTGAGCAGCCAAAGCTTTTTCCACAACCTTGTGATTGACAGATTCAAAGAGTATTGAATCTTCTTCTTTGATGGCAATAAACACCCATTCATTTCCGGATTTTCTTCCTAGTTCTGATTCATCATCTGTTACTCCTTCATTGTCATCTTCTTCATGAACATAATAGTAGTTCTTTTGAAACCTTTGTTTGTTAGTATTAGTCCTTGCAGATCTTTCCGGACATCTTGAAGCAAAATGACCAATCTTATTGCAGTTAAAGCACTTAAAGGGTAGTTTTCCTTCATACTTACCAGATCCTCTTGGCAGT
Source organism: Cunninghamia lanceolata (assembly GCA_027924645.1). Taxonomy (NCBI): domain Eukaryota; kingdom Viridiplantae; phylum Streptophyta; class Pinopsida; order Cupressales; family Cupressaceae; genus Cunninghamia; species Cunninghamia lanceolata. The sequence continues at coordinate 9,946,503 of BSBN01000134.1, forward strand.
CTCTTTGCAATGAGGGCTTCAAGTTGAGTTGTTTCTGCTTCTTCTTCTTCCATGTCTCTTCTGGCTTGATCATACCATGACATCTTCCTTGAAGAGTTTTCACCCGGATCAAATCTCTGTTTGCCTTTCACATAGGCACTGGCTTTGAAAGTAGATTCAGTCTTGGGAGGATCATCTCCAAACTCGGTCATTTCAAATGCAGCTAGCTTGCCAGCCAATTGTTCTCTTGTGATAGTTGTGTGGGCTCTGAATTCATCAATGGCAGCAACCTTGATTTTGTAGGCAGCAGGAAGGGATCTGAGGATTTTTCAAACAATCTCATTTTCATCCAGAGTTCCACCAGCATTTCTAATTCCACATACCAGCTCATTAACTCTTGGCATAAAGGTAGTGATGTTTTCATCATCTCTCATCTTCAATCTTTCAAATTTCCCTTTCAGACTTTGCAACCTTGCACTTTTGACAAACTCATCTCCTTCATACAGAAGTTCCAATTTAGTCAGGATCTCATATGCAGTTGGTAGGTCAATAACATTTGAGAGATCTGAGTCGTTTAATGCACTTAGCAGAGCTTCCTTGGTCCGCAGATTGTTTTCAGCATCTGTGATTTCATTCAGAGTTGTCAGACCACCTTGTGGAGGTACATATGGTTTTGAGACCATGGCCAAGTATGCTTTTCCCATACATTCCAAGTGACATTTCATGCGATCTTTCCAGAGAGTGAAGTTGGTTCCATCAAACTTCATACTATCCTTCTTGTATGACGACATCCTAGATCTCCTCAAGCGGTTAAGCTCCTTTCAGAGGAACTTGGTTCTGATACCAATTGTTGGATCTAGGGCATACAACTGAGGAGGGGGGGTGAATCAATTGTATAAAAACCTGCTCTCCTTTAAATACTTGATTCTTCTTTGTTAGTTAACAGTATATCAATTAATCATCCATGAAAGCATAACGCACAAACACAAGAGCAAATAAACATCAACACATTGAACACCAAGATTTTGACATGGAAAACCCAGTTAAGGGAAAAACCACAGGGTGATTAACCCAAGGATTATTCTTTGTTAGAAGAATAAGAAAAAGAATGGCACTTGCCAATTAGGGCTCACTGCCCAAGCATACTGCTCACAAAAAGGCCCACTGCCTACAAGGAGACACACTATCTACAAAGTGATAAGAATCACAATCTTGAACTGGAGAATGACATCTCTACTATGTCCGGATCAGTTCCATTTAAGCCCAAAACCCCTGCTCTGCCTTCCACACTTCTCTTCGCTACACCACACTCATTCACACAATCCACACCACTAAATGAACTCACAAACCTTTATTTATACAAGACATCGACTTAGGAACAATCATCTAAGTCGGCAATCAACCATAAGAATATTCGTAAGATGAATAACACATCTGGTCGGCCATCACAAGAACATTCGCAGGATGAACAACTCATTCGGTCGGCTAGTTAGAACAAGAACTTCATCCGGAAGAATAACTTCAATTCCGGGCTCTACCATCAATGCAGACCAACAACACAACCTCATCATGATCCAAGAACCTTCACAAGCCTACCTGAATGACTGGGTACATCCGCACTTTCTCTACTTACTGGAATCTCTTCTCTTGCTCATCCGAAACTTCAAGAACACAGTCTGTCGCCACTGTCACAATGCAAAAGGCACTTCCGGACCTCAAAATCATACACAACTCGAGATGACACATCACAAGGACATCCCAAACACTCCTTCCAATCCAAAGATTAGGATTATACAATTCCGGACCTCACCGGACCTTTCTGTGATCCTCTGTCACCTCTGAACACTTGCCGGAACTAGTTCCATACCGACAACCACAACTCCTTTAGATCTTCATGCGGACCTCTGAAATCTTAACTGAAGTATCTCAAGACTCATATATACAAACCCTTTAATCCACATTCTCCGGTTTGCATCCTATACAATACATTTGCCTTCTTCTCATCATTGTTCTTCACTGTTCCTGACTGAGGCTAATTTTCTCAATATCCTCAGCACACTGCTCATCGAATCCTTCTTGTCAATGCAATATGAGTATGTTGACATCAATGACAACACTGGTTCACCTCATACTTGCAACAAACTCTACCATCACTAATAACAATTTTACTTAGACTACAACTAACAATGGTGTTAGAAGAATTGTCACCTAGAAAAAACCTTACCTTCATCGTATTTTCATATTTCCAGTTCAACTTCTTATGAGGAATCATATGAAAGTAAGCACTTGAATCAATCAACCATGATTCATCACTAGAATGAATGTTAGAAAAAGTTAGAAAAATATCACTACTAACATCATCATCATTTGAGGACTTATCTATAGAGGATTCTAACTTTATCCCTTTTCAAAACTTTACACTCCTTTACATGCCTCTTTTTGCCATGATTCCAAAACTTGACTTTAGACTTTCTAGGGAACTTATACCTACCCTTTGACTTGGATTTCTCTTTATCCCCTAATTTCTTTTTACCCCCATTTTCTTTAGACTGGCCTCTTACATACAAGGCATCTTTAGAGGAGTCATCCATGGACTTTATCCTTAGCTCCTCACTAGTAGAACCAACTCAACTTCTTCAACTTTTGAATATGTACTACTAATAATGCCATCATGCTCACATTGAGTCTTCATTAATTTTCTCAATATCCTCAACATTCCAGTCTCCTGAACAGGCAACAAAGTAAGGCATAGTTGACACTAATGACAACAAGAATATGTTGACATCAATGACAGCACCGCTTAGGCACATATTTGCAACAATCTCCCCCTTTGTCATTGATGGCAACATATGTTGTGAAAAATTAATTCAACCATCATGACAAGAACCCTAACTTTTTCAACCACTTCCTTCATTGCTCCCCCTATCATCAAAAATGGGTTTTTCACATGTCTTCTCTCCCCCTTTGACATCAATGGCAAAGGGCACATATTTGCAATCTTTACTCCCCCTTTTTATTTCAGACTGATCTCCAACATTTGCATACTAACTACTCCTTAGAGTAGTATTTTCTCAACATCAATCCAGATCTCAAGATATGACTGCAAATTCCACCGGACTAATGCACCTCAATGCGTCTTAGTTTTGATTCGGAGGGGTAATAACCCCTAACTTCTCTCTGAGATACTCAAAGGTATCCTTGGGAAGAGGCTTAGTGAAGATATCTGCAATCTGATCTTTGGAAGACACAAACTTCAACTTGACTTCATTCTCATTTACCTTCTCTCTCAAGAAATGAAACTTGATAGATATATGCTTTGTCTTTGAATGCAACACTGGATTCTTTGAGATTCTTATTGCACTAGAATTATCACAAAAGATTGTGACTAGCTCCTCAAACACAATTCTAATGTCCTTCAACATTTGCTTCATCCATAGAACCTGAGTACAATTATTTGTTGCTGCTATATATTCTACTTCTGCAGTAGACAGAGATATTGCCTCTTTCTTTTTGCTTATCCAAGAGACCAATCTTCTTCCCAAGAAAAATGCACCACCACTAGTAGTTTTTCTATCATCCACATCTCCTACTCAATCAGCATCTATATATACATGAAGAGTGAAATCATTATCCTTTGGATACCACAATCCATAATCAATTGTCCCCTTGAGATATCTAAAAATTATTTTGACTGCCACAACGTGGGATTCTTTTGGATCAGCTTGAAATCTAGCAACAAGTCCAATTGCATTCATGATGTCAGGTCTGGTCTGAGTCAGATAGAGCAATCCTCCAATCATTGATCTATACTTTTTCTGATTTTCTTTGGGGGAGTCATCATCTTTACTTAACTTACATCTGGTTACCATAGGTGTACCTACTGGATTTGAATCTTCCATTCCAAACATCTTCATCAATTCTTTCACATACTTGGACTGAGATATAAAGATACCTTTATCTAACTGAACAATTTGCAGACCTAGGAAGAAATTCATCTCTCCATACATTGACATCTCAAATTCACTTTTCATCTAATCAGCAAATGCTTTGCACATACATTCATTTCCACCAAAAATGATATCATCAATAAAGACCTCAACAATCAGGATGTCCTCGTGATTAATCTTGAAGTAAAGATTACTATCAGTAGTACCTTTTCTAAAACCTATCTTAAGCAAATATTTATCCAATCTTGCATACCAGGCTCTTGGAGCTTGCTTGAGTCCATACAAGGCTTTTCTCAGTCTACAAACCATATCTCCCTGATCAGACAACTGAAATCCTTCTGGTTTCTCAATGTAGACTTCTTCCTCCAAATCTCCATTCAGGAATGTTGATTTGACTTCCATCTGATATACTTTAAAATCTTTGAAAGCAGCAAATGCAAGAAACAATCTAACTGCCTCTATTCTTGCCACTGGAGCAAAAGTTTCTTCAAAATCAATTCCTTCTACTTGAGAATAGCCTTTGCATACCAACCTTGCTTTGTTTCTTACAACTTCACCATCTTCATTTAGTTTATTCTGGAAGACCCATTTGGTTCCAATCACATTTTTGTCCTCAGGTCTAGGAACAAGATCCCAAGTGTGGTTCTTTTCAATTTGCATCAATTCTTCTTCCAATACTTTTACCCAGTTTTCATCATTGTAGGCTTCACTTATTAATTTAGGTTCAATCCTTGAAATCAAACAAATCTCTTCTTGATCTTCAACAACTCTTCTCCTAGTTCGAACACCTTTATTTCTATCTCCTATGATTTGATCTTCAGGATGATTCATTCTTACATACCTAGGGGTTTTGGGAATTGCTTGAACTTCAGTTTCTTTAGCTTGTTCCTCAACATCTATACTATTTTCTTGAGTTCTTGGAGTTTCTGAATCAATCTGAATCTGAGTCAGAGTTTGAACTAACCTTCCTTGACTTTGACTTCCATCTTAATCATCTGAATCATATCCATAGAACCCCTTGCTCTCATCAACTCTAACATTAGCACTTTCAACAATCATTTTCAACCTCTTGTTAAAGCACCGGTAAGCCTTACTTTGAGCAGAGTACCCCAAAAATATTCCCTCATCACTTCTTGTATCAAACTTGCCTAAATCCTCATCTCTTTTGATGTAGCATTTACTACCAAAAACTCTGAAATATCTCACAGTAGGAGGATGACCAAACCATAGTTCATAAGGGGTTTTACCAGAATTGCCTTTGATCTGCACCCGGTTAAGAGTGTAGACAGCAGTACTTACATCTTCTCTCCAATAAAGTTGAGGAACATTTGTTTCCATCATCATGGTCCTTGCAGCTTCTTGAATTGTCTGGTTCTTTCTTTCCACAACTCCATTTTGTTGGGGAGTCCTAGCAGCAAATAACTGTCTTTTTATGCCATGGTTTTCACAGAAAGCATCAAACTCACCGGAAGTAAATTCTCCACCTCTATCAGATCTTAGACATTTCAATTTTTCACCAATCTCATTTTCCATCGTCACTTTGAACACCTTAAATTTGTCAAGAGCTTCTGATTTTTCTTTTAGGAAAGTTACCCACATCATCCTGGAGTAATCATCAACCAGCAACATGAAATATCTATCTCCTTGCACACTCCTAATTCTAGCAGGACCACAGAGATCAATATGTACCAAATCCAATCGTCCACTTGAAGCTTGTTCCTTACTTTTGAATGAAATTTTGCTCTATTTCCCCAATTGACATTCTCTACACATGCTATTAGGTTTCACAAGTTTTGGAAGATCTCTTACAGCCTAAGTGGTACTTATTTTGACAATGTTATCAAAATTCACATGACACATCCTCCTATGCCATAACCAACTTTGATCTATCTGAGCAATCAAACAACTTTTGCCAGAACTACTTAAATAAAAAATGTTACCTCTAGTTTGAGTACCGGATGCAATTTCAGTTTTGGAGCTCTCCAAGATTCTGCATTTTCCATCCTTGAATCGAAGATCATAACCTTTGTCAACCAACTGTCCAACACCAAGAAGATTATGTTTCAATCCTTCCACATACAGAACATCATTGGTACTATTCTTACCATCAAAAGAGATGGATCTTTTGCCACGGATTCTACCAGCTGAGTTATCTCCAAATTTCACAAGCCCTCCTTCATAATTTTCAAAATTCACAAACTTACTCTTGTCTCCAGTCATATGATGAGAACATCCACTATCAATCACCCATTCATCTTTCTCAATAACCTAAACAGCCAAGGCACTTTCCATATTTGCATAGCTAGCAGATTCAATAGACACCAGATCTTCTTCTTTGATGGCAATGAACACCCAATCATTTTCAGAGGAACCTCCATAATCAGATTCATCATTTGTGACTCCTTCTTTTCCAGCTTCTTGGACATAGTAACATTTGTTCTGATTTTTGTATATGTTAGGGTTTGGTTTTGAAAACCTCTCCAGACATCTTGAGGCAAAATGACCAATCTTATTACAAGCAAAACATTTGAGTGACAATTTTCCTTCATACTTACCTGATCCTCTTGGCAATCTTTTGGCAAGAAAAGCTTCAAGATCTGCAGTTTCAATTTCAACATCTTCAAGATCCTTCCTTGTCTTCATGAATCTGTTTGATCTTGCAGAAGAGCTTTCACCCGGATCATATCTTTATTTTCCATATACATTGACCTTAAATGCAGATTCAGACTTGGGAAGAGAATCACCAAACTCACTTAATTCAAAAGCTAAAATTTTGCCAACCAGTTGATCTCTTGTAACTTCTGAGATAGTCCTGATCTCCTCTATAGAAGAAACCTTATGTTTGTATGAATCAGGTAAAGATCTGAGCACTTTTGTTACAATCTCTGATTCTTCCAAAGTTCCGCCAGCACACCTGATACCACATAAAAGTTCATTTATCTTTTGCATGTAGATTGTGATGTTTTCATCTTCACTCATCCTCAGAGTTTCAAATTTTCCTCTCAAACTTTGTAGCTTGGCACATTTGACAAATTTATCACCTTCATATAGATTCTCAAACTTTTTCCAGATTTCATGAGCAGTTTTTAGACCAAAGACATTTGTCATTTCTGAATCAGTCAGGGCACTCAACAAGGCTTCTTTAGCTCGAAGGTTATTTTCAGCATCTTTGATTTGATCTGGAGTTGAAGGACCTTTATCTGGAGGTTTATGCTCAACACTGGTTATCACCCAATAGGCATCGCCCATGCATTGCAATGGCACTCCATGCAATTCTTCCAAACAGAATAATTTGTTCCATCAAATGTCAGACTATCCTTCTTGTAGGTCGACATTCTAGATCTCCTCTGGACATCAAGCTTTTATAAGAGGATCTAGCTCTAATACCAATTCTTGTAATTAGACCAGACAACTGAGAGGGGGGTGAATTAGTTGTCACACAAAATAAACTTTTTCTGCTTTTAGCCTTCTTTATTAACTTACTATCAGATTAATGATATAAACATTAAAGCATAGATCAACAACATATGAGTAGAAACATAATCAACACACTTGACACCAAGATTTTGACATGGAAACCCGGATAAGGGAAAAACCATGGTGGGGGTTAACCCACAAAGATTTGTACCTTGTTAAAAGTACTTTAGAAAAATAGAAGGCACATGCCTTCGGGTGTAGTGCCCAGAGCTCACTTTTCAAAAGAGAGGCTCACTGCCTATAGAATTTATTTAGAACAGAAAGAATTAACTGAGAAATAGCATCTACTTCATGCCTGGTTCAGTTTCAATGAATGCTCACAAAACTTCTACTTTGCCCCAAATTCTCCTTTACTAATTTTTCACTCTACATTGCTCTCGCTCCTTTTCTTCTCTACTCTGCTTCTGATCCTTTATTCGGATTTAATCTATTTTGCTCAAGGATGATTTTCAACAACTCTTCAACAAGTATTTATACAATCCATCAACCTTGGAATGATCAACAAGGTTGGCCAAACTTAATGCAGATCTTTACACTGTCTGCCAAACATAGCTGAGACTTGAATCTTCCTCTACTAACATGCCACACTTCATAAAATGATCTTTAGATCATCCACAACACGCTAGGAACATCCGGTCGGCCAAGATTGGGAAGAACGTCAACTTCAAAGAGGAAATCTTCAATAACAAGCTCAACCTCCAATGCGGACCTCCAACATAGTAGCCACATGATCTAGAGACCTCCACAAGCACATTGAACTCATCAATAAGATCCACTCTAAACCAAATTACCAGAATCATTTGTATCTTCCTCCAGAACCTCAAGAACACTGTATGCCATGACTGTCAAACTAGAAGGATGGCTTGCAGACCTCCAAACCATGAACCACTGGAATTGATGGTACACATTGACTTCCCAAACATGCCTTCAGATCCGCAGACTAAATATTTCACTATGAATCAATCCGGACCAACTTACTATCACTCTGTCTCTTCTAAATACTGCAAGATCTGGTTCTACTCAGATGGCCATTACTTCTTCAAATCTTCATGCAGACTTCTCAATTCTTAACTGGAACAACCTCTGACAATCCTCTACACAACCATAAGGTCCTCAAACATTGAGTCTTCATTAATTTTCTCAATATCCTCAACATTCCAGTCTCCTAAAAAGGCAACAAAATAAGGCATAGTTGACACTAATGACAAAAAGAATATGTTGACATCAATGACAACACTGCTTAGGCACATATTTGCAATAGTGGATGAGGATGTGAATTATTGTAAAGGGATTGGTCATTACTCCTTGCCTTAAATATAGACAATTATTGACAATAATTAGAACTACTTGAAAGGTTGAATGCAAACAATTTGTAATAGTAATTATGTCCACGTTCATAGTAGTTGTGTTATCCTCTACCTTGAGATCAGTATTTTATCCCTTTGGTAGGGTGTAGGATTATATAGATCAACTAAGAGGAGCATGGGAAAGTTAGTTCAGTCAAAGTTAAAACACACTCTTCACACAAAGTTTGTTCAGAAACGCACACTTCATATATATATAAGGTAAACACTAAAGATCAAACATACCAAAGTTCAAGCATGTAGTGAATGCCAAGTTAGTAAACTCTACAGAGTGAATGTGAAAGTTCACACTCACACACACACACACACACACACACACTAAGAATATCAAATCTAAGTGAAAGGTAAAATTCAAACACACTTCATCTAAAGTGAATGCTAAAGTTACACTCTCACACACAAAAAGTTAATGTTAAATTTCAAGCACACACTTCACACACACAAAAGTAAACATAATTCAACATGCCAATTTTTAATTCACACTAAGTGAATGTGAAATTTCAAACTTACCTAAAGACACAACTAGTAAATAGATCTAATATGTGAATGACAATGGTAGTTCACTCACATTTCACACAAAAAAATATGAATCCACAATTAACTCAAAAAAAATAAGAGGATGTCAAAGTTCAAACATATGCTTCACATAAGCAAAGTGGATGCCAATACACAAACAATAAGTGGCTCAAATCCAAGTGAATTTCAAAGTTAGTTCACACACACACACACAAAGTGAATGCGGAATTTAGTTCATACACACAAACCGAATGCCAAAAGCACACTCAAATAATAAATCGATGCCAAGACACTAAACAAAGTGAACTCTAGAATTCAAATAAATAAGTGGATGCCAAAGTTCAAGCACACATATAAAGTGAATGCCAAAAGTTCAAACAATAAGTGCACACAAAGTAATGCCTAAAGTTCAAACACACTTCAAACAAACAAAAAGTGGATGACAAACTAAAACACACCAAAGAAACAAAAGTCAAAGACACCTCAAACAAATAATCAATGAATGTCAAAATTTAAGAACACACACACAAAGTAAATGTCAAAGCACAAACACACACTTCATACAAACAATAAATGCAAAAAAAGTGAATTCAATTTTAAACATACAAAGTGAAACAAATATAAGTCAATGCCAAAGTTCAAACTCATACTTCACACAAATAATAAGTATATCAAATTAAAGTGAATGCCAAAGTTGCACTCCACACAAACAATAAATAGATTCCAAAATGAAACACACTAAATAAACATGTATAAAATACAACTTACAAATAGTATAACACTACTTATGACAATGTTAATAGATTGCATTGTGGTTGAATGAGAGGCCATAGTTATCAAGGTTTTTTTATGAATTAGTTCTCTATTGGTTCATTCACAATTTAGTTCATGTGGTTATTCATTTAATACCATTCCATTATTTTTATTTACCAAAAAAAAATTAAATTTCTTATAGTATTTATAGCCTTGTCCACCAACTACTACAAGTAATGACTTTCCAATAAAAATATAAATATAAACCATTTAGCAATAGGCCTATAAATATGTGTGCCTATCAGCCATTTGATAGCACCTTTGGTGCTTTTACTAGTAAGTATTATTTGGAAAAATTGATTGTATGTCAATGTTTGGTTGTTGACTGTATGGGCTATTTTTTTTGCCTATGCACTTTGTATCTAATTTTTTTTCTATTGTAGCCTTTTGTTGGCTACACTTTCTCTTTGTTTTCGGGTTTTTTTAATGCTTTTTCTCTTGCAAAGCTAATTACAGCTTCTTCATTATGTAATTTCATTTTAATATAGATGAAGTTACAAGTTTTTTTTTAAGCAAAAAAAAAGAAAAGAGACATTTTTTTAACTCATCCAAATTCCACATGGGGAAACCCTATGATGGTGCAAAGAATTATAACCAATAGTATATTAGGTATAATATTCCTAAAAACATTTAACACAAGAAGATTAAATGACTTTGTTAACCTATTCAATCACAAGCAAGATGAGCTAAATACTCTCATGTAAACAAGACGTTGCTCATGGATTTCAATTTGGCAATTTATTGTTGAAATTATCATATTTCTTGTTCCAATTGCTAGATAATTTGGAAAGTATCTTATAAAATACTTAAGAAATTAGTTATCTGAAAAATAATATTAGAGTAATTCTTTTGAATTATAATTCCTAGTGGAGAATAAAAGTAATTAAAGATGATAATACATCATTCTTTTCCTAAGTGGTAGATAACAAATTGTATAATAGATTCAAAAATAACATTGACATTGGTGTCAAATCTAACACAATATTTTCACTGTGAAAATGCCCTTTATTTGGCCGATAGGGCATTCTATAAGTGCACACATCTTCTAACTGCTAAAAAAATTTGGTAGTCTTAATAAAAAATAATTTTTTTGGTAGTCCTTTCCTAATAAAAAATAATTTTTTTGGTAGTCCTTCCCTAAAAATAGGCCCAAAATCTTTGTGGTTTTAATTATCATGACTAATTTTGCAAATACACACCCCCAAAAAAAAAATCTCTTAGCGGTTACTTTAGAATTCATGGTGTTTCATTTATTTCCTTTGTCATTACATTTTCTATTTGCTTTTTCAAAATTATATATAACCCCTCGTTCTCGCTTCAACACCACATCTTTCGGCTTTGGCTTTGTTTCTTGGGTTTTGGTAAATTTTCTTGGCTTTTCATCTGTGTATGAATTTTTTTTAGGTTATTATATGTCTCCTTACTCTGTCATTTGCATGCAGAATACAATAGGTGTTAAGTCAGTAATCATGTCTTCTTCAAATAACAGAAATGCTTCAGGTGCAAATTCCAAGCCAGAACGTTCCATACCAGCTCTTGCGCCAGATAAAAGCAAGGGAAAGGGAAGGGCCCCGAGGAAAGAACCTCTGAGAGAAAGACCTATGAGCAAGTTTCATGATCTATTAATGCATGAAGTAAAGCCATGGGATCTTGATGCCAACGAGTTCTACGATGCTCTTGTAAAGGCTCGCATAGAGCTTGGCAAAGAGTTGGATGCCATGGATGCAGAAGATGTTGCTTGCTAAATACTTTGTTATCCCTTGCATTACCTAGTTTGCTCAAGCATTTCCTTTCTAGTTTGTGTTTTTAGTACACCTGTAAGCCCCTTTTATTTTGTGGGGTGACGTGAAATCTTAGCACTAATTACTGAAATTGCAACATTGGGGGTTTCATTTTCTGTGGCAGAATGTGATTCATTCAGGTTCCTTGCACTTTATAATATCATTGTCTTTAATTACAGTTATGGTGTAATTGCTTTTGTTCACAGTTATTCATAGTTTTACCAACCCTGTATTATCATGGAGCTCTATTCTTTATGTTCCTTCCTCTTTTCACATGCTAAACTAACTCAGTTGAAATGACTTTGATTTGGCTATGGCTTAGGTCTTGAAAATTGATTTTGGTTATTTATTATTAGGCCATGTATTTTTATGCAGTGAAGCAAGCATATGTTTATTGGGATTGTTCTCATTATCAGCGAATGATTTTCTGAATTTCTAAATGATTTTCTGATTTGTTTCAAGAGTTTTTCTCATTTATGAGGGCAAATATTTCCAATTCTTTCAACCGTCTAAAAAGATGAAGAGAGGTGCCTTAAGACTGATGAATCTCTCTGTTTTGGTGCTAAGTTGCTTAATATCCCCTGTTTTTGTTTAAAATCTAATTAGTTTGGAAAGAAAAGCATTTTTAGGCCCTAAGAGGGATCAGGCTCACATAGCCGTTGACAGTTTTTGTTTTGAAAGAAGTTTTGAAAACTTCCTACTAGTTTTTCTTTTTGAAGGAAGTTTTGAAAACTTCCTATTACAATTCCAGAGGAAAAATGACAGAAAGTATAATGGAAGAAGAGGAACAATTGGCAAGGGAAGGAGGTTCAATTCCTCAAACCAAGAGAAAACTAGAAAGGACAAATAAGAGTGTAGATTGAAGCATAGTGAAGAAAAATGAGAAGAGGAATGAATAGTCAATGACTGCAAGCCCATAACAGTGGAATTTTAAGTAAATCCATATGGAAGTTGTTTCTGAGCACGCAAGGAATTAGGAGAAATTGGTAACATGTGTCAACTGAATTGAGCATACAAATAAAGACTATTTTTCCATCTCATCTATAATGTATGCAATCTAAGCTTGATCATTCAATAAAGTATTTTGTGTCCTTCTAAAGCTCTGAAGTTCATGATGTCATGTATGAGGTTGATGTCTTACACTAGATTTAGTTATGTTGATTGTCATTAATGCATCTGAAACTGTGATCAATTCCTATTTTGTTGTTACTGTATTAGTGTGGTTCTCTAGAGGCTACTTGGTTGCCATCAATTTCCCCTACATGAGCTATAGAAAACATTATAATTTTTAAGAAATTTTATGGGTTAAGGTTTTGGTTGTATGTTAGGTTAGAATAGACTACAATGGATGCCATCATGGACATGATGCCGTAAGAGTCACTCACGCAGTTAAAGAATTTACAGCATATCCTGCAATCAGTGTATTCCATGAGATTATACCTGGATGATGTCTTTTGTTAAAAATTTGATGTGCCTTCTGTTAAAAATTTGATGAGCCTTTTGTATAGTCCCACATTTTGCATACATGTCTATCAGGGCATTTGTAACAACATTTAACAAACACTTGCTTTCAATTATTTTTTTGGTGTATCTCCATACCCTATTCGAAAGCTCCCATTTGGGCACACACTTGGACGATCCTGGCAAATGTTGCCAAGTTTGGCTTTACAACTGCCAAATGCATCTACTTGAAAATTTCCAAGGCTTTTTCAATGAACCCATTTTTTGCATGTCATTTAAACATAGCATTCCATGTGACTACATTTCCTTGAGGCATTGAAAAGGATTAAAGTCTCCTTAAGATTAACATTTTGTCCTATAACCATAGCATTCTGTGAGACCACATTTCATTGAGACATTTTGTCAAACATTTTGCACGCTATCTGAGTTTTCCCACATTTTGAGTACATGTTTAAAAGAGCATTCAGAACCACTTTTGACAAAAATTAACTTTTCATTATTTTTTGATGAATCTAAGTACCATGCTCCAAAGATCTCATTTTGGAACATGCAAGGAGCATGATGGCAAAGGTTGCTAAGTTTGCCTTTATACCAACCAATTGCATTTGATTTAAAAAACTAAAGGCTTCATTAACAATCCCATTCTCTACATACCCTGCAATCATTGCATTCAATGAGACAACATTTCGTTTAGTCATATTGTTAAATAGTTCATGCGCCTTCTCTATGCTCCCACAGTTCAAGAAACCTAAATTGTGCATAGCCTTTAATCATCGCATTCCATGAAACCGTGTCTTCAGTATGCATTTTGTCAAACAATTCACGTGCCTTCTGCATAATTCACATGCCTTTTGCATAATTCATGTGCCTTTTGCATTCTTCCACATTTTGCATAGACGTCTATCAGGGTATTCATGACAATAAAATGAGACTGAAATCCACATCTCACTATCTTTCCATGGATCTATACTTAAATTTTGTAAAATAATTTCTAATGTTCTATCTAAGTACTTCATTTCAACGGTGTTCTTAGAAAGATTACTCTCAATATATAGAGGTTTTGTGGGTGTCTTCAGCTCATTCTACTTAAATATCATCCACTTCCATGGTCAAATATTCAATATCAATTTTACACCTCATTCACAATAAAAGTGGTAAATATTTATCTTATTTTTATTGCCACAATTAACATTTGACTCTCAAAATGGATGATATTTAAGAATAGCCTCTTCAACTGGCCATATCAATCACAATCTGTATCAGAATTTTGAAGTTAGTTCTCTCAATTAAAACTTGGATATTAGTGCATCCTTGTTCATAGAAGAACAATCTACACTATTTGCAAAATAGACACTCCCATTGTTACTTGAAAATTGATATGACTTTGTTACTTGAAAATTGATATTAGTCATTAAGCCCTTTTCATCTTGGCACAATAGGGTTGGATACCCACAACTAGCTATGCAAAATTATCTTTCAATGAAATATAATTGTACACTCTTTCAGCCACATTTTATAAAATTACTAATATTTTTTCAAAGACAATTGATTTTGTTAATCAATTGAGCATATCCCTACCAGACTATCAATTGTATATATCCCTACCAATAGAGAAATCGATTAGGAGAGTATGGATAATATTATACTGAATTTCCTTAAGGTAATTGAATTTGAGTTCTTCATTACTCTTTATACCAAATGGTAGTGAATTTATTTATGATTGATAATTCTGTGGCATATTTATTTATTTGTCTGATTTCATGGCATACCTTAGTTGTAGGAATGTTGATTTATCAAGTTTCATAAAAACTAAATATGAATCCAAATTTACTCAATGCTTAATCAATCCAATTGTCACATAGATTTGATCATATTGTGTAGGGAAGTCATTGCCACTCAAATCTTGTGCATCACACACACACACACACACACACACACACACACGCATGCATGCACATAGAATGAATGCCAAACTTCATTCACACGCATAGTGAATGCCAAAGTTAACTTTCAAAGCCATGCACACACAATGAAAGTCAAAGTTCATTTAAACATACAAAGTGAACATTCTTGAAGTTTGAAAGTATTTTTATACATATATTCATTCAAAGTGAACATCAAAGTATTTTTATTAGGGTTAAGTTTCAAACACATGCCTACACACCCACTTTAGACAAAGTGAATGCCAAAATTAACTTTTCACACACACACACACGAGCATGCACGTAGAGTGAATGCCAATTTTCATTCAAAAACACAATGAATGCCAAAGTTAACATTCAAAACCATGTCCACACATTAAAAGACAAAGTTCAAACACACAAAGTGAACATCATTGAAGTTAGAAAGTATTTTTGTACATATACTTCACACAAAGTGAGCATCAAAGTATTTTTGTTAGGCTTAGGGTTCAAGCGCGCGCGCACACACACACACACACACACACACACACACACACTTCAAACGAAGTGAATGCCAAAATTTACTTTTGACATAGATAGACACATGCACTTCAAACAAAGTGAATGCCAAAATTTACTTTTCACACACAAACACACATGCACTTCAAACAAAGTGAATGCCCAAATTAACTTTTCACTCACTCACACACACATTGAATGCCAAAGTTAACTTTGAAAACCACACACACATTTAATGAAAGCCAAAGTTAGTTCAAACACACAAACTCAACATCATTGAAGTTTGACAGTATTTTTATTCATATCCTTCACATAAAGTGAACATCAAAGTATTTTTCTTAGGGTTAGGGTTCAAACACACACATACACACGCACTTCAAACAAAGTGAATGCCAAAAATAACTTTTCACACACACACACACACACACACACACACACACGCACACACACACATCCACTTTAGACAAAGTGTGTCAAAATTAACTTTTCACACACACACACACACACACACACACATCTATTTAGACAAAGTGTGCCAAAATTAACTGTTCACACACACACACACACACACGTCCATGTACATAGAGTGAATGCCAGCATTCATTCACACATACATTAAGATTATTGTTAGGGTTAGGATTAGAATCAGGATTAGGGTTAGAAGTAGGGTTAGTTTGGGGTTAAAGTTAAGGTTAGAATTATAGTTAGGGTTAGAATAAGGATATCTCAAATTATGTAGGATGCAAGAATGGTATCATAAATTTACATTATAGAGTTCATGTAAAATAATTTACAACATTCATCAAACACACATGTTTCTAAGGCATACTTCAAAAGGTATTATTTTAATAAAAGAGTTGAATTGCAAGTATTTTCTTCCATCCTTTTAAAATTATTCTTTAGAATTAAAATCATCAACTAATCAAATCATGATGATACATTGCAAAGAATAGTTACACTAGTAGGTACCACGGGAACCTCTCTATGATTAACGAAAGATGAACCAAAATAATCTAAACATTGCATCCAATAAGCAATATAAAAAATAACTTTCAAGTTAAGAATGAATAGTTCCAGGCCTATCATTGAAAATTGATTGTATAGCTTTTTAGTATTTTGTAATATTTTATTTTAATTGTGCTTTCGAAACTAATTAATTGTAATCTTTACTTTAAATCTTCTTTAGTTGCTATAATTCCTCAACTTTGTTTAAATAAAAAAATTCATATAAATTTTAATTTTCTATCACAAATACAAGGGTGAACTACTTCCTTTATGTATATGACGGTCAACCAATATTTAACACTATCTATGTCGTTGGTGAATGTGGTAAATTTCTTTTATCTTTTATTTGGATGATTTCAAAAGTTTTAGTGGAATACAATTTATTACAGCCATATTAGCATATCTAGTTCCTCATAATTAACTAATAGGCTTTTATATGTGAGCATTATAGTGCTCGGAATTATTTACGCCGTAAAAAAATTCACGCCAGAAAATTTTCTAAACTCGCCGGTTGTTCCTATCGGCGTATTCCTTTAACCTCCTCCTATTGGTGCAAATGCTAGTAATAATTCATGTGCAAGTTCAAGGCATGGATAATTGTTTCAAACATTTCAAATGATATGTTATTATATCTAAATTAAATTTCATGATTAAAAAATTTAAATTAAATTAGTTAGGATTGATTAGCAATATTAGAATGTTGAGCAATAGAGGAGAGAACGATAAAGGGGTTTGAATTTTCTAATGACGTTAGCAACATGGTAATGTCCTTAAATAAAATTCTCCACTACATCAAATTCAACGAAGAAACCCATTTTGTTAGACGAAAATACACATGAAAGGAGTATCATACTCAACATGACATCATTTATAGGGCTCTAATTTCGTTTCTTTCTTTGTAGGTTCTATCATTTATCATCATTTTAATGGTAGGATACTTGTCACTATAATCATAGTAGATTATGCTATCATTTGTGGATTTTATTTTACTTTATTATTAAAGTTTTATTTAGTGGTAGTTGTCTATCCTTTCAAGATATTATAGTTACAAATTTTTTTTTATCTTATAAAGATATATTATACTATAGTAAACATGCAAATAGAATATCAATCTTAAAATTATTATAAGATAGTTATAGTTATTATAGTAGATTATGCTATCATTTCATATTATGATTTGTGGATTTCATTTTATTTTATTACTAAAATTTTATTTAGTGGTAGTGTCCATCCTTTCAAGATAATTATGGTTACAAATATTTTCCTATAAAGATATACTATAGTAGACATGCAAATGGGATATCAATCTTAAAATTATTATAAGATAGTTATATTTGTATTAAAAAAAATAAAATATATTATAATTAATATAATTTTATGATCATAGGAGGAAGATGAAAGAGAAAAAGAGGAATGTCTTGCAAGAGGAGATAGGAGAGAAGTGTTAATAAAAACCTCAAATAATTAATTCAAAAAATATTATTAATATATTTTAATTGATTAATTTTTTGATTAAGCAACTATACTATTTTAATAATGTTTTTTTTAATTATAATATTAGTGTATGAATAATTTTTTTTTTGTAAAGTGTTAGGTTTGAGGGGCCTCCATGTTAAATTTATTTGGGACATGATCCTAACTTCTTTTTTCTTATTAAAGTTTTTATATTCGAGACTTTTTGAGGTGAAAGTTTTTTGTTATATTTGAGGAGTAGATCCTAGGAATTATTTGGTGGTCAATTTCCTTCCTTCATCAACTACATACTCCAAATCAAGGCCCCAATTTCATGTTGATTCCTAACCTCACTAATTTTTTATCCAAGGTAGCACTTTAGCTATTAATAACCATATTATAAGATTGTAACACTAAATGACAAGTGTCAATCATCCTTTGAGGTGAATATTGTCATTTAGTCATATATAGAGGTTATTTACTTTATGAGGAGACTAAAAATTTTGTAATGTTTGTGTGTAATGAATCCATTGAAAACTTTGGCTAAATTGTAATAGAGCATACTTTTGACTGAAGTTGTTGTAACCACATATGTAAGTTCTTTCTAGTAAATCAATATACAATAAATATATAAAGAAGAAAGAACTGTATTACTAAATGTAAGAAGGCAATTGAGGAGCTAAGCTCTACAAGATAGAACCAAGTCAATTAAATATTTCTAAAACTATGAATTACTTTGTGATTACTTTAGTTAAACTCATATATGAATTTGTTGCTACAAGATTATGCATTGGTCTTATATTTTTCTGACACTTTCAATCTATAAATGATCAATATCTTTAGTGAGTGTAAATTATTTGTGTTTCTTGTGTCCACAAGAAGCTTAAGATATAGAGGATAAAGAATATTTGTTCATTTTTAAAACCTTTATTCATTTTAGCTGTGCATGTTGTTTATTTTTTGTTATTTTAGAATTTCTAGATAATTTTGCATGAAACTAACATAGTATAGGTCAATGACAAACAATTGGATCTCAAACTGTGCCATTGGATTTAGTTTCATTTTGCAATCATCTTTCATTAAGTTTCACATCATTTGCTAAAATCCTTAAAGGACTAACTTCTTGATCCTCATAGAGCTCAAAGTACGGAGGAGTTGAATGCACTCATGTTGCTTAACTTATCCAACTAATATTTTCACCATTGAACCTCATTTTTCTCTTAAACTTGACTCTAAACCTTGGGTGTTTTATAAATTCTTCTTGATTAGATTCATAGAAATGCGAAGTATTAGGATCACCAACAAGAGGTTCCATTCGTGTTTACCTTATGTATTGTTTGACAAGGTGTACATACTAGTCATACACCTTTTTTTTAATCAAAATTATACTTCCTCTTTGGAGTATACACACATTCATAATTAGATCCACTCAAGAGTAAAAAATTATATTTGCAAGCTATCCATATATACCATAAACAATTCCTCTTCATGCCCTCATAAAAATTAAAAGAAAAGTGGATTAAATTTACACTTCTATTTTTTTCCTTACCCAACTTCCTATCCCTTAGACCAAACACCCACTCCCTCCAAGTGCCTTCTTTCCAATACCTAGAAAAGACATTAATAAAATTACCTCCTCTATCCCATAAATACCTAGTAATATATTTACCTATTTTTTCTAATACTAAATATGGCATTTTGAACTCATGCATTATGATATTTCTTATCTAGTGGTTCCCTCAAGTTCACCAATAGGGCCTTGGCAATGTCACAACCCCTCTCATAGTCATTTTATTTCACATGATTTCCCCCTCCTTAATGAGGAAGGTGGAATCCAACAATATCTTATGAGAATACCTAAATTACAACTTCAACTTTTTGATGGGCCTCTTTGGAGCCAAAGGTGGTAGGTTTCTCTCATTCCATTTCTTTGCTTGCGTGGGACATTTTAGTTACTTTATACTATGCAAATCCTATTACTTAGGATGAATAGGAGGCTCTCAATCTTTCCTAAAAAAAATTCTTATATGTAGATTTTTATCTCACCTAAGGATGTGTTGAACACACTAGGATACTGAGAGGGGGCTGAATCAGTATCTAAACAAACTTTAACTTCTCTGGAGCATATTAAAACTTAAGCATTACAACATTAACATAAGCATGAAAGATTAACATAAAGCATATCAACACATAACACCAGATATACGTGAAAAACCCAAGAAGGAAAAAACCACGGTGAGGATTAACTCACAATATATGAAGCTCAAAATTACAACTTTGTTTTAGGGCTACAACCCAAGGAAGCTACTACTCCCTGAAAACTTTTCTTTAGGGTCACTCACAAGGATGCTACAGCTCCCTATAGACTTTGTTTTAGGGATAAAACCCAAGGAAGTAACTACTCCCTGATATGAGAACAAACTTAGAAAAGATTACAGTATGACAGTCCTACTGCATGAAAACTGACATTGAAGTTCACACCTTTGATGATTACAATTTTGCTTCTTCTGATAATTGGATCAATTAGGCACACTCTTCTCTTCCTTCCTATCACATAAATGTCTTCAAGATGAATCAGGACAACTACTAACACATCTGCTCTTTCCCCTTCAATCACACATCATAATGTAGTCATTTTGCTCCTTTTCTTGCTTGCGAACCTTATCAATCACTTTACAATCACACTTCGCCTAACCCAATTTGATTTGCAATTTGTACATGATATTACATTGATTACATTACTTTTTGGCCAGAGACAACATGAAAAATACATTTACAAGTCGTCCAGACAACACACAACATGAAACGTGTAGAGGACAAGTCCTAAGCAAAACTACATGCTACACCAGCAGAAGACCATGCCTTGCGGACACCAATACTTGCTTAACCAAGTCCAAAACATCCTTCACATCATCAAACAAAAAGGAATTACATATGCACACTCTGCTCATTTGAAAATAGGACAACCTTAAACAAAGACATGAAATTTGAAGCATAATGGCCACTACAAATTGAAAACCTTGTGCGGTACTGGAAATAAGAAAGATCTTCATGAAACTCTTCCAGATGAGTCTAAAAGACTCATAAAACATCTCCAAATACTCTTTTACCTCTGCACATCAAGGATTTGGTGTCACACATCTTCAACCATGAACTCTGAGAACAACAAGTCATCTGGAACACACTGCAACATACTATCATTGAAAAATTGAGCTTGCGGATCACCAAGAAACTTGAAACTGCAAGGAAGCATGTAATGCACATCCATAAACATATCCACAAAACTGTAATGACAAGCATTCACATCCGGAGGAATGCTAAGCATTCCAACAGGCCTTCAACACCACCTTACTCTGCCAGAACACATGTCGGTACTCTATCATGCATAACTTTCACAGCGGAAGGACAGATGGTCTGAAACTTTGGAATTATCACCTTCATTGCACCCTGAACACAATTGAAGAACCACATAGCCATAACTACAAATGCAGAGGAATGTGGAGCATTCCATTACTATATAGAAAATGTCTTATTTAGAACTAACAGTCTCTAAAATGTCAACTGTAAAACATCCTTCTGGTGATTTGATCATCTTAGTGCTTCTAATTCCCATATTAATGTATCTTCTTGGTGCTTCTAATTCCCATCTTAATATGTCTTCTTGATGCTTCTAATTCCCATCTTAGTATAACTTCATACTCAACTCTGCATTGATCAAGGCATGACATCCAACCATGAAGTGCATCTTCTCTGCTGGATAGGACATGAGATCCAACCATGAACACCATCACACATTCATGATAGTGTTGACATCAATGACAACCTTGTGATAGTGTTAATATCAATGACAACCTTAGGAGCCATAGGTGTAACAATCTCCCCCTTTGCATTGATGGCAACACATACCTGCACATTTCTCCCCCTTTGACATCAAGGACAAAGGGCAACTGCATAACTTCTTCTTGCAGCAAACAGACTCCCCCTATCATCAAAAATCACTACCTACTCCCCCTAAGAGGTAGCCACCTTCAGTCCAGGAAAAAGATATAACATGAACTCCCCCTAAACAGATGCACCACTATGCATCTAGCAAGAAGGAGGCAAAATTACCCCTAACCTCTACCGAAGATCCTCAAAAGTGTCCTTTGCAAGAGCCTTTGTAAAACTATCTGCAATCTGATCCTTTGTTAGAACATATTCCAACTTCACTTCCTTATCTGCAACCTTCTCTCCCAAAAAGTGATACCTGATTGCTATATGCTTGGTTATGGAATGCATCACTAGATTCTTGGAAATATTGATAACACTTGTATTATCACACAAAATAGGAATAGGCTCATCATACAATACCTTGATATCCTTTAGGGTTTGCTTCATCCAGAACACTTGTGTACAACAGGATATTTTTGCAATATACTCTACCTCTGTTGTTGATAAGGAGACTAAATCTTGCTTCTTGCTCTACCATGAAACCAATCTGCTTCCTAAAAATAAAGCACCACCACTTGTACTTCTTCTATCATCAACACAACTAGCCCAATCAACATCAGTGTAGGCACTCAAATCAAAGTCATTACCTTTTGGATACTATAAGCCATAATCCAGAGTTCCTTTCAAGTATCTGAATATCCTTTTCACCACCTTCTCATGTGTTTTCTTGGGATTAGCTTGATATCTAGCAACCACAGATACTACATGCATGATATCAGGTCTAGAAGCAGTCAAGTACAACAACACTCCAATCATAGATCTATAGGAAGTCTGATCAACCTCTGAAGACTCATCATCCTTGCTCAAGTGAGATCCAATGATCATGGGAGTACTCACTAGTTTTGAATCATCCATACCAAAATTCTTCAACAACTCTTTGACATACTTAGCTTGAGAAATAAAGATACCACCATCTAGCTAAGTAATTTGAAGTCCAAGGAATAAAAACATCTCACCAATCATAGACATCTCAAACTCTTTTTGCATCTCCTCTGTAAACCTCTTACACATATCATCATCTCCACTAAAGATGATGTCATCAACATATACTGCAATTATCAATATCATGTCTCTTTCTTCCTTGATGTAAAGATTTCTATCTGTAGTACCTTTCTTGAAGCCCTGCTAAAGTAAGTACTTATCCAACCTAGCATACCAAGCTCTATGTGCTTGCTTGAGACCATACAAAGCTTTCTTGAGTCTGCACACCATGTCCAGATCTTCTTATATTTGAAACCATCTAGTTTCTCAATGTAGACTTCTTCCTCTAGATCACCATTCAAAAATGTTGACTTGACATCCATCTGATATACCTTGAAGTTCTTATGAGCACCAAGGGCAAGTAACATTCTGATTGCCTCCATCCTGGCTACCGGAACAAAAGTCTCCTCAAAATCAATGCCTTCAACTTGTGAGTATCCTTTACATACCAACCTTGCTTTGTTCCTTAAAACGTCACCTTCTTCGTTCAACTTGTTCTAGAACACCCACTTTGTTCCTATAACATTCTTATTGGATGGTCTGGGAACCAATTCCCATGTCTGATTCTTCTCAATCTGATCCAGTTCTTCTTTCATTGCTTTTATCCATCCATCATCTTTGCTAGCATCAGCAAAGGTTTTGGTTCTACCTTTTATTAAAAAAACATAAGTTTACTTGCTCATGTGTCTTAGCAATCCTTCTCCTTGTCTACACACCTTCATTCTTATCTCCAATGATATGATATGTTGAGTGGTTCTTCTGAACATACTTTGCTAGAGTCTTGGGCATCTACTTTGGTTCTTGTTCTTTTTCTTCTTTCACTTCTTCTTCTTCATCTTCAATGCATGGAAAGATATCAAATTAGGAGTCCTCTGAATCTTGTGAGATTCGATACAAGTCTTCATCTACTTTAACATTTGTGCTTTCGATCATCTTCCCTAATCTTTTTTTTAGCATCTATAGGCCTTGCTTCTGGTTGAGTAACCAAGAAAGATTCCTTCATCACTTCTTGAATCAAAATTTCCTAGGTCTTCTTCATCTCTTCCAATATAGCATTTGTTTCCAAAGATCCTAAAGTATCCTACAATGGGAGGTCTTCCATACCATATTTCATAAGGGGTCTTAGTGTTATTGACTCTTAATTGCACCCTGTTAATTAGATAGACAACAGTGTGAACTGCTTCCTTCTAGTACATATTAGGCAAATCTACATCTTTCAACATTGCCCTAGCCATCTCTTGCACAGCCCTATTCTTCCTTTCCACTACCCCATTTTGCTGAGGGGTCCTAGGACTTGATAGATGTCTCCTAATAACATGATCTTCACAAAACCTTTCGAATTCATTTGAAGTAAACTCACCTCCTCTGTCAAACCTTAAACATTTGATCTTAGCATCCATTTCATTTTCAACCATATCTTTGAACACCTTAAATTTATCAATGGCATCTAATTTTTCTCTTAAGAAAGTAACCCAAGTCATTCTAGAATAATCACCAATAAGCAACATAAAATAACTCTCACCTTGTTGAATTTTTACTCTTATAGGGGCACATAGATCAGTGTGAATCAGCTCTAATGACATTGAAGAAGAATACTCCTTGCTTTTGAAATTTGTCTTTGTTTTCTTTCCCATTTGACATTCCTTACATAATGTGTTTGCAGGCTTGATTATCTCAGGCATGTCTCTCACTGCATGAGTAGAGCTAATCCTTACCATATTATAAAAATTGTTGTGTCCCATTATTTTGTACCACAACTAACACTCACTAGATTGATCCAACAAACATGTTCTTCCATTACCTCATTCAGATGATAGATATCACCATATGACTTGATACCTTCTGTAACTAGTTTTCTGGATCCTGCCTTCCTGATTTCACAATCTTTTGCATGAAAGGTGAGATTGTAACCTTTGTTGCACATATGACTGACACTAAGAAGATTGTGCTTTATCCCTTTGACATAGAGGACATCCTCAATCCTATTCTTCCTATCAATAGTTATAGCACCCTTTCCACAAATTTGTACTGACTCATCACCATCAAACTTGATAGCTCCACCATCCCACTTCTCAAGGCTGATAAACTTCTTCTTGTCACTAGTCATATGATTTGAGAAACCACTGTCAATTATCCAAGCCTTAGCTTCTTCTCTTTCATGAAAGGAAGTCCATACAACCATTGATCTATCATTGTTTTGGTATGTTTGCAAGGCATCAATCTTCTCACATTTTCCAACATCATCCTTTTTGTCACCAACACTCAAGGCCATAAAAAGTGTTTCATCATTTAAATCATCATGATCCTCATGTCTTTTGAAGAACAATTGCTTTCTATGGAATATAGACTTCTTTTGAATGTGTCTCTCTTGTTACTACCCCTTGATTCTTTAAAAGGACATTTAGAAGCAAAGTGACCAAACTTTCCACAATTCAAACATTTGAAAGGTAACTTACCTTTGTATTTGTCGGTGCCTTTCTTTAGTCTTACAAAATTTGCTTCAACTTCATCAGAGCTCTCATCTTCATCAACAGCTTCATCCTTTGTATTCATACTAACTTTGAAAGTAACTTCTTTCTTTGGAGCATCACTGCCAAACTCTCTCATTTCTAAAGCAGTAAGGGTACAAAACAATTTGTCCACGGTGTATGTATCCAAGTCTGCATTCTCCTCAATAGCAGATACCTTATGACTATAAGATTTGGGAAGAGATCTCAGAACCTTCTTCACAATTTCATCCTCTTCCACTTTATCACCAAGACCTATGATGCCAATGACCACTTCATTCACCCGGAGCATATATCCAACAATGTCTTCATCCTCTATCATCTTTAGGGTCTCAAATTTTCTTTTGAAGATTTGCATCTTTTCTTGCTTTACTTTCTTATCTCCTTCATAAATGCTTTCAAGTTTATTCCAAACTTCTTGAGCAAAACTTCAACTCATTACCTTTGAAATTTTTGAATCAACTAACCCACTCATGATAGCAAACTTTGCCTTGGCATTGTTATCATACTTCTTAACTTCATCTGAGTCTATAGGAATAGCAATAGGAATAGTGTAACCAATCTTGACAGATTCCCAAACACCACACCCTAGGGAATTGATATAGGCTTCCATCCTTAGCTTCCAAAAATCATAATTTGTTCCAGCAAACCTAGGTATCTTGTTAGATCCATTATGTGCCATCCTAGACCTTCCTCAAGCGGTTAATCTTCATTTAGAGGAACTTGGCTCCGATACCAATTATTGAACACACTAAGATACTAAGACGGGGGTGAATCAGTATCTAAACAAATTTTAACTTCTCCTGAGTAGATTAAGACTTAAGCATTATAGCATTAATATAAGCATTAAAGATTAACACAATGCACATCAACACATAACACAAGACATATGTGGAAAACCTAAGAAGTGAAAAACCATGGTGATGATTAACTCACAATATATGAAGCTCAAAATTACAACTTTGTTTTAGGGCTACAACCCAAGGAAGCTACTACTCCCTACTGACTTTGTTGTAGGGCTACAACCCAAGGAAACAACTACTCCTTGAAAACTTTGCTTTAGGGTCACTCCCAAGGAAGCTACAACTCCCTGCAAACTTTGTTTTAGGGCTACAACCCAAGGAAGAAACTACTCCCTGATCTAAGAACAAACTAAGAAAAGATTATAGTATGACAGTCCTTCTACTCCCTGAAAAATGACATTGAAGTTCACACCTTTGATGATTGCAATTCTGCTTCTTCTGATAATTGGATCAATTAGACACACTCTTCACTTCCTTCCTGTCACATAAATGTCTTCAAGATGAATTAGGACAACTTCTAACACATCTTCTCTTTCTCCTTCAGTCACACATCATAATGCAGTTGTTTTGCTCCTTTTCTTTCTTTCTAACCTTATCAATCACTTTGCAATCACACTTCACCTAACTCAATTTGATTTACAATTTATACATGATATTACATTAATTACATTTCTTTTCAGCTAGAGACAATATCAAAAATGCATTTACAAGTTGGCCAGACAGCGCACAACATGAAACGTGTAGAGGACAAGTCCTAAGCAAGACTACATACTACACCAACAGAAGAACCATGCTTTGCATACACCAACACTTGCTTAACCAGGTCCAAAACATCCTTCACGGCATCAAACAACAAGGAATTACATCTGCACATTCTGCTCATTTTAAAATAGGAAAATCTTAAGCAAAGACATGTGAAATTTGAAGCATAATAGCCACCACAACCTAAAAACCTTGTGCAGTACTAGAAACAAGAAAGATTTTCATGAAACTCTTCTAGATGAGTCTACAGGACTCATAAAACATATCCAAACACTCTTTTACCTCTGCACATGAAGGATTTGGTGCCGCACATCTTCAACCATGAACTCTGAGAACAACAAGTCATTTGGAACATACTGCAACATACTGTCATTGAAAATCTGAGCTTGCGGACAACCAAGAAACTTGAAACTGCAAGGAAGCATGTAATGCACATCTATAAACATGCCCACAAAACTGCAACGGAAAACATTCACATCCAGAGGAATGTGGAGCATTCCAACAGGCCTTCAACACCACCTTACTCTACTAGAACACATTCTAGTACTCTATCATGCATAGATTTCATAGTGGAAGGATAGATGATCTAAAACTTTGGAATTATCACCTTCATTGCACCCTAAACACAGTTCTAGAATTGCATAGCCATAACTGCAAATGCAGAGCAATGTGGAGCATTCCATTACTGTATAGAAAATGTCTTCTTTAGAACTAACACTGTCTCCAAAATGTCAACCGTAAAACATCCTTCTGATGATATGATCATCATAGTGCTTCTAATTCCCATATTAATGTATCTTCTTGATGTTTCTAATTCCCATCTTAATATGTATTCTTGATTCTTCTAATTCCCATCTTAGTATAACTTCATACTCAACTCGACATTGATCAAGGCATAACATCCAACCATGAACTATATCTTCTCTACTGGATAGGACATGACATCCAACCATGAACACCATCACACATTCATGATAGTGTTGACATCAATGACAACCTTAGGAACCATATGTGTAGCAGGATGATCTTCCTCCTAATGCAACAACATGTACATATTTTTATATTATACTCTATTGTGGCCATAGGTAATCATTTTTATAATATTTTAATTTTGTTTGATTGCCTTTATTTGGTAAGTCTTGTATCACTTTTTAGTTTCTCACAATCTGTACAATTTTTTATTTAATTAATAGAATTTTTAAATGGCTTTCTAATTAAAAAATATTAACATTATTTTTATTCTATAAATACTCATAAAATATCAAAAATTAAGTAATACTTACTATAGAATTGTGGAGAAGTATAGTGTCATTCCCTTTATTATAAATTCTATAAGCTTTGTTAAAAAAGTGTAGTCTCGCAACGAAACAAAGATTTTTTTCTCTACTTAACATGGTTTAATTCATGATTTTTTGGGAAGATACTCACTAAGATTCTATTTTTATTAAATGAAAGAGTTTATAAAAATAATGTTAGGATTAAGGTGCCATCAATCTTGTAAATCCTATGTAATTAATTACTCCTAATATTGTTTGTAAATCACCCATAAGGGATGAAAGGTTTCACCAGCAGTGGTCTTGTTTCAGCTACATGTTTATATCTAGTCCTCGACACTAATTCATCCGTGATGGGGGGTCGCAGGGGTATTATGTCAGACCGTTTGTCACTAGGTCACATATTTGATGGTTGATATTATGTTGGTTTTCTTGCCCTAGAAGGAAACCCCCTTTTATAAGGATATTTGTACTATGTTTTTATCAGATTTGAGAGTAGCAGGCGTCACTAGACTGAAGACTAGAGAAGGAGAGGAAGTGCATGTATTGTAATCTCATATTTGAAGATAATGCAACTTAGAGCCTCTTTTCTTGGTGGAGTTTTTTACCCAAAAGGGTTTTCTCCATGTGACATACGGTGTTATGTGTTCAATTCTTAATGCATGTTATTTTTGTGTAGTGGGTTTTATTTCTGTTGCAATCTCCATTGATTCTACAATGTTTAGAGGACATAAATAAGGTTTGAATCAAATTTCTGTTATGTGGTTTGCACCTTCATTTCTAACAAATAAAAGCTATTTAAAATAGTTTACTTACATTGTCATAGATGAAAATAAAATAAATTTTTAAATATATTTAAAGTGTTAAATAAATGAAAGTGACATTTTAGATATAGGAGTTGATTACATATGATTAATTGTGATTGTAATTAGGCATGCAATAAAATTGAAATGAGATGGAATTGCAGTTTACCTGATTTTGATGTTGATAGAGAGGTGTTCACTATTTTGATCATCTTTTTAACTGTAGTTTAAGATTGTTTAAAATTTGATATATTGGAAGCAAAATGATGAAATTTGAATTAAGTTATCCTCATAATCTTATTGAAGACTCAATCATAGCCACAATCTAGTCCAAATGATGTGATTCAGTTCTATGGAAAATTAGACCTTCATTACTTATAAAAAATTTTCTTAGATAATATTTGATGTAGGGAGAACGAGGTGGTGCTAAGAAGCAACATGGGATTTACTATATAAAGGTTGAAGTTCAAGATTTACTTGTACCTTAGTCAAGACCTAAGACTAAATTAATAGTAAAAGTAAAAAATACTAAGTTAGATGTTGATGTTGAAGTTGATGTAGATAGAGAGGTTGTTGTGAACCTATGAAATTGTTAGATATATGTGTAAATGTGTGCTTTCAATATGATGTGTAGATGTGTAAAATGACCTAAGTATGTGATGAAGGGGGTAAATCATAAAACACACAACAACAGAAATAGCACACAGAAAATAGAATATTTCTTTATTGATTTGGACAACTTATTACATTACAGAAGCTCAATTACAATCAGAGGAATCAATCCTCCACAGGCTACAACACACTACAGCTACACATCACTAGGCTCTGGAATCTTCTACCTTCTATAACCCCAAATCAACTAGAGTTTCTATTTTCCCACCTATTCTTGACTCTACACTTTCCCCCTTGCTCTACTACTCCCCAGGGTTCCCAAAATAGTCATAAATAGCACTTTTTGGTGGCCTCCAGCTAAATTTTGAAATTTGCAACTCCCTCCAAAAGAAGGTCAACTTCCGAGAAGCATAACTTTTGATTCGGGTGTCCAATTGATGGACCATTTTAAGCACCGAAAAGATCGCGATGCGAGCTATCACGCCGGAAATCTGTGAATGGATTTCCCTCAACTTTTTGAGACATTATGGGATGTTTTAGTGCCTCATATCTCATTTCAAAAATTTTTAGGGGCTTTTCAAAAAACAAAGACTTTAATATCTTTCAACTCACAAATGATCTTTTCCTAATTCCTTCGCCAAAGGTCTTATATTTCAGTTATGAAGCTTTCTGTAAGTTTTTGCTTCAATCCATGCCCAAATGCAAACTTTCCTAAAATGGTAGTTAAACTTTCCAAAACTGGCAGTTTGTTATTTTTAGCAGTTTTGGAAAAACTGAAAGTCCTACATCGTTATTCAGGAGATTATGGAACCAGAAACACTAATTATGGAAAGAAATGAAAAGAACTACAATGATTTTGAATCAACTTCTTTTTGGGTGATACAAGATTGCCCTTACACCACTGGATGCCCCTGCATCAGTATAATTCTTTCAAATCAATATCCTAACACATAATTCAAGGCCTTTTAGGATTCAAGATCAATTCCACCAACAATTAGGTCTTGTTGAATGTAAAATCTTTGTTAAAAAAGGTTAGGATCATGTCCCAAATAAATCTAAAAACATGGAGGCCCCTCAAACTTAACACATAACCAAAAATGATTATTCGTACACCAATACTATAATTAAAATAAATATTATTAAATATTAAAACTTCCCAAAAAAATCTCCCTTAAAATATCAACATATATAAAATGATATTAAAAAAGAAAATTAAGGTAATGTGTTTTTCTCTACAAGTTGAGATGACATGATATGGCGAATAAATAGCAATTAAAGAAGCATCCAAACCTAAATTAAAACAAGCACCTTACCAAAGGGTTGTAGCTCAATTGGTGGAGCACAATTGGTGAGGATGATAGTATGTTCCTTGATTACATCATCCACTAAAGTTTAAATCTCATGTAGTTGCAATATATAAGGGATGAGGTTGGGATCATGCCCCAAGCAACTTTGGTGGAACGGATACCCCTCAATCCTTGGATCTTAGTTGAAGATGTATTAGCATGGACTTGTGCTCCCATATCATGTAGCAAAACAATCATGTGGGTGATATAAAACCCTCCAACAAAAAAATGTGTGCCTTTGGTACCAAGATTTTTATATATTTGGTCTTGAATATTGTCTTTATCAACATTCAATCTATATCATAATCACTATACACTTGTGTTTAATTTATTTCTACACATTTTATATCCACATATAGATGTTTTCATTTGTGCATATTGCTTTCTTCATTATACATGTGTGCATGTTGCTTCCTTCCTTATTCATGCTTCCAAATTTCACCACGTCTCTTTCATTGCTATGTGCCCTTCTTTACATTGTGTATATATTGTCCTAATGATTACAAATGAAAATACTTACAATTTAAGTGGAGATACAATTAGTCTATTTACATGATGACTATGTTTACAATGACATGAAAGTTAATAAGTCAAAATGATCTCTAATAATAGAGAATTACTTATGGTTTATTATAATTTTAATTAAAAATAATAAATCAAGATCATTTCATTACGAGTGGTATTAGAGCATGATCTTGGCATCTAGAAGGCGAGAAACACGGTAATTTTTTGATTTGGGAGGTTGAATTATGGAGCACATATATCTCAATTTGGAATTTTTTTTAAATTTTTAGAGGGTTGATCCAGGACATATTGAAGTTCCTACAATCCAAGTTTGAATCATTTGGAGTAGAATGAGTTATTATGAAACTAGGGGTTCCACCAATTTCACTCCCAACGCTACAAATTTGTGAATTTCTTGAGGTTTTTTCCAAAATGTGAGATCTAGGCTCTGGTAAGTTACAGTAGAAATTATTTTGATTTTTTTTAGTAAGTTATTATGAAAACTATTTTGGCAGCATCATGGTAGGGGCTTCAACAAGAGGCAAAAGAAGGAATCCAATCACTCCTAGAAAGACTCATGACAAAGATGATCCATTAGTAGAGGAGAGGGGTACCATAAATATTAATGACGTAACAAAAGAAACTAACAAGATGAAGGATGGAATCTTGTTAAGGATGGAGGCTAGGATAAGAGATCTCACTGTAATGTTGGAACAAATAAAATATTACCAATGTTCTACAGATTCCCAATCAATGGCGTCACACCACAATATTTAGGAAGAAGATGTGTATTTCAAGGGACATTACACTTTTGGGATTGAATTAAATCTAAAGATGGATCCTCACCCAAAAATTTCTATGGCTAGGCACTTCACACAAAGATGGATATGTAAAAGTTTGATTGAAACGATCCAACCAACTGGCTTTGCCAAATGGAGCAGTTCCTTGATCTTCATAATGTTCCATGTCAACAAAAATTTGCAATGAAATCCTTATACTTCAAACTAGAGAAATTTATTTGGTATCATTGGCTATGTGAAAGGAAGAAAAAGAAGGGATATGTTGTCACATGCTCTATCTTCTAAGAGGAACTCACTACACATTATGGTGACAATCTTATGGATAGATACTTCATCCAGCTTACCAAATTAAAGAAAATAGGTATGGTCAAGGAATGTAATCAATAATTCCAAACTTTGTCTTTAACAGTGGAGCATGTTATAGAGGAAATTTTGAAGGAATTATTTCTAGGGGGTTTAATAGAGCACATCAAATATGTACATATTTTCCATCCAAATTCTATCCCAAGCAATTATTATGGCAAGACAAATAGAGGAAACGTTTGTGGCTAGTAGACGACAATGTTTTGTAAATATAAGAGATAGAAGCACTCCTGCATAGTCACTTGCTCAACCTACTAGATTAACTCCACAACAAATTGAAGAGAAGAGAGATAAAGGGTTATATTTTAAATGTGATAACAAATATAGTCAAGGACATAAATGTACTGAAAATAATTTATTCTATATTGAAGAGTCAAGTGAGGAAGAAGAGGAGGAAGAAGCAAAAATTATAGGGTGATAGTGAGACAAATGAGGAATCAGGAGATACCAAACCAATCATTTCTTATCATGTACTTTCTAGATTAATCACATCACATACTCTACAGGTAGTGGGTTTCTTGAAAAAAAAAAGTAACAATGTTAATAGACTCAGGAAGCAGTCATAACTTCATCAATAAGAGGTTAGTTGCTCATTTAAATTATTTTATATATCCAAGTCTAGAATTCTAGGTCCTAATTATAAATAAGGGTATTGTTGTTTGGGGAAATTCCATAGAATTAAATTGTCCATAGAATATTACCATCTTGATTTCCTGGTGTTGGTTATCTCCATGGGTGTAGTAGATATTATATTGGGAGTATAGTGTCTTACTCCATTGAGAATAATCAAGATGAAATTTTAGGAGCTATTCATGCACTTTCACTTAGAGGGAAGGACAATAGAACTAAGAGGGTTGAATGTAAAATCTACACAGATGGTAAGCTCTCATTAAATACAAAAGATGCTTAACAAGGGGGTAGAAGGGTCTGTACTATAATTGTTTTCATTAGAAGCATATCACTCAATTTCTTCTACACCATTAGATTTGTAATTAATTGTAGATAAGCACTCAATTTTTTTTGGACAAATGCCAAAAGGATTGCCTCCTAAAGAGATCATGATCATGAAATTCAAGTAGTACCAATGAGCTAACCAGCCAACATCAAGCCCTATAGGTATCCATATGTACAAAAAAGTGAGATCAAGAAGATGGTCCAGGAGATGCTAGAGGCAGGTATTATTAGGCATGGTCAAAGTACCTACTCCTCTCTAGTGGTAAGGATGTGTAAGAAAGATGACACTTGCAGGATGTGTCATGATAAAAAAGAGCTCAACAAACACACCATAAAATATAAGTTTCCCATTCCTAATATTGATTATTTGTTATATGAGCTTAATGATGCTATTTATTTTACCAAACTTGATCTTCATTCTAGTTATCATCAAATTAGAATTAGAGATGAGGATGTACATAAGACAACTTTTTGAACCCATGAGGGCCACTATGAATTTTTGGTAATGCCTTTTGGTCTCACAAATGCACCATCTACATTTCAAAGTTTGAAGAGCTCTATCTTTCGGCCATTTCTATGAAAATGTTTTGGTGTTTTTTGATGACATCTTAAAATATAGAAAAAATTGGGAGGAACACTTGCAACATGTAAATTAATTTTTGGACATTCTTGAACAACATCAACTTTATGCTAAGCCATCTAAGTGTGTGTTCAAAGTCAAAGAAGTGGAGTACCTAGGTCATATTATTTCACATGATGAGTCAACGTGGACCCTCACAAGATCAAGGCCATTATAGAATTGGAAAATGCCTAGCAACCTTAAGAACCTATGGAATTTCTTAGGGCCTAAAGGCTACTATCGCTGATTTGTAAAGAATTATGGTTGCATAGCATCACCTCTTACAACCTTGTTGAAGAAGGATTCCTTCTAATGGAATAAGGTAGCTACCAGGGCATTTGAGCAGCCAAAGGAGGCCATGTACACAACTCCATTTCTAGCTACCCTAAATTTTTCTAAAATATTCATTATGGAATGTGTTTCTTTAGGATATGGTATAGGAGTAGTACTCATGCAAGAAGTAAGACCCATAGCATTTGAGAGCTACCGACTCAAAGGTAAGAATTTGTTGAAGTCAATTTATGAGAAGGAAATAGTAGTTATCCTACATGTAATCAAATAATGAAGACCTTATCTAATGGGAAGTCACTTTAAGGCAAATATAGACCAAGATAGTCTCAAATATTTCTTGGAACAGAGGTTTTCAACTAAAGATTTCAACAAAAATGGGTCACAAAGTTGTTGGGATATGACTTTGAGATCATATAAAGGCAAGGATAATGTTGTGGCTAATATTCTATCTAGGAGGGATGAATCCACATAGTCAATATTGTATGGTATGTCCATATTGTAGGAAAATTGGGTAAATGAGGAATGAGAAGAGAGAGAGAAGTACATGGATATTCATGTACTCTCATTGAGAAACTCCAATAATATTCAAGTGTGTCAAATAATTTTTCATGGAAAGGAAATGCTTTATGGTACAAGGACAGGTTGTACCTATGCAAGAACTCAACCCTTAAGTTTAAGGTGTTGGCAGAACTGCATGCTTCTCTAGTAGGTGGGAACTCTAGATTTTTGAAGACTTGTCATAGAATCAAGAAAGATTTCTTTTGGGAGGGGCTCAAAGGGGATGTTCAAAAATTTGTAGAAGAATGCATGGTATGCCTACAAAATAAAGGGGATGCTAGGGATTGCATGCAGAATATATCAATTAAATGCAAATAAAGATTAAACAGAGGAATGGAAATACACAGAAATAATAACATCAAGAGACACATTTTAATGTGGTTCACCCAAACTCAGGCTACATCTACCAACAGAGAGTCCAATATTATTATCCAATAAATCAAACCAATTACAACCAGCAATCCTTGCAACTAAATACTACTGCAAAATGCTATAATACATCAACAAAAAACCTTAACCCTTAGCTACTTTTATCAAGCCTTATGTCAGTTACAAAATAGGGTTTTTTATGTCAGCTAATATAAAAAATAACTCCCGACGCCTTTATAAAATAATAGGCAATTTTTGCTTCGGGGGCGCTACCCCTAGCAGCCCCTGCTGGGGGCGTTGCCCCTAGACCCCCATTGTAGGCTCTGTCCCCAAGCCCCCGCCGAGGGTATAAGCCCCCCAGGCCCCACAGGAGGGGCTCTGCCACCCTGCACTCCCCCGTTAAATAATTTGGGGGGAAACTGTACCGATAAAGTGGGGAAAATTTAACCTCTGAGTCTGATTAGGATCCATATAACAACAATCTCCCACTTGGAGACTGATCAAACTCCACACCATAGCATCTCCCACTTGGAGACTGATCAGACTCCACAACATAGCATCTCCCACTTGGAGACAGATCATAACATTGCTGACCCTGTAGCTCCCACTGGAAATAAGCACCCTGGACTCTGCTATCTTGATTTTTTGTTTTTAGTCTTGAAGACTAACTGAAGCTAAAGAGGAGCTCACCTTCTCCCTTGTCACTGCCTTCGTAAACATATCCGCTGGATTTTCATCTGTATGGATCTTTTCCATCCATAACTGTCCATCATCCAACACCAATCGAATGAAGTGATACCTCAACTGTATGTGTTTGGTCTTTGAATGTAAGGCAGAATTCTTTGCAAGATGTATGACACTCTGGCTATCTATAAACAAATAATTGTTATCCTGTTGTTTTCCCAATTCTTCCATGAAAGATTGCAACCATATCATCTCCTTGCTTGCCTCTATTGAAGCTACATACTCTACCTCCGTGGTGGATAAAGAAACCACCTTTTGCAATCATGAGATCCAACTCATTGCTATCCCACCTACAGTAAAGACATAACCTGTAGTACTCCACCTGGTATCAATATCACCTACCAAATCTAAGTTTACATAACCTGGTAAATCAGTATTAGAGCCCCCAAAACATAATTCTTTATTGGATGTACCTCTCAAATATCTGAGAATCCATTTTACTGCATTCCAATGCTCCAATCCAGGATTACTCATATACCTACTTACAACTCCTACAGCATGTGCAATATCTGGTCTCATGCATACCATAGCGTACATTAAACTTCCTACAGCTAAAGCATATGGTACCTTGGACATTTTTTCTTCCTCCTCTTTTGTCTTAGGACACATCTCCTAAGTCAATTTCAGATGACTGGGCAAAGGTGTGCTGATGGGTTTTGCATTCTCCATATGGAATCTTTGCAACACCTTTTCAACATAATCAGCTTGAGAGTCAATTTTTTGTTCTTCCTATCTCTGCAAATTTTCATACCAAGGATTTGTTTTACTACCCCCAAATCCTTCATAGCAAATGATTTTGCTAACTGTTGTTTTAACTCTCTTATGTGATCCATGTTAGACCTTGCTACAAGCATGTCATCAACATATAAACATAAAATAATGTAGCTATCATTATCTAACCTCTTAAAATAAACACAATGGTCAGAATTACACCGGTTGTAGCCTTGCTCGGCCATAAAACTATCAAATTTCAAATACCATTGTCGAGGTGCTTGTTTCAAGAAATACAAACTCTTCTTCAATCTGCACACCAGTTTCTCCTTACCATTGACCTCAAATCCCTGTGGTTGTTCCATATATATCTCCTCCAAATCACCATGGAGAAAGGTAGTTTTCACATCTAGTTGTTCCAAATGCAAATCTTTAGTAGCCACAATACTTAAAACAATAAGAATAGAAGTCATCTTAACAACTGGAGAAAAAATCTCATTAAAATCAATACCTTTTTATGTGCAAATCCTTTTACAACTAACCTGGCTTTAAATCTTTTCTTACCTCCGTCTTCCTCTTTCAGCCTATAAACCCATTTGTTTTGTAAAGCCTTTTTACCTGCAGGCAACTTACATAATTCCCAAGTCTGATTTTTCAGCAAGGAATCCATTTCTTCTTTCATTGCAAGCTCCCACTAAACCTTTGTATCCACCTGCATAGCTTCATCATACCCTTCCGGTTTACTAGCATCTATTAGCAAAATAGAATACAAAGAGGGAGAAAACCTTTCAGGAGGTCTACTTATCCTTGTTGGCCGTCTAACATTCACTGGAGTTTGTGGTATTTCTTGTTGTTGTTGCGGACCATGAGGAACTACTGGAACATCATTATCTAGAGTATCATCCAGCACCACATAATCCTTTTCTTTCTTCTCATGCTACTGCAACTGATCTTTGTACAACACCTTCTCATTGAATACAACATCCCTGCTTCTCACAATTTTCTGATTTTCAAAATCCCAAACCCTATAACCAAATTCATCAATGTCATATCCAACGAAGGTACACTTTTTTTATTTTGTATCCATCTTGGTTCTATTTTCAGAATCTACATGTGCAAATGTTTCACATTCGAAGGTTTTGAGAAAAGAATAACTCACCTTCTTACCTATCCATGCTTCCTCTGGAATACCACAGCCCAAAGGAACTGAAGGACCTCTATTAATTAAATATACAGCGATATTGACAGCCTCTACCCACATGCTTAAAGGCAGCCCAACATGCAATCTCATGGTCCTTGCATGCTCCATTATTGTCCTATTCATGCATTCAGCGACCCCATTCTCCTGTGGAGTCCCTGGAACTATTTTCTGCCTACGAATTCCATTAAAGGAACAATAATCCTCAAATTCTTTGCTACAATATTCACCACCATTATCAAATCTGAGACATTTTAATCTTTTACCCGTCTCATTCTCAACCAAGCTTCTCCATTTCTTAAATGTTTCAAATACATCATATTTCTACCTAAGGAAATAAATCCAAACCTTCCTAGTTGCATCATCTATGAATGTAACATAATACCGAAAGCCACTGAGAGAAGATACCTGAGCTGGTCCCCATACATCTGTATGCACAAACTCCAACTTTTCATCTTTCTTTTGCTTCTCATCCTTGAGAAAACTGACTCTCTTTTGTTTTCCATACACATAATGTGTATGAGGAAAAATCGATTAAATCAAACTAATTAAAATCAAAGAACCCAATAACATAAAGAAAACGAATTTAAATAAAAGCCATGACAAATAATCAATGAAATAAAGACTTTTACCGAAATCTATATTGTTTCCTTTGGATTGAATGTGGATTGCTCAATGAAGTTGCGAAACCATAGCTGCAACAAGCAAGTAGTGTGCTCAAGAGATCAATGTCAAAAGATCGTAAGGGTGCTCAATCGACGCGTTTTGTATGCTCAAAGCTCTGTTAAGTATGCCTGAGAATACGATCAAAGAGAGGGATAATGAAGGAGATGAGGGGGGTTTATATAGGTTTCAAGGAAGATCGATCAACAGTCTAGATAATTCAGAAGAATCAACGGAGGAGAACAGTTGAGGAACATGCAATGAATAAGAAGAAGCCAAGTGTCTTGCTTTCTTTTGCATGAGAGGAGTTATCAAGAATCGAAGAATGAGTTAAAGCAATTAACATAATGTAACAATCAGTTAAGTGATTTAAAACAAGAAGGGATTTTCATGAGAATTAGAAGATATTTTGCTTTATTAAATATAGAAAGCTTGAGTTATATTAGAGATAACTCGATTTAGAAGAAAAAGCAACTTAAATAAATAATTGATTTATTTAAATTTAGAGAAGATATTATTGGAATAAGTAATTAAATAATTAGAATTATTTAATTTAGAAGATTTAGAAAGCAAATTAAATAAATAAATTTATTTAATTGTTGTGCATGATTTTAGAAGAACAATTTTGATTTGATTAAATAATTTAAAAATTATTTAATTGTTTGGGAAGCATTTATGATGAATTAATTAAATAATGGGATTTATTTAATTAATGTGGACTTGAAATTTGGAAAGAAAATAATGATCTAATTAAATAATTAAAATTATTTAATTGTGGAAGAATAATAGAGGAATTTAATTTAATTAATTAAATAAAGAGAATTTATTTGATTAATGTCGCAATTTTGTGATTTGAAAGAATTTGATGAAATTAATTAAATAATTAGATTATTTAATTAACGTTGAAATGCAGGTGATTAGACAGATGACGAAATGCAAGTGATTCGATAAAACGGTCATTTTAGGGTGTCTACATTTTGCCCCTCTTTGATGCGATGCAGTTTACAGCGTTGCGTCAAAGCAAACAACAGTTGAAGACATGATACAATTTTTTATGCCATAGTGTAGCTAGTTGCCCCAGCGTAGCTGGCGTAGGGTGCCCCCTCGAGAGGAAAGATAAGGAAGCGACAGAAGAACTGTGTTGACGCTCGACTAGAAGATTTGTTGGAGATAGGCGAGGTTGAAAAGATGATAGATAGAAGAAAGGAGAGAACATGAGAGAAAGACTGTTGATCGATCATTGTTGGAAAACTATAAAAGGCCATGGATGAATGGATGGGTAGATGGATGAGCTTGTTGCAATGGTTACACAATTGTATATAAAGAGCAATCCTTATTTTTGATATAGCATGTGGATAGTTTGCTACCAAGGTATAGAGGACCAAGGTGCTATAATATTCGAGTGCGTGGACGTTGACTCTGCAAGCAAGCGGTTTGAACTTAGATCCTTTAGACATAATATTACCTTGTTGGAACATGTGAATAAGCCATAGTCTTGAACATAAAATAAACTTCAATACATGTAAATGCAAGAAGAGTATTAAATATGTAAGATGCTAGGTTGTAACACACACAAGATAAATAGAATGCTAAGAAAGATGCTAAAGATCATTCCTCAAACACGGCACATAGAAAGCAATGACTATGCCCCCAATCCGTACTGCATCGCAACATACCAAGATTATAGATAAATCAAGGTAGCCTTGAATAGGTATTGGAAAAGGAACAAAAGATAAACCATAAAACAAATTGACTGACATACAAAGTAAACATATAGCCAACATATTCTCTTGCCAAAAAGGTTGCTCAGGATAGATTGGATAGGAAAGATAACAGCCTTATCGTAGGAACTCTGTGTCCATTAAAGGGTGCTATCTACCTAAAAAGACAATGTCTCGCTGCAAAAAATGCCACATGTCGCAGGAGACGCGTGTGTTGGTCTCGATCATGGAACACTTTGCAGAAGACAAGCCTGTTGATCTAGGGCTTTGGTTAAGCGGTATTTAGCTGATGCTGGCAATCGGAATGCAGGACAGTAGATGACTCTGGAAGAAAGCTGCTTTGCTTCAAGTTTGTTAAGGACTTTTGCTTTGAAAAGATGCGCTAGCTTGATGCTTGAGTTAGTCAAGTTGAGGCGAATGGATTTTGAAAAATAGAAGACTAGAAAGGTGACAGTGCAACTAGATTGAGATGGGTGGAGAATGATGGATCATGTGTGCCTAAGTACTGGATACATCCTTCGTATTCCAGACTGCCTACATACCCTGTATCCACGGGATCAAGGCACACGATGATGAAAGATGAACGTGATAAATATGTAGTTCTGGGCAGAGTGGTGAGATGGGTCAAGATGAAGAGGAGGGGATCTTATGTACCTGAGTACTGGATACGTCCTTCGTATTCCAGACTGCCTACATACCCATATCCATGGGATCAAGGTACCTTAAGACTGAGAAGAGATAATATGTAGTTCTAGTTGATGTGATGATGTGGGAAAAGGTTTGAGAAGAGGGGATCTTATGTACCTGAGTACTGGATATGTCCTTCATATTCCAAACTGCCTACATACCCATATCCATGGGATCAAGGTACCTTAAGATTGAGAAAATGATAATATGTAGTTCTGGTTAGTGTGATGATGTGGGAAAGAGTGTTGAGAAGATAACATCCTTATCGTAGGAGTGATGTGTCCGTTAAAGGGTGTTATCTGTGGAAATGAGAAAAGATTGAAGTATGCGTTGCGAACCACGAACACGGAACCAATTCTAGACCTAAGTTAAGGAAAGAGTTGCCCCCATTCTGGTAGAGGAAACTGTATGGGTGACTGCCGAAGAAGACACCGACAGCTTTGACCTAGGGCAAGACAGTGTTAACTGTAGACACAGATCAAGACATGGGGAGACGATGATGGACATTGACAAATTTCCAAGCTATACTAGATAGGGAGATGGAAATGCAAACAAAGTCAATGGTTTATTATGGATGAATGGAAAGTGTGCTGCAAATTGGACAAGGAGCGGACAGGACTCAATAGATGACAGATGCTGACTCTACACATAGCGCCTATTTGCCAGGTTTTCACTATGGTACTTATCCAAGGCGCCTGTTTGCCAGGTTTTCACCAGAGGATGGATTTTTTTTTTTTTTTGGATTTTTTTGTTTTTTTTTGTTGTTTTTTTTTTTTGGTTATTTTTTTTTTTTAGAATACTCTGAGGATCAGGCATAGAACTTCTTGAGATGGAC
The DNA here is from genome assembly GCA_027924645.1 of Cunninghamia lanceolata. Lineage (NCBI taxonomy): Eukaryota > Viridiplantae > Streptophyta > Pinopsida > Cupressales > Cupressaceae > Cunninghamia > Cunninghamia lanceolata. The sequence goes on from BSBN01000134.1 coordinate 9,988,813, forward strand.
ACTGTTAAGTGGCTCATCTAGAGGAATGCCGTCAGGTATAGCTAAAGTATATGCTCCTGATCCATATGCTGCTGTGACAATGAAGGGACCTAACCAGTTAGGCTCAAACTTACCCTTCTTCTCTCGATCTGCTTGATTTCTCTGATTCTCTTTAAGTACAAGATCACCAACTTGAAACCATCTTTCTTTGATCTTTTTGTTGTAATTACGCCGGAGGCAGTTTTGATAGACATGGAGATGATTAAGTGCGGCAAGGCGCCTCTCATCTAGTAGTTCAAGCTCAGCTAATCTGGAAGTGCGATACTCGTCTCCGCCGATCAGGTCCTGCATGGATACTCTAAGGGATGGGATCTCGACCTCTATAGGTAGGATGGCTTCAGAGCCAAAGACCAAGGCATATGGTGTGGCACCAGTTGGTGTTCTGATACTAGTGCGGTAGGCCCATAGGGCAGGATTGAGTTGCAAGTGCCAATCACGACCAGCTTCATTGACTATTTTCTTGAGGATTTTGAGAATGGTTTTATTGGAAGCCTCAGCTTGGCCGTTACTCTGAGGATAGTAAGGAGTTGAAAAGCGATGTTGGATATTGTATTGTGTGCACAAGGCATGAACATCTTGGTTCTTGAATGGTCTCCCATTATAAGTGACAATGGCTTGGGGAATACCATACCGGCATATGAGGTAGTTTAGGATAAACTTGGATATTTGCTTACCAGTGATATAGGTCATAGGAAAGGCTTCAACCCACTTTGTGAAATACTTAATGGCGGTAATGATAAACTTGTGGCCATTGGAAGAGGAAGGGTGGATTTGTCCTACGAGGTTGAGACCCCATTGAAAAAAAGGCCATGGAGTTGTCACCGGCTATAATTCATGAGCTGGTACGTGAATCAAATCTCCATGCTGTTGGCATTGTAGACACTTCTTAGCAAACTGTGCAGCATCTTGCTCTATTGTAGGCCAGTAATAACCTGTTCTGAGTATCTTCTTAGCAAGATTAGGACTGGTAGAATGCGCGCCACAGACACCTTTGTGTATGTCTCATAAGGTAGCTTCAGCTTCTTCCGCGTTAAGACATCGTAAGAGGATACCATCGAGACTCTGGTGATATAGTGTATCACCCAGAATGATGTAACGAGAGGATCGACGGATAAAGGTTTTGCGTTGGGTGGATGATAGGTTCAAGGGAAAGGTATTGTGCTTGAGGTATTCATAGATATCTTCATACCATGGGGAATTGGGACCAACAAGTTCATAGATGATTTCAGTAACAGGAACATCGACGGCTGGTATCAACAATTGCTCGATCAAGAATTCACACTTCTGTGTATTTGCAGGCATGTCAATCAGTGACCCTACAGAAGCCATAGAATCTGCAGCTTTGTTATGCTCTCTTAGAATTTGCTCAAATGTGATGCTAGAAAAGTGTGGTTTGTAGGCATCCACTAGTTGCTTGTAGGGGACCAACTTTTCATCCTTTGTTTGGTATTCATCCGTGACTTGGCGAATGACTAGCTGTGAGTCTCCATATACTTGTAATTCTGTGATGTCCCATTGAACTACTGTATTGAGACCTATGAGGAGTGCTTCATACTCGGCTATGTTGTTGGTGCAAGGGAATGCAAGCCGATATGACTTTGGAATGTAGTCATTCTGAGGTGTAACAAATAAGATACCGGCTCCTGATCCATGCTGTGTGTAAGAACCGTCAAAATATAACTTCCACATTATTGAGTTGGAAAGAGTGAAGAGATTTTCATCAGGAAAGTCTGCTACCATATGATGTGTATCTTTCATAGGTGCTTCTGCTAGTTGATCAGTGAGGGCTTGTCCTTTGATTGCTTTACGATCCGTGTACTCAATATCGAACTCACTAAGGATCATGACCCACTTAGCTAGTCTACCTGTGAGAGCTGCTTTTGCTAGTAGATATTTCAAGGGATCAATCTTGGCTATCAGATTTGTGTGTTGGTTCAGCATGTAATGCCGCAACTTTTGGGAGGTGAACACTACTGCTAAACAAGCCCTTTCCATCAGTGAATAATTGAGCTCATATCCCACCAAGGTTCTACTAATGTAATAAATTGCATGCTCTTTTCCTGTTTCATCATTTTGTGCTAGAAGGGCTCCTAGGGCCGAGTTTGTGGTAGAGATGTATAATATCAAAGGTTTGTCTGTAACTGGTGGAACCAATATAGGAGATGTAGCTAGATACTCTTTAAGTTGATCAAATGCTGCCTGACACTTGTTGTCCCATCGAAATGAGACATCCTTTCGGAGCAAGTGTTGAAAGGGTTTACATTTATCTGGTAGCTGTGATATGAAACGCCAAATGGACTGCAACCTTCCTTGAAGGCTCCGTAGTGCTTTGAGGTTCTTGGGTGGAGGCATCTCCACTATAGCCTTGACTTTCGCTGGATCGACTTCGATGCCTCTATGAGATACAATGTATCCCAACAGCTTCCCTGATGTTACACCGAATACACACTTCTTTGGATTGAGTCTTACTTGGTATTTTTCAAGCCTGTCGAAGATCTATCCTAGAACTTGTATGTGATCCGCCCTAGAAGATTTAGCCAATATATCATCAACATAGTCTTCCATGATGTGATGAAAGAGATCGTGGAAGATCACCGTCATTGCTCTCTAATAGGTTGCTCCTGCATTCTTCAGACCAAACGGCATGACACACCAACAATAATTGCCCCAAGGACAAGTAAAGGTTGTTTTATGTTGGTCTTCTTCTACTATCCTTATTTGATTGTAGCCAGAAAATCCATCCATGAGAGAAAGCATCTCGTGACCTGCTGTCAAGTCCACTATAATGTCAATGTTTGGTAGTGGAAAGTCATCTTTAGGACATGCTTTGTTGAGATCTCTGAAATCATTACACATGCGGATGCGCCCATTAGGTTTAGACATAGGTACAATGTTTGAGACCCAATCTGAATAGTCAATTGGTCATATGAACTTGGCATCTAACAGTTTTTGTATTTCTACTTTTAACAATAGAGCGATCTGTGGGTGCATCTTTCTCAACTTTTGCTTGACTGGTTTCACCTTGGGATCAACTGTGAGATAATGAACTACTAGCTTAGGGTCTAGCCCTGGCATATCTGCATAGGTCCATGCAAAGTTGATGGTTCGTTGCAAGAAGAAGTTGTTAAGATTTCTGTGCTCTGTTTCAAATAATGATGCTGCTAGGAATGTGGTCTTGGGATTTTGTTCTGTGCCCAGGTTTATCTCTGTAGAATCTTCCACTAGGAGAGCTGATTTCTCTTGATACTTAGATGGTAGGGGAAGGTCAAATCCTCCATCCTCAGGTGCCACAGTTGGGTTTTCACCTTTGGATACATCCTTTGTTTTTACTATTTTGTGATCAAGAGGTGCCACAGTGTGCTTTTCACCTAGAGATCTTTCTTTATTTTCACTTTTGCGACTGGAGGATTTGGCATTCTCACCAAAATAAGCTGTTGGCTCTAGTTCCATTACAAAACCTGCTTTATGATCACCAAGAGGGATACCTTCCCGAAGTCCCATGAACTCAGCTAAAGCTTCGTCATTCTGAAATACATCTATAACGGGGGACCCTTGTTGGTCCTAATCGATAAGTTCAGGGTAGACAAGTGTGACATTCTGGGTGCTGGTGGTGGAGGTTAAGGATATGAAGGATAGCGTAAAAATGGAGGATTCTGCAAATAGGTTGGTCATATAGAGGGAAGAGTCATCGATGATATCCTCTGTAGACGTTGAATCGGCGGGAAAAGTGTCAGCTCCCTCATCGAGGATATACTCGATGTCCAAGGCACGTGGTACCTTCTTACCAAATCCTAATCCCTTCTTGTCTAGCTTCTTTGTTACAACAATGGGTTCCATAGTTCCTTGATTCTGTTTCCCAAGGCCACCTTTGCCTTTATAGCCCATGTTTTTTACTATCCTTAAGCCATTGCCATATTGCTTGACTGGTATTGTGACTGGTTCCTTCTCTTTATAGAGCCAAGAAGAGATGTCCTCCATAGTTTCCTCTTCCAATAACCGTCCATGTTGGAATTGGGTTAGGAATGTTGGGGGAGGAATAGCTGCTTTTTTGGTTACTTTGGCAATGGGTGGTTGGCCGTAAGATTTTGGAGATAAAGGCATCCGCCCTACACAACAAGATTCTGAGATATCATAAGTGCCAAAGCCTATATCTCGGATGCGAGCTGTGATTTTGGGGAGGGGTGTAGATTCACTTGTAGAGGCTTGCGTCAAAGTTTCAAGATCAACATAGAGTGGGGATTCAAGGGCTTTTTCATTTTTAAGCACTTGGTTACAATTCTTATAACTGCCTTGCAAGACACGGTAGAATTCAAAAGGATTAGGATCTCCTGGGATGGTGATCTCCGTACCATTGTATGGGAACTTTAGAGACTGATGGTACATGGAGGGAACAGCTTTCATTGCATGGATCCATGGACGGCCTAGGATAATGCTGTAAGGCAGCTCAATATCCAGAACTTGACACCGAGTTTCAAGCATGACAGGGCCCAGTTGTATAGGCAAGTGAATAACACCTTCTGAACGGCGTTCTGCATCATCATACCCCTTGATTGTAATAATATGATCAGTGTTGACGTGATCCTCAGAGTATCCCAATTGCTTTAGTAAATTTAAAGAACATATGTTGAGACCAGCACCACCGTCTATGAGTGTACGTTTGATTTTGTGCTTATGGATGAGAACTTCAATATGAAGGGCATCATTGTGACAAGGATCATGGGAGGGGAGGTCTTTCTCAGAGAAGACCACATTGTAGGGCGAAGCAATGTTACCTACTATAGCTTGGAAATCTGCGACCACTATGTTGTTAGGAATGGAAGACTCTTGGAGGGCTTTTTCTAGCACCACTCTATGTGCAGGTGATGACCGTAGAAGGTCCAAGATAGAGATCTGTGCTGGTGTTCTCTCTAGATGTTTGACAAGATTATAATTAGATTGAGCTAGAAGACTGGGTGTAGGACCACGAATGGTGATACGACCATGGCGCGTAGTAATAGCACAATCCGTAGATTTGCCTTTGATTGTGAGGGTAGACACTCGACTCTCTTCAAAATGACCTACAATGGAATCGAAGGACGTGGAAGCATGATTGATACCTTTACCTCTATCTTGAGGAGGAGGTGGACCATGATGAGGGAATGGTTCCTTGTACATATCTAGATCCTTGTTCATGTGTTGAGCCGCTTGTTCATCCTCAAAAGTGATTTGATTACCGTCGATGAGGTTTTGGATGAGGTGCTTGAGTTTCATGCAAGATGCGGTTCGATGCCCTTTGCTCCTATGGAACTCACAATATTCGTTGTCTCTGTAACATGCAGTTTTGAAAACAGGCTCGCCATATGGGGGAGCATCAGGTAAAGTGATGAGCCTTTTCTGCAAAGCTTGCTGTAAGACTGATTCGATGGGCACTCCCAAGGGAGTGAATTGACATCATGGAGGGTAATCTTGTTGAGGCCGCTCTTGTTGTCGTTGCTGTTGGTTTTGATAAGGCTGCCTTTGTTGCTACTATTGTTGAGGTAGAGCTTGACTTGGTTTGGAGAGCTGCAGCGGTGTTTGCAATGTTTGGACATGTTTAGTATCGACCACCCTATCGTTGACCACATTTTTGTTTTTGTTCCAATATTTGGGTTTATCGTTTAATTGTTGATGAGGAGCGCTATCTTTCGTTTCTTTAAATATCTTGACCACACCCTTAGCAATGAGGGCCTTCTCAATGTTGATACCCTTGTATGTGATTTCATCGAAGGTTGTAGCACTAAGAACTTGCAAATGGAAACCTAACTCTTGGTTGAGGTTCTGCACAAATATGCTAACAAGCTGTTTCTCTGGAATCTTGAAAGGGAATTTGCTAGCCATTTGTCTCCATCGTTGAAGGAAAGAGATGAAAGTTTCACCATTTTTCTGTTTATTGTTGCATAGATCAGTCATGGAAATCTCATGCTCTGCGTTGTAAGAAAAATGGGTGGCAAACTTCTCTGCTAGCTCATTGAAAGACTTGATACCCGTGGGTAAGTGTGAGAACCATTCTATTGCTTGACCTCCAAGACTGCAAGGAAAGAGATGCATAAGATATGTGTCGTTATGTGAGACCTCGAAGCAAGAAAGATAGAATTCCCTAAGATGGTCTTTTGGGTCACCTTTTCCTTTGTATTTATCGAACTTAGGAATAGTGAAATTTTGAGGAAAAGGGATCATCGATAATGACCGATCAAAAGGATAAGGACACACTTCTTCTGAAAAGAAGGTCTTCTTGGTGTGGCCAAACGTAAGATTAGATAGCTGCTGTTGAACTTCTACGATCTTTAGTTCCATAGTCTTGGGAGGGGTTGGTAACATCTCCTATTGTCCAAAAGGTGGTTGGTGTTGCCCATACGGAAGATTATAATGTAAGCCATGCACGCTGGTGTTATAAGGGTCGTAAGATTGATTGGGATCATACGGGTTGTACGTTTGGTTCAGATTGGGTTGGAATTGGAGGCTTTGGTTTGGAAGAGGTGGAGATGGCGCTAGGTAAGAATGTAGGCTTTGTGATGGTTGAAGAAAAGAATTGGGTGGAGGGAAGCTAAACTGCGTTTGATTAGGTTGCGATGGTGGCACATAGCTTTGGGAAACTTGATGTTGGGAATGTTGAGAGTGGCTAGGCAATGTGTGAAAGAAGTTGAGCGAGGATGAACGTTGTGGAGGAGGGACATAGGTAGACATGATTTGCGATGGTTGGGGTTGATTGAGGATGCGGGTAGAAGAATGCTGTGGTTGGGGTTGCTTAAGGACAAGAGTAGAAGAATGTTGTGGTTGGAGTTGCATGACTCTAATTGGTTGAGAGACATGAAGGTGTGATGATATAGGAGGTGGCATTTGTTGAGACCCTTGTTGCATGGCTACATAATTGTTCCCCGGATTGTAATTTGGTGGGAAATCTTCGCGTGATGGGGTAACCAAGATTCCACTTGCGATTGGTGTGGACACTTTAGGAGGTGGTTGCATATTCGATCGAGCTAAGGTGGCTTGCTTAGCAAACTCTGCTTGACGTTGGAGAGTTTCATGTTGGTTTTTATAGATCTCCATTGGAGTCAGAAGCGGTGATATGGGTCTCTCCCCTGTTGGATTTTGAAAAAGGGGATTCCTATACTGCGAGCCTTATGTAGGTAAGGGCGTAGTCACTGTTGACATGGTTTGCACCGCTTGTATGGTATCTTGGGCATTGTTGTTCTCCTTGAGAGTGGATAAATCAAAATCTTGAGCTAACTTGGCACCTTTCTCTGCAAGCAAGCGAAAGAAATGATCTTGGTTCTCACTAAGGATTTTGTCAAAGGCAGCCACGACTCTAGGCTCTTGTATGATTTCATCAAGATCTTGCCCATCTACTTGAGAGGATTGACCTATTTCAAAGTATCGCTCTTCTTGAGATGGGACTAAATCTACAATATAACCTTGAGGGACAAAATCCTGAGGCAAGCCAGTGGTGTATTGTGGTGTACTTATCAAAGGGATCCTATCCTCTTGAGGTGGGTTTTGCTCAAAAGTATATCCTTGTGGCACAAAATCCAGAGGCAAGCCAGTGGTATATTGAGGTGTTCTTATCAAAGGGACCCTACCCTCTTGAGGATTGCTTGGTTCATCAATGTGCGGCATGTTCGAAGAGCTGATTGGTTTTGCCGTGGGTGTACTAGGAGTAACCTTGGGAATAATGTTGAGACGACCTGATTGTGGTGTGCGAGGAGGCGACTTGTGCTTCTTAGGGACAACTTGCTTGGACTTCAAAGTTTGCTGGAGCCTAGTGGTTACCATGGAATACACTAGGACAAGACAGGTAATGCTGGGTTTCTGTGAGATGCTTTGAGAGACGGACAAACTCTAATGCACAAAGTACTGGACCAAAAGCGCTATACTGTTTGACCAGAGGTGCAAGACTGTGCAACCAAAAGCGTGCTACTATGATGCCAAAGGCGATGGACTGAGCTACCAGAAGCAAGTTACTGCTATGCCAAAGGTGAGCTACAGTGACCAAAAGCAAGCTACTATTATACCAAGGGCGTTGAAGTAGAGTTTTACCAGAGGTGAATTACTGTTGTACCAAAGCCGATCTACTGTACTACCAAAGGTGAGCTTCTATAATACCAGGGACGCTGAAGCAGTGTCTGATGTTTTTCAAAGGCAAAATTTTGATGGATTATTTCTGTTTCTGATTGGATTTGTTTGGCAAGAGAAAACACAGCAAACAAGTGGTTAAAAAGCACAAGGACTGACACAACAGATAGTGTATGTTTGAGGCTCCAAACAAGCCCAATGTTTCCACAGGTATAAGACAATTGCAATCAATAACAAGCACTTTTTATCCCTAAAGACAAGGTTTCATTGCAGTAGATCAACTCACAACTTAATACTCTGTCGATAAAAATATCATTCCATAAAGGTGTCGGATATTTAGTATCTTTGCGAGAGACGATAGGTAGGGATATCTAACCCTCCCCTTGGAAAGCTCAAGTAGGTCACAAGAGCTTTATGGCCAAGGGAATACTATCTCTTCTCAAGGGAGCCAATGGTGAGTATCTTAAGGGCTTAAATCGATTCCCCTTGCACTGATGATTACCGCAATGTTCAGAGGTAGGTCGGGTAGTCTCTATCTAAAATGGTTCTTAGTGACTTTGAGGGACCAACGCCTTACGAACAATGCGACAAGCTACTAAAAGCTTTAACCAATCCTACTAAGAGTATCAAACACTTCGCTTAATGTGAAAATCATTTCCACAAAGAGCTAGTACACCTCTTTTCAGTTTGGCACCACAAGGTAAGGCTGACGTCGGTTAGGACTTGGCTTTCGCCTTATCCCTCTTATATAGCGGTTCAAAGGAAAACTCCGCTTAGGGTCGTCCCTTTTGGATGAAGCGCAATCCAAAAAGTAGGCCCTTCTAAAGGAAGTACTAAAAAGTAAGAGCAAGCACGTCAAACAAAGGTTCAATTGTCCCGTTATAAGAAAAATAAGGTGCAACTAAACTAGGCACACACACGAATGTAGTTGTCAATCGTCCCTTATGAAAATGAAGTGTTTGGCATTCATGTCCATTGTCCCTTTAGAAAATTGAGGTGTTTGTGCATACATGTTCATTGTCCCTTAAGAAAAGCAATATGTTCCTAAGACTTACATTGCAAAAAAAAGATTTGTTCAATTGTCCCTTTAAGCATGCAATGTGTTTTCTAAGACTTAGTGAGATAAATCAAAAAAAAGGTTCTTCAATGCTCGTCTTGCATGAACATGTTAGAACACCTATTTGCTCTGTGTCAGTAATAAGAAGCTGCAACAAGTGAGTTAGTTCCACCAAAGATTCACAAGTTAGCAAAAACAAATCAATTTTGACCAAAAGCGATGCACTGTCTTACCGAAAGCAACTTACTGTGAACCAAAAGCACTTCACTGTGCTACCAGAAGCGATGTGTTGTAGACTAAAAGTGACTTACTGTCTTACCAAAAGTGATGCACTGTGCTACCATAAGCGTGGTACTGTGCTACCAAAAGCGAGCTACTTTTCTACCAAAAGCGAGCTACTGTACTACCAAACGCGCGACACTGTACTACCAAATGCACGGTGTAATAATAGGCCTGCAAAAAATATTATTTTGTCAAAAATGCTAGATCAAAGGATGATTGAATGATTGTGTGATGATCCAGGATGTTGATAAGTGATAAGACTCTGCACCAAGTGATATTAGTTCCAAATAAAACAAGATGTCAGAAATCAAGTCAAAACCCTAACAATAAGTGAGAAACCCTAGAAAACCAAAGTGAAATCCATAAAATTGGTAACAAAATGATGAGATACAAGAGATTAAATATCACCAATGGATTCCTTATGATTTTCTATGCAATTTAAAAAAAAAAAGCATTGAATTTCGTTAAGTTTTGAGAAAGTTATGGGGTTTTGAAGTTTGCAAGCATGTTATGTCAACCAAAAGTGCTTTACTGTCATACCAATAGCGCTTTACTTTCACCAAAAGCGCTTCACTGTCATTCCAATAGCGCTTTAGAATTACCAAGAGCGCTTTACTATAATACCAATAGCGCTTTACTATTTTTCTCAAGTGTGCTTCACTGTATTACCAAAAGCGCGATTCTGTGCTACCAAAGGCGCTGCAGGATTGCCCGAAAGCGCTATACTGCTCTGCCAATGGCACTTTTCTGTGTCAAGATGCGCTATTCCGTACTGTACTTCAAAAAAAATCAATTTCTCAAAGAAAAAGAGGGATTAGTGTGTCCCACTGGGCGTGCCAGAATGTGTATGAGAAAAAATCGATTAAATCAAACTAATTAAAATCAAAGAACCCAATAACATAAAGAAAATAAATTTAAATAAAAGCTATGACAAATAATCAATGAGATAAAGATTTTTATCGAAATCTGTATTGTTTCCTTTGGATTGAATGTGGATTGCTTAATGAAGTTACGAAACTATAGTTGCAACAAGCAAGTAGTGTGCTCAAGAGATCAATGTCAAAAGATCGTAAGGGTGCTCAATCGATGCGTTTTGTATGCTCAAAGCTCTATTAAGTATGCCTGAGAATATGATCGAAGAGAGGGGTAATGAAGGAGATGAGGGGGGTTTATATAGGTTTCAAGGAAGATCGATCAACGGTCCAGATAATTCAGAAGAATCAACGGAGGAGAACAGTTGAGGAACATGCAATGAATAAGAAGAAGCCAAGTGTCTTGCTTTCTTTTGCATGAGAGGAGTTATCAAGAATAGAAGAATGAGTTAAAGCAATTAACAAAATGTAACAATCAGTTAAGTGATTTAAAATAAGAAGAATAGATTTTCATGAGAATTAGAAGATATTTTGCTTTATTAAATATAGAAAGCTTGAGTTATATTAGAGATAATTCGATTTAGAAGAAAAAGCAACTTAAATAAATAATTGATTTATTTAAATTTAGAGAAGATATTATTGGAAGAAGTAATTAAATAATTAGAATTATTTAATTTAGAAGATTTAGAAAGCAAATTAAATAAATAAATTTATTTAATTGTTGTGCATGATTTTAGAAGAACAATTTTGATTTGATTAAATAATTTAAGAATTATTTAATTGTTTGGGAAGCATTTATGATGAATTAATTAAATAATAGGATTTATTTAATTAATGTGGACTTGAAATTTGGAAAGAAGATAATGATCTAATTAAATAATTAAAATTATTTAATTGTGGAAGAATAATAGAGGAATTTAATGTAATTAATTAAATAAAGAAAATTTATTTGATTAATGTCGCAATTTTGTGATTTGGAAGAATTTGATGAAATTAATTAAATAATTAGATTATTTAATTAACGTTGAAATGCAGGTGATTAGACAGATGACGAAATGCAAGTGATTCGACGAAACGGTCATTTAAGGGTGTCTACACATAACTTTCACATAAATCCATATTAATACATTTCAGACCTGGTAAAACTTTCTTAGAATGAAGTACCTTCATACCTTATTCACTCATATGCCCAAGTCTGTTATGCCACAGTGTTGTCTTAGAACATGCAGCAACTATTTCAGTCTTTTCCTGTGAACCTACAGCAACTGTTCCTAAACCTGTTTATTTTTTCTCTACAACAGCTAAAGTAGAAGGAACAGTATGACCTATACAAAGATATAAGGTGCCTACTTTCACACCTTTTGCTACTATTAAGGCACCTCTTGAAACCTTCCAATTTTTATCATTGAAAGTAACTATGCAACCTTCATCAGCTAGCTGCCCTGCTAAAATTAAATTCCTACTCAGCCTTGGAATGTGCCTTACCTCTTGTAGTAGCCAATGATTCCCATTCCGTAACTTAATCTTGATTCTTCCCTTTCCAACAATCTGACAAGGTTCATTATCTCCCAAATAAACCAGCCCAAAATCCCCTTGGACATAATCAAGAAAACAACTTCTATGGGGCGTAGCATGAAATGAGGCCCCTAAATCTAAAACCCATGAATCATCAGCATTATCTAGGGAAAGAATCAAAGCATCATCTTCATATTTATTACTTGTCACATTTGTCTCCTTATTGCCTTCTTATTTGTCTCTTCTTTATTCTTCTGAGACCAGCAATCTTTCTTCAGATGACCTGGTTTCCCACAGTACCAGCAATCCTTTTGTCCTCTGGATTGGGACCTCTTGTCCTTTGATTTTCCTCATGACTTCCCATGACCTCCAGAACCTTTTCCTATCTCCTTTGATATTCCCCTACTTTCTAAATTCAAAACACTACCTGATGTGGACCCTCCTGAGCTTTTCTGTTGCATTTCCTCACTAAGGATAACACCAACAACATCATCAAATTTCAAAGTATTTGAACCAGAGACAGAGTTACTTACAGCCATTACTAAGCTATTCCAGCTTTCTAGTAAAGAACATAATATCAAGAGAGCCCTCACCTCTTCATCAAATTTCACTTTTACAGAAGTTAATTGACTGGTAATCGTATTAAACTCATTTAAATGATCTATCACAGATCCACCTTCAATCATTTTCAAATTAAACAAATGCTTCATGAGAAATACCTTATTTGAGGTTGAGGGTTTTTCATACAATTTAGCCAAAGCTTTCATTAGTTCACTTGTTGTCATCACTTTCATTATATTAAACACCACAGATGGTGTCAGGCACAACCAAATGGTTCCCAGTGCCTTTTTGTCCAAAAGATTCTAATCATCATCAGTCATTGCTGTCGATTTCTTAGCTATTCCTTCCAACACCCTCCATAAATCCTTCTGATAGAGATAATCCTCCATCTGCATCTTCCATAACTGATAGTTCTGCCCATTGAATTTATCTACCTTCAATTTACCCTCGTCCGCCATTGTTCCCACTCAACTATGAGACTCCCACTCAACCGTGAGACCTTCCCGCAGACAATAATCGAACACAACCCACTCTAATACCACTTGTTAGGGATTGCATGCAGAAGATATCAATTAAATGCAAATAAAGATTAAACAGAGGAATGGAAATACACAGAAATAATAACATCGAGAGACATATTTTAACGTGGTTCACCCAAACCCGGGCTACATCCACCAACAGAGAGTTTAATATTATTATTCAATAAATCAAATTGATTACAACCATCAATCCTTGCAACTAATTACTGATGTAAAATGCTACAATACATCAACAGAAAACCTTAACCCTTAGCCACTTTTATCAAGCCTTATGTCAGTTACAAAATAGGGTTTTTATGTTAGCCAATATAAAAAATAACTCCTGATGCCTTTATAAACTAATAGGTAATTTTTGCTTCAAGGGCGCTTCCCCCAGTAGCCCCCACTGGGGACGTTGCCCCTAGACCCCCACCGTGGGCTTTGCCCCCAGGCCCCACAGGAGGGGCTCTGCCCCCCTGCACTCCCTCGTTAAATAATTTTGGGGGAAACCGCGCCGATAAGAGTGGGGAAAATTTAACCTCTGAGTCTGATTAGGCTCCATATAACAATAGGGGAGACAATTAAGACTCTAGGTCTTCTACAACCCTTATCTAATGCAATTCAAAGGTGGGAGGAGGTATCCATAGATTTCATCACAAGTTTTCCTCATATTGAAGGAAAAAAATGTCATCATGGTTGTTGCAAATCGTCTCACCAAAAATGCACATTTCTATGCTTTGGTGCACCCATTTCTAGCAAGCACTATAGAAACAACCTTTATGAATATTATTCAAAAACTAAATGAGACTCCAAAAGTCATAGTAAGTGATCATGATCCTATATTTACAAGTAATTTTTTGACTAACTTATTTTCATGTTTAGGTACTCAAATTGCTCATAGTTCATCAAATCATTCACATTTAGGTCAAACTAAGGTGGTCAACAAAATATTGGAGGATTATCTTTGATGTTTTTCTTTAGATAAACAAGAGAGATGAGTGCAATGCTTGCCACTAGCAAAATGGTGGTATAATACATCTTGTAAGATTTGGTTGTAAAGCCACCCAAGAATGTAAATGAGTGAAAGGAAAGGAAAACTAGAAAACCAGAATGATAGAATAAACTATATTCTATTCAATAGGAAATACACAGAATATAATGAGATGAGATGAGATGTTCATATGAGAGTGGTGGATGGGTATATATAGGATATTCTATCCAAGAGACTAAAAACACAACCAATATGGAATAAAGTAAAAAGGTCCCTAAGTAAACTTAACCTAGTGTGAAAAGGACTTAAGTGGAGAACTATATAGGAAATGAACTAGTTAGATAAAGTATCCCATTCACACTAGCACTCCCCTTAAGTGAAACTTAGGGGAAAATGTATGCTTAGATGCAAAGATGGGTCATGGCTACAAGGCCTGATGAGGTACTCATGTACAAAAGATCCCCTCAAATAGAAAAGAATGAGAAAACGAAGTGGGAAAAAACTCCCCCCATGAGAGGATGAAGCAAGAAGGGCTAAGTGACCCTCATGAAGAAATGTTTCACACCCCCAAGAGAGACCAAATATGGACATACTTTCTCTCAGCAAAGGGTTTGGTGAAGATATCTTCAACCTAAACATTAGATCAACGGAAATTAAACTTCTAAGACAACCAAGAGCTTTTGTATGTTCAAGCATCTATTGTACCTGCTCCTTATCATCTACAGGTTGATCTACCTTTTGTTCAACATATGGTGTATAACCTTGTTTCATTAAGGCATTCCATGCACATTTTGATGCCATGTGTTGTAGTTGTATGGAGTTAGCAATGGAAACTTAAAGTGATCTATTTGTGATGGAAAAGTATAGCACAAGAAGAAAGAGATGCACAAGCACAAACACACCAAGAGACCCCCCCCCAATCACTCAATCAAAAAACCCCCCAAGAAATATGATTTAGCACTTTATATTTTCTTTGGTTACAACCTCCACCTGTAAGAAACATCGAGTGGACTTGACTTCAATACTTTTACAAATCCTCATAAATGAGTATATACTGAAAGTACAATTCTAGAGCAATACCAAGTGAAATAAATAGTACGAGGTGAAGTACACAAAAAAACATGTACTTTCAAAAAAAGAATCAACTCGATCTAAGATGGTATGTGAAAGTTATGATCCTTTAAAGTTCTTAAAATGAGAACTACGCAATGTCACCTAAGAGAATCGATAAATTCTAGAAAATATGTACACCAAAATCAAAAACTATTTACACCAATGTGTAGATCATGAAAAATTATCCCAAATCAAAATAAAAATTCTTGAGAAAAGGATGTTGTGAGTTCAAGATATTAGCCTCTGAAGTTGAACTACAAATCCAAAAGCTCCAATAGAGAAGGGGACTGAGTTTGAAAAGTCCTCTTGCTCCCAATTTGGTGCAACTACTACCAGATTTGGTGGTGTTGCTAAATTTAGAAACCTCTATATAGTTTTGGAACCTTGCCAAGTTTGGTGGACCTCCAAACAAATACAGGCCTCTGCTAGTTTGGTGAAACCTCCAGAACAACTGCCAAATTTGTTGGAGGTTCCAAATGGCACAAGTGCCAAGGAGTATTAAAACACAGGTTTTAATATTAAAGTCTTTGAAAAGGCCATAAAAGGTTGAACTACTAAGCAAATAAGGGTTTGTGAGGGGTCGAAGCCACACCTCACAACCCAACGTATAGGGTTTGCGGCCCACTATATAGGTTCCGTAGCCTATATAAGGCATGAGGCCTGAGTCTTTAAGGATCCCCACAGCCTATAAAGGATGGTAGGTGAAGGGGTACCTACAGGTATCAAGAATTGTTTTTTTAATTTGTCAATAAACTTTAACAAAAACTTGTATTTTCAAAATATTTTTATGAGAAAGTTTTGAAACTTTAAAAATTGCAAATAAATTTTTTTTTCAATTTTTAAAAAAATGTGCGTCATAGTACTATTCATGGGGGTCATGCGGCTCCCTGTATTTTTTTTGCCTTTTTAGGAAAATTTGTCCAAAATCAACAATTTAACAATTGATCTTAGTGTTTTTGGGTTTTTGAGCATAATGGTAGGGTCATATTTGACCCAAAATGCTCTGAAATAATGTCTCCTTGTTGGATCTAGCAACAAACCTCACTTCAAACCCTTACATATCTGGCCTCTTGTGTTCAATTGGAATGAAACAAAAGGTAAATTTGACTATCTCAGTTGCTCTAGACTCAATGGTGAGCTTAGAATGTCTCCAAGAAGATTAAAAATAATAATTGCAACTAGCAAATCAAGATATGAACCCTCCAGAAACTAGTATTGTCTCCACACTTTATGTTTCTCTAGGTCATCTAAGGATGCAAGAGAAGAGCATACTCATGTGTTTCAAAAAATATCATCTCTACGCTCCCAAATTTTTTAAACTATTGCTAACCTAGAACTCACAACCACTTTGATACCATGTAAGATTTAGTTGTAAAGCCACCCAAGAATGAAAATGAGTAAAAGGAAAGAAAAACTAGAAAACCAAAATGATAGAATAAATTGTATTCTATTAATAGGAAATGCAAAGCATACAATAAGATGAGATGAGATGCTCATATGAGAGCACTGGGTGGGTATATATAGGATATGCCACCCAAGAGACTAAAAACACAACCGATATGGGATAAAATGAAAAAGTCCCTAAGTAAACTTAACCTAGTGTGAAAAGGACCTAAGTGGAGAACTAGTTAGGAAATGAACTAGTTATATATAGTACATCGTTCACATTAACACTTATTTCCATACTTCCTCCAAAATGTCTTCATTTTTAACACTATATGGGTACTGACCACCATCAATCACCTCTTCATTGAAAGCACACCTAAAGGTTTAAACAATTGAAGAACACATTCAACATCAATAAGAAGTACTTTCTAGTCTTAGGGAGAACTTAGCACTGACACAAAATAGAATGAAGCAACAAGTTGATTAACACCACAATGAAAGGAGTTTTGAAGTGGGATATTGGGTCTTTGTGTGATTGCAACCATATAATAAAATATCACTGAAACAATAGAAAAAAGATAACAAGTTTACACCCAAGTATTATGGTCCATATAAGGTGTTGTAGAGGATTGGTAGTATAGCATATAAATTGGAGTTATCTATGTTAACAAAAATACATCCAATCTTCCATCTTTCATGCTTGAAGAAAGTTATTGGACAAAGAGTTCCAACACAAACCGCGTTGCTAGAGTTTGATGATGAGGGTAGAATATTTTGGACCTTGAGGGAAATCTTTAAACATGCACTAAGAGAATGCAGACAAGGGAAATCATATAGTATTTGATCAAATGGAAGAACTCTCCAATAGAAGATGCTACGTGGAAAAATGAGGATTTTATGCAAAAGCACCCATAGTTGATCAACATTAAGAACAACGCTTCTCTAAAGATGGGGCCATGCTATGACCTTAATTATGTTGTGTGCATAGCATTATGAGTAGTTTTATTGTGGCTAAATTAACTCTTAATTAAGTTATATGATCATTAATATAGTCTTCTATAGGTAGTTAACTTTGCATGGGTGTCATCCAAGGCATAAGTATGGTATATATAGGAGCTAGTGATTAGTTTATGATCATCAAATTTTGAATTGTGTTCTTAAAGACTTTTGAAGGTTTTCCCTAAAAGGATGCAAGTAGTGTAAAAATACTTCCTACTCTAATCTAGAGGAGAGTGTTGTGAAAACTTTCAATCTTTTAACAATTACAGAAAGTAGAAACACATATAAACATAAAATAAACAATATATCATAACACAGGTGTAATGGGGAACCCTTTTAGGAGAAAAAACCAACACTCTAAAGTAGCTCAATGTATTATTCAATAAAATACACAGTTACAATACACTTGCAGAGCAAGCCTTCACAGGAGTATCACCAAACAAAGATCTAGAGGAATTCAGATAACATAATAATACCTACAAAACTCACTATCAAATTACCATCTCAAGCACCCAATAAATAGAAGATACAATACATGAAACCATTAAATGGTAATTAGAAAACTATGAGCTAAAACCACCCAAAATAGTGGCGCACAAATCCTTAAAAATCCATCACCCAAATTCCAAGATGAGTCCATAGGCTAAAAACAACAAATTCCTTCCACTTGTCATAACGTCATTATAATCCACTCACCAAATTGGGTGTTCTATTTTTGGATCCATTATCCCCATCCAAATATGCCTTATGATGTGTTGGGAAACAATACTAACTCCCTTTTATAGCTCTTTTATGTGTCCTATATGTTTTTACATTTCTAATGCAGGGGGCCCATTAACTTTTGGAGACCATAACTTTTGATCTAAGAGGTTGATTGGGCACTTCATCTGAAATATAGGGTTCAAATAAATCCACATGATAGGCACAAAGGAACTGGTGTCGAATAACTTAGAATTTTTATTTTGGCCAAAAACCAACTCTATAGCCCAAAAATTGAGTTTTTCTATTTTCAACCTAAAAATCACATAGTTTGTAATCTTAACATTAGGTGCAAAGATAAGACACCTTTCCTAATATTCTCCCACTTGTTGAACACCTTGAAAGAGAAAAGGGGAAAATTACCAACACTAAAAACTAACTTCTAATGGTTGAGAGGCCCATAGATTCATTGCACCACCTGAACTTGTCTATGCTCACACGCTTTGTCAATGAATTTGCAATATTCATCAAAGTATCAACATTCTCTAGCATCACCCTATTGAATTGTTGTCATTGATGTCAAAGGGCATTCGACATGATTTATGTCAAAGAGCATTCGCCATGTTATGAAGCTTGTCAAAGCTGTGTTGTGTGTCTTCTTATCGACAAAATGCTTTCAGTTTGAACCATCTACTTAGTCGGCAAACTGCTCTCAATTCGAACCTCTATCGACACCTTTGAAGAAATGCAAAGTCAAAGTTTGTTTATTGTCTGCATCGGCATTTGAGAAGCCATCGGCAACTTGGTTGATATGCGAAGTAAGAAATGGAAGCCTATCGAAAACTTTGAATAAAGTAGATGTCATATGAAGAAGTCACACGAAGACAAGCGAAGTCAAGTTATATCGGCAAAGTGTTTAGTTTTTGAACTACTTCACTACTTCAGCTTTTAGCCGATATGCCGATTAGCCAACTATGGCTTATTTGAATAAGGCTAAGTTCCTTGACTAAGTGTTTCTAGTATTATCGGCAAAATGTGTTATATCAGAACCTATTTTATTGTTTAGTCAGCAACTTGGGAGAAATATCTTCTATCGGCAATTTGAAAGAAAAGATAAGTCAAGTATTATATCTGCAAAGTTCTTAAATGTGAACTTGTTTTAAAGTTTGTCTTTTCACCGATTTACTGATAACGTAGAAGGAAGCTTAAGTCAAAAAAGGCATAGTTAGGAAACTTTTCAATACCTGAACTAGTTTGCAAGTTCAGCTATTAGCCGATTTACTGATTAGCTGATACAACTTATGAAGGAAAAGTATTTTAAGTAGTTGTCGAGAAAATGAGATAAAGGCTAACTAGTTAGGAAGTTAGCAATTTTGCTGATTCGTCAATAAGGAATTATTTGGCTAAGTATGAACATTGTCGAGAAAATGTGTTGAAGGCTAACTAGTTAGAAAGTTAGTGTTTTAGTCGATTTGCAGCCTAAGCATTATTTGGCTAAGTATGAATAGTGGAGCAAGTAAATGGTAGTTCAAAATTGAAGCAAATCGCCGATAAAGAGGAGTTGATTAAACAAGCCAAGTTTGGAAGTTTCTACTTTAGCCGATAAGGCAACAGTTCATGCCAACAAGATTTCCCCGATAGAAGGTAAATAAAGGAAGTTCGGTGAAGATGATTTTTGCCGATAGATGCAATAAACATGTTTAAAGAATTGGTTAGTGAAATGATCACTTTACCAATAGAAGCACAAAAGATAAGTTATGAAAAAGTAAAAAAAATTTATAAAGGCAATAAAGTGAACTAAAGGCCTAAGTTCCAAAAAAGTTATATTTGCCAACAAAGCATAAAGGTTCAAGAATGGTGACATTCGCTGATAATAAAGGAAATAAAGGTAAGTTCGGGAATGGTGACATTCACCGATAACAAAGGAAATAAAGGTAAGTTTAGGAGTGGTGACATTCCCTGATAACAAAGGAAATAAAGGTAAGTTCGAGATAGTGTAATTTCGCCCATAAAGCATTAAAAAAGGAAGTTCTGAAAAGTGTCTTTTTGCCGATAAGTGTCACAAAGGATTAAAAGACTTAATTTTGAAAAACTATACTTTTGTCGATAAGAGTCGTAAAGGAAGAAAATACAAAGGTTAGGAAAGATATCTTTTTGCCGATAGAAGGAAGGAGCCTTAGTTTGGAAAACTGTGATTTTGCCGACAAAGGGCGTTTAAGGCTAAGTTTTGGAAATTCAATATTTGCCAATAAAAGGCATATGCAAGCATTTTTGGAGGCTGATAAGAAAGTCGATAATAGTCTATTTTTGCCAGCATGTCCAACGTCACTTGCAAGATCACATAAGTGTTATTTGATTTGCTAGAATGGATCTTAGTCATTTCAACGGAGATGCTCTACAATGAACAATGAATGATTTCGTGATACTTAGCTAATATATATTTGAGCCAGAAGTCAGGTGTGATAGTTAAACTAGTTGCGGTCTATTATGAAATGAAGTGAAACTGTTGATATTCAGTTTTTGAGCAGTTGCGGTTTTTTATGGAATGACTTGGAACTGTCGATGTTTAGTTACTAAGCAATTGTTGGTAGTTCAACGGTTGAGTTGGATGTGTTTTTATACACATCGAATCAATTGTGAACAGGTTACTCACTGAACCAAATTGAATATTTTTGTTCACAGGACTAGATGGGAGAGTTTGTACGAACATTCAGATGTTCATAGACAAACTGTGTTGAAGAAGAGAGACTTGGTAAGAGAGCAGAGGATGCAAAGTGCATAGAAGAAGGAGATGACTCTGTTAATGAAAACACAAAGTGAGTGTGTGGTGACAAGGTGCATTTCAGGTTATAGAAGAACCATTGTTGCATATATGAAACTGTAAAATTTAGGTGTTGTAGCCTCTCTGTTTTAGATTGGGGTTGAAGCCTCATTATATTGAGTTATAGCTCATTGTAGGTGTGTGATGTACCTATAGGTGGTAGCTTCAAAACATTGCCTTGGGTGTTGATGTACCTATGGGTTGGTGCCTGCAAAACACATGTACCATAATTAGTGCTTATTGTGAGGTTGGATTTGAGGAGTAGACTCAAGCAACATTCTCACCATGGTTTTTCCCATTCTGGGTTTTCCACGTAAATCTGGCATTTTTATTGTGTGTGTGTGATTTTTATATGTGCCTCCATTTTTATTGTTGGTTGCATTTTTAAAGTTTTAACATACATTGATTCACCCCCCTCTTAGTGTATTAGTATTCTTTCAACAATTGGTATCAGAGCAGGTTCCTTCAAATAGTTTAACCACTAGAAGGAAGATCTTAAGTGCATATATGGAAAAAAGAAAAGGAAATAAGGGAAAAGGAAATACCAAGCAGGGCGTTGCTCAACAAGCACCAACAAAATCGAATGCAAGTGATGAGGTGACAAATGGAACACTCAAGACTATAGAAATGAAAGATAAGGAGAAAGAAGAAAAGGAGTCAAAAGAATATGATGAAAATATCGAAATGAATGGGGAAGTTGATTCAGAAGAAGAATATGATGAATTGGATTGATGAGGTATAAACAACCTTATTTCTTTGATGAAACAAATAACCCTTTTTTTGCATTGCCCAATTCCCTAGCCTTGCCAATTTATTTATTTTTATAGGAAATATTTATCTATTTTTAATGAAATGTTGTACAAATCTTTATTTCCTAAATTGATTGAAATTAGCTTTTAAATGTTGATATAATGGCATGTAGAGTTGGGTAATTGTGCAAGGTAATGCATTGCCTACAAGAGAAGTGCACTTCATGCAGCTGAGGTTGAGTGCGCTGGAAGTTGAGGGCGCCAGAAATTTTAGGCATGCATTAATTGAAGTCTCTGTTTTAAGTTCTGTTATTTCTATTGGTTACCCAAAGACATTATGGCTCCACTCAGAGCCCTCTTTATGTTTTAAAAGACATCAGTAGTTAAGATTCTATTTTTAGTTATAAGACTTCTTTAAATGGCATTTTCTTGCCATCTGAAATTTAGAAGTTTGAATGTAGTTCAGTTTTAATTTGTTACTCAAAACATGGATATAAATATCATACTATAGATGGATGAAAATCAATCCCTTAGCTTTTTGAAATAATCAGAGCTGTGTACTGCAATTTTCTACATGAACACAAATAGTGTTGTTCTAAGTAATTTCTTTTGAAATATAAAGATCTGAGTAGAGTTACCATGTTGTTGTGGAAATGATTGAATGTGACCTGAGTTAAAGACAAATTTCTCCCAAGAGTTGGCCACTTGTGGGACTGTAGAATAGATAAGTACTTTCATTTCTGTGGATGTTTCATTCAATTGAAGTTATTTTATGTTTAGTTTTCTGTCATGAACTTGTAGGGTGTGTTGTTTAAAAGTTTTTTGAGCATTTGCTTTAGTTAAACTATTGTGTACTGCTGTTTTAGAACTCTCTGTGTTGTTTAAATGTTTCCGGTGCATCTGCCTTAGTTAAACTACTGTTTACTGATAGTTGGAAGTTAGAATGTTTGCAGTATAGAGTTTATATGCTTTCTAGTGTAGAGTTTACATGCTTTCTAGTGTAGAGTTTACATGCTTTCTAGTATAGAGTTTTCATGCTTTTTAGTATAAATTCAAATGCTTTTTGTAGAAGGATATAACTGTTGTTTCATTTCATATGTTGTTTCAATCTTTTAAAGGAACCAGAAAACTATTTCTCAATGAGATATCCAAACTCTCTATTGCATACAGCCTCGAACACTACCTCGGTCAATAAACTAATATTTTTTAACTAAAGTGTTAGGACCTCTCGAGAGCCTGTCATGGATCTTGAGGAGGAACTCCATTATGCCTACAGTGAGAACGAGAAGCTAAAAAAAAAGAAATTTAGAACTAAAATTACATCTTCAAGAGGATAGTGAGTCTAAGATGAAATTGTCACAAAATCTAGAGGAATTGGAGAAGATGATCATAGATCTGAAAGTTCAAATTGAAGAGGCAAAGAAAATGGAGGAAGATGTATGAATCCAATTGAAAGCAAAAGAGAAAATTTGTGAAAGGCTAGAATCTAAGATTGTTTCTTTGAAGAAAAAATTGGAGAAAACAAGTGTTCAATTGAACAAAGACCTAAAGAATGAGAATAGTACAGAAATGTTAGATAATATTCTCAATCCCAAAGGCCAACATACAATAAGAGTGGTCTTGGATTTGAAGGACAAAACTCAAAGACAAATGTATTGGAAGGCAAGAAGAAGATTGAATGGTAAAGATTCAGAAGAAAAACCCAAGCAAAGATTGAAGCTGAGAGGAAAACCAAAGATGACTTTATCAAAGTACACAACCAAAGGAGAAATCTTAGAAGAACTGCTCCAATAAGGCAAGCATATTTGTACAGGTACAATTACTCATTTTTTGGTTATTGTTATATATGTAATCATTTTGGGCATAAAGCAAATGAATGTAGGACACAAACAAGAAATAGTTTTGAATTAAATTATTACAAAGTCCTTATAAGATACAAAATAGAAATTATGGGATCACATGTTATGAGTGCAAAGAAGTAGGTCATAAGGTTGTTGAATGCAGAAATAAGATAAGAAGAAATGATTGTGTAAGAAGGAACCTTGCTTTTTCTTTGGAATAGAATATGGTATGTTACAAATGCAATAACCTTGGGCACACAACAAGAGCTTGTAGAAGTGGTTTTGTGAAACCTCCTAGGTAAAACAAGAAGATGGATATCCTAAGCAAGCAAAAGAAAGAAGCTACAAATGTTTGGAAGAGGAAGCAAGAGCAAGAGAAGGAAGAATCTAGGCTTGTGCAAACTGCATTGCATGCACAAGAGGTATCACTAAGTTCATAAGGAGAGGTACAAATTCAGAGGGAGCTAATCATTGCATATCATTTAGCTCTGTGAAGAAGACAACTCAAAGGATGAAGTCTCACATAATATTAGAGAGTAAGAAGATCAAATTTAATTACAGAAAGGCACAATGGCAACTAGCATTAAATGGGAGAATGGCTAATCCAAAAAGTTGTTAAAGACTAGTGAGATTAATCAAGAATATTGGAAGACTGCCAACACCCAATGTATTCAACACTATCAAACAAACAGCAGTATTGCAACAGGTTTGGTGATCTAATCTCTAAAAAGAGGAAATTAGTTTTGCTACATGAGTTAATTGTGCTATGGTAATATCATGAGTTAGTTTCAATGAGTAGTGAAAGCATGGAGGAATGTATATAAAAAAATGAAATCTTGTAAAGCATACCCCAAATGCTCACCAAAGCTTACCCATGCAGCCATATAAGAGTTCAAGAACTGTCATAATTTGTGCCTAGTCAACTTCATATGCATATGTTGATATTCTTATCATGAGTTCTACCTCCATTCTTGGATATTGTTTAGGGTGAAAAAGTAGGTTTCTCTTAAACAAGGTTAAGTCTTATTCTTTCACCTAACCAAACATTGGGAAGACAAGGACTGAGCTTGGGATCAAGCTACTGATCACTTGTATATTTCCTAATGTTAATTAGGTCTGATTCGGGTGTCTAACTAGGTTTTATCAAGTGTCCTTATTCACTAATCAAGTAAACCCTAATTACACCTTGTAATACAAATCGACTGAATTCAAAGATAAAGTAGACAAAACAGATAATAGAAATGCAGAGAATAAGGTTTAGAGATCATGCACCTAAAAATTGAGGGCTAACTGGACTAGGGTGCCTGCTCATTAGTCCTGCAACTTTCCGTCTGTGAAAATCTTCCACATCAGTTGTCTGGTGACCTCCAATAGCTCCCAGATCTCAGAGAATTTCCCCAGTTGGACTAGGACGCCCGTTCATTAGTCCCAAAAGTGTCAGGATCTAAAATTTTGAAATTCAGTGACGACTGTATTCGTAATATCTTTCTACCGCTCCTTTTCGTCGTATCCTATAAAACACGATCTGTACCTACAAAAGGAGGAGAAAGATGTTGTGGCTATATAGGAGCTTGCCTTAGTCAAGCCTCATTTTTGGTATTCCTACCTCAATAATAGCCAGAGATAAAGATTTGCAGAAGTGTGTGCAAACCTAACAAAGTGTATGTAAAAATATCAAACCCTAGATGTCTCAATCAAGGGAAGATCAACAGCTTGCTTCAATTCAATAAACACATACAACTTCACCTCAAGGAGATGAAAACAAATGAATACTTGCATGAACAAGAAGGCGAATCATCAATGTCTGTGGAGGATCTCTAAGCTTGATGTTGGAGGCTTCAACCCTTCTCCCGATCATGCAAAAGATGTACAAACCCTAGTAAAAGCAAGATAGTCTCAAGATCTTGATTATTAATCTTCATCCATTGTCTCCATGATAGCAAGATTCAAATAACTTTCAAGAGCTTCAACAAGTCACTGATCTTCAATGGCAACTTCAGTAGAGTTTTGGCATCAAGCTTGCATAAAGATTGTGTGTGATGAAATGATTTTCAAATGTTTTTTAATATCTAACCTTAGGAAATTCAAATTTTGAAATAACGTCTCAATATCGTGCAAAAAATGAAAATTTGAAAACGGAATCCCAAGGTGCAGGGCGGGAGCCGACACCCTGCCAAGATTCAAAATCCTAAAAAATGCAGTAGCACCTGAGTCCAGTCCCTAATTTTCTGACCATATTTGCATCTAGGGGGTCCCAAGGACCCATAATCCAAGTTCTCTTTCCGGTTTCATCAATAGTTATCTCAGAAAATAAACATTTTGCAACTAGACACTAGCCAATCAGGGTTTCGGGAAGGCCAAAAACAAAGAGGTTGAGAGGTCACTAAAGGTGAGGAGCTAAATTGAGGGAAATTGTACCATTCCATACAAGAGGACAATTTCTGACATAACAGATATAAGGCTATAACATTCAATATCAATGGACCTTGGAGGGGACTGCAAGTCAAGCAGGAGATGGATTTATGAAGAAATGCAAAGACTATCACACCTAGGCTTGCAATTTTGTTGTGTTCAAGTGGGCAGATCCTACAAGTTGTGAAACTGTCTAAGCCTTGAGGTGTTATATCATAAAGACTGAAGAAAATGTTGTGAAAACCTTGAGTGGATACAGTCTAATAGGATATTTGGTAGGGTCTAAATGAAGGTGATTTTGAAGATTATTGTCACAAGTGTTTTGTCAAGAATATTGTTAGGATTGAATCAGATTTATGGGTTTTATGGAGAGAGATGTCACCTAGTATAATGATGATGTAGATGTAATGCAGACTGATCAAACCATGCAAGAACAAGATCTGATAAGTTTGTTGCTGAAGGAGTCAAATTAGAAAGAAAATATCTTACAGATGATTGTTGAGAATAATGATGAGAGAGATAATGATGAGGTACAAGATCAAATAAACTAATGTTCAGAAGGATCTACTTACATACAAGAAGTGGATAATCTCATCCTGATTCTAAGTGCTTAAGATGATGCACTGGTTCAGGGGGAGCAATTCAACAAACTAGTAAATTATCCCTGAGTTGCTAAAGCAAGAAAACTATGTAGATACATTGTTGCGCTAAAGGTTGTGATCCGGTAAAGTTGAAGACTGTTTTGTGACAAGATCTGGAAAGAGAAACTTGCAGACGGTATGGTAGATAGCATCAAAGATTAGTGTAAGGAGAGTTTAGAAAAAGGAAGACATTATGCAAAGGGAGCTATTCATAGTACTATCACTCAACTCCATGGAGAAGACAAAGAAAATGTGATAGATGAAACTCATCATATGAAGAAGAAGATTGGTATCATATGAAAGCTTTAGTTTCTGAGCCAAAGGAGGATTAATAGTTTGTGACAGTGAACAAGTAAAAGAACAAGGATGAATCGATATTGTTTTTTTAAACAATGTTGAAGTCAATTCAGACCTGTACTGAAGAAGAGAGATATAAAGGTACTCTTAGAATAGTCATGTAGAGCAGTCAAAAGGTAGATTATTGGTGTAGACTTTGTATCCAACGCTAGATTTGGAGCAACTCAAGACATATCTTTTTGGTAGATTGCAATGACCCTACAAGAAAGGCAACAAGATAAAAGACTCTGAAGATGTTTAAATAACACAGAGTAGAGAAAGCTCTCAGAGGCAATTGGTATATAGATGGCTACTACTCAGGGGAAGAAAATTGATCATAGAAGGTTAGAGCCCTGAAGTTGATCAGAACATTTGAGAAGAGAGATGAGCTTAGTTGCAAAATAAGAGTCACAAGAGAAGAGTGAGAAGAATGTTGCTATTGAAGAAGAGCAACCAAAATCTACTCCTATCTCTAATTAAATACAAAATGTATTCATTTAGGGGGAGTATATCAGAGTATTTCTTTATCCTTGGTACCCAGTTGTCTTGTAGGATGATTATCCTCAGGGGGAGTAAGGTTGCATTCTGTTATCTTTCTGTGAGTCCCTTTATAATTGATGTCAAAGGGGGAGAATTATGTAGTGTGTTCATAGCAAAGTGCTAGTGCATGTAGCAAGGGGGAGAATGGTATGGTTTTCATGATCAATTCAAATTCAGGTTAGATTCAGGTGTTGCCATCAATGACAAAGGGGGAGATTGTTGAATTGTTGTCATGGATGTCAAAGGCCATTCAACATGATTTATGTCAAAGATTATGTCAAAGAGAATTCAACATGTTATGAAGCTTGTCAAAGCTATGTTGTGTGTCTTGTTATTGGCAAAATGATTTCAGTTCAAACCATGTACTCAGTTGGCAAATTGTTCTCAATTCGAACCTCTATCGGCACCTTTGAAGAAATGTGAAGTCAAAGTTTGTTTATTGTCTGCATCGACATTTGAGAAGTCATCGGCATCTTGGTTGATATGTGAAGTAAGAAATGGAAGCCTATCGACAACTTTAAATAAAGTATATGTCATATGAAGAAGTCACACGAAGTCAAGTTATATGGGCAAAGTGTTTAGTTTTTTAACTACTTCGCTAGTTTGGCTTTTAGACGATATGCCGATTAGCCGGCTACAGCTTATTTGAATAAGGCTAAGTTCCTTGACTAAGTGTTTCTAGTGTTATTGGAAAAAAAATTGTATATCAGAACCTATTTTATTGTTTAGTTGGTAACTTGGGAGAAATATCTTCTATCGACAATTTGAAAGAAAAGATAAGTCAAGTACTATATCGGCAAAGATCTTAAAATACAAAATTGTTTTAAAGTTCAGCTTTTTGTCAATTTACCGACAACGTAGAAGGAAGCTTAAGTCAAAAAAGGCACAGTCGGGAAACTTTTTAATTTCTGAACTAGTTTGCAAGTTTGATTGTTAGCCAATTTGTCGATTAGCTGATACGGATTATGAAGGCAAAATCTTTTAATCAATTGTCGGGAAAATTAGATAAAGGCTAACTAGTTAGGAAGTTAGCAATTTAGCCAATTTTCCAATAAGTATGAACGTTGTCAAGAAAATGTGTTGAAGGCTAACTAGTTAGAAAGTTAGTGTTTTAGTCGATTCACCGACTAAACATTATTTGGCTAAGCATGAATAGTGGACCAAGTAAATGGTAGTTCAAAATTGAAGCAAATCGCCAATAAAGAGGATTTGATTAAACAAGCCAAGTTCAGAAGTTTCTACTTTATCTGATAAGGCGATAGTTTGTGCTAGCAAGATTTCCCCGATAGAAGGTAAATAAAGGAAGTTCGGTGAAGACAATTTTTGTCGATAGATGCAATAAACATGTTTAAAGAATTGGTTAGTGAAATTATCACTTTGCCAATAGAAGCACAAAAGACAAGTTATGAAAAAGTAAAAATTTCTGATAAAGGCAATAAAATTAACTAAAGGCCTAAGTTCCGAAAAAGTTATATTTACTGACAAACCATAAATGTAAGTTCATGAATGGTGACATTCGCCGATAACAAAGGAAATAAAGGTAAGTTCAGGAATGGTGATATTTGTTGATAACAAAGGAAATAAAGGTAAGTTCAGGAGTGGTGACATTGTCTGATAACAAAGGAAATAAAGGCAAGTTCAGGATAGTGTAATTTCACCGATAAAGCATTGAAAAAAGGAAGTTCTGAAAAGTGTCTTTTTGCCGATAAGTGTCACAAAGGCTTAAAAGACTTAAGTTTCAAAAACTATACTTTTTCCAATAAGAGTCATAAAGGAAGAAAAGACAAAGGTTAGGAAAGATGTCTTTTTGTCGATAGAAGGAAGGAACCTTAGTTTGGAAAATTGTGATTTTGCCAACAAAGGGCATTTAAGGCTAAGTTTTGGAAATTCAATATTTGTCGATAAAAGGCATATACAAGCATTTTTGGAGGCTGATAAGATAGTTGGTAATAGTGTATTTTTGCTAGCATGTCCAGCATCACTTGCAGGATCACAAAAGTGTTCTTTGATTTGTCAGAATGGATCTTAGTCATTAATTCAACGGAGAAGCTCTATAGTGAACAGTGAATGATTTCGTGATACTTAGCTAATATATATTTGAGCCAGAAGTTAGGTGCGATAGTTAAACTAGTTGCAGTCTGTTATGAAATGAAGTGAAACTATTGATATTCAGTTTTTGAGCAGTTGCGGTCTGTTATGGAATGACTTGGAACTGTCAATGTTCAGTTATTGAGCGGTTGCTGGCAGTTCAACGGTTGAGGTGGATGTGTTTTTATACACATAGAATTAGCTGTGAATAGGTTACTAGCTTAACTGAATTGAATATTTTTGTTCATAGGACTAGAGGGGAGAGTTTGTACGAACATTCAAATGTTCATAGATAAAATGTGTTGAAGAAGGAAGACTTGGTAAGAGAGCAGAGAATGCAAAGTGCATAGAGGAAGGAGATGACTGTGTTAATGAAAAACATAGAGTGAGTGTGTGGTGACAAGGTGTATTTTAGATTATATATGCAACTATAAAATTTAGGGGTTGTAGCCTCTCTATTTTAGATTGGGATTGAAGCCTCATTGTATTGAGTTGGAGCTCATTGTAGGTGTGTGATGTACCTGTAGGTGGTAGCCTCAAAACATTACCTTGGGTGTTGATGTACCTATGGGTTGGTGCCTACAAAACATATGTAATCAGTGCTTATTGTGAGGTTGGATTTGAGCAGTAGACTCAAGCAACATTCTCACCGTGGTTTTTCCCATTCTAGGTTTTCCACGTAAATCTGGTGTTTTTCTTGTGTGTGTGATTTTTATATGTGCCTCCATTTTTATTGTTGGTTGCATTTTTAAAGTTTTAACCTACACTGATTGACCCCCCCTCTCAGTGTATTAGTATTCTTCAGCACACCCTTCCATCCTCAACCACATCACAAACAAAATGGTACTAGACATCAATGTGCTTCATCCTCGCATGAAAAGTCATGTTCTTTGCCAAACATATGGCACTCTGACTATCATAATGAATTGTAATGGCTCTCACATATAACCTAACATCTGAACATAATCTCTTAAGCCAGACGACTTCCTTACAAGCATGAGTAGATTCCATGTACTCTACTTCTATAGTTGAAAAAGTGACCACAGCTTATCGCTTACTCATCCAACTGATTGCACCACCAAACATAGTGAAAGCATATCCACTGGTGGATCTCCTACTATCAATATCACTAGCCCAAATAGAATCCACATATCCATGAATACATATCGAATGTTGTGTATATTAAAAATGAAGGTGAACAACTATAGAATGGAAATCTGATTACAATTGTAACTATTAATCTAGTGCAGAACCAAAATGGAGATAGTATGAAATCAACACAAAGAAATAACAAAACAGAAGATCAAACACATAACACAGTGTTTACGTGGAGAAACCCTTTCAAGAAAAAACTCCACACAAGAAGAGATGCAACACTACATGTATTAACTTCAATAGAGTTTACAATACAACACTATCAATCTCCTCTTCAATCTTCAATCCAACAATGTCTGTAATACTCATCCACAACCATAATAATTATCCTCATAAATGTGTTGCCTTCTAGGGCAAGAAAAGACAACATAATCTCTACCATCAGATCTGTGACCTAATGATGAATGGTCTAAATGTATAATGGAAATTTATATATAAAATGTGGCTTCTAGGGGCATTTCCTTCAGACCCCCACCGAGGCGCGTGACCCCCAGACTCCCCGCCAGGGGGATGGGACCCCGGACCCCCCATTGGGGGGATGGTCCCCAGACCCTACAGGAGGGGTACCACCCTTGCACCTCCCAGATAAGCTTCATCCGTCAGGTACCAGGATAAAACATGGGGCTGAAACAAGATCACTACTTGGTGAATACTTCATCCCTTATGAATGATTTACAAACAATATTAAGAGTAATTAATTACAAGTTTTATGGCACCTTAATCCTAACATTCTCCCACTTGATATTATACATTGTAAATACATCCATAAGAAAACATAAAAAAATTAAGCACTACGAACATGGCCCATGGCCTTCCTGCACCACATTATCTTTTATGTGCTCACAGGTTTAGTAAGTGAATCTGCAACTTTCTCCTAAGTGTCAACCTTCTTCATCTCAATCTGACCATTAGCAATCATTTCACAAACAAAATGGTTTTAAACATCCACATGCTTAGTCCGTGCATGATACATGGGGTTATTGGCCAAACATATTGCACTCTGGCTATCACAACAGATCTAAATAATCCTGCAATCAAAACCAATACTTGTACACAATTTCCTTAACAAAACTATCTCCTTAGAGACATAAATAGAAGCCATCTACTTTGCTTCGGTGGTGGATAAAGCAACGGTGGGTTTCCTTTTACTCATCCAACTTACAACTCCTCCAAACAAAGTAAACACATATCCACTAGCAAATCTTCGACTATCCAAGTCACCTATCCAATCTGCATCAACAAAACCCTGCATGTCCAATGTCTTATCCACACTATTAGTACCAAAATAAACTAAATAGTAATCAAAAGTACCATGCAAATATCTTAACACCCTCTTTGCATAATCCAAATGTTGTCTACCAGGGTTCGACATAAACCTACTCAAAACTCCCACTGCTTGGGCAATATCTAGTCTAGTGTAAACTATTGCATACATCAAACTTCCTACAACAGTAGCATATGGAAAATCAAACATATCCTCTAAATCATCTTAATTCTTAAGACACATATCTAATTAAATCTTAGTACCAACCGGTAAAGGAATTCTAATTGGATTGCAATCTTGCATGCTAAATCTATGTAAAATAGTGTTCACATGCTTACTTTGTGATAACCAAAGCTTTATGTTTACTCGATCACTTTTGATCTCCATTCTCAAAATATACCTAGCTGCCCCTAGATCCTTCATGTCAAATGCACTTGAAAGTTGATATTTCAACTCACTAATCATAACCTTGGTGTTATTGAAAAATAACATATCATCCACATACAAGGCAATAATCCGAATATGATCATCAATACATCAAATGTAGACACAATGATTCTCTTCACTTCTAAAAAAGCCCAATTTCAAAAGAAATGAATCAAAATTCTGGTACCACATTCTGGGGGTCTATTTTAAACCATAAAGAGATCTTTTTGACTTTCATACCCAGTGTTCTTTCCCTTTTACCTCAAAACCTATAGGTTGTTGCATATAAATTTCTTCTTCTAGATCTCCATGCAAAAATGTAGTCTTAACATCTATTTGTTCAATTTCAAAATCATAATCTACAACAATGGATAAAAAAATATAATAGAAGATAATTTAGCAACAGGAGAGAAAATTTCACTGAAATTGACTCCCTTTCTCTGGGAGTAGCCCTTGGCTACCATTCTAGCCTTGTACTTCTGTATTGAACCGTCTACTCCAAATGATTTGATGTGGAGAGAAGTTATGATGGGTTGTTGGTCAAATTACTATATCAAGAACAATCTAGCAAGGTGATGAATGAGTTTCATCAAGGAATTTGTAGAGGACATTTCAAGACTAAGACCACTGTGCACAAGATCCTAAGAGCAAGGTATTGGTGGCCAACATTGTTTAAAGATGTGACTGAAATAG
The DNA here is from genome assembly GCA_027924645.1 of Cunninghamia lanceolata. Taxonomy (NCBI): domain Eukaryota; kingdom Viridiplantae; phylum Streptophyta; class Pinopsida; order Cupressales; family Cupressaceae; genus Cunninghamia; species Cunninghamia lanceolata. The sequence continues at coordinate 10,021,899 of BSBN01000134.1, forward strand.
TAAGAAAATGTGATGCTTGCCAGAGGTTTTCAAGTAAGCTAAAGTTGGCAGGTGCTCTCCCCCTCATGTCAATCATAGTTGAAGCTCCTTTTTAGCAATGGGGGATTGACTTCATAGGAGATATTTAGGAAATTCTAGTAATGGAAACAAATGGATCCTTGTAGCCACTAACAACTTCACTAAATGGGTTGAGGTAATTCCAACTCGTAATGCTACATCAAAGGTGGTAGTAGATTTCTTGTTGAATAACATAATAACTAGATTTGGTGTGCCTATAAGGATTATTGTTAATAATTCCATGTGTTTCAGATCCCATGATATCTCAAGCATGTGTTCTAAGTATGGGATTAATCTAATTCATTCATCCCATTATCATCCTCAAAGCAAAGGACAAGCTAAATCTAACAAAAAAATCCTCATGAAGATTGTAAGAACTTTAGATATGAACAAAAAGAGGTGGAATGAAAAGTTAAAATATGAAGTATGGGCTGATAGAATAACATGCAAGAAATTTATTGGTAAGAGCCCATTTGAGCTAGCCTATGGATTAGAAGCTAAAATGTCATTCAACTTAGAGTTGCTAGTATATAATTTTTTGCATGATATTGAAGAAGAAGAGAATGATTCATTCTCTAAAAGAATGTTAGAGTTGACAAAACTAGATGAAAGTAGGAGAGATGCACATAATACGATTCTATCACAAAAGCAAACAATGAAACATTTGTTTAACAAGAAGGCACTTCAAAGGAACTTTCAAGTTGGTGATATGGACCTCATGTGGAATGCTAAATTAAAGGACAAAGGAAGGCATGGGAAGTTTGATCCCTTATGGCTTAGGCCATATGAAGTTGTAGAAGACTATGGTCACAATGTGTACCATCTTAAGAGTTTCACTAGAGAATTCATGGACCTACCAGTGCATGGTCAACATTTCAAGCATTGTTTTTCTTGAGTAATAAGGTATTTTGACTTGTAACTATTAAGCTTTTATATTTTTTTCTCTATGCAATCATGACTCTTTTTTGTCATGATGAAGTGTTCTTGTCTCAGTTCTTCCTTATTGTTTTGTTCCTTTTTATGGTCGACTCCTAGAGAATTTATCTAGATTCTCATTGTGTCTACAAGAGGTACACGTCCCCAACCAAAGCCAATGTTGGGACCCAATTTGAAAATATAAAATTCACCTAAGTCTTGGCCCATTTTTCCCCAATTTTTCCTTAGTTATGTTTTTGGTCATCTCCCAAGTCTGCCTCACATGTTGGAAGTTGCAAACATCTGAAAAAACTCTAAGTTTGGAGGGTCCTAAGTCATTTTTTTATATTTCTAGTTATTTGCAGGATTTCCCTCTCCTGCCAGATGTGTCATGTTCTCCCCATATCTGGCATCCACTTCCTATCTCACATGAAATCTTTGTACATTTCATTTTCACCCATTTCTCTTCACCTTTCATTTTGTGAGATCTTGACCCCTTACTAGATGTGTTTCCTTCACCTTTGAATCTAGTCTCATCATCCCTTTCTATTAATTTTCCACACAAACCTTATTCCCCTTTGTTTCATCAATTTCCTTCATTCTTTCCAGTTTGTGGCAATTCGACCTGCTTTCTTATTCCTTCATCCTATTCTACATTAAAGTTTTGCAGAACTCCCATTCCCTTAGCCTTTTTCCATTTTTTCCTTCCCTCCATTTTGTGGATTTCCATTGGGGTGTCAGACTTCACTTCATACCCCAACATCCTATTCCCATCCCCTTCTACTTTTCCACATGCGGTCCTTCATCCCTTTTCTGATTTCTCTCAATTCGTCATCTTTGTCATCTTGTGAAGTTTCCCCTTGAACTGGATAAGTCTGCATCTATTCCTCACCTCCGATTCCCCTCTTAATTTTTGCATCTAGTTCCAATTCCTTTTGTAATTCTAACTTCTACATTAATTTTGTTTACAAGACTTTCCTACCAAATTAGATATTGACGTAAAAAATGACACTCTACTTTACACATAAGCAATTCTATGCTAATAACATCAACTTGTTCACAATTCAAAAATTCAGATTGCAACACAAAACTAACTTCATATTTATATTGACATTCATACATGTTACTCTATGTCTGAAATTTTACTAAAGTACTCGTGCCTTGGAAAATTTCTCCATTCTTTGCTTGCCACTTACTTTTTTTTTCCTTTCTTCACAAGTTGAGCTTTACTTAGTCATTTCACGAGTCATCAAAAATTCTTTGTGTTTTTGAACCAAAGTTGGCGGGTTCAAGAGTTCATGAACTACCTGACTTCCCAACTTGTCTTTGAGTCCAATGTCTAAAGTTCTCCTTTGTGTCTGTCTTAGTCATTTGTGTTATGAAGGTTCTATGTTGTCGGGAGGTCAGAAGTTCTTTGAACTTCCAAACTCTCAATGTTACAGTTCAAAGGTTCCAAAAGTTCCCGACTTATCGGCTTCAAGTGCTTATTGTTCCTGTGGCACCTTTTTCTGAGCTGGTGTGCGGTACAATGAAATGACACTTGTCATTCTACATTTAATTTGAAGTACATGAGAATTCATTGGCACATTTTTTAGAGGGAAACTCGAGGCAGATGTTTATGAATTTCAAAGATTGATCCACCACCAGAATTTAATGTTCTTTATGAACATGTTTATGAGAAGTGACATGAAGTTCCATTAAATTGCCTACCTTACCTAAAGTTTTATCATTTCACTAAGGGAATTCGCTACAGAGTGAAGAATAGCTAATCCACTACATGTGAAATATCAATGGAATTCCATACTTATAGGTTAGCATGATTAGTTGTTTCTATCTTATTTCTTGCTTTCCTCTGCTATAAAAACACATTTCTCTTTGGTGGTAGAAATTTTTTATTTTCATGTATCTGTATAGAGAATCCCCTGTAAGTGTACTGCATTTTCTTGCCTTGTCTGTGAATGCTTCAGAGTTTCTAGTCATCTGGTTTCTCAAATTGGTGAAGATGTATTTCAAATTTCAAGGGGCCCCTATGGTTCCTGTTGTGGAGAATGGTTTATTCGGTGTGAGGGATACGGAATTGGGTCATGTCAACTTTAAGGATTTCTGGAAGAGGATGCAGTCTGAATACCAAACTACCCTGGCAAACAAAATTGTTAGCAGTGGGTTAGACAAAGCTAGGGGCTTTCCACTTACAGTGCATTGTCCTGAATTGGTAGTAGCCTATGCCAATAATTACTTCCTGGAGTCTCAAGAGATCAGAGTCGCAAACGGCTCTATTGTTGCTAAAACTGATTCTGAATCGGTTGCCCTAGCCTTGAATTTGGATGAGTATGAAGAAAATGTCGATGTCTCTGTGTCTTCTGCATGGACGTACTAAAATGAAAGGAAGGACTGGTGCCAAAATTGTATTGCTAAAACCTGGTTGGAAGTTGAGAAAAAGGGGAAATCATGACTCCCTACCAATTTGAAGAGGAGTCATTTCAAAGAGGAGATTTTGGACATGATAACTCTGCTAAACCGTGTAGTTAAGAGCTTGGAATCAAATACTTTCACCTTCTGGATGTGTAGATTTATTTTTCTAATCTGTGGAGATCATCATATCGATTGGGCAAGAATAATTAGAGATGAACAACTGATAAATTTCCCGTGAGATGTGAGGTTTTACATGTGTTCCCAGCTGGTTTATGTGTTAGCTCATAGAGAGGTTGCTTGGCCTGGCTTAAGGATTCAAGGAACTCCCGCCACCGGTACACTTGTGTATCAGACTTTTCCTCGGTTACAAAAGAATGAAGGTATGAAAGATTTTCAGAGAGTGAATGATGTCTTTTCCATGTGGTTGGCTAAGAAAATTGATGGCTCACTGGAACGAAGGTTTTCCGTAGAAGAGGCCGCATTGGTTATGAATTTTAGAAGTTTTTATGTCCAGTTTGATCACTTCTCTTATTTGAGAATTGGGGGTTATGAAAATGCCCCATTGAAATTGCCACAGTACCCATCGGATTATCTCGTGTTTCTGGAGGTATGTCGTCAAATGATGGTGAATACAAGGAACCATGCTATGAAAAAGAAAGGTTACTCTTTCATTTTATTCTTGTAAAAGTAATGATAGTGCCAGAAGTGTGGATAAATTGTTGTTTGAGTTCAATCTCCATAGTTTATCGTCTAGTGTAGCCTTTGATAATAAAAATTATGTGAAAGAAAACATGCATGGAGGAGGTTCGTATATGCACAAACCCCAGCTTGAGGACTTCTAGGAGGATTGTTTGGATGAGAGGGAAGTACAGCGAAGGAGTTGGATGAGATTGACCATTGACCAGATTCACGCTTTTGAGTTGCATATTCAAGTTCTTGACATGGTTGACGACAACTCCAATATTATAGATGAAGGCTATCATGATGCTTCACTATGGCCTCTACCTCCTGTGAAGTGGTCTGAAAAGGAGATCACTGATGTGAATTTTCATTCTTTCCAAGTGATAAGAAGAATAGAAAGATGGTTGAAAGGAAAGATGAAAGAACATGTTGGCTCAATAGTGCCTAAAGAATCATCCTCTCAGAATCAAACTAGATCCCAAATTGTACACTCTCAATGAAGATCATCTAGTTTGGATCCAACTCTCCAGAGAGTTGGCTCACAATCGAATGGAGATGGTGATCGTCCCATGAAGATGTTAGTAAACTAAAGACGACATGTGAACAAGATAGTCAATTAGTGAAGAGCAACACCAAATTGGTTGCTTCCCCATCAAAAGCAGACCATGTGCCATTTATCAATAACCTCGTAAGTGATAGTGATTCATTCATTTTTACTCAATTAGGAGAAGATAGTGTGCTACAGTCTTTGCTAAGTACTCTGAATTCCCCCAATCGAAATGAACCCCCAGAGCACAATTCTCCACCTGTACGTATGGATGGTACAATGAGTGTTGTCAATGCTACTAATATTCCCTCCTCATCTCCCACGTGGTTAAAGAAAGTAGTTGAGAAAAAGAAAAGGTATACACCAATGGTGGATACCTATATAGATAATGTGGCTAAGTTACTATAGGACACTCCTAAGCCTAAGTGTGCCAGGAGGATGTTGAGAATGGTGACTGATCTTGCCTCAAGGAATCAATTTTTGGAAATTACAGATCCAATAGGGAATAAGAACAAAGATGAAGTGACCAAAGCTGACTTTAGAATGAGCAATCTATCAAAAAGGGTCAAGAGACAGCAAGAGAAGAACTCTAAGTTGCAAGCACAAGTAAGTTCCCTGTCATTATTTGTTTAGTCAATTGTTAAAATAACAACACCCTCAACTGAAGCCCCTCTTGATATAAGTATGAGTGCCCCCGATCCTAATCTATTACAACAAATAAAAAGATCATTATCTCTGAGTGATGTCATGGACCAATGGGTAGAAAAACTCATGTTTGATGGTCTTTTGTTCATTGAGAAGGCTATTAAATTGTTTGATTCTATTACTGAAAAAAAGGGAGGCTTTAATAATAGAATTCCAAATGGCTAGGAGTGACCATAACAGCCTATCTTTAGCAGCTAAAGAGATACGAGAGATGACGAATATAGATGTCGGTATCCTAGTGGCTGAGAAAGTCTTGAATAATCTTGGGGAATTAAACATACATGTATGGGCTAATGTAATCGAATGGAAGTTATGTCTCATAATATCTGCTGAAGACGAGATGAGAAAAGTAATTGCAACTTATTTTTCAGAGATGATGAGGATCAAAACAAATTTTGCTATTATAGAAAGTGAAGCTAATGGGAACGATGATGAAAAGTTGTTAGATATTAAGGAAATCAAACAGAATTTCAAGAAATTGGTAACTGAGGAAGTGATGAATTATGACACTATAACAGGGGAATCACTTGGCAAACTTGCAAAGATGGCTGCCTATATCAAAACTATTAGAAGTGGATTTGATGACGTCCATCAAAAGTGGTTGATGCAGCTAGAGTGGTGAGCAAAAGGAAATGTCAGATTAGCATGACTAGGACTCCATCTGGGATGTCTTTGTCACCTGTGATCAATAAGTACAAGGCATACAAGGCGAAACTACAGGCACAGGCATCTCAAATGGCACAAAGTGACATGGGGAATGAAGATGAACAGGTGAAAGAAAATGAAGTGATGTCTAAAGTTGATACTAGAGAAGAGGATGTGGTAATCCTCAATTGAATTTCTTTTCTTATGCTTTAGTCATATTTCAATATTTGCTCAAAAACTATTGGCTCTGGAGGGCCCTTTTAATTATTGTTTAAACTTCTTTTAATCGGTTGTCTTCAAGAAGCTGTTAGGGTTTAAAGATGGTTATGGTGTGACTTAGCTATAAATTTAATTAGCTAGTCGATGTATGGATCTTTTGACAAACTGTGTGTTGGTGATAGATCAATTTTAGCTTTCTGTTCAATTGCTTTATATACATGAAATAGAAATCAATTCAGTGGAGTTTGGATGATCGTAAACTTTGGCGATGAGGTGTTGTATTTGAGGTGATTGGATTTGTTGAAGTTGAAGTTGTTGGATGAAGGCTTGTAGTCATTGAATGATTTGTTGGTCTAGGGGTTGTGGTTCTTGGTACAGTGCTTGGAAAAGGTTTTAGAATTGGGGTACTAGGTATTGTAATGTTAGTGTCATGCCCGCATCTCCCACACAGATGCGACGCACAAAACACCTGTGTCACGACCACATTCGCCATGTGGTCACGACACAGGCCGTGAAAATTTTTTCTTTCTAACCCTAAAATCCCCCTCACACGCGTCTGCTTGCTTGGTGGCTATTGCAACAGCGCAAACGTGTCGATGTGATCGTGTGGTGAAGGTTGTCTAGGGATAAGCGACATGAAGTGTGTCACTTCTAGGGTTATGTCGATTCCAACCTGTACCCTGAGTTACCTAGGTGAAGCTAGATAGGGGGATCGAGAAAGTATCAAAGACTAAATAAAAATCGCACATACTAAACCCTAGGAATCTAGAATAATTTCGGCAGCATAACGCGTTTTCGTTAAACGCAGAATTAAAATATTAAAATAGTTCCCAACAAGAAAATAAATTTTATAAGTAAAATTAAATAAAACCTAAGAACAAATTTTAAATAAAACACCAATAGGAAAAAACTAAATAAATAAACGATTAATTAATATTAAATTAGTTTAGAAATGATAACAACGATATAAGGTAAAATGATGAAAATAAATCAAAATGACAAGACGTTGGTTATCTCCAACCTAAACGTCGAGTTCGTTATTAAACATAATTGACATTACGTTTAATAATTTCACTTGAAAACTAATGGACGAGGGAGGAGGGTTTAAATAACCCTCCCTGTAAAAATAATATTAATAAATTCATTTATAATTAACGACGTAAAAATTTAACGATAAAATAATTCATTAAAATTAAAACGATAACTAGAAAATTCCTCCCCAATGAAATAAGTAATTCCCAAGTTCAAAAAAAAATCCCTGAGGTAATTAATTTAAATACAACTCCATTTAAAATTAAACAAGTTAAATAAAAACTTCTAAGGTGAACTGAAACAAGGCAACAAAAGAAAACAAAATTTAAAAGAAAAGAAAATAAAACCTCTCCAATAAGAATATCTTCACAATAAGAAAGTTATCTCCTCATAAAACAATAAGGAAAGCCCTAATCAAAATAATACTAAATTTTTAAAATGGAAACCCTATTCCTATTCTAGTGTTTTCTCCTTCTCTTATTTGCCCTAATCTCTATTCTAATATTGTTCTTTTTGGTTGCCCTAATCATTCTTTGTTTTCCTTCTCTTTTGTTTGCAGGTATAGGGTTTGGGGCAGCCATTGGAGGACTCACGGAGGTGGGCACAAGGGTGAACTTCATTGTTTTTTTTTTTGCATGAATTCAATTGAAATCATACTGTATTTACCCCTTTTTTTTTTGTGTTTGTTGTTGGTGTTGGAGAACAGGGGTCAAAAGAGTGAAAGAGGGAGAAAGGCCGTGGAGGGGGCGGCGCTCAGCGGAGGTCGAAGGTAGTGGCGCGAGGCAGAGGGTGGAGGTTTTGGAGTGGTGAGGGCATGAGGTGTGGCAGAGGATTGGAGAGGAGGTCTGTGGTGTGGAGCCTATGAAGGGGAGGTGGCGGAGTTAGCGGCGGTGGTGATTGAAGGCCAGAAGAGGGGCGGCACTGTCAGCGGCGAAAGGGAGGGAGGTGGTATGGACGGGGGGAAAGGGACGCAGGCGCAGGGTGTCCGGGGAGCTACGAGGGTTATGAGTATTGGGTGGGGTGTGGTGGAGGCACCACCTCCCCCACACCTCTTTCTCTTACTGCTGTGCGGAGGGGGACTATGGGCGCTGCCCACAGTCCGCCCTCCTCTTCTTCTTTTTTTCTTTTTCTTTTTGCATAAAGAAAAACATAGAACTCTCTTTTTAAAAAAAAAATAAATGTAGTATGTATTTTTAACATATATAAAACTCATAAATGTAAATATACACATAGATATATAAATATATATATGCACAACACAAGCCCGCATATATTTAGTATATATATATATAACCATATATATATATATATATGTATATATACTTATAAATTTATGTATACATTTACAGCATTCATACATTCTAAATTTTTTTTTTTTTTAAACAAAAGAAAGTACACTTTACAAACATATATTTATTTACCTATGTGTATATACATTCTTAAACTTACACAGCAAATGAGTTACAAGTTTTTCTACAGCAACACACAAATAAAGACTTCTAATGCTCAAATCAGATAACTATTTTAACCCCTTTCTTAACAACTCAGTAAATATTTCATTCAGCTAAAGTATATACAGGTATGTAAATACATATAGATAAAAACAACCAAACTACTTCCTCCATATTGAATTAAATGGAAGAATTATTCATTTCCAAAATTATAGCATAAACTGAACCAGTAGATCCTTTTTTTTTTTGAAACAAAATTTTACTAGTTGTTTTGTTTTATTAGATACACAGTCTTAACCCCTTTTTTTGACATAAACAACAGAAATGCATACATTTTTTTTTAAAAGGAAACTAAATGGCAAAGTGGGCATTCTCATATGACCCTTCTAACAGCTAATAAAAACATAAACTTTCAGGCACTAATTAGAAACTCAGTTTAAACTTTCTCATTTCTTCCTTTGCAAGCTCAAGGATTTATCTAACTCACTCTTACATTTTTTTTTGTAAGGAGAAATGACAGAAAATGTATACAATTTCAGCAAGAATTACTCAGCTCACTAACTCCACATCATAGGAAACAAGCATCTTTAATTAAACCGTAGAATGTTTACATTGCAATATATATCACAGGAAGAATAAACAACCTTTTACTCAAGGAAAGAATACTTTTCATACAACATATATTACAGCCAACTCATGGCAAAGATAACCAAATAATCTTGTACAAAATACAATACAATGAGGCCACTATGGCCTTGGTTTCAACAGTCATCACAAGGAGACTTTCATCCAATTTCTTCTCCACTTAAAACTTGCAACATACACAACAGCAAGAACCACAAAACCAGCCACTTCAAAAGCTCTCCTCCCTACCATAGACCTGCAAGTGGGTCACCCCTGAGCTAGGGAGGTAGGGGTTTCACACAGGGTATCATTCCACAACAAAATCATTCACAATAACACAAAATCAGAACAACTCCATAGGTTTAACACATAACTAAACTCATGAAAATGAGTTTGGTGAGGGTAGGGAATGGACCCCTCGACTTCAAAGGGCTTCCCAAATGATAGTAAAGAAAACAAAACTCTTCTCATGGCCTCAAGCCAAAATCCCCAAAACACCACACTCCACCAGAATCACAACAAATTACATGGCACTCTTGCCATTCAGATATCTCATCCTCCAACAATAATAAGCCCTCAAGGCATAAACACAAACCTTGGGAGAGACCTCAAGGAGGTTCCTTTCCCCTACCCATACAAGTTGAGCATTACCTCTATTGGAGGTGCTCTCACCATTACACCCAACCCAACATCAAATGCAAAACATCACAATGCAACAAACTTACAACCAAAATTCAAACATGGAACATCATATAAGCAAAGCAAGAAGCAAGTTAAGAGGCCTACCTTCAAGGCCTTGACAATGGAAGTAGAAAATTGGTGAAGAGCTCCAAGCCTTCCCAAGCCTTCCAACTTTCAGAATTTCTCCAACCTTCTCTAACTCCTCCAAACTAGAAAGGAAAATTAAAATTTTGCAAGAAGTCTCCAATTGCAGGGAAAAAGGACTAGGAAAGAAGAACCCCCACTCCTCTACAAGAGGAGCTATTATAGGCCTTCAACTTGGCCTTGAGAGAATAAGAAGGTGACATTTGTCACCATCTCTTCCCTCCTCCAAAGCCACTTGTAAGAGTGAGAAGGCAAGAGGATGAAAAATGTCCTCCTCTCACTCCACCTCCATCTCCACCTCATCCACTTGTGCTTCCACACAAGTGGGAGGGGGACAAATGTGAGTTGGATTCCCACTCACACCTCAAAAAGACAAGAGTCTTGAGTGGTGCTCCCACTCACTTGGGAGTTTGGGAGGACTCTTGGAGACCTCCCAAGTCCTCCTTGGGAATGATTCCCAAAACTTAGGGATGGGAGATGAGTTCTTCCCACGGCAAGGCCCATCCCCCATCTTCCCTCTTTCCAAATTCGTCACTTTTACTCAACCATGGTTTAGCGTGACCTAAGGTGAGTCAAAACTAGGGTTAGGTAGTCCAAGTTGACCCTAGACTCATGGTTGACCACCTTGGGTAACTTTTGGGACCCTAGGGTTCATGAAAAGGGTTAAAAATCCACATTTAAATGGCCTAAAATAATAATAAAAATACCAAGTGGCATAAAATTTTACAACACTTAATATTAATCAAAAATAAGAAAAAGAAAGGGTACTAAGGCTAAAATAATTAAAATTAAACCAAGCACAATAAATCATCATTCAATTACACACGTGATCCTTATCCCTCTTGGGAATGGATCGGCTTACAGGGAATAACATGGTGTGAATCCTACCTCTGATTTCCCGTGGCTAGGGAAAGTAAAACCTGCACATCTCGATCAAATGTCAATTCTGTCATGAAAAGTGATAGCCGAAGCAACTGAAATTAACTTCACGCAATTGAAATAAACATCACTACATAACTCCAAATCAAACTGCATTATCAAATCATATGTCAATTAATCCATAACACATAAACAACTAGAATCTCATAACAAAATAACATCTAATATATATATATATATATCCCATACGTCGAACCACAACATATCATCCAATATGACCGAATCAAATCACATATATCAAATTAGTGAGATAAAACATCAAGTCTACATAATGAAACATAGTCACTAAGGTTTGATAGTGTCATCTACTGAATAGCACAATGATCAAAATATGGGAGGTAAAATAGTCGGCCTCACAGTTAGCATGGTGTCACACATGTTTTTAAGGATTAAGACCCTCTTGGCAAGTGCTTGACTAGGATTATGATGATAATGTGGAATGACTTGGATAGGATAGGATGTGATTGATTGGAGAACTAGTGATGGCAAACGACACAGAATGGTGCTTATGGGACACAATATGTCACTTCTGGTAGTGTCTAGGTGCTTCTGGAGCATAGAATGGCACCTTTGGTGTAACTAGGTGCTTTTGAAGCACAGTAAGGGGCATTTGGTGTAGCTAGGTGCTTTTGGAGCACATTCAAGCGCCTTTGGTGTAGCTAGGCACTTTTAGAGCACAGTAAGGTGCTTTTGGTATGTCTGGGCGGTTCTGGAGCACAGTAAGGTGCCTTTGGTGTATTTTAGGGTGTTTGGATAGTTTGAAGGCCAAATTTCAATATTGGATTTGGATAGATTTCTTTGGATGATAAGAGAGAAAGTTACAGTGGATTGGATTCATAATGGAATGAAGTGGTTTGTAGGAATGGATTGGGATGTTTTAGGATAGTTTAGGGATGATTTGGAATGGTTTAGGGTTGATTTAGAATGGTTTAGGGATAGCTTGGAATGGTTTAGGGAAGTTTAGGAATGGTTTAGGGTTGATTTGAAATAGTTTAGGGTTGATTAGGGATGAGGTTTGATGGATGAGGTGTGAGTTTGCTTTCGATAAAATTGGGATGAAATGGATATGATATGGATAGAAAGAGGATGGGGAGAGGAATTTGGATGAATTGGGATGAAGATGACAATAGGGAATGCCAAAAACTCAAGAATTAACCAAAAGTGCTTAGATATGGACCAAAGGCGCCTTACTGTGGTGCAAAGGTGCTTCAAAACTATGCAAATGCGCTTTTCTGGAATAGTGATGTTTCAAGTCAGATTTTGATAGATTTTGACAAAATTGGGATGAAAATGAATATGAAATGGATATAAATAGGATGGGGAGGGCTACTTGGATGAATTGAGGTGAAGATGACAATAGGGAACGCCAAAAACTCAGGACTTAACCAAAAGTTCCTAGATATGGACCAAAGGCGCCTTACTGAGGTGCAAAGCGCTTTTTTGTAATAGTGATGTTTCAAGTCAGATTTTGATAGATTTTGATTGGTTTTTGATAGGATTTGCTTTGACAAGAGAACACAGTAAACAAAGAGACCAAAGACTGACGCAATAGATAGTGTATGTTTGAGGATCACAAAAAAAACCCAAGTTTTCATGGGTATAAGACAATTGTAAACAAATCAAGCACTTTTTATCCCTAAAGACATGGATTCATTGCGGTACATCAGCTCACAACTTAGATCTCTATCAACTCAAATGTCATCACACTAAAAAGTAGCTCACAACTTAGAGAGGACAGGTAGGGGTATCTCACCCTTTCCCACGAAAAGTTTTGTGTAGCTTATGCTATGCCAAGGATTACCATCTCATCTCAAATGATGCAATGGTGAGTAATCTTGAGGGCTTGTATTGATTCCCCTTGCACTGAAAAATTACCGCAATGTTCAGAGGTGAATCAGGTAGTCACTAGCTATGTGGTTCTTAGTTACTTTGAGGGACCAATGCCTTGCGAGCATGCAGCAAGCTAATAAAATCTTTGACCAATCCTACTAAGAGTATCATATACCTCACACAATGCAAAAAATTTGTTTTCACAAAGTGTTGGTACACCTCTTTTCGATTTAGCACCGTAAGGCAAGGTTGACGCTGGTTAGGACTTGGCATTTGCCTTATCCAATTTATATAGCGGTTCAAAGGAAAACTCCGCTTAGGGTCATCCCTTTTGGATGAAGCGCAATCCAAAAGCAAGTCCTAAAGGATAAACTGAAAGTAAAGGATAGATGAGTCTAGTTTTTTTATCACCCAAGATGTTGCAAGGGGAGAGCATATACATATCACCTTACAAGCATGGAAAATATTTGTTCATTTATCCTATTTAGTAAGAAAAATAACTAGGTGCAGCTAGACTAATCACACAAGTTTGCAAGTGATAGATGTCAATTGTCCCTTAAGAAAGTAGTTGTTCCTAAGACTTTAAATTGCAAAAAGATGATTCGTGTCCATTGTCCCTTAAGATAGCAGTTGTTCCTAAGACTTTAAATTACAAAAAGATGATTCATGTCCATTGTCTCTTAAGATAGTAGTTGTTCCTAAGACTTAGTGAGAAAGATTGCAAATCTTCAATGTTCATCCTGCAAAGATATGTTAAGAAACCTATTTGCTCTGTTTGAGTGATAAGACGCTATAAAAAGTTGATTATTTCTAAAAAAACCAAGTGATTAGCAATAAATCAGTCGACCAAAAGTGCTTCACTGCTGACCAAAGGTGCTTCACTACTAACCAAAGGCGCTTCACTGCTAACCAAAGGCGCTTCACTGTTGTGCAAAAACGCTCTACTACTGACTAAAGGCTCCTCACTGCCGACCAAAGGCGCTTCAATACTGACCAAAGGCGCTTAATTGTTGTGCATATGCACTTTTCTATTTTAAATGACCAGAGGTGCTTCAGGATGGTGCAAATGCATGTTTTTGCACACCAAAGGCACTTTAGAGTCGCCCGAAGGCATGTTTTTACAAGCCAAAGGCACTTTACTATTGCTCATATGTGCTTTTTTGTGTCGTTTGCACTTTTCTGTACTGTACTTCAAAAAATTATTTTTTAAAGAGAAAAACAGAGGTTAGTGGGTCCCCCCGGGCGTGCCAAAATGTGTATAGGTAAAAATTGAGATTGAATGATAATCAAACCAATGAAATAACAACTCAATCCTATAACATCAAAAGATCTGTCTAAACAATTAATCAAATCAATGAATAATGCAATTAATAATCTAAAGCTATCACCTAGATTATATTGATCTCTTGGTCGAATGTGGATTGCTCAATAAATTGCAAAACCATGGTTGCAACAAGCGAGTGTAGATAATATGCGTGCTCAAAAGGTCAATCTGCTCAACGATGCATGATAAAAGCTCAAAGCACTTAAGAATGCCCAAAGCTTAGATGATCGAAGAGGATTTGTGAAGAGATGAAGGGGGTATATATAGGTTCCAAGGAAGATCGATCAACGGTGGAGATAAATTAATGAAATCGATGGATGAGATAAATCAAATAACTCATAATGAATGTGCACATGACATGTGTCATGCTTTAGAGCTATTTTTATTGAATTAATTACTTTTTAGCTAAAGATAGGATTTGATTTCATAAATTAGAATATTTTTTTTCAATTTATGAGTTGATAAAAATAATAAAAATTAAAGCTAATTAACTCAACTTTAGATTTGCTTTTTGAAGTTCTAAAAATAAGACTGATTGTGCACATAGAGTTAAAATTAAAATGATATTTTTAGAGGATTTGGAGGATAAAACAAATTAAATAACTAAATTTATTTAATTAATTGTGAATGGCTGAAGATTATAAATAAAATATTTTATTTTATTTATTTTTAGAAGAATTGGAAGATAAAAGATTTTAAATAAATTAAACAAATAAATTCATTTAATTTATTTTGCATGATGGATGAATATAAATAAAATATTTATTTTATTTATTTTTAGGAGATACAAGTCAACTTAAATAGATTTAACAATTTATTTAAATTTAGAGGAATAATTAATTAATTAATTAATGAAAATTATTTAATTGTGGATAAGAGGAAATTTGATGAATTAACTAAATAATTTATTTATTTAATTAATGTGGACTTGAAATTTGAAAAAGGATAATGATTTAATTAAATAATTAAAATTATTTAATTTGGAAGAATAAAGTGGAATTTAATGAAATTAATTAAATAAAGAGGATTTATTCCATTAATGTTGGAATTAGGAAAAAATAGAGGAAATAGATGAATTTGATGAAATTAATTAAATAATTAGATTATTCAATTAATGTTAAATGCAAGTGATTTAGGAGGAATTGATGTATGCAAGTAATGTGATACGAAGGGTCATTTTTAGGTGTCTATAGAGTCAATCCCATTGGCACACCATAGTCAATTATAGGGAAGAGCAATTGATTTTCTTGATGGCATTTGGGCCCTTAGGTTGATTTAACAATATCGAAATAGAGAATTAATGTTGGATGTTGAGATACTAAGAAAATTGTGATTGATGCAAATTACGACTAAGACTATATGTGTTCAAATCCGTGAATGTGAATTACTACTAATTGATAATCAAAGTGACTTCAGATGATGTCCTTAGATACACAATCCTAGACACACAATTACACAATACTAAACACACAATTAAAAACTTTTAGCATGCATTCCAATATGTAATGATCATATTTCGAAATTGTTAACCTTAAAACCTAAAATTTTGAATTTCAAATCAAGCAGACAAGCTTACCCCTAAAATCAAGTTTAAAAAACTACATTGTAGATGCAATCCAATTCAAAAAGAAGGAAATTATAAAAACTAGGTTAATGTTCATTTAAAGTATAAAATTCCATATAATACAATGCTAAATTCAAATTTAGGTCAATAAATAACAAAAAAAAAAACTACTTATTATATCGATAGGCATTCCCTTAGCGAGGAGCACTAGATGAATTACATAGATCGATGATAGAGATTAAAAACACTACCATCAAAATGATATTGACCTTTAAATTTACAATAAATACATATACATGACTATGACACCTAACAAAAATTAAATTTATTTTCTCATGCCATCAAAATAAATATAGTGCCAGAAAAAAAGTCTTCTAATTTATTTCTAAAATCTCTGTTCAATTCTCCCACCATATCTTCTTTTTCTCCTTATCATTTATCTACCACCACCATTGCGCCACTGTACAGAGATATCAGATTCTACAAAGATATTTTAGAGAGACATGTCCCTTTAGTTGCGAAGCCACAATTTTTTTAGAACTTTTGAATATTTGTATTAACCACATTGAAGGCGGTGTGGAAGCAGAAAGTGGTGTGGAGATCATTGGTAAGGATGTTGAGATTGAGAAGCAGATTTTTAACCAAGATCGTTCCTCTAAAATTGATAATAATGTTTGGTGCTTTTGATGGGCATGTGCCAATGCCCATGGTTGTTTCACTCCATTTGTAGACCATGTTGAAGATTAGCTTCCTTATTTATCTTGTGGCCCTATGTAGGATCTGTGGGCCGCCTAGCATGCTTGTTTAATATTAAATTCATTTGCATTGGAAAGAATCTCTTGATGATCCAGATATAAAAAATATGAGGCCGCAATAGGTTTGTAGGATCTCTTAGTTTGGGTTTTTGACCAATCTATGTTTATACACACATTTGATGAGTTTGACATTTTTAATTAGTTTTATTATCAGATACATTATATATTTAGTGTTTTTCTATTGAGTCGTACATTGGTGTGTGGCTTCACTAATATACCCATGGAACAAGAGGGAAGTTGTAGAGAAAACTGACAAACTTGGTGAATTATTTGTTTCTAATGCAACAACAATGCATTTGCAGGAATCCATGCATGATTTGTTTTCCCATTGTAAAAAATATATATTGACAAAGAGCTATGCAAGTTTATGACAATGACACTCAACAAGGTGTCCTTATTTATAGATTTTTTCTTTTTATTTGAACAATCAGTGATTCCCAAATACATTTTTTTCTAAATCTGGTCTTTATCCTATATTTTTATTTGGCTTTATCTCAATTACTTACATTATTTTACCTCTGAGCAAGCAAATAAAAGTTGGAACTTGGAACTCAAAAGCTTTTGCATCCAACCACAAGATTATATTGTATGAGATGAATATGTATTTTTGGCAAGTGCAAACGTAACAAGAGAAATAATGTCTTATTTGAGTTGCATTTGGTATGTGGGACATTTCTTTATAATTTCGGGTGTTTTCTTTAGGTCCTTACATACACAATGTTTGGATTGTTACCAGCTAAGTAGGAATCAAAGGCATTGCTTAAGATAATTTAGGCTCCATTATTTCATTTAATTTAATGATGATTGTTAGAATCATAGATACTATAATTCTATAAAATGTTGTTGCTGGTTTAGAGATTTTTGGAAAAACTTGTGACAAAGAAATTGAGAGAACTTTATGTTATCAGACCACACTTTGATTTATCATTGGGAAAAGAGCTCTAGTTTGAGGTTTTGACAACATTATCGTAGGAAAAATGTAATGGGCCAATAAGTCTTACAATTTTTCTTCAACAAGACTACATGTGTGCAATATTGGAAGAAATGGATTGAGTAGGTGTAATTTGAAACCAAAACTATATTTGATTGGAAAAACAACTTTAATCATTCCAATCAACCAAAATGAACAAGTGTTTTCATTAAAAAGAGGATAGTTTTAACTATTGTTATAGTAGTAGGTTATAACAAACTATTCATGTGGTCATTTGGAAATGGGGAAAATTTGGTGAATGGCCTTTGTTTTTAGGGAGTTTGTGTCTTTGTGGACTTTACTAAAATATTCCTTTGTTGGGTACAGTATTAATTTTAATTTTTTTTGTTGCTTTTTGATAAGCATTGCATTTGTTGCTATAGGGGATTATATTAAAATAAAGTAAGGGATTCTATTATTTTAGTGCACATATAGATCACAGACAAGTTTCTTATAACTTTATTGCAAAATTGATGATAAATTTTGTATCATCTTTCATATAAATCTTAGAAATGAGACCATTGTCTCTCTTTTACCAATGGAGTCTTTTCTCTTCATAAATTTTAAAACACTAACATCAAATTCACTTGAGCCATGCTAATTCTTCTTCTATTTTTATGATGTGTAGTATATAGCAAGGTTTCTTAACTCTTGGATAGTAGTGATATTGTTTATGTTGCTTCTACGAATGCAATCATTGTCGTTCTAGCATAAATTTTTTTCAAATACTCATGTATATTTATATATTTATTAGAGTCAAGACATGTAAACAATGACCCATTGTTAGATATGGGTCTTGATTCCAACGTTCTATTTCTATAAGTTGAACTACTCTGGTTTCATCTATTATCCTTCCTATTTTTTCAAGAAGCTTGTTTACTGAGCTATTGTCAAATTTGGTTCCTAATTCCTAGCTTGTGCTTCTATAAGTTGAACTTCTTTGGCTTCATCTATTGTCCCTTCCTTTTTTCAAGAAGAAGCTTCTTTGAATTTGACTCATTTGGTCCAAGTAGATCTAACAACCATCGAACCAATAAGCCCACCACACCCCACTTATCTTTTCTTTTCTCTGGACAATGAACTTTGCATCTCTCTTATTTAGAGTTCATCCATCTTTTTTCTCTTGGTGAACAACGTCACCAAGAAATTAATATAGATGGCAAGCCTTAGTGGTACTAAGTAATTACATTTATAGGTCACTTAGGCATGTTTACAATAACAAGCACATAAAACTTGAATTATTATAAATCAAATACTAAGATTATATTCATTAGAGTATGTTGATTATTGATTTTGATTAGTAAATGCCCATGTTTTGTTTGGGAACCTAATATATTTCTTTCAAAATTGAATGCATATCAAAATACATGACCTGAATTAGGAGTCAGATAGAAAAATAGTCTTTCTCTATAAATTTTCTCCCCACTGATGAGAAGGAATGCTAAATTGTTATGGATTTTGGATGCAAAGTCAAATTTGTTTGAGAATATTGTAATTGCACTACCAAACACTAACAATCCATGTGGATATGTTAATTATTAGACTACAGGAACCCATAGACAAATAAAAGATTAACTCAGTTCTTTCCATTGTTTTTAGATTGCTTTTCACTTGAATATGACCTCTAACAACACATGACAAATTTATAATTTTTTTTGTAATGTATTAGTTAGTGTTTTTAATAGCATAAAATTAAAGATTTGGAAAAAGTCCATGATTTTAATCTAGTAAATTTCTCTTGTAGGATCTTAGATACAACAAAGAGTTAAATGGAGATGTGCATAAAATAATTATATTATTATTTATAACAAGATGAATTAACCATATTATTTATAACAAGATGAATTAACCAACACTTGTGTTGTTGCTTGACCACAACTACAAGCATGATTAACTTATATGCACCATAAGTTGGAAAATTTTGTATATAATGAGTTGTGATGAATCTAAGATTGTGTTATTGAAGTAATGTGGTGTTCTTGGTACTTAAATTAAAATTGTTTTTCAATTGTGTGCATATAATTGTAGTGATGTAAAACATTTTGTTAATAAGGTATGGTCACACACCTAACTATAGTATGATTTGTTAATATGACCTCCTACAAGATACAATAATGATATTTAGTTTTATGTTCAAGTTGACCTTAGTTGTTTTCAACTGATGTAATCTAGGAAAGTCTCTATCCTCTTTCAACATGATGAGATCATTCTATTGTATACTAGCTTTATAGGTTTTATGATAAAAACTTATGGCAATTGACATGCTTCAAATTGAGCTTGCACAATGAAATCATATTTGCAATTTTATATCATCTCAAAGAATAACTTGCATGGAACAAATTAGAAACAAACATGGTTCCAATTGTTCTAGTCACACGTGGTGGTAGATGAAGAGTCTTCTTAAAGTTGGCTTGGGCATTAACAATCCATAAAGCACAGGGTCTAACTATAAATAGACCAATAATAAACATTAGAAACACACACCATTAGGGTCTTACCTTCACACTGGTGTCAAGAGTTTGAAGATTATCAAATCTACGAATATCGCCTGTATACTCATTACAAAGGAATACACGTATGAAAAAAAATATGTATGTAATCCTACATAATCAAGAGGATGACTATCTCAAAAAAATATCTTCAAATAATTCCTAGAAAACCAATTATTATATCTCAATAAGAAATGATTTTGAATTTATATTCCATTATATTCCAACTTTATGTGTTAAATTAGAAAGAAGTTTTCTTGGTTTTAGCAAGACCAATTTTATAAATTTTGTGGATTATTTAGTAAATTATTTTCCAAGGTGATTAGAAAGATTTTTTTTCAAGTAAATTTGGAATCATTATTTCACAATGAAATCATATTTGCAATTTTATATCATCTCAAAGAGTAACATGCATGGAACAAACAAGAAACAAACATGGTTCCAATTGCTCTAGTCACACGTGGTGGGAAATGAAGAATCTCCCTAAAATTGATTTGGGCACTAACAATCCATAAAGCACAGGATCTAACTATAAATAGACCAACAATAGACATTAGAAACACACACCATTAGGGTCGTACCTTCACACTAGTGTCAAGAGTGTTGCAAGTATGGGCCTAACAGGTGTTGTCATTGATGTCAACATACTCATGTTGCATTAATGAGAAGGATTGGATGAGCTGTGTGCTGAGGATATTGAGAAAATTAGTCTCAATCAGGAACAGTGAAGAACAGTGATGACAAGAAGGTAAAAGTCCACAACAGGTTGAGGATCAGAGGATGCGGTTTAAAGGGTTTGTAGATACAAGTCTTGAGATGCTCCAGCCAAGGTTTCAGAGGTCCACATGAAGATCTAAAGAAGTTATGGTTGCTCAAGTAGAACCAGTTCCGGCAGGTGTTCAAAGGTGACAAAGTGACACAGATAGGTCCGGTGAGATCCAGAAATGCATTATCCTATTCTATGGATTTCAAGGAGTGTTGAGGAAGTCCTTGTGAAGTATCAACTCGATTGGTTTGTGGTTTGAAGGTCCAAAAGCTCCTACTGCTTTGTGACAGTGATTACAGACTGTGTTCTTGAAGTTCTGGATGAAGGAGAGAAGGAGAGAAGAATTCCAGTAAGCTGATAAAGTGCGGATGTTTCTGGTGACTCAGGAAAGGTTGTAAGTGATCTCTGGATCATGTCTAGTCCATGTTGGCAGTCTGCATTGAAGTTAGAGTTTGGATTTGATGAATAACCACTGGATGTTGGTGTTCTTCCTGAGACTGGCTGACCGGATGTATTATACGTCTTTCAAATGATCTATAAGTGTTTGCCGACTTAGATGAGTGTTCCTAAGTCAATGCCTTGTATAAATAAGGGATTGTGAATTCATTCCAAAAGGTGTCTTGTGGAGTTGAGTGTGTGGTAGTGAAGAAGAGAGCGAAAGGTAGAGTAGAAGTTTTTGGGCTTTAATGGAACTGATTCAAGCATGGTGAAGATGCTATTCTCCAGTTCATGTATGTGATACTTATTTCTTTGTAGACAGTGTGTCTCTTGTAGACAGTGAGCCTCTTGTGAGTAGTGTGCTCAGGTAGTGAGCCCTAATTGGCATGTGTCATTTGTTCTTTCTATTCTTCTAACAGAGAATACATTCTTGGGTTAATCACCCCATGGTTTTTCCCTTAACCGGGTTTTCCACGTCAAAATCTTGGTGTCTTATGTGTTGTTGAGTTTCTGCTTTTGATATGAATGCATTATGTTTCATGTTTAATATACTGCTAATCACCAAGAAGTTTTAAGTGTGTAAATTTGGAAAGTTTGGCACAACTGATTCACCCCCCCTCTCAATTGTGTGCCCTAAGTCTAACAATTGGTATCAGAGCCAAGTTCCTCTAAAAGGAACTTAACCGCTTGAGGAGATCCAAGATGTCATCCTACAAGAAGGATAGTCCGAAGTTTGATGGAACCAACTTTGCTCTTTGGAAAGGTCGCATGAAATGTCACTTGCAGTGTATGGGAATGGCATACTGGTCCATGGTTACAAAAGCGTATGTACCTCCATAGGGTGGTCCGACAACCCTAAATGAACTCACAGATGTTGAAAACAATTTGTGGACCAAAGAGGCTCTCTTAAGCGCATTATCTGACTCAGAGCTCTCAAATGTTATTGACCTACCAACTGCTTTTGAGATTTGGAACAAACTGGAACTTTTGCATGAAGGAGTCCAGTATGTGAAATGTGCAAGGTTACAGAGTCTAAAAGGGAAATTTGAAAGACTGAAGATGAGAGATGATGAAAATATTACTACTTTTATGCCAAGAGTAAATGAGCTGGTTTGTGGAATCAGAAATGCTGGTGAAGTCTTGGATGAAAATGAGATTGTTGGCAAAATCAAGGTTACTGCCATTGATGAATTCAGAGCCCATACAACTATCACAAGAGACCAATTGGCTGGCAAACTGGCTGCATTTGAAATGACCGAGTTTGGAGATGATCCCCCCAAGACTAAATCTGCATTCAAAGCTAGTGCCTCTGTGAAAGGTAAACAAAGATTTGATCCAAGAGAGAACTCATCAAGGAAACAGTCATGGTATGAGAAAGCAAGAAAAGACCTGGAAGAAGAAGAAATAGAAACTGCTCAACTTGAAGCCCTCATTGCAAAGAGACTACCAAGAGGATCCGATAAGTATGAAGGGAAATTGCCTTTTAAGTGTTTTAATTGCAATAAGATTGGTCATTTTTCCTCAAGATGTCCGGAAAGATTTTCAAAGCCAAATCCTAATAGATCAAGGTTCCAAAAGAATTGTTACTATGTTCATGAAGAAGATGATAATGAAGGAGTAACAGATGATGAATTAGAGACAGGAAACAAATCCGGAAGTGAATGGGTGTTCATTGCCATCAAGGAAGAAGAACCAATATCCTCTGTATCTATCAATCATAAAGTTGTAGAAAGAGCTCTGGCTGCCCAAGTTGAAGAAAAGGATGATTGGGTCATTGACAGTGGTTGCTCTCACCATATGACAGGTGACAAGAATAAGTTCATAAATTTGGAAAGGTATGAAGGAGGAATGGTGAAGTTTGGTGATAATTCTGCTGGTAGAATCAGAGGAAGAGGAACTATTTCTTTTGATGGAAGAAACAAACTGGTAATGTACTGTATGTTGAAAGCTTGAAGCACAATCTTCTCAGTGTTGGATAGTTGGTGGACAAAGGCTATGATCTCCAGTTCAAGGATGGAAAATGCAAAATCTTTGAAAGTTTCGGAATAGAAATTACATCTAGTGCTCAAACTAAAGGTAATATCTTCCACTTGGTTGGTACTGGTAAAAGCTGCTTATTTGTTCAAGTTGATCAGAGTTGGCTATGGCATAGAAGGATGTGTCATGTGAATTTTGATAATATCATCAAGATAAGCAATACTCAGGCTGTAAGAGATCTTCCAAAATTGGTGAAACCTACTAATAGCTTGTGCAAGGAATGTCAGTTGGGTAAGCTAAGCAGAGTCACATTCAAAAGCAAGGAACTGTCCTCTACCGGATTATTGGACTTAGTTCACACTGATCTTTGTGGTCCGGCAAGAACCAGAGTATTCAAGGTGATAGATACTTCATGCTGCTAATTGATGACTATTCTGGATGATGTGGGTAACTTTTCTGAAAGAGAAATCAGAAGCTTTTGAGAAATTCAAAATATTCAAGGCTATGGTAGAGAATGAAACCGGATTGAAGTTGAAATGTCTAAGGTCTGATAGAGGTGGAGAATTCACATCCGGTGAGTTCATAGAGTTCTGTGAGAAACATGGAATAAAGAGACAGTTGTCTGCTCCTAGGACTCCACAGCAGAATGGAGTAGTGGAAAGAAAGAACCGGACCATATAGGAAGCTTCTAGGACCATGATGATGGAACCTAATGTTCCTCATATCTATTGGAGAGAAGCTGTCAGCACTACAGTTTATACTCAATCGAGTTCAAATCATAAGCAATACCGGTAAGACTCCTTATGAACTTTGGTTTGGCATCACTCCTACTATGAGGTATTTCAGAGTGTTCGGTAGCAAATGTTACATTAAAAGAGATGAAGATCTAGGCAAGTTTGATGCTAGAAGTGATGAAGGAATTTTCTTGGGTTACTCCACTCAAAGCAAAGCATATTGGTGTTACAATAAGAGACTGAAAAAGATGATAGAAAGTACAAATGTGAAGGTTGATGAAGGAATTGAGAAACCTTCAAGGTTTTATGAATATGATGAAGATGATCAGAATGTTGTTCTGACTCAAGGAGCTCAAACTCCTTCCGGTACTCAGAATCAAACAAATCTGGTAATTCAGGGAGAAGAGACGAATCATAATGAGCCTGATCAAGAATTAGAAGTGCAGGAAACTCCCAATGTTCCCAGATATGTAAGACTGAACCACTCTGAAGATCAAATCATAGGTGATAAAAGCAAAGGAGTTCTAACAAGAAGGAGAATTGCCCAAGATCCAGAAGAGTATTGTTTGATCTCTAAAATTGAACCTAAGACAGTGAATGAAGCTTGCAATGATGAAAACTAGACTAAAGCAATGGAGGAAGAGCTGGTGCAAATAGAGAAAAATCACACTTGGGATCTTGTTCCCAGACCTAGAAACAAGAATGTGATTGGAACCAAATAGGTATTCCGGAACAAACTAAATGAAGTTGGTGAAGTAATCAGAAATAAAGCTAGATTGGTCTTTAAGGGCTACTCTCAAATAGAAGGAATTGACTTTGAAGAAACTTTTGCTCTGGTGGCAAGAATTGAAGCAGTCAGACTATTTCTTATATTTGCTGCCTTCAAGGATTTCAAGGTGTATCAGATGGATGTCAAGTCTGCTTTCTTGAATGGTGACTTAGAAGAAGAAGTGTACATTGAACAACCGGATGGATTTCAATAATCTGAGCATGGTGATATGGTCTGCAAGTTGAAGAAGGCACTGTATGGACTAAAGCAAGCCCCAAGAGCCTGGTATGAAAGATTGGACAAACATCTTTTGAAGACTGGTTTCAACAAAGGTACTGTTGATAGTAACTTATATTTCAAAATTGATCATGAAAACATCTTGATTGTTGAAGTATTTGTTGATGATATCATCTTTGGAGGAAGAGACAGTATGTGTAAAACTTTTGCAAATCAAATGAAAAGTGAGTTTGAGATGTCAATGCTTGGTGAAATGAACTTCTTCCTGAGTCTGCAAATTACTCAAACAAAGAAAGGAATCTTCATTTCTCAGACCAAATATGTGAAAGAATTGTTGAGGAAATTTGGGATGGAAGATTCAAAGCCAATGAATACTCCAATGGCAACCGGATGTAAGTTGAGTAAAGATGATGACTCTCCTAAGGTAGACCAGACAAAGTACAGATCAATGATTGGAGGATTATTGTATCTCACTCAAACTAGACCAAATATAATGCAAGCTATTGGTCTTGTTGCTAGATTCCAGGTTGATCCTAGAGAATCTCATGTCATGGCAATCAAAAGGACTTTTAGGTACCTAAAAAGAATAGTTGAGTATGGTTTGTGGTATCCTCGAGATCATGACTTCTCTCTTCATGCATATACAGATGCAGATAAGGCAGGGGATGTGGATGACCGGAAGAGTACCAGTGGTGGAGCATTATTTTTGGGAAAGAAATTGGTTTCTTGGCTAAGCAAGAAACAAGAGGCAATATCTCTGTCTACAACTGAAGTAGAATACATTGCAGTAGCAGATAGTTGCACTCAAGTCTTATGGATGAAGCAGATGCTAAGAGATATCAAAGTAGAGTATGAGGAGCCTATCACAATCTTCTATGATAATTCAAGTGCAATAAATATTTCTAAGAATCCGGTGTTGCATTCTAAGACTAAGCATATATCTATCAAGTTTCACTTTCTAAGAGAACAAGTGAACAAGGATGAAGTCAACTTGGAGTTTGTGCCCTCCAAGGATCAGATTGCAGATGTCTTTACTAAACCTCTTCCTAGGGACTCTTTTGAATATCTCAGGGAGAAGTTAGGGGTTATTGCCCCTCCGGTGATGAACTAAGGTGCACTGAGGTGCATCAGTCCGGTGGATATCACAGTCATATCTTATGATCCGGATTGATGGGAGCTGCTACTCAGGGGGAGCAGTAGGTATGATTTTGAAGTATTGGAATTGCAAGTATGAGCCCTTTGCCATTGATGTCAAAGGGGGAGAGAAGACATGTGAAAAACAAGTGGTTGTTGATCAAAGGGGGAGCAGTAAAGGAAGAGAAGACATGTGAATGGCTGGTGCTGATAGGGGGAGTTGCGATAGTAAAGAGAAGTTCTTGTCTTGATGGTTTTTCACATCATATGTTGCCATCAATGACAAAGGGAGAGATTGTTGCAAGTATGGGCCTAACAGGTGTTGTCATTGATGTCAACATACTCATGTTGCATTAATGAGAAGGATTGGATGAGCTGTGTGCTGAGGATATTGAGAAAATTAGTCTCAATCAGGAATAGTGAAGAACAGTGATGACAAGAAGGTAAAAGTCCACAACTAGTTGAGGATCAGAGGATGCGGTTTAAAGGGTTTGTAGATACAAGTCTTGAGATGCTCCAGCCAAGGTTTTAGAGGTCCGCATGAAGATCTAAAGAAGTTATGGTCGCTCAAGTAGAACCGGTTCTGGCAGGTGTTCAGAGGTGACAGAGTGACACAGATAGGTCCGATGAGATCCGGAAATGCATTATCCTATTCTGCAGATTTCAGGGAGTGTTGAGGAAGTCCTTGTGAAGTATCAACTCGATTGGTTCATGGTTTGAAGGTCTAGAAGCTCCTACTGCTTTGTGACAGTGATGACAGACTGTGTTCTTGAAGTTCCAGATGAAGGAGAGAAGAATTCCAGTAAGCTGATAAAGTGCGGATGTTCCTGGTGACTCAAGAAAGGTTGTAAGTGATCTCTGGATCATGTCTAGTCCATGTTGGCGGTCCGCATTGAAGTTAGAGTTTAGATTTGATGAATAACCACTGGATGTTGGTGTTCTTCCTGAGACTGGCCAACTGGATGTATTATACGTCTTCCGGATGATCTATAAGTGTTTGCCGACTTAGATGATTGTTCCTAAGTCGATGCCTTGTATAAATAAGGGATTGTGAAGTCATTCCAAAAGGTGTCTTGTGGAGTTGAGTGTATGGTAGCGAAGAAGAGAGTGAAAGGCAGAGCAAAAGTTTTTGGGCTTTAATGGAACTGATTCAAGCATGGTGAAGATGCTATTCTCCAATTCATGTATGTGATACTTATTTCTTTGTAGACAGTGTCTCTTATAGGCAGTGAGCCTCTTGTGAGCAGTGTGCTCGGGCAGTGATCCCTAATTGGCATGTGCCATTTGTTCTTTCTGTTCTTCTAACAGATAATACATTCTTGGGTTAATCACCCCATGGTTTTTCCCTTAACCGGGTTTTCCACGTCAAAATCTTGGTGTCTTGTGTTGTTGAGTTTCTGCTTTTAATTTGAATGCATTATGTTTCATGTTTGATATACTGCTAATCACCAAGAAGTTTTAAGTGTGTAAATTTGGAAAGTTTGGCACAACTGATTCACCCCCACTCTCAGTTGTGTGCCCTAAGTCTAACAAAGAGTTCAAAGATTATCAAATCTACGAGTATCCCCCACATTCTCATTCCAAAGGTATACACATATGAAAAAAAATGTATGTAATCCTACATAATCAAGAGCGGGACTATCTCATTAATTTCAAGAGGTAATTTATATTCAATTATATTACTACATAATCCTATCTTGAAATCAATGCAATAACTTTTATCACAAAGTAGTAGAAAAATAATTGATAAGCTTCCAATGGTTAAATTAGAAAGAAGTTTTTTTGTTTTTGGGAAGATCATTTTTATAATTTTGTGGATTATTTAGTAAATTATTTTCCAAGGTGGGTAATTTATATTCCATTATATTCCAACTTTATGTGTTCCCTTAGTGAAGAGCACTAGATGAATTACATGGGTCGATGGTGGAGATTAAAAGGACTACCATCAAATAGATCTTGACCATACAATTTGCTATGAATACACAATTATGACATGAAACCTTGTCATTTTACAATAAATCCATATTTGTGACATGGAAAAGATCTATTAATTGTTATTTTAATGTTGAGATTGTAAAGTAGGATTAAATAAAATATTTGATCCGATTCATAGCATCTAGCATATATGGTTTATTCTAATTCTAAAAAATATATGTTTGTCTTATCCAAATTGATAATATCTTCTTTAAACATATCTAATTCTCAAGTGCAACGCAACTGTAATACAAATGCAAACAAGATTAAGAAAAGAGTGAATTTTATAGTGGATGAAAATAGGATATTTTCATCTTCTAGCTTGACAATAGTCCCACAACAGATCAGATAATTTAGGAAGTTGATTGTTGTAGGTTTAGGATTCAATTCCAAAGATATCAAGGTTTGTAGTGCTTATCTTTTCAATTGGCAATGACTATTGTAGTAGTCAAAAAGTTGTTGTTCCAGGCAACCATGCAATGCTATACTGACTCCACTCATAAAGGCATTTCCAAGGCTGTCAAGATGGGAGGGCAGGCCTTCGATGCTTTCTAATCCCTTGGTAAGAATCTAAAGAGAAGCTATGTTGGAGTGGAGAAACACAAGGAAAGCAATTGTTTTCCTCTAGTTGTATGAATTATTCTCTACTCTCCATGAGTTTCGGGCCATCAAACAAAGCGTGAAGAAGAAGTCACTTTATCAAGCCCATGAAGTCCGAGATAAGCAATAAATTCTCACCAATTGACATGGCTGTGTGCAAATTTTTAGCAATCCATTTATACAAGCATTTATTCATTTTCATAAATTGTAGTTAGGTTAGCCCACAATACTGTGTCCCACTTTTTGGCCAATGTGGAACATTGAAATCAACATTTTTAACCAAATTTTCACTTTCTGACACCTATAGCAACTAATCCGTTAAGAATTTGAAGATGATGTGAACTAGTGATTTTTGAGATTTTGTGTGTAGATTCTAAATGTTTTTTTTTAATTACGAAATAATTTGTGAATTTTTTATCGTAACTTTTAATAACTTAGTTTTTATAGTTAACAGTATTTTTAAAGAGTGACGTTTATACCATACAACATAACTTTTTTTATAGAAAGAATAAAATTATAAATTTTTAAACATAGATTTGTAACACCAATATCTAGTGCGCAGATATTTTTTCATAATTTTTTGTTGCATATTTTTTAATTAATTTTTGAAGTGAGATTAATTATAATTCTGACATAGGTTTATACCATACAAAATAATTTTTTTTGTATGTATCCAAATTAACTTCTTTTTTTAAAAACAAGGACATCAATACCTAGAGTGCAGATATTTTTCAGAATTTTTTTCTCTATTTTTTTAATTTTTCTGAATGTGTGGAATACATACCTTGATGTTCAGTGAAAAACCTATGTTCATTAGAAAATAGAAAATAAATATAATAATCAAATAAAATATATTCAAAATCATACTTTTTGGAAAGCTTAATCTAAGGGCTACATACTTACAAAATAGAATTTTTAAATGACTTCATTTGATCCCCCAAAAGGTGAAGCAAAATTGGTTTTTTGTCAGCATTTTGATAGATACGGAGGGGACTCTATAAAGGGTTTGATTTATGACTAGGGAGTTATTTCCAAGTTGGGTTGATCTAAGGGGGTTTTATCTAACCCCCTTCAATTAACCCCCTTTAGATAGAACCCCCCAAGGCTTAAATCATTAATTTTTCTAAAAAGTATGTGATTTCAAACAAAAATCAGGATGTCCCATAAGCGGGACACACTATTGTGGCAGCACCCAGTTATAATATGTATTTTTGGTATTGTGTAGGTTTTTTGTGGATGAAACTCCAGTGAGAGAGTTTAAGAATAGTGAGGATTTGGGAGTGGCATATCTAAAGAATCAAGTGATCAAAATATATTCAAGCTTGTGGAACACAAACGATTGGGCAACGAGAGTTGGTGGAATGAAGATTGATTGGAGCAAATCCTCTTTTGTCACCTCTTATGGAAATACACATACTTGCCCTATATCACGAGGCACATCAATAGTTTTTTATTACCCTAAAATGTTGTTAGGGATGGATGTTTTTTCTATAGTCAAATCCTTAATTACATAGAAAATTATACAAAATGTATGCAGTTTATTAAATGGATTGTTTGTAGGATAGAAATCATATTGCAAAGTAGTAGAAATCAATGTGAATTACATGGATTTTAATTCTAATTATTTTTATGTTGCTTTTGATAAATATTGCATTTGTTTTAACAAGGAATTATATAAAATTGAATAAGAAGAGTTTGATTAATTTAGTGCATATATAAAATCATTGCACTGATTTCTATCCTCCAAGCAATGTGTTTAAAAAATTGTGTATCATCTTACATATAATTGAAAATTTGACTATGGGAAAATCATCTATCTTTATCAAAATTTTACTATAATGAGAAAAGTGTCGGTATACCCATTAAACCTATGGGTCCAACTGCTAGTAATATCATACATTAAAAAAACATCGAACCCAACAAACTTATGGACTTTAGTATTATTTTTTAAAACGCCGACATAATGCAAGCCTTGGTAATAATAAGTTTGACATGGAGAGAAGGATGATTCGATTCGAAATGCAGATGGATGGTATTGGTATTGGTGGGGTCCATTGTTGGTCCTCCATAACGACTTGGTCGATACCAAGGGAAAGAGGCGGGCCCACCTTACTTTATCCTTACACTCCATCTTGGCTGTCATACCAACTTCATGCCATAATAAAAAAAGGCTAGGTAGTGTGGTAAAGTCATCCACTGTAATTAAAAAATATAAACCCTAATCTATAAAAAATGACTTTACCCTAGCTACTCAAGTTCGGTGGACTGTCTATTTGTACGTTACATAACAGAGCTGGTGAAATGTCATGTCATTAGTAATGATTGCCAAGTATAGCACTAGGACGTCGTTCAATCAAGATATCCTAGTGGGTGACCATATTATATTTTCTGGTTTGTTTTTATACCAAAATAGTATTTTTAACAGAGTTTTTTTTTTCCTGTATTTTTTTTCTTTTGTGTAAATTGCATAAACGTTGTCTGACTTGCGGCACACATCTAAATAAATGAAAGCCTAAATATGTTTTTCTACCTCAGCTCGCCTCAGGTACCCAAGATATGGGCCGCTGGGCTGAGTGGGGATAACCCTGGGTAAAAAAAAAAAATGTTTTTCTACCTGAAACAATACTTTGGGAGTATTTTTTAAGATTGGAATTTTATAGGAAAAAGTTTTTTATTGCATTTTAATAAACAAGATCTCTTTATCTTTAAGTGAAATTATTTGAGACAAGTGTGTTAAGATATTTTAGGGAATAAGTATAAAATAAATTAAAATGTGATTTTATAAACCTTTTATTTAATTCAGGATAAGTGAATAAAATCATTTGATTTCATTTAAGGAAAAAATGAATTTCATTTTAATTTTTCCCACAAGATCAAAGATTTAGGAACAAAATTATTCTTACATTTTTTATTCAAATATAGACTCTGTTATGAAAAAGTAAATTAATTCTTTATAAAAACTAAACATTAACTATTTATAGATTCTTACATCTCAAATATTTCACTTTTTTTTTAATAATATAATTCAATGTTAAAATGCCAATGATTTGGTACATCAATCAAATAGTTTTGATGAAATTTCCAAGTAGAAAATTATACCAAAAATGTGTTGAATTGGTAGAAATACAAATTCAATACAAAATAAATTACTAAAATAATAGATAAAAAAGAATTATGAAATAAATTGTAAAAAATGAATATGGAGATAAACAAACAAACCATAGCATGACTACTAAGCATTGGGGATGCATTTATATGGAAAATTTCTAGGTAACTTGAGATATCTCCATAGATTGTTTAAGGGCCAATAACATATATGTAAAGAGGAGTACTCTCTCCTATGTCTACTAAAAACTCAAACAAAACACAAATAAGTTTATCATCCACCTTATCTGTGCCCCAGCATTTAAAGGAAAGAAAAGCTATCGAATCTTGTGATAATCCTACCCCATACTGTTCTTTTGTTTTTGAAATTTCAAGCATACAATATCATGTAAAACAATTGCATAGTAATCCATATTTTTATAAAGCTAGGTTCCACAAAACAAGTGAAACTAACAAAGCAAGAAGGTGATGAATATAGTTATGTGAGTTACCTGAACAAGATCTACACCAACTAGGATAAGCTTATTGGCTAGCCTATATGGAGAAAATTCACAAAGATGGGGCAAATTTCAATATATATCGAGAGATTTGGGGAGAGCATGCAGCAAGAGGTGAGTAAGGAGCTACATGAACAATGGCAAAATGTAAGCAAGGGTCAGTAGCTAGTGTTTGCCCCACACACATACTATGGGGGAATATGGGCAGGGGTGCCAGATTGTGTGGTGATCGTGCACAAGACCGCTCAACCTATTGTTGTCCTGCGATCAGACTTATAACTACTATGTAGTGGTGTGTTCTAAGTTTCGGGTGATTCCGAGTAGAACACGGGTCTGACCCGTTAGGGACGAAGAAGAGTAGTCCCACCACCTAAGCTTGGAGCTAGGTGTTCTACATGGATTCCAAGGATGAAGGAGAGTAAACCCGACAAATCTCTAGGAGGTGTAGTTTCATGAGGAGGCTGGCATGTTTCTCGAACCGGTGAAGTGGAGTAACTGGAGAGTTTGTGTGACAACAGCTAGGTGTGTTGTACATGGAGTGAAGGTGCTCATGAAGTTGGGTCAAGGGTGTATGGCCACTTGGATCGTTTGGGCTAGTATGTTGAGTTGAGCTAGTGGAATACATGGAAAGTTGGGGGTTGTGTTGGGCGCACACCTAGGGTTGTCTAGAGACAGTTGGATGTTGGAAGAGGTCAGGGACCTCAGACCTAGAATAAAGGGGACAAAGTGGCTGTGTACAGGGTCCCAATGTGAGGGTCTCGAGGAGAGCTCGCATGTACTCAGGAAAGGGGTACAAGTCAAGAAGCAAGTCCATAAGGACAAGAAGGTGCTAAGGCCAATAAAGAGGTGGTTCATAGGCAAGTAGCTTAAGGAGCACTGCTGAGTTGGAAATGGGTCCAGTGTATCAAGGGTGTTTGGATGGAATACAGTATGAGTTCAGGGAACTTAGTGTGGCAAGCACACATGTGAGGAAGAGGTTCATGTTGGAGTATGGCTTGGGCAAGTAGGACTTGTGGACCAAGTAGGCATGGACGCATGGGATATAAAGAAGGCTCAAGGAGTCTTGTCCAGTCGTGAAGTTAAGGACAACTCAAGGAGTTGTTGGGCCAGCAAAGCAATGGAACAAGGAACGGAGTAGGATACAAGAGAATATGTCTGTTGGTTCTAGAATCTTGTGAGGGGAAGTCTAGGATTGTCCTGGGGTGCAAGTGGAAAGGCTCAAGTGAGAGGAACCTCTTGCAACAATATAATGAAAAATGCACGAAATAACAGAAATACCAGAAACACAGAAGGAATTTATTAATCGCAGGCCACTTCGAGGGGGCAACCTCCTTTGAGTAAGCTCAATACAATAAATTCGTTGATGCCTTCATTGGCCTCAACACATACTTATATACTAAGTCTAATCTAAACAACTATTACTTCCCATGAATGTGGGATAATACAATATACTCACGGGACGACTTACAAAGCATATGCATCCAAATGTAATATACTAACAAAGTAAAGAGAAGGGTTAAACACAGGTTCCTAACATCCCCTCCCTCTTAGAAAAGCTTTGTCCTCATAGCGTAAGATGTGGAAATTGTTGCTGAATCTGAAGGAGTGGTTCCCCTATAGCAATCTCTGGGTGCATTCCATGCCACTGAATTAATACCTCTGTGATGGATCAGGAGCGAAGAGGACAAATGCGCCTGTCAAGGATTGCCTCTAGCTCCAAAAGGATGGATCCTTCATTATCCAGTTGTGGTAAAATAGTTTGTGCTCTGTCGTTGGCGTCAAGAAATTTCTTTAGACAACAGACATGAAATATTGGATGAACGCTGGAAGAAAGAGTTAGCTTATGATCCCCAATCTGATCTTGGGTGCGGAGAACCGTGTCGACTGCCTGAACTCGTGAACTGCTGGGGGAGTATGGAAGGAGCGATGGCGATGCCTGACCATAGACTGCTTTATATGGAGTCATGTTAGTTGCAATGGGGTAGGA
The DNA here is from genome assembly GCA_027924645.1 of Cunninghamia lanceolata. NCBI lineage: Eukaryota > Viridiplantae > Streptophyta > Pinopsida > Cupressales > Cupressaceae > Cunninghamia > Cunninghamia lanceolata. Next base: position 10,056,161 of record BSBN01000134.1, read on the forward strand.
GGTGTTGTACCACCATTCAGTGAGAGGGAACCACTTTGCCCACTGATGTTGTTCTGAGGTATCACATGCAGCCACAATATATTAAATTGCCTTGTTCATTCCCTTCCAAAAGAAGTGACGCCATGCCCACTCATAAGTTTTGAGGAACCCAGAGTGCCCTACCGATGGAGAAACATAGAGTTCATAGAAAACGGCCTGCGGGACAGATTCCAACCAATTTGGAACAGACATAGAAATAGCTGAAAGAGAAGCTTGATCATCACATGTGCAAGAAAGAGAATCTGCCACAATATGGTCCTTGCCCTTCTTGTAAGTGATCTCATAGTCATAACCCATGAGTTTGTTGATCCATCACTGTTGTGATGGGGAGGAGACCCATTGTTCCAGGAAATATTTTAGGCTCTAGTGAGCCGCCCTAATGCAAAAAAGATTCCCTAATAGGTATGGCCGCCACTTCTGTATTGCATACAAAATAGCCATCATTCGTTGTAGAGTCGAAGGAGTAGTGGAGACCACAGATGGTTGCATCTGAATGGAGTGAAGCTGAGCGATGACACCATGTGAATTCTTCTTAAGAAGCTTTTCCAGGCAATGTGAACTTATGATGCTGAGAGACCCTATTGTAAGCCCTTCAATGTGTGTTTGTGCCCATTGTCTGAAAACTGCATCCAAAGTTCAGCAAAATCCCATAAGATGGGTCCAAGTGTGCGTAACCATTGAGCTCCCAAAACCACATCACATCAACCTAAGGGCAAGGCAAACATGTCAGAGCACAGGTTATAATCTCCAATAGAGATACACACATTGCGACACTTCCCTTTGCAAGGTAATGTGCCCCCATTGGCAATCATGACTTCAAAGTTCAAACAAAGATGAACAAAACAATCAGCGTGTTTGGCTATTCGAGGGTCAATGAAGTTACGAGTACTACTAGAATCAATGAGTATTGTAAGAGGGAGCTTCTTGAAGTAACCCTTGACCCGCATGGTTTGTGGGGTGGTGATTCCTGCTACGACATGGAGAGAGATCTCTAGGTGGTCTTCCTGAGAAGTAGCATCAACAGGCGACTGCTAAGTTTCAACCTGATCAGCTACTGTATGCTGAGCATCTGCATAAACTTTAGTTTCAGGCGGAGAATCCACATCCAAGAGATAGAGCTTTTGCTCAACACATCTATGTCCCCGAGTGAATTTGTCATCACAATTATAACAAAGCCCTTTTTCTCTATGTGCCCACATCTCTGCTTCAGTCAAATGCTTGATAGGAGTTATTCTAGGAGCTGGCATTATTTGAGGGCTTTGGGGATCCATATTTCTGAATGGGACAAAATTGGATTTGGAGCGTTGTTGAGTTGTGATCTTGTCCTCCGCCAACTTAGCCAACCCTAAGGCTTCCATCATTGTGCTAGGACAAAACATTTTAACCTCAGAGCGAATTGCATCCTTCAAACCATTGACAAAACAACTCCTAAAGAAGTCATCAGACAATCCCTCTGTGTGATTGGCCAGTTTTTCAAATTCTGTCTGATATTCTCTCACAATGCCTGTTTGGCGCAGTTTTGTGAGTACTCCTATGAAGTCATCAAAAGCACTAGGGCCAAATCGTTGCAAAATGAGTGCAAAAATCTGTCCATTTTGGCTCTTCATGAGCTTTGATGTACCAACAGAACCATTGAAGGGCTTCATGTTCCAAATGAAAGGAGGCAAGTGGGACTTTGTTGACATCAAAAGTATTATGCAGACTGAAATACTGTCCTTCCCGATATATCCATCCAATCAGATCATCACCATTGAAGTGAGGAAAATCAAGCTTCGGTCCACGAAAATTGCCGAAAGAAGAAAACTCAATATCTGTAAAAGACTATGGCTGATGTCTATTGTTCATGGCTGAATGCTAAAGATTGAGCCCGAGAATTTTTTCATCCAAATCTTAGAGTTTGGTCTTGATGGTTGCAAGTTTCTCCTCCATGTTTTTTGCTCCTACGCGGGTGACAACCATAACCAAGATTTTTTTTTTCGATCTGCCATGGGATCTGCAAACGGCTCTAGACAGATTCAATCTGTGATTTATTAGCTGGCAATAGATATGGACCCCAGGGATGTTCGACTTCTTAAAGATTCAGGGGATTCACTCAGCTACCAATGTTGTCTAACGGCTTGCGTATTGGGGCAGTACCCCTCACTCCACGGCTCAGGTAAAACTGACAACCGCTTTGCCAAAAATGACAATTCTTGGTTTACCTCACGGATGGGAACTAGTCAATCAGGTAGGGGTCGTTGCCCTTTTCGCTGGCAAGTCCTCTCAATGGGCCAGCTACTTCGGGGTTCCTGTGGTACTCTTCGCAATGAGTTTTAAGGCTATGCCCAAGCACTTCCCATAGTTAAGCAGATAGAGATTATTCCCTGATCCGAACCTGCAATTGAAATGAACAATACAGATGCAAAAAAAAAAAGAACTACTTCAATAATCACAGTGCTTGAAGGCCACTGCGAAAAAAAATGGGCAAAAATTCCACCCAACAAGCCCAAAAAAGCGCTCTAATCCCAGATGAGAGGAACCTCCTACAACAATATAATGAAAAATGCACGAAATAACAGAAATAGCAGAAACACAGAAGGAATTTATTAATCGCAGGCCACTTTGAGGGGGCGACCTCCTTTGAGCAAGCTCAATACAATAAATTCGTCGATGCCTTCATTGGCCTCAACATGTACTTATTTACTAAATCTAATCTAAACAACTATTACTTCCCATGAATGTGGGATAATACAATATACTCACGGGACAACTTACAAAGCATATGCATCCAAATGTAATATACTAACAAAGTAAAGAGAAGGGTTAAACACGGGTTCCTAACATCAAGGAGTTAGTCCAGATGGAAGGGAGGACTTGGAGTTCCGAAGTGATCCCAATAAGGGGACTTATGACTTGAGACATGGTTGGACCATGAAGGGTTGGACATAGGATGTCACAACGATAGTCCAAGAAGGTGGATAGGAGTACATGGGGGACTTAGTGGTTGGAGTGGCCATCGGTTCAAGGTGTAGGTCTTAGAGAGGACTCGAGATTGAGGAGTAATAATGTATGGTTGGAACGAGAGGCAGAAACACATGGCGGGACCAAGGCGGAAGGTCGTGACAGGGTCATGAAGATTGAGAAGCTTGATTGGTTGGGCCATAAGAGCAGGTCCAAGGGGAACTTGGTAGCAAGGTCTGGAGTAATGAGCAAGGCTTGGTGCTTCAGTGGGTTGCAAATTCATGGGGTAGGACAATGACTATGTAATTGATCCAAGGAGCAAACGAGAGTCGAACGGTCTGGCTGGCTAGGCCATGGTTGTAGTATGACAAAGTCACACAGGTAAGACGAGTTGGGGAAGAAGAGTACCTCGCCCGCATAGGATGCGATCTACAAGGAAAGGATGTCAAGGACATGCCAATGGACTGACAGGGTGGCAAGTTGGTTTGTGCGTCTGGGAGACTTGGCAGATGGTTGTCGTGAGGTCAAAAATGAAGAGTGAAGACATGGCTTCAGGGAAGTGCATGGCAGACTTGGGGAGTTTGCAGGATGAGCTAAGGATGGCGAGTTAGTGTATACCAAGTGAGTCATCGAACACAAGAGGTGAGTCGACGAGGATAAGTTGGTGCTCTTGGTTGAGATGTCACACGTTGGAGGCTCGGGGAATGCTCAAAGGGATAGGTTAGTGTACAATCAAGGTGGCACAACAGAAGGAGTTTGGCCAGCCGAATGGGAACTTGGAAAACTAGCAGAGTTAAGGAGGGTTGAGAGGTATGGGACTCTTAGTGCTCAGGTGCCTACACAAATGGGTTGGTGGTAGGTTGGTCTCTCAAGGAGGTGCTTAGGCATGGTGTGCAAGGGGTGCAAGGGAGATGGGTCTTTCAGGGGATGCATAGTCAGGGACTTGCATTCATGGGAGATCGAGATTGGAGTTAAGCCAAGAAGTCCGGTGCAATGCATACAATTCCACAGTGTGTATTGTTGGTCAAGTTGCTAGGAGCACTCGAGGGTAAAAGGCATAGTCTAGGTTTTGCAAATGGTCTTGTCCGCAATGGGAGACATGAGTAGAGATCACCAGTGCCATGTCGAGGGCCAGCCCCGTGACACATACTATCAAGGGTTTTGATACAATATGCCACTTGTTGCTTAGTAAACGTATCTTTGTTTTTCCCATTATTATATTCATATTTATTTTGGAGAATCTACAATGTTGACACAAGGCAAGCTATAAAAAACTTATCAACAAATATTATTGGTTTTTAGAGGTGGTATAAGAACTTGAAATGAATATGCAACTATTTTTTTAAGGTTAGCATTTTCATTCTCTTTGCCCCCTTTTTTCTCTAAAATACATTTTTTCCAATATAAAACTGGCAACCATACTAATAAAGCCCATTAGGCAATGAACTGCCTATACCTACCATATTTTATTTTCATGCCATCCATTTATGAACATGTTTGTCACTCTTTGCAATGGAATGTGTTTCACACTACATTAAAGGCTATGCCACCATTATATTTCCTTGCCTAGGGCTACCATGATTAATGTTAATTAAAAATATAATAGACTATTGAATAGAAGCGAAGTGAATGGAGACGGGGTCTCAAATTTTTTAGTATTGATAATAGTTAGAGGGAAAAGTCCAACACATTTGCCTTATGTTTTACCACATTTTGTGAAAATATTTTTGATATATGATTTTAGTATATAGCGTGTCCAATAATTTTATAAAATTTAAACATTTAAGACAATCTTAAAACATGTTCACATATGCCATAAGAGATTAAAAAAAGATCAAAAATCAAAGAGTTGCATTTTCTTTCATAAAATTGAGGATCGATTCTCAATTGCTAACATTTAACATCAACAACAATCAACTAATTAGCATTCATTGTCAAAGCTCACTACAAAGCTATATTTAGACATTAACTTTTATTTGTTTGCATCAAGCTTCAACAATCAACTCAACAACACTCATTATCATCCATCGAGCTTCATTACCATCGATCTCTCTTTATTATAATTGGCTCAATCTTAAAGGCCTAAGGGTTAAATTAATTGGGCACTTCAATCCTTAACACAAGGATCCCAAATTTGCCCCTTACCATCACATTATTTTCTTTATTTAGATTTACATCAAACAAGCACTTCCTTTAAGTACCAAAGATCTACTTTTGCAAAGCGTGAGATCATGCACCAAATGCAAATTTGCACCATTTATTTCTAATGATTTTATGTAACTTAAAATTTGAAGTATCAATATTACTCATTTATTAACCCTAAATACCCTAAATATTTGTGAAGTTTTGTTCCCTATAGTAGCATATAAATAACTAAATTCGATGGTTACATCATGAAGCTATAGTATCAGGGGTTTGAACTAGATAAATATAATAATACGATACCGCAAACAAAATTGAATCTAAGGGGGCATTCTCACTCATGAGAGGGAAATAATTTTTTGTCCTTACGAAACCTTTGTTTATTCTTGAAATGTTTAAACTTTGAAAGAATTCTAATTAAGATATAATTCTAAGATTTTTAGTTTTTGTACTTATAAGCTTTCGCTGGTTGGTTGAGGATGAAAGCTTGATTTGAGATTTTCTTGTCAAATATTAAATTGTTAATTGCAAGGGTGCTTCAGTTGACTGTACCTTTGCGTATTGAGCTCTAGGATGCACTTTTATGTTACTTGGGATTCTAATTCCATATTATTACAAATCTATTCAAAAGCATCTATTGTTTCTCTCTTGGATAAGCAGATACAAGAGTTGTGTTCTAAAGGTCGAGTAAATGGTGGGACCACCTTGGGACAGCGTTTTTCTTTAAAGGAATACCAGCCTTTCATGATAATCATACTCCTAAAAATAAGAGAGCTAAATGGAGTTAAGACTCGAACGTTTCTCTATGTAATTCACAGCTTTCATTAATGTGCCTTAATGTGATAAACAAATTATATGAGTATGTTGGCGATAGACCGTAAAATCATTCGTTATAAAAAACAGGGGATGCTCCCATCCTATTCCTCTCATTTACAACACCACCATGTTTGGTCAAGCTCTTGTAGAACTGAACACAGAGATGTGTGCATAATCAAGATTCAAGGTGTTAAAAAGTACGACGACATGACTTGACACTCTTACCAGTGTTGCAGTTGCTTCAAAGAGTAGTTCCTGTCACAAATTTCACCTTAAGAAAATGGAGTTCTATTCAAATTGCTTTTGGACTCTGGATCAAACATGTTATTAGGCAACTAGTGGTCCACAATTCACTAATTTAAGAGTCAAGTACTTTTAAAGGTAAAAGTTAATCGCAATAAAATAGAGAAAAAGTGGCGTTTAATTAATAGGAGGATTACGATGACAAGCAACATATTACAATTTTCACAAATTTCTTAATCCGTAAACTTGAAATGATATAAAATGGTTCAAATATGGAACAAAACATAATTCATGTGATAAAACTTCACTTAAAACAGAAACGAATTTAACATAGTAAACCCTATTGTTATACGTAAGCATTGTTCATTTGTAACACAAGTTACAAAATAGCCAGCCTTTACATAACAACCTCCTTTCTTCAGAGATTCTTCCATTTTCGTATCAATTGAATGCAGAAAACTAACATGTCAAAATCTTCAAATATCCGAAGCAAGAGCCAAATGATTTCTAAAGCCAACTAGAAGACCTATTGACCACAATATATACTCTATTTCTTTGTCGGACTTTTCTGTGGTTGTGAATTCCTTCATTTTTGAATTCAATGAAGGAGTTCAAGAATGTCATATAACTTTTCCCAATCAGTATTGAAGTAAGCACACATATTTAGTTTTGATATCACAGAACAGAACTGAAGTGTTCTTTTTAGGCACCATTGATGACAAACACGACATTTCTCAAAATACTGATGACTCAATCCTAATATGAAATCATATCTTCAATTGCTATCTTAAGTACAGTTGAGGTTTCAGCCAGCCACATACCTATAAGAATGATAGTATGCATACTGCTAACTGTAATGATCCACCCTTGATTAGAAAGAGACTGTTTTTTTGCATTACTATGGTGAAAACCCATCATTTGATAAACACACACACTGGCATGTTTCCATTTGGCTTGTTACCATACAACTAAAAAAAAGATTCCAAATAAAATACTTAATACTTCATAAGACGAACAATGCCTGTTTGCACAGCATTTACAATATAAACCAAGTTACATTGTCTGAACCAAAAAGTAGAACATAATTACAGACAGCATTAAGCTTCTCACAAACCTCATACATCAAAACAAATCAGGTGTTTTATGTCTCAACTATAAATTCACTTTCAGACGAAAGCAATTAAAGCCTTCTGCTGCTCATCTTAACATCATCTTTACCTTCCTACATAATAACTCGCATTTTCATAAAATCCATCCAGAAGCCACTGCAATTTGAGAATCCATAATTTAGATACCAATATTTTATGTCCACAAAATCATTATTCGAAATGAACTAAAGACTCAATAAAATTGTGAACAAAACAAATAACCCTCAAATTTAGCACACAAATATTTCAATATATCAGATGCCATATGAATCACGGGAACTTACAGTTCTAAAGTTTAAATTCCAGATAAGTAGAGAAAAACAACATCCATGCACTTACCCTCATTGACCCAAGAACTAAATCCAGAGCAGCATCCATACCTAGGACTTAAAACACCACAAGATCATGCACAACTAATACCATGTAAAATGTCACTCCTGGTCTTGAGATGTGAAAAAATACAAACCTCAATGACGCAGATTAAAGACTCAAAAGAAATCTAAAACCCTGTTAATTCCAAATAGTATCTAATCCCCAATCCTGAAGAACAAAATATAAGGACATTATGCACTGTAGATCCCAGGGCCCCAGAGCTGACACTCAAGAAAAAGGGAACAACAATGGAAAAGGAAGGTAAGACTCTCATTTGCCTATATATCGACAGCTTTAAGATCGAGATCAGAATTTAAAATGTCAATCGCTTGCCTTAAACTGTATGCACAACAGCAGAAAATGCAAAAAATGATGTGAACCTCAAAGGACTTGGTAACTGTCAAGTTTAACAAAAAGCCGGAAAAGATGGAACACAAAACCTTGTGACCTGAGAAAATAGAGCACATGCAGAGATATAATTCCTTCAGAGAAGCAAAACATAACCTTCTAGATGCTGGTTCACTGAAGCCATAAAAACAAAATACAATACGAAAATCACTAAGAAGAAAAGAATAAATTGAATTCCATATACACAACCACCTCACACAACAAGCATCAGGAAAACAACTGATCTAATTGAAATTCAAGGTTTTAGAAATAAAACCTGATATTATGAATATTAGACCCAGGTCCACATACAGCTTTCTCAAATTGTAAAACCCTAATCCCAAAATTAACAGGATCATACACAACCCTCAAAACTTGTAAAACCCTGATCCCACATCAGGGGACAGGCAACATTACACAGCCAATAATAAAGCTGGAGATGCACCCACACTTTTAAAAACACTGCTTGCATCAAATCCATAAGTATGTATTTCAGCAAATTATTAAATACAATAATCCCAAGAACCACAAAACTTGGACCACAGGACCACAGTATCAATGATGTAGCCCAAATGCAAAAGATTCCATGGATAAAACAACAATTTATAAACAATGAACCCCAATCAAAATAAAATGACCAGAAACCCTGTAAAAACTACAAGCCCAAATGCTTAAAAGAGACCCAGAAATTATAGAGCAGTCAACATAAAAGCAATGGTATGCAATACAGAGACCATATACCAAATCCCAACACAGAAATTGCAGCATACTCTTAAGTTTGATAGAGACTCGGAATGCAAGAAATCGGACACGCATGTTTCAAACCCTAAACCAAGGAAGCAAAATTTGCCATTATCAAGCCCATTAAGATGCGGCTTTAGAAAATATAAAACCTTAACCCAGAGAAGCACAATGTACCCTGCACCCAAAAGAGCAGATATAACCCCCCATCTAATGTCTATCAAAGGCACCTCCACCATAACAGAAAATTTTGACCTTTAAAATTCAAATTGCTCTTTCAATACTTATAATCCCTAAAGCCTAAAAAAAGAAAAAAAAAAGGACTGAAATTGCAGTCCAATAAGCCCTAAACACAAAATATGATGCATGCACATAGAACATACAAACGCTAAGCCTGAAAAGGCAGAAGCAGAAAAACCTACTTGATTAATGAAACCAATTTTAAAAAGATTCAACCAAAAATGCCTATGCAAGCCTTCAATTACTTAACATAAAAACTATAGATAAATCTAAATAAAAGTGATGCATAAACCTCCAAAATAGTTGCCCCCTAAGAGAAAAATTTGAACTTTAAAATTCAGATTGGCCTTTTAAAACTCATAATCCTTAAAAACTCTAAAAAGGCAACACAAATCAACATTGTAATGCATTGAACCACATGTCCAAAATTCAACTGAAACAACAAATCAATTCCTAATGAAAGTGCAACAAAAATACAAGTAATATATGTCTTGTGGTTAACTAAAACACAATCATAAATCCTAGTCACAAAATCAAGTTGTAGAAACGCATCTCTGTAAAACACATTAACCCTAATCCAATGAAAAAGTAAAACATCATATTTGATGATTGAAAATATAAGAGGGAAGCAATAAAAGAAACCAGAGGTACTACAACCAAGCAAGTGAACACTGAACAATTACACAGACTCTCAAAACATGTGAATTTCAAGCACAGAACAAGAAACAATTGCCCCTCTTGAACTAATGAATCGATGCTGTCCTTACAAGCCAACAAAGTATTGGCATAGGCCCAAAGGCAAAGACTGGAGTTAGAGAAGGGGAAACATTATAAACCTGTTAACAGTCAAATCTTCTTCCCCTCTGCTGCTTTACATTTGATACGTGCGTGTGTGTGTGTGTGTGTGAGAGAGAGAGAGAGAGAGAAAGATGCTCTACCTCCTGCTGTTGTGTGTGTGTGTGTGTGCATGCATGAAAGATGCTCTGCCTCCTACTGTCATTTTCACTAATGCATTTAAAAACAAAACTCAAGTGTGGGTGTGTGTGTGTGAAAGATGCTCTGCCGCCTCCTGTCATTTTCACTAATGCATTTTTTATAAAAACCTGTGTGTGTGGGGATGGGTGTGAAAGATGCTCTGTCTCCTGCTGTTGTGTGTGTGTGTGCGCGCACATGTGTGTGAGATGCTGTGCCTCCTGCTGTCATTTTCACTAAAGCATTTTTTTTTAAAACTCATGTGTGCACGTGCGCATGTGTGTGTGCACGTGTGTGTGTGCATGCCTCAGTATTTCTGACCAAATATTCATTCTTCAGAGAGGGCTCCACAGTTGAAGACAGGAATAATTATTTTCTTCTCCATTTTTAGGAACTCCTTACAGTAGTCAGCAGACAGACACAAACATTTATGAAAACTTGATAACATCCACCACTAGCCCACCCTCACTGCTGCCTCCACTCTCTACTAAGCAAGAGGTGTTCATGACATATGAATCAAGAAATATTTGATCACCAACTTCCTGAAGTTAAAGATAAGAGAGTGTGCATCCAAGTAAACAAAAACAAGAACAGTAATTTTAATAGTCTATTTTGCCTCCAATACCATGTAAAATCCTTTCTTTCTTCCATGGTCAACCATTGTACATGGCATCATGTTGTCTGTTTGTTCAAAGCTTTGACACAAATCAAAATCGTTATCATGTCATAGAGAAACTTTGTTCAGTGAGGGGACACCTGGCCATCCTGGGGACATCAAGGAGTCCCCCCAAACTCCCCTGAAGAAGGGGACACCATCATCCCTGAAATGACTCATTTTTTGGAGGTGGGGGGTGGAGGGCAGGGAGGGGGGGCCTCCCTGTGGAACACTGTAGCCTTTTGCTTGACCAAGATAGTATTACCCGTTAAACTCAATCCTTCAAAAATGGAAAAGAATAGAAGAAATGACATGTGGATAAATGTGATTGTTTGCATACTTTAGAAATGGTTATAACTTTCACTCAACCAAGAAGCCATGCAGATCATTGGGCTCCTGGGACAGAGCTGCTCCTCCTTGCCACAGTCTATCTTGGATGAAGCTTAAGTTATTTGTAGGTTTGGAGCCATGGAAGCAGGCAAAGATGCAGAAGTGGATATGAAAAATCCTTCAAAAGCTTATGAAAAATCCTTCAAAAGCTTACGAAAAATCTACTTCCAACTCTCTTTCCCAGTCTCACTCCTTGTCTATTTCATACTCTCTTTCTCCAAGGAGACATTATTCAAGATCAGTTTCTCCATGCTATAGCATACGATGAGCAAAATAAAATTCTAAGCAGAGACAGCTCCAATCAGCAAGTAACGGTGAAGGAAATGTGAGAATATTTGAAAAAGAAAAGTAACAAGCAAGGTAAAACTCCAAGCAGCCGACGAGATGAAATAAAAATCATAGGAAAAAAAGGCTATGAACAAGGGCGGCAGTGGAAGATCTTCAGGCAGAAGACAAAGCAGCCTTCAAGCAGCAGCATAACCAAATTGTGCTCGGTCACCACTTCCCAAGCACAATAATAATCAGGTTCTTCATATTAAAAATCTTCGAAAGAGAGCATGGCTCCTCAAGCTTTTCAAGAGTTATATGTGTTAGTGTAGGAATTTATTTTCCTTCACCTTTACTTAAGATAGCATAGGTAAATAATATTTAATATGTATTTAATAGGTGCATAAATGAGGTGCAAGGTGTCACACTCTTCCATAGGAGTTACTCCACCCTATTTTTGGAAGAATCTGGAGTTATTTCCTAGTGGTAGAATAATTACACCTCACCCCTCTATCTTTACCTATTTTATACTCATATCCTTGCATGTATTCTGGGGATGAGGAAATAATAATTTTGCTCTGCAATTTTCGTGCACAACCTCTTGCTGTATTTTTCTCTCTTGTAAAAGATTTCCAGCAGATGATCTTGGCTCCTGTGAGTCATTTGTGACCCCAACATGGTATCAAAGCTCCAGATCTGTCAATTTCTTCTCAAATCGGAGAGGGTTTTAGCCATGAGCAGATAATTTGTGCATCCTGGAGCAAAATAGACCTCATGGTTGCTCTCAAAAGGTGTTAAAACCCCTATTTTCATATAAGCAACACTATATTTTGCTGAAAAAAAAATTTGGGCATTTTTTGGGGTTTGGGTTTTTATGTACAAGTAAATCCATACAGCCGCCTTGATTTCTGTGCCAATTTTTTTTATACAACCGCTTCAATTTTCACACCAGATTTTCTGTACAGCCGCCTCAATTTCCGTGCACATTTTTTTGAGCTTATTTTGATTTTCGAGATGCCTCAATTTGCATGTCAAAAATTTTCAAATTTGCCTCAATTTCCGTATCGCACTCATGTGCAGGCCTAAAAAGGCAGTTTTCTTCCAAAGGCCATAACTCGATCATACGGACTTCGAAAATTGGCAAACAAAAAAGCGTTGGAAAGCTGTTTCTAAGCACTATCCAATAATTTTGGTCTTTTCCCCAGATTTTTCTGTTTGAAACCTATATTTTTCTGTTTGAAGTCAAGGCATCATTTCTGGCTTCCGAGCCCCGTTCTTGGGCCAAGAATCTCTGTTTTTTTCGAAAACGAAAAAGCGTTGGAAAGGTATCAGCGAGCTTTACACAGCCACATATATAATTTTTTCATATTCAGCCCCAGGTATCTTTTAATCAATTTGTCGATTTTATGGCTTTTGATAGATATCCTGGACATGCTGCCTCTTTGAAAGGTTATGTTTGCTTTGATAGGCTTTTGTTATCAGCATAAATCTATTTACATGTTTTGATCTCTATCATTTTGAGGAGGTATCATGGGTTTTGCCACTCATCCTTCTGTGGTCAATCTGACTAAGGACAATTATGAGTCCTGGCAAAGAGGCATCCTGACACATCTCAGGGGGTTGCATCTTTTGCCTCATCTTTATGGGCTCATACCTGAACCAAAGACACCTATGAAGAAATCTGTTTGGGGTAACAATCGAGATCATGTTGTAGGTTTACTTTGTACCACTGTTGATTATGATATTGTGTGTAATCTTCCCATCTATGAGAGCCCATGCACACTTTGGACAAAAATTTGGGAGTTGTATGGAGACCCTCATGTCTCACCATTTCCAAATGATCCTACAGCAGATTGCCTCATTCCACTTGATGATGCAGATAATATACCTTATGATGATGATACTTTAGAGGAGCTTGAGTATATGGCATGTCTTGAATGTTCAAAGATAGAGACCTCTCTTGCTCCCTCTTCTCCTCCTATTGAATCGCATCTTCTTCATCACCTATTGCTACTTCAGAATTCAATGTTGCATCATCCTTGGCTTCTAGTAATTCTTTGCAACAAGTCAATATCAGTCTTATAGATCCACCTCATTGGGATTCCTATCTTGCAGACATATCTATGTTTGTGGCCTCTCACATTGCTGATTTGGAGGACACATTTGAGGGTTTATCTCTCTTGTTTGATGCTATCTCAGTTGGCTTTGCATCACCACCTTCATCTTTTGTGTTTTTAGATGCAGTTCAAATCATATCCTCACCTAGTTCTTCTGTAATTGGGCAGACAAATTCTGTTTTGGAGAAGACATTTTCCCAGTATGAGATCACTTGAGTTGCATTCGGAGGCACACATTTTGATATGGGTTCCCTATTCATCCAAGATGTGGGAATGGCTTCTACATTCACCAATGGATTTGTTTCTTCCGAAAGGGAGAAATGTTGTTTGCAGGCAGTGGATTGGATTTTGTCTTCAAAATCTCTTCATTAGTTCTGGAGCTTCTTCTTGGAGGGGATTCATATTGTCTATTTGCTCTCTCTTATGGGGGCACTCATGATCGTACTCTTGTGATGGATTCATTCCATGGGGGGTCTTAGTGTCCTTCCATCACATGTTCTTGTACTTTCCTTCTTGTTTTTTCTCTCTTTTGAAGAGGAGTTTTCTCCCATGTGGTTTCTCCTTTTCTCCACTTTATGAGAGATTTTGTTTGTAAATGGGTACCTAACATGGCTTTATTTGTCGGGGCCCATCTCTTCATCCACCTAAGCTATGCTTAAGGGGGGGTGTTAGTGTAGGAATTTATTTTCCTTCACCTTTACTTAAGATAGCATAGGTAAATAATATTTAATATGTATTTAATAGGTGCATAAATGAGGTGCAAGGTGTCACACTCTTCCATAGGAGTTACTCCACCCTATTTTTGGGAGAATCTGGAGTTATTTCCTAGTGGTAGAATAATTACACCTCACCCCTCTATCTTTACCTATTTTATACTCATATCCTTGCATGTATTTTGGGGATGAGGAAATAATAATTTTGCTCTGCAATTTTTGTGCACAACCTCTTGCTGTATTTTTCTCTCTTGTAGAAGATTTCCAGCAGATGATCTTGGCTCCTGTGAGTCATTTGTGACCCCAACAATATGCAAGTGATGTCATTAATCATCATGAAAGTTGCTGCCATCTGATTTCATGATTCTTTCTGCAAGACAATCTTCACATAGATAAAAATAATGTGACCTTTCCAAACTCTGGGTTTCAACGGCATGTAATTGCACAAATGAGAGTAATTATAAAATGAAGGTGCTTGAGTTTCTTGATGTAGATCAACTTTGGCCTCCTACAACTAATATATCAACTTTCCACATCCAGTCCTTACTTTTAAGGAGGATTTGGGGATGAATGAGATACTGGGAAATCCAGCAACAATCGAAAAGGGTGGAGTCTATTAGATCAGATATTGATCTAGCTTTTTTGGGATAAACTGTGGCAATGACACCATGAGCTAGAAACCCAATCCAATGTGTTCACAATCAAAAAGTGCTGGCTGATTTAGAGGATATCGTGCAGCAGGGATGGACATACAATAAAAATCTTGAAGAGCATGCAGCTCAGTTGCATATGTTGGTTGGTGGTTCACATGTTGTGGAGGCGTCTGTGTCTAGGCAGATGGAATTCTTAGAAAACCACCCTAAAGCACTGTTTGAAAATACTTGGTTGCCTTGTTGGATGCAACATCACAGGATTGTTCTCTTAAAATGCCTTTGTTCTTGACTCGGGTGGTGATAACTTGCATGGAAAAGCTGCAAGACCAGAGTTTCTTGTCACCTAGCGGTGAAAGCACAAATAATGTCACATATATTGATATTCTTTCATCATCATGCTTGTCACTCAACCTTATTAAGCGCATTGCTGCAGTCCCTTGGAACACGCACTCTGAAACGCATTATGGAGAAACCAATACAAATTATGCCGAGTTATTTTCATTACTGTCAGCACATGCTTGATCCAGATCTGTTATTAGAAATAATGTGTAATTTGTTGCTTCAATAGTAGAAGAAAACAAAAAGGTAAGCGGCAGGGAAAGGCAGTCATAATACAGGATTAAATTATTAATCCCATATTTACTGGGTGGAGCTATAACCGAAGGTTTCATATAAATGCACTTTCGATGAGAAGTGTCTCCTTGGAGACAAAGCACCACAGGTAATCTTGGAAGCTAGAAATCCGCTAGCAATTTGATGGTGGTTCGTAAGTTATTTGTGGTGAGTAGCCAGCCATCCAGTTAGCTAGCAAGAAACAAATATATATATATATTTATATATATATTTCCCATTAAAACACAAGCATAAATTTGATGGTCGTTTACACACCAGACTGATTTGCAACCCTTATATCAAGGTTCCATGCAAACTTTAATGATCATCACTCAAATTGTTGCCAAAGCACATATTGTTGTGAAGTACAAATTGCTACTGTAGTACAATATTTTTTAGAAGCCCGTGTGCTACAGAAGTACACATTAATGTAGAAGATCAGGTTATCACTAAACAATATGTGACGTTTCTAAGCAAATTGCAACAGTATTTAAAATGATTATAGACACATCCAAGAAGTCACCATTAAGAAGGACCAAAGCTATCATGGAACTCTATGAAGATCAAGCTATCATAAAAAATTGCTGATATCAATCTAATGGTATTCTAGGATGGATTGATATTTGCAATTCTAATATATTGGATAGATTAGAACTCTCGGTAATTCTAATATAGATTGACATCCTAGAAAACCTGCTAAAAACCTCATCCTTGGTCTTTAAGAAATAGATCCAAGTCTTGCAAGAGAAATCATAAATAAAGAAAACATAATACATGCTTCCTAAAATTGATACTACTGACATCGGTCCACAAACATCCAAATGCACTAAGTTTAAACTTCCTTAGATCTATGCTAATTGCTTGGGAAAGCAACCTTGGCATACTTGCCAAGTGTGCATCCTCTACATACTACCTATTGTTCAATACTGAACTCTAGAAGACCTATGACTATCTCCCTCAGAATATGCAACGCTTTGTAATACAGATGCCCCATCCTCTTGTGCCATAACTCGCATAGATTGTCAATATTATAAACCAAGGTTAGAACCAGTTCACCTTGTAACCTGTAAAGATTACCTTCTCTAACCCCTATTACCTATGCAATATCTAGGCTAGATTCTTTCGACCTGATAAGAACTTGCTGATTTTTGAATTCTACTGCATAGCCCTGATAACCAAAACTGAAAACAAATTCTCCCTGAGACTAAGAACAAACAAAACATCATCAAAAACTAAAGAATTACCTGATTGGAGTTGAAAGGGAATTGTACCAACCATAGAAGCAGAAATCGTGAAAAACACACGATTTTTAAAAAATCGTGAATCGCCAAGTTTCACGATTTTTTCCCCAAAAAAATCGTATTTTTCCAAAAAAAAATGGCAGGTCAACAGTGTTTTTTTTCAGATTTTCCTCTGTAATCATGAAAAATCGCAGTTTTCCCTGCCATTTCGTGACGTTTAGTTGCTGTTTCGTTGCTGTTCGTCTAGGGTTTAAGAAAAATGATTTAAAAAAATTAAACAATATATTTTTAAGTTTCTTTATTACTAGCACTTCACCCATAGGAGGTTCAAGGAATACGCCGATAGGAACAATCGACGAGTTCAGAAAATTAGCTGGCGTGAATTTTTTTTTTATGGCGTGAGGCAATTTTTTGAGCACTATAATGCTCACATATAAAAGCCTAGAGGCTAATTATTATTTTTCATTATACATTATAATTAGAATTAAAGTATATAATTAATTTTTAACATTTTTTTTAAATTTGTGGCTTTTGTTTAAAATCTTTAATATATATATAAATGGAGCTCGCAATGACTGCGCAAGGTTTCACCCTCTCCCATTCGGCTTCGCATGGAGAAATCGGCCGCCATGGTTTGCAGAAGACTTCGCATGGACGCTCGGACAGGATTGAAGGTTCTTTGGAGAATGAACCGGGGTATTCTCGCACTGCTCGAGCTTCCATTCCCTCCGACGTGCCCTTGAATTCAAGATGCGTTGCTGATAGGGTTGGCTCATTTTCTGAGTGCGTTGATAGTATTGTTCCTGATACGGTTGCATGTTCCGGAGGTCCTTCATCTTCTCCTGATTCCAATCAAAACAAAAAACCTCCACCATTAAACTTTCGGGAGGCCTTGCGCAAGGATGCCCTAGGTCTGAAGGCGGGGCACAAATCAGCCGGCTCATATGTGCCTTTTGGGGGTGCACGATCTAGCCCTTCCTGCCCCCGTGATGGTGCTCCCCACAACCCACCTTTATCCATTCATCATTCATAATCTATCCCTGAGGTGCATTTGGACAAACTCCCCTGTGACAGAGAGGGCTATCTGCAGGACCACGCTCTCATTTACAGATTTATGAAGGTTTGGCCAAAACTATGTGATCTTCATGAGTGGATTAGCACAAATTGGAAAGCATATATGAGGATGAAATCAGCATTTACCCTTGTGCCAAAGGGTTCCTCATACTGGAGTTTGAATCTTTGGAGGATAAACAACATGTGCTGAATGCTAGCTCGTGGCTCTTCCAAGGGGATTTCTTATGCTTGAAGCCATGGTTTCCTTCTTTCGACCCGCAAACTGAGACTTTCTCTTCTACTATCTTCTGGGTAAGGTTGCCTTATCTGCCTTTACAATTTTGGGAGATTGATTATCTGAAAGGTATAGGCAACAGCCTGGGCAAGTGCTACAGCATTTCAAAGTCAACTATAAATTATGAGATTTCAACCTTTGCTCGCTTATGTGTCGAAATGGATATTTCGAATGGTCTTTCAGCTAAGATTTTATTAAAGGTGGGAAACAGGAGCTGGTGTCAACCTATAGACTATGAAAAGATCGCTTTTAGATGTAGAAAATGCTATGCAACAGACCATGCTACCTCGCAATGCAAGAGGAAACCTGTCGTTGCTAAGGATTGTCCTATCCCTTACAATCGGCCCACGTGGTGGGATGGGGTGGATGCCCATCATTATATCATCTCTCCATCTGAGGAGGTCCCGTCCGCTTCACCTGCAAACCAAAGTAAGACATCTTCTTCATGTCCCCCCCCCCTCCAATGGTTGAGCAAGTGCACTCCCATGATACCGTGCCAGACAACAAGCCAATCGACATTCCTTTGGATGTTTCTCCACTTCCTTTGGAGAACTCAAATCCGCAGTACCAAGATAATGATAACTCCTCAATAACACCAGCAAAGCAGCAGCCTCCAACTGTGTTGGGACTCTGGTAGAGGAAAATAGAAAATGTTTGCATCTTCCCCATGAGTTTGAACTTGAATGGACAGAGGTGAAAAAGAAGAAAATGGCACATTCAAAACTATTACTTCCGATGACTTGAGATCCTCAAAAAAGTAGGAAATATGGATATGTAAAATTTTGGCATACCCATTCATGGGTTGATGCAGAGTCAGTCTTTGATTTTTGGAATTTATTATATGTGAACTACCCCCTCTGGTAGTGCTTACCCTTTAAAAAAAAAAATCTTTAATTAGCCGATAGGCTTTTATATGTGAGCATTATATTGCTCGGAATTGTCTCACACCGGGAAATTCACGCCGCAAAATTTTCTAGAGTCGTTCATTGTTCCTATCGGCGTATTCCTTGAACCTCCTATCGGTGCAAGTGCTAGTATATATTTTTTTAAAGATTGCCATTAGTAAAAAGTTGATTTGTTTTTCTAAATGATTTTTAAAAAATTAAATGATATTTTTTTAAATTTCATTTATTATTATTATTATTATTATTATTAGAATTAAAATATATAATTAATTTTTAAAAATTAATTTAGAAATCTGTTTTAAATTTAAATACATATTTTATTTATGTGAAATAAAATTTTATTGTAAATTTAATTTTTTGAAAATGTATAGTATGTAAGATCCATTTTTTATTTGCAACCTCTAAAAACCCTATTTTCTTTGCCTTGCAGTTCTCGTTTCTATTTCTTATTTCTAATAGCATAGGTGTGGAGGAAAAGGGTACCCTGGTAGCCTTCCACGCCACCTAGGTCTCTGAGTACCCTTTGACTCCACCTAGGCCTCTAAATTATCATCACCACCCTTCTTAGAGGCCTTTGACTCCATCCAAGTTTCCTCCTAAATAGTCATCCCACAATCTTTCAAAAGGAGGAGGATTCTCACGGGCACAAATACCCTAAACAAATGCTTGCCATGAAGATGAGAAACCATTCAATGCCAAGTTCACTAGCCTTGCATCTTCAACCTTCTCCCCAATTGCTGCAAGTTGGTCACGAAACTGTATGACCTACATCAAGTAACCGGTAACTGAATCTAATTTAGTCATCTCTATGGATCTAAGATTGTTTCACAATATCATCTCCTATTTATGTTTTCACTCTAGTAAAGATTAACTAGAGCATCAAACATCTCCTTGGTTGTTTTCTTCTCAAATAAATGAGAAATTAAATGATCCTTTGTTGCATCCATTATCATCCACTTGCCTTTTACCTCTTTCTTATTATGAGTGCCAATTGTTGTGGATCTGTTGGTGAAGGCACTTCAACCTTGACAATATCCCAGAGATCATTCTCTTCCAACAACAGAATCACCCTGACTTTCCAAGGCAATTATTTAATGCACCTTCCAATCTATCCTCAAACCTAAGGCTAGTTGATGCCATTTTAAAAAACATTTTTTTTGCACAGAACTCCCAGATCTGAAAGTAGTAAATTGCTCAAAAGATTTTATAAATACCTACAATAAGATGCCCTAGTCGTGGATTCCTAAGAACCCTAGTTGTGGGTTGCACCAAACGGCTCACAAAAACCTACAATCTATTCATAGAGGTTGGTTGATAAACACGACAGATTGCATGGTACAGAAGCCGCCCAAAAGAAGAATGAATATAATCATAAATACAAGTCGCTGAAAGGGATTAAGAATCGAGATTATACCAAGAGAAATGATAACGCTCACAAGCTGTCAAGGATAGTTAAGGAAGCACTTAAGGAAAAAGAATTAATAACTGAAATTAAATAAAGATTAGTTTAAGAATGGTCAAAAGGTATGTGGAAGGGTTATGTCTTATGAAGTGATAAGGTATAAAAGAGAGATCAAGCAATAAGAAAAGGGGGAATGAATTTAGAACAGAATTTATATATAAATCTACTCCTTGAAGGAGCATGAAATCAGATTTAATAATCTGAGGATGAAACCCCTTATGATAATGCAATTAAGGATGAAAACCCTTAATTACTATGGCTAAGTTAACAGACGCAAACCCATGATTCAAGCAGACTCAAAGACATTTCAAAGTCATTCATACAAAGAGAAATCGCTGCATATTAGAAGAAAAATGATAGCAGAACATAAAGGATAAGTTTTATATTTTCAGATATACATAATAAGCTTTAAATCTAAATATTATAATCAAAAGTACCATATTTAGATAAATTTATGCTTATAATTAATTATGCAACTATTACTGTGAGTTAGGGTTATTTATTTAAGGCAAAAATAAGGAGATCCAAGAACAGGACATTACAGCGGAAGTTGCTATCCGAACAAAAAAAAACTCAACACCCACTACAGGCTTATGTTTTCAAAGCGACTTTAAGTCATAGTGTCCCTTGGTCCCACTTTGTAATTTCAAAGCGACTTAAGTGATAAGTTATTTTAGGGTTCTTATAGATAGTATTGAAAGATAGTTATCTAGGTAGTTTAATGATGTTTAAAACTTAAAACTACCCAAGTGATTATAAATTGGAGACCCTTATCATTGCAAAGGATCATTTTCATAATCAACAAGGAGAGCTATTGAGAGCTTCCGAGTTTGTGAAGAAATAACTACTTTTGCAATAGAGTGAAGATATCTTGCAAGGTTTTTGAGTCGTAAGAGATGTATATCATTTGACAGCTAATCCAATAGATTCTTAAGTTTATTTAAACAAGATTATATTGCATATTGGTTGATAAAACAAGTCTACCTCCATTCTGTTTTCTGCATTATTTAGAGTGGGTAGTTGATATTCTACAGCATAGTATTGAAGGGGAAAATATGTCATTATTTCTCTGTGTTGTGTGATTTTATTGTTAATAATGCATATTATTGAATGCTTCGCCTAATAGCCGATCTTTGTAGGTATGTAGGCCATGTGTAAATTTTCTGCAGGTTTTAATAAAGGGAAACATCCCATGATAATAGACAAGGAATTTAGTCCCACACGCTGCCCCTATTCTATTTGTGCAAAGCAAATTGTGGGGATAACAGTTTCTTATACAGAGAAATTGAATTATTAAGTTTTCAAGAACTCTAAACCATGATCTCAAAAGCAGTAAATTGTCCTGAAAATTGTAGAACACACGTACGACATTGTCAAACCCTGCAAAATACAACAAATACCAAACACAAGTAATGGAACGCGAACTCTTAAAATCAATAAACCCTTAGCCCAAAATTACCCTTCTACAACATATAAACCATAAGCCTAAAATTCCTTTTCTACAACATATAAACCATAAGCCCAAAGAAAATAGCTTGGAAACTACAAAAACTTCATAGTAATCACAAAATGAATCGCATCTAAATTTGCAAAATCCTACAAGTCATAGATACTAGTTCCAACTAAAAGCATCTGATTTTTTATGACCTGCACACACTAAATCCAAAAGCAGAAATTTAAGCAAATTCTTGAATGCAATAAGCCCTAAACGAAAGCTATGACACAACTTCTATAACCAATAAACCCTAAGCCCCACAAAGTAAAACTGTACTGGAAATGTGGAATCACAATAAGTCTAAAATAGAAAATATGGATATACTCTCAAACCCTATAAACAGTAATCCAAAAAGCAGTGAATTGCACTGAAAACTATGAAATACCATAAACCATAATCACAAAATCAGCAACCACAAAATTCCAAGAACCTTTACCCCACACAAGCCCTAAACACAAGAATGGCACACAAACAATTTAAGAACATGAACCCTAAGGCCAAAAATGCAAAAATTGCCCTTACAAAGCCTATAGGCCTAAGAAAGTAAAACCTTCCCCTGTAAATAGACAGCATGAAAATCTCTTTTAATATGATAAGATCATAAAACAATGCACAAAATTTTAAAGCACAAGGGCCAAAATTGCAAAAAAAAAAAAAAAAAAGCCCATATAAAACCTGCAAGCCCAAATAAGAAAAACTTGTCTCGTAAATAATTCACATAAAAAACTACAAACATGAAAAAAAATGAAGAAAAAACTTTTGCAGCCTACAGAGCTTGATCCTAAATGCAGACAATAATTAGCATAGAAGGTTGCAAAGACTCCACAAACCACATAAATCCTAATTCTAGCCAAAAAGCCTCAGGTTTTTGACAATCAAAGAAACCAAAACCAGAATAACTCACAGCACAATCATTAATTGAATAACATAAAAACAGCGAACAACCTTTCAAGCCCATAAACCATAAGCCCAAACAAGAGACTTGTCCCTTAAAAACTTATAAACCTAATCTCAAAAAGAAAAGAAAAATTACCCTGGGAACATCAATATAAACATTAAACACAAAAAATGTCAATACACATAACTCTTCAAAATCAGAAACAGAAAATTAGCCTATCAAAGCTAACTAAAGAACCATAAAAATCTTAAATACAAAATCAATAGCGTGCATAATTGTAAAATTACTTCTAGTACAAATTGGATCAGTTTTATGTTGGTGTAATGGTCATTTCTGTTGGCGTGCTCGGATTTCAGTTATTATATAGTGTTTCTTCTCTTTTGTAAAGACTTCAAGTGCATCATTTCTAGGGACATTTATTTCATGATCGCTTACACCAAGAATGGCTTTGTCTTCTTAAGTATATTGACATATTATGTCCCCTCTCCACAATGAAGGAATGAGAGACTAAGAATCATTGTAACACCACATATTTTTGTTGATGGACTTGCCCATTAGAATTCTTTTTATACTCACTTTCTATGTATGCTGGTAGTTAGACATATACAAAACACTAGTTGTTATCCCACACTGGTTTGTTGTTCAAGCCCCAAAGCACTTTTATGACCAAGTAGAGAGTCAACATAAACTTTTGTTACAACTCAGGTTTATATTGACAAGTGACAAGTTTTGACAAGTGCAAAACAGTAGGCATTTGTTTCTTTTGCACCTTATTTGTACACATGTGATAAAGCACCCATATGGTTATGAAGCTTCTTGGTTGTGACATCTTTCCTTGACTTCACCTTCTACATTGGCATGCTTAGTTTTGGAGCTTTTCAGTAGGTTGTAGCATCTTGCTTGACCCGACATCTTTGTCAAACTATTTTCACTTTGACTTCAACTATGTCATACCTCCTTTCACATTAGCATTAGCATAGCATCTACATCTTGTATCCTGATCTGTTTTTGAAGTGAACGAGGTTGTCACTAAGGGGAGATAGTCTATAGTTCCTCCCTAAGTTGCCGGTCCTAGTGCGGGTTCGGTTTCGGGTTCGCTGGTTTGGCCAAAATTTTTTTGGGGGGTTGGATTCGTTTTATATATATATGCAAAAAAATTAAGCATAGAAGCAAGAATTAAGCGTAGAAATGCAAGAATAAAGTGTAGAACACCACATAGCATCATATAATCAACAAAACCACCATCTACTTGAATATCATAAAACATAAAACTCGAACTTCACATTCAATAACAAGATTCAAAATAATAATATGTTCAACAATCAATTTTCATTGTTTCAATGTCAAATGACAAGTGTCAATCATCATATGGATTTGCTAAATCCTCCACATCATCATCACCATCTTGGACATTAGCAGGATCATTTGAAGAACCACAACCAACACCACTGCCACTCGCTGAAAAAGTGTGCTCACTCTCTGATCCCTCAAGTGCAACATGTTGGGATTGGGAAGTAGAAGCATCCATGTCAATTTGCTCTGGCTCCACATCCCACAACTTTGATTCCCCCTCCTTATAGTCTTGCTTTTTGTGCGAAAGGAGGCGCAAGTTGGAATGCACATACACTAAATTCTCCGCCTTTTTGGAGTGCAATCGGTTGCGCTTTATCGAGTGGATAAAAGAGTATGTGCTCCAATGGAGAGCTTTTGTGTTTTGGAAAGAAATGAGTTGAAATGGCAGAAGGATTGTGTTTATAATGTGTTTTTAGGGTTTCATTTGCTTTTTAGAAGGAATAAAAAATTATAAAAATGAGTTACGAGTAAAACAAAAAACAAAAAAAAAGTTGTTTGGGCGTGGGTGCGTTTTTGGTGCGCCGCGGGTTCTTCATTTTCAGTCCGCGTGCGAACCCGAACAGCCCGGGTGTGTCCGGGACGCAACCACTCCATTTCTCCCGCATCCTGCCCGCACCCACAGGCGCACCCGATTGCACCCGCACCCGAGACGCACCGCACCCGCACCCCAGGGTCAGGTAGGCAAACCCTGCAACTTAGGTTCCTCCTTACCTTGATTCCCCAATTTAATCTTAAGATAGGCTGTTGGTATATTGAACGTTTATAAGATCCATACACCTTAGACCTAAGATGTCTATTCCATTTCCCCAAGTTAGTTCATATCTATTTTCATGCAAATAAAATGTAAGTGCAAATGATTTCATGATCTCAAAGCGAGTTAAGTTGCAGAGGAGAGAGCAAGGATAAGACATCAAAGAATCATAGATGCTAAATAATGAAGATTGCTATTTGGTTAGACATGCCATAACCTCATGGTCTTGTAACCTTACATTTCTTGTTGATGGTGGAACAATCCCTCACTTCTTGGAGTTTCCCAAACTGGTTTTCTCTAGATCAAATATGTTGTGTGCATAGACATAGTAGTATTTCTGTATATAATTCCCAACAACAGCCATACGACTAGATAAGATTTGTGCCCATGAATTAGGCATCATACACAAGAAAAGCCCCTAAATACTGTAAAAGCAATTAAAAATCCATAAATCATACACAAAGATGAAGAAAACTGATCTAAGTCTAGAAAAAATAAAATATTAAAATGTCATAAATTGGCCTGGAAAAAAATAAAATGTCATAAATTGACAATGCACAATATTATAGAAAACTACCAAACCACAACACTCTTTATTCCAACCAAAACTATAAAAGCACCAGAGAGATATAACAAATTCACCCTTGGAAGATATAAAAGCACCAGAGAGATCATAAATATAAAATCAGCAACATACAGTATTTTAGAAGTACTCAGCAATCCACAAACCCTAGACCCAGAGGCAGAAAATTGCCCTAGAAACAATAAGAAACAATAAATGAGACACAACATTGAAACAAACCAATACCACATTGAACATTATCAGAACACTACTTATAAATTTACAATGTATGATACCGTAGAGGTCTTACAAAATCCATGGATCCTGCTCCACCTAAAACACCAGAACCCCTATTTACAAAATTACCTGTGCGTACAATACCACAAAAGACCTGATAAATATATAAACACTAACCCCAGAAAACAACCAACATTGAAACAAGCCAATACCCCAGAAAATTGCCCTAGAAACAATAAGAAACAATAAATGAGACACAACATTGAAACAAACCAATACCACATTGAACATTATCAGAACATTACTTATAAATTTACAATGTATGATACCATAGAGGTCTTACAAAATCCATGGATCCTGCTCCACCTAAAACACCAGAACCCCTATTTACACAATTACCTGTGCGTACAATACCACAAAAGACCTGATAAATATATAAACACTAACCCCAGAAAACAACCAACATTGAAACAAGCCAATACCCCAGAAAATTGCCCTAGAAACAATAAGAAACAATAAATGAGACACAACATTGAAACAAACCAATACCACATTGAACATTATCAGAACACTACTTATAAATTTACAATGTATGATACCGTAGAGGTCTTACAAAATCCATGGATCCTGCTCCACATAAAACACCACAACCCCTATTTACAAAATTACCTGTGCGTACAATACCACAAAAGACCTGATAAATATATAAACACTAACCCCAGAAAACAACCAACACTCAAAACAAGTATGCACAAAATTGCAGAACCCTTCAAACCACATAAAAACCTGGCTACAACCATTATCCCATAACCCCAAATACAGAAATACTCCCTTAAAAATATATGACATCATACAAATCTTAACTACAAAATCACCGGCATAAAATACTGCGAAAGCCTTCAAAAGATACCATAAATCAACAAAACACATAATTGCAAAACCATTCAAACCACGTAAATGATAATATCCTAACTTGGATCAAAAGCATCACTCTTTCAAAACCAATAAACCCTTGATACCAGAGTGAAAATCTACACCAGAAGCAATAATAAGGTAATAAAAATCCCTAATTACAAAATCAACAGGTCCCAACATAGCAAAATTCCCTAAATTTCCATGAGACCTAAACGCAAAAACAAGAAAATCACCCTTTTAACACATCAAAGACTAACCATAAAATATACAGCACCCAACATTGCAAACCCCCAAAAACTATACAAATCCTAACCTCAAACAAAAGTATCAGATTTTCAAAACCTACAAACCCTAACCCCAAAAGGAAATTTGTCGTTGGAAGCCATAAACCTCGTAATTTTAAAATCAATGCTATAAAATACAGTAAAATCCTGAAAACTCCTTTAATCTTAAACTAGAAAACAAGAAATACATCCTTAAGGCTTCATAAACCCTTATAACAAAATCGGCAGTGCACAAAATTCAGAAAATCCTATGAACCTCAATCTCAAGCAAAAGCATCAACTTTCTTGTAATTCAAAAAATAAATGCCAAAAAATCAGAATTTGCATGGTTCGGACGAGAAAAAAAGAATGATGTCTTGCCCATGGCTGTGCTAATATAATATGATACCATAAAAATCCTAACAACAACATTAATTATAGAAAAACATGACAAAAATACCCTAACACGAAAAAAAAAAAAAATCTCCCTAAACCCTAGCCCCACAAATCAATAGTGCAAATTTCAAAACACCAGATTTTCCATGATTCAGACAGAAAAAAAAAAAAGTACCGTTTGCCCTATGCCTAACCCAAAATCATACTATAACGAAAAAATCCTATTTAGAGATAAAACAACATAGTATGCCACTTACCCGCACCTGTAAGTCCCAAAAACTCTAAACCAAAACGAACCGCCCTAAACCCTAGAACACAATTAAACGCACATGAAATCTAAATAAATCCATATTATAAACCCCCCGTCCCCAAATTCCAAAACCCTAAATCCAAAACACAAGAAAATCACACTAAACCCCAACCACACAACCAACCTCACAAAATCCCTAACTAGAACCAAAAGAATTCCGAAAACTCTAAACCCCAAAAACCCAAAAACAAGAAAATCGCCCTAAACCCCAACCACCCTAAAACCCTAACATGAACCAAAAGCACCAGATTTTACAAACAATCATTAAAAACAATAATAATAAGTCCACCCCCACTTTATCTGTCCAATACAAAACCTTAACCACAAAATCAACTCCGCACTAATCGCGAAAACTACAAGTACAAAAAAGTAGATTCATCCAAAACTACAAATTTTCAAAACGGAAAGCTACCTATGAATGAAGCTCGTCCGCCTCGTCCTCCTCTGCCACGGCCTCCATTTCCAACTCAGACTCTTTGAGCGGCTCAGCGGGCTGCAGGTCACCAAGGGCAGAATCCTTCTCCTCGTCAGGGTACCTGACGACTACAACAGGACAGACGCAGTGGTGGACGCAATAGTCACTGACGCTTCCAAGCCTGCCCTTGGAGTTCCTCCTGGAGGCACCAAACCCTCGACTGCCCATAATGACTGCGCTGAGGCCGAGACGCTCGACTTCCAAACACAGGCGCTCCTTCATGTCGTGGTCCTTAACGATGTGGATCTTGAACGGAATATGTGCATCAACCAGCGGCTGCGCCAGATTAGTGGCCTTGGTGGAGGTAAAGTTGTCGAATTCATCTTCGAGCTTCTGCTGTGATTCTTCGTCTGTATTGCTGTCTTCCACCGAGAGGTCGATTGAGCCCCAATCGGCGCCATACAGGACGCTAGTGGGACGAACATGAACCAGAATCACGTTATCCCCCGGACGCAGATAATTCGCCACCGCCCATTTCACTGCAAACGCCGATTCGTCGCTCAGATCCACTGCTATGCCGATCTTCCTGTGCCCGCCCTGCGCTGCTGCCGAAGTCGATGACAAAGGCATTTTTTTCTTACAGGCAAGAAAAAATCACAGAGAGTAGCAGATATGAATGTCTGATGATTTGGTAAAAGGGTGTGGCGATTTGGAACAGGGGAAATGTCTAGTGTCGTGCTTCTCGTTGCGTGAGTGGCGCCTTCTGCATCGTCATCGTCATCACTCCAATGGCGTTGCTTTTTGTGTGATGCTTTTATTTTTTCCTTTTCAAAAACCCTGCGTGCTCATGGGGTTTATTTATTCGCCCGTGGAAACGCGGAATCGCCACCAGTTTATTCCATTAGATTCGTTAAAAATCATTTCGCCTCCGTTGAAACAGGATTAGAGCGAACATCAAACCGGATTAGAGCAGACACGGAAACCTCCTAGATCTTTCTTTGGATTATTAATAAATAAACTAGCAATTTGGGCCAGAGGTTTAAGGGCTGGAGTCAACTCTTTAATTACATGAAAGGTGATACAAAATGTATGCAATTTTTTACATGAAAAGTGATACAAATGTATGCAATTTTTAAATAGATTATTTGCACGATAGAAATCACTACAATAGAATTATCAGAAATTTCATTGTAGTTTATATATGCACTAAATTATAAGTAAAATCTGTTAAAAAAATATTAAGGTTTATAGCTTGACTCTGTTTATAAAATTCAATTTTATAGCTTGACTCTATTTATACAATTCATCTTTCCAAAACTAAGAAAACTTCCTCCTAATTTCACAAGTAAAGTTGAACTATAAATTCAAAATCATTTCAAATCGAGATATAGTAATTTGATTTCAAGGGATTCTTTATAGACATCTTTTTGAGATGGTTCTTCTCTTGCTTGCATAGGATTACATTCATATTTGATTCCATGCATGCATACCTAATGCAAACAGCCTCTGTGGTTGCAAATTACTTGCTTTGAAACTGATGCAGACCACCTCTGTGGCTAGAAATTACATGCTTTGAAACTGATGCAGACCACCTTTGTGGCTACAAATTACATGCTCTATTTTAAACCTCCAAGTTTAGAGGAATATGATTTTGTAAATTTCATCTTGAATTTTGTCATTACTAGTGCAAGGGTGTTGGCCTTTGAGTGGTTTTGTCATCAAAGTATTCTCGTAGGATTCTTCAGCACAATCTAAGTCACCATTAAATCTTCCAACCCATGCTATTTTAGGGTCTGGGGGAATCTAGTGTCAATTCCACATTTCGTCTTGAATTTTGTCATTACTAGTATAGGGGTGTTGGCCTTCGAGTGGTTTTGTCTTCAAAGTATTCTCTTAGGATTCTTTAGCACAATCTAAGCCACCATTAAATCTTCCAACCCATGCTATTTTAGGGTCTAGGGGAATCTAGTGTTAATTCCACCATCTAGCCGAGTAGGCAAAGCCAGTCGAAGTCTCCAGTTGCACAGTGAAGTATTTTCTATGATCTTGCTCATACTACCATTATTCATTATCTTTTTCCATCCAATGAGAACTACTTGTAGGATCTTCTAATGTTTCCTTCGAATGAAGATCACAATCAACTAAAACTTCAACGTTTATCACCTAAGATGCACCTTCAACCTTTCTAGTTGAGTTTTGTTATAGCTCCACTACTTTTTCATCAATTCTCTATTGTACCATACTCTTTAAGTCATTTACTCTTTTGGTTCCCAAACATGCTTTTGGCTTACTTAGATTATCTAGAATGTGATTTTCTCTTCAAGCTCAAGTTTGGCTTCTGCTAGAAGAGACAAATTTTCCATTTCGAATGCTCCTTCTTCTTTCCACAGTTAAATATGAGTGCAATATAATATACCTTGTAGAAATGATGTCATGGTAGTGCTCATGATACCTCGTAATGTCATTGCAGACCTTTCCATGATCGTTATGCTTCTTTATTATTATTTGCAAGAGAAGACCTCAAAGTTATCATTATTGTATTAAGTCAACAATAAATAGTGTTATCTTTATTTGTTTTCATATGACACTAAATGAAAATGAGAGATGTATGATAAGAAGTTGCATACTCGTTTAAGATAAACCTCCTTTGCTTTACCGTATTGCAAACGTTGAGAGTAAGACAAAAATGAAACAAAATAATAATATATGTAAAGTTTAGATTTTTAAAATGTATGGTTATAGACCATTTTGATGGTAGTCCTTTTAATCTCCATTGTTGATCTATGTAATTTATCTAGTGCTCCTCACTAAAGGAATGCCTATCGGCGTAAAAATAAACAATATGATGTAATTTATTTATTTTTAAAGATTTTTGCCCTTTTAAGTATTATAAATATAATATTTTCACAATTTAGGAGTTTTATTTTTTTTAATTATGTAGATTTCTGAACTGTGTTTTTTTTAATCAGTAAGGATGCTTATAACATCATAAAATTTATATATTAATAATAAAGTTTTTAAAAATTACAAAAGAGCCCTAACAGGCCAGGATCTGTCCATGAAGATCATAGAGAAATGATTAAACTAGTCAGATAAATAAAATGTCCTTAATGGCCATATTGACAACAGTGAAAATCAAATACCAAAAAAACCTAAACAAAGTAAATCAAGGATTTCCAACATTTAGGTCTACAACTCTAAACCCTTGATATGCTACTAGTGCAGGAACTTCCGGAGGTCATAACTTTTCACCCGAAGATCCGTTGGAGCTGAAATTTGGTGGGCAGATGCATCTTGAAGAGTTTAATAAAAAAACCCACCAAATTGGTAAATTCGGTAGGTCGCCATTTTGACACCTTTTCGGGACCTTATCTGATCATCTAGGGCCTCAAAATGAGGTTTTAATGTTTTATTCAAGATTTTCCAAGTTGTATTTCCTAATTTATTTTTGAACTTTACTTGCAATTAGATTAGAAAGTTGACGATTAGTCATCTTTTAGTAAGTTTCAAATATTTGGAAACTTTCATGCTCATACAGATAAGGATGCGAAGTTACCAAAAATGATAATTTTAGAAAGTTGTAAAAATCTACCAAAATGGTAATTTTCGTTTTGTATAAACTTGGTATTTTTTTCAGTTGTGGTAGGATGGAATGGAATGAGAAGAAAGTTGAAAATAGTTCTGAGTTTTTTTTTATATTCTTTGCAATAATAATGTTGTTGAATTTTATGTTGTGAATTTTGGTTGCATCAGCTACAGGATCATCATCAGCCATTGCAGGATCATTGTCATTGAAAAAAGGAGCCGTCAATGGTTGAAAGTGAGCCAAGAAACTCCAAGCATTAAAAACATTTTCAAATTTCTCCCTCTTGGATTGACCAAAAATAGTTTTGTGAGCCCGAAGTGAGCTCTCAAAGACCTCCTTGTTGTCAGATTTCAAATTGGTAACCATCAATTGATAAACACAATTGTAACTGGGTTTGTTGATTATATCCTCACGAAGAAACAATCCCCCAATTAAAGTCAAGCCATCATGTAGGTTATAACTGGTAAAAGCTTCAAAGAGATTTGCCTCCAGGATAAGATAATCATGAACAAATAAGGCAACTAATCTTTTAACAATGTCAACATGCTGGAACATATACATAGCATTGGACAAAAAGTGCGAAACCAGATGGGATGCATAGCTTACCCTGGATTGTAGAAGAAATTCCCTGTCACAAACATCTACTAGAGCATCCTCCACTTCTTCATCAAACAATTTAAAAGCCCTTGCCATTAGCTCTGAGTTGATATTCCCGTGAAGTGGTTGCTCCCATTGCTGGACCAAGAGGAGAAGACAACAATTGCGAGGTATGATAGACATTATTGAGAAACTACAAGATGAAAATGCAACAAGGGAAGAATGGCACAGAAGCCATTCCCTTTTGAATAAAAAGAGCTCCGCACAAACCAAAATAATGAGCATAAGTCCTTGGAGCGGGAGGAAACATTACGAGAAAACATGTGAAATCTTTTAGAGGGATAAAGAATTAGCTCACACCACGCATCGTACCAAGGATTCAATGAACCCATGAGAAGAATACGTGTGCAAGGCTTGTAAATGACACTTGTTCTACCAACTAAGATTTACCAAGTTTAACTTTGAAAGTAAATAGATCAAGATACTGATAGTGGAAACAATAAAATTTTTCCTTAAATTCCTTCAATTAAATGCACATTTGAAACATATTCCAAACTCTCATTGCATAAATCAAATTTCATTTCCTCAATAAAAGAATTGAATAATCATCTTTACAACTTTTTCATAATATACATACAAGCTTCAAGAGCTTAACTGATAAATAGAGATACATGATTGTATACTTGTCTATCTTCAATAATCCCAGCCACCAACTGCATGAAGGGAAACATCACTCAAGCAATTTACCTCCAACCACGGACTAATAGCACATTTACCAAACTGGTAAACGGCACTACCCTTCGATGAAGGGATTGATATGGTAACCCCAAATAAAATAGGCCTAATTTGAGAAAGGTGTTGTGTCCTACATTAACTAGTACTATCATACTATGACTACAACCATCAAAATATGAAATCCCTACTAGAAATGCAAACCTGGATCACAGTGAACCTAGATAGTGTAAACGTTGGCAATTTACACCACTTTGGCCAAAGTTTTCTTGTCTCATATTCACCCACCCTTCTATCTCGATTGGGAAAGACAACAATCTCTATACAAAAGTTATTCCCTTACCCATGGATCAACAAATCCTAGTCCAATAACCCCACTTAACAAATGCATCATTCTCTACACATAGGATATTCCCTTTCCCATGGATCAACAAATCCCAAGAATATTCCTGCTTAACAATTACATCAAACTCTATTCTAAGTTATTCCCCCTCTTCCATGAATCACATATCCCAAGGTTAACCTATCTAAAGTTTCATCATAACACCTATTTCGAAATAACTCTACTTGCAAAATTACAGTTTACTGTCTTTCCCCTTATACAATCAACTAATCATACTCAAACTAATAAATATACATAAAGTCCCATATAGACACAAATCTCTATTACTGAGATTAATTTTACTTTCACAACACAATTTTCACTTACTTAGATATATAAATATAAATGCTATTATATAATCAAGTTGACAATCACATTGATAAACAATAATGCATTCGACACAAAATGTCTTCAAAATAAAAAAGCATAATAAAAGAGAAATCCCCATGCCTGTGATATAAGCTCCCAAATGAATCAACGAGATTCCTTTGCTTAAGCTCCTTCCAATGAACTAAAACCTCCTTCCAAGTAAAACAATTTTCCTTCTAAACTTCCAAAACCTTTTCTCACAACTTCAAAGCAAAATTAGCAAAAACTCTCAATGCTAATTCAAAAATGAAAATAGCAAAATAAGAATGCTCTCAGGATAAACTTGTGTGTATTTGAATGAGAAAGAGAGCTCCTCTAAATAGAACAACTCACAAAAAGCAATTATCGAAACTAACTTAAGACTCAAAAGCAAGAAGAGAAGGCTCTTGATTGAAAAATGTGCCCATAAAAATGAGGGAGAGCACCCCCTTTTATACTAAAAACCTAAGGTGTGGTCTTGCTAAAACAAGCAAAGAAATCTGCCACCTTTCTTTTTATTTAGTAACTAACTCAAAAATGTCGACACAATGGTGACATTCTTAACAAACAAAATCTAAAATTAGTAAAAATGTCGACACAATGGTGACATTCTTAACAAAACTCTAAAATTAGTTTCATAAAACCAAAACAAACTTTTTAAAAATAAAAGAATGTTTGTTTAAAAACTATAAGGTAAAAACATTAACCATCCATATCCTAAACGCTCGTATAGGCTTAAAGATATGCAATGTTCCCCACTTGCCTCGACTTCCTAATGGCCTTACCACATGCACTCAAGGCATGTGCTTTATGTGTTGCCTTTAATTTTTATTTTATTATTAAATATAGGAGTATAATAATAATATTATATTATAATATATACGTATATATATGTATATATCATAAATCGTAAATAAAATCACTTATAACATATTATTCTTAAACTCATTTATCACCATGAAATCCACATAGACATGATTACGTTCTCACCAATTCACCAGTATCTCGCAAATCATATATATAAAATAGCAATAGCTATCATATATATATGCATAAATAGGTATATTGACTTCACTCAAAACCAAATAAACTCATGACCCACATATTGATGACACAAATGAATGGAAACCACACATACATTGGTGAGATGAACGACAACCACATAAACACATGCATAACATAAAATTGTTTCACAATAAAACTTTGTCTAAGCAATCGAAAACTTATCAACATGCAGATTAAATCACAGTTCTCACACAATCATCCAAACATACAATCAAGATTCATAACATAGATTACTTACCACTACCCATTCTGACTCAACATAACCTAGGTCAAGATAGGGTTGTGAGTGTGTGATTGCTCAATATAGGTTTTACTAAGGTTACTAGACCAAGTCCTTCTCCTGAGTGATCCTTCCCCTCCTTTCCGGAGGAGCAACCTATTCCTGCATCCACTTAGATCATAGTAATTAGTTGATCAAAATATCATCATTAATTAACAATAACCACATTTAATACAAGACATTACATTATTCTTTTCCTCATCATATTGCATTCAAGATAGATAACACACATAGATGCAAAGATTCATAATTACTTCAATTTTCACAAAATATCCAATCTATAGTAAATGGATAAAAACACATATATAGATGCAAAAATCCATAATCACTCACTTTCCAAACAAATTAACCAATCTAGATAAATAGTAAGTAGATAGAAACACATGGGGTGTAATAAGGTTGAACAATCAATGTCAGCTAGTAGTCGACATAATTTCCCACATAGCAAATAAAAAAGCTCAAATAAACTACTAAACCTGCCAAAAAACATAAAAGTTAGAAAAAACAATATGTCCACCCAAGGGGAGGATTATGAAAGAGTCTATGCCTTGATCAGACTCCAAAGAGAAGGATATTTGTCAATATTGTGTTGATCAATCTCCAAAGAGTCCTCCTCATTTGGAAGATAGGCCATATTTTCCAGAATATCAGCTGCTCTGTTGCCTTCTCTCAGAGTATGTGTACACATAAAACCATCAAAATGATTTAAAAGACTCCAAGCTTCATTTAAGATATAGCTTAGTTTCCAATTATCTACTGATCTTTTCTGAAAAGCATGAACAATAACTTGTGAATCACCTTCAAGAATTAGATTCTTAATTCCCAAGCTTACGGCAATATGAATTCCTAAAATAAAAGCTTGTGCTTCTGCGGCATTATTTGTACCATCAACCAGCCCAACTGCTTTGGCACAAAGAAGATTACCTCTCTGATTTCTAACAACACAACCAATTCCATATTTCCTTGGGTTCCCCTTGGAAGCCCCATCTACATTAATTATGATCCAATTAGAAGGAGGGGGAAATCCAATGTATATTTTTTTGAACATCTAAAGAAGCAGAGGATTTAGAACCCAGGTAGCCAGGTGTAATTACATGAATGTATTTCCACTTTTTCAAAATAGCATCATCCCAAACAGAAAAAGCTGCTCTAGAATTACCAAACACCTGAGTCATGACCAGCTCAGAAATGAAGATCTCAATTTTAGCAATAACTTTCTCCCAAGGCATAACTTCTTTTCTAAACATCCTTATGTTTCTTTCAAGCCAAATGTTCCAGTTAATTATAGAGGGGGCTACAACCCAAATGGAGGAGAACAAGGATTTTTTGAAGAGAATAGACCAGCCTTGGAATAATTTCAAGAGAGTGTCTGGAACCGAAGCCATCCAATTAACATTCTTAAAAAACCAACTCCAACAGTCAAAAGCAAAAGGACAATGTAGAAAAAGATGATTCACAGATTCAAAGTCTAAACCACACATTAGACATTCGAAAGGATTTGTTAAACCCAATTTTACCAAACGGTCACTAGTAAGAATTTTATTCTTCAAAGCCAACCAAGAGAAAGCTCCTACTTTAGGCAGACAAGACTTACCCCAACATAAGAATGAAGGCCAATCTGCATCCTTAGAAGAAGAAGAAACCAAAGATAAATAGCCTTGCTTGACAATATATGACCCTGATTTTGAGGGGCACCAGAACAACTTGTCTAATTTTGTTGAGAAGATCTTCCTTTGTATTAACAAATTTGAAAGAAAGTCTTTCTATTCTTGTGGAAATTCCAGATTTGAAAAATCTTAACAAGAAACCAAATTCTTAAAAAGCCCTAAATGATCTTCATGCCTAACTAAGTAATCCTTAACACGAGTACCCCAATTTTGACAAAGGATTTCCTTGGCTTGATGCAAACTTGGAATTGAATCTAATTTTGCATACCCATTCCATGAATCTTCCCAAAAGAGTGTTTTTTCTCCATTATAAATCATCCAGAAGAGAAAAGGAAGAATGACTTCTCTACATTTAACAATAAAGTTCCAAATTCTTGAACCAATAGGTGGATTTACCACAGTGAAGATTCTTTTTGGATCCTGAGAGTCAAGATATTTAGCCTACATGTTTTTACACCATTTCTGATTTGGCATGTCAAACAGTTGCCATGCCAACTTAGCCCCCAGAGCTAAATTGTGTGCCTCAAGATTTTGAATTCCAGTTCCACCACTTATTTTAGGCATGCAAACTTTGTCTAAAGAAATTAAGGAAACAAATTTCTTTTCTGTAGAATCCAAATTTCCTCTCCATCAAAATTTTCTAACAATCTTTCGAAAATCTGTAATGATGCCCTTTGGCATGTTCAAAATAGATATCATATAAACTGAAATGGCAGACAAGACAACTTTAATCATAATAAGTTTACTTGAGAAAGTTAGCCATTTATTCTTCCAGGTGGAAATTTTGTTTATGATCGAATCCAACACTTTGTACCAAAACTCCTTTTTGTTGGCCCCATAAAGTAGAGATGCCCCTAGGTGTTGGGAACAAAGTTCCCCCAATTTGAAGCCCGAACATTGACAAATTTTCTGCTGAGAATTAGCATCAATGTGAAAAAAGAAAATTTGAGATTTAAGAGGATTAACCTGTTGTCCAAAAGCTGCACAATAGGAGTCTAAAACATATTTAATGGTCTTAGCCTCGGCTAAGGAAGCACGACCAAAAAGCAAAGTATCATCCGCGAAATTAGAATCAATAACAGGAAAGGGAAAATGAGGGCTCTTGACCCCTATCCATTTATTTTGATCAACTGCAAATCGGATAGATCTACTTAATGCCTCTGCTAAGATGATAAAAAGGAAAGGAGAGATAGGATCCCCTTTCCTAATTCCTTGAGAAGTCTTGAAGAAACCACGTCTTCCTGTGATTAAGAAATTCAAATCGAGATAATAATGTAAACTAAATGCATGCAAAACAAAAAGTTATAACTTGATATGAAGACCCAATCTCATAAGGGTGAAGGAGCTTGCACCCAAATGCTCCAAGATATGCCCTAGCTACTCAAAGGAGATTTGAAATGCTCTCAAGCTTACAAATACAACTCAAGAATCTACTTAGCTCAATGGATATTTTGGCATGGTAACATTACTTAGAAAATTAGATGATGAAATGGCTTGGAGGATGTTGTATTTATAGGCATTTTGGATAGATTTTAATCCAATGGTTGAAATTGATTTAGGAGATCAATGGTGGAAGATCAAGATGATGTGGAGGACCTAGATTTCATCTTGGAAAATAGAGGGCTAGGAATAAAGATGAATTTTATATTCATCTTGGAAAAGGGGTGAATTAAATGAGGTTGCGTGAGATGGATTATTTGTGAATTAAAAATTCACATGGGGAAGAGTAAAATGAATTAAAAATTCATTTGGGGAAGAGTGGATATTAATGAGTTATGACATGTGTAAGGAGTGTAAGAGGTATTAAATGAGGATTATGGCACATGTGTATAAAAATTGAAATATATCTTATCTGTATAAAAAATTGATTTATATGATATATATTTCAATTTTTTATTTGTGGGATGTGGGGAGGGGTGTTAATCCACGTTTGACAATTTTAATTAGGGTGATTAGCCTAATTAATATGGCTAGAAAAAATTAGGGAATGGGTTAATGGGAGGTTAAGATTAATTAAATAAGGTTTTATTTAATTAATCTTAAGGCTAGGATGATACAGGCTAGAATAGGCAATTAAATAATGACTATTTAATTACCTAGGGTAGAGATAGATTAATTAGTAGGCTGAATTAATTAGTTAAACTTGATTTAACTAATTAATTGGTTTTAGTGAGAAGGGGGAAATTAACCAAATAAATATTGCATATTTATTTAATTAATTGGCTAAAGTTGAACTATTGAATTAATAAAATTAATCCAATTGTTGGGGATAGAATGATGAAAAAATTAGGTGATGAAGGGATAATTAACCAAATAAAAATTTAATTAATAGATTAGAAGGGAAATTGGTATGTTTAGGGATGTCGGGAGTCGGTTTAACGATGGAGACATTTTTAGGTGTCTACATTTGCCCCTCTTTGACGTGGCATCAGGACCTAGCAGGGAAGTGGCGTCAGGTCAAATAAAAAAATATGCCCCAACTGCCGGGAAGGAATAAAATGAGTGAGGGATGCCCCCTCAAGAGGTCGGTGAAAAAATAAAAATTTTCAGGCGAGCTCTCTAAAGGACGTGACAGGAGTGAAAGTTGGATAGAGGATGGAAAAAGAAGATGACAGGAAGAAAAACGGAGGAAAAAGGTTGTAATCTGCACCCTGGAGGGGAAAAACGTGCGTGGAACGATGACATGGCTTACTATATTTAGACTAGTGGGCCCTAACGGTGCCACATTTGCACACAATGAATTCTTGAGAAGAAAGAGTAGAGGAGAGATGGCAGACCGCAATCCCAGGTTCCCGCGATACACCCACATTTCTGAGCATTTTCGATCATATGGTCGTGCACCGACGGTTGGACCCTAAGTAGGGCCTAACCCTAGCTTTGTCAATTATTGATTTTATCGCACTTTTTTGGCTTCAAGAATTTGGGATTGCTATTTTGGCGCTATCGTAAGATCGTGTGGTGCTAAAGGGAAGCGGATTAGCGGAATCCTCTGGATTGGCGCTATCCGCTAGGGTAGAGTAGGGACGGATTGGCGCCATATGTTTATCGTTTTGGTGCCATCCCCTGTATTAGCGCAATGTTGGGTAGGCTTACGATTTTGGCATTTTGGCACCAAATAGGGGGCAGGGTAGCGCTATCTTTTAGATAAGCGCTATGCTGGGCAATGCTGCTATCTATAAGATTAGCGCTATATGGAAGAATAGCGCTATACTTCATATAGGCACTATCGGGAAGGGTGGCACCATTCATCAGATTGGCGCCAAATGGAAGGGTAGCGCCATTTGTTTGAATGGCGTGAAAAGGTTGCGCAGTGGCGCCATATTGTGAATTAGCGCCCTGGGGAAATGTGGTAGCGCCATCATTAGAATGGCGCAAAATGTGGTCTGTTGTGGCACACAAATGTTTTTGGCTTTCAATAATAGAAGAAATGGTGGATTTTGGAAAAAGATAGGTAGGTTTTTGACTAGAAAATTGTGGATGCAAGATATGAGGTCATTTATAGTGTCCTCGCAGGAGCGATGCGTGCCGTCTGTGATGGTATTATTTGATCAATTCGACGATGCCACCCAGGCTCGACTAGCGAGATTAGGCTTTTGACAGCTGCATCGATGCCAGTGCTACGAGCTCATAGAGCTCTGATTACAGCTGTTGTAGAGCGGTATCGGCCAGAGACTTGTTCATTTTTGCTTCCTACTGGCAAGATCACCATCACTCTTGAGGATGTTTATCGCATCCTCAAGCTACTGATTCATGGTCATCGGGTGATATATGACATGAGGAGGGGATGAAGGGCCTTAGTTAGAGTATTTGGCCGTGATCACATGGTTTTGTCAGCAGATAGGAGGGAGATGAGCTATGAGGGGACACTGGCAGCGGGTGCAGATCACTTTGCTTTATTCCTGTGTGCACTAGTCGGTGGGGTAATGATGCCAGATAAGAGAGGCAGGGGATTTCCGGTTGGATGGGGAGAGGTGATTGAGGGGATGGTCCGACATGAGACAGTGTATGCTCAGGGACTGGCGATGTTGGCACAGCTTTATCATGAGATGCATACAGTTGTTTATCATCGTGATTCAGCTTTATCAACCGGAGTTACTTTGCTTCGTGTATGGATCTGGGAGCATGTTCCGGTCACTCAGCCGAGATGTGGGTACTATCGTTGTCAGTTTGAGGCCTTATTTTCTTATATCGAGATGCCGAGTATATATACACCGGGAAGGTTCGATATTGGAGATGGGTTTTGGATGACATCATTCGGGTTACTTGGCGACCGTACATTGGAGTGGAGCCCTGGCCAGATGACAATGTTCACATGCCT
This sequence comes from Cunninghamia lanceolata, assembly GCA_027924645.1. Classification (NCBI taxonomy): domain Eukaryota; kingdom Viridiplantae; phylum Streptophyta; class Pinopsida; order Cupressales; family Cupressaceae; genus Cunninghamia; species Cunninghamia lanceolata. Next base: position 10,097,134 of record BSBN01000134.1, read on the forward strand.
TACACATTCCAGCAACGCTACCTGATAGGTCGTGGGGACCATACGATCGATATGTATCTACCGTCACAAGTTATGCGGCAGTTTGGGCTACGACATGATGTACCACAACCAATGACAATTTTTGCACAGACCCGTCGAGATGCCCATTATTGGCCTGCAGCCATACAGCCCCGGGTTGCCCTAGAGGATTTTGCGGCTTTGGAGCCGTTGATGTGGGATTGGCAGAGTGTGGTTAGAGATGCAAGCACTACTCCTAGGTATGAGACATGGTGGCGGATGTGGCGACCTACACGGTTCACAGACCCTGCAGAGGAGGTAGTCCCCGTGGAGGAAACGACAACATCAGGGAATGAGGAGTCCGAGGAGGATGGAGACGATGATTCTGATGGAGATGATTTCTTGGAGGAGGGAGAGGAGATTATTGCAGACTATCTTGTGGAGGTTGGAGGGGATAGGGAGGAGAGGGAGATTGGGAGAGATAGGGAGCCAATGGATGTGTTGGCAACAGCAGTAACTGGACAGGTCAGGCTCGGGGGAGAGGGGCAGGCAGGTGGTAGCTCGCGGTTGTCCCAGCAACAGGTGCAACAAGGGGTACCTATGCAACAGGTACCTGTTGAGTAGGTTCAGATCAGAGTGGTACCGAGGCAGGGAGCACCTCGACAGCATGGGGGACAGCCGAGGGTAGGTAGAGGTGTCCTGCCCCCACCACAGGTATCGCAACAGCAACAGGCTGCTGCAGCAGGACAGCAGGCAGAGACGGGCACTTCAGCAGTAGGTGGAGATTCAGGGCTTCGAGGGTCTTCATCTCGTCGGCGGCCTCGGGGTGGAGAGGAGGAGATTGAGACTCTGCGGGGACAGGTTGCCAACCTACAGGAGGCTTTAGAGAGTCATGAGGCGGAGTTAGTGCAGTTGCAAGGCATAGTTGCACTATTAGATGGTACAGATGGACAGGTGGCTGCGCTACAGGCGCAGTTAGCCTAGGCACAGGGTGAGATAGTTGTTTTGACAGGAGAGCGGGATGTTGCACTTTCGAGAGCTCGACAGGCAGAGGCTACGGTGGCTAGTTTACAGACTTCGGGTGACGGTCTGAGCCCAGTTTTGACACTGATGCAGACACAGTTGTCTCAGGTACAGGGATAGTTGTTAGAGGCTAGAGGACAGACAGATTATTATTAGGGTGTCTATCAGGCGGTAGTGCCTGCAGAGCAACGTGTACCTAGCTACAGTCAGCTCAGTGGATCCAAGATGTCTAGGTCACACAGATCTAGATCAGTTCAGTCTGTTCAGCAGCAGATGGGTCCCCCATCACATGTGCCCCAACAGGCTACACAGGTACAGGTTCAGCCACAGCCACAACCACCAGCACGACTAGGATCCCCTACTGAGTCAGAGAGAAGGTCCTCTATTTAGAGTTGACAGTTGTATCATTTTGGCCCTTGGAGGCATTGTATAATGACATTTTTTTTAATGTATATACATGAGCGATGTACATTTTTACGATGATGATATATGAGATGATGCTTTTTGATGGCCTATATGTTTGTTTATGATGCTTTTATATGATTATGATAATGCTTATGTTGATGGATGCAGTATGCTTTATGGATTATATGCTATGGATGTGTTGTGTTTATGCGATGTATTATGTTGATGTTATGGATGTACCTATTGATGTAATATGATGGATGTAATGATGGTTTACTTATTTTGATATATGCATGTTTGTGATTTATGGACTATGATGTAGAATGCAAATAAATGTTCAGATTAATAAACATTTATTATGGATGTAAAATGTAATGAAATGGAAATGTATGTTTATCTTAATAAACACATGTTATGCATGGAAATGTGAATATGCAACTAGATGGTTATGAAATGCCACTAAATGATTATGATTATGATACTAAATGATTATGCTATGTGACTAAATGCGTATGAAATGTAATGTAATGATTATGCTATGGGACTAAACGATTATGAAATCTAATGTAATGATTATGCTATGCGACTAAATGATTATGAAATGTAATGTAATGATTATGAAATGCAAATTAAAATGATTATAAAATGGAAAGTAAATGATTATGATATGCAAACTAAATGGTATATGAGATGCAAACTAAATGATATGAAATGCAAATTAAATGGTATATGAGATGCAAACTAAATGATATGAAATGCAAATTAAATGATTATGAGATGATTAAGTCTTGATACACATGATGTTCTTTGTTTAACCCTAGGTGGTGGGGCTTGGTGATAGGGGAATAGGTGGGGAGAGGATAAGGGTTGATGAATTGGGTACGGATATGGTTGGCTGCGGCTAGATTGGTGGGGTGGGGTGGGGTGGGGTGGGAGATGAGGAAATTGTTAAGTCATAAGACACCACGTCATTGAGGGGGGATTTACTTTGGCTTAAGATGTGTTAAGTGAGAATAAGTTGGAGGAGTGGGATTAGTGAGAGGATTTGGTAGGGGGGGGGGGGTGGGGTTAAGCTAGGGGATTACGAAATCTAGGCCCAGATAGTATAGTTGTATGAATAATTAGCAGGATGATTTGAGCTAGTAACAATAGTTGCATAACATTAATTGAGAGCATTTCTTAGTTTATTATAGCAATATAGGATGCCTTCCACAAAGGTATGAGATGACCTAAGTGTTGATGTGTATATCCCACGATTGCATGGACTAGACCCATAAACAATAGGTTGATGTCATGGATTTCCAAGGTAGTATAACCTTGCCTAACCAAGGAAGGGGACTCATAGCCATTGATACTCATAGTACATATAAGGTATTGCTTCATGTATATGTAAATGAGGCACTACATGCTAGAACCGACCCCGGCTTCAAGATATGAATACTATCCCTGAAGTCAATGAAAGCAACCCACAAGCACAGCATACAAAAGCATTGACCATGTCCCCTTTAGGTGTCGCCCTCTACTGACCATGATATGATGAGATCAGGGTAGCTTTGGAATTGACCTAGAGCGAGACAAGGAGATAAAAATCACTAATCAAAAAGACCAACAAAAAGATACAAATAGCCATTGTGTGCTCTTGCCAAGATTAGTGTTGATAGGATGACAGATTCTTGTCCATTGTAGGAACGATATATCCTAGGACGTGAATCGGTTGGATGTTGTTGAATAATTTTTGGAAGATGGGCAAAAGTATAGTCAGGCCATGTGTTGACTTGTAGTTGGTATGTTGATGGATGATTTTTGCATTAGGGACCATGCTTCAAGTGTATGCCTAGCGTGTGTATCATTTATTGGGTCCAGCAAGCTCAATGAATGGGGACCATCCAAACGGGTTGGATGGGTGCATCTTATGTACCTAAGTACTGGATACTTCCTTCGTATTCCAAACTGCCTACATATCCTGTGTCCACAAGATTAAGGTACTTTCAAGATGCGGACGAGATGAATATGTAGTTCTGGCAAGACTTGATGATGTGGGAATAGTCTAGGATGGGTGTGATGCTAAGGGTTGATGGATGTTGATGGTCGCAAGTTGTAGAGAGTATTGTTATGGATTGGTGCATGGGGGTGATTTGCAGCGAATGGTTAGAAAGGATTCTTAGATTTCGTGATTTTTCTATTGTTTTTTGGATTTTTTGATTTTCTATTGTTTTTGGATTTTCTGATTTTCTATTGTTTTTGGATTTTCTAATTTTTTATTGTTTTTGGATTTTTTGATTTTCTATTGTTTTTGGATTTTCTGATTTTCTATTGTTTTTAGATTTTCTGATTTTTAGCTGTACAAAAGGAAGCTTACAAGGATCCTCATTCCACGAACTAGCTTTGGGTGGGATAACGCGGGGTGGGCGATAGGATTTGATGTTTCAGAATTCTCAGCCATGGGATGTGTGCAATATGGAGTGTTGTAATGGAAAGAGGACTTATTAGATGGTAGAACCGGCCACTAAACATAGCGCTTGAGACAGGTTTTCACCATGGTACCAATCCAAGGCATCACCAAAGTGATTTTCACCATTGGAAGCCTTTATTGCACTTGGGTTTTTCTTGATTTTTTTTTTTTTTTAATTTTTGCTTGGGGTACTCGATGAGTTATGTGTAGAATTTCTTCAGGTGTAGAATGTTCATAAGCTCATCCAAAGGCTGCCCCTCAGGTGTTGCAAGCTGGTATGCTCCTGATCCATAGCTGGTTGTGATGACATAAGGCCCTAGCCAATTGGGCTCAAATTTTCCTTTCTTAGGGCGTTCCTGTAAGTTTTTCTGGTTTTCCATAAGGACAAGGTTGACTACTTCAAATTTTCAGTTCTTGATTTTCCTGTGATAGCTTCTTCTGAGGCGATTTTGATAGGCCTGTAGGCGGTTCAATGCATATAGACGTTTCTCAATCAGTAATTCTAGCTCATGCAACCTTGCGACTCGGTATTCCTCATCATTGATTATGTTTTGCAGAGATACTCTTAGGGATGGGAGCTCGACCTCAATAGGTAAAATGGCTTCGGATCCAAATACAAGGGAATATGGAGTGGCTCCTGTGGGGGTACGGATGCTTGTGCGATAGGCCCATAGGCCGGGGTTGAGCTGGAGGTGCCAATCACGGTTGACTTCATTAACAATCTTTTTTAGAATGCGGAGGATGGTTTTATTTGAAGCTTCTGCTTGACCATTTCCTTGAGGGTAATATGGAGTGGAGAAGTGTTGGATTTGGAATTTTTCACACAAAGTACAGACTTCTTGGTTCTTGAATGGTTTTCCATTGTTGGTGATGATGGAATGAGGGATACCATAATGACATATGATATAATGGAGGATGAACTTGGATATCTGTGTTCCAGTGGTGAAGGTGAGTGGTATTTGCTTCCACCCACTTAGTGAAGTATTCGGTAGCTGTGATGATGAATTTATGGCTATTGGATGATGGTGGATGTATTTCACCTACAAGGTTGAGCCCCCACTGTGAGAAAGGCCACGGTGTCATGATTGGTTGCAATTCTTGTGCTGGTGTGTGAATGAGATCTCCATGCTATTGACATGGCAGGGATTTTTTTACAAACCGGTAGGCATCTCGTTCCATGGTTGGCCAATAGTATCCGGTCCTCAGGATCTTTTTAGCGAGAGTGGGTCCACTTGAATGTGCCCCACAGATGCCTTCATGTACCTCTTGCAAGGCCACTTCAGCATCCCTAGAGTCTAAACATCATAAAAGCGTGCCCTCAAGACTCCTTTTGTATAGGGTATCTCCTACAAGGGTGAAGCGGGAGGCTCGGTGGATGAAATTTTTTCGTTGTGAGGCAGATAGGTTAGGAGGGATGATGTTATCATGGAGATATAGATAAGTTTCTTGATACCATGGGGATAAGGGACCAACGACTTCGCACACTAGCTCTGATCAGGGAACATCATATGCTAGTATAGGGAGCTCTTCTATCAGGAATTCATATTTCTTGCTATCTTTCTTCATGTCGACTAGGGATCTAATGGTTGCCATGGCGTCTGCAGCTTTGTTGTTTAGCCTTGGGATTTGTTCAAAGTGGACGTCATCAAAATAGTCTTTAAATTCATCGACCATCTTTTTATAAGGTAGGAGCTCATCATCCTTAGTCTTGTACTCATTGTTTACTTGCCTGATGACCAATTGGGAGTCTCCATACACTATCAGCTTTTCAATCCTCCATTTGATTGCCATTCGGAGACCTGTGATAAGGGCCTCATACTCTGCCACATTGTTGGTGCATGGAAATGTAATTTTGAATGACTTGGGGATGGTGTCACCTTGAGGGGTCACAAACAAGACGCTTGCCCCCGAGCCTCTATGTGTATATGACCCATCGAAGTACATTTTCCATGTTTCTGTTGCCGGTGCTATTGTCAAGATGGTTTCGTCAGGGAACTTTGCCAGTGTAGGATATTCTGCAGGAATGGGTGCTTTAGCCAAGTGATCAGCAATAACATGTCCTTTGATAGCCTTTCTCTCAGTGTATTCAATGTCAAATTCACTGGGGATCATGACCCATTTTGCCATTCTCCCAGTAAGAGCAGCTCTGTTTAGCAGATATTTTAATGGATCGATCTTGGCGATGAGCTTAGTTTTGTGATTGAGCATGTAGTGTCTTATTTTTTGTGAAGTAAAGACCAGGACTAGATAGGCTTGTTCAATTGGTGTATAGTTTAGCTCGTAGGATATCAAGGTGCGGCTGATGTAATATATGGCTCTTTCCTTCCCTTGTTCATCGTGTTGTGCTAATAAGGCTCCAATAGTTGTTTCTATTGCTGGGATGTATAATAGGAGGGGTTCTCCTTGCCTTGGCGGAGTTAGAACAGGGGGATTAGCTAGGTATTCTTTTAGCTGGTCGAAGGTAGCCTGACACTGATTGTCCCAGACAAAAGCTGTATTCTTTCTGAGTAGATGCTGGAAAGGTTGGCATTTATCGGCAAGTTGAGCAATAAACCGACGAATGGACTGGAGTTTCCCTTGTAGACTCCGTAGTTGTTTTAGTGTCTTCGGAGGAGGCATTTCAGTGATGGCTTTGACCTTTGCGGGGTCTACCTCAATTCCCCTTTTGGAGACTATGTATCCCAAAAGTTTTCCGGAGGTGACCCCAAAGACACATTTCTTTGGATTCAAGCAAACATTGTATTGCTCCAGTCGGTCGAAGATCTTTGCTAATACATCCAGGTGTTCCTCCCTTGTCTTTGATTTTCCTAGCAAGCCATCCACATAGTCTTCCATGATGTGGTGGAAAAGATCATGGAAGATAATAGTCATGGCTCGTTGATATGTGACTCAAGCATTCTTTAGGCCAAAAGGCATTACCACCCAACAACACGTCCCCCATGGACATATAAAGGCTATCTTATGTTGGTCATCTTCTGTGATCCTGATTTGATTATACCCTGAAAAACCATCCATTAGGGATAACATCTCATGTCCTGCCGTAAGATCCACTATCATGTCAATGTTTGGTAAAGGGAAGTCATCCTTCGGGCAGGCTTTGTTAAGATCTCAGAAGTCAGTGCAGCAACGGATTCGGCTGTTAGGTTTGGCTACTGGTACTAGGTTGGAAACCCACTGGGGATAATCAATTAGTCAGATGAACCGGACATCCAGTAGTTTCTTCAATTCTGCTTTGACTAGGAGGGCCACCTAAGGGTTCATTTTTCTTAGCTTCTGTTTCACTGGTTTTGCATCAGGTCGTACTGCAAGGTGATGGACGACCAAAGCGGGATCGAGCCCTGGCATGTCTGCATAAGTCCACGCAAAATTGTGATTCTTGCATTTGAAGAAGGCTAAGAAGTTTTCCTGCTCTATTCCTTTGAGAGATTCTACCCTGAAGATGATTTTTGGCTCTTCTTCCGTCCCAAGATTCATCTCTTGAGTTGGCTCCACCAGGACGGGTGATCTGTCGGGATATACCGTCTCTATCTCGGGAAGGCCCATGCTTCCATCTCGTAGTGCCTCATGGAGCTTTTCACTAGGAGATACGTCTTTTATTTTTACTTTTTTGGGATCTGACACTGCCGCGGAGCAGTTTTCACCATCAAATCCATGTTTGATTTTTATATTGTTGCGACTAGAAGAAGGGGTTGTCTCCCCGAAATAGGCAACCGTATCAAGTTCCATAATGTATCCGGCTTTATGATCTCCCAGGGGGAAGTGATCTCTAACCCCCATCATTTCAGTGATTGCTTCATCATTTCGTGCCATGTCAAAGATAGGAGGTCCCTGTTGGTCCCAGTCTATGAAGTTCGGGTATACAAGGGGTAAGTCATTGGATGAAGAGGTTAGGGTGGTGACTGTGTATATGGTACATATGGATGATTCGAAGAATTCGACGAAGTCACTAACGGAGTCTTGATGGTCCATTTCGTTGACATTATCGACTCCAAGGGAGACCGTAGCAACCTCAGCTAGGATACATTCGCCAGTAGTGAGAATACGTTGTCGTTGACCATATCCTAACCCTTGAGTATAAGGATTTCTTGTCGCTTGAACTGGTTCCATGATCCCTTGTTCATGAAGGCCAATACCGCCTTGTCCTTTGTAGCCCATGTTCTTGACAATCTCTGACCCTTTGCCATAGATTTTTGTTAGTATTGTGGGAGCTTCTTGCTCCGTTTCTTCATATTTATATAGCCATGACGATATGTCTTCGAGCACATCTTGATCAAGGAGATGTTTCTTCCCAAAGATAGGTGATGGTTTACATTTGATGACAACTATATTGGATTCTTCTTTCTTTGGGACACCGAACATTTTAGGGTTGGGTAATGTGCCTACACAAAAGGTACCGTGTAGGTCGTATTCCCCACATCCCATGTCACTAAGCTTGATCTTGACCTAGGGCGGTGGAGGTGTTTGGGATGAAGTGGTGGCAATGTTAGCGGGGTCGATGTATGAAGTGGATGTTGTGGGGTTGGCTTTTGTGATAGCTTTGTTATACAGACAGAAGGTGTGGTCATGGCCTTCCAAGAAACTGCAGTATTGGAAGGGGCGGGGGTCGGCATAGATAGTTACTTCCGTGCCATTGTGAGGAAACTTTAGACATTGATGGAATGTAGAGGGGACCGCTTGCATGGCATGGATCCACGGTCGCCTGAGAACAATGTTGTAAGGGAGATCAAGATCAAGGACCTGACATTTTATTTCAATTATCTTTTGTCCCACTTGAATAGGGAGCTTGATAGTACCCTCATTCAGTGTCATCATACCCTTTGATTGTTATGCATTCACTGGTGTCTACAACCACATCCGAGTATCCCAAGTGTTTTAGTAATTTAAAAGTGCACAGGTTTAGGCCGGAGCCACCATCTATTAAGACTCTCTTGATGATATGTTTGTGGATGCGGACTTCGATGTGCAAGGCGTCATTATGTGAGTTCTCGGACGCGGGAAGATCCTTTTCTGAGAAGGCGAGATGATGAGGCGCGGTGATATGGCCCACCATGGCTTGGAATTGATTCACATTCAGGTTGGCGAGAACTTGGGTTTCCAAGAGTGCTTGATCAAGGACTTCTTTATGGAGAGGTGACATGCGAAGCAACTCAAGTATGGAGATTTGCGCAGGGGTCTTTCCTAGATGTTCTAGGAGGTTGTATTTATTGGTAGGCGATGTGCGCGTAGCTGGACGATTGGGTAGGGAGTCTGACGTGGATGAGGGTGTTTGGTCAATGGTAGGGGCTGTGTGGATGGATACGCAGTCGCGACGGGTTGTGACGCCGCAATCGGGTGCTTGAGCCCAAATGGTGATTGTGTTGACTTGGTTAGACAATGGTTCTATTCGCCCTACAATAGAGTCATAGGATGCGGGAGGTGGGGTGACGTTGTAGGCTTGATTAGATGATGAGGCCTTATTATGATTGGGTAGTGGATCCTTGTAAGCTCCTAGATTAGTGTTGGGCGATGGTTGGGTGATTTACTCAAGATGACTTTATTCTGATCTATGAGGTCTTGCACACAATGTTTTAATTTCATGCAATCAGTCGTCTTATGGCCCACAATGCGGTGGTAGTCGCAATAATCGTTTTCATTGTACCACGCAACTTTGAGATCACTCTCTTGGTGGGGCTTAACAAATGGGAGAGTTATCAAGCCTTTCTTTAGACATCTATCGAGGATATCCTCAATTGTTCCCCTAGAGGTGTGAATTGTCTTTGAGGTTTGTTTTGTTTAGATTGCCTGTTTGGGATATTTACATTGGCGGCATATGTACTTAAGGGTGTTTGATTTGGACGGCCTTACATCAGTGACGACGTTGTTCAAGGTGTTTTTTTTCTTTCCCCAAAAGCATGACTTTTCGTTTGATTGCGAGTTGTTGTTGTTTGTATTGGGGACGTTGATATTGACTTTGTTGTTGTTGTTGTTGTAGGACATGTTGTCATATAATTTGATCGAGCCCTTGGCGATAAGGGCCCTTTCTATGGTAGTACCTTTATCAATGACTTCTTCGAAGGTAGACGCACAAAGGATTTGTAGATGAAACCCTATTTCTTGATTTAGGTTAGTCACAAACATGGTGACTAATTGCTTCTCGGGAATTGGCCAAGGGAGTTTGCTTGCTAAGCCTCTCCACCTCTGTAAGAAGGAAGCGAAGGATTCTCCGCTCTTTTTTTTGGTATTTCAAAGGTCTGTCATAGATATTTCATGTTTAAAATTATAGGAGAAATGATTGACAAATTTTTTCGCGACCTCGGGGAAAGACCTAATGCCTGGGGGAAGATGTGCGAACCATTCAGCAGCATGACCACCGAGGCTTCTTGGAACAGTCTCATTAAATATGTATTGTTGTTCGAGACCTCTAAGCAAGCAAGGTAGAACTCCCTAAGATGATCCCTAGGGTCTCCCTTTCCCTTATACTTGTCAAATTTGGGCATTTCAAAATTTTTGGGGAAAGGGGGCATGTACAGTGTTCGATCAAACGGATAGGGGCAAATATTCTCAAAAGAATAATGTTTGTGCTTGCCCCCAGTTTGTATATCGTCTACCTTTTGAATCAAGGCTTGTACAACGCTTGTTATATCCGGGTTTGGTGGTAGTTGTGGTGTGTAGGTTTGCTAATTGATGAGATGTTGGAGATTGGGTGGGATTTGATGTTGGAGATTTTGGGAGATCATGTTTTGATACTGTGGGGTGGTGTTTTGGTTGAGTTGTGCGAGATATTGTTGTTAAGCGTGGATTTGTTGGAGAATATGAGGAGGTATTTGAGGATTGGGATTATGTTGTGTTGATGACGTTACGAAATTTTGTAGATATGTGAGATTAGACGGGTTGACATTGGATGGGTTGACGTTGGATGGATTGACATGAGATGCATTGACGTTAGATGGGTTGGTTGCGTTGTAGGGTGGTTGTGAAAAGAATTGTCTCATGTAGGCTATGGTTTGAGGGTTGAGTGGAGGCACACTTGTGGAGGCACCTGCATGCGTGGGGTTCCCTTGGATGCCCAAGGTGATTTGCAAAATGGAAGGGTTTACGTTAGTTATGGTAGTGGATGTGATGACGGGTTGGGAGGTGGTAGGATTGGAGACATTTGTGGAAATCGTAGATGTGGTAGCATTAGAGCTTGTGGGGGCAGTAGATACGGCATGAGTTGAGGTTTGAGAGATGGTAGGTTGGGTGTTTGATGTAGATGGTTGAGAGGATGTGGTAGGATTGTTGTTAGAGGTGGATGGTTGGGACGGTGTCGTGTTGTGGGGTGGTTGGGCACCAATTTTGAGGAGGTAGTCAAGATATCTATTTGGATCTGACCTTAGGACTTTGTCAAGCATGTCCATGTTGTCAACGTCTTGTGTAAAGTTCAAGACATCTTGATCATCTTGGCTAATGGTAGTGACATTTTGGATGGGTGGTGGTGGTGGTGGTTGCAAGAAATGGTAGGGATTTTCATTGGGATTATATGTCAGGATTTGAAAGACCGAAGGTAGGTTGTATGTTTGGTCGATTGGTAGGTTGTTGTCGTTGGTGTTAGGCATCCCTATGCCCATATGTTGTCCAAAGTTTGCCATTGCTTGATTCTTCTTGAGTTGTGATCTAGTTATGGGCATGCAAGTGTATGGATTTGATTTTGAGGTGGATGAAAGGGGTATGGAGACCTTAGAGAATTTGAACTGGTTTGTTGGACCCAAAGAGGATGTGGTAATGGAGTAAAGGAAAAGATGAAAGGGTGATTGTAGTGTGATAAAGGATAGATTTTCACTTCTAAGAGACGAGCCTTCAAAAGAGTGTCAATCTAAGGATGATAAGAGTGGGTGATGTTGATTTTTACAAAAATTTGAACCAAAATGGTAGATGATAGATGAAGTTTGCTTGAGGATGATTTGACGGAAGGGATTTTGATGTTGATTTGGAGGGTGAAACTTTTAGATAAGCTAGATGTTTGGTATGAGAGATTAGGATGATTTTTTGAAAAGGATTTAAAGGTCAACAAATGAGCTTAAGTAAGATCTAGTTTTGTGTTGCACAAATGGATGTTTCTCTTTGTTTGGGGTAGACTTATGACCTTACACAAAGAAGGATGGTTATTTTACTTGAAAGGTTGACTAATGACTCTCCAAGCAAAATATGATGTAAAAGATAAAATCCAGATCTAGCTCTAGCTCAAGGAATGATGAGTTTTGGATGTTGGTTGATGGTTTTGTTATCACCCAGATTTGCACCATTTGCTGCAGTCACGAGACCTTAGCAATCTGGGGTAACATGGGAATGATCTCGAAGTGTGGGACCTTGCGATTTGAGATCAGACCTCCAGAGAAGGCTGGTTCCTTCCTCTAAGCCTATTACTTAGAGCAGTGCTACTAAATCTAGTGCTAAACGACTTGCAGGGAAAAGAGTTAGAAGGAAAGCGGAAAGGGAAAAGGGGTGATACACCAGATTCAGTGAGCAATGGTGGTCAAGGCGTGGACAAAACAATGACTCTTTTGTTGTTGAGGGGAGATTCGCATAGATTTTAAGACTGGTTTGAGGCTTCGGTATGAAAGCTAAAACTGCAGAGGGGCCATTTTACCCACAGAACAGACTACAACCCCCAATTGAAACACAGAAATCCAAAGATAAAAGAAGCAAGAATCAACATATATTAATCATGAAGGTCCAGAAAACTGTTACAATGCAGAAATATTTCATAGCAGGGGTATACCAACAGAGCTAAATACATTCATTGGTGGATAAAAGGAAGACAACAGAGGCCAGATTCAGGCACAGTGACTCACATTCCCATACCCTTGCAATTACACTAAGAGGTCTGACTACAAAAAAATCGGCAACATAACAGCCCCAAAATTCCACCATCCTCTTTTGCAAAAGAGTTTACATCTCTTATAGGCCAGACTCCTGCCAGGAGGGCAAGGAGTTGCTGAATCACAGAACCGAGGTCATAAATGCCAGAAGCAGGGAAATATGGGCCGAGGCATGGTGAAGGGACGTGGACCATGTTGTCACCAAGAGAAAACGCGGAAGACAGCAACCATGACGGGAGATAGGATAGGGGATGGAGAAACAACCTCCAAAGTCGTCGTCTAGCACGCCAGAAATGGTATTGAAGGACAAAGAGCCCATACGCCATGAATGCACCTGTAGAAATTCACCATCCTAAGCCACTGTGGAGAAGAAAAGTCCCCAACACATCAAGACGGCGCTGAAATGTCTAATCGACCCAAACATGCAAAGCCAGATCCGAAAAATGTAAACTGGAAAGTCTCCCCAAAACCTGTTCAAATGGAAGAGGAGGCAAAACAAGCATCTTTGCATCTTACAGCATGTCAAAATTCGCTGAAATGGGGAAGATATTGATGGTCAAAGTTCTGGTCAAATGCCTGTATATATCGCTTCTGCATCTGTGTATATATCGGCCTCTGAAAATGCCCCTGAGTCTACTCTTGCATGTACAAAACGCTTTGCATGTATCTCTGCTTTTTGGCGCCTAAAAGATCATTGTAATCGCCTCCAGGATATACTTTTGAAATTGCCTTTTAAACCATCTTTGTATGTGCAAGAGCCTTTGTATATGCATTGCCACTGCCACGTGGCACTTCTTGATTTGCCGTCGAACTGAACTGGGACCTATCGCTGAAAAACTGCATCTGTTTCTGTGTGTATATTGCTTGCATCTTGGCACCTGAATCGGCATTCAAAAACTCATTCTGCAACTCATTTGCACATACAAGGTGCTTTGTATATCGGGCCCTGTATATTTCTTTGTATTTCGAAATTGTATATACATACAATTTCCCCTTGTATATGCGGGCCCTACCATCTTTGAAATCGCCCAACATATATCTTTGTATCTACTCCTTTGTATGTCAAAACATACAATCACCTTTTATACAAAGTGGACCCCAAAATGACCATCATCTGCATTTCATTATTCTGCCAAGTCCGGCTTGTATATTTTCTCCTTGTACATTTCTTTGTATATGCAAATATACAAACACCTATACATACAAGGCGAACCTGAAACCTTTATGTGCCGAACTTGATCCTCGATTGAAATCCGCCTTGTATACTTCATTTGTATCTTTGACTTGTATATCGCAATATACAAGTCCATATACATACAAGTCGGACCCCAAAAGACCATTAAGTATATTTGATTGCCATGTCGAGTCCGTCTTGTATCACTTCCTTTTGTATATTTCTTTGTATATTGAAACATACAATCCTCCTTGTATATGCGTTGGCCCCACCTCTTGTATGCTGGCGATATACAAATGCCTTTGTATATCTTCTATGCGGCACTGTAGCAAATGTACATTTGCACTTTGTATGTCGGCCGGTGCATATTTCCTTGTATCTTTTCTTTGTATATTTCGCTTGTATGTGTAAACATACAAGCACAAATGTACAAGCCATCGTAGCAACCTACCAATATACATTACACTGTTCCTGATGCATATAGATCGACCCTGTACATTTTCATTGTATATTGGGTTGTATATGCAAATATACAAACCCAATATACATTCCACTGTAGCACATGTATGTCCGCCGGCCTTGTATATTTCCTGCATATTTCCTTGTATCTTTTCTTGTACCTTCGAATATACAAGCCAAATATACATTCCATCCTTGTGTATTTTTTTGCAACTGGATATACAAACCAGGAATATTCCAGGAATCTACGAAAGATTCCCCCTTTGCACATGCATTTCCTTGGCCTGATATACATTCAAAAAATGCATACAACTTACCGTTCTCAACATTTCCTAAGGCTGATGGGGATTTGCAAGCCCGCCAAATGTACATTTGAAATATATGTTGACCGAAACTTTGACCATCAATAACTTCTTTGTTTGGTCAAATTTTAGGGTGATGTAAAAAGCAAACCTGCCTATTTTTTCAAGCTCTTTCCGATGGTAATGTTCTTTAGGCAAGGTTTCTTGGGAAAAATGGCACTTTGGCTTTATAGGGACCAATTCAACGGATTTTCAAGGAAAATACCAGGTTAACTATTTAGCTCTGAATGGAGGAAAATAGGATAACATTTTTGGCGACCTCTATGGGGTGTTTGCCTGCTAAACAAAGGATCAGTGGTCTTGCATTCATTAGGCATGGAGACAGAAAGGACTGAAAATACCTTGACAAACATCCTGACCCCAAAACCCAGCATGACAGCAATGAAGGACACAGGAGAACAAGGGGCCAAACAAAATGCTGACAGCAACCCGCAAATTGTGCTAGACAACACTTAGGGAAAACAAAGAGGCATCTAAACTATTGTGCAACAGCACTTATTGAAAGCATAGAGACCTAACCTACCAATTTACAGAGCACTCATACCTCAAAACACCTCTTCAGGTGTATCCCATTGACTGGGACAGGCAAATTTTGTCCATCCATATTTGATAACTAAAATGCATTGTGCTCCTTGCATTCAGTAATGAGAAATGGGCCACTCCACATGCAATCAAATTTGGAGTGCCTCCCTGGCCTGCTCTTTAATTCATCCCACTTGAGCACCAAATCCCCCTCCTTGAAGTTTCTGGGGATGACCTTTTGATCAAAAACTCCCTTGATCTGAAGCTGATGATACTCCATAGTCTTCTTAGCCCTATCTCTGGTTTCTTCAAGCTCCATGAGCTGAGCATATCTGACAGCCATGGGATCCTCTTCCTCAAACATCTCCAGCTGATTCATGATGTCCAAAGCTGGCAATTCTATAGATATAGGCAACCTTGCCTCCTTTCCATAAACAAGCATATATGGAGAGTTCCCAATGGACCTCTTAGGAGTTATTCTATCTGCCCATAAGGCATATTTCAAATTAGTATGTCAGGTCCTCTGGTTATCTTCCATGGTTCTCTTGATGATCCTTATGAGGTTTTTATTTGTGGACTCAGCCAGGCCATTACCCTGAGGGTAATAATTCGATGAAGTGCCCAAGTAGATCCCATTCTTCACGGCCCAGTTAGTTATTTTTAACCCGACAAAAGCCAAGGCATTGTCTGAGATGATAGATTCAGGTACCCCAAATCTAGCTACCAGGTCACTGTAAAAGTTCAGAACAACATTTTCATTGGATTCCTTTAGGGCCACTGCCTCAGTCCATCTTGTGAAGTAATCAGTTGCTGTGAGCACCCACCTGTGACCTGCATTGGAAGGCAGGTTAATGGGGCCTATAAAATTGATACCCCACCTTATGAAGGGTTGCTCAACTTGAATTGGCTGCAGAGGTAGATCTGGCAACCTTGACTTGCCTGCAAAAATGGCACACTTCACACATTTTCTAGCCCATGCGTGGGCATCCTTAAATAAGCTGGGCCAGTAATATCCAGCTCTCATTATCCTCTAGGCAGTAGTCCTTGGGGCAAAATGACCCCCTGCTGCTCCGTCATGGAACTCTCACTGCACTTTGTCGGTCTGAGCTTTAGCAATGCATCTTAATAATACGCCATTAAAATCCTTCCGGAAAAGGATGCCATTGATTAGGACATACGGGATAGACTGCAATCTAAAGTACCTTCTCTTGGCTTTGTCTAACCCTGCTGGACAATCACCAGTCTGCAAAAAATGGATCATATTATGAACCCAACTGGTGCCCGCTATTGCTGCGTCCATCTGGTGTTCACCTTCTACGGCTAGAAACGCCGCCTCTTCCTTGCTTGCTTCACTCTCAGGACTAACAACAAGCTACTCGCTGAGTCCTCTTCCTCAAACGAGCTTGGTTATTTTGATGTCAACATCATACTCCATGACCCTTGTAATCCAACCAGCTCGTTTCTCATTGTCGTCCTTACTCAGCAGGAACTCCTTCACACCAGGGTGAGCGACCATTAAATGTATCTTATTATTAAAAATAAGATGCTTGAATTTCTTGAGGCTCCTCACCACTACAAGGACGTGCCTCTCAATAAAGTTGTATCTCTGTTCATATTCTTCTAAGCCCTGGCTGAAAAAAGCAATTGGCTGTTCAAAACCTTCGCTCTGTTGCTGCACCAAAATTGCAGAAATGGTATCCAGACTGCCATAAGCGTACAAAATAAAATCCTTGGAGAAGTCCAGATTTACCAGGGTTGGCGCAGCTGACAGCGCTTCCTTTATGGACTCGAATCTTAGCTTGGCCTCCTTCGTCCAACTGAAAACTACATTCTTTTTTAACATGGACGTCAAGGGCTTCAGAAGATTTGCAATGTCTGGTATAAATCTTCACAGAAAATTAATTCTGCCAATGAAGCTTTGAAGTCCCTTCTTGTGGCTAGGTAAAGGCAATTCCAGAATGGCTCTCACCCTTTCAGCATCAATGGTGATGCCCTCTTTTGACACAACGTGCCCCAATAGCTTGCCCTCATGTACGACAAATATGCACTTCTTGGGATTGAGAGATATCCCAAATTCCTTACATCTTTCAAATACTTGCCTCAAATGAAAAAGATGCTCAGATGCATTCTTGGAAAAGATTGTGATATCATCTAAGTATACCAGCACCAGTTTGTACAGCAAACCCTTGAACGCCATATCCATGGCTCTTTGAAAAGTTGAGCCAGCATTTGACAGGCCAAAAGGCATTCTCTTGTAGGCCATGGTGCCCCATCTGGTAGTAAAAGTGGTTTCATACCGATCCTCTTCCTTGACTAACACTTGATTATAACCAAAAAAAAGTCAAGTAAGGAGAATCTCTCTGAGCCAGCCACTACCTGCAGGATCTGCTCCAATGAGGGCAATGGGTAGTGGTCTTTTAGGGAGGCCCTATTTAGATCTCTGAAATCAACACACAGTCTGATTTCCCCATTCTTTTTTCTAACAGGGACAAGGTTAGAGACCCAAGAAGTATGTTTGATCGGAAAAATGATCTTCCCCTCGATCAAGTTGGTCAATTCTTTAATCATCAGGGGCTCTAGCTTTGGATTTAAGGGTCTCTGCTTCTGCCTTACAGGTTTTGCCCCTGGTTCTAATTCTATGGTATACTGGGCAATGTGAGGGTCAAAACCTTTTAGGTCTAAATAATCCCAGGCAAACACATCTTCAAATTCACGGCACAGAGCAATAAAAGCCTTTCTATCTTCAGGACAACAGATCTTACCAATTTTGAGAAGCTTACCCTTGAAGATTTCCAGCTCCTCTTAATGCTCCTCCTTTATTTGCATGCCAGTTTTGGTCTTCTTCATCTGATCATCAGTGCCAAAGATTGACTCCAATGTCACCAATCCCTTGGGCGCTTGTTTGTCTTCAGCTGAATAATCTGATCATTGCCATACTGCGGTTTGAGTTTATCCTGTTTCATCATGGAAAACTCATCCTCCTCTAACAAGAATCTCAGAATCTGTTCATCACTTTCAAAGACCTGCCAATGAACATTATTGTCAGGGATAGAGAGTCTGTCGACTATTTTTACATGAGGTTGCATTTTTTCTCGTTGGATATCACTAGGAATATCAAACTATGCCCCAATTGCAGCCAACCTATCTGGATGGTAATTCTGATTTTTGGGAATGGAGACCAGATTGAAAGCATCAAACTCCTCAATCATGTCCCACACCCTATGCTTATAGCATTTCAAAGTATCGTTCTTTGTAGCATGCCATCCTCTCACCTAATTTACAATGAGTTCACTATCCCCAAACACCTGCAAACAACCAATCTTCCTCTTTCTTGCCCATTGCAACCCCTGGATTAGCCCCTCATATTCGGCAGTGTTATTGGTGCATGAAAAGGCAAAACGGAAAGCAGAATAATATCTTTCACCCTGTGGGGACACAAGCATTGCTCCACCACCGGATCCATTTCTGCTCCTAGAGCCATCAAAATACATTTTCCACACTTCATTCTGCTGCCCTGTCTGCTGTTCTACATCCTTTACCATACTTGGAATTGCTGCCTCAGGCTCATGTAGTAAGTAAACCCCCATGCCAGTCTCTTGAATATATGCCTCAGGGTCATCTACAACATCTTTTGAGGCCCATTCCTTCAATAACACCTCTGGTATACTTTCATTTTGTAGCTCTTGGGCAGCCACAAGTTCAGGATCTTCAGAAATAATGTAATTTGCATTAACAACACTAGATGTGTAGGGCTCTATATGATGGTTTGAAAGAAACTCAGACCTCAGGGTCACTTTAGTGCCATACCTAGTCCTAAAAAACATGTGTGACCAGTCAGAGGATAGATATCCTCATATTTTGGCTGTGAATTCTCTTGATAGGCACATGACAAAATGAGGAGGCAGGTCTATGATGAAGACCTCTTGGAAGACGGAAACATTGGGATAGGTATGTAGAGTAAGACCTAAGTCTTTTATTAGACCCACAGTATTAACAGCCGTGCCATCTAATTGGAGTACACCCTTCTCAAGAGGTTGGTATTTAAGCCCTAATTGGTCTGCAACTTGTTTAGGCATAACAGAACTACTTGCACCACTATCTACCATGCAATTGTGCACAAGCTAATCTCCTATTATTAATGACACATAGAATGGAAGTGGTCTGACAGTCTTGCTTGGTTGTTTGATGTTGTCCTGGGGTGAATTGGTAAGGACAACTCTATTTGGGTCAACAGTTGTATCTTTGGATACTTTCAAATCAGATAAGGCTGATTGCAATATGTCCTTTTGACCCAGGATTGCCAAGGAATCCCACATAGACATTGTCACATTTGCCTTCTTCATATTCTCAATGATATTGAAAGGTGCAGAAACACTCACCTTCTGATGTGGCTTGGCGGCAGCAATATCAGTGTGTAAATGAGGCTGCTCTTTGGTAGTTGCTTGAGTATTTATTTGTAACACATGGGGAAGTTGGGATGTAGGAGGATCATCAAGTCCTCGTCCTTTGCTTGCCCCCTGATCTATCTCATAACTCCTTTTGGCTCTTGTGTTCGCGGCGACTGGAGTGTCATCCCTAATCATGCCACAAAACTCATTTTCCTGCCAATTCATGAAGGCAGTATCATGCTGAGGCTGCTCTATTTGCTACCCAGTCCCCTCATTAGATGTGCTTGGCTGTGAGACTGCAACGTTTTGCACTGTCAGGGCTTGATTTATGGCTCCATTTGGACATGCTGCTTGACCGTGCGACTGATTGCTTGGAGAGCACCACTCATATTCAGTGGCTAGGTTGTTCTGAACAAGGACGATGTCACTAACGACACTGGTGGATGCAGGATTGTAAGGCTGGAAAGATCTCTGGTTCATGTTCTGCCTAACCCCTTGGTAATTGTTCTGGTAAGGTGGCCTGTTAGCTTGGTAGGGTTGGTTCTGTCCCTGATAAGACTGGTTTTGTCCTTGGTTATATGGCTGATATGGCTGTCTATTCTAGAACTGTTGATTTTTCATATTAGTCATCTCATTACCAAAGGATTGTAACAATCCCTTGATCTCTTGTAACTCAGAAGACTAATTTTGAGCAGCACTTTCTGATCTATTTGGCTGCACATTAGCTGCTGGTAACGCAGGAGTTGCAGGTATAACAGCTATGGGAGGTACATACGTTGGGATTTGCGGCTAGATAGCAGGGCAAATGGGCAGAGGAGGTCTAGGAGTAATTTTGCCAGCCTGAATGAGGCTGTTTTCAGCCCTAATGGCTACGGTATAAGCCTATGGTAAGGAAAATCCTCCCATGGATTGAATCATGACAGAGATGTCACTATTTAATGCTCTCAAAAATATAGGAATGCATGGTCAGCTGTAGGCCTTACCGTTGGCGGGATTCTGTCCCACGTCTTTTGGAAACGGTGGTTGAAGTCTGACATTACTTCGTGAGGGGCTCTTTTGATTGTAGACAGCTGCTCCACCATCGATAGATGATCTGATTTGTCTTTGAAGGAACTGCACAATTCTTCTCCCAAGCGATCCCAGGAATCTATGGAATTCACCGGTAGGCTTCTAAACCACTGCAGAGCTTTCCCTTTCAGGGAAGCTGCCAACAGTCTAATTGCCACATTTTTTTTCTGTCACATGATGGACAACACATAGGTTTGCAATGTCCTTGATATGCTCAGCTGGGGTGGTCTGATCCTCACCATGAAAGAACGGTAAACTCCTCAGGGTAGCAACCGGGATATCATCATGTTGCATTAGATTCAACGGGCTGCCTTGATTGAAAGCGACAAAGGGCTGATTTCTGGCCGCAGGGATCATTGTGACTGAGGCCCTTGGGGTGAAGTGAGCTCCAACAGTAGGGGGAGTCGACTTGGCTCTCCTAGACTGGGCACAAGTCTTCTTATGCTTCTCAGCTGCTACTCCTCTTCTCCTGGGTGGGGATAATTGTAGATACTCGAAAGGTGAAGAGCTGCTTCTGGTATGTATTCTTCTTCTCATAAGCAGGGATACAATGGTCCTGCTAGACCAAAGCTTGGAATCGCCAGATGTGCAACTTCCGACCTCTTACAGGCCTGGATATTACTAGCTGCACATCAAAACCAGTAATCAAATGTAGTACTTGAACTTGTTATTCTTAATCCTGGTCCCACTGGGCGTGCAAGAAACTGTTATCACCCAGATTTGCACCCTTTGTTGCAGTCACGAGACCTTAGCAATCTAGGGTAACATGGGAATGATCTCAAAGTGTGGGACCTTGCGATTTGAGATCAGACCTTCAGAGAAAGCTGGTTCCTTTCTCGAAGCCTATTACTTAGAGAAATGCTACTAAATCTAGTGCCAAACGACTTGCAGGGAAAAGAGTTATAAGGAAAGCTGAAAGGGAAAAGGGGTGATACACCAGATTCAGTGAGCGATGGTGGTCAAGGCATGGACACAACAATGACTCTTTTGTTGCTGAGGGGAGATTCGCACAGATTTTAAGACTGGTTTGAGGCTTCGGTATGAAAGCTAAAACTGCAGAGGGGCTGTTTTACCCACAGAACAAACTACAACCCCCAATTGAAACACATAAATCCAAAGATAAAAGAGGCAAGAATCAACATCTATTAATCATGAAGGTCCAGAAAACTGTTACAATGTAGAAATATTTCATAGCAGGGGTATACCAACAGAGCTAATTACATTCATTGGTGGATAAAAGGAAGACAATAGAGGCCAGATTCAGGCACAGTGAGTCACATTCCCATACCCTTACAATTACACTAAGAGGTTTGACTACAAAAAAATTGGCAACATAACAGCCCCAAAATTCCACCATCCTCTTTTGCAAAAGAGTTTACATCTCTTATAGGCCAGATTCCTGCCAGGAGGGCAAGGAGTCGCTGAATCACAGAACCGAGGTCATAAATGCTAGAAGCAGGAAAATATGGGCCGAGGCATGGTGAAGGGACGTGGACCATGCTGTCGCTAGGAGAAAACGCAGAAGACAGCAGCCATGACACGAGATAGGATAGGGGATGGAGAAACAACCTCCAAAGTCGTCGTCCAGTGCGCCAGAAATGGTCCTGAAGGACAAAGAGCCCATACGCCATGAATGCACCTGCAGAAATTCACCAACCTGAGCCACTGTGGAGAAGAAAAGTCCCCAACACATCAAGACGGCCGTTGAAACGTCCAATCGACCCAAACATGCAAAGCTAGATCTGAAAAATGTAAACTAGAAAGTCTCCCCAAAACCTGCTCAAATGGAAGAGGAGGCAAAACAAGCATCTTTGCCTCTTACAGCATGTCAAAATTCGTTGAAATGGGGAAGATACCGGCGGTCAAAGTTCTGGTCAAATGCCTGTATATATTGCTTCTGCATCTATGTATATATCAGTCTCTAAAAATGCCCCTGAGTCTGCTCTTGCATGTACAAAATGATTTGCATGTATCTCTGCTTTTTGGCACCTAAAAGATCATTGTAATCGCCTCCAGGATATACTTTTGAAATTGCCTTTTAAACCATCTTTGTATGTGCAAGAGCCTTTGTATATGCATTGCCACTGCCACATGGCACTTCTTGATTTGTCGTCGAACTGAACTGGGACCTATTGCTGAAAAACTGCATCTGTTTCTATGTGTATATCGCTTGCATCTTGGCGCCTGAATCGGCATTCAAAAACTCATTCTGTAACTCATTTGCACATATAAGGCGCTTTGTATATCGGGCCCTGTATATTTTTTTGTATTTCGAAATTGTATATACATACAATTTCCCCTTGTATATGCGGGCCCTACCATCTTTGAAATCGCCCAGCATATATCTTTGTATCTACTCCTTTGTATGTCATAACATACAATCACCTTTTATACAAAGTGGACCCCAAAAGAACCATCATCTGCATTTCATTGTTCTGCCAGGTCCGGCTTGTATATTTTCTCCTTGTACATTTCTTTGTATATGCAAATATACAAACACCTATACATACAAGGCGGACCTGAAACCTTTATGTGCTGAACTTGATCCTTGATTGAAATCCGCCTTATATACTTCATTTGTATCTTTGACTTGTATATCGCAATATACAAGTCCATATACATACAAGTCGGACCCCAAAAAACCATTAAGTATATTTGATTGCCATGTCCGGTCCGGCTTGTATCACTTCCTTTTGTATATTTCTTTGTATATCGAAACATACAATCCTCCTTGTATATGCACCGGCCCCACCTCTTGTATGCTGGCGATATACAAATGCCTTTGTATATCTTCTTTGCGGCACTGTAGCAAATGTACATTTCACTTTGTATGTCGACCGGTGCATATTTCCTTGTATCTTTTCTTTGTATATTTCACTTGTATGTGCAAACATACAAGCGCAAATATACAAGCCACCGTAGCAACCTGCCAATATACATTACACTATTCCTGATGCATATAGATCGACCCTGTACATTTTCATTGTATATTGGGTTGTATATCCGAATATACAAACCCGATATACATTCCACTGTAGCACATGTATGTCCACCGGCCTTCTATATTTCCTGCATATTTCCTTGTATCTTTTCTTGTACCTTCGAATATACAAGCCAAATATACATTCCATCCTTGTGTATTTTATGCAACCGGATATACAAACTAGGAATATTTCAGGAATCTGCAAAAGATTCCCCCTTTGCACATGCATTTCCTTGGCCCGATATACATTCAGAAAATGCATACAACTTACCTTTCTCAACATTTCGTAAGGCCGATGGGGATTTGCAAGCCCGCCAAATGTACATTTGAAATATATGTTGACCGAAACTTTGACCATCAATAACTTCTTTGTTTGGTCGAATTTCAGGGTGATGTAAAAAGCAAACCTGCCTATTTTTTCAAGCTCTTTCAGATGGTAAGGTTCTTTAGGCAAGGTTTCTTGGGAAACATGGTGCTTTGGCTTTATAGGGACCCCTTCATCAGATTTTCAAGGAAAATACCAGGTTAACTATTTAGCTCTGAACTAAGGAAAATAGGATAACAGGTTTTTTGATGGGTGTTTGGATTTAGAAGATTTTGGATATGTTTTTGATGAGAGAAGCGAAAGGATTTTGGAATGATTTCTTGTAACAAGGATGTTTGTTTGGTCCAAAAGGTATGAAAAGATTAATGAGGATGAGAGGACATGGAATTGAGTGGATTATGGTGTAGCAAGGGGTCCAATAATGATAATGATTAATTCTCTAAGGTCAAAATGAAGGTATGATTGGAAAATTTAGAAGAAAATGGGTGGGGTATTAATAGATTTTTGGGAAGGTGATTATGGATTATGGTTAGGCAAGTGCTAAAGATCACAATGGAATTTTTCTTAGTTTCAGGGAGGTCAGTCTGCAAATAGTGCCAATCCACAGGTGAAATGGCACCAAAAACAGACAGAGATGGCACTGAAACAGGTCAGTGTTGGTCGAGGCTCTGAAAAAGATAGATTTTGATGACAAATTTGGATTTGTATTGATATGAAATTTGATCAAATAATTTTTGTTGTTTCTTGGCAAGTTTCTTGAAAGCGCAATAACACACAATAACCAAGATTTTGTTTGTGAAAAGATGTGGGATTTTTAAACAAGCACTTTGTACAACCTAAGGCAAAGATAGGACACTATTTGTTGAATCCCCTAGCTGCGCTTATTCAAAGCGGGTAGCTCCAGGATCTTGGTAGCACCGGCTCCCCATAACAGTGCACTCACTTCTCATGCATACCAATATCCAGGTTTCCACGAAGGCTTGTCCCTCACCAAACCTTAGGATTGTCCCTTCTACCTCGACTAAGAACCGCATGAATCAGGGCCGCTTCAAAGGTTACCCTTCTGCGTCAACAAATAGAAGGTTTTTGGCTCACTAAAATAAAGGTTCGTAGTAAGTGCATTCATTCAGGTGGCCATACGTGCGGCAGCGCTACTCTTCGTTATGGAGTCTCCCAGCCTTCAAAGTTACGCCTTGGAGGGTTTTGGGGGAGGCTGGCTGTCGGTATGACACAACAACACCTGTTGCTTGTGACTTTCGTCACAAACACATTATTTATAGAGCAGCTTGAAAGAGCTTGGCTTTAGCTTGTTCCTGCTTGGGTCGTTCCCACCTTTCGAAGCGGGGTGGCAAGCCCTCTAAAGGTTTAACAAAAGCAACACAAACACAAAAATACTTTTGATCCCCAAGTTCATACAAAGATGCGAGGGGAGAGTATACGTATGTTTTGTGCTTGGGTTACACTAAACAAGGTTCATTTTTTAGTTCTTGGATTATGTTGGGGTTGATTTATGCAAGTGTTGTGAGAAGCTTTTGATTCCCAAGATCACCAATGGTGCGAGGGAAGAGCATACATTTTTCACCACACATACATTATCACAAAACACTTCATACAATTGATTTGTTTTCTTGTTTAGATGAGCAAAAAATGCGGATTTGTGGTTCTTTTTACTCCAATGAGTTATGATGCACTTTTGTAGTTCTTTTTAAGCCCAAAATTGAAATGTTCCTAGATTTGTTGGCAAGCACTTGTTAATTTTAGAGCACCAAATTCAAATGTTTTTCTATGCTAAGGCACACAAAGATTTTTTTTATGAGCACCAATGGAGATGTTTGTTTGTTGTTTGTTGTTGTTTGATCAATTTTAGTGCACCAAATTGAAATGTTGTTTACACTAACATACAAGGGTTCCATTTAAGCACCAATTGAAGTGTTTGTTTAATCTAAAAATTAAAAAACCCTACAAAAACTTGTTAGTGGTTTCAGAATAATGATGATGACCTGCAAACAACTATCAGTCCCTGCACAAAACCTGAGGTTAGCCTATGAAAATAGCGCTAAAACAGACACCAAATGGTGCCACTGTCGACTGCAATGGCGCTACTGACATAATCTGAGACCGAACCTGACTGCCCTAGAAAATAGCGCTACAAATATATGCAGACAGTGCTGATATACAACATAGCACTACAAAAGACATAGAATGCGCTAGAAAAAGAAATAGCACTACAATATGTTACAGAATGCGCTAAAACTAAATATTGCACTAATATGTATGGAACAAAGCGCCACTGGGCGTGCGTCTGAACGGTCTGGCCGACTGTAGAATATGGCGCCACCCTGGGTGCTGATAGCGCTGCCCTGGGTGCTGATAGCGCTGATATGGGGTTGAAATGGTCAAGGCTGCAAAAACACAAGTAGTTTCAACTAAACAAGGGGTTAGACTGCATAAGAGGGGTCTTGTTAGTCTTGTTAGCAATAGAATAACCTAGTGAATAAAAACTAAAACAAGATGAAAGCAAAAGTGTATGTTTGGTTCTTAAGAAGATTTTGGCATGACCTCCCCTTCTTCCTGCATAATCCCTGCAAAAACAGAGAGGAATCGACACCAAAAATGTCAAGAAACTTAAGCAACAAAAAGAGGTGAGTCAAAGTGGACAAGAAATGCCGTGTCCAAAAGGCGCCAATACAGTCAGAAAATAGCCCCAAAATACGAGTTAAATGGTGCCACTGCGCAAGGAGATAGCACTAAACTTGCAAAACATGTCTAAACACCACAAAAACTCACACAAGATGTTAGATTGAGACCTTGTGGGTCCCACCGGGCATGCCAATGTGATTAAGAAATTCAAATCGAGGTAAGAATGTAAACCAAATGCATGCAAACCAAAGTTATACCTTCATATGAAGACCCAATCTCATAAGGGTAAAGGAGTTTGCACCCAAATGCTCCAAGATATGCCCTAGCTACTTAAAGGAGATGTGAAATGCTCTCAAGCTTACAAATGCAACTCGAGAATCTACTTAGCACAATGGATATTTTGGCATGGTAACATTACTTAGAAATTAGATGATGAAATGGCTTGGAGGATGTTGTATTTATAGGCATTTTGGAGAGATTTTGATCCAATGGTCGAGATTGATTTGGGAGATCAATGGTGGAGGATGAAGATGATGTGGAGGGCCTAGATTTCATCTTAGAAAATGGAGGGCTAAGAATAAAAATGAATTTTATATTCATCTTGGAAAATGGGTGAATTAAATGAGGTTGGGTGAGATGGATTATTTGTGAATTAAAAATTCACATGGGGAAGAGTAAAATGAATTAAAAATTCATTTGGGGAAGAGTGGATATTAATGAGTTATGACATGTGTAAGGGGTGTAAGAGGTATTAAATGAGGTTTATGACACGTGTAAAAAAATTGAAATATATCTCATGTGTATAAAAAATTGATTTATATGAGATATATTTTAATTTTTTATTTGTGGGATGTGGGGAGGGGTGTTAATCCAGGGTTGACCATTTTAATTAGGGTGATTAGCCTAATTAATATGGCTGGAAAAAATTAGGGAATGGGTTAATGGGAGGTTAAAATTAATTAAATAAGGTTTTATTTAATTAATCCCAAGGTTAGGATGATATAGGATAGGATAGGCAATTAAATAATGACTATTTAATTACCTAGGTTAGAGATAGGTTAATTAGTAGGCTGAATTAATTAGTTAAACTTGATTTAACTAATTAATTGGTTTTAGTGAGAAGGGGGAAATTAACCAATTGGCTAAAGTTGAACTATTGAATTAATAAAATTATTCCAATTGTTGGGGATAGAATGATGAAAAAATTAGGTGATGAAGAAATAATTAACTAAATAAAAATTTAATTTATTGATTAGAAGGGAAATTGGTATGTTTAGGGATGTCGGGAGTCAGTTTGACGATGGAGACATTTTTAGGTGTCTACATTTCCCATTCAACACAACTGAGAAGCTTGGGCCAGGCCAGAAATGCATGCAAGAATCCACTTACAAAAAGAATCAAAGAAACCAAATTTGGAAAGAGCTTTAAGTAGGAAAGACCAGTTCACCCTATCATATGCTTTGAGCATGTCCAGTTTCAACATCATGAATTTCAACTTCTGATCATGGATGGAATGGATCACTTCATGTGCAAATATAGCTCCTTCAGAGGTTTCTTTTCCTAGCACAAAACCTCCTTGTTCTTCGGAGATGATGTTTGGGATAATTTAGACTAATCTCAGGGTGATTGCCTTTGTAATAATTTTGTACAATGTATTGCACAAAGCAATTGGCCTAAAATCAACAAAGTGGAAGGAGTCTTCTTCTTAGGAATAAGAGCCAAAAAGGTGTTATTTAATTCTTTCAAGATATTATTAGTTTTTCTAGCCTCTTCAACAACTACCCAAACATCTTTGCCAATAAAATCCCATGTTTTCTGAAAAAATAAAGCAGAGAAGCCATCCGAACCTGGAGCCTTTTCCGAAGCCATTGCGAAAACAACAGCTCTAATCTCTTCCATGGAAAAAGGCCTAAGAAGCATTTTATTATCCTCAGGAGATACCAATTAAGGTATATTGTCAAGAATGTGGTCATCAAAAGCATTAGGATGGCTTGAGGAGGTAAGAAGATTTTTGTAAAAAAGAATAGCCTCATCTTGTATCTCTTTCTCAACAGAAAGAAGCTTTCCATTAGAGGAATTGATGCTACAAATTGTGTTCTTATAGTTTCTAATCTTGGTCGAAGCATGAAAAAACTTTGTGTTTTTGTCTCCATCCTTTAGTCAAAGCTCCCTTGACCGCTGTCTCCAATAAATTTCCTCTGTGGAAAGGAGTTCTTGTAGCTGGAATTTCAAAAAAGTTTCTTTCTCAAAACTCACACTATCCATGCCATTAGCAATAATGTGTTCATTCAAAGATTTCAAATCCTCTTGAAGCCTAAATTTTTCCACAAAAATATTCTTGAAATGCAACTTATTCCAACTTCTAATTTAATTTTTGAGGAATTGTAGCTTTTTAGTAAATTGGTACATTCTAGATCCAAATATGAACGGGGCAATTTTCCAGGTGTGCTCCATAAAAGGTAAAAAAATTTGGATCCCTAAACCACATTGATTCAAATTTGAAAGGAGCTTCGAAGGAGGACAAAGACCTTTTATCAAAGCAAAAATCGACTGGAAAGTGACTAGAACCTGAAAAAGGAACAATTGAAGAGGAGATTGAAATTGCATTAAGAAACCAAACAGGAGTAATCAAGTATCTATCAAGCCTTTTTGCAATCTATAAGAAGTCCTTTCTTCTATTGGACCAGGTAGCCAAGCCATTTTTTGGAACACAGTCAACAAGTTGATTTTCTGTAACAAAATTACCAAAATCCTCCATTAAAAATAATGGAGGTATAATACCTCCAGATTTCTCCTCAAGATACAAGATTGCATTAAAATCACCAGCAACAATAAGAAATTCGTTTCTAAGAGGCTCAAGAATTTTTGAGAGTTCTTTCCAAACAAGAAGCTTGTCCAACATAGAGGTTGGCCCATAAACATTACAGATCCAAAAATCAAAGTTTGAGTGAATACTATGAGCTTGGCATAACATCTAGTTAGATTTAAAAGCAATGAGATTGACTGAAACAAAATCTGCTTTCCATAAAAGAGCCATGCCACCTGAAGCTCCTAAAGATTCAACCATTAAATATTTCCATTTAGGCCAGAAGGAAAAAATCTGATCCCCAGAAGAAGAAGACAATTTCGTTTCTTGCAAAAGAATAATATCCACAAGGCTAGAGTCTAACTAGCGCTTAATGAGCCGCCTTTTTTTAGGGGCGTTAATGCCCCTAACATTCCAGGAAAGGATTTTCATTGCTCTCGAGGAGAGCGACAAGCTCTCCTAAATCTCAAATGCTTATCAATGGTGCATTAAATCCCTGTTTGAACTTCCTCCTGGGTTTTCTTCACTTTAGATTTCCTGCCCCTTTTAGACTTAGGGGTGCATTCCTCTAACACCTTCAATTTTGTTTGTGAAATAGATCTGGGCTCCAAGAAATCAAAACCCTCTTCCTCTTCTAAAATCACCTCATCTGCAATCTTTTCCAGCAGATCATTGCCAAGTTTACTCATTATATCATTAACCATTAAGTGAAAATCAGAATCATTAACAATCTGATGTGATTCATGGTCAACAAGGGCATCATTGTCATCTAAGGAAGCAACATCCAAGGCTAAGTCCTTTCCAAAAGAAAGATTTATTCGATCAAGAGAGTCTAGGACAACTTCAATATCTGGAAGAGCGAAATCTTCTGAAAACTTATCTTTAACTCCATCAACAAAGACCAAAACCGAAAGATTTTAAATTGAAGGGACCTCCAAATTAGCGATTTGAGCATCTACATCTAAGACCAAAGGAACCTCTTCAACAACAATCTCTGGCTTAAAAAAATCTCCAGTGGCTACTAAAGAAACATTGATGGGCTTTGAAACATTCAAAAGAGATTCGTTTTGGAGATCTATTACCCCCAACTGGACATCCTCACCTAAAGCTTCAGACAAGTGATGTGGAGGAGAACCTACCAGATCCTCACACACCAAAGGGGTATCCACGATACCAGCATTTTCTGTAGCTTTAGGGGGCTTGACAGAAAGAATAGAGCAATTCTCAAGAGGATGCCCAAAGTTGTTACAAAGAGAGCAAAAAGGCTCTACATCTTCAAATAAAATATCTTGAACCCATTTCCCCGAAATGGAAGAAAGTTCACAAGTCATAAGAAAAGAGGTAGAAGCGTCAAACAGAAGGCAGACCCTAATCGGTTTCCCAAGATCATTAAAGGAGTCAAAATCATGCTTTAAGAAAACCCCCAGCTTCTTGGCCATGAGCTCCACAATTTTAAGATCTTTGTACTCCAACGGGAGGCCAACAAAATGAGCCCATCGAGGGTAGAGGTTCAACATGGGAGAACAAGGATCAAAGTTCGGCGTCCAGGCCTGAAGACCAATACCTCTCCCCAAAAAGAACCAAGCTTTAAAATCAATCACAAAATCCCTTGCTTCTTTGGAAACAAACATGGCCAGGAAGACACCTTTCTCTTTGTTTAAAAAGAAAATACGAGCAAGACCAAACCAGATTTTATTGGCCCAAGAGAGAAAATCATGGGTTTGAAGAGAAGGAAAGGACAACTTACTGCACAACGCTTTTGTCCCCAAATCTTCAATAAGAGGGACAACCAGACCATCCGGAATCACAACCTTAGCAGGTGGGGCTGAAAGAGGAGCAATGACTTTTGGAATCCATTTTTGTTTAGGCGGAACCCTAGAAGATGAAACCCCCTTGAAGGAAAATGCATTTCTGGAAAATGGTTTTCTCCCAAGCCACCTCTGTTTACTCTTCTTTTTGTGGGCCTTTTGATGAAATCCATTCTGATGGCCATTGAAGCCTTGATGAAAACGAGACCCACTCCCCTTGGAAGAAAAAGCATTTGAAGAACCATTAAAAAATTCACAAAAAAGGCTTTCTTGAGAACGTAAAGGAGGCCGACGACTATCAGAAGTGACAGCATCCACAAAACACTTTCCAACATGGAGATTCCAATCCCTGACAACCGTCCTTGCACCTCCATGACCTCGAAAACCTGCACCATAATTCAAAAATTGACCGTTGGTGTAGCGCTCCATTTTTTTCTTTTCCTAATTTTTGAACTATGTTGAGATTGACTTCCATGAGTAATTATCTCATAATTATAGGTAATTAAGCCTATGCACTCTCAAGCTCTAAATTCAATTTATGGCTTGTTTTCTTAATAATGGGCAAAGTTCAATTTATTACTTGTTTTCTTAATAATGGCCAAAGTTCAATTTATGACTTGTTTTCTTAAAAGCATAATAACATAATTATGTATGTGTTTACTATGTCCTTCAGCATATCTAAAGAAAATTTAAAAAGTTGATTGGGATTTTAAAGTAAATTGGGGGACAATCTTGCAAATTAGTTAGTAATGCAATAATATCATTGAATGTATAATGTAGGAGCATCCTAGATCTAAAAACAATTATGTATGAAATCCTAAAAATAGCAGCAGAGATGTATTAATTAGTGACTGTCTATCTCTACTGCTATGTTTAGCATGATGCTTATATGTGATTATATTGTATTTATAAAATTATATTAAAGATAGTTATTATGAAAATATTTAATGGGTTATGTAGATCTCTGTATTATCTTTCCAACGCATTTTAAAAATTAGAAAAATGTTGTGTTTTGAGAAAGTTGTCTGTTTTAGTGAAAACTTTTTTTATACAATATAAATCCAAGTTGCTGGCATGAAAGTCATGTTTGGTTTATGTGTGATCTCCCAACATGGTTTTGTGACTTTGTAAGCATGTTGAAATTGCTATGTGGATACTATTTATGAGAGTGTGAGCATGAGTTGGTAAATTATAGTGTTTTGGACCACATTTAAAGTCACTTGTTGTGTTGATGTCCATGCTTAATTTTGTTGTCCTATCATTCTGTCTCTTGTAGCAGCACCTTGATCACCTATAGGTTTAATTTAACTGACTTATTTGTTTATGCCTTCACTTATATGGTGTTCTTCTTTAACAAACATGAATATGAAATTGTTAGAAAAGATGATTCTCCTTTATTCCTTATTACAAATTTAATCATAACGGTATTATAACTCTGATCTTGCTTGCGGGTATAAATTTATATAATATAGCTTTATTTGTGAAATAAATGTGCATGCAAAGTGGATTATGTCTATTTAACATATAAATATCTATATGAGTTCTGTCATAAACAAATACTAGCATCCATTATTATATAATTGAATTCTCTTATCCCTGTTGCATAAATCAAGAAATGGTTAGAAAAATATGAGCCTAGATAGTATGGGTATTTGAAATAAATCATGCATGAAGCTCATTGTTAGAAGTATGATATGCATACATCATATAGATCTTGTACTTGCTTGAAAGTGTATTCACGTTGTTTTTGCAATAGAGTAATTAGTAACTGTTATTAGGCAAATGCATGTGTTACCTAAATTGTGTTGTAAAGAAAATAGTTATTTTTTTATGCATGATTGGGCTTAACTTCCGGGAAAGGGTGCTGAATGTGGGCTAACAGAGAAGGTTGATCCTCTTTTCAAGATTTTGACCATTACTTATATAAGTGCTTTGGCCAAAGCCATGTCTTCATTGAAATAGATGAATGTATGTGTCTAGCAAAATTATATTAATATGTTTCTCTACCACATCCTGTTTGTGAGATATTGCACATTCTATTAGAAAGATAGCATTTAGACATCAGGTTGCATCAGGTTGTCCTTCCTGCCTACTGTTTCCAGGTTGCTAGGCACTTCGTGAAGGGTCGGGTATCCTTCATGTTAGGAAGGATTCCGGGGAAGCGTAAATGCTTTGTGGTTGAGCGAAAAAGCACTTGAACCATGTTCTTGTCTCTTGACTTTGCGGAAGACCATGTGGGTTAGTGGCGGCTGGTGACAGTGATTTTATTCATTATCATTTCTTGCATAATTCTAATATTTGTACTTTATTATTCTACTGAGTTGACTATGGCATGAGAGCCAAAGATGTATCATTGTATATTATATTATTGTGTCAACACCTGGATTGGGCACGTGTATTTGTAAGATGTAAGTTGGTATCTTTACATATATGGAAGATGTATCTTATATATTTTATGTTAATGAGAATGAGGTGATTTATTTAATTCTATGATATAGTTTTTGGGAAGTGTACTTTACAGATGGAGTTACTGGTTATTTAAGACCACTCCCATTAGTTTTATAACTTTTCTTTTTATCCATCAAGGAGGTTATGAGTCAAAAGACCACCGAGAGCAAGTAGTGGTTTGAAATAAATTACCGTGTTCCCCTTAATGTTCATCAACATTACAACGAAAAGGTTTCACTTATAAATCATATCAATAGATATTTAACAACATATTATCGTTAAATAAAACGTATACGGTCGAGTAATCTCCCCCTCTCAAATAGCTTAACGCCAAAATTAATCGATTATCATAATGGAATTCCTATCGAAATTTACCGAAAATGAGGTAGTTTAACTACTAATATTTAATTTGTTATAATAATATAAACTATATTCATATCACATAAAAAAAATGACTATCGACCATATCTTGTCGCCAGTCACAAACTATCCTGACTTGGTTTTCGACAAAACCTATGCTTAATGGAACTTGTCGATAAATCGACGATTGTTAAGTCGAAACCAAACTTAGACTAATTGGGTCGAACACAACTTACCAAACTCAATGAGGGTTCACTAAATTGTGAAAGCACGAGACTTAGATGGCAACAACCTGCTCTTACCCATATGTCTATTCTCTTCTCTTTGATGATGCTCTCCCTCTCTTTCTCGGAGGGCAGAAACCTGTTTCCTAGTTATAACTTGCATTCACCAAACTAGGATTAGTGCATCGTTAGTCAATCCATAAACCTTATGAATAAATAATCTTCACATCATATAATCACATGTCTAAATTCTAAACATATAAACATAAACTCATGATATCATTGATTTATCTTGACATTTTCATATAATGTCAAATCATTGAATCATGTATAATCAACTACAAATTATGTACAAGTAAAAAGTAAAACATAGTCAAATTTTGGGGTGTGACACTTCAGAGCTATCAATAAGATTACTATCAAATATAAATTTTGGTTACCAAATATCGAT
Organism: Cunninghamia lanceolata; assembly: GCA_027924645.1. Lineage (NCBI taxonomy): Eukaryota > Viridiplantae > Streptophyta > Pinopsida > Cupressales > Cupressaceae > Cunninghamia > Cunninghamia lanceolata. The sequence continues at coordinate 10,131,866 of BSBN01000134.1, forward strand.
GACCTTATGGATTGTTTGATTGGATCAAACAACAAGATAGATTTGAAAAGTGGATATCATCAAATCAAAATTAAAGGAGATGAACAGAAATATGTTTTAAGACAAAGGAAGGTTTGTATGTGTGCTTGGTCATACCATTCCGATTAACTAATGCCCCTAGTACTTTCATGAGGTTGATGAATGATGTTTTGAAACCTTGTCTCGGTAAATTTGTTGTTGTATACTTTAATAACATTTTAATTTTTAGTAAGAGTGAGGAAGAACATTTAGCGCACATGAGATTGGTGTTACAAAGGTTGTGAGAGAAAAAGTTGTTGATGAATGTGAAAGAATGTAGTTTTATGAAAGAAGAAATAGTATATTTCAGTTTTATTATTTCTACTAGTAGACTAAAGATGAATCTAGACAAGGTAAAATCTATCATGGAATGGCCTACACCAGTAACTATTTTAGAAGTTAGAAGTTTTCAAGGTTTGGCTAGTTTTTATGTAAAGTCTATAAGGAACTATATTGAAATTTTTGCATCTATTATCAAAACTATGAGAATAAAAAGGAGTTTAGATGGGTTGTTGTAGCTAACAAAAGTTTTGGGTTGTCAAAAAAGAAAGTGATAGTATTTATGTAAAAAGAAGGTATCTAGTCTAATATACCCAAAACTAGGTCTAACCTCCTTCTACATGAACATTGGGACACAAACCGAGCTTGGCTACAGTCCTAATAGGAGACCAAGCTACAAGGGTTCTGTCTCTTTGTTGTATTTTTGAAAGATTAAATTAAGATGACTTAGATTTAGGGTTTTAGCAATGAAATGTACCAAAACAGAGATATTGTACCTTACGGAATTGGAAATCCAAAAAACAAAGGTTGGAATAAGAAAAGCAGAGTTGTCAGATGTTACTGTCAGAATTTAGGGCAAATCTGGGAGGACAAAGTTGATCGACCGCAGGCGTCCTAGGGTTTAAGGCCCTCTAAAAGGGGTTTTCGAGAGTTCGAACTTATATTCGTCAATCTACTTCTAGATCTTGCGTACTTGTTCTTGATCTTTTGGAATCTAAAAAATAACAAGAGATGGAAGGGTTATGGCTATATAGGAGTTTGCCTTAGTCAAACCCTTGTTTTGGTATTTCTACCTCACAGATAGCCAGATTAGAGAGGATCAAATAGTGTGTGCTCCTAATCTTGTGTACATCTAAGATTGTAATGAGCAGCAAACCAAATGATTTATCACAAAACCCTAACCCTATATGACTCAAGCATATAAAATGATATACTCAAGAGAAGTGATTCACTCAAGTAAACACTAACCTTCAACTAAAGGAAGGTCCAAGCTGATTTGAAGCCTGCAGAATAAGAAGGCGATGTAACCATACCCAATCACGATGATGTAGGTACTCAAGCCAAACTCAAGTTGGTGACTCCAACCCTTCTCTCTAACATGCAAAGAGGAACAAGATAGACTCAAGATCTTGCTTCCAAATCTGCCACAATCCTTGTCAAGGGCATCAATATACCAACAATAATTCAGAAGTATAGCGTAATATTTAGATAGCTAAATAGTTCTCTAGATCTCTTTAGGTCTTTTCAAAGTCTTGTTTAAGTATGAAGCCCAAGGAGGGAAAAATATTTGAATTTTAGAGGCCGACGGAGCATGGGACCAAAAATGTGAAAATCGAGATCACGTCACACAAGACAAAGTCGACACCATCGGGGGATTTAAATCTCCACAAAATGTGGGAGGACACTAGCACTGCCTTAGGACATTTCCTTAAGTTAGCATTGCCTCGAGACATTTCCAGGACCTTAACACAGCCCTATGTTCTGGCATTTAATCAACGAAAACAGTTTAGTGAAGTTTAGGAAGATTTAGGAACGTTTAGGAACGTGAAGCACCTCTCTTGAGTCGAGGGTAAAGCCAAGACTAGAAAGTGGTCCTAAAAGCAGACCAATGAAACAAATACTAAGGTGGGTCCTAAACATAACGTGAAATTGTGCTTGCATTATCAAGGAGCACAATTTACAACATAACATTTAGCCCCCACTTAAGCAAGCGCATGACACTACATGCATATGCAAGCTAAAGTACAGGAAAGTAAATACTGCAATCATAAAATGGATACCCAAAAGGATACTGTAGAGGTTGCAGATCATCGCCACATGAGAGGATGAAGCCCCTGGTCTATGTTATTGCAAAATCACGGTGTTAGGGACCGCAACCTGCAATAACACATTGTTAGAAAAGTGAAATCATCTTGCAAACAGACAGGTCAAGGTGTTAGTTCAAAAATTTCTAAAGGAAAATAAGATGAGACAAGATCAGAGCTAAAACTCGCGGGTAGATATATGTCCCCTATTTATGCTTGCTTTTTAAGATGTAGAAACAGGGTGGTGCTCTTTCCACATCGATTTTCTAGGAAAGTTTGATGAATATGCCTTCGATAGGGTCCTTTGATGAAATAACTCTAAGATGTAAAGCATATGAGTTAAGAGAGGGTGGAACCAGGATTTTGATGCAACAAACGACATGAAAATTTGAGTTCGCTAGCCTAAATTATGAATGTTTGAATTAAGAGAGGTTGAGAATTTTGATTTTTGACCTAAATAGTAAAACAAAATGCAGTCATTTTGCTATGAGTAGTAAAAGGAATTCATTGTCTTACCATTCATTTCACTGTGTCGCTTTCGGAGAAACTTGGAGCATCTTGAGTGACCCACGAGAGCAGTCATGCCACATCGACGGACTTATCGACCGCCTAGGTTGGAATCGTTGAGGTATTGTGTAGCGCGGGGCATGCATGAGGACGAGGTGAGTCTGAAATCCTTTCTTTGAATTCAATTTCTGATGATTTTTGTCATTTTTTGTGTCAAACTACACCTTGTAGACTGTGAACGTCTACTTGGGGCACTAGTGTCCCATCAAGGCGCTAGTGTCCCTCCTGGGCACTAGTGTCCTTATTGGGTGCAAGTGTCTAGGGAAAACAAGTTGAATTTTGATGTTGAGATTTGACTTTGATGCTTTGATGATGTGATAGTAACATAATTCGATTTTTTGTGATTTCAGGTGTCCCCAATGATGTACAAGCATGCAGGTGGGAACGTGTACACATTGTTGCGTAGCCACAACGAGACGTTATTTGCTGTCGACAGGGCACTTCTTAAGGATGTTGGTGTTTGGAAATGAGGTGTCTCAACCTTGCATATTTCCCGTAGCATTATTTTGTATTTAATATTTTCCCACGGTTAGTTATTGTTTTTATTTAGCTCCAAAATAATGAAGGGGCATTTGAATTCTTAATTGGCACTTTTGCCACATGTCGGTGCCTTGAAAATTGAAATATTAGTTGTCAAAAGATGCCCACATGGCAGTATATCATGGAAGGACTATTTTTAGTGATATTATGATAGATTCTATGACAATTGTAAGGGTCAAAAATAGGGGAGAATATTTTGAACGTGAGAGCTTATTTTTAGACTGGAATCTTGGCCGAGAAGTTAAGCACATGATTTTCTAAAACTACACATGGTTTCTTGTATAGCCAGAAGTCTATAAATTGGAGGCTTAAGGAGAAGTTTGTGAGAGAAGAGTTTTATGCAGGGTTATGCTTTCAATTTTTCCTCCAGAAGAGCAAGATGTAAATCTCCATGTTAAGGCTTTGAGCCTGCAAGTGTATTGTTGTTGGAATTAGTCCGGACAACTGGGAGGGGGGGTGAATCAGTTGTCTCGTAATTTTAACCTTTTTTGCTTTTATTCTTCTTTATCAACTTACAATCCGATTAATAATGTAAACATTAAAGCATGAATAAATAACACATGAGCATAAATACACATAACACCAAAATTTTTACATGGAAACTCGTTTAAGGGAAAATCACGGTGGGGGTTAACCCATAAGATTTGTACCCTGGTAAAAGTACTTAGAAGAAAAGAGAAGGCACATGCCTCCGGGCTCACTGCCCAGAGCTCACTGCTCGAGAGAGGCTCACCGCCTACAGAATTTATGTTTGATACAGAAAGAATTAACTGATAAATAGCATCTCCTTCATGCCTGGTTCAATTTCATTAAATGCTCACAAAAACTTATGCTCTGCCCCAAATATTTCTAACTCTTCATCAAAACAACTCTTGTTCTTTTGCTTCTCCTTTGCTCTGCTCTGCCTTTGATCCTTTCTTCAGATTATGTTATTTTCGCACAAGGATGATTTTCCACAACTCATCAACAAATATTTATACATTTCATCAACCTTGGAATAAACATCAAGGTCGGCACTGCAAACATCTAACTTAATGTGAATCACTAAGCTATCGGCCAAATATAACTGGGACTCAAATCTTTATTAATCAACACTCCATGCTCCATAGAAATGCTTTTAGATCATCCGCATCACACTTGAATCATCCGGTTGGCCAAGATTGGGAAGAACAACAACATCAAGAAGGAAATCTTCATTGACAAGCTCAAACTTCAATGCGGACCTCCAACATAGCAGTCACACAATCCAGAGACTTCCACAAGCACATTGAATTCAACAAAAACATCCGCATTCCTCCAAATCATCAGAATCACTTGCATCTTCCTCTGGAACCTCAAGAACACTGTCTGCCATGACTGTCACTTTAGAAAGATTGCTTGCAGACCTCCAAACCACGAACCACTTGAAAGGATGATACACACTGACTTCCCAAACATGACTCCAGATCCGCAGATTATCATTTGACATATACAGAACAATCCGGACCTCTTTCCTGTCACTCTGTCTCTTCTGAACACTGCAAAACTGGTTCTACTCAGATGGCCCAAACTTCTTCAAATCTTCATGCGAACCCTTCAAAGCTTAACTGCAGCTTCTTCAGACAATCCTCTACTCAGCCATATGGTCTGCATATATTGATCCTCATTAATTTTCTCAATATCCTCAACAATCCAATCTTCTACATAGGCAGCAAAATAGGATACAGTTGACACCAATGGCAACAAGGATATGTTGACATCAATGACAACATCGATTAGACACATATTTGCAACAATCTCCCCCTTTGTCATTAATGGTAACATATGATGTGAAAAACTGATTCAACCATCAAGACAAGAACTTCTCCCCCTTTCTCTTATCACTTCTGCAACTACTTTCTTCACTGCTCGCCCTTTCATCAGCAACTAGTTTTTCACATGATTTCTCTCCCCCTTTGACATCAATGGCAAAGGGCACATATTTGTAGTTTTTTCTCCTTATTTTTGTTTCAGACCAAACTCAAAAATTGCAAACAGACTACTCCCCCTGAGTAGTGCCTCCTTAACATCAATCCGGATCACAAGATATGATTGTGAGTTCCACTGGACTGATGCACTTTAGTGCATCTTAATTCTGATCAGGAAGGGTAATAACCCCTAACCTCTCTCTGAGAGACTCAAAAGTATCATTGGGAAGAGGCTTGGTGAAAATATCTGCAATCTGATCCTTTGAAGACACAAACTCCAACTTGACTTCATTCTCATTTACCTTCTCTCTCAAGAAATGAAACTTGATGGATATGGGCTTTGTCTTTGAATGCAACACCGGATTCTTTGAGATGCTTTTTGCACTTGAATTATCACAAAAGATTATGACAGGCTCCTCAAACACAATTTTGATGTCCTTCAACATTTGCTTCATCCACAGAACTTGAGTACAATTGTTTGTTGCTGCTATATACGTTGCCTCTGTTGTAGATAGGGATATTGCCTCCTGCTTTTTGCTTAGCCAAGAAATCAATCTGCTTCCCAAGAAGAATGCACCACCATTGGTGCTTTTTTCTGTCATCCACATCCCCTGCCCAATCAACATCTGTATATGCATGAAGAGTGAAGTCATTATCCTTTGGATACCATAATCCATAATCAATGGTCCCTTTGAGATATCTGAAAATTCTCTTGACTACTACAACATGGGATTCTCTAGGATCAGCTTGAAATATGACAAGTCCAATTGCATTCATGATATCAGGTCTGGTCTGAGTCAAATAAAGCAGTCCTCCAAGCATTGATCTATACCTTTTCTGATTTGCCTTAGGGGAGTCATCATCTTTACTCAACTTACATCTGGTTACCATAGGCATACCTACTGGCTTTGAATCTTCCATTCCAAACTTCAACAATTCTTTCACATACTTAGACTAAGATATAAAGATACCTTTATCTGACGGAGTGATTTGCAGACCTAAGAAGAAATTCATCTCACCAAACATGGACATCTCAAATTCACTTTGCATCTGATCAGCAAATGTTTTGCACATGCTCTCATTTCCACCAAAAATGATATCATCAACAAATACCTCAACAATTAGAATATTCTCATGATCAATCTTGAAGTAAAGATTACTGTCAGCAGTGCCTTTGTTATATCCTAGCTTTAGCAGATACTTATCCAATCTTGCATACCAGGCTCTTGGGGCTTGTTTGAGTCCATATAATACTTTCATCAATCTGCAGACCATGTCTTTCTGATCAAACAACTGAAATCCTTCCAGTTGCTCAATGTAGACTATGTAGACTTTTTCTTCTAACTCTCCGTTTAGGAATGTTGATTTGACATCCATCTGATAGACCTTGAAATCTTTATAAGTAGTAAATGCAAGAAATAACCTGACTGCTTCTATTCTTGCCACCAGAGCAAAAGTTTCTTCAAAATCAATTCCTTCCACTTGAGAATATCCTTTGCATACCAACCTTGCTTTGTTTTTTACAACTTCACCATATTCATTTAGTTTGTTCCGGAAGACCTACTTAGTTCCAATCACATTTTTGTCCTTAGGTCTAGAAACAAGAACCCAAGTGTGATTCTTTTCAATTTGCATTAATTCTTCTTCCATTGCCTTTACCCAGTTTTCATCTTCGCAGGCTTCACTTACTGTTTTTGGTTCAATCTTTGAAATTAGACAAATCTCTTCTTGATCTTCAACAATCCTTCTCCTAGTTCAAACACCTTTATTTCTATCTCCTATGATTTGATCTTCAGGATGATTCCTCCTTACATACCTGGGAGTTTTGGAATTTGCTTGAACTTCTGTTTCTTGAGCTTGTTCCTCAACTTCTGCACTATCCTCTTGAATTACTAGATTTTTCAAATCAATCTAGATCTAAATCTGAGTTTGCACTTGCTTTTCTTGACTAGGATTTTCATCTTGATCATTTGAATCATATCCACAAGACCTAGAATGTCCTTCCTTGCTCTCATCAACTCTGACATTAGCACTTTCAACAATCTTTTTCAACCTCTTGTTAAAGCACCGGTATGTTTTGCTTTGAGTAGAGTAACCCAGAAAAATTCCTTCTTCACTTCTTGCTTTAAACTTGCCTAGATTCTCATATCTTTTGATATAGTATTTACTACCAAAAACTCTGAAATATCTCACAGTAGGAGGATGACCAAACCAGAGTTCATAAGGAGTCTTACCAGAATTGCCTTTGATTTGCACCTGGTTAAGAGTGTAGACAGCAGTACTCACAGCTTCTCTCTAATAGACTTGAGGAACATTTGCTCCCATCATCATGGTCCTAGCAACTTCTTGAATGCTGTGGTTCTTTCTTTCGACAACTCCATTCTGCTAAGGAGTCCTGGGAGCAAATAATTGTCTTTTTATTCCTTGCTTCTCACAGAATGAGTCAAACTCATCGGAGGTAAACTCTCCACCTCTATCGGATCTTAGACACTTTATCTCACACCAATCTCATTCTCCACCATGACCTTGAACACTTTGAATTTGTCAAGAGCTTCTGATTTTTCTTTCAAGAAGGTTACCCACATTATCCAGGAGTAATCATTAATCAGCAACATGAAATATCTATCTCCTTATACACTTCTAATTCTAGCAGGACCACAAAGATTAGTATGCACAAGTTCCAACAATCCACTTGATGATTGTTCTTTACTCTTGAATGAAATTCTGTTCTGTTTACCCAATTGACATTCTCTGCACAAGCTATCAGTAGGTTTCACAAGTCTTGGAAGATCTCTTAGAGCCTGAGTGGAACTTATCTTAACAATGTTATCAAAATTTACATGACACATTCTCCTATGCCAGAGCCAACTCTAATCCACATGAGCAATCAAACAACTTTTACCCGAACTACTTAAATGAAAGATGTTACCTCTAGTTTGAGTACCGAATGCAATTTCAGTTCCAGAGCTTTCCATCTTTGAATCTAAGGGCATAACCCTTATCAACCAACTATCCAACACTGAGAAGATTATGTTTTAGTCCTTCCACATACAAAACATCATTGGTGTTATTCTTACCATCAAAAGAGATGGAGCCTTTGCCACGGATTCTACCAGTTGAATTGTCTCCAAATTTCACAAGCCCACCTTCATATTTTTCAAAGCTTACAAACTTACTTTTTATCACCAATCATATGATGAGAACATCCACTATCAATCACCCATTCATCCTTTTCAACAACCTGAGCAGCGAAGGCACTTTCCACATTTGTAACGCTAGCAAATTCAGTAGACACCGGATCTTCTTCTTTGATAGCAATGAACACCCAATCATTTTCAGTGAAACCTCCATGATTAGATTCATCATCTGTGATTCCTTCTCCAGCTTCTTGGACATAGTAGCATTTCTTATGACCTTTATATCTGTTAGGGTTTGGTTTTGAAAATCTCTCCGAACATCTTGAGGCAAAATAACCAATCTTATTACAAGCAAAACATTTGAGTGGCAACTTTCCTTCATACTTACGGGATCCTCTTGGCATTCTTTTGGCAATAAGAGCTTCAAGATCTGCAGTCTCAATGTCATCATCTTCAAGATCCTTCCTTGCCTTCACAAATCTGTTTGATCTTGCTGAAGAGCTTTCACCCAGATCATATCTTTGTTTTCCATATACACTGGCCTTAAATACAGATTCAGACTTACGGAGAGAATCACCAAATTCACTTAATTCAAAAGCTAAAATATTGCCAACCAGCTAATCTCTTGTAACTTTTGAGACAGTCTTGATCTCCTCTATAGTAGCAACCTTATGTTTGTATGAATTAGGTAAAGATCTGAGCACTTTTGCCACAATCTCTGATTCTTCCAAAGTTCCACCAGCACACCTGATACTACACACAAGTTCATTTATCTTTTGCATGTAGATTGTGATGTTTTCATCTTCACTCATCCTCAGATTTTCAAATTTTCCTCTGAGACTTTGTAGCTTGGCACATTTGACATATTCATCGCCTTCATACAGATTCTCCAACATTTTCCAGATTTCATGAGCAATTTTTAGTTCAAAGACATTTGTCATTTCTGAATCAATCAGGGCACTCAACAAGGCTTCTTTCACTCGAAGGTTATTTTCAACATCTTTGAGTTCATCTGGAGTTGACGGACCTTTCTCTGGAGGATTATACTCATCCTTAGTTAACACCCAATAAGTTTCACCCATGCATTGCAAATGGCACTCCATGCGACTCTTCCAAACATAGTAATTTGTTCCATCAAATCTCAGACTATCCTTCTTGTAGGTTGACATCCTAGATCTCCTCGGGCGGTTAAGCTCCTTTTAGAGGAACCTTGCTCTGATACCAATTGTTGGAATTAGTCCAGACAACTGAGAGGGGGGGTGAATCAGTTGTCTCGCAATTTTAACCTTTTCTGCTTTTATTCTTCTTTATCAACTTACAATCAGATTAATAATGTAAACATTAAAGCATGAATCAATAACACATGAGCAGAAATACACATAACACCATAATTTTTACGTGGAAACTCGATTAAGGGAAAACCACAGTGGGGGTTAACCCACAAGATTCGTACCCTGTTAAAAGTACTTAGAAGAAAAGAGAAGGCACATGCCTTTGGGCTCACTGCTCAAGAGAGGCTCACTGCCTACAGAATTTATGTTTGATACAAAAAGAATTAACTGATAAATAGCATCTCCTTCATGCCTGGTTCAAATTCATTAAATGCTCACAAAAACTTATGCTTTGCCCCAAATATTTCTAACTCTTCATCAAAACAGCTCTTGTTCTTCTGCTTCTCCTCTGCTCTGCTCTGCCTTTGATTCTTTCTTCAGATTATGTTATTTTTGCACAAGGATGATTTTCCACAACTCATCAACAAGTATTTATACGCTTCATCAACCTTGGAATAAACATCAAGGTCGGCACTACAAACATCTGACTTAATGCAAATCACTAAGTTGTCGGCCAAATATAACTGGGACTCAAATCTTTATTAATCAACACTCCATGCTCCATAGAAATGCTCTTAGATCATCTGCATCACGCTTGAATCATCCAATCGGCCAAGACTAGGAAGAACAACAACATCAAGAAGGAAATCTTCATTGACAAGCTCAAATTTCAATGCGGACCTCCAACATAGCACTCACACAATCCAGAGACTTCCACAAGCACATTGAATTCAACAAAAACATCTGCATTCCTCCAAATCATCAGAATCACTTGCATCTTCCTCCGGAACCTCAAAAAATATTATCTGCCATGACTGTCACTTTAGAAAGATTGCTTGCGGACCTCCAACCACGAACCACTTGAAAGGATGATACACACTGACTTCCCAAACACGACTCTAGATCCGCAAATCATCATTTGACATATCAAGAACAATCTGGACCTCTTTCCTGTCACTCTGTTTCTTCTGAACACTGCAAAACTGGTTCTACTCAAATGGCCAAAACTTCTTCCAATCTTCATGCGAACCCTTCAAAGCTTAACTGGAGCTTCTTCAGACAATTCTCTACTCAGCCATATGGTCCGCATATATTGATCCTCATTAATTTTCTCAATATCCTCAACAATCCAGTCTTCTACATAGGCAGCAAAATAGGATACAGTTGACATCAATGGCAACAAGGATATGTTGACATCAATGACAACACCGATTAGACACATATTTGCAAAAATTGTAACATGTTTGTTGTTGCAGATTAATACATTGGTTTGATGCTTTGGAGTGTGGGATTTTTTACCCAAAAGGGTTTTCCCCACATATATTGGTGTCTCTTCTCTTCTGTATATCTTTATTTTATTCTTCTTGTTTCATGTTCTTAAAGTGTTAATTTATATGCTGTTATGCTGCTAAAATTTATTTAGATCCGTAAACTACATTGTCTTTCCTCTAAGGGTTAATATGATGGGAAATCAACTATATCTGTTTCCGCTTTAAGGGCATAGTAGTATGTGCTTGCATCAAGTTATTGAATATATGTTTAAGTAAAATATAGGATGTTGTAAGGTGCATGCTGGGTTCTCTTTTCCCTTTCAATTGGTATCAGAGCTACGGTGGTTCCATGGTTGCATGAGATTGCATGTGTTGGTTCCATGGTGTTTAAGATTCTGGGTATTTCTTCTGTTGTGATTTCTTAGCTTGGAAAGCTTGAGGGAATCTGTAGGAAGGAATTGGCTGATTATTAATCCTTGTTTGAGTGGAAGTCTTGCAGTTGATCTTGTTTTCAGGTTACAACAGGCATTTGAAGGATGGAAAAGATGGAGTATAATGGAGTTGATCATGTTGTTAGATTTAATATGATATTGATCTAGAGCTCCTGTTTGATAACATATGTATACACCTAAAAATGACATGACTTTGCCCAAATAAATATTATTAATATTTATTTAAGTCAAATTCCTCTATTAATAAATAAATAAATCAATTTATTTATTTGATTCATATTCTCCCAACAATTAAATAAAATCAATTTATTTAACTAAAATTCTTCTAATTCCTCCAACAAATTAAATAATATCAATTATTTAATTAGTTCTCCCAAATTTATTCTAAATTAAATAATATCAATTATTTAATTGTTTCTTTCAATAATATCTTCTCTAAATTTAAATAAATCAATTATTTATTTAAGTTGTCCATTTCTTCTAAATTGAGTTATCTCTAAATATAATTCAATCCTTGTGCACATGCAATTGAATATTCTAAATATTTAATTGAGTTAAAATATCTTCTCATCCTCATGCAATTTCCATTCTCTAGTTCTATTCTCTTAACTGATTAATCTATTCTTTTAATTGATTAATATCTTCACTTAACTCATTCTTCTATTTTATTAATTCCTCTCATGCAAAATAGAGCAAGACACTTGTCTTCTTCCTATTCACGCACATTCCTCAACCATTCTATACCGTTGATCTTCTCATTCTTTCTATACCGTTGATCTCTTTTCTCACAAGTCTATAAATTGAACCCTATTCTTCCATTTCATTCATCCAAGCTTTCAGTATTGTTACTCTGCACGAATTACACCGTGCCTTTGGCACCCACGTTATTCCTTTTGCTTCCGATCAACTTGTTACCATATCACTACCATTGTTGTGAAGCTCATCTTCATTACAAAGCATTATCATAGCCATTCTCCATTGACAATCTTGGAATAACAAGGAAGTGCACTCTCTGAGGGCCTTATTCATACATGCAAGATTGATTGAGATAGGCAATCAACGGAAGCTATGAAGTATTAAGGTTTGCAAAGGTTTTTCGTCTTTGTTTGTTTGATCTTGATTATTTCCCTTTTCGTTGAGTTTTGGGTATTATTGATATTGATTTATTGATTATTCATGTTTACTCCAATTTTCCCATAACAACATGTAATAACCCTCATGCATGGTGGTTATGTTCTTTCATTCTATGGTCGTCTACAGCAAAGTATTCATGTTGGGTGTTTGTTCTTGGCTCCCTGATCACATGGAGAAACTTGGGTTGTCATAACTATGCTTTAATGTGCCTATGTTGGGTGCTTGGTTTTAGTCCCTGGCATTGGAAGACATTGTTTTGTTAACCTCGAATGCATGTAGGCTGTGGAGTTGATCATTAGATGATCTGAAAGCTTCTGGAACAGCCTAGCTCCTCTACATGCTTGTACATGGTGGTGGTTGTGGAGTTGGCCTACAAGTGGGCCTGGAGTTCCTGGACCTCTACTTCCTTTTGGTTGTTTGTACTTGCATGTCTCAGTTTCATATTTATTTGATCTTAGGGTTTTGTATATTTTCCGTTCAAAATCTATGGTTATGCGTATATGTGTTATTCCATTATTTTGGTTTAACTATTTTGGTGGTTTTCAGACTCGTGGGTCTTCCAGATGATAAGTGGATATGGATTTGCATGTATGTCAGTGACATGGTGGTTTTGCAGGTTTTACATAGTTAATCAAAACTTGTGGTTCTGTAGATCTGCAGACAAACTATTTTTCAGATTATGATTCCTTGGAGGTGTTTCTGAATGTAAGATAGTTGCAGGTTCAAGCATGTATGCTTCGTGCATGGTGTGAGGAGGTTTGTAGCTTTCTTAATGTGGAGATGTTGGTATGTGATTAGTCACTCATCATTTCTATAGTATATGCTTGATGGGTTCCTTGACTATGGTTATTCATATGTGGACTTGTTTGGCAAATCGAATCTAGTGATGATTTGGTGTTTGAGTCTTGAAGTCTACAGGTTGTCTTCTTTGATATCTCAGTTTGCAGGTTACTAATGTAATGATGAGTTTGCATGTTAGATTTGTTTTGGATCTTTGAGTTATGTAGTTTGTGGATTAGCTACCCATTAGCTGCAGTGGGATGACTCGAATGTGGATTGTCTTTATCCACGAGATTGATTCAGTGTTTATGCAGACTTTGTTAATTGGCCTTGTCTGTGGTCATTTGTGCATTGGTATGTTGCATTGTGATGAGAGGATGGATGATTAGAGTACCTAGATAGTTGGTTATTGGGACTTGTAGCATGTTTATCATGATGTCATGGATAGCTTGGTCACACAGTTTAGTGTGAGCTTTTGACAATGATGGTTTTATCTTCTTGACTTAGAGATCTTGGTTCTACTTTATTCTTTTGTGTTGCTGGTATTGCACAGGTTAATTATTAGATTGTGTTAGAGCTATGGATTATCTTCATTGAGATGATGGTTATCATAATGCCTTGATAAGCTCGGTATAGCAGTTTCAGTGGGAGCATCGGCAATGATGTGGATCTATCACTTGGTGATGGATGATCTTCTACAGTGGTTGTAGGTGTCATGGTAATGCTTTTGGATTATGATTCATATATGCTATGAAATTATTTTGACATATTGAGTTCCATTGTTAGGAGATGGTTATCTTCATGTGATTGGAGATGGTATTATGCCATGATGGATTCTTATTTCTAATATTAGAGTTTTGGCATGATGGTGCCCCCTTAGCAAGATATGTTCATTGGAGCAGGTAGTGATCTCCTAGAAGGAGATGTTAGATTATGATGTCATGTGTGTTCTTGGATTTTGCAGATGTGCAGTGGGAGCTTTGACAGTGATCTGGTGAAGTTCTCTTTGGTTTTGAGTATTAATCATTTACTTGAAGCTTCATGTTTTTGCAGGATGCATTTGAAGTTGGCATGTATTGGATGATGGATGCTCATGGATACTAGAGAGACTTGAGGTGAGGCTAGAGATCTCTTGTTGTGGGGATCATGTGTTGGAATGGTGAAATTTCAGTAGAAAGACCGAGGAGCCTTCACTTGCTATGGACATGAGTTCATGTTTGAATTTGAGAGGAGATTGTTCTTGGAGAGAGTCTATGAGACTCGGTGTATCTCAATGGATCATTCTCATTCCCCACTCTCAGTTCACTTGGCAGAAAATGATTTGATAGGTATTGCCCATGTTATTTCAGATTCATTTTGTTTTATGCTTTGATTTCTCATGGATATGGATCTTGAGCTATAGTTTCTAGTTCTGGAGGGTTCATTTGAGGAGTACTTGGCATGGTTATCTCCTTAGGTATATGGTTTGATTTATGAGAAGTTTTGGAGATGTTAGTGGGCTGTATTCCTATTTTTGGAATCGAATTTTTCTTTGAGTTTGATCTTCTTTGGTTAGAGAAACTTACATCTATTTTTTTGTTATATGAGATTAATATGTTTTGTTTGATCTTTTGAGATTGAATGTTTGAGTGTTGGTAAGGCTTTTCAGTTGGGGTATTGTGAAGGAGATCTTATTTGACACAACTTAGCACTTGGTGGTGTTAGCATAGAGACATGATATGGTTTGCAGTTTCTCTTTATGGTCTCATATTTCTTCCTAGAGGTTCTTATTCATCTAGTATGATCACTAGGTTTGTGGTCATCTACTGTTGTACTTTATTGTTTTTTAGCAACAGTATGTGTTCTTTTAATGTATATCATTTGAGATGTGGAGGACTTGGGAGAAGTGGAGGAGATCAAAGGTAAGAGAGTGAACAGAAAACTGTTTGTGGAAGTATGCTCTATTTTGCAGCAGCTGGTTGCAATTTGCAGATCATTGTGATTGTTCCTTGTATTACATGATTTGATTATAAGCCACACTTTTATGTAAGTGCTGATTGGTAGACCTTGTGTTGCTTTGGTTGACATTGCTCATGCAATTTGATTCCTAGGATGTATGTATGTCTTTGGCAAATTGTTTTCATTGGATTGCAGTATCACAGGTCTTCAGATTTTTTGCACATCAATGGTTTTGGTGTGTTTGTTATCATGGAAGATGGTAACTTTGAGCAAGACAGTGGATTATACAGGGATGAGAGTTGCAGTATGGGCTGGATATGTCATGTGCAAAAGTTCTATCAATGGTGGGTTTTTTAGTTGGATGTAAACAACTAGCTATTGTTGTTGTTCTAACTGTTCTGGAGCATTCGTGCTCGATCTTGTTTTGGAGGTGTTTGGACTTCAAAGTTGTGTTCTGGTAACGGGTTTGAAGCTGGATACATTGGTGTGTATATGTGACATTTAGTGTTTCATCATGTTTTTGGAATTCTAATCTTTTTGTCATGTTGGTGATCACTTGGAAGATGTTACAGGTGCTTCTATAAAGCTTGTGAGCATAGTGGAGTTCAGTTGAGGCAGTATGGTAACCTTGGTTGTTCACAGACTGGTTGTGTATCCCTTGGCTCTTGCAAGGTATTCGACAAGTGGGAGAATGTTGGGAAATGAGGTGTCTCAACCTTGCATATTTCTCGTAGCATTATTTTGTATTTAATATTTTCCCACGGTTAGTTATTGTTTTTATTTAGCTCCAAAGTAATGAAGGGGCGTTTGAATTCTTAATTGGCACTTTTGCCACATGTTGGTGCCTTGAAAATTGAAATATTAGTTGTCAAAAGATGCCCACATGGTAGTATATCATGGAAGGACTATTTTTAGAGATATTATGACAGATTCTATGACAATTGTAAGGGTCAAAAATAGGGGAGAATATTTTGGACGTGAGAGCTTATTTTTAGACTAGAATCTTGGCTGAGAAGTTAAGCACATGGTTTTGTGAAACCACAGACGGTTTCTTGTATAGCCAAAAGTCTATAAATTAGAGGCTTAAAAAGAAGTTTGTGAGAGAAGAGTTTTATGCAGGGTTATGCAGTCGGTTTTTCCTCTAGAAGAGCAAGATGTAAATCTCCATGTTAAGGCTTTGAGCCTGCAAGTGTATTGTAACATGTTTGTTGTTGCAGATTAATTGGTTCGATGCTTTGGAGTGCGGTTTTTTACCCAAAAGGGTTTTCCCCACGTATATTGGTGTCTCTTCTCTTATGTCTATCTTTCTTCTATTCTTCTTGTTTCATGTTCTTAAAGTGTTAATTTATATGTCGTTACGCTGCTGAAATTTATTTAGATCCGTAAACTACATTGTTTTTCCTCTAAGGTTTAATATGATGGGAAATCAACTATGTCTGTTTCCGCTTTAAGGGCATAGTAGTATGTGCTTGCATCAAGTTATTGAATATATGTTTAAGTAAAATATAGGATGTTGTAAGATGCATGCTGGGTTCTCTTTTCCCTTTCAGTTGGTTTATGGTGGGTTTACACAATGCCTACCGTTAGGTATCATCGTACGATGTTGATGGCTCCTATGGAGCAATGGGATGTGAACACCTCTACCTTTCATCTTCCAACAGGAGAGATGATGGTCACATTGGAGGATGTGCATTGGATTCTACGATTGACAGTGTGAGGCGAGACGATGAGGATCATTGAGCATCGATCCTATGAGTACATCGAGGTAGGCTAGGTATATTGTCTTCGTTGTAGCGTGCCCTCAAGTACTACCAGGCACATTAGTATGTCATGGTTAGAGCAGGGTTCTGCCATTGTACCAGTCGTTCGTCACATCTTGATCACTACCATCACCCTTGTGGTTACACGAGGTGCACACCTTCATGGGGGCCTAGTGCATACCATTAGTACAATGGAGGAGTATATGACTATATATTAATGGGGACGGAGTATGCTTGCTCATCTATACCATGATTTAGGGTGCTATGTGCATCACGAGATGCATAGCTTGGTTGCCTGCACACTTCTTCAGGTGTGGGCGTTCGAGCATATTACATGCACACAACTAGTAGGGTTCCCGACAGAGTCTGCCTGGACATATCCACGAGCACATGCCTACACACTAAGGAGACCATAGCGATGTGGTGATATACTGTATTGGAGATTGAGATTCGACAGACTATAGCCTACGGATATCCAGTGAAGATCGCATAGGAGTTGTCGATCATGGGTTGGTATTTCTCGGCAGTTGGCAAGGATGCAGAGGGATAAGCTTTTAGTCGGTTGACTTGATCACATCATTGTGCCATTTTATTATGATCAAGTGATGAGGCAGTTCAGTCGCATGCAGAGAGTTCACGCACCTCGACCAACCTATGTGTGCTTGGCTCGTAGCACAATGAGGCCGAGAGATGAGGCTCGGCCTACCATGATAGACATTGCTTTGAGCGACCCTGATGATGAGGAGGATGTAGATCTCATGTCTGATGCCAATGACGTTAGTGTCAACGCAACATACTTAACATGGTGGAGCACTACACATCCTGCCCACGTATATCCCGCAGAATACCCCACAGGCAATCCCATGTCGTGGAGGAGTTAGGGAGATGATTCAAGAAAGGAGGAGATCGATGATAAAGATGGTGGTGGTGATTATGATGTATATGAGAAGGACCAACCAACATCGACGACAGGAGGGAGACGACGCTAGGGAGAGGTGAGTGTTGATGTCACGGAGGAGAGGCCTAGGTCTTGACCTCGTGCATTACGACCACTACCTACTGCTAGCGGGGTACAGAGTCATTATGAGTGCAGAGAAACGAGTGGGGGTGCCAATACGGTGCCCCCAGCAGCACAGG
The DNA here is from genome assembly GCA_027924645.1 of Cunninghamia lanceolata. Lineage (NCBI taxonomy): Eukaryota > Viridiplantae > Streptophyta > Pinopsida > Cupressales > Cupressaceae > Cunninghamia > Cunninghamia lanceolata. The sequence continues at coordinate 10,150,000 of BSBN01000134.1, forward strand.
CGACCACAGACTCGAAAGCATGTATACCTCTCGTAGATCCTCGCTGGCAAGCTAGCAATCCAGGTGATGAGTTTATTTTATTGATTTGGTTATATATATATATATAGATATAGATATAGATATGTGTGTGTGTATGTATTTTGAGCTTTGATTGATTTTGATCTATATGATTAGAGTTTTGATACCACATTTGTTTCTATTTTGCAGTTGATACACAGGGATGGCTCAACTTTATAGGTTAGATCATATCAGAGATAGTTCATACTATGCAGGTCGAGAAGCTAGCACAGACCAATTGTGGGTCACAGCATAATGCAAGACGGCACACAGAGGTGTTTGAGCGTGTTGTATAGCTGAAAGCAGCTTATGAGGAGAGAATCATCGAGAGAGATCAGACGATCGAGAGAGCATCTAGTGCCGAGGCAGCGCGAGAGGCTCTCCAGATACAACTAGATCAGGCTAGAAATGCATATGGGGAGAGGACCATTGAAAGAGACCAGGCGATTGAGAGAGCATCTAGTGTCAAGACGACGCAAGAGGCTCTTCAGATACAGCTAGATCAAGCTAGAGCGACATCAGCACCTGGGGATCTACCATCATATATTCCACCGCTATACCATCACATAGTTGTTGATTTTCAAAGTTGTCAAAGCATTTTCTACTATTTCCTTGTTGCACCTAGGATTTCAAGGGGTTAGATTGTTGTTACCAGTTATTAAAGGTTGATTGAGGAAGACTTTAGACTTGTTGGCATCTTTGAAGATGTTTTTAGACCTATTCATGCACTTCCCAACCACTATCATACAATTTTGGCTCCATTTTGCATGTTTGGCATCCACTTCAAGGGTTTGTACCCTTCCATACAGTTGTATAGACTGTTGTATGTGAAATTGTTGGTAAAATAAACATCGATGCTTGCCTAAATTGTTGTTCAAATGGATATTGTTGTTGAATAAATTTGTCATGGGATTAATTTATCATTTTGGTGCCTCATTATAGATATAATTTTTGCTATACAAGATGCCCATTTGTTGTCATAACAATCAAATCTGCCTTAATTAATAATGTATGGTGCATGTGGAAGTGTACTCAAGGGATTCATAGATTTTACCAGCTATTATTCATCATATTTGCTTCTACAATTGTCATATTTTCATCATTTGAGGGTTCAAAAACTCATATCAACTTGTGGGATGTTGGTAGTTGTGTATTTTCATTGATAAGGGTTTTGCTATTGTGACATATTGTTAATTAGCATAAAGTTTCAAAAGGGTTTGGCATCTACTTTGGGTATTGGTTCATTATCCAGCTTGCACATGTTTGAAAATTTGTCTATCTCCTAGGGTTGTCCAATTGGGGACATTACAAAGGACCACTTGACAAATTTATATTTTTGAAAGAAAACAATGTCCTCTTAATTTTTTGTGAGAACATTACACCATTGACGTTAGCATCAACTCAAACCCATTCTATAACTACTTGGCCTTAGATACATGGAAGCCAACAAAGGTTGATAACATTTATTTTGGGGAGGGTGAAGGTCGTCGAAACTTCCACAAAAATATGGTAATTCTAGAAAAAATAAAAACTCATTTTGATAAAGAAAATAAAGGTAATTAAAAAGTCTAGAAAATTGTAATTGATATGTATTCTCTTTTTAACAAGAATTGAAAAGCCTATGAATTATTTGAAAGTGTTAAATATGATGGGGTAGATGTTACAAATGATGCATAACAACCAAAAAACACAAAATAATGTAGTAAATTCCAACAATCAAAATAGTGAGGCAAGTTCTTCTAGAGCTAATAAAAGTAACAATAATAAGCACAAAAGTCACGCACAGAGAACCATGGTTGGGTCTATTGATAGACCTCTTCGTCTTACTATCATTCAGAGTGAAGAAGAGGTTCCTGTGGGGGAAGCACAAAGTTCAATGCAAGATGATATTATCGCTTGTTATATAGAATATAGAAACCTCCCTCTAGAGATTCAAGAAGCAATGACTCACAAATTACATGAATATGGAGAGAGGCAGAAGTGGATCAAGAATTGAGCCTAGACCTCAACCAAGGCGGAATGATCATCAACAAGCTTTGGGCAAGTTGACACTTTCCACTTTTGATGGTTCTAATAAGTGTGCTGCTCATGCGTGAGTGCAGAAGTTAGACACATATCTATCTTTGAAACCTACAACCAAGGATGACACCATCAAATTGACCAGCTTACACATTTTGCAAAAGATTGATTGGAAGGTTTGACAAAAAAGATCCTAAAATTCATTTAGAGAGTTGGCCCAATCGAAGCAAGAGCGAACAATGCAAAAATATGTGGAGGAATTCCAAAAATTATCTGTAATGTTGCATGATGTAACATAAAGAAGATTAATTCTCCTTTTTATAAAAGGGTTAACCGAACCTCTCAGGGGTTTGATTAGGGTTTTTGATCCATTGTCTCTACAAGAAGCTATTAAAAGAGGCTTAGATTTGGAGACTAGAGTTCCCAAGTATAAATTTCACTTAAAGATTCCATCTTTGAACCAATCAAAGGAAGTTTCATAGAAGGAAGAGTCTTATGCACAACTGTAGAAGAACAAACCACCAAAGACAAAGACAGAAGATGGGATCAAGAACGATCTCAAGAGGAAGAGTTTGTGTTTTAGTTGTAGAGAACCTTGGGCCCAATATTACATATTTGTTGATTTAAAAGAGAATTTCTGACACAAAATTTTGAATTGCATGGGCTGATTTTGTTTTATAATATTTATCAACTTTGAGAATTTATTAACTTTCGTAGATATTCTAAAGAGAAATACACATTATAAACAATACAGTTAAGGATTGCAACATATTTAGAGATTACTACTATCACAACCTAAGATAAGTCTTTCAAAATCAAGGAAGGGTTAATTAATAGTTTAAAATAAAATTATAATTAAAGATTATCAAGGGACATTTAAAGAGTTATGATTCTTGGAGGGAAAAAGCTATTTAAAAGAGGCCCAGCAAGGAGAAGGCATCATGGAAAATATATTTTATATTTGATTATTACTCCTTGTGGAGCAAGAACTATGGTTCAACCAACCTAAAGACGAAACCCCTCTAGGTCTATAATTGGAGGACAAAAACCCACAATTCCTAAAAGTGATTTCACGCAGAGATCACCATTGTGCAAATCTAAATTTGAATTAAAATATCCTTACAACTAGCAATTATCAAATAGTTTACAAGGCAGATAAAGGAGTTTTCATTGAGTAAAAAATTATTACACAAGAGGGACTGATTATCAGCTGCTAAAGAGAAATAATTCGGTCATTTTGAACTAATTTCTGAATATGCAATCAGATTTTACATAATGGATTATTAACAGTAATTTCTGAATCATCAAGTAAAAACAAGGATTTCATATTTATATTAACTGTGCAAAATTATTATAATTGTGTGCTAGGGTATAATATATTCAAAACAATTAAGCAAGATAATACAAACAACTATCACGACTTGCATGAAGACTTATTTCCCTATATTTGGCATGTTTGCTGCCCATCTTGTCAATAGTCATCAAGCAGAGTGGAAAATTAAAAACAAACAAGCTAAATTTATTCCACACCCCGAAAATACCTACTAGCAATCGCACCTTGGTGTGCAATCGATATGCCGAAGAGTTTTGGAAGTTTAATTGCTATGTCTATATGTGAATGATGATTGTTTGGCATCCCTATTGCCATGTCCTTTTGTTTTCTCAAGTTTCATGAATTAATTTGCATAATCTTAATGGTTTTCAATATCCTTGTGTTTTTCTTAGTATCTACTTCAAATGTGTGAGCTTTCATGTTTGGTGTCTAGTTTCTATTTGCATGCATCTCCTTTCTAGATTTTTGTTCATGCACTACACCTGGGTTCACATGCATTCCATTAGTAGAGAGAGAGAGAGAGAGAGCAATCAAAAGGGTAAATTGATTTAGGTGGAAGATGTGCATAATCTAACACAAGATAGAAGTGATGAAATGATTAATTCAATTGGAGGTTTTAATCTGATAATAGGTAGAAGCTCTTGTAATAATCTGATAAGCGTGCACTGTAAGGGGAAGCATTCCTCGGTTTTTTATGAATTTCCATGGATTATGAATTACATAAGGTGTACAATGCATTCAAACATAACTTGACAAAATAATATCATATTATTAAAGGTTTAACACATTCTTACAATTTTGTCTTACAATGCCGAGCTCTTGAGTCACTTATTTCAACTCTACCCAACAAATGTTTTGGGATATTCAAAATCTACTTACCTTAAAGTTTTTGGAGGTTTTAATATGATAATAGGTAGAAGCTCCTATAATAATCTGATAGATGTGCATTGTAAGGGGAAGCATTCCTCTATTTTTTTAATGAATTTCCATGGATTATGAATTACATAAGGTGTACAATGCATTCAAACATAACTCGACAAAATAATATCATATTACTAAAGGTGTAACACATTCTTACAATTTTGTCTTATAATGCCCCTCTTGGGTCACTTATTTCAACTCTACCCAGCAAATGTTTCAGGGTATTCAAAATCTACTTACCTTAAAGTTTTTGTAACAATGTATTAAATAGAGAAATAGAAATAACTCTCTCTCTCTCTCTCTCTCTCTCTCTCTCTCTCTCTCTCTCATGTCTTCAAACACTAGTCATAATGATAAACAAAAGTGACAAAAAATTACTAATTTCTAGACCATGCAAATGAGGTAAACATGTATGACCTAAAAGTTGGGTCCAATTAGCATAATTCTTCAAAAATGATTATATTATAAATTTCACGTATAAAATAAATATATGATTAAATAACAATTAATAAGTTACAAGGAAATCAATGTATTGTCAACTATCAATCAATGGGCTTTTATAATTGAGCATTAAAAAATTTCACACAACTTCATTGGCAAGAGGAAGACCGCCCCTCCTTGGCTTCCTCCCTCCCCCCCCTTCCTTCCCCTCCATGGATTAATTTAAATAGCATTGTATTAAAAATAAATATTTAATATATATGTTATTTTTTATATATATTTAATAATGTATATAATATATAATAAATATAATTATAATATAAATTTTATTTATAAAACAAATTTATAATTAAATAAGAAATATACATAAACATTAAATATATAATATGTTAATATAAATATATGGTTTTATAATATTCTATTCTATTAAAAATAGAAATAATAATTTACATTATGTAAATATTGTATATAATTATATTATAATAAATATAATTATATGATATATGTTATATATAAATTAAATATAAATATAACTAACTTATATATATAATATTTAATTTAAATAAATAATTTCATAATATAATATTGTACTAAAAATATTATAATCATATTTCAATAGAGATAACGTTTAAAACCATATAGTTATCCACAAGAGATTAAAGATATTCTACTAGTATATTTATATTTAAAAAAATATATCTACAATACGCCGAGAGATATCTTCCAATTTGTTGGCATTTATAAATTACTTACAGTTAGAATATTTGATATACTCACATGAGTTAATTTAAAGAGACTATGCTGCAAGACTTTTCATATTCTTCAAACATAATAAAGATTTGATTCCATAACTGCCCAAGTTTTTCTATTTTTCTATCCATTTGGCTTCCATGAATTTATTTATTTTTTTGTTTAACATGATACTGCATAATTGCCCAAGTTTTTCTATTTTTCTATCCATTTGGCTTCCAGGAATTTATTTATTTACATATCTGTGAGTGTAGAATGCCTGTCGGCATAATAAATATGAAAATTTAATCATTAATATATTGATATGGTAAATACACTTGTAACATACATATGCACTGTATTAGTAATTTAATTTACCATTGAAAAGCTTTCTCATATGCACTGTATTATTATTAATTTAATTTACCATTGAAAAGCTCTCATATGCACTGTATTGTAGAAAAGCTCTCTACAATTTAATTTAATTTACGATTGAAAAACTTTGCGGTTAATATGAGAATGCATCCTGGGCATTCCATCAACGTGGGAACTGCCCAAGTTTTTCTATTTTTCTATCCATTTGGCTTCCACGAATTTATTTATTTATATATTTTATGAATTTTGTTTACATGAAATCTGAATCTTAATTGTTTATGGGAATCTGAATCTTTCAGCCCTTGCTGTGAGTGTAGAATGCCTGTCGGCATAATAAATATGAAAATTTAATCATTAATATATTGATATGGTAAATACACTTGTAACATACATATGCACTGTATTAGTAATTTAATTTACCATTGAAAAGCTCTCATATGCATTGTATTGTAGAAAAGCTCTCTACAATTTAATTTAAATTACGATTGAAAAACTTTGCGGTTAATATAAGAATGCATCCTGGGCATTCCATCAATGTGGGAACAGATCTAAACTGTGGATGTTGTCAGGGCCATTTATTGTTTCCGTTCTACCTCTACCTGCAAACCGCCACCGCTCACCTCCTCCGCTTTCCCCAGGGAAAACGGTGACCAAATACTTCAGCAAAATTGGACGATCAGAAACATTTCAACCGTTTATTTGAAAAATCAGCTCACTCTCACAAAGGGAACGCCTTCGGGTAATAAAGGACCCATATAACATAGAATTGAAATTTGTAAAGATTATACTTCAACAAAATGCAAAAAAAGTTCAATATTTTAGTTAAAAGAGCCTATCACCATAGGGAATAGCCTCTGTAGATAACCATTCTATGAATCTAATTTTTGAAATTTATATGACTGAAACCTAAGTGCTTCCAATTTTTAATTCTAAATGTGGATATTTTTGAGGAATTAATGAATATTAACACCCAAAAGACTCCACGAGGGAAGTTAAACAGGTAAGAAGTGGTATGAATGCCTACCCAAACTATGTCATATACTCTACTTTATTTGATCTAGTTAAACATGGATGAAGCAAAACATCAAGTGGTTGGAAAAATGGGACATTAAGTTGCATGAGTGTCCTAACACCAAAGAGGAAATAAAAAAGTTTGTGTTAGAAAAATTCAAGACTGCCATGTGGACAAATCAGATTGGGCGTAAAAAAATGCACTATATTAAAGAGTTCAATCCCACCTGGGAACATGGGGATAAAGCATACTTAAGTGCTGATCTTAAAGGTAAGGCTAGGCTCTAAGTGGCACAGTTGAGGACCGGTTCACACCATCTTAGATGCGAAACTGGTAGATGGACGGTTCGCAAGGAAAGGTGGGAAGATAGGACTTATATTTTCTACAGTGATAGAGCGGTTGAAACTGAGCGGCACTTCATTAGGGAGTGCGATGCGTACAAGGATATCCGTATGCAACAAGACAACAACGTGAATGTTGGCAACTTTAGTGAATTATTTGAGGAAGGGAGGCTTCACAACACGGCCCGGCTGTTGGTAAAGATTCATAAAACGCGGGATGACATTGAAAGGAACCTGAAGAAATCCTAGTGCTTTGGGCACTTGGTCCCATAGACTGTTTTGGTCTCGTGGACGTTATTAAAATTCATTCATTCATTCATTCATTGACTATAAGACAAGGGGCGGTTACGTTAATATTAGAGGAAACTTCAATGACAAAACAAGGAAGACATTTTGAAGGATAAAATAATCAGTCACATACTGTAACCAGGGCTTAAATTTGACGATCGACCCTGCCTGGCAAGTAAACTTTTTCATGACAATTATCTACTCAAACTTGCTTTTAAATACTAGTATATTTATATTTAAAAATATATATCTAAAGTACGCCGATAGATATCTTTGTCCTATTTTTTTATCAATTTACTGCACTCACGTCAAATCGTACAATTTGATATGTTCTATATCTTTTAATTTGCACCGTTATGTAACTCTCCATTACAAGAATTATTTTTAATTTCCATCCCAGCCATGAAATCCCAGTCCTTTCACTTTCCCCACTTCTAATTTGTAGTTTTTTTTTTAATAAAAATTTTAGTTTTTGAATTTTTTGAATTTTGTTTACATATTTATGGGAATCTGAATCTTTCAGCCCCTTCCTGCCATTGTAGAAGGCCTCTCGGCGTAATTAAGATAATTTTTTATTATATATATATATATATAAACTAAATACATATATTAGAATAAATCTATAGAAATTTTGATGTTCTATCTAAAATATACCCTTTCATCCAATACAATCTTTTCTTAAAATTTTGATTGTATTTTAGGGCAAAAATAGCCAAATACAGCTATACAGCCATCAAATTTAAGCCTCGACTGTAACCAAACAATCGCCCCTGATTATATTTTTGAACTGATATCATCCCATTTCATCAGCTACCAGAAGAGTCAAACCAAAAACAGATACAAACACCAAATATACACATACAGGTACCACTTCATTATAAAATGAGGAAAAACCTTATGTTCTCTGTTTGATTGTTCTCTTAATATATGGAAGCATCTCTCAACACATCCTGAAGGAGTGACTTGCAATTTGCAACAGAATGAAAGAATTGTAGCAATAGTGCATGTGTGTTACTCTTGTTTTACGTAGACAAGTAAAAGCTATGTTGTACTGGTGTGCAATCAAGTGCAAAAGAACTTCAATTAGCCAATAATACACATTGCTGCAAGGAAAAAAGAACAAAAAAGGGCACACTAATTTATTAACACCTTTTATTCCTTATAGAAGGGGTCTTCAGTTATCACTGTTAAAAGGATCTCCTTCTGTACCTTATTTGTCACTATCCCAATGATTAAGCTTCGTACCACAGCCTTTTCGTCTGTATCTGTTTACTTTGTTTGTATAGATTGTATGATACTTTCTTAATTTTGCCCTGCATACTACCCTGCTGTATAAAGCATTGTTTTTAGGTCTGGAATGAACCTTGAGAAAATTTTTGCATTCATAGCTGCGATGATTTGCTTGCCTAACAATGTCTCTTTCTACTGATATGCATTCTGTGTTGTCGCGCACTTCATCCTGCATACACGACTGCTTTCCACTGCATAAATGACTGAAGTAAATGTTAGGATTTATCTCACGGGTAGAGGATTCCACAATCCCAGACAAGTGGGATGGTCTGATAAGCTCAATAAAAGACCGTATCTCAGAGAAGCAACAATGTAGAGAGTACGGCACTAAGTACAGCTTCCCACCAACCAAAGTGACAGAATTTTGCGATGATCCCAGATTGCAATTTTTCAATAATCTTGCATTTGTGTGAGCTATTTCTCCTCCAATATAACTATCCAAACTTCCTCCAATTTTCCTGTAGGCAGTATTCAGATGGATATTCTTACAAATGGAACCTTCAGTGCTGAAAGACTGAAAAAGAAATGAAGAACCTGTGGGAAGAATACCAATTGTAGGATGCATTGAGTTCAACGCATCTAGAGTCTGGAGAGTGATACTATAACGTGGTACTGCACGCACTCTGGTAACAGATGCATCTATTGTGAAAACATCAGGAAGCCCAAGAAGATGCATAGTTTGTAGACGTTCAGGTCGAACCCAGATCTGTGCAAAAGTAAGGTAGATTAAACTTCTATACATTGTTTCTTTTATGCTTTTCTTTATTTCTCTTTTCATTCATGTCAAATAACAAAAGACAGTCCAAAACATGAAAATGCTTTCTAACAAATCAATACAGACCAAATATCCTATAGATGAGACACTCCACTAAGATAAACATATGCATTCCTTCATGACAGGCTAGCCTAACAAGCAGTTCAGACACCTTCAGGCAATATCCATATCCATGAACTGAAGATACCTAGATGATAGATTATCATCTCCCTCATATATCCTTACCTAAAATCATTTATAATGTTTAGTAAAGATTGTTTTGAAACTAGTCATAAACTACCCTTCTAATGAATTATTATATAAGGTTTCCCAAATATGGACAATTGTTTCGAAACTAGACATAAACTACCCTTCTAATGAATTATTATACAAGGTTTCCCAAATATGGACAACTGTTTCGAAAACCAACCATCTCTAGTACTATCTAAATCCAACATGATGAAAAGAGTCAATGGGAAGGTTAAATGTCCATGCATACAACAAGGTGGGTTGTAAAAAATAACATGCATTTCGGATGGATAAATCATGGTAGGGAGTCATCCTGACAGCTAGAGAACAAATCTCATCTCTTCAAACATATCAGCAATTATGCTTCTCAAAGTTTGCAGGAGTTTTACTTTACCTTAGTTGCAACATAGAGTATTGTCAGATTGATTACTATTTGATTATTGATGCATTATGTGAAGTCCCAGCCAACAAGAGCACCATTAGCTCTTCTTATGAGCATTATGGAGACACGTGATTGTGCAAGCATTGCTGGTATACATGCACCTGACCTTTCTCCAGCTCAAGATGCTGAAGTTTATATCAGAAGAAATAGAAGCAACGAAGTTTAGTCTTTTGCTGCACTTTGCACGTTTCTTAGAAAAGGAATTGCCAGGAGCAGCTGTAGTAGCTTAGTATACTAACTGAATCAGACAGATATTATATGTATATGTGGTTCTATAGCATGGCATGACATCACACTCACGTCTCCATGATAACACCTTTCATGGGAGCAAATGTAACACCACAAAATTGTACACCTGTAAAGACCAAAACAATACATTTCCCAGCAAACATGTGTAGCTAGTCAGGTGCAATTTGAGGCAGTGACAATCGATATTGGATTTAACTCACCCATGAGGCCACACAATGGTTTAACTCTAGATTTAACAGCTCAGTAAAATTCACCAGAAACACTCAATTGTGGGTCTAGTCTAGGATATAGTTACTGATACAAAAGTTAGTAAGTTTAACTTACTAAACCACTATTCTCTGTTCTAGTCAAAACAACTACACATGTAATTTGAAAGCATCGTCAACCATTCCTAATTCGTTAGTTCTCAATAAGAACATGATATGCAAGTTTGAAAATGGGTCTACAGAGGTTGCAGATGGCTTTGAGGTGATTTTAACACCTTGGAGGCAAACACCATTTAAATAGGTTCCTGAAAAACAGATCAGAAATTGGGTAATGTTTTGGCAATCACAAAATGGCCAAAAACAGGAGGGTACCAGTTTCGCTAGTGTCATGACAGATCTATTTGTATCAATGCTGTTTAAGAAGTGTCATGGCAGTTTTATAATCAGGGGCAGTTCTACCCTGATGTATGTGGCAGTTTCTTCTGTCAGTCAAAGGAGAGGAATGTTGATGGTCCTTTTAACACACATGCAACACAGACAAGATGAGATTCAACCTGCCTCTCCTGAAAGGATAACGGATCCAAAAATGATCAACTATCCCCAAGGTCTAGGGAGTTGGGTCACAACTATGCTGCGTAAGCACAGGGTAAATGTGGACAATTTAACAAGGGGCCTTGGTTTTCTTCTTATTGTTCAAACTGGATCAGAAATGATTTGTATTTTAATGTTGTTTTTTAAAGAAAGCTCAACAGATTGTAAGGAATGCAAGGAATGGTTGGTGCAACACTTATATTTCTGCCTTTATATCAACAAATCTATCTAAGAAATTCACTAACTGTAGTATTAAAATCAGTTATAAACTCAATTGTTCATACCACTAGTGCAAGATTCAAAAGATTTCAAAATAATAATATGAATTGTATTTTGATTACTGTATTTCACACGCAAATCAGAAATAGAATTCAGAATTTAAGCCCAGATTCAGAATTTCTCAAATAAACATGGAAGTAAACATTGAATTTAAAGCACTACACCAGATGCATGGAGACGAATCCAAAAGAATTGATAGCCATCTTGTATTAATTTCTTCAAATTTTAGTACAAGATATAAATCCAACAAGAACACACTGGAATTATAGGATTTGTTTCTGAAAGAACTATCTCCTCTAAACTAGAATGCTGTAAAAACTAACTTACTGAAAACTTGAAAAATGCTAAATATGGACCGATAGCCTAATTCTTCAACTAGCGGACCCTTTTCACAAAATAGGTCCTTCACTCATATAGGCGCCACAAAAAGCAAACTGCTTTCAAAACAAAAGAAAAGCTGCCTTAAAGCACATGCAGCGCTTTGTCCTTGCTTTTATCCCCAGAAAAACATGCAATTAAGAAAGCACATCAGTATAAGCATTACATATCTGCATGCATATCCCACTTTGACATTTCAACCCCAAATATCATGCAAAATCCTAGCGGCCTACAAAAGAGGAACTTTGAATGTTTGGTAGGGTCCACTTTATAAAATAGTGAATCCCTATTTACAAAGAATTTCAATAAAGAATCTTTACAAAGAATATTCCTTATAATAAAAAATAAGACTAGCTAGAAGTAGATGCCCTCCCAAAAGAATGGCCACGCTTATATTCTGCAAAATTTGATAAAAGTAACTCAAGTCGCTCCTCATTAGGCCCATCCAACCACTCCATTCTGAACTTGAATACATTAAACTTGATGGAGACCTATTCACATTTCTTTTCTAACTTCCCAAGGTCTACCATTGCAAGTTTGAAATGTGTCTTTGCCCTCACAAATTCATCCAAAATGTCTTCATTCAACCCTGAAGGGGCAGCCAGCAAGTTTTGCATTTTAGTCATGAATGCCTCCTTTACTTTCTCCCTTGTATCAATTCTTCGTTTGTTAGGCAAAAACACTTCTGGGCCAACTACTGCATTAATGAAGACTTCAAAAATTGCCATAAACTCAAAAATTTCCCTTTGTAGGGCGAGTAAACCAGGAGCATATTCGACAAGTTGATCAATCTTATACTAGGAGATCCTTATACAATGTTCCAGAAAATCTGGATCTTCATCTTGCAAAATGTTGGAATTCAACAACTCTTCTCTATTTATTCTCCTTATCTCCTTCACCAACTTTAGATTTTTCTCTAATGTCTCCTTTTGCTCATTAGCCTCTGTCATAAAAGAACTTAAATTATCTTCTATCTCACAGGCTCTCCTGTAGAAAGGGTAATTGATCAAGAATACCAAAAGCTTCATTCAGAAATTTCACTACCCGTCTGTCTACCACATTTGATTTTTGCTTCATGGCCTGCAGGGTGTCTACCTCTTGCTTGGACATCAAAACTGGCATGTTTGTAATTGTTTGTTGCTGCGTGACCGAGGTGAGTGCAAGCCTTTGACAAATGTCTTCATTTGACTTAGCTGCATTTTCTGCTCATCCTTAGCCTACTTATCATTCTGCATTCTTACCTTCACTACATCAACCATTGAATCCAAAGAATTTATTTGTTCATCTCGGGTCTGCCTACCCAAGTTTACCCTTGTAATTTGATAATCCTTTGCTAAGGGTTCCCTGTCATCTTTGTCTGCTATAGGAGTTGCAATTTCTACGATCCTTTCTCCGTGCTCATTGACTTTGACAGAAGATAAGGTCCTTAGCTTCTTCTTGGACTTCTTCTTATCTACTTCTACCATCATATCCTACAAGCTCAAAGGTTTAACAACTATTTGTTGCTTCTTTTGCAGGTGCAGATTTAACCATGAGGGGACCACAGGAGGTGGACGCTGATTCAACAATGTTTGTCCATCCTGTTGCTGCTCTTCATCATCGCCCTCCTTTTCTTCCATCTTTTCTTCCTCTTCAATCCTCTCTTCCTCATCAACTTTCTCTTCTTCTTGAGGTTTTCCTTCCTCCTCAGGTTTCCCTTCTTCCTCAGTGGACTTTGTCATTTCAGCATGTTTCTCTTGTTGTTCAACAATTCTAATGAGTCCCTGTTGTTCTTCAACAGTCAAGACATGCTCTTCCATTTGTTGTTGTGCCTTATCCACATCATCAGAAGAAATATGAGTTGAGATTTCTTCGGGGTGATCATCTCCTTTCAATACTTCCTATGTTGGCTCAAGGATAGCCTCTTCCTGATTTATAGGCGTATCCACCTGATCACTTTGTGTGGCTTCCTGCTGCTCTTGATGTTCTATCTCTTCTTCATCTGCAGCAGTCTCCTCTTCTTGGTGCTCTGCATCTTCTTGTTGAGCATCCTCTTGACCTTTATCTTCTTGAGCCTCGTCTTCTCCTTCACCCTCAGATATTTCAATAGGAACATTCATTGTAGGAGGCTCATTCGTTTGTACTTCTGCTTCTTTCACAGGGGAACTTATTTCTATTTGGTTTTGTTCACCTGTGGTCTCAGCTCCCTCTCCCGGAGTTTGTCCCAAAGCTGGCCTTGGTGGAATGACTTGTGCTTGTGGAATGGCACCCAAGCCGACAACTCCAACATCTGCAGCTTTCTTTGTAATAGTAGCTTGTTTCCAAGCTGCTCCCAGCATAGATACTAATTGCTCAGTGGAAGTTGTTTCAACAAATCCTCTCATCTTCTTTGGTGTGGCCTTTGGGCCTTTCTGGTACGTTTTAGGCTCAAAAATTGAGGGTGACCTTGTGTCTGAAGTCTTATGCCTCTTATAAGTTTCCGACTTCGATGAAAAGGTCTCTTTCTTCTTTTGCCTTTTCCTTTTGTCGAAGGTGGCCTAAAATTTTGTAGTCTGATATTCAACCATTGATTGTTGTGTTGCAGCACCTTTGCACTAAGCTCCCTCAAAGAGATGTCTTCCTTTTGAGACCAATCAATCGGGTCCAAACTCTTAGTGTCCAAGTGATACACTGGATCCAAAATAATTCCATCATCTAAAAATTCTTCAGGTATATCATTTCTTAACCCAAATTCTCTAAGTTGAAAGGCAGTGAGCCTTGTGTACTTCCTCTTTCTTACTTCAAAATCATCCTTGCAATTAGCCCAGCAGTCCTCAAGAGAATGCCTGTGCTCAAACCCCATTGTAGGAAATAATTGCTTGAGTCGACCTGCGGGATCAAAATTCTCCCTTGCCTCATATAGTTTTAAATTTAGAGCATCAAGTTCCTCTACCGCTGTCTTGGCCACCTGTATAGATGGGCACTCATAAAAACCCAACTCAAATGGGTACCTGACCCCAGCTTTATGTTTCCCAGACAATTTCAGGTGTACTTCACTTATTTGCCGAGAAAATTCAATCAAAATGAGCCTATCACTGCAATGCCTAGGCAATAAAAAGGGTGCTCTTTTGAATCTTGTAACCCTAATATATGTGGATTTGGGGAATTGAACGAACCATTCTCCCCATCCCCTTACCAGTTCCATAGCTTTATCTGACATCCTCCATCCTATATCTCCTGTTAGTTGGAGGATTATAGCATACAAAAATGAATCATTTACCCTTTTAAAGTGTTTTTCAGCTTCTTTTATTTCCAATTGAGGGAAGAAATCCCAAACCTTATTATGTCCAGGTCCTTCTCCTCTGACTCCCATTGTGGTCAACCCCGCGAAATCACCAACTCTAGCTGCCAGATACACCACGTAAGATGTCATGTAGAACTTTTTGGTGTTGGTGACTGACAATATTTGCTCATGAATGCAATCTGAGACCACTGCACCCCAGTCTAGGTGTATCTCTCCTTTAAGAATAATGTAAATAAACTGGAACATCCAAGTCTCATAATTCCTAGACTCTTCTTGGCCAAATGCCCTACTGAGGAGGGTTATCAGATCACCAACCTCTCCTTTAAAATCTGCTCTGGTGAGTTTCCCTGAGATCTTAGTAATAGACTTCTTCTCAATAGCTAACCAATGCTTCTTCAGATGTTTCTTGTATCCATTCACATCTGTGTTGCATTGTTTTGTAGAATCTGCAATGGTTAGAGGGCTAACCTGTCCATACATAGGAAGGTCAAAAGCTTCCCTAATCATAGTAGGTGTAATATCCAACATCAGATTTCCATTTGCATCTACACATCTCCTGGTGTCCAAATCATAATGATGAGCAAGTGTAAGAATTAGCTCTGGACATTGAACAACTTGAGGGAATCCTGCCACATGAGCTATGCCGGATGCAACTATCCTCCAAGAACGAGGTGTAGCATCTGGTGAGAAGGTATCTGAATTGAACTGTACTAAGTCAATATGCCCCAAGTCTGTGTCTGTGATGCTAGCTAGTTCACTCTTGAACTTAGACACCTTGGGGATGCCTTGGAACTTGCACTTCATAGTGACAAGTGGTTCTTTCTTGGTCTTTTGCTTCTTCTTCTTCCTTGTCTGTACAGTCCCAGCGGAAACAATCTCTTGGGCAACGTTCTCGATAGATTTATCAGAGTCTGAAAGGGTTTCCTCACTTGGCTGAGTAGTTGCTTCGAGTTCTGACATTTATTTGTATCTGAAAGAGGCTTAGGAGGGAATAAAAACCAAAGAAAATCTAAACTGCATAAAATTTTGATCATTTTGAGTGTTTTGACAAATTTTGGGTTTGCGGGTCCATTTCGGATTTTTGGACCAAGTCCAATTATGCTCTCGGGACCCAAGGTCCCGCTAGGACTCTATCACTTTCTTATCGGGCATCGCATTTGCGGGAGGATGTTAATTTTTAGTCTTTTTATGTCTTTTGGCTTTGGGTCCAAAAATCCTCTCAGGACCCGAAGTCTCGATCGAACTCTCTATGGAGAATTGTAAGTTTGGAAGTGGGGCACGAGGCTCTTCTGGGTTTTGGAACTTTTGAGTTCAAGGCCAAAAGTCTCTTCAAGACCCGAAGTCCCGAAGGAACTTCCTTTTGGAAAGCGGAGTCTGCGCAGGGTGCGGAGCTCCGATCGGGTTTTGGATACTTTGATTAAGTGTCGAAAGTGTAACCAGGACCCGAAGTCCCGTTCGGACCTTATTTCGCTTTTGTTTAAGTCAAGCATTTATGCGGGGCGCGGGAGCACGGGCGAACAAGGGTCTTTGGGTTCTAAGGGTTTTAACATCCGAAAATCCTCCCAAGACCCAAACTCCCGATTGGATCTTTTGCTTTGACAAATATTTCCAAGTTTTTCTTTTTATGTGATGCAAGGAGCGGAGCTCCGAAAGAACTTAGGACTTTTGGTCCTTAACGTCAGGGACCTGAAATTCTTTCGGGACCCGAAGTAAGGGATTTCCCTACTTAACATTTTTTTTGGTAAGCTAGCGGGGGCGGGATTAAAACAAGTTTTAGGGCCTTTTCTGCTAAGTTTGAATATCCTTCCAAGACCCGAGGTCCCGAGAGGATCTGTTTAGGAATTTTCAAAGTACGGCTAGCTTTTTTTTTTTGAATTTTTGAATCTCAGGGGTTGATCTAATGCAGAAAGAAAACCTAACTACCAAACAGGAAAACAAAACCCTAGGTTAAAAACCTGACAAACCAACGACAAAGCCTAAACTAAAACAATAACTAAACCTAATCAAACCAAAACAATGGAAATAAATCTAAATCTAGCTAAAACGCACCAGACCACAACAAAGGCCAGCAAAAAAACAAGCAACAAAAACAAAAAAGGACAAAGGAAAGGGATTTGAAACGCTACCTAGAAGGAACAAACACCGAGGACAGAGAACACAGGGAACCTCGACTTCAGCGACCTCAAATCCACCTAATCACCAGTTCAATTGATCAATCTCGCAATTCAGGTCCATGCAATGCCGGTTTTTTGGAGCTCAAGTCGAAAATCACTAAGAAACAAATGAAGAATGACGAGAAAACAATGAACGAGGGATTAAATACCTGTGTATTTAATTTCTCGTACTGCAATAAATGCGGTAGGTCGAGAGTGGAGACACGGGGGAAAAACAAACTTTTGGACCAAAGTCCAAAAGTTCGAAAAGCCGATTGGGGCTTGATGTCCCGATCGGACATTACGGAAAAAGACCGGAATTCGGGATTAGGCTCGAGGACCGAGATCCCGAAAGTTAGAGAACTCCCAAAACATTCACAAAAAACACTCAAAAACACTTGTTTTGTGGCAAACAAAAATGCCTAAGTGAAAACTTAGGACTTAAAAAAGAGAAAGCAAGAGACAAAAGCAAACAAAGAAAAAGAAAAAACAAAAAGGGGGCCCCCAACCAATAAACAAAGGTGGGGTGGGTATGCAGGGCATAACAAGGAACAGTTGGAAATGGTGTCCCTTCCACTTCTAAATTTTCTGAGTTTCTCATGCAATTCTCTTCTCCTGTAAAATTGTATACATATACCCTCAACGGTTTGTTGATCAGTTCCTTTCATTTCTCTCTTTCTTTCATGCAAGATTGATAGGTTCTTAGTTGAGAGTGTGCTAGGGAGGTGTGTGGAGCTGAAAGTGTTCATTTGCAACAGGTTATAGAGCACTTGCAAATGTAGGGTACTGTAAAAGCTAGGTTACCAAGTATGCTCAGGTAACCCACTGTTGGTGTGAACAAGGTATATTACCTAACTAGTTCCACATTAGGTCCTATTCACACTTGTCATAATCTTATGTTGTCCTATGTTTCACCTTGGCCTATATAACCAAGGGCTTCTCATTGTAATCTTAATTCATTCATGTATAGTGATGTATATTGTGTATTTGCATCTTTTGATAATATAGAATTATTCTTTCATGTTGGGTGTCTCTTGTGCTTTCATTGAAGCTCCTAGATCTTGGGTGACTTCCTTCATAGCCAAATCTTGCATGGTATAAAGCATTCTATACCAACCCTTACATGGTATCAAAGCCTGTAGGATTGTTTTATTTTAGTCTTTTTGAGAGATCTAGGTTGCAAATCTTGGTTAATCTTGAAAATTTGAGTATACTCTTCTCTTGCATCGTATGATGACCTAGAAAATCAAAAAACTTGATAGAAATACTAGATTTGGGAGGGTTTCTTCTTTGTGGCTTTGTATTACAGGTTCATTTTGGAGCATGTTGGTGCAAATCTAAGCTCACCATTGAATTCAAGGTGTCTAAGAAAATCAATTTTGCCTTTTGATTTGCCCAAATTAAACATTAGAGGCAAGATCTACAAGAGTTTGAAGTCGGGAGGCGGTTGCTAGATTTGGAAGGCAGCCACATTTTTGGAGCACTTTGGGTCAAATTTGACCCTTCCATCATGTCCAGAAGACCCAAGAACCTAAGGATCGACTGTCAAT
Source organism: Cunninghamia lanceolata (assembly GCA_027924645.1). Taxonomy (NCBI): domain Eukaryota; kingdom Viridiplantae; phylum Streptophyta; class Pinopsida; order Cupressales; family Cupressaceae; genus Cunninghamia; species Cunninghamia lanceolata. The sequence goes on from BSBN01000134.1 coordinate 10,168,919, forward strand.
TCGTCAAATTTGGATACTTTTGCCCTAGGCCCTCAGAAGAATTTTTAATCCCCGTCCATACGAATCATACAATCGCTTGCATCGCAAAATATTCCACTGTGCAATGCTGGCGCAAGCAAAATCTTCATCAACATCTTCTACATTGTTTCGACCACTAGGTAATAATATTTTCTCTGTTGTCGTTCATGGCATAGTGTGTTGGTTAAAATGTGGCATTGTGGATGTTGCCACCAAGGTTTAAACCCTTGCTGGGCTATTGTGCTCACGGGCCTTGTGCCCTCACTGGGCCGTTGTGCTCGCAAGTTTGAACTCTTCGCGTTGAAGCGATTAGCATTCAAGTTGTTGACTTCATGTTCCAAACCCTCGCTGGGTCGATGCTAGGCCGCTGAACTCACAGGTTTGGACTATTTGCATTAATGTTGTGCGTTCATGTCGGGGATGAGGTCCCCTGTTTGTGGCCTCGCCTGGTTTGAACCAAGCTAAAAATTCCCCCATTCACCGATCAAAAAAAAAATTCTCTGTTGGATTTTCGTTTTATCTGCTGGTTAAAATTTTTAATTTTTTCTACAGATTTTATTTGCACGTCTACAAAATCTCTGGGGTATAATTGTACCCTGAGCACCCCATATCCGCAAGGTACGCAATTGATTCTGGGGCACCATGTGGTGCAAGCCCCCACCACCTACTAGATTCCAGTGAACAACCTTCGATAACAACCGACGAATACCACCCAACGACGACTGCAATCAACGTTCCAACAGACAACCATGGATTGAGCCAATAAGTGGTTTCCCACCATTATGCGGCAATTTTCAAACTAATATAAGCAGTTTTCCTATTTGTAAGGTAGTTTCTAAAAACTAAGGGCGATTTTGGATTTGCAAAGAATATTCTGACATCCAAGGAGAATATTTCTTTCGTTGATGCCAACGTTAACATTACGTCAACAATGACGTCATCTTTTCCACCTCCAATCAGCCCCCCTACTCCAATGCAGTTTTGATTTTTGCACTCAGACTTCAGAGACCTCATTCTCAATCATACGGGCTCCATTTTACGAGCAATTTTTTTTATGAGGCAAAATTTCACAAGCTTCGTAGTGGTGCAATCAATTTTTTATTTTGGTGTCTAGTTTTTCCAAAAATTGCAGATTTTCACAACTGTTGCTGAGCAATTCTCGTTTTGAGAACTTCTAGGGCTCCATTTGGGCTCATATGATAATATTTTTGGGTGCAATTTTTTTTGAAAGTGCATAATTTTTCATGTACTTCTCATTGGTACAGTTTGATCTATCATATTCAATATCAAAACTGTACTTTTAGTTTGTGGCCTAATTTGGCATCTACATGTATTAAGATCAAGACCACTTTGCTATTTTGACTAGTGGTAGTTGTAATCGCACTAAATATAAAGTGCCAAGATCATATATAATTGGGGGGATCATTGGTTGAGTGAATTTGGGGGGGTAATCTTGTGGCGTTCATTTGCTTTTAGTTCTTTGTTGTGTGTTCTTGTAATGGAGAAAACTCAAATTGAGCTCCTAACTCCATATAATTATGCCTCGTGGAAACAATTAGTATGGAATTATCTAAAGCAAAAATATTGTACTAGATATGTAGACGAATCTATGCCTCAACCTACTGATCTAGGTCAAAAAGAGCAGTAGGAGATCAACTATAAGAAAACTCTTGGTCACATTTGCTCTTTAGTGTCTTTTGATTTAGAATTTCATCTTGAATCATGCAAAACACCTAAGAAGGCTTGGGAGACTCTTGAAAAATTGTATGGTAAAACTGATAAGATTAGGGGATATCAAATTGATAAAGATTTGATGAATCTTGATCCTAAAAGTTTTGACCATATTTGAGACTATATCTCCAATATAAAGCAACTAAAAACACAACTAAAGGAGTGTAAGATTAATAAGGAGGATTTACAGTTGATTCTAAATGTGTTATCTAAGCTTGGTCTTGAGTATTCAATATTTGTTTCTAGCTTTCACACCCATCGGCTTTCTATGGGAGCTGTATATGTTGAGCCTACATTTGATGCATTTTCAAATCTTCTAATCCAAGAGGAAGTGAAGCTAATTCAAATGGGCCTCATCAAGTCTTCTAAACCACAAGCAATGGTGGCTAGTGAGTCTAAGGTACAAAAAGAATCAAGGAATCCTGAAAAGAAACAAAAGAAGAAAAAGAACACAACATACAAAGATAGAGCACAATTGGATTTTGAATCCTCTTCCTCAAAAGGGGAATCATCTAAGGAGTAGCCCAAGTGTGCATATTGCAAGAAACTAGGGCATGATGAACATCTATGTTACTCAAAATAGATTGATGAGTTGAAGCATCTTCCAATGAAGAATCATATCAATTTGCCTTCAACTATGTCAGAGGGTTCATCATCTTCTTCTCATTCAAAGTCAAAGAGACGAAAGGGACAAGCACTTGTTGCAATTGCAGATTCTAAGTCAAGGAGATGGATCCTTGATTCTGGAGCTTCACATCATATGGCTTCATCACAGAGTATGTTCTCTTCATTTAAGACTTGTTCATCACCACACATCCTAATGACTAACAACACATATATGCGTGTTTTTGGCAAATGATCTATTGACATGGACGAAGGATCGTTCAATAATGTCCTTTGTGTGCCTTCATTGTCAACCAATATCCTTTCTATCTATCAGATCACACATGGGAGAGCAAGGAAGAGTGTTGAGTTCACACCAAATTTTGTGGTTATTCGAGACTCGCATAACATAAATATTGTTGCAATTGGGGAGGTGTATCATCAATCTCAAGTGTACACCTTCTCACATTTTGCTCTTGTTGTTTCTTCGACTGATGTACACACTCGGACATCTAGTGTGGACACTTTTGAGGAGATACAGTATGGTCATTTGAATCTTGTTCTTTCATCAACTAAGGTTCTAGAGACATGTGCTAACATTCCATCTCCTCCATCATCTCTTGGTGCTTCTACATAGTTCAATGTTGCTTCAAATGGGGCTTCTAGTGATTAAGTGCAGCAAGATCATTGTCTTCCAAATAGAACTACTGGGATGAGTGCTTGACAGACATTGCAGTTTTGTTTTGTAAGCCCTATCTTACAGATTTAGAGGACACCATTGAGGACATTCATTTCCTCTTTGATGTTAGCTCTTATGGAGTTGCATCATCTTCTTCGGATGTCATGAGGGCACATTCAAAGCCTCTTGTTCTTTCTTCACCTATTCATTTGTCATAGTTTTGCAATGGGTTGGAGATCCCTAAGCAGCATTCAAAAGACTCATCTTCATCTTTGGATCATGTTCTACATTCGTCTCCACTAGGTTCTAGATTGTCACTTTCTTCGATTTGGCCTAGGACTTCTGATTTGCTTGTGGCACCTTTCGGCATCGACATGGCAACATCTGAGCAACTTCCAAAGACATCATATATCTTGTGTTTTCTTTCCTCATTTTCCTTTCAAGAATGGTGAGATATCCTGTATACATTCTTGGCTTTGTTTCTTTCTAAGGGGAGAAATGTTGTTCAACGTTCTTGGATCATCTTCAACATTCATTGTTGAGCATCTACCATCAATGCAAGAGATTCTAGATTAATGGGGAGCTACATGTTCTCTCTTCTTCTCTCTTAGGGGGGGGGGGGGACCTTTTCCTTCTCATACTTTGGAGAGCATCTTTTTTGTGTTTTTCTCTCTTGGAGAGGGGTTTTTTCCTACGAGTTTCTCCTTTTCTCCATTTGTGGGAGATTTGTTTGTACATGGATACCTAACATGGCCTTGTAGTCAAGACCCATCTTTGCATGTTTTCGTATTCTCCCTAAGTTGCACTTAAGGGGGGTGTTGATGTGAACCAGGTATATTACCTAATTGGTTCCACATTAGGTCCTATTCACAATTGTCTAGTTAAGTTTACTTAGGGCATACTTAGGGTATGCTTAGGATAGTTATCTCTTTGTGTATCAAGTCATAAGATTAAGACACTTGTAATAATCTTATGTTGTCCTATGTTTCACCTTTGCCTATATAACCAAGGGCTTCTCATTGTAATCTTAGTTCATTCATGTATAGTGATGTTTATTGTGTATTTGCATCCTTGGATAGAATAGAATTAATATTTCATGTTGGATCTCTCTTGTGCTTTCATTAAAGCTCCTAGATCTTGGGTGGCTTCCGTCATAGCCAAATCTTACATGGTATGGGCATTCTATACCAACTCAACTCTTACACCCCCCATACCCAAACGTTCGGGTTCGAGGTTGGGTCTAGGGCCTAGTGCCCAGAGGGGGGATTGCCAAGGTCACATCCTAGGTCCTCCAAGTACACTATACATGTACCTGGAGCATACCCAAGCAAACCACAGAGCAAGCAGCATATTCCCACTTTTAAAATGTTTCTTTTTTAAAGCACAAACTAAAATAAGCCTAAGTTACCGAATCGAAATCGGCTAAGTTACCCAGTTCTGCAATATTTCCCCCTATACCTGAGCATATCCAAGTGAAAGTCAACTAAAAAAAAACGTCGGAGGGGTGTTGTTATCCAAGTGTTGAAAGCTCATTTTTCCATCAATCGTCACTCTTTCTGTGTGAGAATTATTATTGCGGTTGAAGGTTGATGTATAATAAAACCTTGTTCTGTCCTGGTTGAGGGGACACACCATGTTCATTTCAAATTTTTTATACACTTGTCACTCTGTGGATTTCTCGCAGCCTATTTCCGATTAAAAAACTCAAAAGCTTTCATTGTTAGAATTTCAACCAGAGAGATTGAGCTAATGAATTGTTTAGAACAAGGGTGAGGGGAATAGGTGGCTACTAAGCTAATGGACTACGGGTAGACCACAATAATATGGCTCCATGATTAAGAAATAAGCATTATCCATTTCCTTTCACCAAATGTTTTGCTCCATCGTAAACTGATTTATGAGTTTGGACAAAGTTGCATCTCATTGTCTAATTATTCATTTGGCTATTTTCATTTGATGTTTTAATTCATTTTTTTAAATTCTGAAAATGGTACGGGCCATGAAGGTTTGTATGGTTTCAAAGGCATTGCCCCTGGACCCCGTGAGGGGCGCTACCCTCGACCCCACTAGGGGCTCCACCCCCAAAACCCCTGTAAGGGGCACTGCCCCTCAACCCCACTGGGGGCTCCGCTCCCAAACTCCCACTAGTCACCATCCTCAAATCTAGGCCCTTGGTCCCCTCGTCCTTGCATCCCCCGTCCCAAGACTCTATGGAGCATAGCTTATTTTGTTTAAAGGTATACATTTCAATAGGTTGTGAGCTCTTCAATTGATTGTAATTTTCATTTTGTATTGACATTTGACAAATTGTTGAATTATGAATATTTTCTTTTTTTGTAGATTATGAGGTATTTAAATATTTGTTTATTGGCAATTATGAGTATTATTGTTTTTATTATTTTTAATATATATAAAATTATAAATTATAGTTATATTGAGAATTATTGTGTGTGTGTGTATGTGTGTGTATATATATATATATATATACACACACACACAATAATACTCAATATAACTATAATTTATATACATAATATAGTAACACTCAATATATATATATATGAACCCGTACCCAAGGAAAAAAATTGGTGTACCAACATATCCAAACCCCAAACCCATCCTCGTACTAGGACCGACAACTTAGGGAATTGGAATCAAGTATAGGTACATTGGTAGAATATGCAAATACGACGAAAAATTTGGGGGGAGCTAGGTACGTTCGTATAAAAAAATATAAAAATCAAATATATGTGTGTGTCTCCTAAAAATAAGAATTAAGTTCAAAATTCCAAGTCATACATATGCTAAACAAAACTACCATAAATATTACAAATACAATATAATAATTTGATAAATCTACATTTACACATCCAAATAAATAAATTGTTAAACATAATAAATAAACTAGATTTTATAAATTAAAAACTAATATGTAATAAATAAACTAAAAATTAAGTTATTAATAAATATTGTTAAACATAATAAATAAATAAAATTTTAAAAATTAAAAGTTTTAACATAAAATGAAACATATTAAAAATTTACTATCAAAACTTTGAAAGTTAAACATTTGAGTATCAAGCTTCCATTGCCCACACTCCTCCCTCCTACGCATCGCAATAACAGTCATCATTCTGTATTGGGTGAACGAATATGGAGAATCAGATGTTCTTTCAAGTCGAGCCGCCATGAACACCTAATATAAACACATTCCAACTCACGTTGTAGGCGAACAAGGTGGATTACGTCTACATTGTGGATGACGAAATGATTCCCAACCGTCGAGTTCTGGAGATCACCACCCACTATCGGGATAGAAAAATATCAAAATGAGCATTGGCCACACGGTACACCCTGCCCTTTCATTAGAAAGATTTCAACTTTCCCAGTTACCGCAAGTTCAGCACTAAAAAGCAGGAGTCTACATGGAAACGCCATGGAAATCATTCGTTCAACTTGGAATCGACAGGATAAATACGTCGATGACTCCTTAAGATTCCAACCCTTTAAATCGTACCGTGCCTGATTCCACAACTGTTTCGTACTTGAATCCAATTCCAAAATGAATCATACCCGGGTACATAGGGTTTTCCTGCCAATTTGGTAAAATAGAAATAACTAAAAACCTAAAATCCCATGTAAACCCTAAAAGCAGCCTAAAAACACAAAAGTGACAAAACACAAACATAAAAACATACTTCCAACTAACCTATCACTCCAAACTTCCAAAACTTTTTGTTTTTCATGGCTCAAAGTTGCTGTTGTTTCTGAGTGTTGAAGGATTGCAAAGATGTCTTTGATAAGTTTTACAGAGATATTTTAGCGTGCATCTGTAATGTAGAAATATTTACCAAAATGATGTGCAGAGAAGAATGGTAAGATTACCAAAGTGCAAGAAAAGGAGGAAGTGCATAGTAACATGTGGGTCGGTTCTTTTCCTTTCTACTCTAAGGTGTGTTAATTAAACTAACAATTTCAATTACCTCTTTTAAGAAAAGAATAGGCAAGTAAAGTAAATTGAACAGCATTTAATCTAACAAAAAAGCTCTGTTGTACTGACAAAAAAATTGTCTAAGATTGAAAAGAAACTAGATTACAAAAAGAAAAGCTTAATAGAAGGGGAAAGGTGAGAGAATATAATCATAATTCATCAGTTGATAAATCGGATGCCTATGCTGGAGCTGTGAAGTAAGGAGGAGCAAAAATCCAGATTCTCTGGTTTGGTATAGAGTGGTAGGGGCAGAATTGCCATAGCATTCCAATACTTTTGAAAATAAAAGATGCTCAGAATCTCCCAAAACGTAGACAAAAATGATCAAAAACAATGGATGGCACCATGATTGCAAAAGAGACAAGGGAATTGAGGCGACATCCTCAAACTGTACAAAACTCAAATTTCCGAAACAAAAACACCTCAAACTACAGAATGGTGAGGTGCTCACGGAACAAAAATCTGACCACAAAATAGAGAGGAATGCAGCCTAGAACCTATAGCTGGGACAAAGGGGAAGATTGGGCTGCTTTGGAACTTGCCTCAGTCAGGCCCGTGCTTGGTTTATTTAAACTCTACAACAGTCAATACAAAAGAAAATAGTGTGTGATCTATATTATCTTGGTGTACTGTGTGCTAGGAATAATAAATGTTTGTAAAACAATCAAATTTCTAAGAAGCTTTCTATTGTGTGCAGTGCTTTGTGAGTGGAAGGGAAATATAGTAGTGTAAGTAATAAGATGCCAAGACTATAAGGTGTGGCTACAAGTTTTGCTTTAGAGAGCAGTTATCATGGTTGCAATAACAAAGGAAGTTTGTAGGAAGAAATACAAAACTACAAAGAAATAAACACACAAGAATATAACAAAAGCAATAATCAGTAATTGTTAAGGGAAAACACTCTAGAAGCTATACTTAGAAGGTTGGTCATGAGGCTGCAAAGTGGCAAAGAAGTGTTGCTTCAAACTTCAAGAAGATCTTGTCATGAGTAATGCTACAGAGATTAAAGATGCAAGACGTCAGAAAAACCAAAGTTGCAAGAGAAGACTGAATAACTAATAAAGATTGATGCAATCAACATGAAAAAGAGAAGGATTCATAGGAAAAAGGTCAGACTCAATTAGGCATGGTGTGGGGTCGAAAATCACTTCAAAAGATGAAAAGCAAGGGAAAGCTGAATCTACAACAAGCCATACGACTTTAAATTTACCTGGGCAATACCGCAAATGCGAGACGTCACTGCAAACACTGTGCATCCAGCTTGAAATAAGTTGGCATCTAGCTTGAAATAAGTCGGCATCTAGCTTGAAATAAGTCTAGATAGATATGGGAAAACAAGCAAAAACATAGACAAGGTTGCTTGGCATCTTAAATATTGGAAAAAGGCTAAGGAAATAGGCTAAAGTGAGTCCTAAACATGCTATGGGTGTGGACATTAAAATAAGTGCAACACAGAGTAGAAATTGCAGAGTATGCAATTTCCAACTCTACAAGGTCAAGGATATGCATCTTTCCAGGTAAGTTTTTTTAGTTTCTTGTAGTTCTCTTAAATTTCATTTCCAAAATTTCAAGTTTTCTGAATTGTTATTCAAATTTTAACATTTCATAGGGTTTTTTCACTGTTATTTTTTTTCTATGTGTAGCGTAGGGCTACATTTTTTCAATTTTATTGATATTAGTTTATATTAAAACATGTAGGCACGATTATTCATATATATTAAAACATGTAGGCACGATTATTCATATATTTTACAATGGCTGCTAGTTCTAGTTAAGTGGGCCCAAGAATGGAAAGGACTTTCAAATTTGACCAAGAATCACCTCTTTGGTGACATGTCATGATGATTAAACAAATTCCTTGAGGCGGGGATGATCTTTGGCATTGTAGTCCATGCAATAATGTGTATAAAAGCTCAAATAGTATAGTGAAAGATCACTTGTGCACAACAGCTAGGCAAGGAATTAGAATTTGTCCAAAGTTGAACAAACAAGGGTTGCCAATGGAGCAAATTCAGTCATATACCAAAGCGCAAGAAACAACAAAAAGTGCAAACAAGAGAGCAAAATCAAAAAATCATCCATTAGCCAGGAAAAGATCATACAAGCCACCTTCAAGGCCATCTTCCACTTTTCCAATAGTGGCTGCCCCACATTCATTCATTGTAACGTCGTTTTCCCAAGAAGATGAAACCCCCTCTCTTTGTTGCAAAAGAGGCCCATTCGATAGGTCATTTCAAAATGAGGCGAGGGGCATAGCAGATGAGCACATTGCACGTTGCATTTGCACCAATAAGCTTCCTTTCAACCTAATGAGATCACCATATTGGCAGGAAATGGTGACTATAATTAGTCAAACACCTACAAGTTACATAGGTCCTAGGTATGAAAAGGTGCGCACCACCTTATTGGCAAAAGAAAACATTCTTTGCAGCCAATCAAGAATTCATGGGCCAAAACAGGAGTGTCAATCATTTCTAATGGATGGAAAGATTGCAAAAACAAACATTTAAGTAATGGCATTACAGTGTGCCCTTAAGGGGTGATGTTTTTGAAGGCAATTGATTGTGAGAGGCAAGTGAAGGATGCAAACTTCATTGCCAAAATCCTCATAGAGGCAATAGAGATGGTAAATGTTGAAAACATTGTTCAAGTCATAACATACAATGCTAAAATTGCAAGGTAGCAAGTTTTTTGGTCAAGACAACATACTAGTACACTTTTTGGACACTATGTGTTGTCTACTCACTCAACTTGGTGATGCAATAGATTGGTGCACAAATTGAGTGGATCAAAGAAATCTATGCCAAGGCTAAGAAGATTCATATGTTTGTGACAAATCATCATATGTCACAAGCCATTTTTAAGTCCTCGAAGTTGGAGTTGTTGAAGGTATGTTAATGAAATTTCAATATTTAAAATTATGAAATTATTTTTTGATTTGTTTTAAACTTTTAAGTTTGCTATAAAATTCTTGAATTTGGCGTTGTTGAACATATGTTTATAAAATTTCAATATTTAAAATTATGAAATTATTTTTTGATTTGTTTGAAACTTTAAGTTTGCTATAAAATTTTAATTATATAATCTAGTTTTTTTTTTTAATGTGTTCGTATTTTTTTACACCATATTAGGTTGTTGAGACTTGATTCACATCAAAGTGCAAGAGGCATTGAGCGCCATGGTCATCAACAACCTTTGGAGTGTATGAAGGCAATCCAATATAGAGAAGTCACAAACGGTCAAAGCATTGACCCTAGATGATGATTGGTGGGCTCATGGGGATTATCTTTTGAGTTTCACTAAGCTCGTCGTGAGTTTAATCGGGTTTGCCGATACGAATCAGTCGTGTTTGGGCGAAATATATGACAACATGGACTCTAATAGAAAAAATAAAAATCATAATAGTAGCTAAAGAGAATGACCCTACAGAAGCATTTTTTTCAAAAAGGGTGCAAAAAAGCATCATTGATTGATGGAACAAGATGACCACTCTTGCACCTCCTTGGGTTTGTTTTGTCACCCACATTTTACAACACAAAGATAACTTCCTTGCCGAAGAGGGTGACACCATATAGAGATGTTGATGTTGGTGAGGGGTACAAGACTATAACCACTAGACTCTTCCCAAATCCAAATCTAAAGGACATTGTCATGGTTGAGTTTAGCAATTTTATAACTTCAAGATACCACAATCTTAACACCCTTCGAGATAAGAACAAGCAGGATGCTCACACATGTTGTATCTCCATGGCCAAGGCACTATCTACCTATAGCCACTTGCAATCAAATCTCTATCACATGTATGCATTTTTAATTAAAAACAATTTACCTATTTTTCTTTGGCAGCTATATATTATATTTTAATTTTACAATTGCAAATGTTGTATTGACTTCATCTAGAATCTCAACAAGTTGCAAGTTCTTCAACTACACAAACTAGAGTACATATTCCTTTATGCACTTAGTTAAGTGCAACCAGTTGGCTGTAAAATAGGTAGAGGAGTTGGCCTATGTGTTTTCCAACTTGCACCTCCCGTGACATAAGCAAGTCAAGTACACAAAGGGGGCAATGAGAAATTGAGATGTAGCCCCTAAGTGTGTCAACTCGTATGCTTTGTTGCATGGATTGCCACAATTTCTTTATAGAATGAAGAGGCTCCTACCCATGATGTAGCTAGTGGGAGTGGTTTTGCAGTTGCTCATGGTTCAAACAAACCAAGTGATGACATTGATGCTCTCAATGGAGAGCAAGATGAAGATTGTTGATTGTAATTTGTATTGATTTGCATTTGACATTCAACATTGAACTATCAATTTAGTACTATCAATTATCTTTATCACTATCACTTGTGTTTCCATTTTTTTTTTTTTTTTTTTTTGAATATTATTGCATGCTCATAACTAGCCGTACTGAATCTAGGAAAAACATTGTTGTACCGACAAACCCAAACCCATAGCAGAACGAGCAACATAGTGTGAAAGTATTGAAGATGTCCTTGAAGGCCTTGTGAAGGTAGTGAGCTTGTAAGATTGCAAATAAACAATGGCAAGGAAATTAAAAATGACTTACTCTTACGAAATTTCTTCCCACAATGGTTCTCCAAGATAGCCTCTTGTGTTATGCTTTGTTCTTGAGATGTTTTCACTTCTTTCGTCTTTGAAATTCATGCATACAATAATCTCTTTCATTGTCAACACCTAAATAACTCATTTCTAAGCACAATTCACCATTTTCTTAAGTTCAAGAAAGAACAGTCATCTAATAGTTGTTACATAGGGGATTGGTAAGATTGATATTGATGGATTAGTAATAGAATAATTGTGCTAATTCCAAATAAGATTGGTATCAAAGCAGAGATGTGTTCCTTGATTTTGTGTGGTTTCTTGTGATGCAACCATTTTGCATTTTGATGCCTACCACTATAACTAGTGCAAGAGAAGGTAATCTATGCCCATTATAGCAAGAGATATCCATTTAGAAGTTGAATAGAGAAGTGAAAAGCATCACAAATAAAGAAGAGAGGATGGTTCAAGATGATGAAGCAGGCTTCATCAAATTGGAAGATGTGGCAAGCATTTCTCAATTCATTAAGAAGCTTGATAGGTTGTAAAGACTATGGAAGCTCTCATGGGGAAGCTAGGAGATTCTATAATGCCAAATTTTGTCATGACCCTTTAGCGATAAGTGTTTGTAAGAAGATAAGGTTTAGGTGGATACATGGGGTTAAGCTACATGACACTTGTAGTAGGTTGCAGGTTACCATGGCAAGGCAGAAAGATACTTGCAGCAAGCTAATTAACACTCTCAGCAAGGCTACAAGTCACCTGTAGCAACTTGCTAAGGCTTTGTGGAGCTACACATTCACCTGCAATAGATGCCACAAGCGTTAAGTCTGGTGCCAAGTCACCCAAAACAACATTAGGAGTGGTAGACTACACTCCAAAGTCCTCTTTGCTTCTAATTACCAACAAGTACACATGTAGCAAATTGAAAGTATTGGTATAGCAATGCTACAAGTGTGGCCTGAGGTTTTATTGAAGTCTGTAGCAAGTGTTGCAAGCATGGCTAATGGCAAGGCCATGTTATCAAGCAATCTTGGTACTATCCAACAATTGCATAAGAGGACGAAGTGCCATGCGTGTGTGATTGGCAACAAAGGTTTGGGAGTGATAAAGGAAGAAGAAGACAAAGTTACAGGCAACGTTCAATTTACCCTAGTTGAGGTGGTGGTGACAATTTTTTGGTGAGAATTCCTTGGATAGCGACAGTTTATCCTCAGTGGCAACTATCCATTCCATGCATGACGGTTTGCATCTTGCCAAATGGTGGAAGATAGGCAACAATTATCATCAATAGCACGAGCTTCTTGGTAGTCATTTGGCAATTCTAGTGGCAATCGTTTTTTTCCCTTGGCAACTATTTTCCGGTATGGCAGCAACCCTTCATCTCCCCTACACGCAACTATTTCCATTCTTGGTTGAGCATGCGATTACATCTTGTCGTCACAAGTTACCTTCTTTAGCGGCCATTATACTTTGTTGGCAGCACCATTCATCCCTGTGTTGGTCGTGATTGTTCCATTGTGACTTAGCTGTTGATTATGATAGTTGGCAATGTCCATTGTTGAGCAACGACAATTAGGGATTTGGAGGGACATGTGGAAGGTGAAGAGGCAAAAGGTGAATCGATTGGGAAGAGAAGGCTCCCTATTTGAATGACATGGGAAACCATTTAGGAGGTTCCCCTTGGTACTTGCAGAGTTGGTGAGCAAGCTGGCAATGTGAGGGCCAAAGCCATTCAAGCTAATAGTGTTGAGAGGGTTCACTTGGTTGAGCAAGCATAGGCTAGACCAGAGCCAAGTTGTTGCATGTGCAGAGCTAGTTGGTCAACAATCAACACCAAAGCCATGCTCCTAGCTGGTTGGTCGACAATCAGAGCCAAAGCCATGTTCCTAGCTGACTAGAGAGATAAGACCAATTCATAAAGATAGATGGTGTTGATAGGAGTTAAAGCATGTTGTTGCAGGTGAGGCAAATCATTCCCTTCAATCATCCCATTTTAGCAGAGGTTGCATGTTGTGCCATTGTGGTTGATGCAACAAATTCTGGATTGTTGCATGTAGACAATAAAGCCTGTGCATGGAGGTTAGTCCTTCATTTTCCACTTTTGCAAGATGAGTTGCAGGTCATGTTCATCTTCAAGACAGTCTACAAATGTGATGGGGCTCAATACAAGCTGTAGAGCTTCTGTAAAGCCCATGATTTGATGTATACACATGTACGACTGTGGATTAGTGGCATCAGGAGCATAGCTCACTCTTCCTAGAATTTTTTGCTCATTTGAGGGTTTTCTTAGAGTTAATTTGTGTTTCATCTTTGTGTGTGTGATGCAAGTTGTTTTATTTCTGCATTTGAGATGTTTCCTATTTTAGTCCTATATTGCATATGTCATGGCTTGATAGCCATTATAGTTGGTTAAATGCATACAAAGGTAGTTGAGAGCATCTCACTTTAAATTCGTATGTGATGTACTGGAGTATGACATAGCTGCCCCAAGTTTATGGATCAGATAATAAGGAAGCTTCAACACTTAAAATTTCCCAAAAAACATCTCAAACCCTTGATGCAAAGTCTAATCACATATGATTAGACCAAATGAATTACAGCCTTGGTCATTTCCAATAGCAATGTTACACATACAATTTTACAAAATAACCAATATTGCTTCCCCCAATGAAAAGCTTGTTTTGGATGCACCCAATCGTCTAGTACAAAATATAACACATGTAAGCACTCCAAAAATTGAAGTAATGACCATCTCCAAAATGATGAAACTCATACGAACTTTAGATAATGATCACAACTTTTATCAATATATTAGAGTTGCTAGAACATTGCTTATACCTAAAAATGATATAATCACATACTACTTGCAAAGAAATATGCTAGTTGTATGTTTGAATGATCAAAAGACATCAACAAATTCAAGGGCACCAAAAGATTAGGAAAGATGGACCTTATAGATAACAATATTTTGGGTAAATTTTGGGGCAGCCTCTTATTCATTTGTGTACCTCCCAAACATCCCCCCTTTTATTATTCACTACAATTTACTTTTATCCACAAAGATGGTGGGGTAGTTGGACTAACCACCAAAGTTATTAATTGACCTTATCTAACTACTTCCTCAACTAAAATGATTTGAAACGTTACTCCAAGAATAACTTAGCCACCAACATTTTGGGCTAAACTACAATGACAAACTCAAGCCCTTAGTTCCACATGATTATTACATATCATAGATGCTAAAGGTGGGATGATAAAGTTACTACATTACAAATGACCCACCATTGCAACTAACTAACATGTATTCACCAACAGAGAATCCTACTAGCAAGTTTTCTCTATTGACTATAAATATAGCCTCCAAATCTTCTACTTTGAAGTTTGAACCAAACTTCTATTTTTCTACCACTCCAATGGTTCGCCTCTGTAACCTTGACTGAAGAGGAGGATTAACCCCCTATGAGAATGTTAGGATTCAATTCTTCTTTGGGTAGTATTCAGCCATAACATTATTAATAATACTCTGGTGCTAAGTTATTTTAAAGTATTGTTTTCTCTAATTTGTAAGTGGAGATAAAAAATTATACACGTTAAATGAAAATTTAGGCGATAATGAGTTGTCTTCTCCTACTTTTTATTTGTCCTTGTGGGAAGTGGAAATATTCTACTAAAAAGGGTATACTTGTGTTACAAGTTGTTACATAACTCTCTTTCCACTTGTGCATACACTTTGAAGGAAACACTAGCTCTAAAGTGATGTATGAGAATATTTTTGTTCCCATGCAAATCTTTTTTTCTTTTGTGTTTGTGCTTCTTCTACTTATTCCTCTTTACTCTTCTTTATTCCAGATACTACTCATTAATGATTTTAAAAAGATATCATTTAAGTGTAATTGCTTCATGCACCTATTCTCCATACTTTGTAAGCCATTTCAAATCCTTGCATCCTTTGGAGGTTTCATTTGTAGAAGGAGACCATCGCAACTTTTGTAATTTTCCAACACGAGTTTTTTCTCTCCTTTTGCAAATCTCGTCTCAGCTTTCATAATTTGGCATCCTTACAATTATATTGTGCACCTTATGTATCCCTTTGCTTGATTAAATCTTAATCACTTATTGTTTGCATTGTGCAATACATTATAAATGAACTCCTTTATTTGTTAGTTTCTCAAAGTGTTGTTTGTTTTGGAGAAGGCACAAACCCTATGAAAGAATTTATTAGAGATACAACAAGACCCCCAACCTCTCAACATCCCAAAACTAAACAAGAAACAACATCTCAGGCCAACCACCTTGTATCTAAATAAAAAAAATCACCAACAAAAATCATTCTACCTCGCACTACACCAAACCCTACTAAAGCCCCACTTGAAATGTATGTGAAGGGATATTCATTGTGGTTTAAAAATGGAATATCCTTTCAACTTTAGAAACAAGAAATTCACTAACTCCCCTTTGCCAAACAAGTTGAACAAGAATTACAAAGGTCATATACTATAAACACAAGAAATCATATGAAGAATTTCAAATATTTTAACTTAAGGTTCTACAAATGTAAAAATTTCACTTAAATATAAACAATAACCAGTAAATTGATTTATAAACATACCTTTGTCTTTAAAGTGTTTGCAATATGAAGCAACAACTCTTCCTTACCCAATGTATCAATTCCTATTACAATATCATGCTTGGGATGAAGCAAAATAATGTTCACAACCTGCAGTCCTCCCAAACATACAAAAATTTGAATCAACAATGAAGATAAAAATGCATTACAAAACTTAGAAACAGAAACAGTGATGTTTGTCCAGCATATATGTATTTTTCAAATATGCAATGCCAAGACCTACTAGGTGTAGATAACATAGTTATAATTTCACTTCAATATTGTGAAACGTTAACATCATATGCATTATTGAAATTTCTAACATGGATAACAAAATGGCGGGTCTCAAAAGTCCTGTGTATAGTCAAACAAGATGTAAGTATAAGAATAAGATGATGAGAAGAAAGCAAAGAAAATGAAGAGTATGAATCATGCAAAGCTCTTTAATGAGAAAAAGAATATTTAACTAGAAATCAATTACAGGCTACATAACCATAAATGTTGAGAACATCAGAAGATGAATTAAAATTAAATCTACACTATTAAATTTATTACAACAAATTAGACATTTTGCTCTAGATAATTTATTTATTGTGATTATTATTTGTAAATACAAACCCAAACTTGTACCCAAATCCTTAAGACTTTTTAAAGATCTTTTGTTAAAAAATCAGTTGTTATTTTTAATAGCAATAAATGAGTGCAAAGTGATGTCATATAGTTGATTAAATTAACGTGTTATTTTTGGTTGTATACAAGTGGTTGCCTTCAAGCTTCAACCAACACACTAGTCATAGCATATTTTATATGAACATTTTGTGTTGGTTATTGAGGGAGCTCTCTTTGACTTCTACAAGGATTGCATTGCCTACTTTTATTGGAGTTCATGTACGTTGCCTATGTGCATAACTACAATATTCTCGTTCCCAAAAATTTCATCTCGTGCATAATTAATATACTCTCATTCCCACAAACTCTATCTCATTTCTATGGTCTACTACTTTGAATGGTGTTTCCTATATATAATATTTGTACAGCTTTTATTGCTTTTAGTACAAAATAGTTACTTCTTGCTGATTTTTCCTTCACATTTTTGGATTGTAGATACAAGATCTAGTGTTAATATAGTACCTGAAGTCACTGGGTAATAGTTGCAAAAGCCCACTATTGCCACCAAGCTTTTTGACCACAAGGTTTTGTGATTATTTTTCCTTTGTCTGCTTTAGTTACCAAAACATTCAGGTTGTTGCTGAGATTTCCCAAGGCTGAAAATTTGTATCATTTATTACTCCTCAATGGCTTAACATGTCAAAGAGCAACAACGTTATCTTGAGTTCCTTTTTCTACCAATGTCCTCTAAAATATTTCTTAAAGCTCACTTCGTACTAACAACTAGATCCTCAAATGTGATATGTCTAAGTGTCATGCAAAACCCATCCCCTAACAAACTAATGGTGTGCATGCTCAGGCTGAACATTGGCAAGTCAACTACCTTATTAAATGAATCTGAGAATGGCACAATATATTTGCTGCCTGGATCTAAATGGCTTAATCTTCCCAAAAAATCATCCAACAACTCAAGAAAAGGTGAAGAGGGCAATACATAAATCTTCTTTTGAGTGATTAATTGAAGGAAAAGCTCATGCCTGAAAAGGAAGTCACTCCAAGAATTTATGGTTTACCCAAGATTCACTAAGACCAATGATCAGCAACAGTGACTCCCCCAACTATGATTTGGCAGATTTTCTCAGCAAGAAGCTCAAACCATTCATGTAATCAAACAAATACCATATAAGATGAACCACAGGTAAGCAGAAGAGATTGATAAGGTATACACTGAAATCATTCCCAAAGCGAATGCAAACGCACATGCATCACCTATAGCCATCAACCTCAAAAAACATGACTACACAGAATCATATGCAACTAGATTTTAGGAACTTCAATGTTGCGACAATTTAGGAGTTGTTTTTTGTTCTCTTCACCAATACAATTTTGGAGATAGCAAAGCACAAAATACTCTCCTTTTTCAACATTTTTTCATCCTACAACCATAGCCTTCTTCAGGAGGATAAGCTGGAAACCACCGTTGTTGTGAAGAACAGACTATATGCTTGCAGTTGGATAACAGTAAGACTCTATAATGCAATGGCCACTTGCTAGAGGACCGTTTTACACAAACTTGATGAAATGACCATTGGTAACTTTAAGATTTTCTTCAATGTCCCATGGGGATGCATTCCCATGGGTCTGGGTGAGTCTCGAGGACTTGGAGGGGTGTTTCCTTTTTTAGGACTGGACATGCACAAAAGTTTTAAAAAAAAAAAGTGACTTACGAAGAAAATATTTAAAACCCCTAAAAAGCTAAAACGGAGATGGTGGTCATCACAAATTCAACATATACTATTTACTTTTTGTTGGTACCCATACAAAACTTGATGTTTGTAGTTTGTACTACTAAGTGTCTGTTTTTTGTTATCAATTTATCATCTTTTGTGTGTCAAATTGAAGTCAGTGATAGCATTCTCCAGCCAGGTAGCAAGGTTCTCATGTCGTGGTCTTGTATTTTGGCTAACTACTCTTGTAGGGAGATCAAGGTTGCACTATTTCAGTTGAAAATAATGAGGTTCTTGTTGGTGATGACTACGACAATGAAATGGCAAAGCTTATGAAGGCTTCAAAGCAGCAAGGTGGTAAGGTGGTTGCAAACTCTTCTCAAAGTTCTTCTTTTGGGCAAAGACTTAAGTGTATTCCATCTCTACATAAAACTTGGGCAAAGAAGGCCCAGAAGCGCACCTAAGGTGGCCTTGCCACATGTTTTCTCTATTGGCAAACAATTTTGATGGCAAAGCCAACAGCATTCTCTGCTTATTTCTCCACTTTTGGACAATGAGTGGTAAAATCTCTGTCAAAAGTCAGCAAGCAAACAAGACACACTGTTGGGTTGGCATTGCCATGAGGAAGTTCCACCTAAGCCAGGGTGAAATAAGTGGCTAAAGCATTAGTGAAAGGCACTAAGCATGGTTTGAATCAGATTTGTGAAGGAAGGATATTACAAGAGTTGTGATCAGATTTGTGAGGGAAGGAGTATCTACATAGATCTTGTGAAAACAATATCACTCATTGAAGAATTTGAAGGTTGGTGCCTATCAAAGAAGAGATTGGTGTCTCCAGTGGGTCGGTGCCTACAAATTCTATAAGTGGGGATTGGTGTCTCCAGTGGGTTGGTGCCTACAAAAGAAGACTTGTAAAAAAAGTAGGTTGGTGCCTACAAAGAAGATCAATATATAAGGAATATTTTGCCGTGGTTTTCTCCCGCAAGGGTTTCCACGTAAATCGTGTGTTCTTCATGTGTTCTTAATTGCTAGATCTTGCATATGTGTTATTGTTGTGGTTGATTAAGTTTGTAAAAGTAAAAGATTGTGTTATATTGATTCACCCCCCCTGTCTCAGTATAACCGTGTGCTCATCAATAGGGAAGCCTTTGGCTTCGTGGTAGGCTGGAAGTCGCCTTTGTGATGCTCTCTCTACTTTGGGTTACGAAGGAGGAGCTAAGGGCGAGAGATTGCACCGAGATGCCACGATTATAAATGGAAACTTGCCACTTTCTAGATGGAAAGTTATGTACTAGGAATGTAATTAAATTGTAATCTATTTGACATATGCATATGTTGTGCATTCTTTATTGTGGACATATGTGATGTAATGATCTCACTATGAGTTGTATTTACATATAATGGACTTATGATTGAATATGGGACCCAGATGAATTAGTAGAGATGTATGACTCTAACATTCATAGGGGGTTGGAATTGATGCAAAATAATTGCAAATGTTATAATACAATTCCTTGGAAATGATATTCTGTTATGTGGAACATGTGTATCATTATTATGTAATCATCAAATGTATTATATTTTTAACCTATGATGATCTTATGGATGTTGAGCATAGCTTAACTTTATGTTAATTGATTATCATTTTCTGTCAATCATATTCGGACAAAGTATCAAATGGAATTATAAATGTTAGAATGATCATTAATATAGTATTAATGCATTATTTTAATATGGATATTAAATGGTGATGTTACAACACGTAGATCTTGTAGATTTATTTGTTATTAGTTTGCACACAATTTAGTTCTAACTTGTAGTCACAAATCTAAGCACACGCACATATACAAGATCTATTTGACTGTCTGTGGAGGTTGAATATAATGTCCCCTTCTAGCAAGCCAAAATTTTCGCAACCTTGCAAACAATTTCAACTCGTAAAAGAGTACATTAGAATTCAATTCTTCTATTTCAACCATAAGATATCTTAAATCAAACCTTATAATCATAATCCATATGCATTATACTTTCACTATATCTACTATGCATATCTCATGAATTCTTTGGGAGAGGCATACTTGGGTCTACATGTTCATCAAACCACTTTCCCACGAGAGAGGGCTTATAAGGGAGCAATCATGGGTTCCATATTCCATTCCTTGACCCGGAGGGGTACTCTAGACCAACTCAAGTCGAAGGCCCATCCCTTGTCCCAGTGGGGTCCTTTTGACCAACACGAGACAATGGGCACTTATCTCAGAGGGGTACTCTAGACCAACTTGAGATAAGGATTTATTGGTTTTTAGCCCAGAAGGTGCTCTTGACCAACTCGGGCATCAACCATGATTACACCATATTGCTTAACCTTACCCCTTTGTCTCGATATATGGGTGATGGTTGATTGACCATGAGCCCTTACTTCTCATTCCTTATCTTTCATGACTATCTTAAGAACTTATTCTTAGTCATTGATAATGTAAGTATATAAGCAATGTCTATGCCTTAGTGTTTCTTAGGCTATTCCTTCTTTATTTTATCATGACATTTTGTTTCTATGTCCTTAATTTTAGTTTACTCATTCTATGATAATCTGTAATGTCCCTTACCTGACTTGCCCTAGAATTCACTTGTGAATTAGGTTTAGGGTTTCTTCTCTTTTAATGGGGTAACCTTGGGTTGAATAGATCACACGTTATTTTGAATTAGTACCTGCAGCAACATGTATATTCAAGTCCATATTGCTGCATGTTAGTTTTAATATCTAATATTCATCAGTCCAACATAAACACACTTGCAATTTGAAACACATAGGTAAAAGAAAAACATTCATGCTACCGGAGGAGGTAAACACATAAGCCCTTAGTAGCCTAAGGCCTACCACAGTCCTATTGCCCAATCCCTTGACTCGGGCCAATGGGGGCTGGTCCTTTTGCCCAATCCCTCGTCTCGGGCCTAAGGGGCATGTTACAATGTGGGACCCCCATCCCTCCATGATCCAATCCCTTGACTCAGGCCTAAGGGGCATAACGCCCAATCCTGGTCTCGGGCCTATGGGGACGGAAACTAGATGGGGTTTATAGGCAATCTACTAAGGTCTATGCATTCCCTCTCCTAGTTGAATTCATAAAATGCAATACATGCAGTTTCCACACACATTTCAAAAACATACAATTTGCCTTTATTATTATATTATTACATATGTTATTAATAGTATTTTATATATATATTTGATTGCTCACCAGCACTTGAATTCTATTGTTATTTTATTATTAACATAACTATATAATATATTACTTATTCATTATCATTATAATATTACAATTATATATATATATATATATATATATATATATATATTATTGTTATTATCGTATCATTATTATTATATTTTTATCATGAATATAATTTTTTAATAATGTTTAATCGTACCGATCGAGCTATCAGGTCATCACATCCTTTATCTACTATATATATTATATTTATTTATTTATTTTTACTAGAATCATTCCTCTCATTTGCTGCTGATGTAGATATCTCTATATATTAATTTATGTTGTCTTTCCTTTTATATTTTCCTCCCATGATGATTTCCTTCTATCTCACAACCTTTATTTATTTCCCTTTCAAGGGATATGTTCAAAGAGGTATGTCTATTATTATTTTTACCTCTTATTATTTTTATTACTTTATATTAATTCCCTTTTGTGGTAAAACTAGTTCTAACCATACGTAACTCTGTTATCATAAGAGGATAGGTTAAAAGATGTTTATTTATTTTATTTATATTTATATTATATCATTTATATTATAATAAATGATATATTATATATTTTATATTATTTATACTATATCATTTATATCATAATAAATGATATATGATTTATATTATATTATTTGTTTTTATATTATAAAGTAAGATAATTATAAGTATATTTGTATTTATATTATTATAATGTATGTAATTATTTCTATCATCCAAAATAATATTTTAGAAACCATCTTTATTATGTTCAAATCTGTACTTTAACAGTGTCTGGATATGGGGACATGACATAATCCTTCAATATATTTATATCTTATTCATTCTACATTTGTTCTATAGGTTGCTTATCCTATGTTTCATCCTTTTATTCATAACCTTTATTCAGATATTTTATTAGATTAATGGAAGTGAGATGAGGGTCATACTGTGTTCTATGAGATCCACCCAATGAGAGATTTAGATCCATCTGTTTGTATGTAGATATAAACTGCTCCCTTATGCAACGGTGATATATCTGATTGAGAGGAGAGGAATAGTCCGTTGATATGAGATATTCGATGATGACTCTTTGAAATGCAATACTGCTCAATGGATAAGCAATGATGCTTGCAACGGTTCCAGGTTGCTCCCTCGAATTGACTGTCTTGTTTTCGTGCTGAATGTAATTCGTTGGAATAGGCTGTAATGGACGATAGCTGGTAATAAATCTGATGAGAAGTCTTATTTGCTGCTGCAAGATATTGGAATATCACTGATATATGATATAATATTGTGAGGGGACTGAGGACGGTTCTGTTTTTCTGATTGACTATTATATTCTGAATAATGATGTCCCAGATTTTATGTGAGAAGTTCTGCTTGATACGATGCTACGTGCTGTGCCTTTCAATGCCTTGGTGCAATTACAACGGCCTTTTTTATTTCCACGATTTGATGCTCTGATCGCTAGTTGGAATGTGATGTGGTTTGATCGATTTATGTTTATTTATTGTTCGATGATGATAGCTTATCGATGCCCATTTTCCCCGATCACCCCTGGGCTTTTATAATCCCGGTTGGGATGCCAATATCACAAGACATGTCTTTTGGCCAACGTGCCCTTCCTTGACAACACAGTTTATACTAATCAGATCGCTCGGTAAGCATGATTGGTGCCTTGGAAAATCAGCGCTCAAATCCTTGTCTTGTTTGATATTTGTCTTATATCGGGTTTGTCTCATATGGTTTTTGTCCTTTAGCCACATCATCCTTTGTCTTATATGCCATAGTTCTTGTCTTATTTACTATTTGTCTTCTTCTATTCTTGTAATGAAATAGGCTAACTTCCTTAATGTTTTTTAGAATACAGGGTAATGGAGATGGAATATTTCCAATCTTTAATTGGAAATCATCGAATCATGACATTGAAAGACCAAAATAGCGGTCTGACAATTTCAATAGGCTTCTATGCAATCACTCCCTTTGTCTTAGACACAAGTTCAACATTTTGGAAATTCCAAAGTGGAAAAATCTCTTGGTGGCACATGGTTTTCTTTATTTATTATTGTTTATATTCCTTTCAAGTTACTTTAATTTTAAAACAATTTATCTCTATGAACACTCTATAGTTTGTTTGTCCTTTATCTATTCTATTTTGCAGGTAATTATTCACAAGTTTGTCATTTTTACTGTTCTATGCATGGAGGATGCGAACACAATTGTGCTAACATCCTCACAAACGTAGTGGAGTCTTTGTAGCAATAACCAATCCTTGTACCAGAATCAAGTTTCAATGAATTGTTGAACCAAATTTCATGTCCTTGTTCCTATTTACATTCTTAGCATATTTCCCTTGTGTGATCTAATTCAATTGTCAATAACATTTTCCTTCTTACAAAAACTAAAATCAAAGGTGTTAATTCGACTAATCTTCAATTTATTTCTGATTTTTTATCTTTTAATTTTAAAGGAAGGTAACCTAATGTTAGTTTAATTAATGCACATGTTAGATAATTTAATCTCCCTTCAATAATAAGGTAGTTTAAAAGTTTATCTTTGAATATGATTAAACACTACCTAATCTCATGAGTCATCATCTTGGGGCATCGTTGAGAAGTGTGTTATTGTTAGTAGTCCCAATGGGTTAATGCCAACTAGCACCATCCATGGGAAGTACATGTGACACCTATGTCATGCTTAAAGGTGGGTGAAGTAAAAATTGATGAAGTATTCCCAAGTTGACTATGTTAGTGCAATTGTAAAATCAATATGCTAGCAATTGTCAAGATTAAGACGGGAAGTTAATAGTGAATAAACATTGACCATATTACGTATGTCAACTATGTTAGCAACGTTGGTAGAGGTTGTAAGTCAATATGTGAGCCCTCATCAAGTTAAAGAGGGAAAGTCAAAACAAGTAAACACTAACTAGGTTACCTTATGTCGGTTGTGCTAGAGAAAGACATGGCGATTAGCAAAAGTCAATATTAACATTTTCTCGTGTAGGCGTTAATTGTATGTAAAGAAGTATAAACATCAACACAAGCTGATCATTAAAGTGAACAAATTTATGGAGAGTGAATATTTGGGTACTCAATGTGGGTGTTGATTATGAGCGAAAGGAAAATTCTTGTGTATACAAATCTATCTTGAAATGAATCCTTTCACATTGATGCCCTCAATAAGTTCTAAAGAATCTAAACATCTCAATCAAGCCTTTCCATAGCAAAGTCTTGACAAAATTGTTGAACTCAAATACTTCTTGTAAACATCTAGCATACAACTCATATTCTATCTAATCATCATACCAAGTTTTGGTCAAAAGTTATAAATAATAGCCTCTAAAACCACTCAATATTACAATTAAAGATTCAAATTTTGATTCAATTTTTTCTTTCCCATATTCTTATTGTTTATAATTCTTTAGTTCAAGATTCAACTTGAAGTTTCCCATTTTGTGCTATCTATGGATATGATTCATTGTTTCCTCGTGAATTTGACCTTCTAGTGCAACAAACCTTGCAGGTTTCAAGGCAAGCTTAGCATGATCATTTCCACACCTCCCTATGTTTTTATCATTTTTTTGTATTGTCACAATGGCCCAACGAAAGAAAATATATTGCTATGATTGTTGACATTCGTGTCAAGAATGTCTGCAAAGAGAAATAATTTTGTAGATCACCTACTCCAAAAGAAAGGCCTTTTAGAAAGCCTAATGCATTGATGGTGGGGAACGCGTAAAGTATCTCAAAAACTTGCCTCTAATAATTATCAGTTGCAGCAATTGGAGAAGAACAATCTACACTACACATTTTTTTTAATGAAGCTCTTGTATGCACCCTTAGATTGCCATAATATTTAGGGTGAATAATTTGAGGATAACATATCAATTCATGTAATATTTTTCTATTTCACACATTGCAATATTTCATCGCATTTATTTCCTCTAGCAATTTTAAATGAAGAAAAAAAAATTAAAAAAGAACGCCCCAAGAGTAATCTTCTAAACAAATAGACACACCTTGATAGGTCCTACATAGCAATTTTTAATAAAGGGTATTTAAGTCATCTCAACTCACTTCCAAGAGAAACAAAAAGATAAACCTAATGAAATTCTCAAATTGTGCAATTTGAACAGCTGACATAGGCACAGCAAAAGCATATTAAAATAATCTTTACCTTCTCGGCTGCAACACTACGAGGAGGAAACTCAAAGCATGGATTGCAGAAGGTATTGTCCAAATGAAGATATAGGATCTTTTCTCCACCAAGTGCAGTAAGGAGTTGCTCCTTACCAATCCTAGAACTCTGACCTTGGACCTCCCAACGAAAATCACCAGTGTACAATTCGCATCCAAACTTGCCACGAAACAAGTACATAACAGCCCCTGCTTGACACTCAAATTTAATTTGAATATCAAAACAAGTTTATTAAATCTAAATGTAATTCAAAATAGCAGGAAAAGCTCCTATTGGCATAAATTCTTTGAAAAAACTATATAATGCAAAAATTAGGGGAAAATATTAAGCAATGGCGATTTTATATCTAATAATTCCTGTGATGAATCTATCTATAAAAAGATATTGGAAAAAATTATAAGTAATGGAAAAAGTTTCACAATTACAACCTTGCTGTGAATCTTTCTATTAGAATGGAATAATGAAAAATCAATGGAATGGAATTACTTTTTACTAGTATAAATTCTTTGGTGAACCATTCTATTGAGAAAAAAATATAGAACTTTTTTAATATGCATAAATTCTTTGGCTAATCACTCTTTTTTGATACATAATGTGGCCCTCATCCAAGAACCTTGATGGTAAAGCATAAAAGGCAAAAAGGTCGAAGGCAACATTTCAACAAGCTATTCCTAGTATCATTGCAAACCAAGCACATACACTTTACATAATCCTTCAAATATACAATTACAAAATCTAATCGTGGATAAGTTTAAAAAAATAATCCTCAAATTTAAAATGGTATCTTTGTCCACCAAAACCTAGCAATATGAAGTGCCACCTTTAATGTATCTGAACTACACACTTAAGACTGGGAAAATAGAACAAAGATAAAAAAACCAACAAACCAAAGATGATTGACAAAGCAACCCAAACCGAGCCAACTCCAAGCCTATTAGTCAATATGAACAAAGCCTATTGAGGAAAAGGGAGAGGAGAGATAGAAAGCCCTACAAGAGATGAAGAGCTTGGATCAATTATCATCGTGGTTGGCTCTTGCCTACCCCTTTAAGAAACATGAAATTCAATCCCAAGCTCAATTTTTGCTCTTTTTTGTGAGAGTTTAAATCTCTCTTTAAAACTCGTAAAGTCTCCAACCTTGCCAAACCCAATACTCCATTACAATGGACAATGACAACCCTTTATATAGCTACCCAAATCTTAGCCATAATCTTTCAACACCAACTATTGCTCAGAAGCTTCTTGATTTCTTTTTAAAGGGCCACCATGTGAGCATCTAGTCCTGCCTATAGGTGTTCCAAACCCTACGCCCCAAAACCCTCTACAACAGTCCTCATTGTCATTAACCCAGCCCCAAAGAATGAATTCTTCAAAATCTAGCACACATTCCAAAACCTAGTTACAATCCTACCTGAACTTCATTATGGAGGTTAAACTGACATGAAATCTTCCTCAATCATGGCTCGTGTCCTTTTGACATTTATGTTTGCTAAACTATCCTCTCCAAAGACAATATTGATCATTTTCAAAATGTCACATCTTCCTATCCTAAAGCTATTACTCAATCTCTTATCTGAAATAACCCCACCATAAGGAGCAACCCTAAGTTCTTTCCCTATCTTACTAAGCCACCTAAAACTAGAAAAGCCTTACTCTATTTTTCAAAGCTCTTAATCAAGAAAGCAAAGAAGTACAAAGGTAAAAGCAACCAAAATATTTACCAACACAAAAATGAAAAATAGCACGGCCAACTCAAGGAAAATAACTTCCATTAATGAATGTGATTGTTGGGGAGGATGTTTGTGTGCTTCTTGTTGTGACCTAATCACACATCGGCCCATTGCAAATGGGGACCCCCAATTTTCTTCATAGAATTAGTCGTTTTAGGGTTAGTAGTTTGTGTTATCTCAGAGTTAGCCAGTTGATAAGCTTGCAAGTGTGGTATAGAGCATTCCTTAGGTCAAATTGAGAGGGTCCTATGTGAGAATGATGCTTTGAACTCAATATGCTTCGGAGAGTGAAGATCTACAAAGAAAGTAGCTGAGTATGGACTAGGCGCCAATTGTCATCTGTGGCACCCTAAAAGTGCGCCTTCAGTGGAAAATGATTCAACTATTCAACAATGAGCGTCGTGAAGAGTTAAGATCTCAAGATGTTTCTAAGTGTCCAAATCTAACCATTTCAAGTCAAGGCGCATTTCTACATATGTACAACCTCATTTTGGGGCCTTGGAGATTGAATGATATGAGGGCTAGGATCTAACACCCAATTGAAGAGTGATCTTTTGCAAAGTTAAGACAAGTGATTGAACCTATTTGGTTGCCAAGAAGCAATTTATCTTGAGTCCCAAAGTTAATCAAACATGTCAAATTGAGTATCATGAATCAAGGCACTACTTTCCATCAAAACAACCTCATATTTGCGCCTAAAGGGGAAATCAACTTGAAACTACAACTCTGGAAACTTTTGGCTTTAGTGAAGTCCTTTGAAAAGCAACTACAATGATTTAAGATGAAGGGAAGTAAAGAAACTAAGTCAAGATGTCTAGGCGCCAATCCAAGTTCAAATCATCATTAATATGTGCCTAGGAGATAGAAGGCTAAGAATCTTGAATTTTGAGATCACCTTGGAATGAGAAGGCTCTAAACAACAATACCTTGGTAGGAAGAGACTTAAGATCATCACAATGCCTAAGAACAAGTCAAGAAGTTGAGGCGCACTTCCAACATTGAGGAGTTCATCTTGGGCGCCTAAGAGGAAATCATGTTGAAATCATCAATCTTAGAGAAGATGATTCATGATCCCTTGAATGAGCGCCTTAATCAAGCACATCAAATTAAGCATCATGAATATGCGCCTAGATCAAGGTGGGAGGAAAAACATCATTCAAGGACCCTCAAGTGGCGCCTTGGTGGAGAAAGAATAGAGCTCATCATAAGTCCCTAAGAACAAGCCAATGAGCTTAGGCGCCAATTCACACTCATTGAGACCCAAAGATGCGCCTAGGGTTGGGATTAGGATTGCACGAAGATAGGCGCATTTCATCATTTAAAGAGACTCAAATATGCGCCTTGTCTAGAAGGTGCTAGAAGTTGCAAGAAGACAAGTGGCGCTTTGGAGAATTTGATCTATCAAGACCCTTTCAATCCTCTAAGTCCAAAATTCATTCATCTAGGCGCATTTTGCCTCTTGTTGAACATCAATCTTGCGCCTAGGCAAGAGGAGGTCTTGAATCATGAGGTCTAGTATTATCATGAGGAAGTAAATCATCTAATGTCAAAGATAAGCTAAGTGATGAAGAGTTTCCTTAGCATTTGAGAGTGAAATTGAAGTCATTGAAGGTTATAACAAGCTAAGAAGGTAGGCGCACTTTTGTGTCAAAAAAACCTCATTTCAGCGCCTAAGACTACTAACATTGAAGAACACATCAATGCTAGGCGCAATGCCTTGTTGCCATAGTCATCTGGAGTGCCTAGTTTTGGAAAGCATAAAGATATATAACAAGTTAAGAGTGAAACCTTGAAAGGCACGAAGTTGAGATTGTTGAAGATGGAGCAACAAACATGAAGAAGTGAGGCGCACTTCCTAGTTCATTCTCACCCTAAAGTGCGCCTTAAATGTAAAAGCATAAAAGTCATCTAAGGTAGGCGCACCTTCATGATCCAAGAGACCAATTTCAGCGCCTAGCGTGAGAAGGTTTTTTAAATTTTGAAAATTTCAAAAATGAATTTAATACTCCAAAAGTGGCCGACCTCACCTGGCCGACCAACGCTCTAATCAAGGCAAATCGCCTATATAAGCAAGGGCGCCCACTTCATTTAAACATTATTCACTTGCAATTCATCTCTAGGAGCGATTTTTGGAAGAGGAGCAGCAAATTTTCATAGCAGATCTGCAATTGTAAAAGTCTGATTTTTGTCATTTAAAGCTAATAGTTCATCATTTTCTATAGAAATCTGCATTATTTTAGTCTAAAAATTTGCCAAAAGGTATGTTTCAGCTGCTTT
This sequence comes from Cunninghamia lanceolata, assembly GCA_027924645.1. Classification (NCBI taxonomy): domain Eukaryota; kingdom Viridiplantae; phylum Streptophyta; class Pinopsida; order Cupressales; family Cupressaceae; genus Cunninghamia; species Cunninghamia lanceolata. Next base: position 10,198,897 of record BSBN01000134.1, read on the forward strand.
TGATCTATAAATTACCTTGTTACTTACTTAATTTTCAGATTTTCATAGCTTTATCATGCAAAAATTAGTCTCATAGAGATAATTTTATCATTTGAATCCACTAATAGAGGTATATTCATCTTGTAGGTAAATGGGCATGACTGTGAAGGAGCGTCAAGTGATGATCAAGATGGATGCCAAGTCAACTTTACCGGAGTCCAAGCTCGAGACGCATTGGAAGAACGTAGGAGACACCAACATGGGACACGTCAACCTAGAGGAGATTAAAGATTTATTACTCGCACCAACAAGGAATGAAGACATCAAGGCTATTGCTAAGAGTGGTATCATACAAGCAGCTTGTTTCCCACCTGTCTTGCCATGCACCGAATTAGTGTTGGAATGCACTCAACGTTATGATGGAGAAAGAAGGCGAATTGTGGCTAAGGATGGAACTGTTCTAGCTTATCTACAAAGGGAAGTTATTCAAGAGATCTTCAACATTCCGAATCGAAAGACAGTGTTCATTTGTCCTACAACTGCACAACAAACATTTGAAGCCAAGCCTAAGCAATACATGCAAGAAGTGAGAAAGAAGTGGATGACGGATCCCTCAACAAAGATATACAACTCCAAAGATCCGAAGTTTCACAAGGCTGATTTCAAACAAGAGATAAGCTATTTCATCATGTTCTTGAATAGAGTGACAAGTAGGCCTCAATCATCAACTTTTGAGGGATGGATGTATACATATCTTGATCATGTTTTCACGAAGAATAAGATGATTGATTGGGTCGGGGTTATAAGGCATTCCCTTGATGAGCAATTTGAAAATTTCGATGAGTCAAGGTCCTTCTACATGACTTCCTATCTTGTCTACATACTGGCAAGGTATGTGGTCTACAAGGGATTGACTTCTAAAGGAGAAGTGGGCATCAAATCCAATCAAATCCTATCACACCAATGTTATACACAGCTTCATCTCAAGAACATCAACCATTACAAGAGATTCAATGATGCATTTGCCATGTATATAGTGAGGAGATTGCGAGGAGAGTTGCATAGGAGATTGACAGGTGCTGTTAGGGCCTTCTTTGAACAATATGGACAATATTATATTCAATATGATAAGTTTACCTATATAAGGATTCAAGGCTTCACATCATATCCGTACAGATTGCCAAGGTATCCTACTAATAGGATGGTGATGTTAGAAGTATCAAGACAATTGTTAGAGTTCCATAAGATGCAAAAGGCAAGAAAGAAGGCCAGGTTGCAGTTTCCTCTAAAGCTTGGGAGATACTTGTTGTGACCAAATCACACATCGCCCCATTGCAAATGGGGACCCCCCTTTTTTTGAATTCTAGTGCTTTGCTAAGTCCAGGATGATGTCCTTTGCATGATGAAGTTAGTGGTGTTTGAATCTTAGAGTCCCTTGATGACCTGATCCTGATGTTTGAGACCCTGAAAATGACTAAGTCTGGTATCCTGATCCTGAAGATCCTGAAAATTGGCTAAGTCTGAAATCTGGTGGATCCTCAAAAATCTAGAATCTGCATGTTAAATCTGGTGGATCTGAGACCTATCTCAAACATCCTGAAAGGTATATTGAAAAATATTTAAAGTATAAGAAATTCTTATACTTAAATATATTTTTCAATATACCTTACCTACAGTACTGTCAGTTCTGGGCGCGCGAAATTGCTCCAAGGTCACCTCAAAATTCCGCCTAAGTTTAGGCGCCCATTCCATGTTCAAAGGATCATAAGAGTTGCGCCTTCAGTTGAGGTCCATGAGTTTAGGCGCCAATGCCTTGTTGTTATTGTCTTTAGGCGCCCTTCAACATTCAAAATGATAGAAAACAATCCAAGTTAGCGCCTAGAGCTAGATTCCTAGAAGAGATGAATTTAGCGCCCTAGATCAAAGAGCGCCCACATATACAGGAAGTTTGAGCGCCCTCCCTTGGTATCTAGCGCCTTAATTCTAGTGGCTTTGATTGAGCGCCTAGGGTAGGAGTTTGAACTTTTGGCGCCTAGGGATTGAACAAGGTATGAGCACCCAGTGAGGAGAAATAAGTTTTGGAGCGCCCTGGGTGAAAGAGACCACTTTGGCGCCTTTGGTGAGAAGATCTTCCTTTTGCGCTTTAGAAGTAAGATTAGATTGCACCTAGAGGAAGTCTTAGCGCCTTAAGATGTTTTGATGAAGGGTTTTAGCGCCTCAAGGTAAGTGAATGCCTTGAGCAATGGATGGAATACGCCTTGGATGAAGAGTTTTGGCGCCTAGTTTGAAATCACCCTGTTGGAGCGCCTTGTGTTGGAGAGTTGCCTTGACTAGGCCACTTTTGCGCCCTTGGTGAAGAGATCTGCCCTCTGGCGCCTTCATGTGGGAGGTTGTCTAGTTTGAGTGCCTTAGTGAGATAAGAGTGTCTTGATGCGCCCTGAGAACACCTTGGAGTGCGCCTTGGAGAGATTTGGGCGCTAGCTAACAAATGGAATGTATCTATAATACTTTTTGCGCCTTGAAGAGAAGTGAGCGCCCTGTAGTGAATTGAGTGCCTTGAACTTAATTGGCGCCTTGATGAGGTCTATAGCGCCTTAGGAGAAGTTTTAGCATTGGTCAAACATGAAAAGATCTTCTAGGCGCTAATTCCCTCCTGAGTGACTTCACATTGGCACCTAGGTTGAAGAGAATTTTTATCCTTGTCTAAGCGCTAGTAAAGGCTTGTATAACCTCCAGTCTGTGCTTATCAATCATGAATTGCTAATGACTCCTTAATGAGCGCCTTAGGAAGAAAGAGTATGAAATCCTTGATCCTGATGTTTGAGAAGATCCTGAAAAATGACTAAGTCTGATAGCCTGATATCCTGAAACACTGAAAAATTGACTAAGTCTGAAATCTGGTGGATCCTCCAAATTCTATAATCTGCATGTTAAATCTAGTGGATCTGAGACCTATCTCAAACATCCTGAAAGGTATATTGAAAAATATTTAAAGTATAAGAAATTGAATTTCTTATACTTAAATATATTTTTCAATATACCTTACTCCTTGGACTTCCTTTTCTGGGCGCATTTCTCTACTCGCAATGACTCCAGATGGCGCCTGCAACTCAGGGCGCCTCCCATCATTCCAACCAACTTCAGAATTGCGCCTTGACATGAGATGAATACAAGAGCAAACCACTTTGAGCGCCTTGATTGAAAAGTTGTCAAAACCCCGCCTTAGGGTGATAGGCGCCCTTCATGCATTGAATTATCTTTTGTGGCGCCCTAGTATAGAAGGACATGTTTAAACACTCCAAGTTGCGCCTAGGAGGAATAAGGATTAAAGGTTCAGTTGTAAACAATCTAAGGTGGCGCCTAGAAATGGGGAAGCCAAAACCATGGTTTATTGATTCAAATATTGAAAAATCAGCTTCATAATGTTGGGCGCCTTGACTTGTTTACCCATGAGCGCCTAAGGGTAAGTTGTGCGAAATGATTTTATTGAATGGGCGCCTAGGTGTGGAAGTCCTCCCAAGGCATTTGCTACTGTCTTAAATCATAAAAATGATAAGTATGAGGCCATTAATCCAAGGCACCCTTTTACTCCTCTGCCAACTCAATTGGCGCCCTAGAAGCAACCACTCAAATCCATGTCTAGAGGTGAGCGCCCTAGAAGAAATTGTGTTGAAAGGTATGTTTGAATGAATCTCTTAAGTGGGAGAAGTCTTTTTAAACCCTTACAATTGCTAGAAATCATTTGAAATAATGAATGTGGGACTAAATGACGTTAGGCGCACTTTGTTCCTATTTTCACCTATATTTGCGCCTAAGTTTGAAGTGGCATTATTATATGTTTAAAGTTATTCCTATCTTATGAAGTAATTGATATATTGTTTATCTTGTCTTGTAGGTACATCAAAAAGGATAGGAGTTGTTCGAGGAGTCACCTTTGAGCGAGGAGCTTAGAATCACCTTCAAGGAGTCATCGTCATCTAAAGAATACTTCAAGATCATCAAGAGCAAGTACCTAGAGCACTTCATGTTAGATCACATTAACTTCAAGTGTTCATCATCAAGTTGCATCATTGAAGGAAGGACTGTTGGTGAAACCTTGGAGTCATCTTGTTTGATCACATGTTCGAAGACTTTCTATCCATCCAAGCTTCAAGTAAAGTTCTCCCAATCTTCAAAGATTCATCAAGTTTTAAGTCTCCTTGAGAGGTCATCTACTACACTCCGAAGGGTCACTTCGAAGATCATCGTTCAAGATCACTTCATCAACTTCTTCATCAAGTTGCATCATCTATCATACTTCAAGTCCCATTCGACCTTCAAGTTCAAGAGAGATCTCCTACTCTTACATGAAGGAAGCATCATCATCATCTACTCTATTACTTAGTCTTCAAGAAGGAGCATCGTCAAAGAAGATCATCATATCAACTTACCTACAAGAAGAAGAAGCAGAATCATGAAGTTAATCAAGTGAAGCAACAAGTATCATACATCCAGTCTACAAGAAGAATGAACAAGGCAAGATCTACAAGATGTATTCCTAAACATACAAGTATCAAGCAATCACATTGAATACATCACACAAAGATGATACAATTTTCAAAGTATGCTGAGTTGGCATCTATGTGGCGAGAACACATCATTTAATTTTGATTAGCCGCATTATTTAATGCATTCAATGTATCATTTAATGAAAAAAGCTAAAGGGATTCCTATGTGGAGGAATATTTTAAATGCTTTCGCCTTACCTTATCACATTGGAAAACGTGCCTTCATTGCCTCTCTCTTTTTTTGCTAAAAATAGCAAGTTGTTGTAACTACCTCTGAGGTGGCGTGATCTAAGCCCTTGGCTATTGAATTAATCTTAGCCCTTCATTGTATTCTGGACACTATATAAAGGCCTTGTTGCCTCATTTGTAATTCAGTAGATCATTAGTAGTAGTAGAGAGTAGATTTTAAGAGTAGAATAGAAGAGACTCTCAAAATTCTCTGAGAGGACTTGAAATTGTTGTAAATATTTCTCAAGGTTAATGCAAAGACATTGGAGCTACTTGTTTGGTGTTAAGTGTTATCTTGTGGAATCACATGATTTCTTGTATCTTAATGGAATGGAGAGATGTTTCAAATAGATTAGAAATAGATTAGAGCTCATTGTTGTAATGTTCGTTGTATTGAATATTTGATCAACTCCTACCTCATGCTTTTAACATTCATCGCTGGTGAATTGTTGTGTAAAGCTAGTCTGAGCTTATTTGCTTAAGTTCGATTGTGGATGCTTGTTTGAGCTGCGCCATTTGATGGGTGCTTGTATAAGTCTTCATGATTTGAAAACCATTCGCAAACCTTAGGAGATTGCACCAACTTCATGTAGTTGTAGGCATCCTTGGCGAAGTGAAGTTAGGTTAAATCAGGAGTTTGTCTATTCAATACATCATCATTGCTACATTGACCTTAGATTAGTTTCCTAAACCTTATCCTTTTTTTCTTTTTTATCATTGAAACTTTGTACATACATCATCCACACTGAAAGGAGGAACAAGCTAAATATGAATGAAGAGAAGTCTGTGTAAGTCCCTTTGTGTTTAACAGTAAAATCATACTTAGTCGCTGAGCTTTCTCTTTTCAAAATCATCAGAAGGAACCTTGGAGTCATCTTGTTTGATCACCTAGTTCAGCATTCGAGAGACTTTGCTCAAGAGGGAGTCAGATACTTAGTATCTCACTCTAATTGTTGAGTTGTCCAAAAACAATCATCAACAATACTATTCGTGTCCATCACTACAAGCAGCCGAACACTCTGAGGTTGAGCTTCAAGCATATCACTTGCATCTTCATGATTCAAGGAGGGAGAACTTTGACCCACATGGAGCAATCAAGCAGTCATATCCTACCTATCAACATATAGAGCAACTTGAAGATCATTGGGCAAATGCCATTGATGATGATGATATAAGGATGCAAAAATGTTCAAGATTGAGATGGGATTTGGTAAGGGCTACAAAAGTGTTGAGGATTCCTGATTAGCTAGATGATGATAGGACTCTTTCAGAGGATGAGTATAACAAGGTGCAGAATCTGCCATATACCATTGATTGGGCTGAAAGAGAAAGAACATATGATGAAGAGTTGATAGAACCTATTATGCCTATCACTAAGGAGCATGCAAAAGACCAAGTACAAGCATTGATAGATGAAGGAAAGAGGCTTACCTACACAAAGATGGGAGAAGTTGAGCAACAAGTACAACACAATGCACCTGACAGAGATTCACGAAGTAAAGAAAATGAAAGAGATTCAAGTCAAGCAAAGAAAAGGAAGCAACTTGAATATACACAGGGGGAGTCAAGTCAGAAAAGGAAGAGGGTAAGTGTTGAGACCGCTTCATCTAGACAGCCAGGAGGTACTCCAAGGAATCATGATATGGTTGTGCATGAAGACCAAGGTGAAGGCCAGGACATTCCATTTGAGGACATACCTTCAAGTCCACATGATACTGAAATAATTGATGAAGGCAACACTAAAGATCAAGATGAAGCTAAAGAGGAGACATTGCCCATACAGGAGAGGCAAGTTCAAAGACGAGAGGATTTTTCATCCTTGCCGGAATGGTTACAAGAGCGAATCAAAGAGAGTTGTGAAGTAGAAAAGTATCACCCCATTCCAGTTGAGGAGTTGCTCATTGATATCTCAACAGAGAAGCCGAAAAGGAAAGCAACAACTCTCTCAAAGATAACAAAAGATGAAACTGGTGTAAGGAAGGTTCATGTAGTTGTTCCAAGAGTTGAAAAGGATGTAGAAGACATTGTACCTGAAAACTATGATATTAACACAATTGATTTGGGTCCATTGATTGGAGCACAAGTAGAAGAAGAGCTTCAAGATTCAGTTGCTAATGCTCGAGCTATGATAAGACAGGAAACAGAAGGAAGGATAAAGGCTGAGCAAAGGTGTCAGGCATTGGAACAATATATTCAACACCTAATGCATCCTATCTGTCAACAGGAAAGGTTTCTACACCTCCACCCATCCTTCCTCCAGAAATAGTTGCACACCTTCAGGAATTGAAATCATCATCTCATAAGTTGAAGGATTGGATGAAGAGGTCAAGAGAAATGACATATGAGTATATTGAAGATATCATGCAAGTATATGATAAGGTTGGTGATCTTAAGGAAAGAGTACTTGCATTGTTAACAGCTTGTGCTGAGTTTAGGGCTGTCAAAGAACAATATATGCCACATTTGAAGAGTTTGATGGGAGCTTCGGTTGATGAGTTGATACATGCTACGGTGATTGAAGAAGGAATGACATGATTTCTCTTCCTGGTACTATTGCTTTCGCAACAAAGATCAGCTACTTGATAGAGTTGAAACAGACATGTCAAGGGTAAGAAGTGTCATTCAAAGGATCCAAGATGGTATACATGCATCATTGATGAAGATATGCAATCCTTTTGGAGAGATGACTATTGATCGCATGAAAGAACAAGTCCAAGCATTCTATTTCCAAGAAGATGATATTTCTGATGAGAGACTTGATAGCATATTCTCACTTGCCATCCACCTTGACGCCAACAAAGCTCGAATGATCGATTGGGAGAAGACACTTGGCGTTTATACAATTGATGTACTTGAAGCAGAAGGAACCATTAGGAATACGCCAAGTGTACCTTTTGATGATGTCAAACAAGTGGTGTCTAGATTCATTGAATTTCATAGTACCAGTGATGGCTACTCACATTGAAATTCCTCATAGGCTTTGATGTGTCATCCTTATCTTCTTGGGAAACATGCCTTTGTTCCCTCTTTCATATGCTAAAAATAGTAGTTTGTTGTAACCACCTACTGAGGTGGCACAATATGGTCCATTGGCTTTGCCAATCAATCTTGGCCATTCATGTATTTTGAAGCCTATATAAGGGCTCCTTTTGCTCTCATTTGTAGGGTTGAAGACTCTAGAAAAATTGTTGCAAGAACTCTTTGAGATAATACAAGACTCATTGGTTTGGTGATTTTGTCTATGTTTCAAAGTGTTGCATGGTTTTCGATTTCTTCAAGCGAATATTAAGTTACAATAACTTTTTTTTCAGTGTTATGTTAGTTGATGAAAGTGATTATTATTGTTTCGTGGTGAAATCTATATGTTCATACCATTTGTGATTTGTGGCTTGCAAGTTTCAGTGTATGGTTAGTCTGAACAAAGTGAACTTAACTTCGATTGTTTGTGTTTGTTGAACTTTCATGAACATAAGTGATTTGAACATTAGAGTAGTTTCTTAAACCTTATATCTTTTGCGTTTTTTTATCCATCATTGTTAGGAATTAGGATCAAGAACGTCATTGCCATATCATACGTTGAAAGTTGTAGTACTTAGAAATTCCAAGTGTTTGCCTCCCACAAGTGAAACAAGTAAGTTGTCAAAACGATTGTGTCTCTTTGTGATATTCAGCAATATCACATCAATTCACTGAGATAATCCATCGCAAACCATAGATACGGAACCTTGAAGTTACTTCATTGGATCACATAGCTTAGCCTTTCAAGAACTTTATTCAAGAGAGAGTTGGATACTTAGTGTTTTACTCTATTGTTGTGTTGTCTAAAAAGAATCATCAACACTTCTCACACACATTAGCATGTGAGAGAACACGGTGTCCTTCCACTAAATCTGCTCCAAATCATTAGAACGATGGTCAAAAACCTGCTCAATGCTAGCTTTCATCCCAATTGAGTTGATGACTAATTTCTCTAGAATTCAAAAGTTGATTGAAACCATTGTGTGATTTAAAATGTATTTTAACATGAAAGAATGCAAAATTGTTTCCATAGAGAACAATAACTATAATGAATTCTTCACTACGGGCGACATATCTTCTTTTTGCCTTGTTCAAATTTTTGGCTCTTGGTGGCTTGCAACTTCAACAGATCGTATTTTCCTTTGAGTTTTGCACTTTTTGTGGTGCACACAAGGCTGTTAAGTAAATGTTGAAGTCTCAACGAGTGCATATGATTCAATCATACCATGTCAACTTCATTTGATGATGCCTAGGGTTTCTATGTGCAACAATTCAAGTTTTTGGTATCAAGTCCCGCCATACATCCACATCATTCGGTGGGCCTATTCCCTTTTGCACTAAGTATATTTTATTAATGACAGGGCCCACCGCCATTCCCTTTTGCACTAAGTATATTTTATTAGTGACAGGGCCCACCGCCAATCCAATTTTTTTGTTTTGTTTTATTCACACAGCCCTTTAACTGGTGCCACATGGCATGCCCCTGGGAGTTAAAGTGAAAAGGTAAAAACCATTCGCCAAGGAGCAACACAAACCGTTTGATCTTGCCATGACAAATTCCATCTAACAATCCACAAGGTGTGAAGCTATTTCTTGGCGTTTCTCAACTAAAATAGCACCTAATAATTCAATTTTGGTACCTGCGGCCTCTTCTCAACATTCCAAGCAATTCTATGTGCAAGGTACACATTGAGCAAGAGTATTTGTAATGTCCCTTTTTGGATTATTCCTGATTTCTATGCCTGCAACAAGACTAGTTACTCAAATTGAACGTTAGAGGCATTAAAGATTACTAAATCATGATAATATTCAATACAATTCATCATATCACAATTAGTATTCAAATCAATATATTCAACAATGTAGATTAATATATCATAGCATAAACAATATTCAGTTCAATACATCCTAACATAATCCTTCAAGCTAATCACATAGTGAATTCTTTAGCAACTCTTGCAAGTAGCCATATTGAAATGGGTCAGTCCACCTAACAACTCTAGTCGGCCCAAGAGCATGATATTGTCGAGAGCATGAAAGGGGTCAGTCCACCTAACAGCTCCTAATGCACCTCTTGGCCTAACTTGATAAGAGCATGAGAAGGGTCAGGCCACCACTCATCTCTCGTGAACTTGGAAGGGCCATCCTTCCTACTTGCAAGGTATCTTTCTAAATTCAAACTGATTGCTTTGGGATTTGTTAGATGATTTACTATTAATACCTCTTGATGAATTGACAAGTTCAGTCCAATTAACTGCAATGTATACTTTGTTGTTATATATATTATACTTCTGTTGTCATCAACTATTGCATACATATAGATCACTGCTGATATATTCCTTGCAGATTTATCTATGCCAAAGATATATTTCTTTCTGATCACTTTATGTCTTCAATGGTCTTTGGATCTTTGTTTTATACCCCTCATAGCAAGGAATCACACCCCTTTAACACAACCAATGCCTCTATATAATCACCGCTGCCCTTTGGTTAACATTAGTTAATGTTTCCTTTTTTTGTCTTCTAGTGCCTTTTGTCTTTTAGTGCCTTTTGTTTTTTAGTGCCTTGTATCTCCTAGCACTTGGCCTTTGTCTTATTATGGCCAATAGTGGGTTTACTTTATTTAATCTCTTTTTTAACAAGTTAGGGGCATGACAGTCCACCCTTCCCAAGATTGCTTGTCCTCAAGCAATTTCAAACTAGGACTCTCCTAATCAGGATCCCAAATCAACCGCCTGGAAGAATTGTTGTTAGTATACTTGCCTCGATCCAACCACCCACATAGTCCTTTAATATCATAAGGTTGATAACATCCCCTAAAGTATGAAGACAATTTATTGTCCAATATTCTTCTAGTTCATGTACTTGTATTTCCCAATATCTCTCAACAACAAAACCAAGAGTTGGTAATTTGCAATGTCTATAATTTAAGACAAGTTTTCTCTCATCCTCAGAGAGAAGCAACCAAAGACATCTTGCATAGTTTGAAACCAAGAAAAAGAAGCATCGATCCCGAAGAACAATTTCTCTTTTGGCATCAACTATGTCTTCAAAGAACCCATTGAGTTGGTTAAACCTTCGTACATGGATATCTCTTTGAGTCAAAGCAGCAAAGCTACTTTCCATATATTAGGATGGAAAGTAGAAGCATGACACACATCTATGACCTTGAATGCATGGTTCTTTTCTGGAATGATTTTATATCTTGTTTGGTTTACTTTCAAGATTCTCATATTCTGTAACTAGTCCCAAAGATTTTCTAGAAATACTCTTCTTCTTTTTTTTCTTTCGTCTTCGATCCCGGGATTCATCTTTGTATAGAATGATCTCTTCCACTACCTTGTACTTGTCATCTTGTAGTTTACCTTCCAATATATCATTAGCCCAAGGTTGAGAAGGATAGAAGAATGTAGTATACAACCCCAAATTTTTTCCAAAATATTGAACAAGGGTAAACAGTGATAGCACAACTAAAACTCCTCCACACTTCTGATCACCAAGATCCCAACTGGGAGAGGTGAGAGCATAATGTGCCTCGGACTACAATTTTAAATATTGTACAAACAAGTAAACATTCATCTGCATATGCAGGCATCCACTTATGTAGTGGGAATACTCCACTTGTTCAATGGGTGGAAAAGAAAGATAAACAATATTTTTCCTCCACACTGGCGGTTGAACCATCTAGGGGTTACCATATGTTTGCAACAGAGATTACAATACAATAAATCAAATGCAACTAAATTACTACCCTGATTTGCACAATTTTGCCACAGCTGCAACCAGTTAGATGTATAAAGTTGTATGGAAAACATAAGGGAAGAAACATATGAGCAACTTAACCACAATTGATATTCCACATGCACCAAATGAGTTAAGTGTTCCTAGATCAAAGATTCCACATCACTGCTGTAGCTGATATCAAGACAGCAGTGTATATATCAGTACTGAAACTACTACATAACAGTCCCAGATCATGCATCCAACCCATGCAACATTAAATGAATCATCATTTCAACCACAAGTATCACTTTGCATAGCAAACAGCATCATCAAACATACAACTTACATCTGTCCAAGACTGATAACATTCAGATTTTCTCTGCTGATCAAGATTGCTCTGTATTTTTTAGACCTTATTGTTGTAGTATGGCAGCTCTGGAGTTGTAAAACATTCACAATGATGATCATACGAATTATTCCTTAAAACTGCCATATGACTGATGATAACCAACATATAATATCACTGAAAGAATAAGACAACCAAAGTGATCAATCTGCACCAAGAACACACATTTCTACATAGTTCCATACGGCCCTGTGGGAAACAAACTCATCAATACACCTCAAAAGACTGCTCATTAATCAATGAAGATTGGCCTGTGATAGACGCCTAAACTTAAGAAAGGATACTTCAACAACTTTGCATTCAAACAAACATTATTAAACCATGCCAAAATCATCCCTTCTTGAATGTACGGACATCCCAGCAGAGAAGAAAATCACATAACATGCAAATAATAATATCAACCCCATTCAAACTTGTAGTTCTGAATCAACTGTCCTAGGTGCCCATAAGACAATTTCTACAGCTAAGAACACAATTCAAACAAACTCCAAAAAAACCCCAGTTTCTGCTGTACGGCGACCTCTATGGAGGATGTACGGACCTGCACTTAGAAATGATTTCTAACCTCAAGAAAATCTGCAATCATATAGAAAGGCAGCGCCAAAGTATTAAGAAGAAAGCCCAAACATTAGAATTTATTAAGTCTTTCATTGAAATCTACAGATGGAATTTTGTCCCATCAACATGGTACAGCCATGAGGGTACAGCCAGCTTCATGAACACTTCAAAACTCCTCACAAATCTGTATCATCTGCTCAGAAATCATCTTAAATCAACAACTACAAAGAGTAAAAAAAACTCAGATCAAAACTTCAAAACAAATCAATCCAAGATCAGCTCAATGGTGATTCCTGTATTGAAACCACACCCAATCCTCAAGAGGGTTTTCGTCCTCAAGAGAATATGGAAGAAATCACAATTCAATCCATCTGCAACAATACCAAATCCAAAAGCATAACATGACCCTTCCAAATGAGAGCTCATTCTCTTTTATAAGGCACTGGAGGAGTTACAAAGGAAATGAATTATTTCTTGAAAATAATAACATTTTCCTTCTAACTTAATTTATTTCTTTTTTCCTCCACTTAAGTGCTCACTTTTATGTGCCTAAATAAAAGAATATGTTTTCCCCTTTCAAATGAGCTATAACACTTAATAATTTAATAATTATTTTCACCCCTAGGAACTTAAGTGAAAATAATAATTAAAATAGCTCATTAAATATTATTTTTTGCGGGAAATCCCAAACAGCCTCTGAAAGGAAAATAAATTGAACCAATATGCTCTATAAGGTTTGGGATGTGCAACGATGCCTTCCGATTGACTTTCGAAAAATAGAAAACTCCTCCAAGAATCTTGGAGAGCAAACCAGAAGCCCGATCAAACTTCAAAAACCATCATTGTTACCCGAAATATCAACTAAGCTCAAAGTCATGAAAAATAATCTATTTACACAAGGAAAACCCAAACAAATGTTCTGCAGACTAAACTAAGACCACTCCAAGAACATTGGAGTTCTTCCCAAACATGTTGGATAGCCCCAAGAGACTAGGAACAAACACAAAAGCTCACAATAATCAATGCACCAAAAATGGAACATTACAAAGAAGTCATGTTCAAATCCAATGAGGATAAAGATGAAGACAGAATGAATGTTATTGTGAACATGCCCTAAGAAAGCGAAGGAGTAAATGATTGTGATTCCATAGAAAGAGAATTTGTGACCAAAGAATACTTGAAAGGACTAATGAAAGACAAATGTATAGGTAAGCATTTGTTTGATGTTTTGAATAACAACGATGTGATTGAGATAATGCAAGTATCATAGATGAAGATGTAGTTAAGCAAGTAAATGTAGAAAGAAAGGAAGAAAATATTTTCAATACTAAAGAAGAAATTGAGAGCATTGAGAATCCAAGATTGGAGATTGCAAAATACTCCAAGATGAAGCAATATTGATGGAAAATCTAAATGATGAAGAGGGCTCGAAGAAAGACTGGAAAGATGAATCCAGTGATGTTGGTGAGAAGGTAAATTCGAATCTTAAGTAAGACTTTGATTATTGAACAAGTTGTAGAAGTGTAGAGTAATCAGTGAAGATGATAAGATAGTGTGGAGACAATATATTACAAACAAGATCATTAGAAGAGAAAAATGATCTATGTTAGTGAAGAGAGAGTATCTGAGAGATGAAGGATGAAATAAGTTAGCAAGTGTATTTAGAATTGAAGGAAATGTAGTTGATGAAGGATGCAATCAAGAATCCGAATTTGATTTCGATAATTGAATCCACACCGTCTGTGTTGTTATAGATCTACCCCTGAAAGTGTTGCCAATGTAATATTTGCAACATCTTCTTTTTCATACTTCTCTTTCTCTTTCCAAAGCTCGTTAAGCTCTTTGGCTTAATTGCATTAACTATCTTTGATCCCCAGGCTAGCAAGATCAAAGCACTGATACCACTTGTAATGTCCCTTTTTAGATTATTCCTTATTTCTATGCCTGCAACAAGACTAGTTACTCAAATTGAACGTTAGAGACATTATAGATTACTAAATCATGATAATATTCAATACAATTCATCATATCACAATTAATATTCAAATCAATATACTCAAAAATGTAGATTAATACATCATAGCATAAACAATATTTAGTTCAATACATCGTAACATAATCCTTCAAGCTAATCACATAGTGAATTCTTTAGGAACTCATGCAAGTAGCCATATTGAAAGGGGTCAGTCCACCTAACAATATTGTCGAGAGCATGAAAGGGGTCAGTCCACCTAACAACTCCTAGTCCACCTTGAAGGCCGGTTGTCCTCAATCAAACCCCACGAGTATGAAAGGGGTCAGTCCACCTAACAACTTTGGTTGGCCCAAGAGCATGATATTGTCGAGAGCATGAAAGGGGTCAATCCACCTAACAACTCCTAATGCACCTCTTGGCCTACTTGATAAGAGCATGAGAAGGGTCAGTCCATCGTTCATCTCCCGTGAACTTGGAAGGGCCATCCTTCCTACTTGCAAAGTATCTTTCTAAATTCAAACTGATTGCTTCGAGATTCGTTAGATGATTTACTATTAATACCTCTTGATGAATTGACAAGTTCAATCCAATTCACTACAATATATACGTTGTTGTTATATATATTATACTTCTGTTGTCATCAACTATTGCATATATATAGATCATTGCTGATATATTCCTTGCAGATTTATCTCTACGAAAGATATATTTCTTTCTGATCACTTTATGTCTTCAATGGTATTTGGATCTTTGTTTTATACCCTTCATAGCAAGGAATCACACCCCTTTAACACAACCAATGTCTTTTTACAATCACCGCTGCCCTTTGGTTAACATTAGTTAATGTTTCCTTTTTCTTGTCTTCTAGTGCCTTTTGTCTTTTAGTGCCTTTTGTCTTTTAGTGCCTTTTTTCTCCTAGCGCTTGGCCTTTGTCTTATTATGGCCAGCAGTGGGTTTACTTTATTTAATCTCTTTTTTAACAAGTCAAGGGCATGACAATATTGACTCATCCATTTCAAATCTTAGCTTGCTAGTACCATGCTGCATTCATGCCCAGCTACCTCTCTCTTTACATTGTCCACAACTTGACAATTCACCTACCCAAGGATGGCCTATGCAATGCTAGGAGGTAGAATTCAATGAATTGAATACCTTTCACTCTTTCCAAGGTGCTCGAGCTACCTACAAGGGCATTCAACCCACTAGATTTGAAGAGGGATTGTTCCAATTGTCAGTCTCAAGTTTTGAATTTCAAATGTTTTGGGTGGAAAATTTCTGTGGGTTGGGTATTTTGCTATATATAGTGGCTTGCATGCCCATTTTTAGTTAAGAACGTATTCTACGTAAATGAGCTATTAAGCCTTATATGCAAGACATTTTCTCACTTCTTTTCTAATCAAATAGGGAAACCTCTGTTCATGTCTCCAAAGTTAATGATATAACATTATATGTGGTTGTTCAATACTATCAGAAGCATTAATTTAAGAGTTATTATTCTAGAAATTTTGAATTATGTGTATATTTTTGTTTGATGCATATATGTTTTATTGTTGTTATTTCGTTTGACTACTACACTGTGAGTTGCAAAGCTTTGTTTTGATTATAAAGGAAAATCTATTCGGCACAAGCCTTTTCCTTTCATGTTATGTACTTTTTCATATCTCTCTCCCTTTTGTTAGAATAATGTGATATTTACTTGCAATCCTATGTGTAATATATTATACGTGACAAGTGGGCCTAAAGGGCCCCCTGTCCCCGCTAGCTGGAGTCAAAGGCTCCAACAAATGTAATTGAAGGTTGCACCAGGGGGGTTTGGGGCCAACCCCCCACCAAGGGTTCAAGGGCAACATCCCAAAAAAAATGGCCTCTTTTGTCTTTTTTGGGCACTTTTTGCATTATTTTCTTGGCCCATGGTTTTGGTGCCCATGGTTTTGTAAAACTATCTTTTTTATGTGTCTATTAATATTAGCACGTGAATGAGGGGTTGGTGTAGTGAGTTTTATAGAGATTTCACAGGTACACAAGGGCTGCCAAAATGCTATCAGATTGAAGGGAGAAAGTGTGTTGCATATGTACTTTTGTGTTGAAGATTAATACATACTTATGCCTCTCTTTGATGGTGGAGTTTTTTTTCCCACAAGGGTTTCTCCACATACATCTGATGTCATGTGTTGATTTATCATGGTTTGTCGATTTCTATTTGCTTCCATATAATCTCTTAATAGGTAATCCAATGTTGCATTAATAAAAATCAAATTTGCATACCTGTTGAAGAGCTAATGTTTGTAGTAGTTTACTTTGTTTTGAATGTCATGTCCCCAATTTTGGAGTAACTTAAAATTGTTTTAATTGTAAATTAATTTTGTAAAATCTTTTTATTTACTTTATAAAATTAATATTTTATTTAAGTTACTAAGTCAATAATACAACACTTTATTAAAAAGTGTTATGAACAAGCATTTAAAAAGTACAAATGCAAGCATTTAATAAAGTTCATGTAAAAGCATTTAAAATGCTTTGGTCTGATGTGTACATGTAAACTCTCATTTAATAAAATTAGGCTGGCCCTAATTAATGTAATGGCTTTAAAAGCAAGCCTGAGAGTCATTGTTGGGCATGCATGTTCTAGATGTTTTTCAGATACTTGGTTTTGGGTTTGTGTCTTTTGACAAATTGTATTTAGCTGATTGACAAGATGATGTTCCCTTGCATTTGCTGAACCGAGGAGATGTTCCCTTGGTGAATTGTAGAGGAGGAATCATTCAGGTTTCTCAATTGGGCTTCATTATATGTTGAGGGTTTGAAAGATAATAAATGAGAAGTATTGCAATTTTGGTGATATTGTTTATACCAGAAGTTTAATTTGCAAATTTATAGATTTGTAAAATTATAAATTTGCAAGGGTAATTCGATATATATTTTTATTGATTATTCAGATTTCAAACTCTGTATATATCTGTGGTATTTTTAGCAGACAACGTCTGACAGGCTTCAGATTATATATTGTAAGGAGTTTGTTTTTTTAATATTCATTGCTTAAGTGATTATCATCCAAGAGGAGACAAACTCTGACAGTCTCTTGCAGATTTCAATAATGCTTTGTGGGTCCCGTTAAATGTATGGAGCAAGACGCAGCTAGAGATTATAACATGAAAATCAATATTTGAAGAATTCCTCAGTCCAAAGAGCGGCGCACAAGTATATTAAGGGTCGACGATTTCAATAAAGGATTGTGTGAAGCGCTTATCAATATTAAGTTAGATGGCATATGAATATCGTGGATTTTGAGGAAGTCGTGGGTCTCAGTCTTCCATCTGGGTAGCGCCAATCACCAAAGATCTTCATCAGATTGTATTCGACTTCATATCCAGAAGCGGCAACTAATATCTTTAACGGAGTTGATAAATTCAATCAGAGATCATAGATTTCATTCAACGACCAGGATAGTAGAACAAAGACAAAGACTTATAAATGCCACAGGAATTTGTGGATCGGCATCGACTTCAACCAGGAATCATCAGAGTGGCATTGAATATCAGAAGGTTTGGCTCACATGACATATACAAGGGGACTCCAAGAGTTAGGCAATTTTTAGACTCTTGTCTAATTGATAGTCATCACGGAAGTCTACAGAGATTCACGTGGTAATTGAATCACAGGTAAATCACTGCATATTAAGAAGTCGGGACTATCGCATCATTCAGACCAGTATAAGGAAGATCGTGAGTTTTATTTGGTGACGCCTGGTATTTCTGAAGTCATAGTCACAGTTGTTGTTTCCGTAAGGAGTCATTCTTTGAATGTTGATTAAGCAAGAACTCACAAGACTAATCGCTGTGATCAGCGAACATCATTGAGGCAGCCACTCATCATTTGTTGGAATTCATTGGGAGTATGGGATAGCATTGGCTTTCCTAGGAGAACCGGACTTCATATTAAGTCAGCGGTCGACCATCTTTATAGCCACAATCATCAAAGTGGTACAGCGATCAACCTAGGGACAATCAGTTGGCAATGGATTAATGAATGGATGGTATGTTAATTTTCTGAATTAGTTATGGCAGTAGTATCCTATGTAATTGACTATTAAAGTCATGTTCATTAATGTAATTGAAGAACTGCAAGTCTGATTGGTGAATTAAGAGATCTGATTGTTTATATTCAAATCTTTAATTTGAATATCAAAATCTATTATATAAATGTTGTTGCTGGTCTCTAGACTACATAACCAGGGAAGTTCATAAATATCCATCGGGGATATTACATTGAACAACACCTTTTCCCCCTAGCGATTAACCTTGAGTAAAATAAATAAGGAGTCGACCTTGTAATCTTAAAGACTGACTCACAAACCTGTCCCACATCTGTGAAGCTTTCCATGTTTGGTGGTCATGCATGGTGCATTTATCCTAACCAAATATTTAGAGCATGAACAATAATTTTCCATAGTATCATTATATCTGATTTTTGAGTTCCACAACCAAAATGGAGAACCTTAAGAAGAAACCACAACCCAGTCTTGAACTCTGCCTTAGGCCCATGGGCTAGGTCTTTTGCCATACAAAGCCAAAAGCAAGTTTAGGCCCTCCAGTGTCATCACTTACAACAACCAAGAGAGGAGATTGACGAACTCCAACATTTGCCAAAACATCTATTGCCCTATACATCCTTTAAAATAGTGTTGAAATTTCACCAGTTCAAAACTAGGCACCAAATCTCACGCCTCTCTGAGAATACTATCTATTTTCCAATTTGAAATATTACCTTTAATCATTGCGTAGATGACCAACATCAAATATCCTTCTACCCTAATTTTCTTAATAGATTTTTATGTGACTAATTTTAGGCCTTCTAGGAAAGCCAACGCTTCAACTTCATCATTCATGACTCTTGCTAGGACGCTTTGCCTCCTTTGAAAGCACCATTTGAATCTCTAAAGGGGCCCAGAAAATAGCCCCAACCAACCAAGGGTTGCCTTTTGCCACTAGATCAAATTCAAATTTTAAAAACCAATTGGGGGGAATTACCATTTAGCTGATAGCCTTTTCTTTCAATTGTCAATTACCCCCATCAACAAGGGAAATTAAATTTTTTAAATACAAAATAAAACTTTAAAAGAAACTATGCACATATTGATGGTGTTGATATAGCCTAGAGATTTTTTAACAATTGCAATTTTTACAAGGTAAAGCCAAACTCATCATGGCAGATTCCTCTATCGTCCTGTCGTTTAGCTTGTAAAGTAGGCAAGCAATTTGAAGCGGGTAGTAAGAAGTAGCAGCTTTCCACGTAAATCCAAACTGTTCCATCTTGGACATTGCCCCCCTACTTGGGCCAATCTGAGGGCCTTGGAATAGAATTTAAGATCTGTCCAAGACATCTTGGGGGATTTTTGTCAGATTTGGTTGTGACAACCATACAAGAAATGTATGCAGAATGGGGGCAATTTGCAGTAGTTACTTGATATCCCTAACAAAACGCCTCAGCAAGACGTAAAGTGATGACCTATCGTAAATATAAGTCCATGCTAAATAGTCTCTGAACTGTTATTGTGGTTGCCAATGGTGTAACCGGTGATGCAACTTCTGATCTTCTTCCTATATTCAAGAGGATGGGGGACCTGTTTTTAATCCCTATTGATCCAAGATAATAACTGGATTATTGCTTGCAAATTGGATGGTGGTAAAGGAGAGCAGGGAAGGAGTTAGTAGTTTTAATGATGAATTGTGGAAAGTTTTTTTTACTGTTTTTTCTGGTGTTGGAAGAAACAAGGCAAGCCCTAAATCACAAAGGAGTCAGTAGATCAAGTGATATTGCACTCCAACACTCCAACCATGGTCATGGAAAGATCCTAGGTTCAAGAACTGGCTAGTCCATAGAAAACATCATAGAATTAGAGCCAGCCTAAAGGTCCCAAACAAAAAGTGTGATTTATTGGAAGAACAATATGCAATCTCAACAACAAGGGAACTCTTAGGTTTGTGCGTAAAGCACCCTTGTATGCAAATGAGAGGATCTGGATTCAAACCTTATGTCACCTTTTGAAAATAATACAACATCAAAGCTAGACTAGGAGCCCAAAGCACAAAGAAGAATGATCCACACTCTAGACTACAAAGGGACTAGTAGCTCACTAGTAAGGCACCCCAGCATGCAAGCAAGAGGGCCTAGATTCAAGTCTTAGCTGAATCATAGAAAACAATATGGTGTGAAAGTCAGACTAGAAGCCTCAAGCAAACAAGTGTGACTTGAGGGAGATAGCTTGGTCGTAGAGTATCCTACCATGCAAATGGAAGATCCTAGACTTGAGTCCTAGCAGGACCATAGAGAACACCAGGACCTCGAGCCCAAAAGTATAGCTTGATAAAGGGCATGGCAAGAAAACAAGCCACACCTCAAAGCCACTCAATGAAAGGTGTTGCAAGAAAACAAGCCACACCCCAAAACACAAAGGAGGCAACATTGCTAGCATAGTCATGAAAAGGCCCTAGGTTCAAGTCTTAGCTGGTCCATGGAAAATAACAGTTGGGAAGAGAGGTAGGCCCTTTTCTAAAACTATGATCATAATGTGTGTATTAACATGTTAAATCTTAACATGAGAGACATTTCTATATATTTTGGCTTTTATCAAATGAATATCATCCATTTTACCGAAAAATAATAATAACAACTGCTTCGAAATTTCAATGTTTAAAACAATTTACTGATTGATTGACGAATCTAATTTTCCAAAAAAAATTGTAAAAACTAAATGCTGAAGAATAGTCCATAAATTTCCCATAGAAAAACAGACAGTTCATAATTAATCTTGCCTGGGCAGTGATGAGCTTCGATTGGGGTGACTTCCAGCAGCAATTCAACAGAATCGAGAGAAATAAGGGAAGGCGTTCCTACCTCCAGAATGTGTATTAGTGTTTTGTCAAATGCTGGGAATTTTATGAAGAGGAGGGATGCGGTTATAGCAGAACAGTAAAGAGGGCCTCTTCTCCATTTAGAAGAAAGGCCATTGGTGTGATCTGCGTGCAAATGGGTTAGAAAATACGCTTCTCTGTTGCTGTTCCATTCATCCACTGCTATTAGCCCTCTCTCCATATTTTTCTTTTTCCTTTTTTCGCATCTTTTGAATTTTATACAGATAAGAAGAGCCTTTTAAAGCAAAATAAATTGGCGGGATTGCATTTCGCAGTCCGCTTCTTTGGCATACGAGATATCTACAATGTGCGTACGAACTAGTCAGACAACTTAAATAGCACTAAGGGCATGTCCCCGTGCCCCTGCTTAGCTTATTTTGGCTTTAGGAGATATTTGTGGAGCTAGTGACCCATGAATAATTTATTTTTCTGTTTATCTTAAGCAATTATCTTAATTTGTAGTTTTACTATATAAAAATATAAAAATAAATTATCTTAATTTAAAAGAAAAAAAAGACGGAAGAAAATATATGCAACCACATGGCATAAGCAGTGGTTGCTTATTTTCAACCCCCGGTTTTTTCCCACAACTTATTTGCAATTTCTAAACAGCTGCTTCACAAAAATAGGGAAAGATTAAATTTTATCCTTTTCCCATAATTGTAAATTTCCATGGGGCCACTCCAATTGCTTAAATTTAAGTAGAAAAATAACTTAAGCAATCGCATGGGGACATGGGGTAAGCCGACCTCTTACCTTTAGGCTTCAGGGTTTTCATGTGTATATGACCCGAGAGTAGATTGGCATGCTCGTGTTTCTCTCGCTTTACTTTCATGGTGGTAACACATAAATTATCTAGGCTAATAAACAACTATTTAGATAATAGAGTTAGGAGAGATGAAAGAATTGAAATAAATGTGATAATTAAATAAAAAGATTAGGTGTAGTTAGATTTAGGATCGATGGTTTTTGGGAATGACTACTTAATTATCAAAAAATTAACTACCTTGATCTAATAAATGTTTTAAAGTTTGAACTATCACAAAAAATGATGCATATTGATCTTGAGCCTCACAAGTTTGATTGTGACTAATGCATGGAATTAATCTAAGTTGTGTGGACCTAACCTAACAAAAAGTGTACTTGAGGATCTTCTCACCTTTGCCTTCTATATATCGAAATATGTCAAGGTGATGTCTAGAGAGACTGTTGAGGAGCTTGACAACTTGATAGGTGAATGAGTTCTCTTAGGTCAAACCCCTCAGTGAACCAAATTAACGGTGATAAGAAACATTGAAGATAGAATTCACAAACATGCAAATAGCCTATATGATGTTGATGTAGATTCAATCCTTTAATGCTCTTAAATTCAAAAATAAATGCTCTAGTCTAGCAAGCCTCAAAATGCGAACCAAAAAAAAAATCTTACTTTATTAATATTAACAATCATATCCCATAAATGAAAGTACAAGTACAACAAGGTAGATATGAGCAATATTCATTAACAAGTCAAATATGCAAGTACATCAATACATCAAAATATCTAATAGTATAATCAAGAAATACATTAATCCAATTATTACGTTAGGGTCGCAATTACAAGCCATAAGAATATACATCAAGCACATGTGCAACATGCCCAATATGTCGCATATGCACTATTGGTCAAATACAATAATAATATGTCTAAGTTTTAACACTCATCCAACCACAAACAACTCCCTCCAAGCTCCTACTACATATGGGAAGGGTATTTTGAACCCACACATCGAAGGAACCCTATTCTCCCCATCCATTAATTTGGTTTGATCTGAACAAATGAATTACCTAATAACCATGGAGTAAAGAATACAAATATAATGATTATCTTATTAAGTTCTTTCTTTTGTTGAATACATAAACAGACAATAATAATCATAAGCCATACTCATTAATCATTTCATTTTAATCTCACAACACATGTCAACATCATAAAGGACATCACAACACGACATATAGACATAACCATGACTTCACAACACGTTACAAGATGCTAGTACAAACATCAAAAAGCGCATAGAATACATAGAACATAATATGTACAACAAGATATAAACCTGTACACATTACAAGACTCTTAGATGTATCCTAACCATGCTAAGATCCAATTCTTAGAGAGCAGTCTATAACTCACTCACCAATAATTAAAGCAAACTATATCACCCACAAAGCACACTACCTCAGCAAGTAGTATTAGCATGCATGCTTATAAACAAACTACATGACTTCAAGATAGACAATCTCTTAGCCTTGGTGATAGAAGTTGAGTCATTATACATAAGCGACCTACGAATCTTCTACCAATGAAAGCACTAAGAGTTGGCATGATGTGGCGTGCATATAGCGAGAAGAGTAAATTTAATCCTTTGGCCAAACATATCTTAGGGGACAATGACCTCCTATGTGTTAAGACACGAAGGAGAGACTACATCCACTACATGGATACCCAACTTCTCATACCTTAAACTCTCAAGATTCTCAAAACACTCGGGTGTAGTAGGAGCATGGGATTGTGTTCCCATTAGGCTTATTCACTAATCACCTAGTACACCAAATTGGTCACAACTCAAACGAGTTACCAACTCACCAAATTATGTTGGGAAATTAAAGATGCCAACTAGGACTTGCATCCTATGAAATCAAAAAGACATCATACAAAAGTATTCAATGTTCTATGACAACCCAAATCACCAAAACCAAACCCTATAGGCCATTATAAACCTATAGTAGAAATGTGAGTAAATTAGATGTCAAAACCAAGAGCACTACTTTTCTAAAGCTCGAACTTGCACAATTGTCCTCAGGGGCATGCTTGGTGGTGCACTTAGTCACTCCTGGTACCCTAGGTGGCATAGTTGACCCTATCAAATGCCCCTCGGGGCACAAATGTTACTGTATGGTGCAGATGTCCCCAAACCAAAATCTCAAAAAAAAATTACCTATATTGTCCCTTTCCCATGACAAAGCAAAATTTAAAGATAAAATTTGCAAAAAGGTAAAATAGCAAAAAGAAGGTATCATACACTTTGAAGCAACAATTTCCAAAATAACTCAAACTAAAACTTTCATCAAACCTTCTAACTAATCCCAATTATACTTACCAACATTCAATCTGACAACTTGATCAAAGGAAGACCCCCAATTTGATTTTCTTAACAAACTAGTTATAAGTTTTCCCAAAAGTTCTAATTTCAATCAATCTTTCAATATATCACAAACACACTTTATAATTGCAATAATAAACATTATAATCAGTGGTGAAATCATTCTAGATTCCTTTGAATGGTCCAATTTAATCAACTCTTCTTTTTCATAGGTTTTTGTTTCATCTTCCTATGACATGAATCCTAGAGTTTCAATTTTCAATTTTAATTTTTGTTTCAATTCACCAAAAATCAAAATTAACATGATTTCATATACATTAATTTTAATTCACGAGGATTCCAAATTCCATATTTCAATTCCCTAGCTTTTCCTATGGTTTTCAATATACTAAAACCTAGTTTCCATTAATCAAAGCAATTAGAGTTTCCATGTAGAATTCAATTACAAATCAAACATAGATTCTCAAACACCTAATTCATTTTAATTCCAAATCAAAGTGTGATCTAAAGCATTCCATTACAAGATGTCAACATCTTAATGCCCAACTTGATAATTCATAGAGAATGCTAAAACACTTGGATCTTCAAAAAGCACTTGCAAATCTTCCCAACCTCTAATTCAATCCTCAGTGAGTGTGTGAATAATATAAAGATAATGTGTTATGTTGAATCCTATGCTTTTATAAAATCTTTTTTTCTAAAAAACTACCCAAACCTTAATAGAAACCATAATTAAAGAAATAACAAATCTATTCTTTAGCTTAAGAATTCTAATTAAACATTATAATTCAAATCATGTACATTGAACTTAGCTAAAGCAATTGAAATTATAAAAAAGATTTAATTCTTCATGTTAATGGGTTAATAATGAATAATTGAAGTGGTCAAAATGATAAATGGTTGGCGCCAGAGGTAGGGGTGAAGTTAAATTTTAATGGAGCCTCTAAAGGAAACTCGAGTATTGTGGGGCCAGTGGTGCAAGAGCACCACTTCAACAGGATAAATATGCACAATAAGGTTTTAATAAGGATTAGACATTTCATGTTGTAGACTAGCATTTATATTGCTAAGTCAAATGTGACATTTTATGTTGGCATTTCCTGTTTGTAAACATTAAAATTTACATTTCAGACATATTGGGTGATGTGAAGGGTTAAACAAGGTGTCTTGTCATTAGGAGTTTTGCTGTCTTATACAAAACAGATGTCATGATATTAATTAGGGTTTCTACTAATAATCTTGGTTAAATCAAAATCCCGCAAACAGAGGAGGGGGTTAACAAAAACGGGGAGAGATGGTCAAGAAAAGGGCCTTTTTTTTCATTTTTTTTTTGTCTGAAACTGTTCAAATGTAAGAAGCTGGAATGAAAGACTAGAAATTCTGCAAATTATGTTCTGAAAATTTTGAATCCTGTGTGAAATCTTGGTGAACCGAATTGTTTTGTTTATTATCTGTATAGAATCGTTGTATTTTTAATTTTAGTTATTTTGTTGCCGTGATGCAAGGTTAAATCCATTCCACTAGTGGATTTCTGTGAAATCAGTGGAATGGACTTGTAAAATAGTTTTCCCACTTTTGGTTCATTCTTTTGTTAGATAAACACGGAAATGTAGAAATTGCAGAATCCGTCTCAGAGAAGGTCATCGGCGGGAAAATTCAAATATACATTTGAAGTATATACACGAATTGTATGTCTGAGATAGTCTATGAATATATCGCACCTGTTGCGAGCCTCATTCTGTGTATGCACAGTGGAAAGTGGTATGTATGAAAAGTCTTGTTTAGTCAAGTTTGTGTTATTCGGCGAATATACATTTCCTGTATATATCGCAACTGTATGAAGGTATTTTCTTTGTGTATATCGCTATTGTATCTGGGTACCACCTTGTGTATGTCGTCAGACAAATTGTGTGTGTAAGAGTCCATTCGGGCTAAGCTGGGGATTGTTTGCTGAAATATACAAATTGTGTGTATATGCCCAATGTATGTCCTAGACAGTTTGTGTATATATCACCATTGTATGTGTGTCAATTTGTGAGTATACTGCATTGGCATATCAAAGAGGTATCGGTGTGGGAAGAGTCATCAGGTGGATGAAATTGTGTTGAGCCGACAGTATAAAATCTCACCGATTGAGTTGTATCGGGGTGACAACTGAAGGTGTCACCGATGGATAGTTCATCGGCACATCGGCGAAGGGAGATTCACTGTGGCCGATTGTGAATGTCTCACCGATAGAGGGAGTCTGAGGATTGAGTGGTCGGGAAAAGGTGAACCATCAGAGAGTGAGTAGAAGGTTTCACCGATAGAGGCAGTCTTGCCAAAAGAGAAGTTGGTGCTGGGTATATCAGTATGAGATGCCCATCGATGTAAGAAGTAGGGAGTCTGAGCGATAGTGTTAACATATTGGTGTGAGTTTTGGTTTTGGCGAGCAAGGAGAAAGCTAGGCCGATAACAAGTGTTTGGCCGATGAACATAACGGTTTCGGCAAGAGGGAGACCGTCGGGAAGAAAGAACCGGGGAAGGCTGACAAGGTGAGTCAGGCTGACAAGGATAAAGAAGCATAGTTCGGTAAGACGTTGACAGACTCTTGCCGATATTGACAAAAGGGATTATTTTGTGACTGTTTCCACTGTGCACCCACTCTGCATTAGCCAGGTTGTGTTAAGGGATTCCATGAGTGCCTTTATGTTGGTATGTGCTAAATTTTTAGGTAATAAATAAAATAATGAAGTGGATATGGAAGCCCTTTTGTTAGGCCTTCAAGTAGCTTGTTGTTAGGATAGTGTGATATTTAATGGCATTCAAAGAGGAAGGTGGAGTATGACGCTGGAAAATACAAATTGATTAGAACTCATTAACACCAATTTCCATTCTCGAGCGCTAGGTGAGAGAATAGAGCATCTTCTTCATATATCAGGTCAATTCCACATGTTGGTGGTCTCATATTGGAGCACCATTTTTGGGGGAGCATTCCCATGAAGTGGAGTGGTCAAAGGTGCCTGGGAGTTACATTTTCTATTCATGCACTAATTGACTTATTACATGGGGGCGTTGGGTTTTTTGCCATACCATGGTTTTGGGTGGTCTTGATTTTAGGAATCCACTCGTGGTTTCTTCTCAACTCTTCTCTATATATTGTATGTATTGGATAGATGTCTTATGGGTTGTTTACAAGTATACATGTATTTCCAGAATGTTGTCAAATTGATAGGAAAATTTTGTTGATTATGTACTCTTGCTTTAAAGATTAATATAGATTTGTACACTCATTAATGGTGGAATTTTTTCTAAAATAGTTTCTCCACATATATCTCCAGTATCATGTGTTTAAATCTTATGATTTGCTAATTTATACTTCCACACATCTAATTTGTGGCTAAGAAAATGATTGCATAATCGATATTTCAAATTTGCATACTGTTAACAAGATTTCATTTGTAGTAGTTTACCCTATTTTACAACATTTAGTATTAGAGAATTGGTTATGTTGAGAAGAGGACACCTTTCTTGAAGTTTTGATTGTTTCTTGGCTACAGTGGGATCTTTTAACTAAAGTGCTCTTGTCGATTTGTAAGCGATTCAAACCATGGCCTCTACTTCTTGTTCTATTATGCCCTCAAATCATTAACTATATTGGGATATGTGTAGCGGACTTGGTGCTAGCATAACCCTTAATTAAGTTATATAACCATTTATATAGTCTTATATAGGCAGTAGGCTCATCATGGGTGGCATCCAAGACATGAGTATGTCATATATAGAAGGTAGCGAGTAGTAGTTGATGATCATATTCCCAATTATATTTCTCGTTGAAGATTTTTGGAGGTTCACCCCCTTGAAGTAGCATTTTTTGTTATCAAATATTTGTGAGTATTCCTATTGTATTTTCAAATTTTTCTTTTTGTTGCATTCTTCTATTGTGCAAGTTGTTTCATTACACGTACTAAGATTGACAAGTTCAATGGTACTAGGTATGAGTCTTGGAAGCTAAAGATGGAGGATTTCTTGGAAGAGAGGGATCAATAGAAAGTTGTTGCAGAGGGATGAAAGTGGTGAAATGTTTGATGAATATTGGAAAAGGTTGGACAAGAAGGCATGAGGAACCATTTAGTTATGTCTTATAGATACTATCCTCTTGAATGTCTCAAAGGAGACCACCGCATTTGCAATTTGGAAGAGGATAGGCGATATTTACCAAACCAAAAGTATTACAAATAAATTATATCTCAAAAGATGTTTTTATTCTTTGAAAATGAAGGATGATGGTTATGTTGTAGAACATTTAAATGTTTTTAACTTAATTTTGAGTTAGCTAGCTTTAGTAGATGTAAGCCCGAGGAAGAAGATAAATGTATCTTACTACTTTATTCTTTACTTGAATCTTGAGAAAATTCAATTGTTGTTATTAGTGGTAGTATTGTAGAGCCAGATAGATACCCTTATTGCCACCCATCTTTTAGAGGAAATGAGGAGAAAATCCATGGATGAGGGCTCAAAGGATCCTTGCATGTATAAGGAAGACCCAAGAACAAAGGTGGGTCTAAAGGGGATCAAAAGAAATTAAAAGATAAGTCGAGGTCAAATGGATGGTCCAAAACCCCTGGGAAGAGTAAAGTATTAGAACAGTGGGAAGAGAGGGCATGTGAAGAAGGAGTGCAAAAACAAAAAGAAATCCTATGATGATTCCTCCACAAAAAAATCTTCTTATGATGGTGATGATGATGTATTGTTTATTTATGCTAAAATTATCAGTGATGATGCTTGGCTCATTGACTTAGGTTACTCCTACCATATGACTCCCCACAAGGAGTAGTTCTCATCATACAAAACTTACCATGCAGCAGTTTTCCTTGGAGACAATAGTACACATCAAATTATTGGTAAGGGAAAGGTATAGTTATGTTTCGGTGATGAAAGGGTGAAAACTCACAATAATGTTTTGTGTATTCTAGGACTTCCAAAAAACTTGTTTTTTGTATTGAAGTTGAATGGTTCTAGGGTGCATGTCACTAGTTGCAGATTGGTGAGAGGAAATCTAGTGGTAGCTAAAGGCTCACAATGTGGGACATTGTTTAGGCTTGATGCCTCCGTATTTTATAACTCTATCAATATAACTAGCAATTCTAAAAATGCACGTATGTTGTGGCACCAATGTTTGCACCGCATTAGTGAAAAAGGTCTTCGAACCTTTATTGATAAAAAGATAGTTGACATTTTTCTATTTACTCTTATGAACATTTTGATTTATGTGAACATGTTGTGTATCTAGCAAACAAAATAGAGCATCTTTTCATTTGGAAGTTATAAAGCTAAAAGATTATTAGAAACCATTCATTTGAATGTGTTTAGTCTAGTGGATGTGGGTTCTATGATTAGATTTCAATATTATGTCACTTTTATTAACGATTGTTCTAGATACACCTTGGTTTATTTTAGTCAATCGAAATCTAAAGTTTTATCCAAGCTTGAGGAATTTAAGACACCTGTAAAGAAGCAAACATATAAGAAAACAAAGGAGTTGAGATCTAACAATGGTGTGAATATTGTACTAGGGAATTTGATGATTTCTATAAAAATGTAGGTATTGTTTGGAAAAGTCTACCCCTTGCATGCAACAACAAAATAGGGTTGCAGAGAGAATGAACTAAATATTAATGGAAAGAGCCAGAAGTGTGTTAAGTGGTACATAGTTAGATCGGTGCTTTTGGGGAATGATTGTGAGTACTCCTCGTTACTTGGTTAATTGATCTCCTTGTTTGGCTCTTGTTGAAAAAATTCCTAATGAAGTGTGGATATGTAAGAAACCTTTTATTTCACATTTAAGGGTATTTGGTTGTGAGGATCTCATTCATGTGGATCTAAAAGAAAATAAATGCATCTTTGTTGGTTATATAGTGAGAATGTAAAAGATTATAAGCTTTGAAATCTAGTAACCCAAAAAATGATTTATTCTAGAGATGTGATTTTCAAGGTGTTTAGAGCAATTTTAGGTTCTTTACATTCAAAGGAAAAAGAAGGAAGGAAAATAACATATTTTGACACTAAGATTGAAAAGTAGGAAGATGCACATGTTGAATAATAGAATGATGGACTACAATATGGAGAGGATATTTATATGCAATAGCCTAGCAATTTTATGGTAAAGGGGAAGGAACATTTGGTTTGTAGGTTAAAACACTCTTTGTATAGTTTGAAATAATTGCCTCGGACATCATATCAAAAATTTGATGCATTATCTTTGAAGTTGGGTTTTGTTAGAAGTGAAGATATCATTATGTTTACATTAAATGTATTAATGAGCAAATTCTAATTATTGTCTTGTATGTGGATGACATGTTTATTGGTAACAACAAGGCAATGATTACGGAGCTTAAAACTCAACTTTTTGGAGCATTTGACATGAAGGATCTAGGGGCAACAAAGTTCATTTTGGGAATGGAAATCATCATAGACTGAGCTCGTAGAAATCTTTGGCTTAGTTAGAGTAAGTATGTTGACGCCATTTGGTAGCAGTTTTCCATGCATGAGTGTTAACCAATGGCTATTCATTTACCCATAGGCACTAAGATTTGTATAATGTGCCTTATGCTAGTGTTGTTGGTATCTTGATGTATGCAATGGTTTGCACTAGATTGGATATTGCCCAAGTAGTGGGAGTTCTTAGCGGGTTTATGTTTAATCCCAGTAGAGAGCTTTGGACTTATGTTAAGATGGTATTTAGATATTTGCAAGGGACTGCTGATATTTATTATGTTATCATGTTTCTAATTATGTGGGTAAGTTATTGGATATATAGGGCTTTGTTCATATAGAATGGATAGGTGATTAGATAATCGAACGTCCACTAGTGGCTATGTGTTTTCTCTATTTAGCAATGTTATCAGTTGGATGAGTATGAGGTAGCCCACGATTGCTTTGTCTACAACCAGAATATAATATATGACTACTACACATGCCTACAATAAGGTGGTATGGTTACAGAGACTTTCTCCAGAAGTTGGTTTTGATTGCATGGTGGTTTAGATTAGATGTGACAGTCAAAGTTTGATCTATTTGGCTAGGAATATGTACCATGCTCGTACAAAAAATGTCGATGTCCGTATCACTTTGTTCATTATATGGTGGAGAATGGTAAGGTTATGTTACAGAAGGTTTACACTTGGGAGAATGTTGCAAATTCACTTACAAAATCAATGAGCATGAATAAGTTCTCTTGTTATGGGGAGACCATGGGCCTTGCATCCTATACTTGATTTATTTATGGTTCCTCTTATGTCATTGCAATGTATAATATCAAGTGGAAGAATGCTAGGATAGTGCAATATTTAATTATAATCCTAATGTACAATGTTGCATCTCCAATTCCCTCGGAATGGGTACATGGACACTTGTGTAGTTGAGAGATATTATTTTATTATTATTCTCCTAGTTGACTTGGAATATTAGTTGTAATGACATTCAAGGAGGAAGGTGGAATATGATGGTGGCGATTGTTAATTAATTACATCTCATTAACACCACTTCCCATTCCTAGGCGCTAGGAGAGAGAGTGGAGCATCTTCTTGTTAGAAATCTAAAATAGATTGATAACCCACGAACTTTATAAGATAAATTCTAAGCTACATTGTAACATCCACGTTCTATAAACATAGTAAAAACCAGAAATTTACCATAAAGTAATTTAACAAGGTAAAAATGAGATATGGAAATTTTTTCTTTTATTCAACATATAATCAAGTAACTACAATTACAAAATTTCTCACTACAAAATACAATAAACCATATTGTCTTTCTCAAGTACAATGTTTACAAAAGTAAATCAATTACAAATATCTGCATTAGATAATGTTTTACATAGTCTCAATAAACACAAGTCTCAAAGATATATTGCATCCAGAAATCTGACATCTTTATCACAAGCCTCAACATGTCTTCTACTAGAGAGAATCTTTCCAATGATTTACCTCCAACCACAGACTGGCGGTCTCCCACACATCTTCCACATAGGAAGTGGCCCTACCCTTCACGAGGAATATAGACCAATGGTGACCAGTGGTAATTTGCCTTTCCAAGTACATAGTGTTGTATCCTACACAACTCTATCAACCATACAACCCTAGATACCCTCTAGCTAAGTATGATTTCTGATAGGTTGTGCAATCCAGATATAGTGAACCGACAATGCATGCAAAGACATATGCATTACTATGCCCATAGTTTCAATATAAATTGACGTTCGCAATGAACGTTGCCGTAATGTTCACCCACCCCAACTTGACTTGGATACTATCATATTCCTACAGTTTGACTTGGTCAACTATGTTTAACTGATGAAGTCATGATGATTTCAATAATTTAGTCTTCCCGACCCATACATGTTTTCTTTCACTATCTATATTCTATAGACTTAATCAACTATCTTTGTTTACGAGGGTTCTCATTGCATCATTGCTACACCTGAAGTCCACGACTTATTGACTCATAAGAATTTTAGATTGATTAATAATGACTAAGATGATAACCTTACCCAGATTAAGCATTATAGTCTAGGAAACTAATTCCCTTCTTACAAGTAAGAATAATTACACATAGTCAGGGCACTTGACCCTTCAATCACGATCTATATAATGATCTCAATGATTTAATATAAATAATTACCATATCTAGGTTAAGTTAAGGTTTAACTAAAGAGTTTTGTCTAACTCAAACCTAGTCTTTCTGACTTAGGTGGATTCACAAGACACTGTCGTTGCTTCATAAACCTTATGGAATGACTATCCATTCTTAGGTATCTCTTTGCATCTCGCAACATTTGAGATCCAACACTTATCGACAAGTAATAGTTAAGATAAGATGTGACTATAAAGGTATAATAAACTTTATGTTTGACTAACCATTTTAATAGTACCTCTTGCATGCTTGCAAACCCGAGGCTTATGACTTATATCTCAAGTCGATTTGTAACCAACAAATAGGTTCCTCTACCTAAGGTTGAACATTATCAACTAATAACCCATCTCTTTTCCATAAGATACATATGAAACATTTATTGTTTAGGGTTCTCAACCCTTTAATGTCTACCCTCATAAGATAACTAAAACAGGTTATAACCATAATGATGTTAAAATAGTCTTTAACCCTTCTAGGTTTAAACTAGAGTTTTATCTAACCTATCCCATCACAATGGAATGACAAACTCGCCAATGCTAGAAAGAACCATGTCTTAAGTAAATGATTTTCCTTTAGTCTTCTTTGACTATAAGGTCATTTCAATCTTTTATACAAGATTATTTCATACTTACAAAACAACCTTAGTTAAAACTAACCCAAGGATTTACCCACTTCTAGACTTAAACTAGATTCAACTTGATTCCAAAATGGTGATAGACATTTCTAGTTGCTATTCTCGTGAATTCCTATTAAAGTTCTCTCTTTTAGCATACTAAACTATATAAGGTCAATATTATACGAGAGTTATTATCTATGTTTGATGTAGGGAATCCACTCATTCTGAACATCCCTAGAGTAAAGTATTATCTTCATGAAATAAATAACTATTTACAACTAAAGCATGAGATTACTAACTT
The DNA here is from genome assembly GCA_027924645.1 of Cunninghamia lanceolata. NCBI lineage: Eukaryota > Viridiplantae > Streptophyta > Pinopsida > Cupressales > Cupressaceae > Cunninghamia > Cunninghamia lanceolata. The sequence continues at coordinate 10,232,975 of BSBN01000134.1, forward strand.
CTAAGTATCATATGACATGCAATTTCTTCTTGTCATAAAAGAGTTGTTTAACATCGAATCCTATAGTAAACAAGAAAATAAAGGCATGGATAAACCGTGTCAACTATATTTATTCTGAGTGAGTATGAATAAATAAAACTCTATTAGACATTACTCTCTCCTTAATAAGAGTCTACTTATCGATGTATATACTTCATCGTTATGAGCAAATCCAAGTATTTCTTTTAAATAAACTCTTCATATGGCCATATGTAAATTCTAATATAACACGGAGTAGATTCTTCTCCGTGGCAGCAGAGGTCTATGTTTTATTGTTTACACTATGCTCTATGTGTATAAAAGAATACTAGTGTTACACAGTTTCTGGCAAAAGTATATTAAGGTTGAATATAAACTTCGGTTATCCAGTATCTTATACCAAATTTATCTAATGTAGCATCTACTTATTCAACTAAGGTTCATTCTTCACAATAATAATATACCTATTAAAACCACTCGGTTTACTATTTGTAGTAAAGACTATAAACCCCCTCATACACTATGCTTCTACGTTTTCTATATGAGAAGAAGTCTGATAAATATGAAAGACATTGTACCTCATATAAAATGAATTCACTAGACTGTGAAGTAATACTCAGCTCATGTTATTCTCTTAGTCACAGTCTAAAGAAAATATGCACAGTTGGAGTGAGAATAACATACCTCTATTATGTTATGTTGAACGGTATGGACAAACCTGACTAGATTGAATGCACATATAGTAATGCTTCTCTTCTATCAACTCCTCTCCAGTCGTTCTCTTCTGAGAGTTATGTTAACTTCTCCCAAAACAATGCCGTTTCTTTTCCTTCCTATACTCTTTTCTGATGATAACAACGTACCTCTCTCTATTAACATCTAACTCTTATATGACTGAAACTGTTACCTCCTCTCTAACATTAATATCCTCCTCTAAACAGTAACCCCACCTCCTTAAAGCTATGAATATCTCCAAATACATAACTGAATTTACACTTTGCTTTTGCATGCACGCTTTAAGGGATTCGTGGTAATGAAGTTCCACTCTTTAATCACAGTGATCTTTTCTTTTTCTCTGGCCGATTTCCTATCTCCCTGACTCTTAATGAGTCATCCATTTTAAAGACTTAAAGCAAGACTCTATATGAGTCACCCATTTTTCGCTCCTCCACACTTTGCAGTTGGAAACATATTGAATACAAAACAATCTGCTTCATGATTCAGTTTCAATCAAGCTACAAATTTGCATATCTCTACACATGTCGATGGGAAGAACACTCTTTGAGGGAGCTTCAATGAATGTGGTTAGCATCACCACTGCTCTTCTTTCAAAGAAGCTGACAAGGCATTAAACCTACATTTACTCATTTAATAAACACTTAAAGTGGTTCGTTCCACCGCTCAATATAATGAAGGCTCTCCTATTTGCAAGCCTTCGACTACTCAAGCATTAAACCATCGACTCATTATAAGGTATTATCCTCATTTGATGCTAAGGTATCTACATATTGATTACATCAATTATAATACTCATAACATTGCCTATACATTAGATAGGTATAGTTTATTCAATAAAAAAGATATTATTAAACCATGGGATACGGATATTGTGATTGGGTTGAGCTTGTCTCCCCATCATAATCCATCGACAAATATCACATATTAATAACTTTGACGAAAACGTCTTAATGTTTACGAATCGTTATAACACGCCAAATATCTTAATAATAGTATTAAGATAATCATTTTACGACAATAACGTCGTAATATTTACCTTGAACGTAAATAGTTATAAATCAAACTCAAACAACGTTGTTAATGTTATTAACGACTAAGATGACTTAATACGACTTAGCAAGTTTTGGAAACAATATCGACTACCTATCGATTAGGTTCAGAAGTAAACTGACAAGACGAAGCTTACCTCTTACGACACCTTGGTTCACTTTTTTGTTTAACACTTATAGCTCAGTTTGGCAAATAAATCACTCGTAACCCAAGGTCTCTCTCTCTCTCTCTCTCTCTCTCTCTCTCTCTCTCTCTCTCTCTCTCTCTCTCTCTCTCTCTCTCTCTCTCTCTCTCTCTCTCTCTCTCTCTCTCTCTTCTTTTCTCCGAGAGTCATCTGATAACCTGTAATCATGTTTCACTTGTCATCAAACAATATGTGATCAGTGCACCATTATTCAATTAATTCAACTAATAAATCAAATCTCATAATACAAATATTAAATTGGCAATAACATAATCATTTCCATGATTTCATAAATAATATTCAATATAATTCCATGCCATTCCTTGTCATTAAATTATAACATCACAATAGATTTACTTATGTCCCAGTAAAAGTGAAAAGTTTAGTGAAACAGAAATTGGGGATGTAACATACATAAACTAGAAAAAGCATAAACAATGCAAACCAATGATTCTGTGAGATATGCAAATGTCAGGATGATAGAATTGCATTAAGAGCTCAAAGAAAAAGCTACACAAGGCTAACAGAATTGTCATACAAGATGCAAACTACATACAAAATACAAGCTAGGTAGTGAGTTTATGTAGACCAGGGAGAGGGGTGGAGGTGGCAAAACTAACCAATAGGGTGAGACCACCAAACTATCTAAACATAATAAATGCAACTCCCTTGTAGGATGGTGACACCTCAAATGACCCACTCACCTAATTAAACTCATTTTTTTTAACCCAAGCAAGCTTAATAAAAGTGTAGGAAAAATCTAGGAAATAGGAAAAATGAAAAACCCTCTAGGAAAATAAAAACCTACACTAACACCCCCCCTTAAGCATAGCTTAGGTGGGTGAAAAGATGGGTCCCGACAAATTAAGCCTAATGAGGCACCCATGTACAAAGAATCCCTCCCAATGAGAAGAAGTCCCCCCAAACAAAGCAATAGAAGCCCCCCGCCACAAATAGAGAGAGAACAACCCCCAAAAATAGAGAGTGAAAGAGATGATGAAACCCTTCCACAACGAAGTAGCTCCTATTCCAAAAGAGGAAGCCCATATATGAATGTTGAAGATGATCCATTTATGGCAAATAACATTTCTCCCCTTAGGAAGAAACAACTCCAATGGTGAATGTTGAAGTAACTCCCACTCAGAGAAGCAAGGTGAAGTAGGAAGTTCCATGATGTATCCTGTCTCAGAACTCTGCTCAAGTGTCCCCATGTGAATATCAAAACATTCCTCAATGCACGAAGGTAGAAGCAATTCAATCCCCCCGTATGTAGAACTAAGAGGTAGAAGATCCAAAGACAAGGAGGATAGGATAACAATGATGAAATGACTAGCATCAAAGAGGAGTTGAATATCCTCAAGAGTGTCATCTAGATCCAAAATGTGCCTGACTCTACAATCAAACAAGAGATGTTTGCTAGAAATTGATCCCGGTGAAGTGAATCTAAAAGAGATATATGACCTTGTTGCAAAGAATCACTGGAAGCTCTCAAGAAGAAGCAACTTTGAACTCTAAAGTTGTAATAGGTACAGTGGGAGTGTCCTGAACTATAGATGGGGCATCAATGTATGTCAACCAAGTAGACTGATCATCCCATGAGGATGTGTCCACACAAGATGGGACAACAAAAGTCTCAATATCATCCACAAGAGCCTGGTTATCCAAGGAAACATCACTATCAGATGAAGATCTAAAGTCTCCATACAACTGTTGGATGGTGGTCCAAGTAATGAAAGGCACTCATCGTGCTCTATGTGATATATAATTTCCTCAGAAATAGTAAGACATATTAGTCCAAAGACCATGTCATTATTGTTAAACCATGCTTTCTTTTGTTCATTGTCACTTGGCTTAGGAACGAGTCCAAGGAGATAGGGCAATAGATCCTGCTCAAGACAGTGATTCTTTATCCCTTGTTTCTAGGACAAATAGTTCTATGAAGTTATCTTAACAACATAAGGATGCAATTGAATACCAAAATCCATGATGAATCCCTCCAAAATGGAACTTTATCTTAGTTCATGATTATAATAACCCCATAGAAAAACCCCTTGTAACTCAATCAAATAAACCCCCCAAAAAAATATGATTTGGCACTTTATATTTAGTGCGATTAGAATTGCCACCAACAAGAAACCTCAAGTGGACTTGATCTCAATGTTATACAAATTCTCAACAAATGAGTGTATGTTGAAAATACAATCTTGAAATAAAACCAAGTGAAAAAAATAGCACTACTGCAAAGTACTCGAAGAATCATGCACTTTCAAAAAAAGAATCACCTCGATCCAAGGTCTTATGTGAAATTTATGAGTCTTCAAAGTTCTCAAAATGAGAACTGTGCAGTGTCACCTATGAGAATTATGGGTAAAGCACAAAGTCGTGTCACACTTTCAGCCGACTTATCATCACAAGTGAATTTAAGTATTTCTAACTAAAAATCAATTTTGGTCAAACATATGATCTTGTAAGATTCATTTTAGCTAAGTTAGATATGTCCACAACTTTTCCAACTAAAATTGTTGGCTAAATGCATATGTAGTACCACTATGAGGCCAATTTACTAGAAAAAATAAAATTATTTGAAAAACTTGGTATTTCAACCATTTCTAGTCATGTAAATAACATTTTTAAAAAAATATAAAAATACCCTTTTGTAGATCTATAAGTTTAGTTTTCAAAAATATATATATTAATAGTTTAATTATTATTTATATTTTCCTTTTTATTTTTACTAAAAGTAGGTTATTAGCACAAAACATTAGGTCGATTACCATGTCAAAGAAAAATAGTAAAACTTATTAAAAAAATCGTAAAAAATATGATGCACTAGATAAAAGAATCTATATCAAGATGGTATAATTTTTTTATATTTTAGATAAATAGTTAATATGAAAGTTGACGTCGAATGGTAACAACTATGTTTTAATACACACACATTTTATTATTTATTTAAAAATATATATTTATTAAAATTGGTAAAAAATTTATCCATGCACTAAAGTTTCAAGTTATAAATACACAAAAGAAAATTGAAATAAAAAAATAAAATTTACTATATAAAGATTGACATCTCATGTAACTTCATTTTTCAGCATTTTATCAGCAACTAAATTATAGTGTCAATTTATTAAAAACTATATTCAAATAATTTTTTATATTTTCTCAAAAAATACAAACATAAAATATACTAAAAAATAAAAAATTTATTAGTTTACATCATTTCAAAATTCAAAACATGTCACTTTTTAGTGATTCAAATTTAAAAGTTGGATCAGCGTTGGTCATTTCCTTTATAAAAGTGTGACAACTTTGTGCTTTTACCCGAATCTGCAATTTCTGAAAAATCCATGACTGAAACCAAAATTTGTTTGCACCAATGCATAAAGTGCAAAAAATTAGCCCAAATCAAAAAAAATTCTCAAAAAAAAAGAGGTCATGAGCCTAAGTTATTAACCTTCAAAGTTTGCCTTCAAAAACCAACTTGCCAATGTAGAGGGGTCTAAGTTACAAAAAGCCAACCTTTGCCAAATTTAGCGAGGTTGCTACCAATTTTAATGGTGTCGCCAAGTATAGAAGATTGTCAGATGGTTTAACCCTTTGCCAAATTTAGAAATGCTCCTAACAAATACCACTCTCTGCTAATTTTAGCAAATCCACCATAAAGTCAACCAACTTTGGCAGAGGTGCTAAATTTGGCACAAAGGCTAGAATAGGCGTTGAAGTTGAGGAGGGCACTCTATTCAAGGATTAAAAAAGGCTAAATTATTATTTTTTAAATAAGGGCGCTTGTTACAGGGCCAAAGGACCTGTTGATGATTGTTTTTCAACAAGTCAACAATAGAGTAAGATACAGAGTATCCAACTCTCTCTTGAGCAAAGCCTCTCGAATGCTAAACAAAGTGATCAAACAAGATGACTCCAAGGTTCCTTTTTCTTATGATTTTGTGAGGGATAGCTCAATGATTTGATATGATTCTGCTGATAAACACAAAGGGACTTACACAATCATTCAAACAACTTGTTGTTTCAATGAAAGAGGTGAACACTAGATTATCTAAGTACTACAACTTATGATGTATGATATGGCAGTGAAGTACTTGATCCTAAATTCTAACCAGATTGATAAAAACAACAAAAGATGAAAGGTTCAGTAGAACTAACCTAATCCTAGATGTAAGGGATAATTAATGCTCAGGTGAAATCAAACCAACTCTTGCTTCGCTAGATTAAACAACTACACAAGGTTGATGCTATCTTCTAGGGTTGTACGAGATGTTTAAATCACTTATGCTCATGAAGAACTCAACAAACATAAAGATCAGAGTTAAGCTCAATTCATTCAGACCAACCATACACTGCAATTTGCAAGCCACAAACTACAAATGGTGTGAACATAAAGATTTCACCACAAACAATAATAAAACCTTCCACCAACTAACATAACACTTAAAGAAAACTTAATCTAACTTAATATTCGCTTAAAGGAATCAAAAACCATGCAACACTTAGAAACATATATAGAATCACCAAACAACGAATCTTATATTATTTCAGAGAGCTCTTGCAACAATTTTCAGAGTCTTCAATCTTCCAAATGAGAGCAAAAGGAGATCTTATATAGACCTCAAGAATACATGAAGGGTCAAGATTGATTGGCAAAGCCAATGGACCAGATGATGCCACCTAAACAAGTGGTTACAACAAATTTCTATTTTTAGTATAGAAAGAGGGAACAAAGGCACATTTCCTAAGAAGATAAGGATGCCACATCATATCCTTTTCATATAGTAGTACTATGAAGTGCAATGAATCTAGACACAACTTGAGCAACATCTCCCATTGGTACACTTGTCGCAGCATTAATGGATCCTTTTGCAGTTGTTACATCTAACTCATAGATGCCAAGTGTCTTCTCCCAGTCAGCGATCCAAAACTTGTTTGCTCCAAGATGAAATGCAAATGTAAATATGTTATCCATCTGTTCCTCATCAATCCCATCCTTTTGAAAGTAGAATGCCTTAACTTGTTGCTTCATGTTTTCAATGGTGATCTCCCCATAGGGATTGCATATTGTTGTCAATGAAGTGTGCACATGATTTTGTGTCCTTAGAAGAACACTTCTTATTCTAGACATATCTACTTTAATCTTATCAATCAGCTGCCCCTTGTTGTGAAAGGAGAAATACCAAGTGGTGAAGTCATGTGAAGTATCTTGATCAATCGCCTTATCTCGAACTAGATCTTCCATCGGAGTTTCCATCAAACTCTTGAGATGTGGCATGTATTGCTCCTTGATAGGCTTGAATTCAGCACATGTCTTTAGCAGAGATTAAACTCTATCCTTGAGGCTAATGACTCTTGTTGGTTATTTTCCCAGACTGGATGTTTGTTCCCAGTTATCCCTACAAAATAGCCATCATTGATCAACAGGATCACCGGGCCAGGGGCCAACAATACAGGAGATAGACTCTATAAATATCTCCTCTTCTTCTTTAAGCTCTTCAGAACCAAGGGGGGTATTCTCTATTCAACATCTATAACATATGCACATGAACTTGTTTGGATGTTGGTACAAAGCAGATAAATCCTCTTTTATGTAGACCAAAACTATGGAATAAGTGCAAAGGGGCTAGCTCTGGGCCTATATTCAGTTGTAGACAGAGGATTTCGGTCCTAAAAACTACTTCTAATATCCTAAAGGTTTGTATATGAAGTTTGAATTTGATTTTATGTTTGGATGCAAAACTGAGACTTTGGGTTGCAACCTCAGTACAAAACTGGATCGGTGCCTATCCAGGGCTCGGAGTCAATAGACATACACATGTGAATATTCAGCACAAATATATACCAAAGACTGGGTTTCAAGGGGATTTCTAATATCTGCCTTACAGATACTTCCCAAAATTTAGGTGCTTAATCATTCATACTTAGTGGTATCCCTGCTGCATATACCCTCTCAATGATTAACCTGAAACATTTAATTTGTTCTTTGAACAAAAGTAGAAGATTAAACATTCAATATAGAAAAGTTATATTCTTGAACCTCAACAACCCTTAGTTGTCTTGATTCAAAAGAAAATATGCCCACAGCTTGGAGACAAATGATTAAACACATGCACAAGGCATTTCTCATATAAAACAACATGAAACCAGTGAATTCATGCACGAAACAAACAACATGAGACTCATAAACTTACAAGACACCAAGAACAGGGCCACCAATGAAGTTGTATTGTGTCACAACACCAAAATTTGTCTAGTTTTCAATAACAACAATGAGTAACACAGTTTGGCTTTTATACCAAGATTGTGTACCCAGCAAAATTAATTACAAGGCAAATCAAAAATCTGCCAGATTCAATGCATGAGGAATGGCGCTCAAAAATATTCAATGCTGTGGAGAGACAAAGAGGAATGAGCAGGTGGAATCAGGATCCGCACCGCTGCTCAAGGACCTTCATCTTCAATCGGGTTGTTGATTTGTCAACTTCATCGACTATCCCCTGCAAATCCACCATTACTGCCTCACCTACCCACATGCCCCCTTTGAATCTGTAGCAGCACATTCATAGAGTTTTCCCGCTCAAGACGCAGCCATAGATACAAAGAAAATGCCCTTGCTGCTGAAAATTTAAAACCTGCCATCGATTCTCCTTACCGCTGAGATCCACGGCCCCAAAATACGCTAAAAATTCAGTAGCCAATGATAACGTGCCACGTAGGCACTCCACACTTCTATCGCTGACTTTTCCCCCTTGCATTTTGCCTTTTCGCCCTTCAAATCCTTGTATATGCTTTGCATATACATACAACAATTAACATGCAAGGCAGACCCCAAACTGTTGTAGAGTAAATCGCAATCACCATCGGGTTTGCTTTGCATTTCCTTTCCTTGCATATCTCAATGTATATCTGCATATACATTCATCCTATACATACGAGGCGAATCTCAAAAATTTATCTGCCGCATCTGACTTCTCCTTCAGGTTCGGAATGCATATTCCTTCCTTGTATATTCAAATGTATATTTTGTTTGTATATTGAATATACAAACACAAACATACAAGCAGGGAATCTTTTCAGAGTATTCCATATACATTCCTCCCTTGTATATTGAACATGTACAAACCTATTTGTATAAGACCGTGACAGACCCCACCAATTGCATCTTCTGCCTTTGTATAAACCCAATGTATGTCAGACATACATTCAATCCCTCCTACATATACTTGCAGACCTGACCTGCCTTTAGCCCTGTTTTGAACTTCTTTTGAAATCCGTAATGTATACTTGGTGTTGTATGTCGAACATACAACAAAACAAACATACATCTCACCCGCTCGATACAACGTTGGCATCTTCAAGGAATCTTCAATGTATATTTTGCCATTGCACATTTTTTGCTTGCATATCCAGCACTATAGCAAATGTATGTCGGGCCTTGCATCTTTCCTCTTGTATATAGCAGTTGTATGTTTAAACATACAATACAATTATGCAAGCAAATTGATATACAATCAGGGAATATCCCATAAATCTTGCGGAAGATTCCCCCAATGTACATGCATCCTTTTGAACCCGATATGCATTTGGAAATGCATACAACTGCAGAATATTCATAGGAATCTACGAAAGATTCCCCCTTGTATATGCAACTCGATGTGCATTTAGAAATGCATATAACTCAGTTTTTTCACCATTATTGGAAACCGATTGAGATTTTGCAAGCCTGCCAACATACACTTACACTTGTATATACAAACACTTAAAACTTTTCCCACGTGCGACAGGAAAAAGGGGTGAAACACTACATGGAGGCCGAAGAAAAACTCAAACTAATACACTAGGGGATGAAGGAATAAACACAGGAACGTGCAAACTGAAATTTCAGAACCCTAACCCTAGGTGAACACCACCAACTCTATCATAAAACTTGTACAATCTCTTCAAGATAAATGTATGCTTTCTCCTTTGTTTTTTCTATCCACCCCTTCATTAGCTAAGATGAAGTTCTGATATTTTCAACTTGAGAAACTATTTCTTGTGAAAGAATGGACGGAGGTATTGGAGTGGCTTCCTTCTGCTGGATAGGTTGCATGACTTATTGAATGTATTGCTTTAGTGTATTGAAGTCTTGTTCCACCTTTAGCTTAGCTTCTCTTTCCTATTTTAACATGATTTTTACAGTGTTAACTGATTCTTGAAGTTCCTCCTCTATCTTTTCTCCTGTGATTGGACCCATATCAATAGCAGTCACATTTTAATCTTCAGGTGCCATGTCCTCTAGATCCTTTTCAAACTCTAGGAACAGCTACATGTACCTCTCTATTCCTAGAAGTATCTTGAGTGATTTTTGAAAAGACAGTTGCTTTCTTCTTTTGATTACTCTTTTGTGCACTCATGAGCAATTCTTCTACCGGAGCAGGCTGATATGTTTCTATGATTGTATTTTCTTCAATTCTCTGCCTCAACCAAGATGGAAATGCAGAAAGGTCTTGTTGTCTTTGTAGTTGATTATATCGTACACGCACTGCATCTTCATCAGATTCTACTTGTCCTTCCATTTCTTGATCAGCAACATCATCTTCCGATATTTCAACAGTTGGACTTGAATGAATCTCTTCAGGTGGAATCACCACAGTTTCTTCCACTACTTCAACTTCTTGTGTTGGATTATGAGTATTTGAAGTACCTTCCTGTAGACTAGATGAAGTAGATTGATTGTTCTTCTTCTTAGGTCTTTGACTTGATTCTCCTTGATCCTGACTAGGTCTTTTCCTTTTCCTAGCTGGATTGTCACCTTGATCACTTCCACTGTGTTGGAGTCCACTATGTGCACTATGCTGTCATGACTCTTCTTCATCCATCTTGTTGTATGTAAGAACCTGCCCTTCCTCATTCATTTCCTGTAGCAACTGAGTTATACAAGCTTGTGTCATAGCTAGGACTGGCTCCATTAACTCTTCTTTAGATACATCCCTCCTTGACCAATCAACTATATAAGGCAAATCCTTTATCTTTTCCAATTCATCTATCAACATAGTATCATCTTCTATGAATTAATCCAGGATTTGGAATACCTTGGACGCTCTTACTAGATCCCATGTAAGTCTTGAGCACTGGAGTGTTTGAAGATCATCTTCATCCTTTACATTTGCCTAGTGATCTTCTAACTGCATGACATGCTTGTATTCTTTGTTGTATTTCCAGCAAACTTTGAAAGGATCAAAATTAAGCCTTTTGGTGCCATGAGTTTGTAAATGATATGCTTGAAGTTCTGTTTCAGAATATTCAGCCGCTGCTAATGATGGACACTCAAGATTTTGTCCAAGAACAAGTGGAAACTAGATCCCTCCTTTCTTCTTCAACTTTTGCAGCCTAATGAGTTCCAGGAGTTGCCTTGATACTTCTAACATCACCATCCTATTAGTTGGATATCTTAGTAACCTGTATGGATAAGATGTGAAACCTTGGATCCTTATGTATGCATATCTTTCATGCTGAGTATACCAATGTCCATATGTTCTGATGAATTCCCTTGCTACATTAGATAATCTTTTGTGGAAATCTCCTCTTAATCTCTTCAATATGAACATAGAGAATGCATCATTGAACATCGTATAGTGATTGATGTTCTTGAGGTGTAACTGAGCATAACATTGATGTGATAAGTACTTATTTGGTCCAATTCCAACTTCTCCTTTTCTAGTCAAACATGGATAAACTTCATTCCTCGCTAGAAGATATATTATAAGAACTCATATGGAATGACTAAGTACTTGAAAAATTGATGAGCTACTCATGTATGCTTTGACTGATGAGTCCGGCCCAATCAATCATCTTTCCTTTGAGAACCAGCTTGAAGAAAGAATACATCCATGACTGAAAGGTTGCTGATTGTGGCATACCTGTTACTCTGTTGAGGAACATGATCAAGTATCCAATCTCTGGATGAAAGTTTGATTTGTGAAACTGTGGAGGGTTATTTGTACTGAACTTCATAGATGGGTTTACCATCCAGTCCCTCTTCATTTCTTGCAATCTCTTCTTTGAATCAACATCATATTCTTGTTGACCCTGGTGTATAGAAATGTTGATCATCCTATCTTTAGTTGGAATGTTGAAGGTGTCTTCAATTGCCTCCTTTTGCAAGTAAGCTAGCATTGTTCCATCCTTGGCCACAATTTGCCTAGTATCCTTATCATACTTCTTAACACATTCTATTATCATTTTTGAACAAGGTAGAACCGGCGGAAAACAAGCAGCTTCAATAGATCCACTCCTTACGATGGCTCCAGCAAGACTACCCCCAGTGGGTTCCTGAAGCACGGACTTGATATCATCTAGATTGTTGTTGCCCATGTTCGTGTCTCTGATGTTTGTCCATCTTGAAATGAGCTTTGATTCCGGAACTTTGCCCTTAGCATCCATGCAGATCCTTGCTTGTCTTTCCTTCGACGTCATTGCCATGATCCTACAAACTTGACACGAATAAGTAACCTCAAATATAAATGATCAACAACTTACTTCAGCCTTCTTAATACTTTAGACTTCTGATTTCTATCTTTCTAACATAAAGTTTTTACAAGAAGATTATGTCATGCAGACTCAAAGATTTCATCAAAAATTTACTCATCTTCTTATAATTCACTAACATTTAAACAATTTTATGTTTGAAACTCAATGAACCTGCTGAAAATAGAGGAAAAATCAGAAGTTTACCTTTAGATCAGACTTTTAAAGGACTGATTTGGATAGATGTCTTTAAAAATTGATCAAATTCAGACCCAATTTGATAAAATCAGACCTGCACTTTGCTAAAATTACCTTTACTTCTGCTCCTTGAGGTGAATCCACTCCTTGATGAATGACAAAATGAGAAACAAAGCATATACATATATACAATTTGCATTTAAAACTAACAACCTGCCTAGGCCGACCTCCTTTAATGCATTGAAAAAACATTTAATTTGTACATTTTTTATATTAAATTTGGTGCGAATTTCAATGAGAATCAGGCCTAGTTTTGAAATTTAGAAGGGTGCATCAGATGACCATTGTGATTTCCCCTTGCTCTGAGTGCACTAGATAGCATTTTCAAATCCTCTAAGGGTTGGCGCACTAGATGGAAGTTATTGAGCTCTCTCCTTCTATTCTTGGCGCAACAGATGAGAGTCTAAGATCCTTCATAAAAACTTCACAAAAACTCACTCTAAACCAACTTCTTCCAATTTGGATATATTGATAAAGGTGTATGAGATCAGAAATTCATCTTCACTTGAGTGTCCTTATTAACTTTATCATCCTTCAATGATGCCGCATGAGATGATGATCTTGAAACTTGCTGGATAGCCCTTGACAACTTAGATTCAACCTCATTCTAGGGTAGCCCATTAGATAAGGATATTGAGTGCTTCTTGAAAGTGTGTCAAAAAACCAATCAGCAACCTTTCCACATGGGCGCATTGGATCAAAGGCTTGAATCTTCTTTGAAAATATGTTCAAAACTTGCAAAAGTTAAAGGCCTTAACCTCTTCTTAAAAAACTCATCACAAACTCATCCTAAAACTCATAATGGCGCAGCAGATAAAGAAATTAGACCTCTTTTTAAGAGTCATCAATGCAGCGCATTAGATCAAGCTTGAGGATCCTTCTTTTGAGAGACTTCAAACTACCTGCCATCTATCCCTTCTTGAATTGTCGCATTGGATTGATATTTTAGGAACTTCTTGAAAGGTTCTAAAACCTGACTTCATGCAATGTTCATTTCATCCTTGGAGGGGCGCATTGGTTGAGGAGTTTGGATCCTCTATGAAACCCTTAAAACATTCTTAACCTTTCCATTGAGATGACGCACTAGATGAACAATCTGACCTCTTCCTTAAAATATGTTCAATATTTGGATATGGCGCAAAGATTAAAGTGTTTAATATCTTCCTCACCATAAACTCTCCCTACTCATAATGGCGCATTGGATCAAAAGTCTGATCTCTTGATTCCCAACATCTTTCTTGACAACTTCTTCACCAAAGTTGATCTCTCCTTATGGTGCATTGGATCAAGCTTTCATGCTCTTCATGGCTTTGGTGCTTTAGATCAAGATTTTGAATCTTCATCTCTTCTTCAACCTAAATCAAGGTGGCGCAATGGATTGGAACTTTGGGTTCTTCTTGAAATCTTAATATACTTTCAATCCTCCTACTTGGGTGGCGCATCACTTGATGTGTTTGGGATCTTCATCTCTCTTGAAGAACTAAATCTCTCCTTTACCCTTGGTGCATTAGATCATGTTAGGATCTCCTTGATTTGGATTTGAAGTCATCTTCAAAACAGCCAATAGGTGGGCGCACTAGATGAAGATATTGAATTCTCCTTGTAAGCACATTTAGAAGGTTTCACATTAGATGATCATGTTAGGATCTCTTTCTTAAATCAGATCAACATTCAAGACTCTCCTCTTAAAAGGTTTCTAAAGTTTGCAACTTACCTACTTAGATCAAGATTTGGCGCATCACTTCTCGGTTTTGAACTCCCATAGAATTGTTCATCGTAGGGCGCTGTGGTTGAACATTTTGAATCGTCATCCCAAAACTTCACTTTTCAAATCATCTTTGGCGCATTAGATCATACCTTTGGATTCTTCTAAGGCCAATGCATTGGATCTGATATTTCAGTTTCGCTTTGAGTCTTTTACCAAGTTAAAGTCTGGACTGTATTAGAAGATTTGGCACATCAGAAAAATATTTAGGATTCCCTTTTGAAAGATTTTAAAATGCTTGCCACTTATTCCCCCTTAAAATGTGTTCAATGCTTGGATATTCAGATTTGAAGTCATCTTAGAAGCAACCTGTAGGTGGGCGCATTGGATTGAGATTTTGAGTTCTTCTTAAAATAAGCGCATTGGATTAGAATCTTAAACTCCTGTTGATATCCTTCCACAAGGGCCCTGTGGTTGGAGATTTTGGATCCTCACCCCCTTCATGACAAACTTTACCTTTCCAAATCACCTTTGGCGCATTAGATTGAAGGTTTGGAAGTTGGAAATTTTAGATCCCCTTATATTGCTCACCTTTCTATCCCAATCACAAATCTTAATATCTACTTGAAGGGGTACATTGGATCAAGAATATGAGTCTTGATTGAAGACTTAAGCATTTTCACTTGACAACACCCTATCAAACATTATAACCTACAGAGGAATCACCATCAAGATTTTCAATTCCATCATAATTTCATCAAGTGATGATTCAATCAGGAATCAAATACCCCTCAAAAGACAAAAGATGCATCATGCAATCCCCTTCACAACTCAAAACAAGATCAAAAGCAAAACTCTGAAAGACCCAATCTAACCTAGGGCAAAAAAGAGGTGTCCCTATTTTCAATAGGGTGATGGTGAGTTTTGGTCACAACATCTAGCGACTCCACTGGAGGAATTTTCCTGAACATTTCTAAAATAAGAATTCAATCCCAACTCAGAACTATCAGATCATCTTCTTCAACCTATCAATCAGTCAAAGATGAACGCGAAAAGGAAAAGAATCATAAATTGGATCAAGACACTAGACCTGGTGATATGTGATTAAAATAAATTTTAATTAAAACAACTTCTTAAATGTTCCAAGGATAAACACAAAGCAAGTTTCAACATTTCCATGTACACCCACACACCAAATCAAATAAACAAAACTCCCTGATCAAAGAATCAGAACCAATTGCCAGCACAACTATCCATATTTGAAGGTTAAAGTGCAAGCACTTATGTAAATTCCCATCCCTTAGAAACCAGGATCATCTAAGTTCACCTGTCTCAAGCTAGGTAAATTCATGAAAGCGGATGGATGGGTACATATACACATGGATGAGATGGGCAAATGATAAGTGACATTGAATGGGGCGACAACGAAATGAAGATGATATGGAAACAAAAATATAATGAAATGGAAAGGAGTGAAATGAGACAGGGTGTCTCTACGCATGATGCCTGTTTACCAGGTTTTCATCATGGTACTTATCCAAGGTGCCACCAGGGGTGGTTTTCACCAGTGGACGAAATTTTTTCTCTTTACTATTTTTTCTCTTTTTTTCATTTTTTTTTCTTTTTTTTTAGAATCACCATTACACGTGGCGCCTGTTTGCCAGGTTTTCACCAAGGTAACGAATATAAAAACTCCAGACTCTGATTCTGCAGACGACACGATGGTCCATAGAAAAATCTTGTCAAGTTGTGGCGCTTACTGATGCTTGTAGGAAAGGACAAAGTGAGGAAACAGTGGAGTATGATGTGGATTATACAAAACTGGTAAATGAAAAGTGTATCCAAACATAAACCAGATGGATGATGGCATATGCTGAATGGTGGGAAATGGAATTGGATGGTATACAGCGGAACGAAATGAAATGGAATCACGATCAACGTCTATTCATATCAACCTAAACTTCGAAGCTTGCAAGTGGAAGAGAGGTATATAATGGGGAATGGGAATGATGATTAGTGAACGGGTGAAATGATAACTTCATATCCCACAAGAATTTGGAATTTTCTTGCTTTGATTTTATTTCGTGGGATGAAGAAATTCAGAATGAAATGGAAGTAGATTCTTTGGATGCAGGAGCCTCTTTGGATTCGGCTTTATGTACCCATGGCTTCATTCTTTCATCTTTTCTCTATTAGGAAGTATGGAATGAAATAGCCTTTTGAGCATGCTTTGATTTATGGCATTTGTGCTAAGGCATAAAGATCTTTAGATTTTCAGGAATTTCTTTGCTTGATAGGTAAAACGGCATCCGAATATTTATTTTGCGGAACTATGGGGAATGGGCGAATGGATTGCAAGCTCCTAGTTTAGACGACACTCACATTCATTGACCACGATGAGCAAACGGGTGAATGAATGAAGGAAATAAGGTAATGTAATTTGAGAAATGGAAGTAAAATGGATGATGGAATAGGGTGGATGGAAATGAAATGAAGTGACAGAATGACATGCAATGGAAGAAATGGATAGTTACATGCCTTGATACTTTACATGATAACGAAGGCGAAGTGAACATATAAATAGGTGGATAATGGAAAATGATAGATTTTGGACGGAGCGAATAAGAACACCAACATCTTGACTTTGACTTGTATGCAGTAGCTAAGGTCATTTGGAAAGGATATTGACATGGAAGTACTCCAAATACTTTATTCATAAAGACTTCAACTTATCCTTCTGGAGTATGCAACGAACAACATGACCATAGAAATGATTCAGACATTAGACTCGAATTCATTATTCGATGGAAGCGAAAAAGTGGATGGAAATTTTATTGCTTTCAAATGAAATGGATGGAGGCTTTTATTGTGTATATGAGGTGTGGTAAGCGAAATGAATGAGATGGAAGTACGCAAAATGCTTATGATGGAGTAGAATGGAAATCACAAATTACCTTGAGATGTTTACTTCATCCAGGCTCACAAACACTTTCCTAGCAACTTCGGGATCATTAAGATGTGTAAGATATAAAACCTCAAAATATTTCAGTCAATACCAAACACTTGACTCCTCTCCAAAGAGCAAGCAGTCATGCTATCTGATGCTAGCGATGGAATCCATGGGAAATCCATCGATCATGACCCAAGTTTCTCAAAGGAACAAATAGGAATTCATAAAATTTAGATTTGGCATTTTAGAACATTATGATTAGAAGATAATAGTGTCAAGATACAATAGATGATTAGTGTCCCAGTCAAGTCGAGAATTCATCTCATCAATAAATTGAAAACTATGATCCTTCAACCCTAAGAATTTCATGAATAAATATTTAAGAAATGAGCTAACATAACTTGGTGTAATCATACCAAATGCCTGCGTAAAATTCATCGCCTCAACATGAATTAAGAACCCCCAAAACGACAAACCTAAATCAAACCACACTAAAAACAACTAAACTACCGAAAAGCAGGAAAAGACTTGAGTCAAATGACATCGAGACAAGCAAACCTAGTCTAAAAATAATAGAAAGGAAAATCCTATTCTAACTATGTACAAACCAATCCCACAGGGAACTCATGGCTAGAAATAATGTTTTAGGAATTGCCCATTGATAGGCAATGGAAGGTCTTCTCCAGTCAAAGTTTTTAGCTTGAAAGCATTTTCTCCCAAGATTTAAGTGATTTGATACGGGCCTTTCCAAAGATAGTCAAATTTGTCATGGTCTCCTCATCTTTCATGTGCCTTATCCCAATATAACACTAGATCAGAAATCCTGAATGATTTCACCCTTGCTTGACGATCGAACCAACATTTTACCACCCCTTGATGTTTCATGAATTTATCGAGGGCTATATCACGCTTTTCCTCCAAATGCAACAATTGTGACAGTCTCATTTGCACTCTCTCATCTTCTTCTAAATATTACTACATGAACTACAAGGTTGGAATCCTCAGTTGTATTGGGAAGATAGGATCTTGGCCATAAACTAAGTGGTATGGAGAAGTACCTAGAGAAGACTTGACACGAGTTCTATCTGCCCAAAGAGCAAACTACAATTGTGTGTGCCAATCTCTCGGATTCTTATCCAACAGCTTCTTGATTGCATTCAAAAGATTTTTGTTCATAGATTCAGCCAAACCATTACCCTGCAGATAATAGTTTGATGAAAACTTTAAAGTTATTCCATATTCAAAGGCCCAATTTGAAAACCTCAATGATGAAAAAGCGGGACCATTGTCACACACAAGAGCGTTAGGACAACCAAACCTGGTAATTATGTTATCTTCCAAAAATTTAATCACTACCTCATAAGTGCAAAACTTCAAAGCATGGGCTTCTGACCATCTAGTACAGTAATCAGTCACAGTTAAGATATACTTGTGTTGTGCCGAAGAAGGTGGGTTGATCATACAAATGGAGTCAAGTCCCCACTTGGCAAAATCCCTGAACTCTGTAACGGGTTGTAAAGGCATTGCTAGATTCCTTTCCCTTGAAGCTGCTACTTGACAAGTGTGGCAAGTCCTGATATGCTAGTGAGCATCTTGGGATAAAGTTGGCCAATAATAGCCTGCTCTTAGTATCTGATTTGTTGTTGCCAATTCACCGCCATAACAAGTTCCAAACTTATCATGAAACTGTTCCATAATCCTTTTAGCTTCACTTCTGCCAACACACCTCAAGTGGATTCCCTCACAACATGAAACATTTGCTTCTGTACCTTAGTGCTCTTCTCTGTATTGGACTCATGTAATCTGGACAATTCTGAGACAGCAAGTAATAAACAATATCATCGTACCACTCATCTGGGGATATTGTCTCGAGTACATACGCCTATTGCACCAATCCAGGACCTTCAACTGCTATAGTCTGTGTGAATGCTTGTCCTCGAACCACCTTCATTGGTTGAATTTCAATATCATACTCTTGGATAGTGGCGACCCACTTGCCTCTTCTCTTGCCCAATTCATTCTGCATTAGCAGTGTCTTGACCGCAGCATCTGGGACTATTGCATACACTCTGCTCCGCAAGATATAATGTCTAAATTTCTTTATGGCCTTCACCAAAGCATATGCTTGTTTCTCAACGCTAGGATATCTTAACTCTGCATCCTTGAAAAGAGCACTCATAATCGCGATAGGACGCTCATCCCTACCCTCTGTCCTTTGAGTCAAAATTCGTGCGCAAGTATGATCTGACACAAAGGAATATAAATAAAAAGGTTTCAAATAATTCAGACTGATAAGTACATGAGCACTAGCGATCGTTTGCTTTATTTCTTCGAATGCTCTTTTCGCTTGCGGAGTCCATTCTATCTTTGCATCCTTTTTCAACATATCATTCAAGGGCTTGACTATCTCTGCGAACCCAGTGATAAATTTCCTTACAAAATTGATTTTGTCGAAGAAAGACTTCAACTCCTTTTTACTTGCAGGCATGCTAACTTTTTTGATGGCTTCTACTCGGTTAGGGCCAATAGAGATTCCATGTTCTGATAAAACGTGACCCAGAAGCTTTCCCTCTGTTACCCCAAAAATGCATTTCTTCAGATTCAAGGAAATCCCATATGTTCTACAAGCCTCAAAAACTTTCCTTAAATGATCCACGTGATCTACTCTTATTTTTTAAAACACTATGAGGTCATCCATGTAGATGATGATACATTTGCCAATTATGTCTCTGAAGGCAATGTCCATGGCTCTCTGAAAAGTTGCTCCAGCATTAATCAAGCTGGAAGGCATCCTTTTGTATGCATATATTCCCCATTTAGTGGTGAAAGCAGTCTTCAATCGATCCTCTTCTTCAACCATCACTTGATTGTATCCTGAATATCTGTCCAGAAAGGACATCATTTGTGACCCATTTACTATCTGGAGTACTTCATCAAGCGAAGGTAAAGGGTAGTTATCCTTTTCTGATGCTTGATTAAGGTTTCTAAAGTCCACACATAACCTTATTTCTCCATTTTTCATTCTGACTGGGACTAAATTGGCGACCCACGTCGAGTGTCTTATTGGAAAGATTATCGTAGCCTATAATAGCTTTTTCACTTCTTGATAGATGAGAGGTTCCAATAAAGGGTTCATTGGCCTTTGTCTTTATCGAAACGGTCTGCTTCCTGGCTTGAGAGGGATGGTATGTGTGATAATAGATGTATCATATGTTTTCAAATCTTCATACCCCCAAGCGATGACATCCTGAAACTCCCTCGAGCTATTGATGATACTTTCTCTTTCTTCAGGTGTACAGACTTTCCCGATGAAGACATTCTTTGTATCTTGTTCTATTCCCAGATTTACTACCTCACATTTGTTTCCGTCTTCATTACAGTACTGAAGAGTACTTAGCTTGTCTGAGTCGAAAAGCCTTTCTAGCTCTATCATGCCTTTTGGAATAGTGTTGTTCTTTAGATTCATGATCCCATCTGGATCGAACTTTGCTTCTGCTTCACTTTCATCAATGACTTGGGTAGTGAAAATACCTGAATTGGTCAAGAAGTCTAGTATGTGCTTGTCATCATCAAAAACCTAAAAATTTGTAATATTATCTGGCACTGAAGGGACTGATGTCAGTTCAACCGTGAACTTCTTTAACCCTTCCATGGCTAAAGGCTCGAGAGAACTTGCATCTTGGGCTAATGCATTGGTCACTTGATTTGTAGACCTGTAGATTGACTTAATATTGAATGCCTCGAAGTCTTCGATGAGATCCCAAACCCGATTTCTGAATTTCTCTAATCTCTTATCATGGCATACATATTGCTTTTTGACTTGCCTAATGACTATCTCAGAGTCCCCAAACACATGTAAAATCTTGACTTTCTTTTTGATGTAAGGAGCAATCCATGCATTAAAGCTTCATATTCAATGACATTATTTGTGCAAGAAAACTGCAATCTTAATGCGAATAGATATGCTTCCCCAACCGGACTGATCAATTCAAAACCTGCTCCTGATCCTTGTTTGGATTTTGATCCATCAAACCTTAAAGTCCACACCTGATTAGTTTCTTGATTCGACACTTTACTATCTTCATTTGCTTCTCTAGACTCAACTTGAGTACCCTCTTCGGTAGATGCTGACGTGCTTGCTTCATACGTAAAGATTACATCTGAAACAGGTTCTTTCAACTTCAATGTCTTTGGAATCTCCAGGCCCATCGCTTTTGGAATCCTTTTTTGAACTTGTTCTAAGGCTACTCCACACATGGCACAGGAAAATTCAGAATGAAAGGCGTTATGTATCCTACACCAATTAGGTAACAGTAAATCTTGAACACGTGCATGACTCTCTAATTCCATGCCTTGCTTGACATGCTTCATAACAAAAATTTGAAAATTCTCAAATATGCCTTCTCCTTCCTCATTTGATGTTGTATCATGATCACTTTCTATGAGTCATTCTGTTGGATTGTGCAGCATCAAGATTTCTTCAACCTTAGGCTTATACACACCCAGATTTGTCTCTACAAAGAAGATTTCATTATCTTCGCCATACTCAGTGATCATCAACTTCAGACGTGGAGTGTTGTCTATTCTGATATGATTCGGCAGTCCCTTCCATGATAGCCACATGTGCAAGAAATCAGTTGATATATATCCATTCAGCTTCCTTAACCAATCTCTACTTAATAGCATTCTATATCCTTCAGGTATGTCAACCACTGAAATATCAATATAATGCTGAATTCTAGGATCAACTACCAACTGCATGTGAATGTTATGTAGTTCTCCCACAACTGGGACTTCAGTCTTATCTAATTGAGTAACTTTTTTGGAAGTCTGCTTTTGGATCAGGCCGAGTTTCTTACAGACACCAAGTGGCATAACATTGCTTGAAGCTCCTGAATCCATTAAATAGTTATACAAAAGCTTTCCAAACATTCTAACTGACAACAAAAATGGGGGCTGTTCATCTTTCCCTTGATAAAAGACCACTGACTTCCTTTTTGGAGCACTATACCTTGCATCATTTACCAGCTCAGTATTGCCTTGCGAATGTTGGCTTTTTGATGCATTATTGTTTTCTGCATGTTCTTCCTTTACTTCAACTTGCTTATCATTCATAATGCTAGATGAATCTTGTGCAACAAAAATGACATTCATCTGTCCTTGTGAATGAGATGGCCTCATTTGAGCTACATTCATATTATGGTCCACATTTGCTCAAGGTGCATTGGAAGTAGATGGATTCAATGATCCTGTGGTGACTTGCACATTTTGATTCCCACCTTTTGCAGTAGTATCCTCAACACTTCTTAAGAAGGCTTCCCTTATCTCAGGCACTCTGATTAACTTTGTCAGTGGTAGGTTAAGCTTGATCTTCTTGAGTTCCTCCACAACACATTGACTTAACCTTTTCAAATCATCTTTGGGAACTTCCTTCTTGATCGGATCAATTCTTGGAGCAGCATTCTATTGTTGAGCATCTTGTGCTGGGGCAACCGTCTAGGATGGATTCCGTTGTCTATATTCAGGCGAATCCCTCGGATAACTTGGGTTATTGCTTGCATTCAGATTAGGTGGAGTTTGCAAATTGTTCAGAGGGGTTGATGTAGTAACAGGATCTTGTGCACGATAGTTTTGTTGATAGATCCTCTGAGGTGCACTTCCAGAAGACTGCTGAAAAGCTTGTACTTCATCTGCCTCTTGAGTTTGGTAATTACCATCGAATGGAGGAGGATAATATGTATCCTCAACAGGCCCATTTGCAGAGGCTGGCGGAATCTTCCATTATACTCTGACATATCATATTCCATCATGGGCGGGAAAGTCAAATCTTTAATAATTAAAGCTTGATCATACCTTGTCGTTGGCACGATCTCATACCCAATGACAGGAGGATTCTCCGGTGCTTGTGAAACATGCATTTCTTTCTAGAATATATTAGCTGCTATCTTGAATTCTGGGCACTGCAGCTCAGAGTGTTGATTTGTATTATGCAATCTACACCAAGTGGACAACGCCGCTTCTGCCAAGAAAACTTTTTCTACTGGCTTTGGATTGGAAACTGGCAGATTATCAAGTGGTGAAGGTACACTTCCGTTATTGGGTGCTGTGTTCCAAGTTCTATTTTGCCTTTGAAAATCTTGGTTATTTCCTCTGAAACCTTGATTGTATCCTGGGTTGTTCACTTGATATCCACCTTGATTCCCCTGATAGTTCCTTTGCAGATAAATATTCTGATTCCTCAAATGTGTAACTTCAATAGATAATTTCTTCACTTGATCGATCAACTCCTTCATTTCATCTTTCTCTTCCTGAGTCTTTGTAGAAGATGATGATCCTTATAAATATACTGGCTTTGTAGGTGCAGCTTGTAAAATTAGCACTCCTAGATGCAGGACTAGCTGATTGGTAGGAGCAGAGACAGGAACTGGGTTCATCACTGGCGTATGTTGAGCCAATGCTTGGTTGATTCCTTGGATTTGATTAGGCATAGCCACATGCCCCATGTGATTAAGCGGTCCATGAGTATTCAAGCCTAAATTAGTGTTTACCGTGACGGCTTCAACATATGCTTCAATCAGGGTGGCGGGTGGCGTCATTGCTCTCTTTAAAAACATAGAAGTAAGATGATCCAAAGATGCATAATAAATTTCCATGGCCATGTCTTCACTGATATTATATGGACTCCACAATCTTGAATAAGCCTTATGGAACCTGTGATTAAAAGCGGTGATAGGCTCATGTTCCTGTCTTCTTGCTTCAATGAATTGCTTATAAAGTTCTGCTGGAGTGATACGAATCCTGAACTTCTCCAAGAAAGCCTCTTTCATCTGCTTCCAACTGGTGAAGGATGTGGCTGACAAGTTGACATACCAAAAGGTAGTGTTTCCTTCGAGTGAGTATGGAAATAACCTGCATGCCACATCTTCATGCATGATCCTTCAATTCACCAAGGTGTCCTCAAAGATCTTGATGTGTTCTTCTGCTGTCCTGTTTACATCATTAACATGGAATTTAGAGCAGAAGTGTTCAGGATTCTTGGGCATATCATGGTAATTCATGAAAGTCCCAAGAGGTGAAACATTTGTCAAGGGTCAAGCTTGTGCTGGTGCTGCCATTGGAACGTTAGGTTGTTGTCCTGGATCTGTTTGACTAGTTCCTGGCTGAAGTGGAGTCCCTGGGGTGGTTACTTGTGTATTACTAGGTTGAGCAACTCCTTGATTTTGATTCTATGGAGGTGGAGTCTAGAATAAGTTTGAAATATCACCTCCACTTGGAGATCCTTGACCTGATGAAGTTGCCTTCTTCCCTTTTCTTGACTTAGGAGGGAATTCCAACTCGGCAAACTCCTTGGATGCTTCTGGTGTAGACCTTAGAATTCTCTAGTGCCTTTCTGGCAAGAAAGAACCGATTCGCTCCAGGATGTTCTTCCTTCTTCCTCAATCCAACAATAAAACAACTGGTTGGGTGGCCCTCCTTCTAGCGCCAAAAATGTTGATGATTATTTTTCTACAAGTCAACAATAGAGTAAAATACAGAGTATCCAACTCTCTCTTGAGCAAAGCCTCTCGAATGCTAAACAAAGTGATCAAACAAGATGACTCCAAGGTTCCTTTTCTTATGATTTTGTGAGGGATAGCTCAATGATTTAATATGATTCTACTGATAAACACAAACGGACTTACACAATTGTTCAAACAACTTGTTGTTTCAATGAAAGAGGTGAACACTAGAGTATCTAAGTACTACAACTTATGACGTATGATATGACAGTGAAGTACTTGATCCTAAATTCTAACCAGATTGATAAAAAAACAAAAAATGAAAGGTTCAGTAGAACTAATCTAATCCTATATGTAAGGGATAATTAATGCTCAGGTGAAATCAAACCAACTCTTGCTTTACCAAATTAAACAACTACACAAGGTTGATGCTATCTTCTAGGGTTGTACAAGATGTTTAAATCACTTATGCTCATGAAGAACTCAACAAACATAAAGATCAAAGTTAAGCTCAATTCGTTCAGACCAACCATACACTGCAATTTGCAAGCCACAAACTACAAATGGTGTGAATGTAAAGATTTCACCACAAATAATAATAAAACCTTCCACCAACTAACATAACACTTAAAGACAACTTAATCTAATTTAATATTCGCTTGAAGGAATCAAAAACCATGCAACACTTAGAAACATATATAGAATCACCAAACAATGAGTCTTATATTATTTCAGAGAGCTCTTGCAACAATTTTCAAAGTCTTCAATCTTCCAAATGAGAGCAAAAGGAGCTCTTATATAGACCTCAAGAATACATGAAGGGTCAAGATTGATTGGCAAAGCCAATGGACCAGATGATGCCACCTAAATAGGTGGTTACAACAAATTTCTATTTTTAGTATACAAAGAGGGAACAAAGGCACGCTTCCCAAGAAGATAAGGATGCCACGTCATATCCTTTTCATATAGTAGTACTATGAAGTGCAATGAATCTAGACACAACTTGAGCAACATCTCCCATTTGTACACTTGTCGCAGCATTAATGGATGCTTCTGCAGTTGTTACATTTGATTCATAGACGCCAAGTGTCTTCTCCCAATTAGCTATCCAAAACTTGTTTGCTCCAAGATGAAATGCAAGTGTAAATATGTTATCCATCTATTCCTCATCAATCCCATCCATCTGAAAGTAGAAAGCCTTAACCTGTTGCTTCATGTTTCCAATGGTGATCTCCCCATAGGGATTACATATTGTTG
This sequence comes from Cunninghamia lanceolata, assembly GCA_027924645.1. Lineage (NCBI taxonomy): Eukaryota > Viridiplantae > Streptophyta > Pinopsida > Cupressales > Cupressaceae > Cunninghamia > Cunninghamia lanceolata. Next base: position 10,259,152 of record BSBN01000134.1, read on the forward strand.
TCAATGAAGTGTGCACATGATTTTGTGTCCTTAGAAGAACACTTCTTATTCTAGACATATCTACTTTAATCTTAGCAATCAGGTGCCCCTTGTTGTGAAAGGAGAAATACCAAGTGGTGAAGTCATGTGAAGTATCTTGATCAATCGCCTTATCTCGAACTAGATCTTCCATCGGAGTTTCCATCAAACTCTTGAGATGTGGCATGTATTGCTCCTTGATAGGCTTGAATTCAGCACATCTTTAGTAGAGATTGAACTCTATCCCTGAGGCTAATGACTCTATCATAAATGTGTACAATCTCTTCAAGATAAATATATGCTTTCTCCTCTATTTTTTCTATCCACCCCTTCATTAGCTGAGATGAAGTTCTCATATTTTCAACTTGAGATAATGTTTCTTGTGAAAGAATGGACGGAGGTATTGGAGTGGCTTCCTTCTGCTGGTTAGGTTGCATGACTTATTGAATGTATTGCTTTAGTGTATTGAAGTCTTGTTCCACCTTTAGCTTAGCTTCTCTTTCCTGTTTTAACATGATTTTTACATTGTTAACCGATTCTTGAAATTCCTCCTCTATCTGTTCTCCTGTGATTGGACCCATATCAATACTAGTCACATTGTAATCTTCAGGCACCGTGTCCTCTAGATCCTTTTCAACTCTAGGAACATCTACATGTACCTCTCTATTCCCAAAAGGATCTTGAGTGATTTTTGAAAAGACAGTTGTTTTCTTCTTTTGATTACTCTTCTGTGCACTCATGAGCAATTCTTCTACCGGAGCAGGCTGATATGTTTCTATGATTGTATTTTCTTCAATTCTCTGCCTCAACCAAGATGGAAACACAGAAAGGTCTCGTTTTCTTTGTACTTGATTGTATCGTACACGCACTGCATCTTCATCAGATTTTGCTTGTCCTTCCATTTCTTGATCAGCAACATCATCTTCCTCTATTTCAACAATTCGACTTGAATGAATCTCTTCAGATGGAATCACCACAGTTTCTTTCACTACTTAAACTTCTTGTATTGGATTATGAGTATTTGAAGTACCTTCCTATAGACTAGATGAAGTAGATTGATTGTTATTCTTCTTAGGTCTTTGACTTGATTCTCCTTGATCCTGACTAGGTCTTTTCCTTTTCCTAGCTGGATTGTCACCTTGATCACTTCCATTGTGCTGGAGTCCACTATGTACACTATGTTGTCCTGACTCTTCTTCATCCATCTTGTTGTATGTAAGAACCTGCCCTTCCTCATTCATTTCCTGTAGCAACTGAGTTATAAAAGCTTGTGTCATAGCTAGGACTGGCTCCATTAACTCTTCTTTAGATACATCCCTCCTTGACCAATCAACTATATAAGGCAAATCCTTTATCTTTTCCAATTCATCTATCAACATAGTATCATCTTCTATGAATTGATCCGGGATTCAGAATACCTTGGACACTCTTACTAGATCCCATGTAAGTCTTGAGCACTAGAGTGTTCAAAGATCATCTTCATCCTTTACATTTGCCCAGTGATCTTCTAACTGCATGACATGCTTGTATTCTCTGTTGTATTTCCAGCAAACTTTGAAAGGATCAAAATTAAGCCTTTTGGTGCCATGAGTTTGTAAATGATATGCTTGAAGTTTAGTTTTAGAATATTCAGCCACTGCTAATGATGGACACTCAAGATTTTGTCCAAGAACAAGTGGAAACTGGATCCCTCCTTTCTTCTTCAACTTTTGCAGCCTAATGAGTTCCAGGAGTTGCCTTGAGACTTCTAACATCACCATCCTGTTAGTTGGATATCTTCGTAACCTATGTGGATAAGATGTGAAACCTTGGATCCTTATGTATGTGTATCTTTCATGCTGAGTATACCAATGTCCATATGTTCCGATGAATTCCCTTTCTGCATTAGATAATCTTTTGTGGAACTCTCCTCTTAATCTCTTCAATATGAACATAGAGAATGCATCATTGAACATCGTATAGTGATTGATGTTCTTGAGGTGTAACTGAGGATAACATTGATGCGATAAGTACTTATTTGGTCCAATTCGAACTTCACCTTTTCTAGTCAGACCTGGATAAACTTCATTCCTTGCTAGAAGATATACTATATAACAACTCATATGGAATGACTTAGTACTTGAAAAGTTGATGAGCTCATGTATGCTTTGATTGATGAATCTAGCCCAATCAATCATCTTTCCTTTGAGAACCAGCTTGATGAAAGAATACATCAATGACTGAAAGGTTGCTGATTGTGGCATACCTGTTACTCTGTTGAGGAACATGTTCAAGTATCCAATCTCCGAATGAAAGTTTGATTTGTGAAACTGTGGAGGGTTATTTGTATTGAACTTCATAGATGGGTTTGCCATCCAGTCCCTCTTCATTTCTTGCAATCTCTTCTTTGAATCAGCATCATATTCTTGTTGACCCTGGTGTATAGAAATGTTGATCATCCTGTCTTTAGTTGGAATGTTGAAGGTGTCTTCAATTGCCTCCTTTTGCAAGTAAGCTAGCATTGTTCCATCCTTGGCCACAATTTGCCTAGTATCCTTGTCATACTTCTTAACACATTCTATTATCATTTCTGAACAAGGTAGAACCAGCGGAAAACAAGCAGCTTCAATAGCTCCACTCCTTACGATGACTCTAACGAGACTACCCCCAGTGGGTTCCTGAAGCACGGACTTGATATCATCTAGATTGTTGTTGCCCATGTTCGTGTCTCTGATGTTTGTCCATCTTGAAACGAGCTTTGATTCCAGAACTTTGCCCTTAGCATCCATGCGGATCCTTGCTTGTCTTTCCTTCGACGTCATTGCCATGATCCTACAAACTTGACACGAATAAGTAACCTCGAATATAAATGATCAACAACTTACTTCAGCCTTCTTAATACATTAGACTTCTGATTTCTATCTTTCTAACATAAAGTTTTTACAAGAAGATCATGTCATGTAGACTCAAAGATTTCATAAAAAATTTACTCATCTTCTTATAATTCACTAACATTTAAACAATTTTCTGTTTGAAACTCAATGAACCTGCTCAAAATAGAGGAAAAATTAGAAGTTTACCTTTAGATCAGACTTTTAAAGGACTGGTTTGGATAGATGTCTTTAAAAATTAATCAAATTCAGACCCAATTTGATAAAATCAGACCTGCACTTTGCTAAAATTACCTTTACTTCTGCTCCTTGAGGTGAATCTGCTCCTTGATGAATGACAAAATGAGAAACAAAGCAGATACATATATACAATTTGCATTTAAAACTAACAACCTGCCTAGGCCGACCTCCTTTAATGCATTGAAAAAACATTTAATTTATACATTTTATATTAAATTTGGTGCGAATTTCAATGAGAATCAAGTCTGGTTTTGAAATTTAGAAGGGCACATCGGATGACCATTGTGATTTCCCCTTGCTCTGAGTGCACTAGATAGCATTTTCAAATCCTCTAAGGGTTGCGCACTAGATGGAAGTTATTGAGCTCTCTCCTTTTATTCTTGGCGCAACAGATGAGAGTCTAAGATCCTTCATAAAAACTTCACAAAAACTCACTCTAAACCAACTTCTTCCAATTTGGATATATTGATAAAGGTGTATGAGATCAAAAATTCATCTTCACTTGAGTGTCCTTATTATCTTTATCATCCTTCAATGATGGTGCATGAGATGATGATCTTGATACTTGCTAGATAGCCCTTGACAACTTAGACTCAACCTCATTCTAGGGTAGCGCATTAAATAAGGATATTGAGTGCTTCTTGAAAGTGTGTCAAAAAACCAATCAGCAACCTTTCCACATGGGCGCATTGGATCAAAGGCTTGAATCTTCTTTGAAAATATGTTCAAAACTTGCAAAAGTTAAAGGCCTTAACCTCTTCTTTAAAAACTCATCACAAACTCATCCTAAAACTCATAATGGCACATCAGATAAAGAAATTAGAACTCTTTTTAAGAGTCATCAATGCAGCGCATTAGATCAAGCTTAAGTATCCTTCTTTTGAGAGACTTCAAACTACCTACCATCCATCCCTTCTTGAATTGTCGCATTGGATTGATATTTTTGGGACTTCTTGAAAGGTTCTAAAACCTGACTTCATGCAACGTTCATTTCATCCTTGAAGGGGTGCATTGGTTGAGGAGTTTGGATCCTCTATGAATAAAAATTCTTAACCTTTCCATTGAGATGATGCACTAGATGAACAATCTGACCTCTTCCTTAAAATATGTTCAATATTTGGATATGGCGCAAAGATTAAAGTGTTTAATATCTTCCTCACCACAAACTCTCCCTACTCATAATGGCACATTGGATCAAAAATCTGATCTCTTGATTCCCAACATCTTTCTTAACAACTTCTTCTTCACCAAAGTTGATCTCTCCTTATGGTGCATTGGATCAAGCTTTCATGCTCTTCATGGCTTTGGCGCTTTAGATCAAGATTTTGAATCTTCATCTCTTCTTCAATCTAACTCAAGGTGGCGCAATGCATTGGAACTTTGGGTTCTTCTTGAAATCTTAATATACTTTCAATCCTCCTACTTGGGTGGTGCATCAATTGATGTGTTTGGGATCTTCATCTCTCTTGAAGAACTAAATCTCTCCTTTACCCTTGGCACATTAGATCATGTTAGGATCTCCTTGATTTGGAGTTGAAGTCATCCTCAAAACAGCCAATAGGTGGGCGCACTAGATGAAGATATTGAATTCTCCTTGTAAGCACATTTAGAAGGTTTCTCATTAGATGATCATGTTAGGATCTCTTTCTTAAATCAGATCAACATTCAAGACTCTCCTCTTAAAAGGTTTCCAAAGTTTGCAACTTACCTACTTAGATCAAGATTTGGTGCATCACTTCTTGGTTTTGAACTCCCATAGAATTGTTCATCATAGGGCGTTGTGGTTGAACATTTTGAATCCTCATCCCAAAACTTCACTTTTCAAATCATCTTTGGTGCATTAGATCATACCTTTGGAGTCTTCTAAGGCCAACGTATTGGATTTGATATTTCAGTTTCACTTTGAGTCTTTTACCAAGTTAAAGTCTGGACTGTATTGGAAGATTTGGCACATCAGAAAAATGTTTAGGATTCCCTCTTGAAAGATTTTAAAATGCTTGCCACTTATCCCCCCTTAAAATGCGTTCAATGCTTGGATATTTAGAATTGAAGTCATCTTAGAAGCAACCTGTAGGTGGTCGCATTGGATTGAGATTTTGAGTTCTTCTTAAAATAAGCGCATTGGATTAGAATCTTAAACTCCTGTTGATATCCTTCCACAAGGGCCCTGTGGTTGGAGATTTTGGATCCTCATCCCCTTCATGACAAACTTTACCTTTCCAAATCACCTTTGGCACATTAGATTGAAGGTTTGGAAGTTGGAAATTTTAGATCCCCTTATATTGCTCATCTTTCTATCCCAATCACAAATCTTAATATCTGCTTGAAGGGGTGCATTGGATCAAGAATCTGAGTCTTGATTGAAGACTTAAGCATTTTCACTTGACAACACCCTATCAAACATTATAACCTACAGAGGAATCACCATGAAGATTTTCAATTCCATCATAATTTAATCAAGCGATGATTCAATCAGGAATCAAATACCCCTCAAAAGACAAAGATGCATCATGCAATCCCCTTCACAACTCGAAACAAGATCAAAAGCAAAACTCTGAAAGACCCAATCTAACCTAAGGCAAAAAAGAGGGGTCCCTATTCTCAATAGGGCGATGGTGAGTTTTGGTCACAATAGGACCGAATTAAAAAAGGGTTATGGGGGGTCGGAGCCACTCACCACACCCCAATAAAAGGGTTTGTGGCCTTGCAAGAGCTTTGCAACCTCTATGAGGCTTGCAGCCTCTTGTGGGTTCATGGCCAAACACCCAAGGCACTACAAAGAGTAGTGCTTAAAGCGCTTAGAAATGGTGCTTGAGTGCTCAGTATCTTTTTTAATATTTTTAATTTATATGAAAAATTGCTCCAGAAAACGTGCTAGGGAGCAAAAATGGCCTTTTGACAATCTTTTTTGCCTATGATGCTCCCAGCATCAAAACTGGGCAAATTTTATGTCAAGATTTATCTGTTCGACCTTCTAGACGCAATTGCAAGGTCCTTTTTGGCCAAAAATGCTTCGTATGAATGTTGATTACCAGATATGAGCTTCAAACCCCCATTTTGTAACTGCATCAAACGATCCCCAAATCGGGTGAAACGAAAGCCACTCTTGACTTTCTCGAGCCTCCTGGACGCGTTGGAACAATAAAAATACTACTAGTATAACCAGAATAGCTACAATAACCCATATCTCATAAACATATATGCAAAATTGAAGAGGTTATCAGATCTTCATAAATCCTTTCTGATTCTCCAAGTTGTTAAAAACTCGAGAGAAGAGCATACACGATTTTAAAATATCTCACAAAAAAGCTCAAACTCTTAATTAGGAATCTATGAACTCAGAATTCTCAAAACAAAATCTTTGATACCATGTTAGAAATTTAAAATAGATTGATAAACCAAGAACTTTATAAGTGAAATTCTAAGCTACATAAATTGGAAAAATCATAAACAATGCAAACCAGTGACTCTGAGAGATATGCAAATGTCAAGATGACATAATTGTATTAAGAGCTCAAAGAATAAGCTACACAAGATTGATAGAATTGTCATACAAGATGCAAACTAGATGCGAAATACAAGCTAGGTAGTGAGTTTATATAGTCCAGGGAGAGGGGTGGAGGTGGCAAAACCAACCAATAGGGAAAGACCACCAAACGGTCTAAACATAGAAAATGCAACTCCCTCGTAGGATGGTGACACCTCAAATGACCCATTCACCTAATTAAACTCTCTTTATTTAACCTAAGAAAGCTTAATAAAAGTGTAGGAAAAACCTAGGAAATAAGGAAAATAAATAACCCACTAGGAAAATAAAAACTTGCACTAACACTTCTTCAATATTAGGTGGGTCCCACATGTTAGTTGTCTCATAATGGAGCATCATTTTTGAGGGAGCATGCCCATGAAGTGGAGTGGTAAAAAATCCTTGGGAGTTATGTTTTCTATTTATGGATGCATTGATTTATCACATGGGGGCATTTGATTTTTTGCCATACCTTTGCATTAGGTGGTCTTGGTTTTAGGAATCCACTCGTGGTTTCCTCTTTAAATATTGTATGCATTAGATAGAAGTTTTCTGGGTTATTTATAGGTATACAAGTACTATCATAATGTTTTTAGACTGAAGGGAGAAGTTTGTTGATTATGTACTCTTGCTTTAAAATTAATATAGACTTGTGTTCTTTTTGATAGTGAAGTTTTTCTTGAAAGGGTTTCTCCATGTATATCCAGTGTCACATGTTTAAATCTTATGGTTTGTTGATTTATACTTCTACACATCTCATTTCATGGTTGAGAAAATGATTGCATAATCATTATTTCAAATTTCCATATTTTGTTAACAAGATTCCATTTGTAATAATTTACCATGTTTTACAACACTTATAAAGAAGGTGATCATGACATTGAGGTGGATTGAAACTCGTAGACTACTATTAATGAAGTGAACAAGCAATTTTATTCCAATTAGAAGCTAAGGGCTCTCTTGGAGGAAGTGTGGATTTGGAAAGCTAAGTTTTCTTCAATTAAATTCAAACATTGTTATAGAGAACACAATGGTGTTGTCATTTTTTTCAAATGAGGGGGTGCAAATCTTGGAGGTTACTTACATTGTTAGCAAGGATAGTAAAGAATGGTGAAACATTGGTATATTGTTAGATAATGACTGATCCCTTTATTTTTGGTCTAGTGATTGGCTCATTCCACCTAAATTTTTTTTTTAGCCGAAACAAGGCAAAGTTGAAGATGATAAAAATCAATCTTATATCCCGATGGGTTGGAAGATAGTAGGAATGTGAGATCCACGAGATCTATTATGTATGATTTCCCATGAAAATTGAAGGTGGTGATTATGGATAAAGTAGTGCGAGACAATATCTTGGCCTTGTTGGTGAAGTCCCCAAAGGAAGTGGATTTTTTTAATGAAGGTGTTGAGGGTTTTATGGTTATGTTGAGGGTGTACAAAGTGAAAGGAAAAAATATATATAGAGAGAGCAAAGGTGGATATACCTATGCCATTATTTCTTGGGATTTTTACCTCTAAATAAATACCTTATCACATGCAAGCTTATTGGGTTTTTTAAATAACCAAAATGTGACCCAATATATCACTTCAATATCAGGGGGAAGGGGATAACTTAATTAATGTGATATAGGTGCGTATTGGGGGTTGGGAAGCTATAAAAAAGGGGGTGGGGTGTTTATAAATGGAATTATAAATCTTCTACTGATTATTTTACACAAGTCAATAAGAGGAAATTCCATTCACTATGATGGTCTTACTAGGGTTGTGAAGTTGTCTTTTTTCTACACCACATAGTCTTGTATTGTGTCAGAGCCTTGTAATCCTAGGGGTTCCTACATAATGAATCTTACCATGGGTGTGAAGTTGTCTTTTTTCTACACCACATAGTCATGTATTATGTCAGAGCCTCATAATCCCAAGGATGCCTACTTAACCCCAACTCTAATGTAGTTAATAAAGGAAAAAATGGTCACACCAAGGTCATGAACGTGTTGATTATCATTGTAATGATAGAATTTGCATACCCTGCAACTTCCTTATTATGTTTTGGAGTCCATTTTATCTCTTGGCTCATTTGTGTGCATCTTGTGTCATTTTGACCCCTTTTACTCAGTCTATGTCACCCCCATCCATCCATATCCCCTTTCTTATGTTGTTCTCATGGTCTTGTTTAGATTTCTTATGCGTTCCTTTTCATTTAATTTTTATCCCCATTCCATGTCCTAACCCCACCATTAATTTCTCTTTGATTTATCCCCCTTTAACACCTTGTCAACCCATTAAATGTTGTTCTTGGGCCCATCTTATGTGAAACCCCACCTTTATCCTTCCTATACCATGCCTTAATGAGCTTAAAATTAATGGACACACTCATCACTTGATGGCTCCTTATGAGCTTGAGGTCCCCTAGGAAATTAAGCTTAATTTTCATTCATGAACATTGTTATTCTCAAAATTAGCTACACTCGTTTTTGTAGACAACCCCTACGAAACTTGTCCTTTTCGTAATCTACACTCTAAGTTCGCAAATCGAGACAAGATTCCCTTGGTCTCGTGCGAAGTTGTATGACATCCTAAACTTGTTTACAACATTCCCTTGAATCAATTCCTCGATGTTTGCGTAAATTGATTAGGTTGCAAACTGACCAAAATATCAATTTTGATCATTTTGGGGGTGTTAGTGAAAATTTGAGTCTCTATGTGTAATGTCGGTAAAAATTGCCGACTTTGCATATCTTTTTGTTTGCCTGTGTTCAATCGGCAATTTCTGCCGCTTTTACATAGTCTTTCATTAACTCATGCCCCAGCGGTGATTTATGCCGCTGTGACATGTTCCTCGCCAGAAAAGTACATGTAAAAGCAGTGATTTCTGCTGCCGTGACATGATCTCGCCAAAAGGTAAATGTAAGGTCAGCGGTTTCTACCGCCATTGCATTTTCATGAACACATGTCCAATCGGCTATTTTCACCGCCCGAGCGAGGTTGATCTTCCCAATCACGAACTCCAGTGGCATTAATTGCCACTCGTGTTGGCATTAAAATCCTGCCTTATGAACCTTTTAAATGAGTAGTCTCATTGTCTTTTGTTATTTCTATTTCTTAAATCTTCCAATTGATTAGTGAACCCTCCCTCAAGCTGCTTGATCATGCTGACATTGGATTCAAACAGATTTCGACTCATCACCATCATATTTAGGGTTTTCGTTCCTTTTGACTAGTAAGTCCTCTAAAACCATTGTTCTTGTTATTTGTTGTCGTTTAGGGTTTTCTATTTTTCGTTCTTTGAAGTAATCAAACCCATGTTTTCTCTGAATTGTATTGATGCAAATCGTCCCCTTCTTCATTTTTATTTCTCGAGTGATTTTTGAAACCTTGGTTTTTGTTTAAATCCTTCTATGGTAAATGTTTCATCAGTGGATTTTGTCGATATACAAGAAATAACATTTTGGTGATTAGTTAGAGATGATTGCCGCTCAAACATGTCCATCATACTTGTTCCTGTGTAGTGACGGTGATTTTTCACCACCTGCATTTTTCCATGAATTTGAGCAAATGTGAAGTCGGCATTTTCTGCCACTTATGCATTTGAAGGCTTATCAAAATGCAAGTGTTTGGGCGGCAAAAAATGCCGCCCCTACATGAAAACCTTGAAGTAACCCATATGCATTGTCGGCATTTTTTGCCGCTGAAACATCAAACTTGGAATTTCCTCATTACCTGTAGTATCAGCGTTTTTTGCCGCTCCAACATATAACACTCCATTTTCTTGTAATATGTAATAGCGGCGAATTTAACCGCTCTGACACTTGCACAATATCCCTCATATGCAAGGGCGGCAAATTTTTCCGCCCATGCAAACATTCTCTCAAATTTTCCTAACTCTGGGATATTTTCAATTTTACTTTTCCGAGCTCGCTTTCCTCCGTTTTTTGGCCTGCTCGCACTCTAGTCCTTTCAAGCGCGTCTCCATAGTCATGATCATCGACATGCAATTTTTCCAGATTACCAGTATTTCCCCTAATTGCATGATCATGACTTTTTTGTTGTAGTCTCTTCTGTGGATCTTCTTTCTTCATTGACATCCTTCTGGTGATAGCTCGTTCAGATGACTGAGTTGTCTCCGAAGAAGTCGAAAGCGATGAAGTACAAATATCAAGGTGTTTTTCCAATCACCTTAGTTACTTCTAATGTCGATGACATTAGAGATACAGAGATTGGCCATGTGGATATGGCTGAATTTGTGGAGAGAACCAAGTCAAACAATCCCAGCTCTGCAATGAAGAAGATAATTGACAGTAACATTCATTTGGTGTCGTCTTTCCTGGTGGCAGCTTACAACACAAAATTTGTCCTTCAGTGTGCTCAGTTTTACAATAGAGATACTAGGGCTGTGGTGGATGCAAGTGGCAATGTGATAATCAGACTAGATCCTAAATTCATTGATAAGGTGTTTATGTGCCCTCCTACTACAGAAGTGATAAAGCTTGATTTTGCTGAAGCACAAAAAGAGTATGACAAAAATCTTGAGAAGGCAAAGAAGGTAATCAATACTAAATGGCTTAAAGCTCCACGGTCAAACTTGTCTAGGTGGCCGCGGAGTTTTCTTAGAAGCCACTTTATAGAAGAGGTTGGTGATCTGATTACTCTTCTCAACAGGATAAGAGGATTGGCTTCTTCTTCACTATTTCATGAATGGATGTATCCTTTCATCAAGGTAATACTCCAAGGCAAACAAGTTATCTTCTGGGGTGAACAAATCAATAATGCTTTGCATGAGAAATTGACAAAGGTATCTACTACTTTCAAATTCTACATTACTTCTTATCTGGTGTATATAGCAGCCTCTATGAGAATCTTTCCAGGTCTAACATCAGAAGGAGATAGGAGGGTAATCCCTGTGTATCAGTACTACTCTTAATTAACATTGAAGGGTTCTATTCATCATTTCAGGAGAGTAAATGATGCTTTCTTTGCAGTATTTTTGTGTCTTTTTGATCCTCAACTAGAACAAAGAAGAGTGTCAGATGAGGCTTGGATAGTGGTAAATGATTTTGGATGCATGTTCTTACAATTTCCTTCTTTCTCATATCTGAGGGTTGGCTTTTTCCAAGGTCATCCCTATATGTTACCAAGGTTCCCCTCAGACAAACTTGTCTTAATGGAGTTATGCAGACAAATGATCGTCGTGCATAATAAACAAATGGAGCTCAAGAAGCCTAGTTTCAGGTTCCCAATTGAAATTGGTAGGTATTCAGTATTAACTGCTGCAAAGGCTAGGGCCATGGAAACTGAGATGCAGCTTGTAACCATGAAGCAATTCAAGAGAAGACCAAAGTTTGACTACAGGGGCGTGAAAGATAAAATCAAGAGGAAAACCCAATTTCATGAACCTATGGTTGAGGATGTCTGGGTAGATTTGAGAATAGAAGAAGATTTTAGGAAGTTGGACTACAACAGGTTATCTCTTGAACAGATTGAATATCTGGGACTTGCTGATATTCCTGAGGATCTAGTGGATGATGGAGAATTGGTCGATGACAGATATAACATTGAACAGGTTGCTAACACTCCCCTCCCTCCAATCCAATGATCTCAAAAAGAGTTGACCTCTTTGAGGAAAAGATTTGAGCCTATATTGGCAAACACCAATAATTGGCTAGCAGATAAAGGAATTACTTTGAAAGAATTCCTTACATGATCACAGACTGAGATCCAAGAGCAAACATGTAAAAAGGTGGAGAACAGGATGAAGAACAAAAGTGATGTTCCCTCTTCTTCCAAAACACATAAGCCTAGAATCAAGTTTGTGACGAAGAAATAAAAAATTGTGGAGAAAGAGGCTGAAATAGAAGATATGGAAGTTGAGAAATAGAACACTGAGGAGCCAGCCACTGAAGAAATGGAGGTTGAAGATAGGCCTATAGATCAACAACAGAAGGAAGCTCTATCCCCACAGGAGAATGTACAACAAGAAACGGGAGACTCTTCTCTCTTGCCTAACACACTTGTTGCAGTTCCTTTGTCTGTTTCCCCTATTGATATTCCCTCTTCTGAATCTCCCTCCCCTTCCAAAATAATTTTTGACAATCCTCAAAACACTTTTGAAGATGTTCTCCGTTCCTCCGGGTCTATTCCTAGTTTGTCTTCCTCATCTTTTGATATTGGGGATGCTTCTATTTTTTATCACTTTGTAATGAATACTGAACAGGTATCTAATGTAAATGTAACAGGTGCAATTTTGACTAACACTCCACCTATTGTTTCCACTACCAGTGCAAGTGTAGTTCCGGTGACACCAACAATGGGGACAAATCCTAATGTGAGTACTTATGTGCTTCCACCATGGTTGTCAGCTTATACACCAAAAAGGAAGAAACAAGCCATCTCCCTAGATGACTTTGATTTTAGTAAGCTGGTGCCTGTAAAAGCCAAGACCCCGAAGAAACCCAAGATTCTTTCAAGAATGCTTGAGGACAAGGGACATAAATTTCTAGAGATTGCAAAGTCTCCACAGGATGCAACCATAGAAAATTTTGATATGAATGATTACTCTATCTCTAGAGTTGAATTGGGCAAGATAACTCATGAAAGTGCCAAGAATGATATGCAGTCAGCAATGGACATCCTGATTCAGAAATTTGACAGGGAGAAAGAAATGAAAGATCACTACAAAGCAATGGTTGAACAGTTGACTGCAGTGGTAAGGAAAATCACTCTGAATTCAAAAGCAGTAACTCCCGAGGCCATTTATGTAGAGGACCCTATTATCCAGAAAGTAGAAAAGACTCATCTCAAGGGAAGAGTACTTGAAGAATATCTGGAAAGGATGCACACCCAAGGAATCTCTCTGCTTACAGAGCTATCTGAGAAGACAGATAAAATGGGAAAAATAAGAGCAGAACTTGATGATCTCATTGATGTTGTTTCTTAAGATATTGAGCGCATAGAAAAGAATCATGATAAATGGGTGGAGATGAGAAAACTGAAAATAAGCACTCTAATATCATTGGTGCCATTCCTAATAGGGATTCTTATACAGAGACCAAAGAGGCATTGACATATAGGAGCCGTGTGCCGAAAGATTTGATCAATGACCTGGAAACTGCAAGGAAACTCAGTGAACAAAGTGATGTCAGTCTTTTGAATAAATTGGAGGAGCTACCTTGCAAGCTCGTATCACAAGATAACCAATTTCTCTCTGTAGAAGAAATGGTTCGGGAATTTGAAGATATGTTCCAGAAAGAGTTTGAGGATAAAACATTTTCAATGGCCTCCGTGGACAATATTCTGGACAATCAGTTAACTTTGAATAATCTGAAAACCAAGTTAACTAGTCATGCAAAATCAGTCACCACAATCAGAGATGCCATAGTTAGAGCCAAGATGATATTCAGGAACACGGTTAGTCCAGACAGTATTGGGATGCAAGCAGCTTTCACTATGTATGATGGTCACATAAAGAAAGATGGCAATACAAGTTGAAGTAGTTTTTCCCTTAGTTTATTTTCCATTTTTTAGATGTACTTTTGAAACAATTTTGGACATATTTACATGTACTTTTTTCATATGTAATTACATGTTAAAACATAGGAAGTCCCAAGTCAAAAAGGACTCCTTTGTTGAATAAGTCAAAGTAGTTGTAAATTTCCTATTTTTGCTCCAGGTTCCTCCCTATAAATAAAGAGGGCCTCTATTGTAAAAAAGATCTTTTAGTTATTGAAGCGAAACTCTGCGAAATTGAAGAGCATTTTGAGACTTTATGTTCAAATTGTAAATCAAATTTTATCAAGTGAATAAGAAAGCAAGTGATCGTTCAAACTTTGTGTTGAAATAACTTGTGGTGTATTGGAAATTGTTCTTATGTCCATTTCCTAATACTATCTTATTTGTTTGATCAAATAAGTAGTGTGAGTGAGAATAATCTGGGAGATGTTCTAAAGTTGATTGTGGAGACTTTGTGCTACAACAATTATCTTTAGTTTGTGATTTAGTGTTTTAAAGTGAAAGATATTGGAAAGGCTTTGAACTACTATTATCTTTTGTGATCATATATTCTATCGTAGTTTTCGGTGAAGACTTTGGGTTGCACCTCATTCTACTGGGTTCTAAGTTATAAATCAGCAAAAAAAGCAACGATAGACTTTGTGCTCTCGTGGGTTTCTTGGTTATTCAATTTGTATCAAGAAAGTGCTCTTTTATTTTGTAAACATCATTTCTGAAAAAAGAGAAATGGATGATATGGTCTCACCCCTGAATTAGTATTTAGTTTAAAATATTTTGTGATAGTTGATAGGGAACCTCCTCTTGCTGAGAGGAGAGATTTATCTCATTACACTGTGGTCGATATAACCATTTTGCCTTCAGTTAGTTGAAGACAAAATATTCACCAACAAATATTACCCATGATGTACCACCTAATAGGGTGGCATTGACTTTTCATCATGCTGCCACCATCTTTAAATGAAATATAATTAGTTTCTAGGGCTTGCCACCTACTAAGTTTTCATCTTTGAATGCCCAAAGAAAACTCCTTAGAATAGATCAACTTTGTCTCATTTTCACATAGAAAAGAGAAATCTTGAGTTGCTCGCATGGTTTTAGCTATCTTTTCTCACAATTGATACCCAAACATTATTTCAAAAATTCTATGAGTGAGCTAGATTCATCCCCAAAGTCTTATATATTTTTTATTGAACACACTGAGATGCTGAGAGGGTGGGGGGTGAATCAACATACAAAAACTTAACTACTTTATTTGCAGATCAACTTAAATTACTTAGAGAACAAAAAGTAAAACATGCACCACACTAATCAACACAATGACACCGGAATTTTTACGTGGAAAACCCAAAATTGGGAAAAACCACAGTGAGTGTTAGCTCACAATATATAATGCTCATTCTTATAGGAGTTTGCAACATTGTTTTAGGGATACAACCCAAGGAAGCTACAACTCCCTATTGACTTTGATTTAGGGCTACAACCTAAGGAAGCTACTACTCCCTGAAGAAAGTTCGCTGCTATAAAATATTATAATGATAACATAAACATGAATTGTTGTGAAAGAAGCATCTGACTTATGCTGATGTTGCAGTCCCCTTTTTCTGCATAATTACTCCATACTGACTTTGTACACTTCATCCTTCTCATTTTGTTCTATCACTTCCACACTATTCACAAATGAATTTGTTCTTCTATATATACCATTCGCAACATCTCAAAACATTAATTAGGTCGGCACCAAAAAGACTTTTAGATGAAACGTGTAATTATCTGTGGGTTGGCTTCAAACATATACATTATGAAAAGAAAATAGGTTGCAGATCTCAACACATCACAACAAGACCCAAAACATGTCACAACACATATTTCAATGCCAAAACAAGTGATCAGTATCCACTGCACATGAAAGAAACCAGTTTGTTGGCCCAAATCACACTAACACTACTAATTGTCCATCTTTGCACCACCGAGGAGACACCAAAAACATGATGCGGACCAAGATATGAGCAATGTACCTTGTTAACACTATCCATACACCCTTCTCCTGAAGTATCTGATCATTCTATGCATCTGCAAGACATGAAACATATTGAACTGATGAAAATAGAGCATTTCAGACTGACTGTGACATTCTAAGACTTAGGATATTACATTGCGGTACACCAAAACATCTGAAATTATTAAGAATGAACTTATGCAATATTATGAACACATTCCTAGATCTGCACAACCTCATCTGTCACTTTCGGAGAAAATCAGAGACTTAACTCAGATATACTATAGTCCAGAGAACAATCATATACAATTCTTTACTAACTAACTTGAATACCATATGTGGTACAGGAACCAAGAGAGATTTGCATGCGGTTCAAACCTGAGATACTATGAAGCATTTAGAATGTTCTTACAAACTCATATATCTGATTTGTATACTCTCCGTCTTCTGCAAGTACTCAAGCATGTGCTCTAAGAATAACTTGGACATCAAGAACTATCTGTATTACTTCTATCATTTGAGAACTGACCTTGCAGACCATCAGAACACTTGATACTGCAAGGAAGCATGTATTACACATCTATGATCATGTTCTCAAAACTGCATTGCCACAACTTCTCTTCCGAAGGAATGAGAAGCATTCTAATAGGTCTCCATAATTGATTTACTCTGTCTGAGCACTAATCGAAACTCTATCACTGATAACTTTCTCTGTTGAAGGTGTAATGAGCTGATATCTTAGATATAACATGTTCATATTTAAATCAACTTATCTTCTGAACCGCAAGACTAAATCTTGCTTTGTAGAGGAATGCAGATCAAAATACTGTAACTCTACCTTAGGGTATATACTGTGAATGCCTTAGCCAAACCTTGGCAACTTATTTCTAAGTGCGGTACACCATCTTGGTAGGATATCAATGTAGGCATGCTAGAAACATGTTAGAATATGTGCACTCACCTCTGCATCATACTTAGACATCAGGAAGATTACCATTCTTATACTTAGAGAGTTTTTCTCCATATGCTAGGTCTTCTGGACTGACCTATCTCAAGTATGTTGACCCTATGTGTTTAACTTAGTCAAACCGTCTCTCTCAAATCTTCCACTGTATTAATCATGTCGATCTTGTGTCAAACCATCTCTCTCAAATCTTCCACCTATCTTCAACTTCTATACAAGCCTGACCTCAAGTTGACACATATAGAGTTGACATCAATGACAACACATGTTGCCAACAATTTTTGTTTTGTCATTGCACAATGTTGCAACCGAATCTTTGACATTAGGTGGCTAATTTCTAAGGATTTCAACAGGGTGAACCATTTCCTTTTATGGTTTTTGTTTGAAATGAGTTTATTTATCTAATTTTTCTATAGGATCCTCTTCACATATATTTCCCACACTCTTCCACACTCTTCCACACTATCACCATCCATTTCCATCACCTTTTTTATCCTTTTTCCATCTCCCCATTTCCATTATTGAAGACTCTATCTTAATGTTGCAATTTCCACTTGTTTTTTTTCTAAAATCCACCATTATCCCACCTCCATACCTCATTTTTAGATCTTATACCATCACATTTCATTACCATTGAGTTGCTATGGATTCATTTTATATTCATGATGTTTCCCATCACCCCTTTGTGAATGCAAGCCTTTATTTGACACCTTTAAGAGTTGTGAGTCACTACCATATCAAACCCTCACTTGCATGATTAAAAATCATTGTTTCCTATTGTTATATCAATCATCTTTGAATCGCCTAATCCATTTTGGATTGAACTATCACCTTGTTCCCAAAATTATTTTCCCACCCTAGTTGCTTTGTTGAGTTTCCATATGTTTATTGCCATCATCGTACAAATTTTCATTATTATGATTTGAAATGGAGTAATTTATTTGCATAGATCAAGTTTGGTGCATGTTATTTATCAATATTTTAATGTGGAATCATGCTTGAAAGCTCACAAGGGGATTGACTGAGGCATACTCCCCCTTAACCTTTATTTTTGTAAGGTTCCCTCTCAAAAAAGAAGTGCACTTGTAGGTTAGTTTCAAAATAATTTGTAAAGTTTTAGAGAAAATTCCTAAATCAAAGTGCCCCTCAAATCTAATGAATAACCCTTCTCAAAAGATTCATAAGGTGGTATAAAAGGGTCAAGACTGCCTAGGAGGTCAAGGCCACCAAACAAGTTGCCACTTGTTGTTTTTAGGCTCATAAATGATGATTTTTCATAATAATTTGTTGTCAGGGGTATATATTAGTCCCAAGGACCCATCCATGCTTAAACATTATAGTTTTATTAGGTGAAAACATTCCATTTTGTTCATTTTATCTCACTTTTTCCAATGAACTAGGCGCATTATATTTGTTGTTCATTTTCATGTTTCCTTTGCAAATCAAGACTTCAAATCTTTTGGTATGCTTCTTCATGGTGTTATCATTGTTCCCTATCAATTCCAGGCCCTTTCCATTCCATTTACTAGATTAAACATTTCTATTTCTTCAATTCTTGCACTCTTTTTATCATTCATGTTTATCAGAAGCCCTCGATTTTTTTTACAAATTGTTGGAGCAGCCAAGATTAGCAAGAACAAATAGCATAACCTTCCACAAGTGAAAAATTGAGCACAATAAGCATATCTATCATATATAATGAGAGTGTAAATTTACAAAGAGAAGCCCTGCATAAATAGGCAAGGAGAAGGAGGTAGGAAGGTAGGAATCAACTACCGACTACCCCTACAAGTATGCAACACTTGTCTAACTCACATGACATGTGTGAGGGCAAGTAGAAAGCCAAAATGAAAGAGGTGTCTCATATATACGAGGAAACGTGTCGAAATGAGACAAACTCCTAAAAGACCTAAGTAAGCTTAAGCTTATGTGTGAACAAGTCAATCCTTCAAAAGGTGATATCTAAACTAGTTAGATAATGACACTATTTACATAACACCGCCCCTTAAGTGCAACTTAGGGAGAATACAAAGATGACGGGTCTCGACTACTAGGCCATGTTATGTACCCATGTATAAAGAAATCTCTCATAAAGTGGAGAAAGAAAGAAAACCCGGTGGGAAAAAAACTTTCCTCCAAAAGAGAAATGATGCATGAATGAATTGTACAAGTGAAGAAGAAAAATATAGAAAGGAGGACTATATATGACCCCCCAAGGACTACTTCTAACACTAATGTACAATATATGTTCCCTCCATAGGAGAGAAAAGATGAGAAGGTCGATGTGACCCCCTTAGAAAGTGTGAAGTAATGAACTCCATGCGAGGAAATATGTCCTCCCAAAAATTATATGAGAAGACTAACCATGCAACCTCCCCTCAAAATACCTCCTATAGTGTCAATAGAAGCTCGACACTGGGTAGTAAAGATGATCCATGAATGTTGAACAACATTTCTCCCCTTAGGAAGAAATTGAACCATAGAACTGTGCAAGTGATCTTCCCATTCCAAATAGGAACATACAGGAAGAAGTATGAAGGTCCTTGAATTTTGTACATGATTCAAAGACATAGATGATGCCCATGATGTCTTCGAATGCTGCTCAAGGATCTCCAAGCCAATTCTATTATGTGACAAACGCTGATAGAATGAATCAGGTACCATAAAAGATTCAGGAATAGGAACCATGGATATCCAAGCCAATTCTATTTATGAGTAGGAATAGGAACCATAAAAGATGCGGGCACTTGGGCAAACCTTAACGATATCCTGACATAAATTGCAATCTCTGACAGTCAGCATAAAATGCTAGCGGTTATCACAAACGTCTAATGGTCTTGTTAGAAATCGCTAGAGGTTTAAATTTTACCGTTAACTGAAAAAGCTACAATTAGCAAAAAAAAGTTGTGATAACAATTTTGTGGTAGCTCACAACTTAAAAATGACAGAGGATGTTGGAGTCAAGGTGGACATTACAAACAATAAATGCTACCATGAAACTGTTAGCATATGAAGTGTCAATCATGGGTGATTTGAAGTCAACTGAAACAATGAGGAAACCACAACTTGAATGAGAAAACTACAATAACAAACAAACTATAAATCAACAACCCTTAGATGCGAACAAGTTGAAACCATGATCTAATGGGAATGACGACCCTACTGAGCGGTTTAGAGGTTGCTTCGACCTCTCTCGACCTTGAATTGGTAATGAAATCTAGTAAGCTCGCAACAGACCATGATTTGAATGAATGAATGAAAGATTTTAATGACGTCCACGAGGCCAAGCAGCCTAAGGGACCCGAGAAGAAACCCTCAAGATATTTTCAACCTCCTTTCGAGATCAGATCTTCCGCTGTGTATCTTGACCAATAAACTAGCTATATTGAGGAACCGAGGCTCCTCGAATAACTCACTAAGGCTGTTCACATTCCAACTGTTATCAAACTGACCACAAATATATCACACTAGAAATACGGTTTTGGACGGTGGCGTACGTTTGAGTAGGTAATGTAACGTTGAAAGCACGGAAATGCGTACGCCTGACCACAAAAATGGTGGCTTGTGCAAAGGCAAATCGTGGATTGAAAAACAGAGTCTAAAAAGCTGATCCAAAACTCATGGAATGCTAATGAGGCTGAATGAACTCGGTAGTTTGATTGAGGTGGTCGATCTTCAACTTGCAGAGAGGAAATTCGCCCAGGCAATGAGATTGGCTCGACTTTGAAGTTGAAGACTTCGAATGCTATCGGTTAGGGCTGCAAAACAACAAACCACAAATGTGGCTTAGAATAAATAGAGCTTGGGGCTCGTAGAAGGGTCGAGATGGGCCTGCTGATGCCGAACAAGATCTAAAGGATGGCGCCCGAGAGTAGAGTCTTCAAACAACAACGAACTACTATGAAGAAGCCGAATATTTGGTAAGGCTTCGACCACAATGTAAACCTTGACCTTTGCTGAAGAGAGAGTGTGGCCTGCTTCGAAATGAAACGAAGCTGTGACTGGTATGAGCGCTTTTGGTTGACCTCAAACTGGGTTTGAATGGCGACCCCAAACATGAATGGCAGTCTACAATCTTCAAATGGCGATCAAGACAAACAACAATGAAACCGTGATCTTTAAACTACAAAAGAAAACAAATACTGGCGATGGAATGATATGCAAATTGCGAGCATGCAGATTGGAGGCCCTAAATCGGGCGATTCAAACCTTTGATGGCGAATGTGAATGTAGGTCGAAGAGCCTGCTATGGTTGATCTGTAACGCTGAAGAGAGGAACCAAGAGCGGCCTAATGAACCACAGAATCGGCCTTGAAGTCTAGAGAATGGGTTTCGGCCAAATAACCCAACGAAGAGGCTAGAATAGAGAAACAAAGGCCACTGAAACCCTGCGACCAGACTTTGCAGTAACAAACTTGCAAAGCTTCTCGCCACCAAACCAGGAGACCACATGAGCTCAGATCCAAAAAAAAAATGCCAAGCGATTGAAACCCTTAATCACAGAATGAGAAAAACTAGGATTAAGACCCACGAATGCGACTCTCGAGGAGCTCAAACACCAAATTGCTTCTGCAAACACCTGAAAACCCTGGAATGAACAGCTAGAGCAGGGACCGAGGTTGCCCAAAAACAAGCCGAATGGCCTTACACTCGGAAAACCTACACAAAAACACTGAATCGACCCAAAAGGAAAAATTGCAGGGGGCTTGTGTTCCCTTTGCAAAAAAAAACATCAATTTTTTACAATAATTCCGTAGAAGTTCGGATTTGGCCGTACAATACCCTAGGGCAAGGGGTAATTTTTTTTGGCAAAAAAATCAATTTACTGAAAATCATCATTTGAAGGGTCACCTTCAGTGTCTTGGGCCTTCTGGATGTAATGGCGATGTTCGTTTGGATCCACGACGCTTCGATAATAGGGCCTAAGTGTTGGAGTCACTGATTCGGGAAGGAATGTGCATGTGTGGCTCTGATACCATGTTGGAGCAACCAAGATCAACAAGCACAAATAGCATAACCTTCCACAAGTGAAAAATGGAGCACAATAAGCATATCTATCATATACAATGAGAGTAAATTTACAAAGAGAAGCTTTGCATAAATAGGCAAGGAGGAGGAGGTAGGAAGGTAGGAATCAACTACTAACTACCCCTACAAGTATGCAACACTTGTCTAACTCACATGACATGTGTGATGGCAAGTGGCAAGCCAAAATGAAAGAGGTGTCTCATATGTATGAGGACACGTGTCAAAATGAGACAAACCCCTAAAAGACCTAAGTAAGCTTAAGCTTATGTGTGAATAGGTCAATCCTTCAAAAGGTGATATCTAAACTAGTTAGATAATGACATTATTTACACTAACACAAATTACAGGCCTTTTGTTAGTCACTAATAGGTGAACACTTATGAGGAGTTAGGACACTTTATCGGGAGGCTCCTTGACAAATTTCAAGTCTCCACTTGCTCCTTGGTCAAGGCTGCCCCTAGACAATATTATCATGGTGGTTGTCAAGATTGATCAATGCTAACAAATAGGCTATTTTACATAGGGCAGCCATGTCCTTTTGGTTTGGTGTCTCCAAATTTTCATGGGTAGCATCAGGAGAAGATTATGAGCAACTTCCATTCAGACCAGTTCATCTCAAAGGTGCATCTGGAGCCACTTATTCATTGTTCTTTGTTTCCAATACTCAGTCAATTTCTTGATTGTTGATTTCTAAGTCCTGCATGTTCTAAGTTAGCATAGTTTGTCTAGTTTTTTATCCAACTGACAATTCCAACTCTTGTGCTTATAAATTATGGTTAGGCTAGTTATATAGCCTCAGGGAACTTTTATTCACTTTGTATGCACACATAACGATGCACAAAACCTACTTTAACCAATAAAACAGAATAAACATTAAGCAAAGATTTCAAGGTTCATGTTTATGGTTCTTTCATCTAGGTATAAATATAGAAAAAGCCTATTGTTCCTTAGTGATTACAAATTCATTAACATTTATAGAACATGAATGGAGATAGAAACAACACAACAAAAAATAGAAATATGCAAACTACAAGAACATTGATATACATTGGGAAAAACCTTTTGGGTAAAAAACTCCACCACCAAAGATAGTACAAGCATGTATTAATCTCAAATGTAGAGTACATCAACACAAGTTCCTACTTCAGTCTAACAACATTTTGGCAACATAATAACATACCTTGTAAAACCATACAAACTACTATCTCATGTCTCTAATATATAGGCAAATGTAATCTAGGAAACCATAAATACAAAGGATTCAAACAATGATCCAAGTAGTCAACATGCAAAAGAGAACTCATGACATGTATTCAAGATTTACAAGCATATTTCTAGAAGCTTCAAGACCTTTCTCATGAACTTGTTCATCTAATATCATAAATACTTCTTACACATCTGACAATGTCATAGATTTGCTCCACTTCATACCAAGTGTCTAATGATGCCTTACATTGCTTGCACTCACATTATGCCCCTTACACACACATTACAAGTCACCTAGAGAATAATAATTAATTATAAACACCCCCAACCTAATGTGGACATCCAATTTGGCCCTCTCCAAGATCCTTAGAGATGTACACATAATTAACTAACTATTAAATAAATGAATTACAATAGTTAGAGGATTGCAAAGTGAATATCTCCCTTTGTCCTGGCATTCTTCCACTTGATATTTTCATTGCAATGGCACAATAGGGAACATAAGAAAGAAAAAAGTGTTAGGAGAGGCAAGGCCCATATCCCCTCTACACCAATAAATTTCTCTATACTCACTGGCTTAGCGAGTGAATCTACAACATTCTCCAAAGTGTTGACTTTTTTAGCCATGACATTTCCACCCTCAACCTCTCACAAACAAAATGATATTGTACATTAATATGTTTAATATAAACGTGATCTACAATAGGTTTTTAGTCAAACAAATTGCACTCTGATTGTCACATCCAATAGTCACCTTCTTGCAAACAAAGCCAATATATGAGCTTAGTCTTTATAGCCACATTATTTCTTTACAAACATATGTTGCAACCATATACTCTACTTCTATAGTCAAAAGAGCAATAATAGGTTGTCTCTTACTCATCCAACTACTTACTCATCCAACTAACTACTCTACCAAATAGACTGAACACATAGCCACTCATAGTCCTACTATCAAGATCTGCAGCCTAATCAGAATCAACAAGGCCTTATAAATCAAGTACCTTGCTCACATCATTAGTCCTATGATAACAAATATAATAATTTAAAGTTCCTTGTAAATATATGAACACCCTCTTAACATAAGTTTAATGTTCCTTACCAAGGTTAGACATAAACTTGCTTAGAACTCCCATTTCTTAGGTAATATCTGGTCTTGTACGTACCAATGCATACATAAGACTTCCAACATAACTAGAATAAAGAAATTTATAGATATCTTCAAAATCATCATCAGATTTAGGACATTGTTCCAAAGAAATCCTAGTGCTAACAAGGGAATACTTACTCGTTTACAATCTTGCATTGCAAAATGCAGCAAAATAGTGTTAACATACTTCCTCTGATTTTCTATTGATGTGCGTTTCCACACCCAAAATGTACTTAACAGTCACTAAATCTTTCATATCAAAGCACTACATAGTTGATTTTTAAGCTCCATAATTATCCCCTCGTTGTTTCTAATAAATAACATATTATCCACATACAAGATTATGATTAATAATCAATCATCAATTAGTTAAAAATACACATAATGATATGCAAGTGACTTATAACAAAACCGAGCTCTAATGCAAACACATCAATTTTGATACCACATACATAGAGACTACTTCAAACCATACAAGGACTACTCTAACCTACAAACCAAATGCTCCTTACCCTTCACCACAAATTTGTCAATCTATTTCATATAAATCTCCTCTTCAAGACCCTCATGTAGAAATGTAGTTTTCTCATCCATTTCCTCTACCTCTAAGTCATAAACAACAACGGATAAAAGAAATCTAATGGAGGTTAGCTTAGCCACAAGAGAAAATATCTCACCAAAGTCTACTCCCTTAACTTAGGAGTAACTTTTAGCCACCAATCAATCCTTGTACCACTCCAAATTACTATCTGCTCCAAATTTCTTTTTGAATACCCACTTGCGACTAATGGGATTCCTCCCTGTATGTAGCTCAACTAGGTCCCAAGTCTCACATCTATCCAAGGCCTCTATTTTATCTTTCATGACCTCCAACCAAGACTTATTATTACGAATGCGTGATAATTATTTGCAATCATAATGTACTAATGTTTCATCTCCAACAATCTTGGAATGGGTACTTGGACCCCCATGTTATTGAGAGATTATTATTTTATTATTAACTCTCCTTGTTGATTTGGAATATTAGTTGTAGTTACATTCATAAAGGAGGTGAGTGTTGTCGATGAGGATTGCACCCTTATGCAAAGCTGTGAAACTCTGCAATCCTTCGAAACATGGGGACAAACTCAGGTTGTGGGTGACCTATAATGAGTCTGAACCTCTAGATTATGGGCTGCTTCCCTTAATGTATTCTATTTGAAACTATGATTTTTGTTTTTGAAAAGGGTAAGAAAGAAACTATATGGTAACAAAGTTGTAAAATTTGGAGATGCACCTAATAAGGATGGAAAAATGCAAATCTGGTTCACAATAGACTTTAGAAATCTTACCCATACAATCCACTTTTGACACAATAATCACATAAATGTTTCTAAGGAAGCATAGAAAAACAAATTTTTATGAAGGAAAAGTATTCTTCACAACATGAAAGAAAGGATTTCAGTAACACAGCCTAAGACCTGTGATATCAATATGCTTAATACTTTCAAGTAAGAATGAGACAATAATTTTAAAGGTTTCGATATTAAAACACATTAAAATTTCATCAAATCATCCAAACAAGTAGCATCAATGGAAAGGCAAACACTTGATTTCAATAAAAATAAAGGAAAATATTGCAAGAGAGTCAAAAATGGAACCTATAACATGATGTAATCTCTATAAAATCTGTAATCAGTGAGTTACAAAACCTCCTTCTCTCTCAAAGTGTAAAGAGCAAAAAGGCAAGAACTCGAAAAATGAGTTACAAAACCTTCTGTCTTTCAATGTGTAAAAGAGAAAAGAATGCCAGAACTAGCAAAACTTAAGTTTTACTTTACAATATATAGCTTGCTCTCTCCAAGAGGCATGAAAAATAGAACTGTAGCTAATTGCCTCTCTAAAAATAATCTCTCAAAAGTAACCCACGAGCAAACCAAGAAATCCCTAAAAATAAGGGTCCAAACTGCCACAATTTGAGCAAAAATAGCTCCAAGTTGATCCCCTCCATATGTTTGACCAAGAAGCTGACCAAAACTCCTTAAATCTCTCTCCAAATCATGCAAAAAGTCCCTCAATGGCCTTACTTAACTCAACTCATCGATTTGCATGATTTTGCATTTGCAAAATTGATGTGAGTGGATAATAAAATAATTAGAATATTTACTTTACTATTAGTTACAATTTGCATTATTTTTGATTTTACAACTTGTGAAAAGTAATAAAGTAATTTGTAGAATATTATTTATTATTTACTTACATTGATTTATTTGTAAAATCATGCATGATGAAAGAGAAAATAATACCTTATCTCTCCAAATACACTTGCCTAATTTGCATGATTTGAGCAAAAATAGGATTTAGAAGAAAATAAAATTCCCTTATATCTCCATGTGAGAAAAATCTCCAAGTTTGCATGACATATGCATTAAGGCAAAAATTGATCATTATTACTCCATTTACACTACCTAATGAGAGAAGAATGCATTTTTTAACACTTTAGGCATTAAAAAAATCCCTTATCACTCCACATGCATTGAGGAGAAAATAACAATATACTCTACCTTATTACTCCATTTACAATGTCAAAAATACCACCTCACTGCAATATAATCTCCATCATGCAAAAATCAAACTCTAATACAAGCTCCTGCCACCTTGCAATATGCCTTATACCTTCATGCAACTACCTTTCTCTCTTAGAGAAACAAGAAACTCCATCATGCAAATAAAGAACCCTAATGATAAGCCTTTGCCACCTTGTATCCTTATATTGTCTTCATATGAATTCTTACCTTTGACTTTGGATGGTAAGATTACAAGGCACTAAAACTCCTTTTGACCATATTTGGTCATCTTGCATGAGTTATGTATCATAAAGAGGAATATTTGATTGCAAGAAGATAAGGTATATTCGACCATGTGTTGTTTGAGTATCTTCGACCACATGCTTGATCGACCACAAGGAATAAAAGGTTGTTTGAAATTTTATAAGGCATAAACATTACCTTCTAATGATACGACCACCTTTTGACTTGGGAAACAAAAGCAACAGCTACTTGTCGGCCTCTCCATACAATGATCACTGGGAATCTCATTTCTCAAGTCTTGACCACGGCATCATTTTGGATAAGGTAATGATATTTTTGATTTGCAAAGTCACAAATAAAAAGATGAAAAAGAAGCTTTGAACAAAAAGCCTTGAGTAAACCCTAAAGTTCATTTCATTTTCATTTTGCATTTTCTTTGTTTTGGCTCAGCAACATTTCATGTCGCCGCTTAGGGTTTGATGATCCTCTAGTTTTTCTCTCCATTCGATGGCCTCTGTGGTCAAAAACTTGCATTTCCTATGCAAGAAGAATGGTAGGAACTTGGTAAGCATTGTGTTTGAAGCTTTGACTGGCATTTCTTATTACTTTTTGTAGTTTCTTGCTCAAATGGCCGCGGCCATACTGGTTTCTTTTCTTCTGTAACTTTCTTTTGACCTTCTTCTTTCGTTTCTCTGTCTCTTCAATCTGTAAAATAATAAAAACCTCAAAAGAGGTTGCAGTCATGGCAGTTTCTTCCTCTGCAAATGAATGGTGAGTTCCATACTATTTTTTCTGTATATTCTTTGTCATTGCAACCTGAAAGAAGATAAGGTTTCTTTTGCAAAAAATGAAATGGGTATCCATGTTTAAAGAAAATACTTCTTCCTCTGCTATGGCCATGCCATTATATGTAGTTCTGTAGCACTTTCTTTGACTTCTGATGCAAAAACTTGAGGGTTCTTTAACTATGAAGCAGGGGTTTCATTTTTATGTGCTTAGTATACTTCTCCATGCTACGGCTACTTCAGTTTGCTCCCTCTAGGTTTTCATTTTGATAGAAGACAAAAAGACAATATGAGGGTTTAAAAATATGAGATGGGTATCTCATCTTTACCTGTAGGAACCCTTCTCTGCCGCGGCCATAACAGAGATACATTTTTGTAACTCTTAAGTCTAAAAATGAAACAAGGGTTTCGACCTTTTCTACACAGTAGCACTTCTTTCCACGGCTATGGCAACATAAACATCTCTATAACATTTATTTCACTGTATGAACTAAAATGAAATAAGGCTTCAACTTTTGAACACATAAATCATTTCTACTTGTCTGGTCATTTGATTTTCTAGTTCTGTAGCTTCTCTTTGCTAATTTAACTTTGCTCATTCTCTTTATTTATGATTGTCACTGTTTAAAGGACACTTTATCTTTGTGTTAGTCACTTACTTTTCAATCAATGATATGAACACTTGATCTTATAGTTTCTCCTGTAGTGACTTGCTATAGGTCTTCATGATGTTGGTCTTGATCATTCACTTTCACTTGACTGTAATTATAGAATAGAAATACATGAATGTCTTTACCTATACTAGATAGAAACATGGCTATAACAAATATATGATCTTATAACAAGCCTGAAATTGTCTCTTTTTACTTCACTTTCTGTGCATAAAGAAACTCCTGTATACTGGATATCATGTATCTTTTTCTTTGTATCTGTTCTTATCAACTGTCATGGATGGCTGCCTACCTGTATTTGATGTTATTTGAACCTGTTGATCTGCACTTGTATTATTTACTTGACTGTCATAGTCAAATGATGCTTCTATATGATCTATCCTTAATTTCATTTGCATGCTTATGTCATATCTTAAGTCTGGTTTTATGAAACTGTGGCATGAAACATGACAGCAATAAGGCATTTTAATGATGGTATAAATAGGAAAAGTACCTTTCATAGCTACATTTCTATTTTCTGCAATTTGCCAAGTTGACTCAGGCACTTGAACATATCTGATCCGATTTAATCAATTGTAATCAAGGTGAACATAGTTTATAGGAGCAACTGCTCCTTTTCATGTTCATGATGACACTTTTTCTGCAAGTTGATTTTATGATGCATGATATATCTTTGAATGATGCATCTTGTCTTTTATTCTGATATCCTTTTCACATGAATAGAAAAGGGAACATGCTGGGCTCAACCCTTGTGGGAGCCACGTTTTCTCCACATGTTTTAATGTCTTCAAATCAGCAACATTACTTTTCCTATACCTGCACAGTGAACAAACAAGTTAGCATAAAACATACCTTATGGAGTTGATTGATCCTCCTTATGATGTTCTGATTTATTGCACATTTCTAATTTGACTCTTTCATATGAAATGCATGATGTTTGCAAGTTGAGAAGTCTGTTTGATCAAAGCATATGATAGTGTTAAATATCCGGAGCACTAACAAGACCTTCCCCAATTTTTTGCAGGTTAACTTGATACAACTGGAGCTGAAGATTAACCATCAATAAGTTCAACAACCAGCAGAATATATCAACCTTGCTCAGGCAATGATGGATATTTAACTTTATCATGTGTTCTTCCTCATTTCTTTTATCATCAGATGTATAGCTTGCATATGTCTGCATTGCTCAGTTTAATCACTCCCACGACTTGTGTGGGACACATTTGAACACTTCTTTTAAACATGATCAGTTAATTTATCTTATGCACTTGATGTATGTATGTTTCTTTTTAATCAATGCATAGGATAAAGTAACTGAAACTGAATTGTATGTTCCAAATATGACATGAAATGACAGTTTAAATAAATATCTTTCTTTCTTGCTTTCAATTATGATCAACTAAATAATCAAATTGTCTTATAACTCCTGAAAGATAAAATAGTTTAGATCAACTGTCTTCCTTGAATGCTTGATTTATTGACATCTAACTCACTTGTCATGATGATTTAACAGTCCTGATTGGACTGTTAGGTTATCATGACAATTGATCTTTATCT
This sequence comes from Cunninghamia lanceolata, assembly GCA_027924645.1. Lineage (NCBI taxonomy): Eukaryota > Viridiplantae > Streptophyta > Pinopsida > Cupressales > Cupressaceae > Cunninghamia > Cunninghamia lanceolata. The sequence goes on from BSBN01000134.1 coordinate 10,289,455, forward strand.
ATGCTTTGTCAAGACATCAAATATTCACTGAATGCAATAACTTAAAGTTTTCATTTATTCCTTCTGAAACAACTGCAATTAGGTCTAACTAAATTTAGTGTGAACAAAATTCAGTAACATTTTTGGTGACCTCTCAGGGGTGTTTGCCTGCTAAACAACTTAGAACTAGTAGCCTTGCAATTCCATTGGGCACATGAGTCTTCTTCTGTCCTAAACTTTTGAAAAAAATTCTACAACTCAAACTGATAGAAAACTACAGCAGCAAAGAAAAACTGAAACTGAAACTAAACTGGCTTGCTTAAGACAAAACCAGCAAAAATGTGCAAAAGCACTTCTTGGAAATGAAAACTGAACTGAAATTCTACTCTAACTAGACACTGAAGCTGGTCAAACAAATCCATTAACTGTTTGGTTAAAATAACTTCCCTTTCTCAACAGGGGACACTGATTCACATGCTTATGGATGTCTGAAATTAGATGAAGTACAAGAGAGTACTCAACAAATTTCTGCAATGTTTCATAAAAAATGTAGATAAATTCACTCACCAGCTGAACCTGATTATGTAAACCTCTGTCATAAGGTAAAAAGATGATCTTATTTTGTTGTTTTGAGGCTGAAAACTGCTCTGTTGGTACAATAGCAATCTGTACCCATTTCTTTAGCTCTTTGACAACCATACCTCTGATTGGGCATCCTCTTGCAATGATGTATCCTTGGTTGATGCTCCTGATGTTCTGATTTAGATCTGTTGTCATATGATCACTTGTAATTTCAATCTAATTTGAAAGAGTTAGTTCATGTGAATGAAAAGGATGAATACTTGCCTCTTTGATTTGATCTAGTTGGTCACACACTGTTGATTCACATGATATCAGATCATCATCTTTGTTAGAACAAAAATCCTCTATAATACCTGAAAACATGCTCTCTTCTAACTAAAAATCCTGCACTGAAACTATATGCTCATCATTTCCTGACTTAAGCTTTCGATTACTACAAGAATCCAGCAGATTGGCAAGCTCCCTATAGGCTGAACAACCGGGATCTTCACAATCAGATATAGAATTATCTTGTAAAGATTGAATATCTTCAATTAGTTCATTTGGCTGCTTTGAAAATAAATCAGATGTTTTATTTTCAGGAAGAATATCATTTGATTTAGTTTCACATCTAGCCTGGTTATCTATCCTATGATCATGCAACACAAGATTGTTAGTTTCCAAAATGGGATTGTCCTTTTGCTCTTCTAGCTGAACTGAAGTCCCAACTTCATTCCTATCCTTATGGACCAACAGTAGATCATGTTCTGCAATATCATTTGGTTGTCTTAGATCAGCTGATATTTTAGGCACATGTATGATATCTTCATCTTGGTCAACAAAAGAAGGCAGTTGATCAAACAAAGAAACTAAATCCTCTTCTTTGTCTGATTTATTCTCACTCAGAACTTGGGCAATTTGTCTTTGCAATTGAAGATTTTGCCCTTCCAATATATGTGTCCTGCTTTCATTTATTCTGTGAACAACATTAGAGAACTTTTCAAATGATTCAAAATGTAAAGGATTTAGAGCAGAAGTGATCTCTTGGTCTACATCATATGCATTATGCTTACTTCCAACTGGGAACAAAGAAAAAACAACAGAAACATCTTGATCTACATCTAATTTTTTTTATTTTAATGACATAAGAAGGACTGCAATAACCTTCAACTACTACATTAAAACCTGGAATCTCGATTGCTTCAAAATTTATCACTATTTCTTCCCTTTCCTGATTTTGAATTGGTATGGAAGAGGTAGTTTTGATAAGATTTGGCATTTTATAATCAGGACGTTTGGTCCAAGAAGGCTGCCATAGTTGTTCAAAAGCTTGATGACTTGGTTCAGGCACTAGATGTGACTGACACTGAGGGCTAATAGATTGATTTTGAATGCAAACGGGTTCCTAATCAAAATCACAATTTCTAAAACTTAGAATTTGATACCTACTAACCTCATTTTGAATAGGCTGCTTTGGAATGGATGCAGTTGTCTAGATTGCTTGCCTTTGTACTTGTGTAAGCAAATACTTCATTTGTGCCTCTTTTGCTTCTATCTCCCTCCTAAGACTTTCTTGAAATTGTATCCTTTGTGCCTCCAACTCCTACTCATAAAGATAGGCTTGATAATCTAGTTCCTCCTGCTGCTGCTCATATTCTTGCTACCTCTTGAACTCCTCTATCTACTTTGTGATTTCTAGCAATGTGTTTTTTGTTTCATTCATGCTATTCTTTATATCTTCAACCCCTTGGGACTGATTTTGAACATGTAAATGCTGATATGAAGGTTGAGTAGGGGTGGGTGGGAGGTAAGAGTATTGTGCATGCTGTTTTCCTTGAAAAACCATGGAATTTGGGCTAAAACTAGCAACATGACTGATCTGATATGGCTGATAAGATGAAGGATTAGCAATATTTTCATGATATGATGGATGATATGACATGTTCCCATGAAAGGTAGACATGTTTACTCGTTCAAAAAGTTAAAAAACAACTGAAACCTGATCTTGTGAAATTCTTCTCATAGACTGCAAAATCTGATCTATAAAACCAAAAAGCTAGAGTCTCTAGGTATTTTGAAATAACACCTCTAAAAAGGTTGTATTAACTGTTGATCATACCAATACAACAGCAATAAATAAGTTCTTTTGAATTGAAAATCAGTTCAGAGTCCCACTAGGTGTGCCAAAAATTGTTGTTGATGAGGATTGCACCCTTATGGAAAGCTGTGAAACTCTACAATCCTTCGAAACATGGGGACAAAATCAGGTTGTGGGTGATCTATAGTGAGTCTGAACCTCCAGATTATGGGCCGGTACCCTTAATGTATTCTATTTGAAACTATGATTTCTATTTTTGAAACGGGTAAGAAAGAAACTATACGGTAACAAAGCTGTAGAATTTGGTGATGCACCTAATAAGCATGGAAAAATACAAATCTGGTTCACAATAGACTTTAGAAATCTTATCCACACAATCCACTTTTGACAATATAATCACATAAATATTTCTAAGGAAGGATAGAAAAACTATTCTTTATGAAGGAAAAGTATTCTTCACAACATGAAATAAAGGATTTCAGTAACACAACCTAAGACCTGTGATATCAATATGCTTAATACTTTCAAGTAATAATGAGACAATAATTTTAAAGGTTTCGATATTAAAACACATTTAAATTTCATCAACTCATCCAAACAAGCAGCATCAATGGAAAGGCAAACACTTGATTTCAATGAAAAATAAAGGAAAATATTGCAAGAAGACAAAAATGGAACCTGTAACATGCTGTAATCTCTATAAAATATGTAATCAGTGAGTTACAAAACCTCCTTCTCTCTCAAAGTGTAAAGAGCAAAAAGGCAAGAACTCGAAAAATGAGTTACAAAACCTTCTGTCTTTCAATGTGTAAAAGAGAAAAGAATGCAAGAACTAGCAAAACTTAAGATTTGCTTTACAATATATAGCTTGCTCTCTCCAAGAGGCATGAAAAATAGAACTGCAGCTAACCGCCTCTCTAAAAATAATCTCTCAAAAGTAACCCACGAGAAAACCAAGAAATCCCTAAAAATAAGGGTCCAAACTACCACAATTTGAGCAAAAATAGCTCCAAGTTGATCCCCTCCATATGTTTGACCAAGAAGCTGACCAAAACTCCTTAAATCTCTCTCCAAATCATGCAAAATGTCCTTCAATGGCCTCAGTTAACTCAAGTCATCAATTTGCATGATTTGCAAAATTGATGTGAGTGGATAATAAAGTAATTAGAATAATTACTTTACTATTAGTTACAATTTGCATTATTTTTTATTTTACAACTTGTGAAAAATAATAAAGTAATTTGTAGAATATTACTTTATTATTTACTTACATTGATTTATTTGTAAAATCATGCATGATGAAAGAGAAAATAATACCTTATCTCTCTAAATACACTTGCCTAATTTGCATGATTTGAGCAAAAATAGGATTTAGAAGAAAATTAAATTCCCTTATATCTCCATGTGAGAAAAATCTCCTAGTTTGCATGACATAAAAATTGATCCTTATTACTCCATCTACACTGCTTAATGAGAGAAGAATGCATTTTTTAACAATTTAGGCATAATAAAAATCCCTTATCACTCCACATGCACTAAGGAGAAAATAATAATATACTCCGCCTTATTACTCCATTTACAATGTCAAAAATACCACCTCACTGCCATATAATCTCCATCATGCAAAAATCAAACTCTAATACAAGCTCCTGCCACCTTGCAATATGCCTTGTACCTTCATGCAACTACCTTTCTCTCTCAAAGAAACAAGAAACTCCATCATGCAAAGAAAGAACCCCAATGATAAGCCTTTGCCACCTTGTAACCTTATATTGTCTTCATATGAATTCTTACCTTTGACTTTGGATGGTAAGATTACAAGGCACTAAAACTCCTTTTGACCATATTTGGTCATCCTGCATGAGTTATGTATCATAAAGAGGAATATTTGATTGCAAGAAGATAAGGTATATTCGACCATGTGTTGTTTGAGTATCTTCGACCACATGCTTGATCGACCACAAGGAATAAAAGGTTGTTTGAAATTTTATAAGGCATAAACATTACCTTCTAATGATACGACCACCTTTTGACTTAGGAAACAAAAGCAGCAGGCACCTGTTGGCCTCTCCATACAATAATCACTAGGAATCTCATTTCTCAAGTCTTGACCACGGCATCATTTTGGATAAGGTAATGATATTTTTGATTTGCAAAGTCACAAATCAAAAGATGAAAAAGAAGCTTCGAACAAAAAGCCTTAATTAAACCCTAAAGTTCATTTCATTTTCATTTTGCATTTTCTTTGTTTCTACTCTGCAACATTTCATGCCCCCACTTAGGGTTTGATGATCCTCTAGTTTTTCTCTCCATTCGATGGCCTCTATGGTCAAAAACTTGCATTTCCTGTGCAAGAAGAATGACAGGAACTTGGTAAGCATTGTGTTTGAAGCTTTGACCGGCATTTCTTATTACTTTTTGCAGTTTCTTTCTCAAATGGCCGCGGCCATACTGGTTTCTTTTCTTCTGTAACTTTCTTTTGACATTCTTCTTTCGTTTCTCTGTCTCTTCAACCTGTAAAATAATAAAAACCTCAAAAGAGGCCACAGTCATGGCAGTTTCTTCCTCTGCAAATGAATGGTGAGTTCCATACTATTTTTCCTGTATATTCTTTGTCATTGCAACCTGAAAGAAGATAAGGTTTCTTTTGCAAAAAATGAAATGGGTGTCCATGTTTAAAGAAAATACTTCTTCCTCTACTATGGTCGTGCCATTATATGTAGTTTTGTAGCACTTTCTTTGACTTCTGATGCAAAAACTTGAGGGTTCTTTAACTATGAAGTACGGGTTTCATTTTTATGTGCTTAGTATACTTCTCCATGCTACGGCTACTTCAGTTTGCTTCCTGTAGGTTTTCATTTTGATAGAAGACAAAAAGACGATATGAGGGTTTAAAAATATGAGATGGGTATCTCATCTTTACTTGTAGGAACCCTTCTCTGTCGCGGCCATAGTAGAGATGCATTTCTGTAACTCTTCAGTCTAAAAATGAAACAAGGGTTTCAATTTAAAATAAGGGTTTCAACCTTTTCTACACAATAGCACTTCTTTCCATGGCTATGGTAGCATAAACATCTCTATAACATTTATTTCACTGTATGAACTAAAATGAAATAAGGCTTCAAATTTTGAACACATAAATCATTTATTCTTGTCTGGTCATTTGATTTTCTACTTATGTAGCTTCTCTTTGCTATTTTAACTTTGCTCATTCTCTTTATTTATGATTGTCACTGTTTAAAAGACACTCTATCTTTGTGTTAGTCACTTACTTTTCAATCAATGATATGAACACTTGATCTTATAGTTTCTCCTATAGTGACTTGCTGTAGGTCTTCATGATGTTGGTCATGATCATTCACTTTCACTTGACTATAATTACAGAATAGAAAGACATGAATGTCTTTCCCTGTACTAGATAGAAGCATGGCTGTAACAAATAAATGATCTTATAACAAGCCTAAAACTGTGTCTTTTTACTTCACTTTCTGTGCATAAAGAACCTCTTGTATACTGGATATCATGTATCTTTTTCTTTGTATCTATTCTTATCAACTGTCATGGATGACTGCCTACCTGTATTTGATGTTATCTGAACCCGTTGATCTGCACTTGTATTATTTACTTGACTGTCATAGTCAAATGATGCTTCTATATGATCTGTCCTTAATTCCATTTGCATGCTTCTGTCATATCTTAAGTCTGGTTTTATGAAACTGTGGCATGAAACATGACAGTAATAAGGCATTTTAATAATGATATAAATATGAAAAGTACCTTTCATAGCTGCATTTCTATTTTCTGCAATCTGCCAAGTTGACTCAAGCACTTGAACATATCTAATCTGATTTAATCAATTGTAATCAAGGTGAACATAGTTTATAGGAGCAACTGCTCCTTTTCATGATCATGATGACACACTTTTTCTGCAAGTTGATTTTATGATGCATTATATATCTTTGAATGATGTATCCTGTCTTTTATTCTAGTATCCTTTTCACATGAATAGAAAAGGGAACATGCTGGGCTCAACCCTTGTGGGAGCCACATTTTATCCACATGTTTTAATGTCTTCAAATCAGCAACATTACTTTTCCTATACCTGCACAGTGAACAAACAAGTTAGCATAAAACATACCTTATGGAGTTGATTGATCCTCCTGATGATGTTCTGATTTATTGCACATGGCACATGTCTGATTTGACTCTTTCATATGAAATGCATGATGTTTGCAAGTTGATAAGTCTGTTTGATAAAAGCATATGATAGTGTTAAATATCCAGAGCTCTAATAGGACCTTCCCCAATTTTTTGTAGGTTAACTTGATACAACTAGAGCTGAAGATGAGAGCTAAAGATCAACCATCAACAAGTTCAACAACCAATAGAAGATATCAACCTTGCTCAGGCAATGATAGATATTTAACTTTATCATGTGTTCTTCCTCATTTCTTTTATCATCAGATGTATAGCTTGCATATGTGTGCATTGCTCAGTTTAGGACCACTCCCATGGCTTGTGTGGGACACATTTGAATACTTCTTTTAAACATGATCAGTTAATTTATCTTATGCACTTGATGTATGTATGTTTCTTTTTAATCAATGCATATGATAGAGTAACTGAAGTTGAATTGTATGTTGCAAATATGACATGAAATGACAGTTTAAATAAATATCTTTCTTTCTTGCTTTCAATTATGATCAATTGAATAATCAAATTGTCTTATAACTCCTGAAAGATAAAATAGTTTAGATCAACTGTCTTCCTTGAATGCTTGATTTCTTGACATCTAACTCACTTGTCATGATGATTTAACAATCCTGATTGGACTGTTAGGTTATCATGACAACTGATCTTTATCTCTGCTTTGTCAAGACATCAAATACTCACTGAATGTAATAACTTAAAGTTTTCATTTATTCCTTCTGAAACAACTGCAATTAGGTCTAACTAAATTTAGTGTGAACAAAATTTAGTAATAGTGAGTATAATGGTGGTGGTTACAAACTCATTTGAGATCATTTATGGCACTTTTCCAATCCTACGTGCTAAGAGGGAGTTATGGAGCATCTTTCATTTATTAGGTGTGTCTCATGCATGGTGGTGGAGGAAATTGGACACAATTTTTGGCAGTTTTCCCATGTGGGGTAGTTATGTGTCAAAGATGTCCATTATTGTGATTTACTATTCTTAGAAGATGCTCTTCATGTGGGATGTGGGTTTTTGTATGAAACCATGGTTTTGGTTCTACATTTTTTTGGCCTCTCCCATTGTTCTATAAATTAGAGGCATGAGATAATAGTTTCATGGGTTGTTTACAAGTTCAAAAGTGCTATTAGAATGTTATTGGATTGAAGAGAGAAGTGTGTTGTCTATGTGATCTTATTCATTAAAGATTAATAAATACTCAAGCCTCTCTTTAATGGTGGAGTTTTTTTCCCAAAAGGGTTTCTCCACGTACATATGGTGTTATTGGATAAAATATTATGGTTTGTTATTTTGTGCTTTCTCCAAATCCATTTACATATTGGTTAATACATGAACACAATAATTTTCGTACACATAGTTTAACGTTATTGTTGCAATAGTTAACTTTGTTTTCAACACTTATGCTTTTCTAAAGATAGGGTTTCTTTAATAAACCTAAGTTCATTGCCATTACATAATAGTGCAACGACACAACAAAAATTAGATGGGTTGTACCTTTCAATGGATCTTCGTTGTTTAGTGGACCTTCTCAGAGGTGTAATAAGACGCTCATGTTGTTCATCATCAGAACTCTAATCTAAAACTTCTTCTTCCTCTATGTGTCCATCTTCTTGTTGTTCTACATGTGCATCTTCCTTCTCTTCATTATTAAATTTAAAATGCATTGTATTCTTTAGTTTGTTTAAATTGATGATCTATTACTAATTAAGAAAAATAGGTTACAATATGGATGTCGAGAGACCACATCAGCTCCACCGGGCTATAATCCAATTCAAATTAATACTTAATATGGTGTATTACACCATCAACTAAGGAGAATCCATTTACTTATATTTATACCAACTGCAAATAAAAGAGAGAAATGTCATCAAAAAATTTACATCTTGATATCTATAATAAGTCCTCATTGTCTTTGTTTAAACCTATTGATAATTTACCTCTGGTCTTCCAGACTAGGATCCAAATCAAGAACATCAACAACAATAGCAACATCATATTTATCCTTATTTTTATTGTCTCTATTATTGCTATCCTTATAAGAGTCCAACTCTTTCAAGGTACTAAGCGGAGGAGAAATGTTCTCTCTGCTGCCACTTTTATCAAAGTTCTAATTTATGAAATCCAAGTCTTTGACTACTTCTGTTAGCTGTCGTTGCACCAAAAGATCGACCTATTAATGCCTGATACAACCACTTGACTTAACAAGCACGGGAGGCGGTCAAGCCCTTGTCGCAAACCACCACAGCGCAGCACTGAACAAGGAGACCAAGGGCCACACCTTGCAACAATCCCCCCTTGGTCTCCTTGTTTAGCTCTGTGCTGCGGTGGTTTGCGACAAGGGCTTAACCACCTCCCGTGCTTGTTAAGTCAAGTGGTTGTATCAGGCATTAATAGGTCGATCTTTTGGTGCAACGACAACTAACAATTGGTATCAAAGCCGAGGTCACGGGTTCAAACCCCGCGCTTGCGCTGGGGGGGTTGTTGTACGGTGTTGCCCTTGATCTCCTTGTTTAGCGTTGCGCTGCGTTGGTTTGCGACAAGGGCTTAACCGCCTCCCGTGCTTGTTAAGTCAAGTGGTTGTATCGGGCATTAATAGGTCGATCTTTTGGTGCAACGACAGCTAACAACTTCATCCCTGATTAGTTCATATTTGTGCTACTTGCAATATTGGTTTTGGAAGTCAAGATACTCCTTGTAAAATTTATCAACCTTTCTTAATTCGTGAGGCCAAAACTCTTCAAACTTTATATCAAACATGTAGATGGTGGCTGACCCTTCATCTACAATCTTCATGAATCTCTCGGTGAGGATCTCTAGAGTCATGGTAACCTATCCAAGATTTTTTAAGAGGGTGAATCTACTGAAAGACTCCGTAAGGTACCTTCTCTTGTCTTGGTATAAGTCCCAATTTTTAAAAGCATTAAGTTTGAAACTTAAACCCTTAACATAGCCACAAAGATTTTCTTGCCATGTCACATTATCCCTAACATCCCACCCAAGAATGTTACCCATAAAATAAAGCAAATGGACTTAGCATACAAACAATTAAATAAAATGTGCTCAAAATCTTCAAGCCAGTTACAAATAGAACACTGGTTAAAGCATGGATTACCAATAGTATTTGTTTTGAGTAATAGAAGATGTCTAAAGCAACACGTCTTAGGTTCTAAAATCTAGACCAACAAACTTTCAGGGACTCAGTCAAATCTTTATTTTTGAGACTAATTTTCTAGACAAAATTAACATGATTAAGCACCTCTTTGGAATCGGTCAACATCCTATACAAATTATGAGAGTTTATTTTCATGAAACCTATACCATCAGTCCACTTAAAATTATCCAAACACTCCATATTGAATTTCAACTTGATAGGAAACTAGATTTTCAATAAATATTTCTTTAAAGTGGAGTAAGTTCTCTTTTGAGTATCAGGCAAATCAAATTCAGTACTAAGTTGAGATCAAGTTTTCAACTCACTGTTATTGAAAAGATTTTGAAATTCAACAATTCCTTTTCTATTCCAGTTATTCGCAAAGCATCCTTGAAGCAAAGCCAATGGCTTATTATTGCAAGATAGATTCCACCAAATGGATCTGAAACTATAAACCTCATTAGTAATCTTGTTAAAGGATTCTTTGCCCACAATGAGGTTCCTCATTGACTCCCAGGCCTTCCAAATACTGTTGAACATAGCAAACCTCGAAGGCTTAAATTGAACCTTCCCAAACATGATATCATGGTGATGCAAATTTCTCCACTGTCTAGCTTTTTTAGGAACTACATCTTGTATATTTCTCCTTACCAAGGTTTTCCAAGGCTCATTACCATTAAAGGATTTGATTATCCACTTTGTGGAGAGTGCCACACCTTGGATCCTCAAATTATTTAGACCCAGGCACCCTTTGCTCTTGTCTATACAACACCATTCCCATGTCCTTGCATGTCTTTTCTTCTTTCCTTTACCATATGACCACAAGAATTCCCTTATCAGTTTTTGAACATTCTCAACCTGGTAACTAGCAAAAAACCACACAAAAGCATAATAGATAGAATATGAAGATAAAATATTTTAGCACACTTGCATCCTTCTAGCCAGAGAAATATTTTTTATTCAAATTCTTTAGTTTATTTCAATCTTAGTATACATCAGTCCTACATATCCTTCAAGGAAGATTTGATAGTAAAAGGAATCCCCGCGTATCTAATATGTTTGGATGTACCCCCCATTGCCAAGAATAATTCTTAAACCAATCAGGAGGCTCATCCAACCAACTTAATAGAACAAATTTATTCTCAAAAACTTTGGCACCTGAAGCATCATAAAATATTTTCAATCTATCCACCATGTTAAAATTATTTTCCTCAAGCACAGGAAACAAAGTTGTATCGTCTGTAAATTGAATGTTCAACAGTTGCTCATTATTACGAAAAACAACCCCTATTACCATATCTCCAAGGATGTCAGTTCTCAACATGTAGTGTAGAGATTCTAAAGCAATCACAAATAAAGCAGATGCAAGAGGGTACCCTTGTTTGATAGATCTTTCAAGCAAGAAGGGTTCAAAAAGTGAGTCATTATCATCAACTTGAGTGAGAGCATCTTGAAACAAAACTTTTATCATCTTATAAAATTCATCAAGAAACCCAAAATCCTCCAAAATCGTGAGGATGAATGACCACTCAACTTTGTTATAAGCCTTTTCAAAGACAAGGAGCAATATACCCACATTTTTATTAGACTTATTGGCCCATTCTAGGGCTTCCCAGCTGGTAATCAAGTTTTCAAGTATATACCTATCCTTCATAAAACCTGTTTGAGTGCTATTTATGATCCTGGGAAGAACGTCAATAAGCCTCAAATAAAGAGCCTTGGCAAGAATCTTGTATGAGACATTCAACAGAGTGATCAGTCTCTAATTTTTCATACTATTCTTCTCTCCCTCTTTTGGAAGAAGTTTTATGGTGCTTTTGATCACCTTGCTCTCTAAAGAACCTCTATTAATAGCTTCTTTGTACATCTCAAACAAATCATCCACCACCCATTCAATATTAGCTTTGTAAAACTCTATTGGAAGTCCATCAACACCTGGGGATTTCCCATTCTTGAAGGAATGAATTGCATTTGAAATTTCATCTTTTGTGATATCTTGCCTCAACATGAAAGCCAAATTTTCATTAATCCTTTTGGGGATAATATTTTTATAGAGCTCTTGATCTTGCTTACAAATGGTATTATTGTCATTGGTGTTGAGAATGTGTGTCTCAAACTCATTGTAAAATCCTAGCTCCGTTTCCTTTAACTTCTTCATCGGCCTAACAATTTCTTTTCGACGAGACGCAGTACATAGTCCCATCGATAGTTCGAAAGATCATCGGTGGGAGGTGGTTGTATCACTGGGAGAGTATCCCTTGTCTCTCGGATATCCCGATGCTCTGTCAAGACTTGTTTCAGTGTAATCTGTTGACTTCGGTGGGACTTGGAATGAAGTCTCTTCGATGAGACGATGGTGTTAAATCGATGTAGCCCGCAACCCCATGGTGCCCTTGGTGGGACCCAGTGTGTACCTCGTGAAGGAGTGAGAATAGTATTAGTAGCAGGTGACATGTATGTTGCATGTGCCTTTGGTAGGGACCACTTGGGTATTTTGGTGTGAATTGTTCATTTCGGTGGGAGATGATATGTTGTCCCCTCGATACAACGAAACATTTGACTCCGCTGGCCCTTATCTTTTGTGGTGGGTCTTGGGTAGACTCTAAGGGAGAGCAAGGATTGGCTGAGTGTTGATTGATGGTGGATGACTTGGCAGGTAATACAGTTGTCGGAGGGACTTTGAGAGTTTAGAGAGAGTGCAGTTGGTGTCTCTTCGATGGTTCAAAAGTCTTTGACAATTAAACTCTATTGTAACCATTGTCTGTGGAAGTTGAACCGAACCATTTGTCTGGTATGGAAGTTGAAACGACAACGCTTGTGAAGTCTATAATGTAATGTAGAAGTGCATTGAGTCAAGGAATGATCAAGTGTGAATTGGAATTGTAATGTTGCCGAATTTTCTCCAGAGATGGAACAAGATGTAAATCTCCAGTAAAGGCTATGAGCCTGATATTGTATTGTAACTTGTACGTTTGTTGCTAAATAATACAATGGCTCTATGTTTTGGAGTGTGGGGTTTTTTACTCGAAAGGGTTTTCCCCGCGTAAGTCTTTGTGTTCTTATCTTCTACTCTATCTTTCATGTTTAGTGATTCTTTTTATTGAATCTGTTTAATGCATGTTGTTGAAACTAGTTTAAATTGCAATCACTTTCCTGTAAGGATTAATGTGGGAAATGAACTATGTTTGGTTCCGCTTTATGGCATAATAGTATGTGTTTAGAGGCAATAAGAGAGAATGATTGTTACTGTAGACACTTACTGATCTTAGATGCTCATTCTGGGATGAACTGTATTTTCCCTACAATTGGCAATAAAGATGTTTTTATAAAATGTTCTAAAAATTTCCTTGATATCTTCATTGTTTTTGCACCAAATATCATTTTTCAAAATTAGGCCTATGGAATCCATGTTATTCTTTATTCCCAACATATTGAAAAAGCATTTGGACCCTCTGTCTCCCTCTTTGATCCAAATGAGTTTGGCTCCCACTTTAGCTCCTTGGGCTTTCTTTGTTTGAATACATCTGAGCTCATGCTTGATGTTGCCAAGAGACTAAATGAGTTCTTGATTATTCTTATCATTTTTCACTTCATATTAAATTCTCAAATATTCATTTTGAAGGGCACATTCATATTTTCTACTATTGATAGCATATTTCTTGCCAATTGTTTGGAACAATGTTCTGCAACTATTAACTAGGTTTTCCCAAAGAAAATAGCTGACTCTTTAGGAAAAATCTTCTTGTTGATATTCCTAAGAGTAACAATCCCATCCATACAGTCCTTACTCTTCAGCAATGCATTATTTAATTTGAATAAATTTTCTCTTCTAATGACATTAACATGACTTAAATCCTTAATACAAATGTTGGCCTCAATATGATGATGGTTAGAAAGAGGACTTGGGATGAATTGAATGCAATTATGTTCATTTCTATTCTCGAAGCAGAAGGTATTCTCTTGAGCATAAAATATGTCAAGCCTACAATAAAAAATTTTCCCATCTTGCTGGCTATTACACCAGGTGTACCATATGCTCTTGCTATCTTTCTTTTTACCTTCCAAAGGATCAAATAATTTCAACAACTTTTTCATTCTTTGCTAGAGGAACTGTTCATTCCCTTTCCAAGTCATTGGAGTTCCACCATATTTGTCTTCTTTTTGTTCCACCATATTAAAGTCTCCACCAAAAACCCATGGTACTTTAGGAAGGTCAGAAGCTAACCACTTCCATAGTTTAATTCTATCTCTATAGTCATTGGGGGCATAAATTGAGCACATACCAAATTTGGTGTTATTCCTTTCAATTACCACCCATAAACATCTGTTGCAAGGTGAACATCTATTCTACACAATATATTTGGCCCATTTTTTATTGATAAGGATTGTTGTGCCTCATTTACCCTTTTCATGATTAGATGTGAAGAAAGCTACATCTTTCCAAACAAATCTAAAAGCATTTTCAAGTTGAAAACCAATGGATTTCACTTCTTGGAGCAAAAAACAATCATATTTCTTATTACTGCAAAGAGCCCTTAGCACATATTTTCTATTAGGGGATTCAAGACCCCTGATATTCCAATTGATGCAACTTAGATTCATTTATGGTGGAGGGTTTATTTTATTTTGATTCTTGTATAGCCTATCAAAGCATTTGGGAATTTTTTCTCCTTTCGCTTTTTTCCCAAGCTTTTGTGAACTATCACCCCTACCAATATGTTTTATTTTCTTTTTGTCATTTTCTCTCATACTGACATCCATATCAACTTCTTGATCAACACTCTCCTCCTAAAATAGAGGATTGATACAGTCCATGTTCTTATTTCCATTATTTGGAACACTCTCCTCTGGGAGGGTCTTTCCAGTTAGACCTTCAGTGTCTATTGAGTTCACAATTATGGTAGGGTCCTAGGGATTTGATTCTTGGGCAATTTTCCTTTCCCTAATTTATTTTTAAGTTTGTCCAAGATAATTTCTTGGGCACTTTTCTTGTGTTTATTGATCCCCTGCTCAGGGAAATTTTCCTCTTTGTTATTATCCCCTTCTTTGAGGGAGCTTTTCTCTTCTGAGAAATCATTGTTAGATTGTTTCTCTATTTCCTCAGTTTCTATAGTTATCATTTCCACATCCTCATTTTCAGATTGGTGGACAGGGAGAGGTTTTCCTTTGGGGATTTTGAATCCCTCTTGCGCCTTTTTTACCCCATCCCGGAAGTTGTTACCATTATTTTTTGTACTTAGCAATGATAGGGCAATATGTTTTTTGGTGCCCATAAATTTTGCACAAAAAATAGGAATTTATTCCTCCAAGCTCTTCAACCTTACATGTGAAAGTTTTCCTATCAAGTTGGAATTCAATGGCCGTTGGGATTTGGATCCCGGTATTAAGTGAGAGAAAAATTCTAGCATTCATATGGAGCAATGTAGCCTTGGTGTCTTCAACTTGTTGCACTTTACAAATAGGCTTGAGAAACTAAGGCAAAAAGGCCCATAACTCAGTCAGAATTTTTTTTATGTTCATCCATCTAGGGACTAAACAAAACAATATCTCCTCATGGGAATTTTTAGGCGGCCAATGAACTATTTTAAACACCCATTTCCCAATATTCCAGAACTCTTTTTTGCATATTGTGATTCTTCAAAAAAATAACAAACAATCCTTTTTGAATCATGCAACAAAAATAAATATATATTCCCAATTTTTTACCCCATACATTAACTAGCTAGTTATCAAAGAATTTCCTTGAGGGAATATTTTCAACATCCATACAAGCAAGAAGAACAACAGTATTTTTAAGCCTAGCTTCTTTTTTAACAGCTTTTACCATTTCCTCATTAGGGTTAATTCAGAGTATCCCTGGCAAGAGAGGTTCCTTATCTTCTTCCTTGCCTCTTGCACTTTTCTTTGCTCCTCGACCGTCGGTTGCTCCACCATAGACTCAGATTCTAACTTCAAATTCATCATCCTTTGGCGACGCTTCTGCATCTTCCACATCCAGAATCTCCTTGAAATATTTTCGCTCTTTATTCCCAATTTGAAATTACCCCGTACCCTGACTCACCCACCACAAGACAACCAATTTAAAAAGTGGAAAAATAAATAAATTCAAATTCAAAAACAACTTCAACACTTAAGGAAAGTAAAACATAAATTAAAATCTCTCCTAAATGACCACAAACATTCATGGACTGGGAGAATTTAGATAGAGAAGCACCAAGACGATGAAATGTACTAATCAACTTTGATTTCAGTAAGGAGGAAGCTCTCATCTAGTCAATAATGAAGGGTGGCTATTTGTCTCCCTCTATCAACCTCAGAGGTTCTCTCCTCAAACCCTTTCAAAGTTTGTCTCTAGATACTATTCTTCATATTCTTTAGTTTTACCTGAAGTAATTCAACATACAAGAATACTTTAAGTTCCCTAAAAACCACATCCTTAGACTAAACCATTTTTAGTGCGATAGGATTCCAAATCTTACAAGCTTTTATATTCTCGTCATAACCCATAAAAACACACCTATTAACATTAAAATCTAGCTTAGATTATTTCTCTTTTAGAACATGAATATAAGCCTCACTACCAAATACTCTAAAATAAGAAATTGATGGTCTTTTACTTGTCCATACCACGTAGGGTGTCTTGTCAACTACAGTAGAAGTGGGATATTTGTTTACTAGATAACAAGTAGTGTCTTGATGGAGTGGTCACTTGCTCCAGGTGTTTTGATGGAGTTGTCAATTGTGTGGATATTTCTCCTATTTCCTGCTTTGATTCCTCTATTGCTACCTATTTTTCTCTTTCTATTTCTTCTTCCATTTCTCTCTCTTCTTCCTTTTCTCCCCTTGTTTGTTTTTGGAGACTGGCCTCAATCTTTGTTCCTACTATGTCAAATTCTTTGTCAGTTTGTTCCTTTTATTTTTCTCAAGTCTATCCTATTGTGATTGCCTCTTTTTTTATCGATTGCTAAGATAAATCTTGTTCAACTACAGATTGTTGTATATGTGGTGGTGATGGTGGTAAGGTAGTATCCTTAGGCTCCTGCTCATGTGGTTCTCTAGTCTAGATTACTATGTTGTAAGCATGTTGAGCTATAATGCACACCCTAGTGCTTTCCTAGTGTGCTTTCTGATTCATATGTAATATGATGTGTTGAGTGTTTATCAGTGTAGTTATGTGATTCTCTTGCTTTGATTTGTTGCATTGAACTTGTCAATGAGGCTTGTTGTACCATCGAGGGGTTCTGAGGGTGTATTTTGGATGACCATCGAGGTGTTTTTGATGGGCTTTTGTACTAACTTTGGATTCTAATTTTGCATTATGGGATGCATATGTTGCGATTTTGTATGATAGATCATTGCAGTGTTTCAACTTCATTGTTTTCACTAAATCTGTTATAGTTATGATTATTATATGGTTTAGCATTGTGTAATGTTATTGATTATGCATCATGTTTCTCGATCATGCTAGTTGTAGATGATTTACAGTAGATGTGATGATTTTATAGCATGTTATGATTTATACCATGTTGGGTGGATTACGTTGCTTCGACTATTATATGTGGAGCAGGTACGCCTAATGTTTGACTTGAGTGTGCAGGCAAATTATAGGTGTTTGACTAATGAGGGAAATGTGGAGAAGGTTGACATGGAATGCTTAGCCATCTCACTGTATCCTTGTGTTGTGAAAACCTGTAATGTGTGTAAGACCTTTGTGTGTGTTTCTTTTAGCTTTTGCATTATATTTTAAATTATATCGAAAAGTGTGTTTTCTATGTTTTTGAAATATCTTAATGATTTAGTAGAAAATGATTAAATTATCTTAGCAGAAAGGTTTATTGCATTATTATATGCTAGAGGAATAAATTTTAAGTGATTTTTTTTTAAATTTAATATTTTTGCCTTCGAAAAGTAGAATTGCATTATTAAGGAAATTAAACTCATTGTACGAGTGTTTGGATTTTTCAGAATGCTGTTAAATCATATTGCGATTTCCTTGTGAAAATAATGGCATTAGTTTAATTGGTTGAATTTCATATTGTTTCAAGTAGTTTGGGGAAAAGAAATTAGAAAAAGAAATAAAAGAAAAAGGGCTTTTTGTATAAAAGGAAATTTAGAGTTTATTTTGCATTATGCATTTTCACTCTCAAACCCTCTCCTTGCTTGATGGAAAAGAACTTTGCATGGATGGAAAGAAGAGGATTCTTGGTTGCTTGGATTGAAGAATGGTTTGAAGATTGCTTGATGGAGGATTGGGATTGTGTGGCAAAGGATTGTCTTCATCAACTCTTCATTGTGCATGGTTTTCAAGAATTGTTTGGAGAGGTATTTTCTTCCAATTTCCTTGTTTTAAATTTTCTTTGCTCTTCCTTTGCCATGCCACTACATGTGGTTTTCTCATGGATTCATTTTAATAAGAATTGAGTGGTAGAAAATGGTAGTTTGTTGTTGTTTATTGCATGTGTTTTAAATTTTGAAAAACTTACAAAAACAAACAAAACTATGGTGAATTTTTATGGATTCATGTTTTCCCAATGTTTTTTGTAAAGTATGTTGTGCATATTTGGGATAATGGGTTGTCATTAGATTTTTGAGATTTTCCTTATTTTTGAAAATGAAAAAAATGTGGGTTTTGGGCAAGGTAGCAACCATCTCCATTAATGGATGATTTAGGAATTTTTATGGTTTTTCTTGCATTTGAAAATGAATGAAATTGCATTTCATGCCTTGTATGGATGTTTTATAATGCGGAATGAGTAGTCTCCCTATTATTTTTAAGATTCTACATCTTTTGAGAATGTTGTCAAAAAAATTATGTGAAAAATTATGCATTGATTTGTGTGCCACGCCCATTTTATAAATTGGAGCATTAGACATAGGATTGAGGTATAGAATAGGGAAGGCGTGGCTCTCACTACGTGCCATGATGCAAAGTGATCGTTGGAAATGGTGAGCAGAGAGTTTTTAATAAGTTTAACCATAATCACATTTGGGTAATTAAAATGTAACAAGATTTCTATGCCAAACGAGGATGCTTTCCTAAATCCGACTTTGGTCGTAAAGAGCATGTCACAACTCTAAGAGTTGGTGAATGTTGGAGTATGCCTATACTCGAAACCTATGCCCAAAATGGGGATGCTATCTTAGATTTGGTTTTGATCGTAATACCACTCCTTAGCCTAGTTCTAGTATTCTCATCCTATCCTTTCTTCGGATTCAGTATTCAAAGTGCATTTAGACAACCTACATGTATGTTAATGGATTATGGTGCTCCCATATTTTATGTGTGATGGTTTTTGTTTATTCCTTGTTTGGTGTGCATTGAAGGTGTGAGAATCTCCCTTATGATTGATTATTGATATGGCATTCTTTTATGCTTATTGGCTCATGTGAGCCATTCATACTTTTATGTATTTGATTGGTAGTTGTGCCACATGTTACTTGTGTGTATTTGATTGACAATTGTGCCACATGTGTTTTGTGTGCGTTGATTGGCGTGCATGCCATACGTTGCCTTACATGTTGGTTTTATTGTGAATTGCCACATGTATGTTGTGTATGCTTTGGATTGGCTTGAGTGTTGTCATGTATACCTTGGATTTGTGTGAGATGACCTTGATAGGGATGTTGCCATGATCTTCTTCTTTGTAGCTCAAGGGTTTCCTAGAGTGGCATAGACATCTATTATGCTCGATGATGGTAATACGGGAGGGTGGTGGGAAACATTTCCCCATTGGTCCTATCATGAAGATCTTTAAGGAGCTAGATGGTTTCATTGTTCATTTTTGGGCATGCTGAGCTTGTTGTACTATGTGCCTATTGTAGCACCTTGGAGGTGATGTATTATTGATGTATATTTAAACTGTGTGTAATTTAATTATTAGAGTGTGATCCTTCCATGTTTGGGAAGTAGCCTCCATCATATTATTATTTTATGTAATCATTTGGTTGGAAAATGATCCTTGTCTTGGATGGAGTTTATTATGTTGTAGTATTGTTTCATGTGGTGGATATGGTTAAATGAGGATGTTGGAGCCCTTTGTCTTATATGTTATGAATATCCTATGCAATGTTTATTGATTGGGTTGCATGTGCCCACATTATGGTTGAGTTTCCCATAATTGTATTTGGCCCGTCTCAATGTTGGTGTCGAACGAGCGTGGCTTTCCATTTGGTATTTCTCTTTTTGCCATGTATGTTAGCATGAAATGAGAAATGTATATTATCTTTATTTGATTTTTGTGTATGCTTTTGAGTTAGCTATCATGTTGATTAATGGCTAGTGAATAAATGATATGTGATTGGTTTCTACGTTGGATGCTTGTCCTTATGAGGTTTCATAATTGAATGCTTGTTAGCCATTTGTCAACATTACTTGGCTAGTTGGCCTCATGTCAATGTTGGTTGTTCTTGTGTTGTAGAGAGGGGTGTGTAATTTGTTACAGCTTCTCTCTTTTTCCTTACTGTTGCACTTTGGTGTTTTTTTTGTGTTGAGTGTGCAATTGTGACATGTGAGTGTTACAATTGCATTGTGAATTTTTTTTCATCATGTACTTGTCATCTAATGTCCTGGTGTAAAAGCTAGGGCATTACATTTGATATCAAATCCCATGTTACAACATTGGGATCTCTGGGTTGTTTGTGTGTGTGTTTTGGATCGTCATGGAATGGATTTGAGGTGGTTGTTTCCCTCATCCTACTCCATGTGTTTGCGAGAGAGCTAGGTTGTGGACTGACATTCAAACTTTATTGTGGGGGAAGCTCCATCCTCTCATGTGGTTATCATGGTGGCTTTGTCACATGATTAGAGAAGTCTTCCACTTGTAATTTTTTGTGGTGCGCATAGATCTTGCTTGGTGCTTACACTTGTCTCCTTCATCAATCTCCTTCCTCATTGGAGAGCACAATTGACTCTTGTGTAGCCTTCGGGCTCTTGTTTTGTCTTTTGGAGGTTTGCTAGGAGTCCTTGAATGTTTCTTAGGTTTGTAGTGGTCTCGAGGTGGCATGTGTATTTTTCCTGAGTTTGCGTCTTTTAGAAATTTTCATTCAAGCAATGTTTAGGGACCACATCGCCCCAAGAGGACTATAACACCCAGGAAGGACTCTAGTGCCCCAGAAGGACACTAGAACCTAGGAAGGACACTAATGCCTAAATGGGACACTAGAGCAAAGTGCTAGAGTCTCAGAAAAGTATTGGAATCCCAGTTCCGTGTTGTTGTCCTATTTTACGCTAAGGTCCTTGAGCCTTCAGACAACGAGCATTTCCTAACATTTTTTGGGAGAAACTTTCTATATGAAAGATGTTCCCCTTGGTCCTTTGAGTTTTCCCATATTTTTTTCTTGATTAGACATGATGTATTTGGAAGTTATGACTATTTTTGTCTTGGGAAGCATGTTTCGCGTAGTGTCGATTGGTTGTCGTGGTTTTTAGTGAAGGTTGTGATTCCCCTAGTGGCTCGCCTTCCTAGTTGGGTTGCTCCATGTGTTTGGAGATTGTGTTGGACCTTTTCTTGGCCTTATGCATTTTGTGGAGTGTGATGTTGTTCCTTGGTATGTTCTCCATGTTGTAGGGATTGGAGGTTAGTGTCATGGGGATAGCTAGGCCGTGTTATGCCTTTTGTTATGTGCTCCTAGTGTGGTGGATCTTGCTTCCTGGAGTGCTTAAGAAGGATCCTTGATTGCAAGTTTTGCGTGATTGGCCCTTGCATGGTATTGGATGCTTTGGTATAACCATGATAGAATACTATTGTTGAGTCGTGATTATGAAGTGATATTCATGCTAAGGGTGAGTTTTTTTGTACTCTCCTTGTGTTTGATGAATTCTATTTGTTGAAAGAGATAATGTGTCATTCATATGCATGATTTTTGAGAAGTTAAGAGAAAGGGGTTGTGAAAGGGTCAAATGTATGGTCAATGAGTGCATTAGTAAACCTTGCATCTTGTGACCTTGATTTGTGATTCTCCCCTATTGCATAGTGTCATTTTTTACTTGTGAAAGGAATGGTTCCTTGGAAGATGTGTTGGTTGGAGTGGACTAGAGCCCCAAACTTCTTGTCTTTCCCTTGTGAAACATGTTAGTGTGATTAACCTTGTTGCTTTGAGAATATGGTTTGAGTGTTTCTCTAACACGAGTCTTCCTTTTGAGTGAAGTTGTTGTATCTTGCACTATTATTATGTGTGCATTCTATTCTAGATATGCGTGTTACCATGTTGTGGAGAATGTAGCATTGTGAGGATGGAACGTTGGGTAAGAGCTTAATTCCCAACCTAATTCTCCCTTGTATTGTTTTGTGTTGAATGTGAACATTACATTAATACATTACCCATATGATTGTTGAATGTTAACTAGTCCTTGTTGTGAGAGTGATGTGTTGAGATATCTTGGTTGGTGAGCCTATTTATGTCCTAGCTTAATCTTGATTGCTAGTGTGTGATTATGTGCATCATTGCATGGTGATTGTAATTCCCTTGAATGGGATGAAGCTTTTGTAGCTCGACAACTTGAGTTATGTTTGTTTGGTGGAGTGGAAATGATCCCATGTTTTATGATGTGATTGGAGTCTTAGATGACTCATTTGTTTGGTGTGCCTGAGAATGTTCTCTTACTCGCCTTGGATTTTGTAATCTAGGTGTAGTGTGGCATTGTAATCCCTTGCTTGTGGCTAGAATTAGTCACGTAGTACATGTAATGTGTACCTTTTGAATTTTGATACTTTCTTTCTTTGGTTTTGGTGAATTCACTAAATGTTGTAAGGGCCAACATAGAATAGTTATTCTTGTTTATGAATAAGTATAGCCATTGAATTTTGATATTTATTTATCTTGTGATGAGATTTATTGTTGAAATTGAGCTCATTTTATGCCTTATTGTTGGATTAGACTTTTCTTCCACTTTGGTATTCCTTTTTATTATTATGGTGGCTATGCTTGAATGTTTTAACTACTGATAATGTATCATGTAACATTCTCTATCATGTCCATGATGGGCCTTTGATGGATTGTATACAGGAGTAGAATGCAAAGAATGTGATATTTCTTGGTGTGTTTGTTATTAGGACTATGGTAAATTGAATTCCTTGTTCATTGTTGAATGCAAGTGGATTTTGTGTGGGAAGTGTTTGAGAAGCTTTGGAAGTTGTTTGTGATACTGTTATGAATGCTTCTGGATTTGACTGTGTAAATTATAATTTACACAATCAAATCCAGAACACGGTCAAATCCAGAAGCATTCGTAACAACATCATGGACTGTGGAAAACTAATGACTTCTAGTTGTTTGTGATGTTATGGATCACTAAATGTGAGTTATCTCTTTGATTGGTGTGTATTTCATGCTTGGTTAGTAGCCAATGATGTGAAAATGAACTCTTGTATGAGCTTAAATGCTTTTCCTTGACTATTGTCTATGTGAATGAGATATGTAGATAACTTGTTTTGGATTGAATCTTGCTTTTAGTAGATCACATATGGTTGGGTATTGACTTAGTCCACCAACTATGGTTGTTCTTGCTTGTCTCATTTCCTATTAGTCTCAATCATAATACCATGCTCCTAGTGTTTCGACATCAGTTGAATGTATGATGTTGTGTCATAGACACAAAAGCCATGTTAGTAAATAACATGAGGTTGCCCGTTGTGTTGTTAAAATGTGAGTTCCATAACTACACTCACGTTTCGACATAGTGTAGGGTATGATGGTGCATTAGTTAGTGCATTAGAACATATTATTTATATATTATTGTATTATAGTTTTTTGTTTGCTCTTGTTGAGTTTCCAACCTTGTGAATTGGTTGCTTCAACAGTTTCTCCTTGGTAGTTTGGAGGTTTCCTAGCATGGTGTTGGAAGGGATGCAATTCTTGTGTGAAGAAGTTGCTATCCTATGTATTCCATTTTATGGATACTTGGTGTTTAGGCCATGAAGAAGTCTTGTGTTGCCTAGTCAATCATGAATTCATGATCACGTTGTGTTGTTTGACCTTTTTTTTCTAGGATGGTTGAGCTTGGAAGTGGTGTTGAGAGTATCTTTGCTCCTATGTTTTGTGTGTGGTTGCCTCCTTGGATGTGTTCCTCGTGAGAATCGGGTTGCTAAACCTTGCTTGTTGGAAGTGCTTATGCTTGTGAGAGGATGTGACCTAGATTCTTTCCTCTAAGAACTTGTATGTTGATCCTAGTTTTGTGGTGTGGAGCTAAAGTGCTAGAAAAAACCCTCTTTTCAGAAGTGGAGTGTGAGGAAGTACCTCATGGAGTGAAACCATGACTAAAGATGAGGCATGCTTTGGGTGAGCAAGAAGGTGAGGTAGTGGTGCCTATAGCCTTTGAGATTTGTTTTCCCTAAACTTTGATTTTTAGTGTTGTGGGTAGAGTCCTCAGTCTCGGGGGGGACTGTAGGAAGTGTAACCTTGTGTTGGAGAATCTCCTTGAGTGGAATTTGCAATATTGTGAGGTTTTCTTGGGCTTAGTTGAGATCTTGAGAAGTTATCTTGGCATATTAGTAGTCCAAAGTTATACGGACTTGACTTACTTGTGGTCTATTGGGCCTTTTGGATAGACCCTCTCTATAATTGTAGTGGTAGTTGGAGGGTAGAGTGGTGTAATCTTAGAGGAGTTAGTTGGCATAGTGGTTGGTTATGACCTCGTTGGTGCACCTTTGGAGACTTGTTATGTTAATTAATTTGAGACCTGGACTTGGTAAAGGTCTATGGGTTTGATCTTTTGAGATCTTTTGTGTTTGCAAAGGATTATGTCCTATGGGTACTTCATCCTTGTGTTTTGTGTAGGCTTCTAGCAGTAATCCTAATCCTAGTGGGGGAGGATGTAATGCCCACCCTAGTGCTTGTCTAGTGTGCTTTCTGATTCATATGTTATATGTTGTATTGAGTGTTTATCAATGTATTATGTGATTCTCTTGCTTTGATATGTTGCACTGAACTTTTCGATGAGGCCTGTTGTACCATCAAGGGGTTCTAAGGGTGTATTATGGATGACCATCGAGGTATTTTCGATGGGGGTTTGTACTAACTTTGGATTCTGACTATGCATTATGGGATGCATATGTTGCAATTTTGTATGATAGATCATTGCAGTGTTTGGACTTCACTATTGTAACTATATCTAATATACTTGTGATTATTATATGGTTTAACGTTGTGTAATGTTATTGATTATGCATCATGTTCCTGGATCATGCTAGTTATAGATGATTTACAGTACATGTAATGATTGTATAGCATGTTTAGATTTACAAAATGTTGGGTGGAATATGTTGCTTTAGCTATTATATGTGGAGTAGGTACGCCTGATGTTTGACTTGCGTGTGTAGGCAAATTATAGGTGTTTGACTAATGAGGGAAATGTGGAGAAGGTTGACATGGTATGCTTAGGCATCTCACCCTTATGCTTAGACTTTCTTATTGTTCCTAAGGTATTTCTTGTTGTTCCTAAGGCATTAACTTCTTGACACTATCATAATCTATCATAACCAACTCACCAACTTGGGTGCTCCATTTTGGTTCTAGTATCTACATTCAAAGATGCATTGTAATGCATCATACTTACACGCCCTACGTTGGTCAATAATTCAAGTCAACTATGTAACCTCCCTTTTACATGCTCTTACACATCATAGATATGTCATAATATCTCTTTCACATTTTACAATGTCATAAGATGCTCTTACACATCTCTATGACATTAGATGCTCTTACAACTTCTTACACTTGTCATATATTACAATACACATGGCATATACTACCAAAATAAATTGGGACGCCCTTTTCCATGAGGGATTACAAATGATTAATAAATAATAAAATTAATCCACCATTAGGTTTGCAAGGTGTATGACACACCTATCCCAACATAGGCAACATGCCCAATATGTCACATATGCAATAGTGGTCAAATTCAATAATACTATGTCCAAGTGTAACACTCATCCAATGATGAACAAATCCCTCTAACCTCTTGCTACATATCAAGAAGGTATTTTTGAATGCACGCATCGAAGGAACCCTATCCTCCCTAAATTAGTTTGGATTGAAGTGGACAAATGGATAACCAAATAGCCATGGAGTAAAGAATACAAGTATAATGATAATCTTATCAAGTTCTCTTTTTTGTTCAATACATAAACATACAATCATAATCATAATCCATACCCATTAACCATTCCATTCCAATTTCACAAGACATGTCAACATCACAAAGGATATTACAACACAACATATAGAGACATAATCAAGACTTCACAACATGTCACAATTGGCTAGTACAAACATCAAGAATCACATAGAATGCATATAACCTATCACAAGACACACACCAAACAAGGCATAAACATCTACACATTACAAGACTCTTAGACATATCCTAACCACACTAAGATTCATTTACCAAAGAGTATTCTACAACTCACTCACCAAAAACAAAGGCAAACTATATCACCCATAGAGCACACTACCTCAATATGTGGTATTAGCATGCACACTTACAAACATGCCATATAACTTCAAGAGGAATAATCGCCTAGCTCTAGTGATGGAAGACAAGTCATAATACACAAGAAACCTATGGACCTTCTACCAATAAGAGTACTAAGAGTTGGTGTGTTGTGGCATGCATATAGGGAGAAAAGTAAACTCAAATTTCTAGCCAAACATATCTTAGGGGACAATGACCTCCTAAATTTTAAGACATAAAGTAGAAAAAAATGATACTGGGGTTCATCATCCACTATATGGATACCCAAATTCTCATACCTCAAACTCTCAAGATCCTCTAGGTGTATTAGTAACACTCACTAAATCACCTAGTACACCAAACTAGTCACAAATCTCAAATGAGTTACAAACTCACCAAACTATGTTGGAAAATCATAGACACCAACTAATAATTTCATCCTATGAAACTATACAAGCATTTCATCATACAAAAGTATCCACTATTCTATGATAGTCTAAATCAACAAAAATAGACCATACACACCATTTTGAACTTGTACTCACCAAATCTGACTCACCACTACTATGCATGAATCATCAATGGTAGGGACATGCATGGTTCATGTTGATCAAGTAGGTGGCAGACTATTAATTTTTGCAAGGTAACAATAGTTGTAATGGTAAGGAATTAGGTGAACCGTTCTCTTCACGAGGAAGGAGTACCTTATGGATGACAAGAATGTTTGGCTGGGGTGTAGTGATGGTTGTTCTTGAGGCATTGACTTCTTGATGGATTTTTTTTAATGCTTTATCTAATAGATTCAAGGAGAGTGTACAAGTGGGAAATTTTTCACTCAAAGATCTCGTTTAAATGGGCAATTTCAATTGCCCATAATAATTCATTTTCTTGATGGATTTATTTTAATGTTTGAGCTTGTTCTTCTTTGGTGGCTATGAGAGTTGGTAAATTCACCCTCAATTCCTTCAAAGTAATTTCCACCCAATCTTCTTTCCTCTTAGATACATAGGCATGATATGCCAAGTATCAATAGAAAGAGAAAATATGAATAAAAGTTATTTTGAAGCCCTAGCTTGTGTGTTTTTGGTTAACTTTGATTTGTGTATGAATCTTGAGTTGTGTGCATGTTTGTTGATGTTTGATTATTGAATGTGTGAGTGTTTAAAACTAAGTTTGGAGCTTGCCTTGCTCAAACAGAAAGGTTCTATGAGTTTACTATTAGGTTTTCTATGTGTTTTTGATATTTAAATGAATTAAATCTAAATGTTTACAACTATTGGAACGACTTATGAAAGTAAACCATATTTTTGTGTCTTTGTGGTATGTGATTATATGTATGAAAGTTAGTTATCCTGTGGATTTAAATATCTAAATCAAATAATTAAAGAATTATTTCCCCTTTTGTAATTTATTGTGACAAGATGAAGATTCAAAAACTATGGATATGAATTAAATCATTTACTAATTAATTCAAACATCTTCCTGTTAAATTTAGTTGAAAGATTTTTTTTGCAAATTTAATTACTAGAGAACACTTGCTCATTTCTTTGAATACAATGTTGGCAATGTAGTAAGTTTTCATTGGTTTGCTTGTTTGTCGATTTTGTTATTCATGGTGAGGTAGAATTGGTTTGCTTGTTGATATTGCCCAATTGTGTGATTATTTAATGTTGATTTGGGAAAGAAAATATCGTTGCTTACATGAAATTAAACTAGTTAACTCTAACAAATGAAATCTATTCTATCCTCAATTTGAATTTTGGGCAGAGTGCAACAAAATTAGAGCAATAGAATTGCTAGATTAAACTAACAACTAATCTAGCCTACTGTAATAAAATAATCTAAAACAAATTAAATGGAATTCCACGCCCGAGATGAAGGAATTATCCAAGACATAGAACAAACTATCGATGGCAAATTCGTCCTCAAGGACCCAACTACTTGATATCCCCTCTCTTCTCAACTCTGGACTCTCCCTCTAATGGAAGGAAGGTGGGAAACCAAATACCGGGATTGAGGAAAATTAAAACAAAGGAATGTTTCTATTGATGATTGATATTGAAGCTTTGTAGCTAATACAAGTGATGATTTCAAGAAGCCTAGAGCATATGTGTACTTTGTAGAAGTATGGGAATTTTGGTACAAATTTTCAATAGAACTTATGCTTGCTACTATGCATAACAATGGAGGAGAAAAAGCTAATAATTTTTAAGAATAGATGACCAAAAGACCTTTGTAAAATATTTTTCTATTCTATTAATATCACAAAATCCATAATTAGGGAGGATAATTGGAGTTTTCTATGCTTGGAACACTCATCCAGAATTAGAAATGTAGTTCAAAAGCCAAAATTAGTGCAAGAATGGATGCATGCAAAAGATTATGTGAGAAAAATAATAGAATAAATTGTTGGTTTTTCTAGTAATAGAACCATCATGGTAGATTATGTTTGGAAAAGGGGTGATTCAATTAGAAAGGCAATTCTATCAATTAAGAGCCAAAATACAATTTTTTCATAAACAACAAAGTATAAAAACTTGATAAATGACCAATAACCATAAAATAAAAGGTGAGAAAAGTCTTATGGGTTAACTTAACACTTCCATCAAGTTAAGATTAGTTGAGAGAAAGTTTTATTCACTCCACATGGGTTGTGTGCTAGGCCATCAAATCATCATTGGACTTGCCATGTATGCCTATCCATTTTTAGGCACTTACATATTTTACCCCTTGGGAAAGACAAACTACACAAGTGAGCGAGTGTTGCTTCCCAAAATAGGTAGTGGGCCTTGACACTTACCTTGCTTGATGTCTTGCATCTAGACCCACAAAAAAGAGAAAAGATCATGTGCAATATAAATCTATATTGAAAATGAAATTCAAAATGAGCATATAGATAAGATTACTTACCATTGGAGTGGGGTTTAAGAAATACCATGTTAGCTATGGGCTCTTGTCGCATATTTAAGACTTGCAATACAAACAAGGAAATATGACTCAAGTGCATCTCAAACAAGAAATTAGCTCAAATTTAGTGAAAACATGGACAAGAGGATATATTGTTTAATAAGGGATGCAAAGTATACCTATGTCACCTTGTGATGCAGTCATGACCAGGGAGTCTTATCAAACCATCCAGTCACGCAACCAACACAACACCAAAATCACCAAACAACATAATTTCAATTGAATTGAATCAAATCATAAATGTACACAACAAATTCAAAACATTTTGTTCATATGTAGCATTCACCAAGAGTACAAGATTTTACAATTCAGATTATGTAGTCTTCTCCTTTCGTAGTTCTTCATCAGAATCTATTCCAAGCTAACCAACCTCTACAATTATCATCACCCTCTTCCTTTAGGTGCAATTCCTCTTTCTATTTTCCTACCATTTCCTGTGGCGGTCGTCTCCCTCTGTTCCGCTTCAAAAACTACTAAGATCCCCTCCTTAGCTAGCAACAAACTCCCAACAGAATGCATCCACCACCCTTATATACTTCCAGTTTGAGGAAGTTAAGTTGATTACTATGGAAGTTGAACCATCTCTAGCAGTTAAACAGTTACCAAAACTAAATCTTGGCAAGTTGAACTATGACTTCATTATAACAGTTCAACAGATCTTAAATAAGTTAGCGCAAGAGTGCAACTTTGAATCCATGTGCCCTAAGTGAGGTTGCACTAGTGCACAAGAGAATTTCTTATTGACACTTTAGCGCAAGAGCGCGACTTGAATCTGTGTGCCCTAAGCGAGGCTACACTAGTGCACAAGAGAATACCTTATTGGCACTTTAGCGCAAGAGTACTTAAACTCGTGTGCCTTTAGTGAAGTTGTGCTAAAGACTTCTTCATTAGCATTTACCATCCTTTGGAATTTCTCCAAGTTCTTGATCTTGTAAGATTGCTGAAAATAACATGTTTCAACCATTCGGCAAATCGGTGAACTTGAAAACTCTTGAACATTTCCTTTACAAATCCTTTTTGACGAGTCGGTGAGTTGATGAAATTTAGAACTTTAGGACTTGGCCTTAATGATTCCTTTCGACAATTTTACACTTTGTCAAACCGATAAGTAGGAGGTATTTTTCGCAACGTGTCAAATTATGATATTTTATTTCAGGGTTTAACTGCGTAGTTTTTGAGTCAAACACATGACCCATATTTCATGAGTAGTGGTTCACATGAACCCATCTCTCATGTTAATGAATGGTCCACTTAGCACTCATTGCATCTAGGTGATGCTCACAGGGGTGAAGCATCGGGACTTCCTGGGAGGTCACCCATCCTAGTAGTACTCCGACTCAAGCGCGCTTAACCATGGAGTTCCCCCAAGATCAAGCCCACTTGGCTTGCTACCCCATTTGCAAAACCTTTAGCAAGTGTTGTGCCTTATGAACCATTCATTATAGAGCCCCTTTAGCTTATCAATTGATAAGTAGGAGGTATTTTTCGCACATGTCAAATTATGATATTTTATTTCAGGGTTTAACTGCGTAGTTTTTGAGTCAAACACATGACCCATATTTCATGAGTAGTGGTTCACATGAACCCATCTCTCATGTTAATGAATGGTCCACTTAGCACTCATTACATCTAGGTGATGCTCACAGGGGTGAAGCATCGGGACTTCCCGGGAGGTCACCCATCCCAGTACTACTCCGACTCAAGCGCGCTTAACCATGGAGTTTCCCCCAAGATCAAGCCCACTTGGCTTGCTACCCCATTTGCAAAACCTTCAGCAAGTGTTGTGCCTTATGAACCATTCATTATAAAGCCCCTTTAGCTTATCAATTTGACACTTTGTCGAACCTTCAAACTCTCGAGCACTTCATTATGTGTTTCGACGAATTGGCAAATATTTGAACCTTAAAACTCTTTCGGCGGATCGACGGTTCAACGAACCATGAAACTCTCGAACTCTTCCTCTTCAAAGCCTTTTCGACGAATTGAAACTTTCACAAACCTTTGACTCTTCTTCGACCAAATATGGAATTCACAAACCTGAAAAGTGTCGAAGATAGAAAATGAACTAAGTCTTTCGGTGAACAAGTCTTTCAATGAACTAGTCTTTCGGTGAACAAGTCCTTCAATGAACTAGTCTTTCGGCGAACAAGTCTTTCAATGAACTAAGGAGTTCGCGAACCCGAAGTTTTGCTGAAAATGGAGAGAAACTAAGTGTTTCAGTGAAATGAAAGGTTCGCAAACCTTGGATTGTGTCGAAATGTTCCAACTTCACCAAAATTTCTTCAAACTTCATCAAATAATCATATCCTAGTGCAAATAATTGGTAATTTATTACATGCGCTTGTGCTTGGTGTGATTAACATTTGGGGAGTGAGGAAGAGAAGGGGAGAGAGTTTTGTATGCTTGTGGTAATTTCTTAGATGCACTTGGTGGGCTCTTGGTGTGATTGACATTTAGGGAGTGTGGAGGAGAAGATTCAAGGTGGAAAAAGAGTTCAATTCTCTCTATATTTAACTTAGAAGGTAAGCTTCCTTCTTTCATAGTTTTTGATTAATTTTGTATGTTGCGTATATAAAAGAGTAAAAATGAACACCTACCATGGACATATGAGCTTGAGTGCAGCTATGTTGATTTCGTAAGCTTGGTGAAAATTGGTAATTGTTTCTTTCTATTTTTTATCAAGCGTTGCTTTCCTCTTTTAAATAGAAGTGAGGTGGATCCACTTCCCTTCTTCCTTGTTACTTTTGTGCTGATTTTATTGGCCTTGGCTTTACCTTAATTGAACCAAAGTGTCGTATTCATGTCTAAACTCTACAATCATTGTATCTTCTATGTTAACTATGTGATTTCAAGTGTGTGGGTACATGTTTACCTAGTTCCTCATTAACTCCCATGGCTTGGAGGTTGTCTAGAGTCTTGAAATGGCTTGACGATGCAATTTGGCAAGAATTGCCATGTTTATTTGTGGACCTTGGAGCTCACTATCTTCATATTGAAGATTTTTCCTTGAGAACCTTGAATACGTGCTTTTTTTTCTATGATTTACATATTCAAATTGAAGAGGAAGAGTAGTCTTGTTTGGCAAGAATGGCCATGTGTATTTGTGGACCTTGGAGCTCACTATCTTCATATTGAAGATTTTTCCTCAAGAACCTTGAATACGTACATTTTTATTTCTATGATTTACACATTCAAATTGAAGAGGAAGAGTAGTCTTGTACATACTTTCCTTAATTTGGTCCATGTAGAAATGGAAGGGTAACTATCTTCTTACTACACTTGGAGAATGTAGTGCATCTTGAAAGTTGCATTGCTTGTTTGTAAGAGAGAAGAGGGAAAGAAAAGTTTGATATCATGCATCAAATTTTGTTATATAGTGAATTTGAACATTTCATTCCAAATAAATAGGCTTCAATATCCATGGTGTTTAAATCTTCTTATTATGTATATTCAATTTGAAGGGCATTGCTCAAGTTTAATTTATGAAATATGAGGTTGTGTATGCCTAGAAAATGAAAGATTGTTAAGAGCAAACAAAATATATGGGTATAATTCATTTATGGTTTTACTTACATCTAAATAAACATATATTCTAAGGTTTCGAGTTTTATCTAAATCTTGGGATATATGATTTGGTTTAAAATCTTATTGTTTCCTTATAAAAAAATAAATGTGTACCTGTACATGTAAACGAATCTCAAATGTAAGATTGTTGAAGAACATAATCTCTTTTGATAGATTTGGAAAAAAAAAAAAACATATTTAAATATACTTGTTTATCTTTTAGATCTATGTATTGAAATATGTATTCGTATACATATATACATTCAATATACATATACATCCTATTCTGTCTATTCAGTTCGAAGGGTATTGTTCAAGTTTAATTTATCAAATATGAGGTTGTGTGTATCCCTAGAAAATGAAAGATTGTCAAGAGGAAACAAAATATACGAGTATATTTCATTTATGGATTTACATACATCTAAATAAACATATATTCTTAAATCCGTGTTTTAAGAATAAAACTTGGGATATGTGATTTGGTTGAAAATCTGATTGTTTCCTTATCAAATAAATAAATGTGTACTTACACATATAAATGAATCTCAAATGTAAGATTGATAAAGAATATACTATCTTTTGATAGATTTGGAATACACACGCACGCACTCGTGTATGTGGTGTGTATGTATATACATGTGTGTGTGTATGTGAATGTATATATCATCTAAATCAAATCTTAGTGTTATAAATAGGGGGAAGCCCTAGAGTGGGCTCGACCCTCCATAGAGGGTTTGACCCATTCCAAGGTGGCCCCACCATGGAGGTTGTGATGCCCACTGGGGTGGGCATTGCCCTGTTATGGTGGGTGCTGCTGCTACTCTTGCCCTCCTCCAAGATCTTATGCCCTCATCAATCTAGCCACTGCCTTCATCTGAGTCTCCAAAAAGAAAAGAAAACAGTGTTTGACTCCTGTTGATTAGGGTTTTAATATTATGTATTCTATTATACAGCATTTTCAAGCCATGTGACCAAGATGAAATGCAGAAGATCAACATGTTAGGTTGGTTTTAAGCAGCTGTATCCTATTAGCATCCTCGGATTTAGATTATCTATTGAAATTGTGTTTCAACTTGTTGCGACATTATAATAATATCCCAAAAAAGAAGTACCATTGTTTTGTGTGGGGTGTAGGTCCCCTGATTTGTGAAGACACTAAATAATGGAAGCTTTAATAACAATAACAAATAGTAACGAATAGATTTCATTAAAATTAGCTCATGTTATGTAACAGCTTGAAGAACTTGGACTTCTCTATTCTTCCAGAGAACCAACTTTTTAACATTTAAGTTGAAAAAAGAGGAGCTTGTCTATTGTGTCAATGGTATTCCATTAAGGTGGAATAAAAACAACATCAAAAGGAACCACGCATGGCCCGTTAAAAGCTAACTACATAGCTTATGTGTACGAGAGGAAATCAATGCTAGAAAACTGTTATTTGACTACAAGACACCTTTTCCACAAAACCGTCCCAAAATTCAAGCAATCCATGCCAAATTCATCAATGCAAATATATAGAACCTTCCATTAATATTTGATACTTGCTCAGCATTCAAGTTCTATAGAGAAAAAGCCTCAAGCAGATAATGACTACCACTAGCACAGCTTGTATTCATTTAATAAATTAGTAGCTTTACAGTTTTACTCTGAATTTCTCAAAGAATTGCAATTGCGATAGAGCATTTAGAACCTTTTTACAACATGATATGCATAACATATTATCTAATGTTCTTTAACAGTTAAAACATTTGTTGTTATCTACCAATCAACTGCAATAACTGTTTCAGGGTCATTAAGAGGAAGCGGTGATCTATTTTGTCACCATTTAATTAGAGTATTAGTGAAGAGCAGTTACTCATTTTGTATAGGGATTTTTTAATAGACATCCTTTATTTCTCTTTAAAAGAAAAGAAAAACACATAACAATGAGGATTCATGACTCAGTCTGGGAATCAAAAACTAGTAAAAAGCCATGGCCAGGCAACACAAATGGACTCGAAGCACGATAGGATAAAATGAAGTGATTTATCTGCTCTTTCCCCAGTTCTCAACAGCGACTCCCTTTCTATAAGGAAAAAGAATCTACAGCCCAGAGGATCATTTCTTCTATTTCCTTTTCTTTTCCATATTATCAAGTACCAAATCCCCCTGAATCTGAAGAGATCATTATCCTCTGATAAGATTTTACTTTTACCCCCTTTTGGGTATCAACTTTTTTCCTTTGCACATACACATCTAATGCTTCTGGTTCTTTACTTTTTATGTCCCAAGTATAATCAAAATTTGATGTCCCTCCAATTGACTCTTCCTTTGAAAAGGCAGATCTCTTGTCCTTTGGTTTCAAAATATTCTCCAGAAATCTTTGATCCCATCCACATTTGGTTCAAATCCATACAAAATTTTGTAGAATCCGTATAGCAGGTTACTTCAGCCACAGATACATTTCCTTGGGGACTTTACAATGATCATTCATGGTTCATTCCCCCAAATGCTAAGAGGGAAGCAGAAAAGCTTTATCAACAAGGATTTTGACTATAGGACACAAACTGGAGTCAAAGCCTAGGAACCGTTGTACCATACATAACCTGGCCTGACAACTAGAAACCTGGTTTATGGTCAATCATTTTTCCAAATATGACAATTTCAAATTTGATGTTTTATGATCAAATAACTGCAAGAATTCTTGAGGTTCCTAAATTGGCGTCCAATGCTCTTTCTATGCAATAAGGAGGATCCTTTCCATGAACAGCATCTATTTCTTTGACTCAAGAAAGAAGTCCACATGCTTCTCTGTAGAGGCAGAATTTGTCTCTAGAGGAAAAGATATTTGAAGGTGACATTCAAATCCTTTGTCAGTACCTGCAAGGAGGACTGCGGGACTTTGTGGCCATCAGATTCTATTTATATGGCTGCCTTATCAAATAACCAATCAGATGGTTCTTTAAAGAAAAGACACCCACCCACTTCCTGGGTTGTTGAACTTTTTGAAAATGCCATTTGAGAATATATGCATACGAATTCACCTTGCTAGACAACCCAATGGGTTCTTATCAGAGAACTGCGATGAGTTCCCACTGGAAATTAGGATCAATCGTCTTGATTAAGAACTATCACCCACTTGAAAGGAAGTAATTTGCAGAATGTTTGCAAGTAGTTTCTTGATTTCCCTACAACACAACTCTTCTCAGCAGCTCCAAATTCATTATATATCAGTCATCAAAGAGGTCCTCAATGGACTCAAGGGTGGGAGGAAAATGATCTTCCCAGTTGCCTGCAGGCTGCACGAGGGATTGGAAGACTAAATTAGAACCCCACCTTCCAACATTCCTGTCCTCCCATTCAAAAAAATTCAAATAAGTTCCTTATGGGCATTCCCTGTATAATCCAATTTTACTGAAGAAAAAAGCACTTTGTGGTGGCATTTATGCAGAGGATATAACTTACAGTGTGGATCTACATTACTACAGTTATTTTACAAAAGTTCTTTACCCACCTTATAGAGCATCCACAGTGGCTCAAAGTCTTCCCTGACACACTACAAAAAGCTTGGGAACCATCACCAACAATCAGGACATCAGTCAGATGACACAAGCAGGACTTCGAAGACAGCATCACCATTCATTAACATGCTGTAGAAAGCAACGGTGACATAATTCTTCAACAACACACTGTAAAATGGTTACATAGCAGTCTTCAGAAAAAACAATACTGGTTCTGCCAGACACATTGTAGAGCCTCACAACATAGCTACAACAAGATAGCTTCTTATTCCAAAATATTAAATCTTAAGAAATGAAGCATTGATGGTTATGGAGGTGCAACAGATACAAGTGTATTTTACTTTTCTCTTCGAGAACTGCTAGGCCACTGTGTGGTTACGGTTGATGGGTAAACACCATAGGGTAAATTTCCAATATTAGTGTCTATTTCCTTGCTACTTGCACTTGCATAAAGCCATGTATGTGCTTGCAAACTTACCTCTCTATCGACAATGAATTCCACTCATCTCACAAATAGCACAAACCCACATATACATGTTTTTCTCCACGTTTCCAAACACAAAATCTAATAAAACCCACTTTTCTAGCATGTAACAAGCTAATGATCATATAGGATGACATAGCATGCCACCCTAGGCATTGAACAGCAGGTAGAATGACAACAAGTTTACATCTAACCACAATCAGTCTTCGAGAATTTTAGCAAGATCCCATTCAAATCATATAATTTGATACCAAAACCTCCAAAGATTTGCACGCATTCTCACAGAGTAGACATCATCATCAATGGTGCTAACAAAATAGGGCCAGGAACTAGTGGAATCCCCATCAACAGTGTCAATAGATGCCGGTTTACAGACAGTTCCCATGGTAGAAGAAACTCAGGTACTTGTTGAGTCATCAAAGAGGAAGTTAAAAGCAAATCCACAAAACATGTAGGATGCAACATGATGCAATTGCACAAAGATTTTGCTGTGAGAATGAAACCCCTTGTCAACGAACTCCGAAGTTAGGATGAAAACCCTAACTCTCCTTGGCAATTCTAACCAGGAATTGCAGCAGTGCTAATCAGTAAATCTTTCTCTTACAGATCGCCATTGTAGCAATTCACTCAGTACTCATTCCAGATTCAGGGCGAGTCAAATTCAGATCCAGGTTGAGACACACAACCAATTCATTATCTTTGATTTTGCATTTGAAAACATTAAATCTAGGTGCCAAACTGTTTATTGGCAACACTGGGCACAGCCTATTTATCTTGGTTGGGCGAAAGTCAAGACAGTGTATATATTGGGTTCAGATTTGATAACTATTGTTACCACGCTTTGAAGGTATCTTCCAATCTGCAGGGATCAGCGTGTGGCACAAACTCAGGTGAAGATATTTGTGGAGCAAATCATAATCTTCCATATCACCTAGGGTAGCACCAGCTAGACGCCCCTATACAAACAGCTTCCTTTCACTCACGGTCAAAGGGATGCATCAAGTCTTCAGTTCGTGGAGTACACCTCAACTCAGACCAACAAAGGATTTGCGAGTCAACCAGTCTGGAAGTCACATTGTAATACACAGTCGCATTATCCATTCAGATCGAAAGGAGTCCTTCATCGGAATTGAGAAGTATATCTGCAGGGTTAGCTATTAAAGGGATTCCATCTTTAGCCGGGTTTTCCCAAGAGCGCGGATCAGCCCAGTTCATTGCCGTCAGCCATCAATTTCTAGTTGGAGTCATTGCCGATCAGTCACTACCAGGAGGCACCCAAGAGGTGCAGATTCGTATTTGAGGGCACTAAGTTGAGGGAATCGGATCACACCAGTTAAACAAGCAAGGTGTAGTACGGCAGGGCTTAATAACATTTTGCATTTTGAGTCGTTGCCCCTAAGACAGCCTTGCAGCGCCAGGATTTTCAAGCACAACATACCTTATGTATTGTTTCAGATCTGAATCACTGTGAAGTGCATTATTATTGAGCAAACTAGTGTAGCTAATTGATCATACCTGTAAGTGATATCCAACTTATATATATAGTTCCAGATCTGAACCTTGGAAGTGCATTGTTATTGCTGTTGGACAATATTTGAATGTGATTTCTAAATTTACTAGTGTTGACAAATTATATTGAATTTAGGATCTGAATAGAAGCTGCATCCTAATCTGTTCATGATTGAGGTTGAATCTGATCTATTTTCTATATCGTGGGTAATCTAAATAGCTTGCTGCCATTGTGGAAATTTCACTAATTTAAATTGCTATTATAATATCTATTATCAACCAATGTTTTCAATCTAGGAAGATCATACAACCCTCACAGTTAACCCAAAAACCCTAGATCAACAGCTACAAATAATTACAGATTTATATTTAAACGCTTTGGCCAAAGTGATGTTATAGTTGTATGCATTGTTAATTCACTGTATTCATAGGTTGTGTGTAGATGGAAGTCATGTTAGCTAAAAAGTATCTAGGGACTGCATGACTAACTGTCTGTGATGGAAGTGTACATATTGCTTGCACTTGGTTCTCAGATTTGGTTATGGTTTACTGCAGATGTCATTATCTGCCACCCTTGTTGAAGAGTTGGGCCACTTCCAGTAGGAAGATGAGCAGGGGACTGCCTATTCTACAGTTGGAGGTAAAGCACTCAGATGATACTCTCCCTCTTACAACTTGACAACCATATTGCTTGCACTTAGTCGGGATGACCATGAACATTGTACCACTATCTGTAATAAATTATGAAGTCAAAGATTATGTATAACTGATGATTAGTGACAGGTTGAGAGGACAGTAGTCCTAATCCAGTTTTGTATTATATTATTATTTGTAAACTTGAATCACAATGTTCTATGAACTAATGTAAGATTGGCATCTTTATCATGAATTATGAAACTTATTTGCTTATTTGAAAAAAATTCAAACGTGTATCATCTTTGGGATGATTTCAAGTATATTACTTGCTTAAATAGTAATATTTTGGGTGGCTCGTTACATTTTCATCTATCGTTCCATGAAAAGTAGCCTTTGGACAGATTAATGTCCCGTGAATTCTTATTAGAAGCAAAATTCTAGAGATCCTTGCAGTCAAAGTCATGCAAAGGACAACTATTTTTCTCATCCCATATATCCAAAACCAAATTAGAGTCGCCTACAATAATCCACTTATGAGCATTTTTTACCACCTGTTTTCTCTTCAAATCCAGATAACACTTCTCTTCTTAAGGCCCCTTGGTGAGGCACATAAAAATTTATGAGAACGAAACTCAATGTTGTTTCTAAACTACTGACATGGCATATAATTTGATCTGGAGAAGAGTCTATCTTGGTACACCGTAGCCTTGCAAGACTCCAAAGGATAACAACACCACCGAATTGTCCCAAAGCCTCTTTTCCAATGTGATCGAATAAACTACAAATTTTATGATAAGCCTAGCTTCTTGTAAAAGAAGAGTGTCTAGGTTTTCTTTATCAATCATACCTTTTACCAATTCTGTTTTGTCTTGAGCATGCAACTCACATTCCATGAGATAATTTCCGTTGATTCAATCAACATTTCTTAGATCAGCCCATCACATCTTCCAAATGAGACTGAGATCCAATTGGTACTGCTTCCATTGCCTATTTATGGATTTTTATCTAGTTTGCTTCTTGTCCACCCTTTTCTTGATTTGCATCCAAATGCTTGTTCTTGTTGTTAAAATGCATTATTGATCTTTCAATCACATTTTGATTTGTGTCCCTAGAGGTAATGGGCTTAATTCACTTCTTGTTTGCTTCTTGTCCCTTCTTTCTTTAATTTGTATCCAAATGCTTCTTGCTCTTAAATTGCATT
Organism: Cunninghamia lanceolata; assembly: GCA_027924645.1. Classification (NCBI taxonomy): domain Eukaryota; kingdom Viridiplantae; phylum Streptophyta; class Pinopsida; order Cupressales; family Cupressaceae; genus Cunninghamia; species Cunninghamia lanceolata. The sequence continues at coordinate 10,329,773 of BSBN01000134.1, forward strand.
ATTGATCTTTCATTCACATTTTGAATATGAATCCGTGGAGGTAATGGGCTTGTTTCCCTTCTTTTTTGTAAACTGCCCATTTCTTCATCTAAACCTGCGTTCTGTCTGGATTGCTCATTGGCGTCATTAGTTTCAAGGCCTGGACTAACTAGATCACCTCACTCAGCATTTTTCGAATATTTGATAATCCCTTTTCCATTGGGCATAGATTTGTCCAGATCTTCTTCTAGGAGGTCTTCAATCGCCTCAATAAACTCATAATCATGCAAGAAATCATCTTTTGTCATTATTTTTGTGTCCCAAGGGGCAATAGTTTCTTCCTTCTGATTAGCATGCTACCCTTTTGAAGGATGGTCTTCTCTCTATGTTCTGTGTTTACTTGTTTACCTTTTTTGACACATTTGTGTTTGAAAATATGCTTTCTTTTTGGTTTCTGAAATACAACATCTGCTTTCTCAGATTTTTCTGAACTTTCCATTTGTACTGGTCATTTTGTGGACTCATCTAAAGTGCATTCCCTAACAAAGTGACCATACTCATGACATATTCTGCATTGAAAGGTGGATCCACTCCAGATCTCCTACCCTTAAAGTTATACTCTTCCACAAATGCTGATCCAACTCTAATTCAACACTGATTCTAGCATAATTGTCAGATTCCTTTCCTCCATTTGTTTCAGCTGAATTTATGTAGCCTCCCATAAATTCCACAATTATTTTGAAGACATTGTCAGACTAGCTGATGAGGTAAAGCAAATAGTCGAATCCAGAAGGGGGCTCTTGAGAGCATTTACTCAGTTCTTTTGAACCCAAAGTGCCAAAATTGTATAAAGAGCGTAACATTGCTGCAGAACCAGGGTCCAGCTTGAAAGATATTCTCACAATCTGACTCACTTGCAAAGGCCACAATGAAATAACCTCAGGTGAGAATTTTGATCTCATATTCCTTATAGTTTTCCAATGCTTTTTAGTTCATTGGTATTACTAATCCATAGAGAGTTGCAACCCCAAAAATCTATATATGAGACCTCTTGCTGCCAATCGGTAAATATTATCCTCCAAAAATTTCAGATCAAGATTTAACACCAAACCGTCCTCTCTGGCCTTGAGGCAGGCATTGCGAAGCTTATCTGTCAATATAACCTTTTGTTTTTACAGAGATTTGGCCATAAACACAGCCATAGATCTTTTTTTCAATAATACCACTCCTGTCAGAGAATTTAAGGGGGCCATACATGCCCCCTTCTTAGATTGCATGTGAATCTCCTCCTTTCCAACGAAGATTTGATCCACTTGTGATAGAAAATCAATTTCCTGCTATATGATATATAGTTTTTCAATCTTGATTAACCTAACTATTAAAAAAAAGTTCTGTACCCACTATAGATAGAAGAATTTTGGTATTTCCAGGGGAGGAGCTGAAAGATAATAGTAAAGCTAGAAAGTTATTTTTCTCTGAAGAATATCATCTCCTGTTAGTCATATTGTTAAATTTAGGACCCCATTCCATTGGTTGCTTCAAAAAACATACCCTAAGGTTCTACACAATGCATTAGACAACAAAGTTGTCCTTCAGCTTAGATGTCAGATCTAAGTTGTATCTATTCTGCCAAAATTCTTGAGGACTTAACCCTAACCTCATTCGTTTACATACCACTTGTGTGAGGAAGACACAGCTGGAAAGGCACACTAGTGGACGGCATAAATCTTCATGGAGCTCACCAGTGAATCCTAGAACCAATTGACTAAATTTAACTGGTTTAATTGCATCTCCAGACTCCCTCACTACTTAGTTCATCAAATTTGGCAATTCTGTCTTGTACCATATAGATGAACTTTTGTACTATGCTCACCACTTTAGCCAAGAACCAACATCCACGCGTACGAGTCTATAAGTTCCATTTTCATCATCCTCGATGAAGGTGGGTATCTTGCCGAAGACCTCACTAAGTACAAAGTCGTAGGCTCCGCTCCTCGAAATAGAAGTGTCGGTTTTTGTGAGCGAATTCTATTATTTTGGGACAAAATTTGTGGTCATAAAAATGAAAGAGCCGCTTCATAACCTGGACCAGAATTAAAGTTTCACATACTACATCTCACGAATTCAGAACCCACAACTTCAGAGAAGGGAAAACTAGCACAGTGAATATCAAATCATATTCAATCAGTTCTTCAATTACATAAATCATATGAAATTCAAAACCTAAATGCCCTTTCTGAATAGCAGTTGGATGGAGGGCAGTCCAGAGAGGGTAACTTCTTTAGTACTGACCAATTGAGAAGAATTAAATAAGGCATTGATCTGATCAAGTGGGTAAGAGACGGGAACCAGGATGAGAGCATGGCCTCCTGTTTTGAGAGTCCTTTCCATCTCAGAAACAAATCTGGAAGGAAAAAGGGCATCAGATAAGTGTGAACTGAATTCCAGATCAAAAGTAGCATCAGCAAAAGGATGTTTGTGTGCATCTCCTCTAATAACCAACGGTGGGGATTCAACCACCTCAATTCCAATAGCATCCTCCACACCCATCTGTCTTAATGCCATTACTTCTTGCCCAATTCCTGCTGAAATGCACATTGCCTTGGAATGTTGACTCAGCACAACACTCTCGTCCAAACCCCTGAACAATGCCGACACGGAATTCACCTTTTCCTTCCAGTTCCGGCTTGCCCACAACTTTTTTCGCTGTTTTTCTTTCTTGCTGGGATCTTCATTTACATGACAGGACTCCTCGTGTTGAAACTGGTTAAAATGTTGGTCTGCATTACTGGTTCCATTGCAAGAGAAAATTTGATTGTGTAGAGAGGAGAAAAGCAGGAGGAGGAGGGGAGCAGCCAAAATGAGAGCTGCCCACATTAGCCTCTGCACCCCCAACTTCATTGTCCCTCCTTCACTGATGCAAGACGGAACTCATGGAGCTCTCGATATAAGAGCTTAATATGTAATAATAAGTATTAAGCTGCTGCCTTTAAAAGGGTTTTTTTAAAGCCAATTGAAATTGAAAGTTTTTAATGACGTCCACGAGACCGAAACAGTCTATGGGACCCACAAAAGCAACAGAGCACGTAAACAGGCCGCCAACTAAACCTGACTGCTGCTCTCAATCTCCTTGATGATAGTCAATCTTCTTCTATGGATTTTGTCCAAAAAATCAGCCACTCTCACAATCTTTGTTTCAACAAACAAGGTTGTTAAAGAAACAACATTCAAGATATCCTTGAATTTGAAACAAATGTCCTCATAAGCTTTGCACTCCATGATGTAATGCCATTCTGTTTCCACTAACCCCGACGTACAAAGACGGCAAATCCTATCCGTCCACTCTTCTTTAGGTGTCTTCCATCTTCCCATTTCACACCTAAGATGGTGTGAGCTAGTTCTGAGCTGGGCCAATAACATTTTATATTTCCACTTGATATCTGCCATGATATAACACTTTTGATCGTGATCGCATGTGGGGTTAAAATGAATGACATAATATTCTTTTTTTCGCCCAAGTTGTTGAGACCACATGGCAGCTTTAACTTTCCCTCTCACAAACTTTTTGATTTCCACATTTGTTCTTGGGCATTCTTGAATGTTGATGTCCCACTTGTGCAGCCACTTGGCATTTTGTTGCATCCACGTGTTCTTCCTTCTGGTAATCTTTTCCTCCACTACAATTTTGGGCCAGCGATGCCCCCCCATGCTCTCCATTCTCTTCAAATACCCCAAAAGTCTAGTTATCGCCATCGCCTCAATAAGATAAGCACCCGCTTCCGCCAGGATAATCTCATATGGGACTGAGCTTTTTATTTTAAAGTTGCTTGTGATTAGATGTTTTTGTAGTCTTTCTATTTGCCTCCATTTCGAAGTCGATGTGCTACTACCCCAAACTTCACAGCCATACAATATCACTGGTACAACCAACAACCCAAAGAGTTTCTGCTTTGATTTCCAGTCCCAGAGCTCTGCAGATCTGCATCTATTTTGAAGCATGTACAATGCTTTCCATCCTCCTTGTATTCTTTTTGTCCTGCATGTCTCCCAACTGAGATTACTACAAAAATCAAGACCTAGGTACTTGTATTCCTTTACCACCTGAAGGGGGCTGCCCTCGAACTCAAAGTTTATTTGTTTCTTAGTCCTTCTCAAGGTGAAGATCATGATTTTTGTTTTGCTAATGTTCACTTGCATTCCCACCTCCTGACAGAAAGATTCAAGAGCCCTCAGGTGCTCCTGCAGGCTATGAGTTGTTTTGGCCATTAGCGTAAGATCATCTGCATATAACAATAGCTTGACCACATAAGTGGCCAAGTGCACCCCTTCTCCTCCCTGCTTGTCAAGCCATTCCTCTAATTTATCTATGTAAAGCCCAAACAAAGTTGGGGACAAAGGACACCCCTGCTTGACACCGATGTCACTCCCAAAACACTCCGACATTCCATCTTTAGTTTTTATCTTGGCCTGCACCTGTTCATATAGTCTATGCACCGCTGCTCTATACTCCTTCAGTATACCCAACTCCTCCATTCTGCCCCAAAGCTTACTTCTAGGCACCGTGTCGAAGGCCTTTTTAAAGTCAACAAAGCAGCAAAAAGCTTCTTCCCCCTGCTTGTCCTAGATTTTTTCAATCAAATGCCTAAGAGTAACACCATGGTCAATTGTGGAGTGTTTTGCTTTGAAGCCTGCTTGTCCTTTCACCCTCTTGCCCTCCTTTTTTACCCAAGTGCTTATTCTTCATTCTACCATGCTTCCAAAGAGTTTTCCGAAGAGGGGGTTGATCATAATAGTGCGATAGTTTGAAGGGTTGTTAGCATCCCTGTTCTTGTGAAGAGAGATGACCACACTTGTGGTCCAGATAGTAGGGAAACCATGCTGGATCACCCTGTTGAAAATTCTTTTGATATGTGGCGCTAAGGCTTCCGTGCCCCACTTCAAGTACTTTGCCTGTAACCCATCTATATCTTTAGCTTTGCCCGTTGCTAACTTTTTGATTCCTTCTATGACATCCTTTGTGGAGAACAGCTTGGCGCTCGTGTTGATTATCGGAGGAAGAGTTTTGTCTTGGTCTCTTTCGTACAATGTTTTAGCATACTGCAGCCATTATGTATCAGTGATATTGTTCTAAACTATGATTCTAGTCTACTGCAATTCCCTCCAAAAGCCTCTTGGATTAGCTTTTCCAAGAGAAATCAGCTCTTTTCTCCTGAATTCCATGTACTCTTCTTTTTTTGACCTCACTAGTTTTTCATATATCTTTTTATTTGCTTTTTCTTTTCCAGATAACTTCAGTGATCTCTTTACTACTTTACATTCATCGTCATACCAAGGATTCGCAGGAAAATTGTTTCTAATGGCTCTTCTAGCTTTCATTCTTTTGCACGTTGATAAAGCCTTGTGAATAATGTCCGTCAAGTGTTCGCTACTAATTATGTCCTATTTTTTTCTGGGATAGCCAATATCATTACCCTTTTGTAGTTGCTTATTGATCATGTTTTTAAAAATATCTTGGTTCTCATGATTTAAGCGAATCTTGCCTTGAAAGTCTTCTTTCTTGCGTATTTGAAGATTAGCCTCCTGCTCGTCATTTTTTTGCATGCTAAACTTTACGTATATTGGGCTATGATCATATTTCATTTCAACAGGACAGCACCCAATCTCCAACTCTTTTACCTTTAGAATAGCCCTTTGTGAGCAAATGACATAGTCTACCACGCTTTTTTTGTTTCACGAGAGAAAAAGCTAGGTGCGGGGTAATCTCTAAGTCGTAGAAGTATTTTTTAAAAAATAATTTTCTTGTTAACACCGTCTTCCCATGCAAAACAGGTATTTTCAACAAAGGTTAAGTAACAATTGAAATGAAATAAAAGGAAAGATTTTAATAATGTCTACAAAAGCAGTCTATGGGACATAGTTTCCCAAAGAAACTGTTGTAATCTCTTCTTGAGTTCTGATTTTCTGCATTGAATTTTGTTCAAAAAAAATTGTCGTTTTATCCAACCTTGCCTCCTCAAACAAGGTGCTTAAATTAGCGATTTTCAAGATGTCTTCATAACTAGAACTGATGTAGTTGTAATATTTGCCTACAATGTTTATTGGAGTTGTAGTATTATCATAGGTGTTACTAGGTTTTTTCGGGTCTAATGTCATAGTTCCATGCCGTTGCATAAGTACATTTTCTAATTAAATTTGAGCGGCATGAATTTAGAATCTTTCTCTATTATATCGGCGCAGTTACGTTTTAAGGATTGGAAATATGTTTGGAAAAAGGAGGATTGAAATAATGCTACAATTACATAATGAAAAATATGACACATATATTTCCTTCCCTTTTTTTCGTTTTCTTCTAAATCTTATCTCCTAAATTTTCTATATTAACAAATAGTTCTTTTTTAATAATTTGCTTTTCTAAAATTTATATAGTAAAAAAAACTACAATTTAAAATTGAGTAGTGGTCGCTAGTCAAAATAAGATAAGTAGTCGCATGGTATCCTACCCTAAGTACCATGACCTTAGTTATCTTTATGCAAAAAAATTGAGTTCATCACCAAAATGTTCAGTCCAAACCAAGCTTTGTCCATGTATGACCAAACATGGTAACTATGCTAAATACATGTTCAATATAATAAAATTATAAAAGAGATTTATAAAAATAACAAGGTTTTTTATCATTTTTAATTAATATAAGCATGTATCGAGCTTAAGAATAATGTGAGCAGTTCTTGCATGTAGCACCATGCTATTTTTTTGTCTTTTTGATGAAAGCATGATGGTACCTAAAATTGAGCATGCTAATGAGTATTTGAGCCAAGTCATTGTCACTTGCAAAGGCCTAGACTTCGTAGCGAAACTTCAACCCCATAGTTAGCACTTGATAACTTGTAAGAAGCCCATATTAGAAGTCCCAAGCATTTAGTGATTTGCCACAGAGGACACCCAAGAATATATAGGTGTAAATAGATGTTGACGTCAACATAAAACCCATTAGATGCTAGAGTATGAATAAATATATGAGATAAATAAAATGAGGTGGCATTGTATAAATTACCAGTAGGTGTTGTTCAGATTCACATTAGAAGCAGACTTGAGAACAAGATCTTCAAATTACAATGGAGAATCATGAACAAGACCTTGCAATGCTAAAGCAAGATCGAGAATGGGATCTTACAATGGCAAAGCAAACTAAAGAAAAAGATTTTATAATGGCATAGCAGAATCAAGAACAAGATCTTACAATGGTAAAGTAGACTCAAGAACATGAGCTTGCAATATCAAAGTGATTGACTATAACACCAACATTGCTTACAACTATTTGGTGAAAGTCTTGCACCTTCCTTTCAGGGCTCGAAGAAGATTGACATTACCACCATGATTGCTCACGACTATACAATGAAAGATACACACTTTCTTTATATGAGCTCTTCATTATTCTGAGGCATGTGGTCATTATCTAGTTTAAGAGGATATAAGCTATAGACCAAAAATATTAATTTTTCAAACTAAAGTTCAAACTAATAGATGAAATTGATCTCCAGAAAAACTAAAGGTGAAACTAGAAAAAAATATAACTTATAGTCCTATGGACAAATTTTGTTTTTAAGTTGAAATTGATTAATCCACTAATTCTAGAAACCATGCAAGTATAAGACAAAGGTTTTACAAAAAAAGTGTGCCAAGACAAAAATTGGAAATATAATAAATTACTAAAATTTGGTTAGTCCCAATCCGAACCTGGTGAATGAATCTCCATCCACCCTATAGATAGTAAGCTACTTTATATGATGAACAAATAGATCGATGATAGCCCAAGAAACTAGTTAGTGCTCTCCATTCCATCTTAACTGCCCTACTCTATAATGGGCACCTAGACAATTTGGATCGCCCCGCCACCAAGCTTGACTAAATAGGGATTAATTAGCAACAAACAACAATACATTTACATCTGTGATGCAAGATATCACTTCAAAAAAGTATGGTAAAATCTTATGATCGAAGTAGAGTTGGTAGTTTAAAGATGTTGCGAATAGAATAACAACTATCATTTTATTAGGGATTTTATTTCACTGTGGATTTCTAGGAGCTAGCAGTAAAATTTAAGGCAACAGTGTGGTAGCAGATGTTTATAATCTTTCATCTGTGAATAAATAAATGGGTTACATTCAATCTCATGTCAATAAAGGAAAATTTTGAGTTACCATTTAAAGCAGGAGATCCTTGAATTATTTTGCTTGCCTTTTATCATTTTTTGTCACTATGAGTGATGGACTATAGAGACATGAATGTCATTAGAATTGTTAATAAGGTGGAGGTCCAGCTTACAACATACCTAGTAAGTCATTCACAATGGACATAATCATTGTTGATTGTCCTGCAAAATGGGGTATGTTGTTGTCAAGAAAGTGGGCAACATCCATTGGTGGTAGCATTCAAATGGGCCTATCCCTTGCTACCATTCCATTACATGGAAAAGAAGTCAAGCTACATAGAGAAAAGAAAATGCTCCACACAATTGAGGATCTTGATAAGGCTACTAATGAGATACTTTACTTAGATATTGGTCTTGACCATTTTGTTGGGTATTGTAAAATGATTATTGCCCTATTGATCCTACCTCCTACCCTTCTACTATTTGCAGTGAAAATGATGATTTATGGACCATGTTCTTTGATGGCACATGCTCCAAAGATAGTTCAAGTGCAAGTATTTTTCTTGTCTCGCCCAATGGTGAGCATTTCAAATTTTCCTTCAAGCTAGCCTTCTAGTGCACTAACAATATGGTCGAGCAGGAAACTCTAATGTTAGGATTAAACATTGCTCATAAACATGGTGCCAAATACTTGAGGAAATATGAGGATTTAGAATAATTGTGTTACAAGTAAGGGGTGCCTATATGTGATAAAAGATAAGAGGTTGAAAAGATATTACAATGTTGTCAGGGATACCATTGAGCTATTTGCGGCAATCGGTATTGAGTGGGTGTGTAGATCAAAAAATGTTACGGTGGATACTTTGGCTATCTCAACAAATCTAAATTTGATTTGCAGTTGGTCTCCCCTTATTATACTTATAGTGTAGAGGTTCCCATGAGCCCCACAATACCTAATAATGTGTACAACTAGTAGGTATTTAATGATAAGCAACAAAATTATAGATTATTGAATTGCATGGATGAGTTTGATAGTTATTCAATTGATTGGCAACCTATGGTTAAAAAAAATGGCAAAGAAATAATTTTTAGGATCGATATCATATGGCTAAAAACTAATACCCTTCCAAGAGGTCTTGTGGCACTTGGAAGAATGTTTGATGGTGTTGACTGCTATAAGACAAGAAGCAAACTAGTCAATGAGGATGATATGGAAGGTGTTAACCTTGGTATTGATGAAGCTCCAAAGATGATTTACATTGGGAAGAAATTGAGACTAACAAAAAAGCAAATGTTGATCATATTATTAAGAAAAATCAAAAAATGTTTTGCTTGGTCTTATGACAAGTTAAAAGCGTATAGGGAGGACATGTTCCAACACACTATTCCCCTATAGCCTGACTAGGCAGAAACAAAGATCGATCAACCCAACATTGCCCTCCCAAATGCAAAAAGAGTTGATGAATTTGAAAGAGGGATGTATAATCAAATCAATTAGACACTCCTCATGGGTGTCCAACCTTGTCTCGGTAAGAAAAAAGAACGCGGATATAATGATTTTCATAGATTTTAGGGATTTAAATATTAAGTCCCTCAAGAACAATTACCCATTGCCAAGTATGGACCACCTGCTACAAAGGGTGGCAAATTCAAAATTGATATCAATGATAGATGGCTTTTCAAGATATAACCAAGTGGTCGTCAAGGAGTTCTGACAACACAAAATAACATTCACAACTCCTTGGAGCACTTTTGTTTATGATAAGATGTCAATTGGGCTCAAGAATGCAGGAGCCTCTTTTCAAAGGGAAATGGACGTTGCCTTTATTGTACTAATAGATGAGATCACGGTGGTATGCCAAGATGACCTTATTGCATATTCAAGTATAAAATAGATCATTGCAGACATTTGAAGTTGATCTTCTAAACGTGTTTAGAAAATGGGATTTCCTTGAATCCTAAAAAGTGTATATATGGTGTGGAAGATGATAAGCTTCTTGGGCACATAGTATCTAAGGAAGGGGTGGAGATAGATCCTAAAAGAGTAAGAGTAATAGATCTTGTACACACCTAAACTTGGTCATTCTTCGTCACATCCCTAATTCATTCCTACTTACCCCCAATTCATCCCTATTCAACCCTAAACATCCCTGATTCATCCCTATTTATCCCTAATTCATCCCCAAGCTCCTCTAAACATCTCTAAACATCCCCAAATCACTATTTCTTCCATGTTAACTGAATAAACACATGTTTAGATAGTTAATTAACAAATTCCCCTTCAATCCATGATTTTACAATATTTGATTGTCATGTATTATTCACTATTCATCGGTACCTGCATCAGTACCTACCCCTAGCCAAAATGATTTATTAATCATTTATCCCCTTCCTCTATAGTCCAAACATTAGATAAATTTAATTTATCTATTCTCCCCTTGTCCCATTCCATGAATTAAATAAATATTTACATTCCTATTTTCTACACTTTTGATTAGGTCACCTAATTAGGTCACCTAAACCTAATTAACTAACCTAATCCCCCACTTGCATAACCTAAATCCTAATCTAACCTTGGTCAAATCCTCTCCATTCCCCCAAATGTACAAAGGCATGGGCCTCTTGTACATGTCCACATGGCCTTATTACAAAAGGCATGGTCAAGGACCCATGTACAGAGGTTCTTTTGCCCTCCATCCACTATTCCTCCAATTTTAAATTGGACATGTACCCATACTCCTAATTTAAAATTCAAATCTAAGCCAATTCATCCTTTTTCCTCCAATTTTAAATTGGGCATGTACCCATGCTCCCAATTTAAAATTTAAATCTAATCCAACTCATACCTCCCATCTACCAAGACAATCTCATTCATCCATCTTCCCAAGGTCAAATCTTAACCCTCCATTCCTCCTTGATCCAGGGACATCTCTCATCCACCAATCTCATCATGACACTTGGCGAGCTCTCCTTGCTTGAGAGCTCTCAAGAATCCTCATCCATTGATCTTTCAATCCAATCTTGACCATCCATTTGAGCCTCCAAAAATCTATAAATTGGAGCTCACCCCTTCACAATCAATGCAACTTCTTCTTGCAACTAAATATTATCTATTTTCCTCCAAGACTCCATGAGAAGAAAGGTTATGCTACCCATTTGAGGAGCCATCCACATCAACACATCAAGCAGCACATCAACATAGCAAGGTTTGCATTTGGGCTTAATAGCTTAGCTTCATTTCTTGTTTCATGCATTCCTCCATTGATCAATTGGAGGTAGCTTAGGATTTGAGTGAAATAGGATAGTGTTTTAAATTATTTCTCATGTTCAATTTCTTGGTCATACATTCTGGCACGCCCGGTGGGACTCCCACCCTTCTAATCTAATATCTTTGTGAGTTTTGTTATCAAGTGTTGTCGTGCAGGTTATAGTCATGCCTACGACTGCAAATCAATGCCTGCACCCTTGAATCAACACCTACACCCCCTAGATCAGTGCCTAGGTTTAGCGCCCCTGCACTCATGTATATCTTCCCTATGTTTTAGTGCCTGATTTTCATCAATCAACGCCTTATTTTCCTCTGTCAATACCCATACCCTAAGGATTAGAGCCATTTTCTGCATTAGCTCCTAATTTTGCTTAATCAACACCTAATTTTCCTCTATCAAAGCCCATGACCTAGATTAGCACCTAAACCCCATACTTCAGCGCCTAGTTCCTGTAAAGTAGCGCCCAGATTATGTATATCAGCGCCTAGACCTATCTGTCAGTGCCTACATCCTAGAAATTCAAATGCCCATAACTTTTGCAAAACATAACGAAGTTTGATGAATTTTTTAATGACTTAAAATTTTGCAAGGAATCCAAGTATCTTATCTAATATGTTGTATAATTCCATATAAAATTTGGTTTTTGCAGATTTTGTCATCTCAATCTAATACACTTGTTTGTAGCACATTGTTGGTCGAAGATAAAATCATCATAAGACTACTAACAAGTTGTTGCAGTCCTACTTGTCCAAGGATCCATATTTTTTCCACTAAACCTAGGCACATTTCTTTTTGGGATAAAAAGAGCTTGTATACTTTGTTTGAGGTCATTTCAAAGTGTATGCTCTCTCCTTGCGCCATTTGGCGATCTTGGAGATCAAGAGCCTTGATTTGATCTAATCTTTGTTATCATTGTTAGTCTCAAAGGGGTCACTTCTTCATGTATGCTCTCCCCTTACACTTCGTGTGATCTTGGGTGATCAAAAGTGGGAAGTGGTTTCTTCTTTGGGGGGCTGCTTAGGGATTTCATTACCCCAAGGGACAACCTCAACCACGTGTACCAGCGGGGTATATCAAAGGGGGGAGAGGGAAACTTGTACCTTAATCTAGTTGCATTGTCATTGGGATAGCCTTGTGGCCCCGGGTGATTCCAAACACAAGGTGAAGTGGTGCTTGCTTAAGTGCTTGGTGCCACATCCCTTTAATGGACTAGTGTTCATGGTTTGAGCCTCACATACCTTGTGTATATCGAGGACTCCTTAGCAAGCTTGTACATCCTAGATTAAGACCCTTCGGCCGTCATATCTTATGGTGCATCACTGCAAAGGAGGGGAAGATGCTCACTGTATCATTATACTTGAGATAGGATATGCTGTGAGTAAGATGAAAGTCTCCAAGGTGAGGGGGGTAAGGTGGTCCATGACCTTATTTTCCCTATCTATCCAAGCTGTAACGACCAAAACCAAAATGACAAGAAGTAACTAAGTTTTCACGATGGTAAAATTTTTTTTTAAAACATAGTAATCAAAAACAAAAGTTTCTCATCTATAAACCATTACAACATTTTTGTTTAATTTATCATAAACATGATTTGCATTCTCATAAAGACTGAAAGAAATGATATTCATAATACATTTTGTTTTCTAACAAATGAAATTTTCATGAAATAACAAATATCGGAAACATACCAATATCATGCATCTCGATTGTCAACCCTTCACATTCAAGACTCGGCAGTTCCTCAATATTAGGAAGAGAAAGTATCTTCAAGGAGCTTAACCTCCAACCACAGACCGTCGGTCTCCCGCACTCCTTCCTAACCGGAAGTGGCCCTACCCTACTCAAGAGGATAGACTTAGGATAACCATTGGTGTTTGCCATCTGAGCTCTGGTGTTGTAACCTACGTATCTTGTTATCGTACAGATCCCTAGATACCCTCTAGTCATGCACGACACTCCACAAGAAACGCCATCCAGTTACGGTGAACGTTCGATGCACTTGAGGATAGTACACCACCTTGGCCAAAGGATTTGTATTTAGTTAGCGTTCTACAAACGCTTGAACTTGGTTCACCCACCCTACTCGACTTGAACTGGTCGAAATCCTACAGTTTCCAATTTGTATCGTTTGAACTAATTGACGACCTTGATACCCTCAAGGTTTTAGGATTCCCTCCTGTAATGGCGCTTGGCGCAATATTTACTCTAATCCCGAGTTCTTAGTTTCATATACACATATTCGTGAAAAACACTGTTTACTAACGACCACCCTAAGTGGTTTCACAATTGTTTACTTATTTTCCCATGTTTGCCCAATACACTCGAATATCTAAACGATATTCTGTTATCCCGGAATTCAAGGTTTCTAGACTCTTAAGGCCTACAAAACGAACTAAAATCGTCGCATGCATCAATAATCAAGATTCCACATGCGGGTATTCCACTCTACATGCCCGTCATAAAAGCATGGCATTCTACGACACAAGTAAACTAACTCCCTACTTCGTTTTTAAGTCAATAATTTTGCATAAGTTATCGAGGTAAAAATCACACAATACAATAATAAAAGATTCGATCTCTTTCATATGACCTTAGAGATGACCCACAAGCACGGTCGACCTCTAACAAAGAAATAAAAGACGAAATCGACTCAAGCTAGTTGTAACTTCAACTTCGGCTATCAAACACATTAAAGTTTCGTCAAATAAGATTTATCTCTGTGGTTTTAATCTCCCACGCGACATGCTCGTGGAGTAACGCGTTTCTCAAAATGCAGCTACTGTTTTAAATACTCTCGAATGATTTTACGTGGTTATCTCTGTCTTAAAGGAAACTCTTAATATTTTACGTCTTTTCTGACGGTTTGAAGTTTGCAACTCACATTTGCTTCTTATGGTGATTGATCTTAAGTGACTGCACCTCAAGAGCTAAGATTTATCATCGTTCATCGTCAACCAAAAGAGATAAGAATCTATTTTCTAGGTTCTTGGACACTGACGGACAACAGCATTTATCGTTTAAAAGGGTTTCTATTACCATTAAACAGCAATAAAGTGTTTATAACAATAAAACTCACGCAGGTTCTCAGAAGCAAACATTGTCTTCACATTTCATTCATTATAACATAATTATTCTTGTGCAATTTAAGACACATCCACTGGTCTATACCGAGAAACAGAAAAAGAAATGGAAAGAACCTGTTGTTAAAGAGTGGGATTACTGCGGCAACTTCACTTCTCCTTTGGCTGGTCGTCCTCCTCCAGTTTACACAGCTCTTCCTTTCTGCTTCTAGCACAATGACCAACCACCTCAATCTATCTTCCTCACTACCGAACACTACTCCAGACAAGGCAGGTTTCACAGTTTCTTCTCTGGCGAACACTACACCAGAGCATCCATCGCTCTCTCTCCGTTTCCCTTAGTTAACTCACTACCAATAACAAACTCTGCAATACTTCCTATTCTTCCACCCTCTGACACACTCTCCTCTTTCTTCTTTTTACTGAGCGATTTCCACCTCCTCTAACTTCTATCAGAGCCCACAAAACTCTCTCGACAAACAACTCCCTTCGTCCATACTCTCCTCTCTCCGTTTTCTCCACTCTAACATTCACAACTCCCTGCCCAAAAACTACTCTCCACACCCCCGGAAACTCTCCTT
This sequence comes from Cunninghamia lanceolata, assembly GCA_027924645.1. Taxonomy (NCBI): domain Eukaryota; kingdom Viridiplantae; phylum Streptophyta; class Pinopsida; order Cupressales; family Cupressaceae; genus Cunninghamia; species Cunninghamia lanceolata. Next base: position 10,344,832 of record BSBN01000134.1, read on the forward strand.
ACTCCGCAGTCCTAACTGCCCTCCGACCAAGACTCTCAATACCGTTTTAACTTTCCTCAACGAACCGCGAAATAAACCCTTATTCCACCTGCTCGGCCGGCTACTCACTTTCCCACGTTCGCCGACCTTTCGCCCATATCCTCCGTCGATAGCTCCCTTCTGCCGAACCACGACGGCCTCAAACTCGCACTCCCTCTCTTCCACGCGAGAAAAGGAATCTTTCATTAATGTTTTTCCTTCTCTAAAGGACTTCCACTCACATTTCAATCATCCCACGCCGGAAAGCCTCCGACCCATCTGCGGTTTAGTTAAGTTTCCCACCATCGCACAAACTGATGCCTTTTGCTGTCTTGATGATGGCAATCCCAAAATATAGCAATTACACCGAACTTAACCGCCAACGCTTCAATTACTTAAATCTACGATGAAGAGGAATCTTTTTACAAACACACAATCGTCACACTCTTAAATACTTGAGTCGACATGACAATCTTTTACCTACTTCACTTAACATGATCACAAGAAGTTTAACTGACCTCATTACTTATTACGACCATAAGAAAGATTAAGTTCCTTCGGTGATGAGGCTTGCCAAAGGACATAACTGCCCGACTTAACCAGGACAAAAGCATCAACCTTCCAAGACTAGCTAAATATTTAATTGAAGAGCTAAAACTCGCCACGGCGAAGGTTACGAAACGGTTTAAGCATCGTTGGGGTCGAGATGGAGAGAGGGCAAAGACCATTTTACTTAGAAACTCAAGGTCAGATTAATAACAACTTGCGGTCAAAGTTGGAGGAAGAGACTCACGTTTTAGACGACAACTAAAATGAATTATTTCACGCTATGGCATCAATTCGACATTCGTCGATCTACCAGAATAGAAGGAATTCACGGATTCGACGCGTTTTACGTCAATCGCGACGGATTGAACGTAACGCCAACAAGTTCTAACAACGTTAGACGCACAAAGCCGACTTCTCGCAATTTCGACTTCGAGACAAGATTAACAATTTTGCCACAAGAGGACTCAATAAATACTTATAGACGTAAATATTAAACATCTCAAATACGTCGACTTGCTATTAGGAACTTACGACGCCGTTGACGACTCCAAGATTCTACAAGACGACTTCCGACTAGGTGGTTATACGTTATCCTATGTCGTCAACATCAATTAAACTACCCAAACTGACAAACAAGACTTACTTGTTGGTTCACAGATTTATCTATCTGTTTGGCGATCTCAGTGGCAAACACCTGTGGTTAATTTCCAGAGTCTATACTCCCTCTCGAAGATACTTTCTCTTCCCGTCGGACACGGTCCACCTGTTCCTGCATCGACAAACTTGCATACAATTTTGTGGTCAAAGCATCTATAATCCAAATATATTATATTCAAACATCATTGCATTTAATATAAAGACTTTTAGTCTACATATCACTTGATCGTAATCAATAGATTCCGCAATTTCATAAAACAACTTTGTAAGATAAATTTTCAGTTTTCAAGTCGTTCACAACATAGTAATTTACTGAAATTTGTAAGAAAGTAAATAGCATCATTGTTTTCAAAAGGAGGGATGTAACACAAGCTATAGCATCAAAGGTATTAGTGGGGGTGGGAATCTCGATTCACTTTGAGTTGAGATTGATCCATGACCACTTCATGAGATCCACAAGATATGTCACTCCCACTTGAATAATCTAGGAATGTTGGTGTGTTTAGCGTGTCTTCATTGTTGAAACCCGTGAATCCCCTCGATCCAAATCAAATCCAAATCCTTTGCAAGAATTGTGCATGTATGTGTGTTTATTTTATTGCAAAGTTACCTAAGGTCAAGCCCCTAAACCATCCTTAATCATATCTTAATCCATCATCCAAATCATCCATTTTCCTAAATCCAAATCCAAATTATTCATTATCCTCATAATCCACATTATCCTAATCCAATTTATTTCTAATCCACCTTATCTCAATCCAATTTCTTCTAATCACTCATCCAATTATCCAATTTCATCATCATTATCCTAATCTAATCCCATCATTTGAGCTTAATTAATCCCCATCTTTGAGCTTAATCCCATTCTCTCATTCTGATCAGCTTCTAATCCAATCTTTTATCCATTATTCATTTTCCATAATCATCCCCAAATCCATATCCTAATCCATTTTCTACTATCTAAATCATGTCACTTTCATCCTAATCCAAGTCTTTATCACCATCTTTATCCCATCTTAATCACTCCCTATTCCATTTTGCCAAATCACTTCATCCACTTATCATAGTCTAATCATCTCATCTTATCCTTCGTAATCATCTCATCCATTAACCACTCCTAATCCTAATACCATCATAATCCACATCATTCATCATCTAGTATAATCCATTTCCTCCTAATCCACATCGCAATCCATTTATCTAATCCAATTCTCCATCTCCATTCTAAATCTAATCCCATCCTTATCATCTTAATCCAAATCCCTTATCCACATAATACCAACTCTCTTCCACATCTAATCCAATCTATTATCCTAATCATTTATCCATCTAATCCTACATCTATTATCCACCTCATCCATTTCCCAGTCATCATCACTATCTTAGTCAATTCCCATCAATTGAACTTTTCCCAATCCCACTATTTGAGCTTAATCAAGTCTCTCATAATCTACTTCATCCTTAAACATAATTCATCTATATCATCCAATCCTAATCCATTCCATCCCTAATCTTAATCCAACCCATCTCCTTAATCAAACCTATTATCCATCCTAATCCAATCCCATCAATCATCCTTAATCATCTCATCCACTAATCCCCCTAATCCTAATCACATTATTGAGCTTAATCCACTTTCATCCAAATCTCAACCTCATCCAATTATCCTTCATCCTAAATCAATCATCCATCATTCCTCTATCCATACCCAATCAAAACCCAATTCCAATCCTTAATCAAAAACCATCATTTGCAAATCAAAATTTGGTTAAGGACTTAACCCCCTTTAACCCTCTCCAAATCCTAATCATATCCCATCCAACTTTATCCAATCTATAATCCTTTTTCTCTAAATCATTATCCAAATGGCCCTTGGCCTAATCCTTAATCAAATCAAATCCAACCCAACCATCAAAGGGCCTTTAGCCTAATCCATATCATCCCCAATCAATCCAAATCCGGTTAGGTGTCATATACCATTGGCCTTGGCTAATCAAATCAAATCAAATCCATCCTAGCATCGAGGGTCATATATCATTGTCCTTGATCAATCCAAATAAATTTCATTAAGTTATCTTACATCACATCATCCCAAATCCAAATCCAACCATGACTTCAAATCCTTTTGATGATGTTGTTAGACAAGCTAAACTCAAAATCCTTGATGAAATCATTGCAAGTAAGCTTGCAATAAACCACCCTCGACCATCCACAAACATGCAAGCACCCTTTGACCATGCATTGGCTAGCACAAGCTATGTCACCATGCCTAACTGCTTATCCTATGGTCATCCTTATGCTACCCTTGACAAGGGAAATCCATTTTATCCCCCATCCACATCCCAACATCCACTCTCGTATGAAATCCCCATCACCTCCACCTATTACCCACATCCTTCTTATCCCTGTTCCACTTATCCAAATCCATCCTCTCCTTATTGAAATCCCTCATATCAAAATCCACCACCCCCTTATCTAAATCCATCATATCCAAATCCACCATCTCCTTACCCATCAACCTCTCCATCCACTCCACTATCTAATCTACCATCTACTCCACCATCATCCAAATCCCCTACTAAATCTATATCATCCTTTCTCCAAGGACTCCTCACTAAGAGTGTCGATAAAAATAATGAAAACAAACTTGTGGAGTCATGTCACCCAACTCCTCCCCCAATCACCTACACGTGTCCTTGATGACCCCGTCATTAGCCTCACACCCATCAAAACCACATCACCATCCTCCTCCATTTTATCCCAAGTCCTATCCAAAGTATCATCCTCTCCTACCCCTTCCAAGGAGCCTATTCAAATAATTGAAACTACATGCTCCTCCCCCATCACACCATCCACGCAAATCCGGCTATATCAAGAGCCTAGTCCAAAGCAAGTCAAAACATCCAACACCCTTCCTACTCATGATCCAAGCATCCCATCTATTCATATTTCCAATCCCACACCATCTCCTATTGATCCCCCATCCTCTCCTAGTAATCTTTTACCATCTCCCATTGAACCTTTACCATCACCTATCGACCCCACCCCAAATCCATTATCTTATTGTCTCGGTCCCGCTACCTTCCTTCGTGGTGGTTCTCTCGTAGGAGAGGAACAACTTTCTTCCACCACTCATCCCCCTCCATCTAATAATGGACTCGCGTCATATTTCCAAAACAACACCCATCCGGTCGCACAACTTATGCTCCAAAACATGAACTATTCTGGTAAAGGCCCATGCCTCCATGAAAACAACATTTTGGAGCCCATCCATGTCAAAATCCATCCACATGCACATGGCCTTGGCTATACATCTCAAGGAAACACAATTGAAGCATGTTGGTACCACCCACACCTCCCAAATCCACTTCCAATCCCAAACCTAGTGCACCTCATCGTACCTCCAAAACATATGTCACCATCCTATTTCATCCACCAATCCCAAAAGGATGTGACCATACACCTCCCTAAATCTACACTTCCTCCACCACTCCCAACTCCTAATATCCCCATCCTCAAATCCCCTTATCCCCTCATCCCTAATATCCCCATCCATAAATCTCGATCCCCTCAAATTCCTAATCAAGATCAACTAAAGCACACATCACCCAAACATGACGCTATCAAAAAACCCATGTGATTCAAAAATAATTCTTTGAATGTCTCCACTTATAAAGCACAAAATCCGCAAAAGCCTCAAGAGTATCATGTCATAGGGCATCAATACACAACATCCAAGAACAATCCATCTAAAAGGCTACATAAGCCCACACCTCCAAAAGCAAAAACAAAAATGGTGTAACAACAAGCAACAAATCCAAGTGGAGCATCCACATCCCATTCCATCCCCAAAACCCAAAAATCCCACTCCCCATCAAAAAATTCTCAAAATCCTAAGTCTGTTTGGGTCCCTAAATTCCCAAATCGGCAATCCCAAAATCCCCCATCCCGATCCTACAAATCCATCATGAACTCCAAATCCCCATTACTCCCCACTCCCCCTCCAAATCAAAAGCTTCAAAATCCATTACGGTGTGTGCAACTGTTGGTCTTGATTCCTATGACATTCCCACATATCTTCATCCCCCACCATCTATCCCTTATCCCGCATATCCTCCACATCACATCCCTATGGTCCATGCTTTTGCACAATCCCCCATCATCCATCCATACATAATAAATATTTATTAATCTAAGCATCCACCCATCCATAATCCATCATAATCCACTATCTCCATCCATCCATTCATCATTCCATCTTCCACCAACATACATGTGCCCCATTACACTTGACATGGTCCATGTGCGACATCCATCCGCATGGGAAACTTCCACCTTGCTATGGAAACATACGCTTAAGTGCCCCCCATCCCACATAGCATCCTCTTCCTTTATCCAAATCCATCCATCCCATCTAAATATCAAAAAATAAAAATAAATAAATAAAAAGCAAAAAAAAAATCAAAACAAAAAAAGTAAAGAAAAATAAATCCGCCCAATGGTGAAAACCACTCCTCGTGGCGCCTTGGGCAAGTACCATGATGAAAACCCCTTGTGGGTGTCATGTGTAATCCCTCCTCCATTTGCACCCTACACTTGGGGTCAAATCTATCATAGCCTATCATTTCCCCACCCTATCATCATATCCATATACTTATTCATTTGTCCACTCCACTATCCCTATCCACTTATCCTATCATCTCCTATCCATATCTTCCTATCCATGCTATCGACCTCTCATCCTTCTTCCTTGCTTGCGATCCTTTTAAGGACAGAGGCAAACTATGTGAAACACACTTTGGACACCTCTTGGCATACATCCTTTTGAGCATCTCCTATCATGTCCATCCATCCCCGCCATCATAACACCTGGTCATGCATGACCTATCTAGAGTGGGGAATCCCCTTCCTAAGTGACGTAGTCATTGGAGACCACCTTTGCACTTCCTCTATCCACCTCCCCATCCATCCATCCTACATCCGTCATCCTCTATCACCTACCTATCCTCCAACATTCCCTGTCCCTTCCTCCTAATCCATCATTCCCCTATCCCCTATCCCCACGTCCTCTTCCTTTTACTTCCACTCCACTATATATTATTTGTAATCCACTATCGCTTATCCACTGTCCACTAGCGCTTATCCATTATCCCCTTATCACTTCATCTTCATCATCCCATCATGCCCCGTCGATAGACTCAACTTTCCCTTGTCATTGGTATCTAGCTTAAGGCTACCTACATGTAAACCAATGCATTCTGCTCCTAGCAATCCAAATCTCCCTAACATCCAAAATGGTAAGATCATCCTTATCAATGCACATTGCAATGTAGCATCATCATCAAAATCATCCAATCGCATCCATGGTCTTATTCCTATCCTTGCTACAAGCCTTTGATCCAACATCATCCATCGCCATCATTGGCATATATCATTCACAATCCTCATGTTGTTCTTATCATCAACAACACAATCCAACATCATCAATCCATCAATCTTTGGCTTTTCAACTTGACTAGGGGAAACATCATATTTGTATTTGAATATTTTTGTGCATGTGTGCTTGATTATGTATGTGCATTATCTTTTATCTTGCATCTGTACAGGTCCTTGTAACCTACCTGCCACAACAGTATCATGGTCTTCCATATCATGGTTCTATACGGCACAGGGTTGCTTGTGACCTAATCGGCTGGTTTTTACGCATGGGACACATTGTCACGCCGGTTCCTTATACCTTGGTGCATAATGTCTCCTACCATATCAAATAAGGATGGCTCCATTTATCAATGCAACACAATGCATAATCCATGGGGTCGAGAACTGGCATTGCTCAAACTAATATTCATATCTTGTGTGTATTGGAACAATTTTTTGCATATCAGTCATCCTTTTGCATCTAATGTCATTCAATACCTTTTGTGCACTAAGGACTTATGCTCTAAGTTTTCTTCCTCGCACGTCTAGATAAGGTTGTATTATGTTGGGCATGTATATGTTGCATCCATCCATTTTCCTCCTTAATCCTTTCATCCCATCCTTATATCTCGTCATTTACCCTGTCATTTATCCCCCATTGCCCCCTTCAACCAATTCCTTACACCCAATCTACCCTATCTCCCCAATCCATGTGGTCTTTCAAATTCCACTCTCTTCTTTCTAATCCAACCCTCTTCATCCTTTCGAGAGTGCACCCGTGCTCTTCAAACCTGCCTACCCTCTCGAGGGGGCATCATCCCTACCATCATTCCTCCTTGACACTCTCGCTTCAAGTGCCTATGACATCCTTACCCTAATCCTATCACCTTCTTCTATATCTTATCCAGTGCTATGTTTTATCTTTCTTTGAAATGATGCTGCTTTGCAACACCATCTTAAAGAGGGGCAAAATGTAGACACCTAAACTTAGTCATTCTTCGTCACATCCCTAATTCATTCCTACTTACCACCAATTCATCCCTATTCAACCCTAAACATCCCTAATTCATCCCCAAGCTCCTCTAAACATCTCTAAACGTCCCCAAATCACTATTTCTTCACATTAACTGAACAAACACATGTTTAGATAGTTAATTAACAAATTCCCCTTCAATCTGTGATTTTACAATACTTTATTGTCATGTACTATTCACCATTCATTTGTACCTGCATTGGTGCCTACATCGATAACTGGCCCTAGCCAAAATGATTTACTAATCATTTATCCCCTTCCTCTATAGTCCAAACATTAGATAAATTTAATTTATCTATTATCCCCTTGTTCCATCCCATGAATTAAATAAATATTTGCTTTCCTATTTTCTACACTTTTCATTAGGTCACCTAAACCTAATTAACTAACCCAATCCCCCACTTGCACAACCTAAATCATAATCTAACCTTGGTCAAATCCTCTCCATTCCCCCAAATGTACAAAGGCATGGACCTCTTGTACATGTCCACATGGCCTTCTTACAAAAGGCATGGTCAAGGACCCATGTACAAAGGTCCTTTTGCCCTCCATCCACTATTCCTCCAATTTTAAATTGGACATGTACCCATGCTCCCAATTTAAAATTTAAATCTAAGCCAACTCATCCTTTTTCCTCCAATTTTAAATTGGGCATGTACCCATGCTCCCAATTTAAAATTCAAATCTAATCCAACCCATACCTCCCATCTACCAAGACAATCTCATCCATCCATCTTCCCAAGGTCAAATCTCAACCCTCCATTCCTCCTTGATCCAAGGACATCTCTCATCCACCAATCTCATCATGACACTTGGCAAGTTCTTTCTTGGGAGCTCTCAAGAATCCTCATCCATTGATCTTTCAATCCAATCTTGAACATCCATTTGAGCTTCCAAAAATCTATAAATTGGAGCTCACCCCTTCACAATCAACACAACTTCTTCTTGCAACTAAATTATGTATATTTTCCTCCAAGAATCCATGAGAAGCAAGGTTATGCTTCCCAATTGAGGAGCCATCCACATCAACACATCAAGGAGCACATCAACATAGCAAGGTTTGCATTTGGGGTTAATAGATTAGATTCATTTCTTGTTTTATGCATTCCTTCGTTGCTCAATCAAAGGTAGCTTAGGATTTGAGTGAAATAGGTTAGTGTTTTAACTTGTTTCTCATGCTCAATTTCTTGGTCATACAGATCTTATCCCCCAGCCCAACACAATTAAGGGAGTGTAGTCCATCTTCAAGAAAATTAACTTTGTTAGATGGTTCATCTAGAACTTTGTATAGAAGACCAATGCTAATTCCAAGATGTTTAAAAAAGGACAACCAATTAACTAGAGCAAGGAGTCAAGTGACTCCTTCTTGGAGATTACAGAAGCACTCAAACATGTACTGATATTGGCTCGTTCTAATTATTCAAAGTTGTTCCAACTTTTCTCCTTTGCATCTTTTATATTAAAGTTGTTCTATTACAAAGAAATGTGGAAGGATACGAACAACCTATTGCCTTTTTTAGTAAATCCTTGCATGATGCTAATTTGAAGTATTCCATCATGGAAAAGCATGCATATTCTCTTATCAAGGATATTAAGAGTTTTAGGCCCTGTCTCATAAGGGCAAAAACCACCGCATATATATATCGCATACAATTGTTAAGGACATCTTTGCTCAACAAGAGGGTAACTCAAAGATATTTTCAAGTAGGAGTTATTGTCCTCGTGTAATGTTAGTTGATAGGATAAAGGGAGGCATGGAAATTTTGACGCCTTGTGTGTTGGGCCGTATAAAATTATGAACAAGTGTGGCCAAGGCACTTTTTACCTTGGGAGTTTGGATGGGGATCTCATGGAACTACCAGTCCATGGTCAGCACCTCAAGCACTATTTCTCCTAATGGGTGAGATACTTTTACTACTTATACATATTATTTTCCTCCCTATTGTGTTGCCTTTATGTAGTTGTGATTGTTATTGATCATAGTGAAGTGTATGTCATGTATGATCGCTTCTCTCATGTTATTTCTTGATGGTCAGTTTTATCTATCTTACAGTTGCAAACTTGTTTTGTGGTCTACATCTAAAGATCTAGCCAAGGTTCTCATTGTACCCACTTAGGATGTGCATCTCCCCAACTAGAGTCAATGTTGATCTACACCTAATTTTATGAATAAATATGGTGTTCACATTTACGACAATAGATATCATTTTATTTTCCCAGATGTCTTTCATGGATCATATTTTGTGTGTTTGCTCATTGGAACTTGCAAAAATATGTTTTTCTTCACTTATAGTGTTCTCTTGTGAATTATTTTGATGTCATTACTTGCATCCCTAGTGTTGTAACGCTCTATTTGTGTATTGCGGTATCCCCCGTTACTCTATAGTGACTTCTTGTCAGTGTAAGCACTCAAAATTGCATGGGTTAGAAAAAATATCTAGTGATGATTTAGCAATCTAACTCAAACCCACTTGGTGTGCTCATTTCTCCTCTTTTTCTTTCTCTTGATGGATCTCTTCCTAATGGCCATAGAAACTTCCCTCATGTGTTTTCCACCCTTGTTAGTCACCTTCTCAACTTACTTTTCCTCCACACTATTGAAAACTAAGATCATGCACTACAGTTGCAACAATGCTCAAGAGATCTTAAGGTCATATGAGCGGCCCATGTTAAGTTATAGGATCACGCGAGTGACCTACCTAATAAGAGTGTCATGCCCACACTTGCTTGTGAGCACGAACACTGACACCAGCTTTTTATTCTTAAAATAACAACTCTACTATGACTTCACCACACTACCATGGTAGCACATCATTGACGCAAGAGGAAAGAACAACCACTCTTCCTCAATCACAATCAACCATTCATAATCACAAAATTGAAGCTCACATGACAAGATTGCAATAGAACAAAATTACTCAAGATTGCATTAAATTTCTTTATTCAAAAATAAAAATACCACAATACATTTAATTGCAACAATTACTTGGCAAAACAAAATTACACATTCAACCATCAATGGCCATTCATAGCTCAATCATTCTTTCCACTGACTCTGCATACCCTCTGCAAGCTCTCATTTGTTCCAATCTACCCCTGTGACCTTGCCTTCTTTCGAGGTTGTCCTCTTCTCTCTCTCAGCAATAAACTAAATTCATCATCATGCCCTCTTTCATGGGCTTCCCTCACCAGACCCACACTTTCTTCCTTTATCTGGCCACACCCCTATACCTTTTTAGTTTAGTTTTTATAATGTTCAAAACATTGAACATGGTATGTTCACTTTGTAGAAATGAAACGACACCCCCCAAGAAGGATTTGAACCTGCTTGTCATGCACTCTGATTGTTTCAACTTCCGTAGCCACGGCCTAACTAGAATATTCAACATCCACAACAAATATTGGTTTCAGTTCATCATGGTGTATCTTTGGACGATCTCAAATTTTACACCTTTCTCACTTGAAATAGAGAGAGCCCTATGTTGTATGACAAAGAAGAGTTGTCATCCACAAGAGAAGCCATCCACGCCATAGTTTGTTGTGAATCGGGCTAGGCTTAAACAACACACACTAAGCTTTGACTTGCTTAGGTGGCTGGTGGGTCCTTCTCTTATTGACACATTAACAAAACATAGTAAGAGAAAGGGCCCACCAACCACCTAAGCAAGTCAAAGCTTAGTGTGTGTTGTTTAAGCTCAACTTGTGAATCGTTGGCATACCACTCAACAAAGGCATACAAAACGTACCATCTGAAGAAATCTAGTACGTGTTGTCGTCCAATATCACTTAGTCTGTTGAATTATTTTCCAGAGAAGCAAGGAATTCCCCTTTTCTTTAAACTCTAAGTTCACTGAATCAATTCTTCAACATCAATACAAATTGTCGCTCTTTCGAATCAAGTTTTGATACTATTCACCAACATAAAAGAGGAAAGCAACCTGTGTCAGTTCATCCATACTACTTTACTTAAGCATCAGTTTAATCAATAGAAAATTTAAGCTTCTCAAATGTATCTTATGTTTTTGACTGGAAGCTACCTCATCAGACATCACATGCATCTAATCTAATGGCATGAGAATTAATCCTGAATCAAATCCAAATGCAGCCTGGTTTAGCTCTTTGTCACACGCTCTCTTGTTCAAAAGCTTTTGAGTGTTTTCTTTACTAGTATACATCCCAATGGTGGAACTTTAATCATAGCAATTTTACTAGCACCCAGATTATATAATTCTGTAATATAAACTGTATATGTACCCAAGAGGAAATATGTATACTCTGGAACTATGAATTGCGGTTGACGAGTTGGGAGTCCGAAGTAGTTGCCAATCAACTCTGATAAAATTGAAAATGGCAAAACTGAACAAAACTGAAATATCATCTTTTTGGTTGACGCATGATAACTGGTTCGCCCGGGATGCCTACATCAATCATGCACTCTATGTTATAATATATACACACAACGATGTGTATGGTGCACCAGATGAGAGAAAGACCAACAAAGTTATAGTGACAAGGAATTTACTTCACTTACAAACTAATGAATTATATATTTTCTAATTTTGTTAAAAATACTATATGAATTTACTTAAATATTCCTTAATCAAATTTATAAAATAATTGACAACTAGATTATCTATTCAAATGATGATTAATAAATCATAATGATTAAGTTCTCACAAGAGCATTTGTCACCTTACATGTATCAATCTTTCACGCAAGCTAACATACAAGGAAGTCGATTATCTAAAAAATAAATATATGACTAAATAAATATAAGATGACATCATTTAATTATTTTACTAATCAAATTGTAATAAATTTTGATCTATTCTTCACCTCTAACATTTGATTCAATTTAATTTTCAAATGATTTTTTTATTAATTGAAAATTTTCACAAAAGAAAAATAAATTTGTAACAGTGTAATTGAATTTGTGTTCATACATGATCTCCTTATCATCTTATCTATTTAACTATCTTACAATAAAGTTGCAAAATAAAAATGACTTAATTTATCAATTATTAAAAATGTTTACAAACTAATTATCCTATATCCAAACTATTTCTTTTAACTAGACACATCATTTGGTTTTCGTTCCGTAGGCAATCAATTTAAGAAAGAAAGACTGGGCCCTATTAAATTATTGGCCCATAGCCAAGGGGATCACCATCCTTCATTCTTTACCATCACAACTCTATATAGAGATATAGGTAGGGGCCCCCCTCAACCAACCCTCTCCCATTAGTCAAGCCTTCCATGGGTATATAGGGGCAGCCAAGTGCTCTCTCGGTGGCCTATATAAAAATTCTAACAACAAAGGCATAGAAAATATTAACCTCCATTTTTATAAGAAATCTTTGTTTAATTATTATTTGTTCGTTTATTTATATTTAACTATTTTCTAACAAAATCATATTACAAGGCCAATTTAATTTAATTTGATTATCAACAACATTTATTAGTACCTTTTTCGTAGTACTATTGCATCCGCGGAGTCTTATCTAGTTATTAATCTATTAACAGTAAACCAATCAAGACACAGGATTATTTTTCTTGTGGGCCAAATTTGATATAAATTTGAACTTTTGGTATGTCAAGATGATAAAATTTTAACAAAAAATCATTGAAAAATGATTTATCTCTATTGTGATTGGCTAAAAAAATGACCTCTTCTCTGCGGATTGTCAGAGAGTGCAACAAACACCTATAAATGTGGAGAGAAATTCGGTTTGAGGGGAGGATGTGGCAAGTAAACAAATTATGAACACTAATCTTACCTCCCACGAGTTAAGTCATGCCTAAACCATGGCGATGATTTTGAGAGTGAAAAATCATCAGTTTTTTGGAATTTAATTTTTTACTTCATTACCTAAATTTCAAAATTACTTTTTGTCAAAGGTACAAAGTCGTTATTATTTATAGTTATAATATTAATAATACTATTAATAATATTATTAATATCCATTATTAACGCTTCTTCATATATTATCTTAATTGATATTATAATATTATAATAATATTGTATAATAATATAATAATAAGCATAAACAAAAATATAATATAATACTATATAAAAATATTATAATATTAGAATAATATAAATATATTATTATCATATTTATAATATAAACATTGTTTATTATCAATAAATACTTAATTATACTATTTCATTAATATTTAAATTAAAAAATATATATAAATTATAATATAAATATTACAATTTTGTTATAATATTTATATTGGCTTAAAAAAAATATATTTGTTTAACATTATTGGAATTCAATTTGTCTATACAACAAATATTTATTCTAAGAAGAAAATTAAGTCAAATATTATATCAATTAATATTATACTATATTATAACACTATAATATCAATTAAGATAATATATCAAGTGTTATAATAAATATTAATAATATAACTATAAATAATAACGATTTTGTTGGTTTGACAAAAAGTAAATTTGAAGTTTACCTAATGAATTAAAATTTTAAAACTAAAACACGTACTATAATTACAAGACTACAAGGTACTTGCCACTACGTGGCACTTGTTAAATTTTACCAACCCTATATGTCATAATTTAAACCTCTTTTTTATTATGTTTTTAAAAACTTAACATTCAATTAATTTTTTTAAAACACATCAATTAAATTAAATTATATCAAAACCCCCAAAACTTAATTTGATTTAATCCCATGATTAATATAATTAAAATCTAATTTATACATAATATAAATTAGATCACACAACTATCTTAATTAAATTGTAAATAAGTGTATGGGGTGTGGTCAATTACATCCTTTAATCCTAGCCATTCACATAATGATAGCCCTAAAAGTGTCATAATTCTCCTCATTCAATTGGAGCCATCTATTTTAATTAAATCTCAATCTTCTATGGGCATTTTTGCTACTTGTGATTTTTATTTTTTTGAGTTTCTCGAGGGCACTGTGAGGGATGGGAGAAAGGAGAGTGTGCAAGCGGTTTGAGTGGCTTAAACAATTGATGTTGTTGTTGCTATTGCATAGGGCTATGGGTTTGATTAGTGAGGGCTTGGGCCCTTTGTTTATTTTTTGCAGGTAACGGTGTGGATGGATTTGCTTTGCGAGGGTTTGGAATTGTTCTGTTTTTTCCTACTTTTCTATTTTTCGAAGGGGGCTACCTACATGGCAGCCATTGGGGATCCAAGGGACCCCCTAATATGTCCTTAAAAGATGTGCTCAATGTGGGCAAGACTTCCTCATCCAGACATGTAAATGTTGTCAATTTTCTTCTACATGCAACAGAGGAGTCAAAAAATGCTTAATATTCAGGGTTTCATTCTGAGACCCCAACGATTGCTTGGAGAAAAGCAAAGATCGTCTTGTTTTGGTGCTTAATCTGGATGCCATTGGAGACGATGTGCTTTATTTGACCGAGCATGCATTAATTTGCAAGTTCATGGGTGTCTATATTTCTTTGTCTTTTTTGGAGGCTTGGGTTAGGAAAAATTGGAATCTTGAAGGTGATATGGAAATCATCTTAGCTGTAAATGGAATAGCATATCAAAATATAATTTTTGAAGGGGGTGCCTACTTTCACAACTAAGCGGGCCTATTTATCAAACCCTAGCATATAGGGTTTGATCTAGTGGAGGAGCTCCCATCCAAGATTCTTGTATGGATTCAACTTCCAATGGAGTTCTGGTGGCAGGACATTCTACATTCCATAGCGGTGATTATTGGGAAACCCTTAGGTCCTTCTCGCCAAACCCTTGACTAAAAGGTAGCCACTTTTGCTTGTCTTTGTGTTGAAATTAACTTGAACAATCTGCTTCCTGAATCTTTGGAGATAAGATTGGGTAGTATGAACTGGATCAAAAAATTTGACTATGAAGCACTTCCATTTTGTTGTCGTGCATGTCATGAATATGGACATTTATAGAGAAATTGTCCAAATTTGGGGACTAGATCCCCTCAACCCTCTCTTGAGATGCATCCAATCAATCTAAAAGCAAAAGGAAAGACCCCAATTCAAATTGATGGGCCAGACTCAAATAGATTCATTCTTGTGAAATCTAAGTCAAAGGTGAAGCCTTTAAATCATTAGTATAAAGCTAATCCCAAAGGGACCTCTAATAACAAATTTGATGTTCTTGAAAACTTTGAGGATTTAGACACAATGGAGTGTGACAATAATATGGTTGGTCGGGATATGCATTTCTAAGGTCAGGTATTTCCAATCCCCTAGTTTTGAATTCTTCTTTAGAGATGCAAGTGATATCAAAGGATGGAGATGTTCCTATTTCTAGTCATATTGAGAAAAATGATAAGAATGAGAGATTGCAGAGATATCTGCAGAAGGAGTAGAGTTTGTCCCTATGACAGAGATTTAAATGAAATTGAAGGAAGTCAATGTTATGATTGGATCTGTGCAAGAACTAGGGGCAAAAGAAGATGGCAAAAATAAGTCACCTCCCTTGTTAGGTCTTTAACAAAAGAATATCAAGAAAGGAGGGACTAACAAAGTCTCAAAGGCAAGAAGGAAGAAAGACCAGGAAAAAGTGAAGTTGATAGGGGAATCATTGGTGGAATCTGGTGTCATTAATACATTAGGCACTCACTTTTCTAACCACCTAAAATGATTGTGATCTCTTGGAATGCTAGGGGCTTAGGTAGCATCGCTTAACAAAAGGTTGCTCGGGATCTTATTCAAGATCATAGACTGGATATTTTCTTTTTTCAAGAAACAAAGTTTTTAGTTGAAGATATGGTAAGTATTTCTTCTAAGATTTAGAGAGGAGGTCAATGTTTTTGCAAATTGGTGCACAAGGTGTTGCTAGAGGGATGGCCTACTTTTGGGACCCCCACAAAATCATTCCCTCCTGGTGGTTAGGGAGCAGAAACTTAATTTCAGTCTTTGCTTCCTACTTTGATTTCGTGGAAACTTTTTTGCTCGCAAATACTTATGCTCCCACCGATTTTCTAGGTAAAGTTTTGTTAGAGTAATAGGTTCTTTACTTAATTAATTTAATCATATTGATCAATTAATTAAGTCACCTTTATTTTATTTCACTTAAGCTAAACTTAGGAATCTCTCATTAGGGTTTTCTAACTTGCAATTATAAAAGCAAGTTCTCTTGTGTAATTTATTAATCCATTTCATTAATTGCATCCTTTTTTGTGCAAATTGCTCTCTTTGCTTTTTTCTCTTGTAGAAGGTTTTTTAGGTTTTGCAGGTGTTCATTGGGTCATGTGAGGTTGGTTTCACAACTTCAACATGGTATCAGAGCTCCAGATCTGCAAGCCTCTTCTCAGTTTTGGAGAAAATTTTAAGCAAGATTTTTTTTCTTGGTGCATTTTTGTGTAAAATGGAGTATTCCATTGGATTCAGAGCGGTTGAAATAGTCAAATTAGCTTTTTATTTGGCTTGATTTGAGTTTCATAGGCCAGATCTGCAAGGGTTTCAGCAGGGTGCTTTTTTTTGGGATGTAGTGGAAAGCTATTTTTCAGACCATTTTGGGCCCAAACGAACCACACCACCGTGCTCAGAAGGCCCAAAAACCTTAAGATCGACTGTCAAATCATCGAAATCAGCTTCGGGCTCATCTTGGGCAAATATTTTTTGCCAGGGAAGTTGTACGACCTCCCCAACACACAAACCAAGGTACCAGTAAAAAAAATTATTCATTTTTTTTTCAAAAAAAATTCTTGAAAAAAATTATATTGTAACCCAGTAACAAAATTTTTTAAAGCGCTCAAGGCGCTGGTACAAGGGGGTACCCCGTACCCTGCCACGGTAGGGTACGACCCGATCGTGAGCAGGGCTACGAGGTGCTTACCCCTGCCTTTTTAAAAGGGCTGCGTGGGGGGTGTTTTATCCCCTCCCCCAACATATATTTTTTATAATTTTTTTTAAAATAATAAAAAAAAAATCATTTTTTTTCATGTTTTTTTTATCACAAAAAAAAATGCCATTTTTTTAATGTGTTTTTTTAATTTAAAAAAAAAAATACATGCATTTTTTTACCTGTTTTTTATTAATAAAAAAATATGTGCTATACCTGCATTGGGATCTATGCCCACCATTGGAGATTTTTTTAGCAAAGGTTCTATATTTGGCGGCTCACCATTTTTAGTGGTGGTTTTTGGCACTTCGCCAGAATTAGTTATGCCTCTAGATTTGGATGGAGGTCTCTACATTTAGCAGTGTCTCTAAATTTGGCGGAGATGCTTTTTTGCCCTCACATCCCCTCTCCGTTGAGCTTTTCATTTTTGCACCTGATGTTCTAGAGGCCATATCTTGGTCATATGATCATATTTTTCAGTGCATTTTTTTTTGAAAAGGGGTAGAATTTCGTGCTCTTCGCAGTGGTGTAGGTGGTTTTCTATTTTGATTTCTAATTTTTTTTCTAGAAATCAGTTTTCTCAGTGCTATTGCTGTGCAGTTCTCATTTTGGAGAATTTGATGGGCCATATCTTCTGCATTCAGACTCCTTTTTGGGTCCCTTTTTTTAAAGTGCATGTTTTTCTGTGCACTTCATCATGGTGCTATTGGTTTCCTCTCTTTCTGTTAGAGAATTGTATTTTCAGCATGTGGTCTTTTTTAGACATTGCGAGCTTCCATTGTAAGCACTTATCTTATGTAAACGCACTGAAATAAAGTTCCTCAACATTGTACATGTATTCTTGAGATCTTGGACATCATTTTGTGCCTTATTGTACTCGCATTATGATATAAAGTGACATGGGGGGGTTGATGTTTGCCTTTTGTTTTGCCATCACACATTTGTCATGCGAGTGTGCCTTGGTTTGCACACCCTTTTATTTGCTGGTACTTTCATGTTTGCATGTTCAGATGTTCTTGTTTCTTCTACATGCACTTCTTAGTTTCACATAGTTTCAATGTACCTATCATGGGTCTCCCTTGTCTGCATTATGGGGGGTTTCTACTATTGGTGCTAATGCTTCCTTAGTTTCGCGTTGGAGTGATTTATGTATCTAGTATTTGTTCCTATGTACTGGGTGGATGCAGTGGCTGGTTACTCGTGCATTTCAGTGAGATGGAGCATTTACTATATGGACACTCTTTCATTCCTTTTGTGGAGACGACCTTCTATTTTCACTTGATCAGTTCTTCAGACTTTTGGTACCTGTGCCATTTGTATCTTTGAGTTCCAGATGTTTTGTCTTTGTTTGCCATCTGATTCGAGTAGTGTCATTGGGGCACTCATGCAGATTCTTGTCTTCTTGATTCTGATCTTCATCTTGTTTTAGAGGAGGTTCTTCTTTCAATACTATAGCAGTCAGTCTTCGACAGTGTTTGTAGCTATTTCATGCTTCAGTGGAGTTCTTCGTGTTCCTATTCTTTTGGGACATCTTTTGTGGAGGCTTCTTAGTCTCTCTCTCTCTCTCTCTCTCTCTCTCTCTCTCTCTCTCTCTCTCTCTCTCTCTCTCTCTCTCTCTCTCTCTCGTAGGGAGGTTTGTTCTCTCTTTTGGGGAGGAGTTTTTCTCACGTGATTTTCTCCTTTTATCTGTTTGTGAGAGACTCTTTTGTACATGGGTACCTCATCAAGCCTAGTTGCCGGGACCCATCTTTGCTTTCATGCATTTGTCCTTAGTTCTTTAGCTTCTCCCTAAGTTCATCTTAAGGGGGGTGTTAGAGTAATAGGTTCTTTACTTAATTAATTTAATCATATTGATTAATTAATTAAGTCACCTTTACTTTATTTCACTTAAGCTAAACTTAGGAATCTCTCATTAGGGTTTTCTAACTTGCAATTATAAAAGCAAGTTCTCTCATGTAATTTATTAATCTATTTCATTAATTGCATCCTTTTTTGTGCAAATTGCTCTGAATGCTTTTTTCTCTGTTGGAAGGTTTCTTAGGTTTTGCAGGTGTTTACTGGGTCTTGTGAGGTTGGTTTCACAACTTCAACAAGTTTTACTTTGATCCCATATCATATGTATTCGCTCTCTTGTTCCTTTATGCCCCTAGATTTTAGCTAGAGATTTTAATGTTGTAGCTAGTCTAAATGAAAAAAGAGGGGTTGTTGAGCATCTTGGCCCTTCTTATACCTTGTTAAGGGATAACATTGCTTTCCTTAATTTGGTGGATGTGATGTAGAGAAATAGAATATTCACCTAGAATAATAGAAGGTGTGGTACTGATTCTATCTCAAAAAGACTTGACAAATTTCTAATCTCTGATTTTTGGTTGGTAATAACTAGACCTCATTTTCAAAGATTTTTGGGTGGAAAGGGTCTGATCATTAGCCTATCAAATTCTACTCCTTAGTGCTCCCGATTATGAAAAATCCTCCTTTTGAATTCCAACTTATGTGTTTGAAGGACTCTGATTTGCATAAGCTTATGGAGGGTTGGTCGATGGAAGGAAGACCTACTTTTGGTACAACTATGTATTCCTTCTTCACAAGGCTTTAGTTTGTTAAATTTAAGCTCAAGAATTGGAATAAAGTGTCTTTTGGAAATATTTTCAAATTAAGAATCATCTTCAAGATAAGTTAGAGAGAATCACCTTTCAAATTAAGGATGAGGGCATGACTGAGGAGCTATTACAGGAAGAATCCATATGCTCTAAGGAACTTTCAGAATGGGAACTTCGTGAGGAAATCTTTTAGAGACAGAAATCTTGAGTTGATTGGCTTTAGGAAGGTGATAAAAATACTACTTTTTTTCATAATTCTATGAAGGAGCGTAGAAGTGGTAATGTCATAGCTTCTCTCTTGTCTACTTAGGGGGAACAATTGACTTATTTATAGGATATCACTATGGAAGTTGTTAGACACTTTTCCATATTATTTATCGAGCATGGTCCAATGGATGTGGACAATGAGAGACTCATTCATGATTGTATCCCTCCCTTGATTTCAGAGGACTCAAACAAATTACTCTTAGAACTCATCTCTATGGAGGAGCTTGAGATAATTGTGTTCTAGATGAAGAAGGGTAAGTCTCCTAACCCTGATGTTTTACCCATAGATTTTTTTTAGAAAAATTGGGAAAATTTTAAAGTTGAACTTTCAGAGGTTATGTATGAGTTTCAGAATAAAAAGAAAATGCTCAAGCCATCAATTATACTTTTCTTGGCCTTATTCACAAAAAGAAGGAGCCTCTTCTTTGGATTTCTTTCATCCTATTGCTTTATGTAATGTTACTTACAAGATAATCACCAAGATTAATGTTGAGCACCTAAAGAAGTGTTTGTCTCCTTGATTTCTCTTGAGCAAGGAGTTCTGTGAAAGAGCATCAAATTTTGGATGGCACTGTTGTGGCAGCTGAAGCTATTCATTCATGTCAAACTCTAATGAAAAGGCCATGTTCATTAAGCTTGATATGTCTAGGGCCTATAATAGAGTTAGTTGATCATTGCTTTGAAAAGTTTTATTAGCTTTTGGTTTTTCCTCAGATTGGATTGATTGGGTTATGAGTTGTGTGACTTCAACTTCCTTCTTAGTGTTAATCAATGACATTCCTTCAACTATTTTTTTAGCAACCAGAGGTCTTAGACAAAGAGATCCTTTATCTCCTTATTTGTTTATTTTAATGGTGGAAAGCCTTGGCAGATTCTTGAAGCAGTATACAACGAGAAGTTTCATTCAAGGATGGCCTTGGGATCATAGCCTCAACCCCCAATCTCATCTTCAATTTGTGGATGATACTATGTTGATGGGATTGGCTAAAATCAAGGAGGCTAGTAATTTCATAAAAAGTGTTAAACATTTACCTATCAACTTCTAGTCAGCATATTAATGAGGGTAAATCTAGCATTTTCTTCTTCAATACTTCTGAGAATATTCAACATAGAATTGTAGATATTCTTCCTTTTCATATTGGATCTCTACCTATGGAGTATCTAGGTATTCCTCTTTCTATTGGAAGTCTTAAAAGAGAATAATGGAAGAAAATTTTGGATAGATTATGCACGAAGGTCAACCATTGGACATATAGGTGGTTATCCTTTGCTGGTCGACTTACTCTCTTAAAATCTATTTTGTAATCTCTACCTATTTATAGATTTTTAATTTTAGCTTGTCCTAAGAGTTTTATCAAGGAGTTTAATGCGCTTTCTAGAAGGTTCTTATAGGCAGGAAATTTAGAAGCTCATAAATGGAGTCTAGCGAGCTGGGACTTGGTTTGTAGACCTAAACAGGTTGGAGGTCTTAGTCTTCGGCAATTAGAGATTATTTGCCAAACATTAGTTGCCAAATTATATTAGAGATGGTGTAAAAATCCAGATCAGTTGTGGGCTCAAATTCTCAATTCTAAATATCTTGGAGGGGTTCTTGATGCCAATATTACATGGATAAATTTGGTTGGGAAGGGCTCCTTGATCTGGAATACAAGGAGCCGAAGCCTCACCATTACTAACCCAACCGTACTAACTTACTAAATATCTTAATAAGTCTAAAACCCTAACTGGGGAAATGAAAAATTATGTAGGCCTTTCCACCTCTACAGAAACATAGTTACATTTATCACATACCACAATTTTGTTTGGGACATTTTTCTCCTCACCTTTCCCCGTCTCCTCATCTGAATCAAACTGTTATAAACATAGCAGAATTACATCCTCCAATAGGTTGATTTATAGTTTTTGGCGATAGCCTTAACAATTAGCTACAAAAAAAATTGCCTCCTCTTGATTGCATGAAGATACACTGGGTAACAACCAAAGTGGACATTTGCTTGGTGAACTATGTCGCCTGTGTCGTCATGCAGGAGATATGAATTGGTTGTAATGGAAAGCGTGGCCGCATTGGATAAGGATTGAGCGATGTTGAAAGTATTCCAATGCCCTCTTGTATACCTTGGGTCTAGTAACAATCTAGCCATAACCATGTGAATACTCACCCTTGGTGCCCCATCCATTCTGTTGGGTGGATATTTTGTCGTTTAGCTAACTAACAACAAAATGGTTATATCGCCACAGCTATGATGAGACAGAGTCTCTCCTCTCAGCAAGGGGAGGTTCCCTCTAGATAATGGATTATTTCTAAACAATAGCTTTTAATACTTATATAAACTAAAACTATGCTTGGGGTGTCTTCATTGCATCCTATTCTCTTTTTTTTCAGAATAGATGTTTTCCTCTTCAAAATGATAACTTCTGAACTAAGACAAACCATAGAAACACAAAGTCTTCTATTGCTTGACTTATTTCCAACAAATAAACTTGATTGAATTCAAATGTAGCTCAAAGTCTCCACTCTCACCCAATATGATATAACTAAATTGAACACAAAAGTTTACAACACAAAGTCTTTAAACAATTCTATTCTCACAAATGTAAACACAAACTCCCGCTATGAGAAAATAGCACAAAGTCTATTTAACCAGAACAAGAACACTTCTCTCAAATTTTAATAAACTCCACGATTCGAAAAATGATTCAATATAATATAACATCAATGACATAAGAACACTGATATCATAAAACAATATGATTCAACTCAAAGTTTGATACTCAAACTACGTGCTTATATTGATATTTTCTTAAAAAATTGATAAACATGAAAAGTCAAAGTCTTGATATGTTTTCCAATTCAGCAAAGTTTCTTTGCAATAGATAAAAGATGATAATTACAATAGAGTCCCTCTTTATTTATAGGGAGAGGCCTGGAGAAAATTTAGGAAAAAAACCTAACTACTTTGACTTATTCAACAAAAGAGCCCCATTTGGCTTGTGACTTCTTTTATCTCACATGTAATTACATTTTGGGAAAATACATGTGAATATGTGCAAAACAAAATACAAATTGCATATATACAAAAATAAAAATCCACTAAGGCATGAAAAAGAACTTCAATTGCCACCAGCATTCTTTTTTAGGAAGTTTTGGTACATTGTTCGCACCACTGCCATCTCACATACATCAGGCCCGACTGTATTATCTGTAATGGTGCGAGCCCTGAGAATTGCATCCCTGACCGCTTTTATCACTTTCTCATGTTTTTCGAGATTATCCTTTAGATTTTCAAAGGTTGAGTGATGATCATAAAGGCTATCCATTGAGACCAACGTAAGCACTTCATCTTCAAACTTTCGCTGAACCATCTTCTTGAAAGCATCTATCATCTCCTCTGCTGAGAGAAACTTATGATCCTCACCTGTTATAGTGCATGGGAGTTCCTCTAACTTGTGTAGAAATGAGACATCACTGTCTTCACTATTTTCTCGTACTTGGCACAAGTCATCAAGTAAGCCTCTTATCACCTTGATGCAATGGTAATGGATTCTTTAGTCTTGAGATAAGACTCTCGGTTTGAAATGACACCAATGGCAATCAAATTCTTTATCTTGATTTTCTTCATCTCAATCCATTCCTCTAAACTATCCTCTTGACCTTGAAGTTCTTGAGAAAGTAAATCAACAATATCATCTAACTTAGCTTTTGCCTTTGCCATTTTTTCCTTTCTTTCCACTGTGGTCTTTAAGAGAGCTCTACCTTGTGCCAACAACTGTTCCACAATGTCACCAACCACTCTTCCTTAGTTACTGCCATAGGTTCCACAATCTCAGATGATTTCACTATTTTCTAAAGGACAGCAACAAGTTGTTCTGCCTTTGCTTTGTATTACTCTCTTTCCTTCTTTACCTCATCATATTTTACAAGCAATGAGCTTGCAGTAGCTTGAAAATCTGCCTTGATACCTTCACGAGTCAACTTACCTAACTCAATTCTTGAAATAATATAATCATTCACCTCAAAGGTATATGTAGTAGCATCATCTGGTGGTTTAGCAATTTCTGCATACCTGACTCCTTTTTCATCAATCAGCCTAGAAACAATTATAGGCTTCTTCTTCTGAGTCTTTGGTTTAACAGGCAGTAATTTCTCAATGTCAATATCATTTGGTGAAATAACATGCTTTTTCCTTTTGGGAGTATAGGCAGACAACCATGGAGGTAGTGTTTATGTACTCACATTTAGAGAAGAATCAACCACCTGCTTGGCGGGATCCATACTAACACCGGTTATAGTGACAATAGGAGAAGTGTTGGTGAAAACAACACCTGTATTAACATTTTTCCCTGAACCATCAAGTAGATGATCCAGGACAGTTTGTTCCCCAATATCAAAAGAAGGAGAAGATAGACTAGGTATAGAACCAGAAGAATAAAAAATAGTCCCAAAACTTGTTCTCACAGAGTGGGAGTATTATTAGAAGATATCATGACAACAGGAACATTAGAAACTATTGTAGGATTACAAAAAATAGAAACATGAGGCAAGGGTGTAGAAACTTGTAGCTCTGATGGAAGACCTTTCTGCGAAGACTTTAGTGAGCCACCAATTTGTTTCTGTTCCACATCCTTTTCTTTTTCTTGTTCTTCATCACCTTCCTCATCGGGTTTTTCACCCATTTCTAGTTGCTTAGTACTATCAGGTTCCTCAACATTTTGTTGTTCCATCTCAGTATTTTCAACCTCCATTTTATCAACATCTGCTTCTTCAGCGCCTAAATCTGCAATAGTGGAAGTTCCTTCAATTTCTTTTGCCTTCCCTCCCTTTGAGACAAACTTAATTTTTGGTTTGTGCACCTTAGAAGAAGAAGGAGCATCACTTTTGTTCTTTGTCCTATTTTCTACCTTCTTTCCGGTCTGCTCTTGAATCTCTGTCTCTAATCTGGTGAGGAATTTTTTCAAACTGAGACCTTTGCTTTGCAACCATATATTGGTGTTAGCCAGTATAGGTTAAAATCTCTTCCTGATAGAAGTCTATTCTTTCATCGACCATTTGACCTCTGGCAAAGCTGAGGCTTCAACATTGTTGATATCATACTTGGGGTCTAGAACATCACCTTCATCTTCCATACCTTATGGAACATCAGCCAATCCTAGTTCCTCAATCTGGCTTAGATGAAGTCTGCAATAATCCAACTTTCTGATCTCATTCTGGGTTCTTAGATCAGCCCAAATATCCTCAACCATCGGCACATCAAAAACTACCCTTCTCTTGACTTTGTCCTGTACCCTTCTGTAATCAAAATGATCCCTTTTCTTGAACTGTTTCATTGTGACCAGCTACATTTCTGATTCAATTGCCTTAGCCTTGGTGGCTAATTGCTCAAAATACCTGCCAATTTCCATAGGAAACTTAATTCCTAATTTCTTCAACTCCATCTGTTTAGTGTGTACAACAATCAACTGCCTACATAGTTCCATTAGAATAATTCCATCATTGGGATACCGTGGAAGCATATACAGATATCCAGGATAATATCCCACTCTTAGGTAAGTGAAAGTTGGAAACTGTAAAAACAAACAACCAAAAGAATTGACCACTTCCCAGGCCTCATCTAATACTCTTTTCTACTCAAGCTCATTATTCCACAGACACATGAATATTGAAAAGAAAGCATCATTAACTCTACGGAAATGATGGATTGATCCCTTAAGAGTAATCTGTGGATAATACTCATAGGCTGGAACCAATCTCCAATCACCGACTTGAGTTAGACCAGGAAAACTCCTCATACTTGCAGTAGCATACACTAGATATGAAGTCATATAAAACTTGAAAGTTGTATTGACTTTCACCAGTTGATCATGCAGACCATTGCTGATCTATTCTCCCCAGAAGATTTTCTGTTGGCCCTTAAGAATCACCTTAATATATGTATACATCCATTCATGAAACCTAGATGAAGAAGGAAGACATCTGATTCGACTCAGCAGTGTAATCAAATCACTTACCTCCTCAACAAAGTCACTTCTCGAGAGATCTTTAGGCCATCTAGACAAGTTGCTCTGAGGAGTCTTCAGCCACTTACTATTAATATGCTTCTTTGCAGCTTCAACATCTGTATCATAATCTTTCTTCCCTTGAGCAAAATCTATTTCACCAACATTCTCAATAGGAGGACACATAAAGATTCTGTCAAGAAACTCTGCATCTAATCTCATGATGACATTTCCTTGAGAATCAAACACAGTCCTGGTATCCCTGTTATAGTGGCTTGCCACTTGAAGAATAAATTTTGGGTTATGTGCTACGACAGGAAAAGAAGCAACCAGATGAATGTTACTGTTGATAATCTTCGGCATGTATCGAGGAGGATTGGACTACTTTGTTCTATCCACAAACTCAGCCATGTCTACATGACCAATCTTTGTGTCTCTTATCTTGTCCACATTAGATTGTAATGAAGTCACGGGGAAAACCCCTTGGTACTTAAACTTCATGATCTTGGCTTTTGATGGAGACGACTCTGACATCAGCTTTGTGAAGAAAACTAGAAACGACGTCAACCGTAGATGCTTGATGAAACTGCAAAAAGTCATGATCTCACAGTTAGGGAGAAAATGGGCAAATTAGGGATACTGTGAATTGATGATCATGAACACGGGAACATGCTTTGAAGGGCTTGGGAGCGCGCAAGTCGAGGAAACATGCAAAAGCAGGCCAATAGGTATTGAAAGGAAAAATTTCCTAGGGTTAGGAAAAATTCAAGAAAATATGCATGGGTGACATGCATGGGCGGCGATTTTGGCCGCTCTTGCATGTTAAGGTGGGTTCTTATCATGCATGGTCGGCCATTTTGGCCGACATTGCATATGGAAGAGAAATGGCAATTTGGTGTAGGGGCGGTCAAATTGACCGCCCTTACATGAGGGAATGATGCAAGTTTGTGTATGTATGTATAAGCGGTGGAAAAGCCTGCCAATGCACATGGGAAGAATTGTATCTACATGTATAGTCGGTTAGAAACACCGCTTATACACATTGTTAAAAACCTTAAACTTTTATGTGAAAGCGATGATTTCTACCGCTAGAGAACGAAAGAGATCTTTTAAGAATTTCATGTAGGGGCGGTCAAATTGACCACCCTTACATGTGGGAAAGTTAAAAAATAAAGTATTATACATCAATGGTTAATTTTACCACCAATACATATAAACGTTTTAAGGAAAAGAAATGTGAGGGCGGCGATTTTCGCTGCCCTTACATCTCAGGGTTTTATGAAAGATTGGCCAGTGAAATAGACCGATGAAACATCAATCTTTAAACAAATTTTTAACCCTAATGCTTTAGAAAACACAAAAACAAACATTTACATAGACTAGGGTTTTACTTGTTTAAAATCAGCGAATCTTGCTGTCAAAATAATGACAAAAGAAAACTAGGTTTAACCAAAACTAGGGTTTCAACCAAAAATGACTCTCAGAGGAAAAAATGATTCACAAAAGAAAGAATCAAAACATCTAACGATCTTATAAACAGAAATAATAACATTTACGGGAAATAGGAACTACCATTCACAGGTAAACCTTAAAGAAAGAAAAAACAAAAGAAGAACAGAAACAATGGCTTACCTTTGAAAAGAGAATAAAAACCTTAGGCATGATCTCGAAACTGATTCGTCCAAACCACGATTTGTGTGACTGGAATGATCTCAAGGAGATATCACCAGTTGTTTGAGGTTTTGAAAATGAAAAATAAACTAAACAAAATGAATAAAAATGATTTAAAGGTTCAAACGGAAGCATTAATGCCAACACGAGTGACATTAACGTCACTGTAGTTCAACGATTCACAAAGATATGCTTGGTCGGTGAAAACTACCGACAATACACATGAATGTACAATAAGCATAAGCAACGAATATGACCGTTGCTACATATGTAAAATTTGATAAGGAAAAATGCATGGGCAGTGATTTTTGCCGCCCATACATATCACAAAAACATGCATGTAAATGCGGCGAAATGAGCCAACTTTGCATGTGAAACAACAAAAACATGCAAGAGTGGCGATTTTCACCGACTTTGCATATGAAAACTAAAATTTTTTCTAGCACCTTAAAATGATCAAAATTGATATTTTGACAAGCTCGTAACTTAATCAATTTTCACGAATATCAAGGAACCGATCTAGGGGAATGTCACAAGCTATTTTACGATGTCAAATGACTTCACACGAGGCCAAGAGAACTTGCCTCGATTTGCGAACTTAGAGTGTAGGTTGCGAAACAGACAAGTTTCGTAGGGGTCGTCCTACAAAATGAGCTCAACTGATTTTGAGGACAACAAATTCCTTTGCTAGCTCCCAAATGTGAATTATCCATTGACGGAGCATTGAATCATTGATTTCTTGCTCTACAAATCCCATAAAATCTGCCACTACTTCCTCTCCCGACACCCTCCTCTTCCTCTGTTTCATTGTTCCTTCCTCCTTCCTCCCTTTCCCTCGCTTTCCATCTAGCATTTCCCCTAGGTGGCGAGCACCAATAGTATAAGCCATTACAATTTGATATCCACAAAACCTCCAATCTCAAGAAATGAAGAATGATGGAATAATGAACTATCCCTCACCTTCAATACAACTCATTGAAATTAAATGCCTTCGTCTTCACTCATTACTCTACATGCTTCTATCACATGCCGGATGTCCTACCGGTCATCATACTTTCCCATTATCGAGAAAATATTTAGGAACTTTTAACAATTAGGTGGTCTGATGAAATTTATTGGAGTTAAGAATTTTTAAGAAGTCAGTGGTCCTATGATTTATTTAAAAACTTCAATAATACACAAATAAAAATTTTCCTCCAAAAGATTACCCAAAATCTTGGGATGCTTTCTAATTATGCCACGTCAATTAAAAAACCTTTTATGTTGGTGGAAAATTTCTAATATGATTATAGAGCCAATTGCTAAAATGTAAAGAGTGGTCCCATGTGGCTCCTTAACTAAGTTTGCTATTTAATTTTATTATGTTTTAAAATATGTAAAAATAAATAAATAGAGAATAGAATACGTGGAATGTGGCAAATTTTTCATTAAGTTTCATTATTCCATATTTCAAATTTTAATCTCTAAACTATACCAACTTCATTATTATAAGAGTAATATTTTAAATAATATGTGGGGTGTGCCACTTGGTTCTCATGATGGAGACTAAGGTTCAAATCCCCCTAAGGACATGATACCACTGAATGACGTGTTGATTGTATATCTTAGCATTATTATTTTATGTACCTAATTCATAGCTCCAGTCAAAAGCATTTACTCTAAAAAAAAGAGTAACATTCTAAATTTTCTTTTGTCTTTAATTGAAAATTTACATGGAACCTTGTGCATTCCTAAAAATTTAGAGTAAATGCTTATAACTAAAGAGTAACATTCTAAATTTTCTTTTGTCTTTAATTGAAAATTTACATGGAACTTGGTGCATTCCTAAAAATTTAGAGTAAATGCTTATAACTCGAGCTATGAATCGGGTACATAAAACAATTATGTTAAGATATACAATCAAATGGAACCTTGTGCATTCCTAAAAATTTAGAGTAAATCACTAGAGCTATGAATCGGGTACATAAAACAATAATGCTAAGATATACAATCAACACATCATTCAATGGTGACGTGTCCTTAGGGGGATTTGAACCTTAGTCTCCATCATGAGAACCAAGTAGCACACCCCACATATTATTTGCAATATCACTCTTATAATAGTGAAGTTGGTATAGTTTAGAGATTCAAATTTGAAATATGGAAAAATGAAATTTAATGTATAAAAATTTTGTCACATTGCACATATTTTATTCTCTATTTATTTATTTTTTACATATTTTAAAAAATAATTAAAAAAGTTTTTATAATTAGAAAGAATATCGCTATCTCCTAACAAACTCTTACAAAATTTGAGATTGCTAAATAAAATTAATTAATCACATTAAAGCTCCCCATAAAAGCTCAAAAATAGGAACTTTCATTTTGTAGAATGAGATTCCAATGTATCCAATAATTTTTTTCCTTAGCGGTATTCCTCCATAATTATAAATCCTTAATGTCTCTTCATGGGACCGCGTCCTTCGTAATTACCTCTTCTTAAAAGAACAATAAAAAATTAAAATTGTCTGCCCGAATTATCTGGAAATCATAAAAACTATGCAATTTGAATCCGCGTAACGGACATGCCCATTTGAAAACAAAACCAATAATTTTTCAGGTCGGATTTTTTCCCAAAATATAACAAAAGCGTGACGGAAAAAATTCAAAATATGCGATAGCCGGAAAAGAATATAAGGGTTCGCTTTATTACAGGCGCACTGCGAATTTTGATTTTTTTTTTTTCGCCATTTTGGTTTATACAGGCTCTGATCTGATCTGCTTAACGGCAAGCAAGAGTAGTTAGTTTCTTCCTCTTCTTCTTCTTCATCATCATCTTATTCTTCTCTTTTGGTGGCTGGGTGACACTCGAAACCGCGACTTGGCGGTTTAAATTTGATGTAAGATGGAGGCCAAAATGGTGGAGTGCGTAAACTCCAGCCTTCGTCTGTACATGTATCGCAACGCTACTTTTCTTTGCGAGCGTCTCTGCGCGGAATATCCTTCGGAGGTAACATTTTTCTTTACACCACACCTAGGTCATTTAAAAAAATGTTATGGATTTGAAGTTGTGTGGAAATCCTGCAATGATTGTTAGGGTTTGAATCGGAAAGGTTTCCATAAGGCAGAATATTGTTCAGTGTTTGAGATGTTTCTGTTTTTGCTCTGAGATGTTTTGTCGGTTAACTCGATAATGTTACGGGGATTTGAACGTTGCGTGGAAGTAAACATAGCTTTTTGAATATAGTGGAAAACAAAACTGCTGTATGAAGGCCCTTTTTTTAAGGGCAGGGTATGGCAAGTGTTGTGAGTGTTCCTCCGGTTTGTTTTTTGGCCGTGTGAAACATCAAAAAACAACTGCCTGCTGCATCATGACTATGAATAAAAGCCTTTGAATGTAGAGGGGGGATTGCTTCTTAGCGAATTACTTTATTACTATTGCAATGGAGTAAACTACCCATGCATCATGGGTAAACTCAGGAACACCGTTTCAAAGGATTTAAACAAAAAGTTCCAGGCACGCGATTTATTTATTTTTGTTTCAAGTGAAGGTTTTTTTTTTGTATTTTGTTGTATAAGACAATTGCCAACTAATGGTAGTGCAAAGTGAATAGTTTTGAAGGTACTTGAATGAAAGTTCAAGTCAGTTAGGGATTTTAGGTTCTGCCCTTACACAGGGTTGTCTGCAGATCACAATGTGCGTTGTGAAGTAAATAGTTTTAAAAGTATTTGAAAGAAAAGTTCTCATTTGATATATTTGAGGTATTGTGGATTTTGTCCTTCAACAGGGCTGTCGAGAAATATCGTGTGAAGTTGTCTTAGTGTTGGTTTCACATTGTTAAGTAAAACATGAGGATCATGGCTGTAAAATATGCTCTAGAATGGACTAAGAGGATTATTTGTTATTTGCACAGGGTAATTATTAATATTGCATTGGATTAAACCACTTGACAGTAAATTTACAATGGCAGTTTAAAGTGTACTTAAACAAAAAGTGCAAGCTTTTTTGAAATTTTCCCCGGTTTGTCCTTAAATTGATTTTTATAAAAACACAGTTTGAAATGAATAGTAAACTGCGGAAGTCTATTTTTGAAAATTGAAACAGGTAAACCACTATAGTTGGGATCAAGGCAGTTTAGAATGTATTTGATTGAAAATTTCAATTTGTTTGATTTTATTTTTTTAAGTTCCTAGGCTTTTTGGTCCTGTAACATAGTTTGTAGCAAAGCAAATTGTGAAGTGAATATTAAGCCACTCAAGCACTGTTTGAGAAAGACAGGAAATCTATTGTATATAGGATTATTCCACCCTAAGTGTTACTTCCTATATATATCGATCCGAAAAGTCAGACAAAGGAGACATTTGGACCATCGGGGTCATGTCATTCTGAGGTCTCAGTTGTTGTGCAAGAGGAACCTAATTGCTGTGCAAAATCCTAGTTTCAGTGCAACGAGATCCTTGCTTCTGTGCAAGTGGTTTGTAGTTGATGCTTAAGTATTTCTATTGGCTGCACAACAGCCTTATCTGTGCAAGCAGGCTTCTTGTCAGAATGAATTAGAGAAGTATGACGAGGGCAGTTTTGTGCCCTTTAGGCGGTTGTTTTACTTCATAATGGGCTGTGTTTGTTGACTTTCGTGATGGACAGAGTTTTGGCAGCAAACATCATTCTTGGTGGGCTGCTTGGTTGTGATTATTTGCTTCACCACGAAGTCATTGCAGGTTATCTCCATCTGGCATGTGTTATTTATTTTGTCTTCTGTGACAGAGGCTGTTATCAAATAATTGGAAGGCTGTTTATTTTTCCTGGGCAATGGCTTATATTCCCTGGTTGGCATGGGACAGTTGTTCTCTTTTAGTGGGGTACCTGTTTGTGTACTTGTGTCATTGCTGATCCCATTGCGGGCTGCTGTTTCCTTATGATGTGGCAGTGACAATTATTTTTGCAGTGGCATTTCATATGCCCTAGGTCGTGGGTAGTTGCTGGAATGTTGAGTGACAACAGTTTGGGCAGTTCTTTTGGCTCTTAGTTGAAGTGATTCTGTTCGGACAGTTGGAGGTGGCTATGCAGAAATCTTGGAGGTTCCTCTTTGCTGGGCAGTGTTATTCTTGCCAAGGTTGCAGGCTGTTTGGAAAACAAGGAGTCAGTTGGCAGTCTGGTTCTACATTTACTGTTAGTGGATTATGCATCTTCCAGCCATGGTGGTAGAAGAACATCGGAAAGATGCAATTCTCACTTTATCACACCATTCTTTAGGAGTCATAGCCTGAGAGTACTAGTTGATACTTTGCACCTGACCATATACAACTTCATTTGCACGAATCTCAGGGGTCATAACTTGAGAGGAGCAGAGATGAAGGTTATGAGTAGTTGGCTTGTGGCTACCTAGGATCATAACAGGCTGTTGCTATGCCTATGCTTAAGTCTATATTACTGAGTATTAGGACTTGCTGAATACAGTGTGGTCACCAATTTTGTTTTCAAATTGTGTTGTTGTTTTTCCTTGAACAGAGTTTGCAAGCAAAATGCAGTGAAAGTGAACAGTAAGCTGCGCAAGAATTAGTTAACTTACGTCGGTTTATTTGGAAGTGACTGGGTTTATGTTTCATTCTGCATTCTTATTTCAGGCCTTTCTTCCCATAGTGTAGTCATCAAATATGACAAAAAATTAAGGAGTAATTGCAGGTGCTGCACTATAGAAAACATTAAAAATGAATCTATATAAACGACAGTCAGTTTTGGCAGACACTGTTTTACTATTGTGTTCTCAGTTATTTCTTTTATGCTAATCCAAAACATGTGTTTGAAGATGAGATTTTTAGTTGGCCATATATTTATTTATTTATTTACAAATACTACTTTGTCACATGATTTGGCAGTGGATTTTACATCTTTATATAATGAGAGAGATGGAAAACATAATAAATTCACATAGAATGCTTTCCTTTAGCTGACCTTGAGCCATGTTTCATGATTTTATTAAAAGATCAGCTGCACAATCACAGGGTGGAAATAATGTGTTTTTGGATGAAAATGCTTTAATTTGTTGTTGTCAATGACTTTGAAGGTTCAATTTTTAGGTCATTTACTTTTAGGAAATTCAGGCTTCTTGGTCTCCTTGCATCTCTCTGTTTGCCGATATAATGAATAATAATCGCTCATATAATGGATACTGTTCAAAGAGTACTGAAAGAACAAAGATTTTATTAGATATCTAAAGAAAAATAATAGTTGTATGACTTGATGCAAACAATGAACTTTATAGAAGGTTGATGCTTTTGTAGAGAGCATATAAAGCACCACAAGATTTTAAGGATTTTTTTGAAAGTGCATTATTTCATATTTGCATCATAGAACATCTTATTGTATAATAAGGCATTGATGCAATAAAATCATAACTTGTTATTAGTAAAAAATAAATTCTTACCATTAAAATGATTTCATGGAGGAAAATGAGTGCCTGTGAAGTAAACAGTAATCATTTAAATTTTTTAATAGGGAAACTATCAATACCATAGACAAAAGTATGAAATCTTAGAGACAAGCAAGGTTACTGGATTCGTGTCCATATCCCTTCATATCAGCATCAGAAATGCTCCAGAATTATCAAAATGACATTTCACCGGGAGCAGCAACCCCATGCAATATACCGAAATCTTTCAGCTGCCTGTAAACATTTCTTACTGTTAATTGAGTGTCAGGATTTTTTTTCGTACAGTGGAAATGTTTTCCCATTAATTATTTAGGGAGAAAATAGAGAAACTGGAATTACATCTTTTTTAGTCTGTTAAATGTGTCCACAGAAACATTGTCTAGATTAAAAAATATTTGCCAGAAGTATATATTGTTTTGATTGGTTAATTGTGGACTTGGGGCCCACTTCCATATATATATGTAATAAGAAAAATTTTTATACATCTGTATGAGCATCAACTGTTGAATGGGGGTGCTATAAAGTACAAAAAAGTTAAGCCTCAAACCAGAGGAGATATACCTTACTACTGCTCGCAGAGACAGATTACTTCCAGAACAGAGTACCCAAACCTATCAACCTACATAGAGATCTCAGACAGTAGCTATATCTACTGTGACTGCAGCTGGAAAACTAATCTGCCTACGTTTGGAAGAGAGATGTAACTTGGGTTCCATCAAAGTGCTCTGCGAGAAACTCAAAGAAGTGATATCTCAAAAGCCACCTAGCATCAACCGTTTAAGTGCCAACTCACTTATGCCATCTGTCATGTTGATCAACCATGATGCAAATGATATAATTTTGCACACCTTGAGGTGACCTTTGATTGAAATCCAGTCCTCCTCATGATACTGGAGAATCATTATTAATGTCTTTGCCATGATTAAGAGCACAGTTAGCAAGGAAATGGAGAAATAATTCAATGCATCCAGCAAAGGCCTAGCACATTGTAAAATATTAATGACTTTCGAGTTAGGGGATTTTGTCTTCTTAATAGCATTAACTATAACCATAAAACCACCTTTTGTATCTACTTTATAATCCCAAATTTGGTGCAAAGCTGAAGGCTGAGCAAAAAAGCCTGAGTCTTTACCTCATTATTCATCCCAGTTATCAATTTCTTTGAGGCAACACATATGAGATGTCCCGAGTTGCTGATCTAGGGTTTTATGAGCTGTGTATGTATTATTTAATTTTCCCAAACCCTCAAGTAGATGTCAGCTGACCTTAACCATTCAGAATCCCATGGCATATATCAATAAATCAGATCAAACTAATTAAATCAATGGTGGCTCTTACTGTCCAGGAAATAAAGTTATAGAAAATAATTCTGCATACTGAAATTAAACAATTCTAAAATGACAGTGCAACCTCAGCATGAAATTTGACTCAACGATATACATATATATATATATCAGTGATCCGAATCCGCCTCAGTACATGTTATCAACATTCATAAGCTTTGTTACAAATTGTCAATTTAAACTTTAGATTGCACCATATAAACTTATAACATGCCTGTCCTTAGATTGCCGCCAGTCGTTGGGTGGATTCGTCCTTAGAAGGGAATGTAGTTGGCCTGGTTTCCTTGTGTCTCCAGTCCTGTAGGCGTAAGATTCGGTGTTATATGACCTGTTGAACACTCAGCTTCAGACACTCTTTAGGGGCGATCTGTATTTGCTTGCAAATGAAAGATGTAGACTCCAGCAAGGGTGGATCAAGCACACAACTCCACGGAATGAATTCATTGGTAGTCTTGATGGCGGCTAGTGCACATAGACTTCCTTGTGAATTGGCTCACCTCTACAAATGGTTTGCTTCTATATAAATCCCTGCTTGAGGATGAACCTGCGTGGGAAGTGGATCTCTGTGCAGGTTTAAATACTTCTTTCTCCCAAACAGTGCTCACAGCTGGTAAAGTCCTTCAATATTGCCTCCCTCTGCTCTCATTTGAACTCCTGAAAACAAAATAAACTGCTGTTTTAACGCTATTGCAGATCCTGAATGGAAATGCCAAAATGAGGTAGGGGTTTCCCTAACCTTGATGTTTGCTGACCAGGGGTATCGTCCGTGAAAGCAAACCTCTGAAAATTGAATGAGAAATTGCAAAATGATAAATTGGATACCTTCAATGGCAAATGAATCTTGCAAATATACCTGCTTGATTTAGGACTCATGGGTCCTAAAATTGGGCGCCCAGTTTGTAAATTTAAATTTATTTTTTATTTATAATTATTATATTATTTATTATATAAGGTTAGTGTTGAAAAACACTTTAATAATAATAATAATAATTAAATATTGTTGGAGAGAGGGTACATGACAACATATCATACTTGCATACTCAATAGAAAAAGAAAGTGCTGTGATAAATAATCATTCCAGTCACCATGATTATGATGGTTGTATGAACTAGGAAATCTTGAGATTTGACAAATCAGCCAGTTTTGGTTTTTTAACATTATTGTTATGTTGTATTTCTTTTGAAAACTAACAGTTACATAAACAGTCAGATGTTCAATTAGTTGAAATGCATGCAACTTCTTGTTTTGAGATTTCTAATATTTAAATGTTATTGGTTGTTTTGAAGAACAGAGCAATTTTCAATTATTGGCATGCTGTTACTTGCGTAACAATCAAGCTTATCGGGCATACCACATCCTAAAAGGTACAGGTTGGAAGCCATGCATTTATTTGTAGTATTACTAGAATTCAATGATTATTATGATTTCTTCACTTTAGGATATTTTGAAGAAATCTGATGCATTTTAACTTCTTAATTTCGCGGGTTTGGTGACTAAAGGGACACAATTGCCACAATCCCGCTATTTATTTGCATTGTCATGCTTTGAGATGGGTCTCCACCGTGAAGCAGAAGCAGCACTATGCCCTCTCAATGAGCCTAGCACAGAGGTTGTAAGTGAGATCATGTATATAATTTTTTTTTTCAAATTTTAACCTATCTTTGTTGCTTTTGTTTATCTGGTTTTGGTAAATGTTATTGTAGTTTTCTTTTATTCTGTACTTATATTGAAGAGGATGATGAGTTCTTTCCTAATTATTTATCAAACACCAAAAACATATATAACTGACCGTTGAGGAATAAAAGTATAGGCTATCACGAACAACAAAAGAAATTCATTCTCAACAATCAGGAACCAAAATAAAAATCTTATTCTTCTGTTGATTCTTTTTCTTTTAATGCAAATTTCTGGGAGATAAGGGGTATAAAACCTTTGCTTTTGTTGTGTAGATTCCAAACGGTGCTGCTGGTCATTATCTCCTTGGACTGATATACAGGTCAGCACTCCACATTATATTCAATTACTGAATTTATGATTTGATGGATTCATTCAGAATCTCCCAAAAACACTGTATGTTAAGCATCATTGTCACACACAAGGGTATGATTGTCATTGGTTTTGCAATTTTCATTCGAGATCCTATACATGTTTTGGGAACAAGGAAATTGGCATAATTGCATATGCAGATACATTTAGTGACATGCAGGTGAATATGTATATGAGGCTATGAGCATTCAGTAGTGCACAGTTTACTGCACCATTTGTTTTATTAATATCTAAATTTTTTTGAAATGGAATTTGGAAAACATTAAATGTGTATATATTGCCGTTTGATGGTTACTTTGTTTCATTATAATGTTATTGATAAGTTATATCTTATCCCCGTTTTTCACATGATATGCTCTTTTTTGTTTTGATGCCTATGAACTCAATTTGGCTTGAAATGAAAATAATCATTGGCTTGCTGAACTTAACATTTCTCTAATCTTTAATTGCTGAGTTTTCCCTAGTTTTTTTCACGAACAGGGGAAATATTTATAGTAGCAATAAACATCAGTTTCTGGGGAGCAGGGCTTAAGATTGACCGACACAATCTATAAAACTGGCATTTTCTCTAAATATTTAATAGCTGATTTTTCCATTTTTTTTTCCTGAGTAAAAGCAATACTCCTGGTAGTGGTAAACCTAGGTTTTTGGAGAGTGTCAGTTAAGGTTTACCCACACTCTAATCTAAGTTGACCTTGCCTTGCTGAACTTGTCATTTTCTCTAATATTTAACAGCCGATTTTGCGAATTTTTTCATGAGTAAGAGCAATACTCACAGTAGTGGTAAACCTAGGTTTTTGGAGAGTGTTGGTTAAGGTTTATGCACACTCTCTCTAATCTAAGTTAACCCTATATCAAAATATTCTATATAAAAGGCTACATGGTTTTTCCTTTTATCTTTTGGTTGAATATATTTCTCAATTTTGAACATGGCTGCTTTTTACTCATTGATCATTTTGAGTTGATGTCGAGTATGAGTCAGGCTACTATGCCAGAGTCCAGCTCCTTTGAACATCAGCACCATCAAAATGCTAACTAAACACAAATTCTCTGTAGATATTTCTGTATTATTGAATTAAAATGTCTCTTTTATTGGTTGTTCCTTCCACAGGTATACCGATCGAAGGAAAATTGCGATTGAGCATTTTATACAAGCTGTGTCACTAGATCCATTTCTTTGGTCTGCATATGAAGAGTTGTGCATCTTAGGTAATTGCATTGCAATAAATCGTGATATTCCTTATTTATTTCAAATTGCACTTGTTATTCTCTATCGCAGAAGCTGACACTTTTTAAAAGACCTGGTTTTCTTTTGTATTCATATCTAGTGGTTTTTTCAAGAGAATTAAATTGAATGTTAGTGATTTGTATTATAGCAAAAAATTCAGTCTCTAGATTATTTGTCGAAGACCACATCTAACTCTGCAGTCTGTTGATTTTATGACCAAGATTAAATTTAGCAGAAATAAGACAACTTCAGACAATTGAACACAGCATGTACCCTGGGAAAACTCTCCTGCTGGAGGGAGAAAAACCCAGCAATATATCACATATATTTGATAAAATAGTGGTAATAATTATTTACAATTTTGGCCAATAACGGTGCCACACTCAATGCAGATTAGCAGAATATAGAACTTTTCTGTTGTAATCGATCTGCTGATATCTGGAATTCTGCTAATATCAATCTGCTATAATCTGGAACTCTTCTCTATATTCAGTGAACTTATCTTGATGCTGATTCGATGATAAGAGGGAGAGAACAATGTCTTCTATATATACATGTTGATATGGTGTCCTTTCATAAACAGTCGGCCTCCTTCATGAAAAGATGCGTCTCTTCTTATCTACTTAGTCGGCCTCAAATGAATAAGTAGCCAAAGGATGACTTCTGTAGCTATAACATCAACACTCCCTCTTAGCTAGGGAGGAATCCTTTCAGATATCTATGTCATGAAGTCTCTTATCATGACACTCAGAATGGCTACACCCACTAGTGAGAAGAATTTATCACGGAGTCTCTCAACGTGATATCATCATAGAGTCACTCAACATGATGTCCACCATGGCTACTCCCATGAGTGGAAGAAAACAAGTGCTCAAGTGCTCGTCACATAGTCACTCAACGTGATGTCCACAATGGCTACTCCCATTAGTGGAAAAAATACATTGTCATGGAGTCACTCAACATGACGACCACCATGGCTACTCCCAGAGGGTGGAAAGAACCACATCTCCGTCTCAGAGATGGACAAGGGCTTTCACCTCAAATTTCTCCCTCTCAAAGAAAAAATGCATTACAAGGGCTTTCACCTCATACTTCTCTGTCACAGAGAAATATACACTACAAGGGCTTTCACCTCATACTTCTCCGTCTCAGAGAAATATACACTACAAGGGCTTTCACCTCATATTTCTCCGTCACAGAGAAATATACACTACAAGGGCTTTCACCTCATATTTCTTCGTCTCAGAGAAATATACACTACAAGGGCTTTCACCTCATATTTCTTCGTCTCAGAGAAATATACACTACAAGGAATCTTCATGATGATGTGACTCCCTCTGAAGCTCCAAGGACTAGCATCAACCTCCTGGCCTCCTTGTCTAAGGTTGTCTCTGTTGGTTTGTTAGACTCCCTCTGAATGTTAATTCCTCCTCTTCGAAGAAACTGATCTCAGAACCTTAATCCTCTTCCCGGACAGGTTCTCAACTTATGCCTTGATTTCTTCATTTCCAATTTGCAGTCGAGTAACAAGCTCTCAGCTAGTGTAGCGTATTTCTTCTCATTGCAAAATTTTTCTGGACCTCAAAAGCACAGGAGATGTAGCTTCTGCCAGAACTCCACTCTTCATCAGCAACTCAGTCTTGAAGATGTTGATTCAATTTCATGGCTAAACTATCCAGACTGCTTTGCATTTGGAGCTTTCCGATTCGAAGCTCTGCATCAATACACTTCTTCATAGGATCCTGGAAAATCCGAAAGATCTACTGACTTGATGCTTCCTCAACACTGGAAGGCTCAGACTCAATGATGTGATTCATCAATGTTACATAGCCTAGAAACTTATGTGGTCTTTTGCTTTCTCTGAATGTGCTTTTAGGAGCTGCATACTTCTCTGCATCTTGCATAGTCTGTCTAGTCCATAGAGGTTTCTTTCGTCCTATAGCAATATCCCTTGGACTACTAGCCTCTTCTGATTCAATAGACTCCCTTTGAATCTCAGGAGTATGACTAGATTCCTTCTGAGGTGACCCTTTATCAATGTCTGCAGTCCCTTTTTAGGATATTCCTCGAAAATTCTGAATCTTATAAGACATAGATAGTTCCACAACTCCACAACAAGTTCAAATTAAAGATTTGAACTATTTAGCATTTGTTTATTCATATACAGGCATTATGAGTTTATATTTGAAAGAGTTCACATATCAACGATGACAAAAGATCAGCATGGAACCTCTAATGCTTGCTGTCATACTGGAGCTTTATCAGATACACAATCCACTGCAATTGAATCGTTCTACAGATTAATCCAAGTCCCACGCTTTCTTCAATTTATTAATATCTCAAATGAAGAGCTTCATATAATATAGACCCAGTCCGGTGATTGTATATCTGTTACGATCAAATGTATATTGTTCCACGATAACCTTCAAGACTTACGAACCTACATCTCTTTGCAACTTAGCAATAGCGCCAAATTAGTTAATAGAAGCTGCAAATCCATATTGAAGACCATAGTATCCTTATACTTCAGGTTTATAGCTTTTCGTAAAAAAAAAAATGCTCAGAGGTTATGTGATGGTCTTCATCTTATGTTGACTTCTTGCCTATCCATCACAGTATGATAACTTCTTTGTATCCAGAGCTCCAAGGAGTTTGAAAGGTCGCCTATCTTCACTTAGTAATTGCGATCTGGGTGATCTATGCTACGCCCAAGGGTCACGATGATGCTGTCTATTGTACTGACTTAGACAATGGTCCCATGACTCTACAGGAAGTCTGCGCCACCTCCGTATGATGTTTCGGCACTGCTCTAGGTTACCAACAATATACAAGCTTGCACCCACGAACCATGGAATAGCAATGTTGGGCGACTCTTAGATAGGCACAACAACGTCGTTCAATGATGAAAGCCTCCTTTCGCAGATCTCTTAGAGTTATCTTCTTTATCAAGACCAGGGCAGATAGAGTGGTGTGAGGAATTAGATTGCATCTCCAGGTAGTCCCTTTCTTGTGTGGCCCTATAATAAGCAACGCCACTCTCTCTGAATGAAGTTCCTGATCCTAGATGAACATCAGGCTCAATAGATTTCTTGCAGATATCTTTTTGAAGAAGAGTCGGGCAATATCATCCCATCTTTCTGGAGTTCAAGGCGTGGGTAATTTGTGCCATAAATTGGATAATTTTTCTATGCAATTAAGCCTTCCAAATTCTTGCCCAATCCCATACTTGTGAGATCCAAGCATCAA
The DNA here is from genome assembly GCA_027924645.1 of Cunninghamia lanceolata. NCBI lineage: Eukaryota > Viridiplantae > Streptophyta > Pinopsida > Cupressales > Cupressaceae > Cunninghamia > Cunninghamia lanceolata. The sequence goes on from BSBN01000134.1 coordinate 10,387,141, forward strand.
TGTAGGCTCATGGCAATGCTTTCTTCTGGAACTTCCTGGCTCGAAAGGATTGGCTTTTACACTTGGAAATGCTTCAGGTTTTCATGTTGCCTGCTGATCCATAAAACAGTGATTGCTGTAATTCTCTGAGACTAGTGTCTGACATGTTCTCCAGATGAATGCACAATTTCTTTGCAAAATCCTAGATACGTATTCTTCACTGCAGGGTTTGATCATTCCTCTGCTCCATGCTGTTGCAGAGGGGTTCTGCTCAGTTGACACTGTCACCTCTTTCTCTTCAATACTCCCATGATCTTTTTGCTCTGATACTATGTTGATTTTATGACCAAGATTAAATTTAGCAGAAATAAGACAACTTCAGACAATTGAACACAGCATGTACCCTGGGAAAACCCTCCTGCTTGAGGGAGAAAAACCCAGCAATGTATCACATATATTTGATAAAATGGTGGTAATAATTATTTACAATTTTGGCCAATAATGGCGCCACATTCAATGCAGATTAGCAGAATATAGAACTCTTCTGCTGTAATTGATCTGCTGATATCTGGAATTCTGCTAATATCAATCTGCAATAATCTGGAACTCTCCTCTATATTCAGCGAATTTATCTTGATGCTGATTCGATGATAAGAGGGAGAGAACAATGTCTTCTATATATACATGTTGATATGGTGTCCTTTCATAAACAGTCAGCCTCCTTCATGAAAAGATGCGTCTCTTCTTATCTGCTTAGTCGGCCTCAAATGAATAAGTAGCCAAAGGATGACTCCTGTAGCTATAACATCAACACAGTCATCATATAACTTGAATTGCCTTATACTGCTACCGTCTACACTGAGGTTATATTCAGTGCATGGTTTTCACATGAGATGTTAACTATTAACAGTCTGAAGTTCAATCATTCTTTTGGGAATGCATTCTGCAGTCTTAGAAGTTAACATTAGCATTTTTCTTTCTATTTGTCTAAACACATTTGTTGTTTGCTTTGTTTAAGACAAGGAGGTAAAGTCCGTATGTTTAGCTAAAGGGCACTTTTCCCAAATTTCTAATGGCTTTTGTGTACGTGAACCATCCTGTAACTAATCTGTCATGTATTTAAGTTTATCAAGCTATGTCCATGACTATTTAATCATCCAATCTATAATTATCAGTGAATATCTGATAAAATTTATTGCTTAAGGTCTGATGATAAATGTAGTTTTTAATGGTACAGATTGTTATTTGATACTGCATTTATTGTAATTTTTATTAGTTATGTCATAATGTTATTAGATTATAGTTTATTGGTGAATAGATAAATGCATCAGCAATGTTGCTCAATAGGTTGTGATACAATTTTGCAGAGGTAGCCTAGGGTTTGTGAATGTGGTGTTATAACAATTTTCTTTGGTTATGGGAACTTGAATGTAGATTGAGAAGGCGTCCATAAGATTCAAGACCCTATGACCGGTTATGGAACTGTTAGCGTAATGATTTGCTAGTTAAAATGATCATGCTTGGTGCCTTTTGTATTCAGAAAAGGGTAGATACAGCAGACTTTTAAAACCTTGTTTCTTTAGAGGCAATTTATGATTAGCTAATTGTAGGGTACAAGTGATTTATATATAAAGTAACGAGTCTTTGATAATGTTGAAATCATTTATTCAGTTGGATGTGGAAATAAGGTTAAACTTGGCAATCTTACTATGGGACAGGCATGGAGTTTGGTTGGTCCAAGAATAAATGATTATAGACTGGCGGACCATGCATGCCGCAGAAAAGAGAAATTATATTGATTTCCAACATCCAATATGTATTAAAGAGTTCGTCTGGCTGACATGCCATGTTTTGTAAGAGGTTGATGTAAAATTTGAAGTTGCATGGATATGAATATGGTATTCGATTCGATAAGAATACGGTATTGGAGACAGATATGACTAATTTTCAAGGCCCCCAAATATGCATATGACTGGATACAAAGCTCATACAAAAATACACATGTATATGTCAAAAGACACGAGCATATATTTTCTTTACACAAATTCAAGATGTAAAGAGGAGATTTTTATTACTAGAGAAGTAATATAAATCTTTATTATATCCAAAAATGTTTACAAATATATTTTATCATGAAAACAATATAACTATATTGTATTGTTTTATCCTGATTAAACTGCATAGTTTTGAGCCAAACTCATTGACCCGTATTTCATGAGTAGTGCATGGGTTCATGTGAACCATAACTTGAAATATGGGCCAACTCAAAAACTATGCAGTTTAATCTTGATTAAACAATACAATTTGGTACGCTACAAAGAATACCTCCTACGAGCCAATATGCCTATATAATTACATGCTATAAAAAAGTCATCTCTATTCTACTAAAATTAGAGTTCCACATCATCTAGATTTTGTCGAGAGCTAGGATAGTGGGGTTTCATACGATGACCAACCACACACCTAGAACCACTTAAGATGCACCAAAGGATGTAGAAAAGATATAGAAAATAATCACGTTACGATTTTAAGTATAAAAAATTTGGTGATATTTCATAGACATTGAAGATAAATTTAAATACAAATTAAAAATAAAAAAATATTTTCTACATGTTATATCAAGTTGTTTTCTATGTAAGTCTTTAGTTATAATATTAGATCTTTCTAATAATATTCAATATTTAATGCTCTACTATAAAAGAGAAAATTAATAATAAATAAATTTTTAATAGGCAAATGAGGGTTCTATTGGGTCCTCACCCATGAAAATATGCAACAATTGAAAAAAGCAAGCATGCACTAGACCTAAACAAGGGGGTTTCAATCCAACTGCCCAATGGGACCAAGAAAGCAACCATTGCATAGGGAGGTAAACAAACAAACGATAGCAAACAAGACACTTGCTAAATATAAATAAGATGACCACAAAAACCTTGCTAACCAACACATTACAACTTGTGACCCAAATCTTTCTTTTTCTTGTGAGACTTGAGAATCATCTGACTAAGAGCTTTCTTCCTAGAAGAAGATTTCCTATTCAAAATGGTAGTCTAGCCATCCGAATAGCCCTAAATTGAGGAGTCACAAGAGGGGACCACATCTTGAAGCATCTAAAGTTCTAAACAACTGAAGGGACAAGGCTCAGACTAGTGGAAAATGAATTCTCCCCAAAGGGAATTGAACTTGACCCAACATCAAATGAAATTGAAACATATGGGGAACCATGGCATGACCTTGGAGGGCAGTCTTCATAGGAGAGCAAAGCAAACGTAACATTGGAGAAGAAGCATAACACTCTTCAAAAGAGGGAGGAGCCCTCAATGTTGGAGAAGAAGCCTGCCTTGCAAGAGAAATACGTGACAAAGGAGGAGAAACCATGAAAGGAGCCTTACTGCAAGCTTCTAAATTCGAGGAGGCGGAGCACCAAGGAGAAGAAGTAGGGAAAGACAAATCAACCAAAACTTGTTGATGTTGAGGCAATGTTCCATGGGGATGCGTCCCCCCAAAAACCTCGTGTTTCTAGGAAGGGGATTTTTTGGGGATGCATGGACTTGGGGGAAATGTACCCCCACCATCCCACCACCCAAGACCTGGGGACATTTTTTGGGACATCCCTATAAAGAGGGGAAGTTTTTGGGATGTCCCCTTTATTTTTGGTCTCCTTGAAGACTCTGGGATGTCCCCAAGATGCCCAAGGGACTCCCAAACGTCTCCTAACCATATCGGAGACTCCTAAATGTCCCCCATGGAAATTGTGGCAAAATGTTCACATTTTTTTTAAAATCAGATTTTTTTTAATCTTTGTTCTAGTAACCCTAACCCTAATGGTTTATGGCCCCTACCCACACCCTAAGTAGTCAAAAAAGTGAAAAGAATCAAAATGAGAAAGGCTAGAGTTTGGAAGATTGAGAGTATTAAGATAGGAAAAGTAAGGACTTCGTATTGCAAAAAGTCTAAAGGTTGCCCCCGGATGATCGTGAGGGGCGTTACCTCTCAACTCCATTGGAGGCCTTGCCCCTAGACCCTTGCAAGGGGTGCTGCCCCTTGACCTTGCTAGGTGTTCCATGCCCATACCCCCATCCACCATCATCCTGCCATTGTCTTGCCACTGTCTCCAAACTTAGGCACTTGGACCCCTTGCCCCCGAAACCCGTCTGCATGTTAGGAAACTCTATGGAACATAGTGTTGAGGGTTGGCCCCTTTCCACCAAGAAGTCTCCTTTGAACCTTTAAACCTTTTATGTAGACAAGCAATTGCCAAATAAATGTGGGCGAAGCAAGATCTACTTTTGAAGGCAATCCTTCTATACTTCGATTGCCAACCTTGAGCCAAATCTCCTTCGACATGAAAGGAAACTTGCAGCCATAATAAGTTATTTCCACATAACCCCAAGAGAGAATTATATGCAAATAAGTATTTAGAATCCACAATGCAAAAGAATAGACAAACAAATCATCAAGATGACACCAAATGTACCCTGGGACAACCCTCATGAGAGAAAAACTCAGCCTCCAAAAGTACTCACACAAAATAGAAACGCATTTGCCAAATTTTTATCAAACCGCAATTTTGCAACAATCCAATTCTGCAAACACAACTCCTTTCCTACAAGGCCATGGATTCAACTATACACAAGAATCTACTCATACCAAGGATTACAAATAATAGGGAAAACTCCGACAACTTGACAATCAAGCTCTGATACCAAATGAAAGGAAATTTGCAGCCATAATAAACTATTTCCACATAACCCTAAGAGAGAAAAATATGCAAACAAGTATTTAGAATCCATATTGCAAAAGTATAGACAAACATACCATCAAGTTGACGCCAAATGTACCCTGGTAAAATCCTCATGAGGGAAAAACCCAGCTTCTAAAAGCACTCACACTCAATATTTTATCTCATTAACAAATATTACAATACACTTGTAGAGTCTCTATGCAAGGCTTTTGAAACATCAAGCTCCCGAATTACGCTCCATGTGAACAAGCAAATGAGAATCCTGTAACCACACATCCCAATCCATGCTTCCTCTCTTCGCATATGCAACGTAGAAGAGATGCTCAATCCAACCTTAGCCAACAAGCTAAAGGTTACACAAGCCAACCTCAACAACTACTCATGTGCTTGCTTTTATAGAAACAAGTTTGTACGCCACCAAGTGGTATTAGTACTAAGTTTTCCCAATATTAAATATTTTTTAATGTGCAACACACATTAAATATTTATTCCAATGTCACATACAACATGCAAAGTGGCCCCAAGAATGTCTAATCCATCGTGATGTCAACATCTGTAAGATGCACCATAGTTAATTATTTATTTTACATTTTTAGAAGCATTATTATTTTTCAAGGTGTACAACACATTTCTCAGCACGACAAACCACCCCAAAAGTTCAACTCCACAAGCAAATAGACAAAGGTAGGATGCGAGTGCTAGAGTGTACCTAGATCAATTGGAATAATCTTCCCCAAGGAATTGCTGATGCCTTTAAACTAGAAGGTTACCAAAACTGTAAAGGAAAATTAGGCAGCTTGACGCATACTAGAGCTACATAGAAACTTGTATAAGAGGGATTGAAAGTAGAAAGCAAGGTTTGATGTAGAGAGGAGCCTTCCCTCAAGGAGGAACTTTGATCTTCCTCATCCCCACAAGCAACAATGGAAAAGCTTGGAGCACAAGGATAAATTACTAAATGAGATAGAAAAGGGCTTCTAGAACTTAGAGATTTAGTTGTGAAGATAAGCAAGGCATGACCAATAATTGTGAAATCTACAAATAATCCCTCAATCCACATAATACTCCTTTGTAAAGACTTCTGACCCAAGTTTAGGAAGAAGGATTGTCTCATATTTTAGAACCAAGCTTGGAACCCTAGAACTAGAGTCTTAGGCACATGGTTAACAACCTACTTATTGATGTTGTCCTCTATGAATGAAAGTAGGAGTATAAGATATGGTAGTGAAGGTAGCCACCCAAGATCGAGAAAGTTAAGGCAAGCACAAAGAAATCAGCAGAAAAATATGAAAGAATAATGCTATTCTATTAAAGTATACAATATGCAAAAGAGATTCAAGAGAGATGCTTAACAATGAGCTACAAGTGGGTATATATAGGATACACCACTCAGATATGTGAATGCACAACCAATATGGGATAAAGGAGATGTAGTCACATGTGTGCAAAACATCTCCACCAAACAAAGAAAGTACAAGTCACATGATATAAGTACAACCCACCCAAGTAGATGCCTACCTAAGCAAAGCTTATCTTATCCTAGGCTCATATAATGCAATAAAGTAATTAACTTTGCAAAAACAAAATAATGCACCAACACCCTCGCCCCCCATAAGCACAACTTAGGTGGGTAGGATAGATGGATGTATGTGTCATAACAAATTTGTACAAAATGATCCTGCCAAAAAGAACAGAAAATTCGTAGGACAAAACTCCCCCCTGATAGAGGATGAGTGAGAGTGGGCCTAGGTAACCCCACTCGAAACACTTAGAAGAATAATACCCCGTGCGAGGAAAAAGTCCCCCGGGAATAGAGAGAAGAGAGATCATGTGATTTCCCCCTCAACATATAGTCTCCTGTGTCGATGGTGGAAGCTCAACTCTAATTGCTAAAGGTGATCTAAGATCACCGAACAACCTTCCTCCCCTTGGGAAGAAACAAACACAAAGGTGCATGCTAGATGTCTTCCCATTCTTGAAAGGAATAAGAGGGAAGACAACTCAAATGTATAATGTCTCGAGGTTGTTGAAATGTTACCATGTTAGTATCAAACAATGCCACAATGAAATCAAGAGTCCTAGGAATCATTGAAGAAAGTGACAATCTGGAATTGTGAGGAAGCTCATGAACAAGAACCAAAGATGAGACAATAGCTATGATGGAATTGTCATTGAGGTGGTTATGAATGTCCACAATGGGGTCCTTCAAATTTGAAAGGGGCTAACAAAACAAGACTGGACTCAGTAGAAGCAGGAGATGAGGATGGAGATGAGATCTTAGTGTATTTCATCTGACTACATTGCTCATCCAATGATGATGTGTCCACACAAGATGTATGAGTATGGACACCAAATGTATTTGTCGATGTTGGAATACAAGAACCCTGAGCCTCAAGACGCTGACTTGTGGATAAAGAAGATGAACCCTCTAAATCTTTATTAGGAGTTATAGAAGTCGAAGAATCACCAAATGTCTTTGTAGGAGTAGGAGCATCAAGAGAAGTTCTATGTCATTACGATAATCAAGCTCTTCCCATTCAACAAGCATGAGAGTTGTATCACAATCATATGGTCGAAATACACCAAAAGGTACAATACAATTTGGGAATGGAGATTCATTCAAATTTCCAAACATCTACCATATTTTGATCCAACGGTCACTAGGGCACTCAATATGAGTGGTGATCATCACGGTGTAGATGTTGACATAAGTCATAATGAATCTTACCATATGATCAATCTTGTCTTGCCATACAATCTATTGATGCAAAGTACTTGGTTTGGGAACAAGTTGATAGATATGGGCAAGAGATTAAGTGATTTGAAATGCTTTAGAATTTTGTCTCGCTAGGACTTATAGTTCCCATGTTCCAAGTTGATAACAACTAGATGCCTTTTGATAACCATGATTAACTCTTCAAATTACCAAATGAGACCAATCAAGAGATTCAACCAACAAAAGCAAAGGATACCTCAAGATCACCCACCTAAAAGTACACAATCATGAAATCCCTAGCAAAGTAATATGATGGTACTTTATAATCAGACTGCACCAATGAGAAGTACACAAAAAATCACGCATTTTAAAAAATAATTGCACTTAAAAAATGTTATTATATGAGCTCAAACGAAGCCTCAAAAGTTCTCAAAACAAGAATGCCTTGGCATCACCTGTGAGAATATGCAATTTTTGAAAAAGCTAGACACTAAAATTTGAAACCATCTACACCATTGTGAAGCTCTACAAAAGTTAGCCCAAATAAAAAAATTGCTAGTAAACAGGAGCCACTATGGTAGAGAATCGAGCCTTTGAAGATCAAGTACCAAATTCAAAATTGCAATGGAGCAGTGGGTAGGAGTTGGGCGAAGGATGCGAATGTCAACTAACAAAATATTCTCTCTTGGATAAAATATTCCCCAGGAGTTTGAAACTTATATTAGATCTATGTAAACCACCTATCATGCTAAATTGCTAATGGGAGTTAGAGAACTACCTGAAGAAATTGGGAAACCACTCATAAGGTGGTTTAGGGTTGTGGGGCTGGAAAGTAATTTTAGGGCTGCTATATGTGGTTGGATGCCAGTTTGGCGGTGAAACTTGACTTGTGCCTATCTATGTCTTGTACTTTGTCAGCAGGGGACAAAAGGTGATACCTATAGTTGCACCTTTGTAGTTGCATGGTACATAGAAATTCACAAACAATTCAGATGAAAACCTTAGCAATTATGAATATGTTAATTTTTATGAAGATTCCTTTGTACGACCGTTGCACAATGCATGCAGAAAGCCATGCTATAGAATATTTTGCAAAATTGCTGCTAAAGATTTCTATGGTGGTACAATTCGTATGACTGACAAGGGCAATTTTTTTCTTTCTGAGGGCCCTTAGCCAAGTTGTCCAGTTTGGACGATTGACAGTCGATCCATAAGTTTTTAGGCCTTTTGGATGCGATGTTGAGCTTAGATTTGCTCCACGAATCTCCCAAATCAACCTGCAAAACAAAGTTACAAAAGGACCGCTCCTTAGAATTTGATCTCACTTTCAAACTTTTCTAATGCTCTAGGTCATCATTTGATGCAAGACAAGAGCATACTTAGCTTTTAAGAAAAAACGAGATTTGCAATCCTAGATATTCAGAAAGACTGGCTTTAGAGACTCCCTTGCTTTGATACCATGTAAGATTTGGCTATGAGGGTAGTCACCCAAGATCAAGAAAGCTAAAGACAAGCACAAAGAAATTAGAAGAGCAAAATGATAGAATAATGATATTCTATTAAAGGATGCAATATGCAAAAATGATGAAAGAGAGATGCTCAACAATGAGCTACAGGTGGTTATATATGGGATACACCACTAACATATGTGAATGTACAACCAATGTGGCATAAAGGAGATGTAGTCACATGTGCACAACATCTTCACCAAACAAGGAAAGTACAAGTGACATGATGCAAGCACATCCTATGTAAGCAAGCTTATCTTATCCTAGATGCATATAATGCAATAAAGTAATTAACTAAATGCAAAAATTGAATAATGTACTAGAAAAAATAATTTGTTCTTGTTACATATGGTTATGAAATTCTTCATGGTATCAAAGTTGACATGAAATGCTCTATATTAATATGGTAGATTTTTGCTCCAAGGGGCGCATATGGTCAAATTGCAAATCTTCCTATAGATTTTTAAATTTTGTTAAAAACAGAAGGGTTTATTTTTTTTTGGTAAATAATTTTTAAAAAAAAAAAAAGCACCTGGTAAACTTTTCAACGTGACCAGCGATGCTGGCGCGACACGCCCCTCAACTCCACGCGAAATCTTTTGCCCGGAGCAATGAACCGGTGAGGCTACAACACGGGGGACCTCATCCCCTAGCAAGAACACTTCAAACCCGCGAGCTCGTTGGCCCAGTGAAGGCTTTACGAAGGCGTAAAGCCTGCGAGCTCGTTGGCCCAGCGGGGGTTTGAACTCTGGTGGCTGCCACTACAACCGAGCGACTTAACCACTGAACCATGCCCTTATCAGCTTTTTCGGTAAATAATTCGTCTATCTAGGGAAGTATATATTTAGTTACCATTGATGTTAATTTGGATGTGAGTTGTTTTTGCACTTGATCTTTCAAAGGTCGGAACTGTTGTGTCTGGACTCTTATTGAAATCATTCTTCAAGCTTTAGGAAGCTACTTTAAATTTTTACACATTTATATGCACTTTGATTCCTTTTAGAGCATTCTTCTATCATTTTGACATGTTTGAATATGGAGGAAGCTCTCACAATATTCAATTAATTTGTTGAGATGGACCTGCATATTCTCTAGAAGCCAAACTTGCATAGCATACAAGAGTTGAACTTAGAGATTGAGCACTTGGTTAGCCTTGGGATATGTATGAGTTAATATTGGCCTTATCTAATGACCCATCTTGGTTATGATTGTCAGATTTCCAAGATTCAATTTCTTTCATATGTGAGACAAATGTCAACCACTATCACACTTATTTGATTTGATTTCTCTCATATGTGAGATCAAAGTTATCAATCTTTTGAGCTTTGCCATTGTTTGTAGCTATGTCATAGGATTCGCTGATTTTGAGCCACGAGGTTCGAAAACTGGCGGATTTATAAATGTCCAAAAAGATTTGTTGAAATACGACAAAAATTCGTACGACTTTAAAATATATTTCTATAAAGATTTTTTAGGTTTTTTTTCCCTTTTTCACTTTAAAACGATAGTCCTCCAGACTCTCAACTCCTTGCTAGTTCGTGACTCTCGATGGTTTTGCTGGTAGTGGTTTGTAACTCCCGAATATGAATACGTCTAAAATCTCAACCAATGCAGAGCTCACCTTGCTATTTATGTCTAGACTTTTAGAAGTGCTACTTCATTTATCAAGTTTCCGACTAGTCATTCTTAAAGGGCATTTATATACTAGCACTTGCACCCATAGGAGGTTCAAGGAATACACCGATAGGAATCGACAAGTTCAGGAAATTTTCCGGTGTGAATTTTTTTACGGCACAAGACAATTTTCCGAGCACTATAATGCTCACATATAAAAGCCTATCGGCTAAATATATAATATCTTTATTACTCATATAATATATAAAAAGGCTTTTATTACTTATATAATATATGTCCACTCCCTAAAGTTTTATAATATATTATATAACTTATAAGTAGTAAATATATTATATAAGTATAGATATAGATATATGACAGGGCATTATCTATTGCCTTACATAATATATTTAATATTTATTACTTATATAATAAATAATGGGTATAGATAGTGGCCCTTTTTCACTTATATAATATATTTAAAAAAAATCAAATTTATGTAAGGCAAATTTAATCATGAATTTTTTTCCCAAAATTTTCCTTGCCGAATTAATTTCGAATTTCATCCTTGCTGAAATTGAATTCGAACCTTGTGACCTAGGCTTATAGGAAGAATCAAGAGTCAACATCTCTATCGACAAGCAGAAGCAATGTATTTTGGAGCATATTCATTTCTCTTTGGGAGTGGTTTGAGATTCGGGAGTACCCCTTATGAGGAGATGACTAGATCACTTGTTTCTCAGAGGCCTGAGCTAATCTTAAGGGGGAACATTGGAGATCTCAATCTTGACTTGCACCTCTTTCCTATGAGTCCCAATGAGTTACCAGCATCTTGTACACCCTTTGGCCACCTTTTATCTTGTTTTGTTTCCTTGTATGGGGCCTACATGTGTTAGCACGACCACTTTATTAAGTGACTTAGATGTGTTAGGTTATTACAACATTGTATTGGGATAAGTGTATTGCATTCCTCCCACCATTTTTTTCAATCCATCTTGATTTGAACATTTCTGGTGTCAAAGGGTATCATGGGTTTCAATTCTTTCTAATCTTTTCATACGGTCAAAAGGCTTTGGCCTAAGGGCATAACTATATCTATTCATGTTATTCTCTTCATTCTAGAGTATTTCATTTCTGTATCTCGAGCTGAGCAACATCACCTCATTCCTGTTATATATGGTTATTAAAGTCTTCATATGGGACCTATCCACAGTTTGTCAAACACCTCTAAAATTAAAAACTGACCTTCAGATATATTTATTTATTTATTAGAAGCAGCTGAAAATTTTGAAAAATGTTTCTTATAAATTTTAGACTTATAATATATATCTTTTAAATAAAGTCATACCTTTATCCATGTACGTGTACTCTAGCTACCATGGTCATCCTTTATGATTAAGAAAATAGAACTTATTTTGTGTTTTAGTTTTCAATTTTCAAGGACTTGGCAAAATGTTATTTGTTGCTGATATTCTAAATACAATGTAAATAGATAGGATTATCAGGTTTTTTCTAGCATTTTTGTTCAAAATTTTCTATTAATTTACACTGAAGTTATATGTTAAAGAAAATGTATGGTGATATAGGTGCCACTGAAGAAGCAGCCGAGCTTTTGGGTGATTCAGCAGTTTTCCGACTGCAACAGCAGCAAATGCAGTTAGAACTAAGTTCTCAATACATGACATCATCAGGTGATGAGCGTATTTTGCCACCCAGCCGCTCTTCCCACTCTGGTGAGCCAAGTCCAAGACAGGCAAAACAATTTGCTGCAGGTAGTGTCGGAGAATTGCCGGCTGGGCATGCTTCTGGTTCAGTTCCAGGGAATGTTGCCCTTCATAACACACCATTTACAGTGAACATGACAGCATACAATACTCCTTCTCCAGTTGCCTCACAAGTAATCATTTTGATCCTAGCTGTTTCTGGAAAATTGTGTAATCCACAGATTTTGGAGTCAGGATTATAGTTTTCATGTGATGTGGTCTGGTCCTGAAGTTTTTACATTGGTAGAAGGTTTCTTGAGAGTACTTAGGTTTCTCCCTAGTCATTTGAACTAGTATTTATCTCCTTTGTAGACCAGGATTGCTTTTTGAATTCCAATCAATATTTATTCTGATTTATAAAAAAACAATTAATTCAGTTTTTCAGAGTTCTACTCTTTGCATTATTACTTAGCATGTATTTAATAGAAACTTAATTTAATTTTGTGTTGCTTACTTTTGGTAATTTGCATAGCTTTTGTGGCAAGAGCACAATGTGATACTTATAGGAGTTTTATTATTAGAGTTGTTTTAGAGAGCTTGTTCTGATGTCCAGGTTTTTAATATTCTGCAATTCAAACAGGTTATTTCAGCAGCTCCGCCACCTCTAAATAGAAATGCTCAATACCAGCCAAATCCTAATACAACTGCTGCAGATATATCTCCAAGGTCAGCTGTCAATGCTCCAGGTCAACCACCAAGGAGGAAATTTATGGATGAAGGCAAATTAAGAAAGGTTCTCACTCATTCTTTTCTATACTTTATTTTTTATACATTTTACTTTGTTATATATAATTTTTTGTATTGTTCAAGCTACTATTCATTTTGTGTAATAAGCATTCTTGAAAGCATATGTTTTCTCAATCAATTTTCATAACAAGTTTTGGCTTGCACATTTGTACATCTGATTGTTTTCTATGCTTCACCCTGGGATGGTCAGTTTTTTTTAGTTATTAAATGTTTTCTGTTGTCTGTAGTCCACAAGTTGCATTACAGTCTTTTATAGTAGCTCATGATGGTTAAGTTACTTTTATATAGCGTGCATAGTCATTGTGCCTTCTTATATATTAAGGCGATAAACTGGGAGTAAGGTTGTTTACTTCCCTCACTGCCTGTTGCCTGTTGCCTCATACCTCTTAGTTGTGTCTGCAGAACAATGTACCAATTTTTCTGGCTTAATATTATTACCAGACTGTTCAGTTCGATTTATTTTTAATCTATTTCCGATTTTATGTCCTACAAGTGTTTTTTTTTAAATGGCTTGGTGCATTTCATCTTCTATAGCGTATGACTGGTTTAATGCTAAGCTGTTTTTTCTGCATGGAGTTGAGTAATGTTCTGTTCCATTTTTCAAATGGTGTATACCTTACTTTTTCTTTTCCCAAGCCATTTGCATTTTATTTTGGAAGCTAGAATCTGGTTCTGTTGCTGTGGAAGATTTTGTACATTCATTGGATGCCCCAATCCTCTTTTGCCTGTATTTTTGCAATACCAGATATTACAGTTCAAATGTGCCCAGACATCCCCAAACTGTTTTCAGTTTTGTTTAGCCAAATGCATCACAGATCTTTATTTTACCTTCTCATTCGTTCCTTTTGATTGGGTTTGAGTGCAGAGCATTCGATCATCTTCCACACGTGCTGCATACTCCCAGGTGCATGCTCATGCCTCTCTCACGTTTGAGGACTTGTTCAGTCACTGTGATCATATGATGTAGATTGTGGAGCCTTTGTATGGTCTGTACTGGATTTATTGTATCACTGTTATGTGGAATTCTATTCTTATAGAATGGTTGAATTCTTGCTTGTATGCATCTCAACGCAAAATGTGCATGAGAATTGCAATGGTGATTTTCACATTTGTTTTTACATCATGTTTAAGTGTATTTTCTGCTGCAACATAAAACTATGACATATTAAGTATTATCATGGGTATTTCTGTGGTTCATCTCATGAGCTATATGACATTCTATTGCAGGTATCAGGAAGGTTATTTTCTGAGACAGGACCCCGCCGCAGTACAAGGCTTTCCAGTGATACAATGGGACAAGTTAGCTCATCTGTTGTGTCAGTAGGGGGAAATGGAACTGGGAATTCCACTTCTAAACTTGGCGGAGGCTTGTTGCTGACAAACAAGATAAATGCACCAAGCTCGCTTCGCACAGCCACTGCTCGTAAAGGGCACTCATTGGCTATAGAAAGCAATTTGGAAGCTGGTATGTGAATACTATCTAATTTCACATCTCATGCTGCGGTCTATACTCAAAACGACTGTATGGAAACATCTCATGCTGCGGTCTATAAGCACACATTTCTTTATTCACATAATCCTGAGTGGTAAGCACAACAGATGGTCATTAAATTTTATATCCTCGCTGTATTTCAGATCAGTAAATTTGTCTGTTCTATTCTAAGGTTTTTTTTTGAAGGTGAGGATGGTAATAATCTCATTTCAACTGTAGATCACTTCAGGCAAAGACAGCTTATTACATTTTCCCCAACAGATGGTTAATAACACCATTCAATAGTACGAAACTATATGGACACTGCATGAATGATGCAAAATATTAAAGCATTACTGTTTGAATATTAAAACAGTTATGATAGGCTGAATGTCAGATTAACTGTGTTTACTTCAAGGCTGGGAAGTAACAATAAGGTTTTGCCTTAAGTTCAGTTGAGCCCAAGTTATCTGAATTACAGTTTTCTGGTCAGATAGCTGAACTATTGGGTATTATACTATCAGTTATCAAATGAACAATGCATGATACAAATGAATAATATGTTTATTTCAATTATGGGAGCTGAATGCGTGCTTCTGATGTATAAGTATCTTGGTTTATTAGTATCTGTTCACTACATTTAACCAAAGAGGATAGAAGTACCGAGACAGTCAAGTGAATAAAGAACCTTTGTATTCAAAGACATGTGGCCTGGACTCAAACACTTTGGAAAGATGAAGAGGGGGGCTGTTATTGCCCTTAGAAGTGTCTTAAACAAAGCATTTGCTAGCTTTAACTACAATTTCAACGTAGTGATGTTAACTGACTTAGAGAAAGAAGATTCTTACTTTTTCTGAGAACAGATAACATGTTTTTGAAGGTAATCTTTTTAATAACGATAACAGCTTTTGACCTGGATTGTTAGGCAGCAAAGGACAAAACCCAGTGTTTTCATTTGTGATGTTTAAGGATTCTTCATATTCTTGTGAGGCAAGCACCATTTCTCTTCAAATTGTTCTGTGTCTGCCACAGAACCTAAACCATCATCGAAATGAGTACAATTGTACATTTAAATAACCTATTTTTGAATTTATTGCTCCTGTCACTGTTATTCAGCTTGTTTTTTACCTTAAAAACTATAAGGACCTCTTACCCTCATCAACATATGGCTGTTAGTGTTGTGAATCTTACCCTCCAAATACTGTTATTGTTAGGATAATTCTAGTTGTCAGGGTAGAGGTTGGTTTTGTTAGTATTCTATGCTGTGTGTGGCTATGTTTGTGGGTCATAGGCATCTGTATTATTAGAACAATCTTTGGAGCACAAACACTGGTATTACTATTTAATTTCTTCTATACCTAGTGAATCTCAAATAAATTGGATATTTCTTCTGCAATATTTTCTTCTTCATGTGATTGTTTGTTCTTGTAGTTTCTTACAAAAGCCACTAAAAAGGGTATCATAATCTCTTGTAGATAAATTTTCCACCGAAAGTGGGTAATGGATAACATAAACTCGTGCAGGAACACTTTGGACTTGATAAGCTGATCACATATTTGTAAAAGAGAACAATTGTAATATCATTAGACAAGCATTTGTTGTGATACTCTTTTGTGGCAATGTATACCGACAGTTTAGTTTATCATAATTGCTAAGAATTTTTATTTCATATGAAATAGTATAATGTGGATTTCCAGTAACATTTTCTGGAGTAACTAAATTTAGATCGAAACTCTTTTGAAAATGAAAATGACTCAAAATGAAAAAGGAATAGCAGGAACAAAAAGCAAACCTGATTTAGGAAGATGTCTTCCACGACCAGTTTTGAAGTTTTTTTTAAAAATTAATTGTAAGGAGTATCAATTGCTGAGCAGGCAAGGGGGATCTACAACACTTATTGATTCTTCACCAATTTTCAACACACGATAACTGTCTTGAGGAGATACACACATGAATTACGATCACTTCCATGATCCTTCTAGAAGTGATTTTAGTTGGGAGGATGATCAAATGGAAGTAACAGAGTAGGTTTTTTGAATCTAGATTGCTTATAATTTCTTGAAATGTTTGCAATACAACATTACGGTATCTTTTTGATGCAGTATGTAAGATGAATAGAAATTCTCATTCTATAACCATCATCAATTGGCTTAGCATTTTGCTTGTTTGCTCAGTTTCAAATTTCAAGAATTATTATATAATATTGTGAAAAACAATGCTTCTAGATTGCAGTCAGTATTCATGAAACTTTGGAAAACTATAATTCTTCTTTTATCTCGTGCACCATGCAAGTAAGATATTTAGCTATACTTGGTTATTTGACTTATTTCTTTTATGTATCTTGCAATCAGGAGATTTATTAATTATTGCATAAATGTTTAGTAGTGTTCTATTCTGGAGGAAAGTAGGCATGAAGGCTAGTTTTGTTGGGACTCTATTTGTAGGTAAAAAGTATGAAGCTTTTGAAGATTCTGGAACAGAAGATATGATTGTTAATGCTGTTAGGCGTCCTGGGCCTGTTCCAGTGGAAGATGAACCTCGAATGCATAGCCGGCCAAATGTAAATCGCAATTCAAGGTTTGCAGAGGGCTCATTGGAGCTTCTAGGGCTTCTCCGGGTTTTGGGGGAAGCGTTCAGGCATTCTTGCATGCATCGATGCAAGGTACTATATTATACAATATATAAATATGTGAAATTGGTTTACTCTATGCCTGGCATAAGTTTGATTTGTTATGACCCATGGATGATACAGGAGGCTTTACAAGCATTTTGTAAACTGCCACAACAACAGTATGCTACAGGATGGGTGCTTTGCCAGGTTAGCTGATTTTCTGTGTTGCTGTTGTTAACTTTGTAAATCCTGTATAATTACAATGTGTAGGTGAGAGACTAAAGAGATTTGTTCCTCGTAGTTGGGATGTGTTATATCATACAATTTAAAAAATGACTTAAAAACATTTTCTTTAGGTAGGATAATTCAGTCTCTCAAGTCACCCACCTCTAGGAATCACGTATATTAAAGATTGTTTAGGACTGTTATATTGAGTCATGGATACAGTTGACATGACATCCTATGTTATATATTTATATACAAGTATTTTCCTCTCTTGTCTTTGATGGTACTTCCTTTTGATGAGGGACCTTTTTTTTACAGGATTGATTTTTAGTTTGTGAATTTTCTCTATCTTGAGTTGTCCAGGGATATGCATTTGGGTTTAAGCTACTCTTGCTTGGTTTTGTTGCTTCATAGATTTAGTTTTAGTCTTTAGATGGTTTAGTTAGTTATTGGAGTTCTTTTAGCACTTAGGTTACTTACATTTCTTCTCTGTGAACAGTAAAATAGTTTGTCTTTAGTTTCTTCTAATTATGTTAATTTTTGTGTTAAATGAGGTTAACACTTTAATGAGGGGTGGCTCGCATTAGTTATAATATATGATTTGGCTGCTTGTTCTGCCTGACAAGGTCTACTCTTATTTTTTTGCCTTCATTTCACCCTTTCACACTAGAATGCACCAGTTTGATAACTATTTGAACCCTACTTGGGCTTATCCATAGTTTTAAAATTCTGAGAGTAGTGAGTACTCACTCAACTCGTGAGCCAGATCCGCTTGGCAAGTTATTCATCAGAACCTCAGCAGGTGCGTGTCACCATGTTTTATTGGGTTTCTGGTGAGTACTACCCAGCTAGCAGATTTTTTTCCAACTTTATCATTGCTATGGATTTGGATGATTTTGCAACATCTTTACTGGGCATGTGTTCTCTAAATTCATTTGTTATATCTTTTAACAATATTTTGTCTTATTTTAATTTATTTTATGAATTTATATATTGTATTAATTTGCTGAGATTTTACCATGTTTTGCAAAGTCCTGAGTTTGAGGCAAAATTTTGGGCTGTGAAGTTTTAGCCATGGGCTTATTGACTATGTGTTTTTACTCTTTTATGATGTAAGGCATTTTATGCAGATCCCCTGGAACAAGGGCCATCTCAGAAAAACCAAACATGCAAAAAATACAATGAACTCCATTTAGGAAATATTTATAATTTTATAGTTATGTAGTAATGCCAAATGCATATATAAATGATAAAACTATGCACATGACACTAGAAATCAGGTATAAAGATATAATTTATTTTTTCATTGATAATGGTAGAGCAAAATTTTTTTACCATACATCATGAGTGAGTTGTCATAGCATTACAGGTCTTTGCTAGATAAGTACAGGTTGGAATGTTTTATGCCCGATCTTCTGGCTCCAATTGCCAGAAGAATGCTTGTGTGCAACCAATGCCAGTGTCATTGTTTTGTCATGTCTAACTTTGGACAACTGAAATTTAGTTGGTGGTACACAACCTAATTCATCCTCATCTGATCAATCCATGTATCTTCCATCTTTTAGATTGTCATTCTATAGTATTGTTGATCCCTTGATATGATTCTGATCAATCCATGTACCTCCCATCTTTTAGATGTAATTCTATGGTATTGTAATTCCCTTGATATGCTGTGGAGTTTTCCAGGCATGAATATGAATGCATTTTTTGATAAATAGAAATCCTTCAGCATAATAATATAGGGAAATGCCACAAAAATAGCTCATTGCTCAAAAGAGTGGATATCTGTAGGTAGACTTGTTCCTTTGTGTTGCAAATTAACTAGCAATTCACAACAAGAAGCGAATTGTAAATTTGGTCCCAAGCCTATTTTTCTAAAGGACTTGAAGATGAGTGCTATGTGGAAATAAATGACTTTTTGCTCTTTAAGCGGTAAGCCTATTATTCTGTACTGCAAATGAGTTGGCAATCTACAACAGAAGTGAATAATAAGCTTTATGTGGTGAAATTTCTTATTTGTGAATTCCAGTTGCTGAGTGTCGTGTGGTGTTAGATCCCATCTTTGTTGCCGGGTTCCTAGGTTCATGTGGTGTTAGATCCCATCTCTGTTGCCGGGTTCCTGGGTTCGTGTGGCGTTAGATCCCATATTATAATATTATATATTATAATATATTGTTTTATTTATTATATAATTATATATAATATAATATTATTATATTATATTGTATATTTATTTTCAATTCTGTATATATATATAGTACAGCCGTACCCAACTGTACCCAAATCAAAGAAAAAAAATCGCCATACTAGAACCCTGTTCCCGTACCAGAACCAACAACTTAGGACCCCATGATCGAATTGGATGGCACTAGTGTACCTGAGTAAACTTTTAATAATTGTACATTTAAGCATGTAATATGTATCCTCGATATTATAGCATGGGCCTCTTAAATGAAAGCCCTCAACAATTACCGTTTGAGCTCATCAGATTTGACAATGTGTGGTTTGAAACTTCACATGCATGCATTTTTGACTACTCAAAAATGGATTTTTCCAAGCAATGCTGAATCCATGTTCTCTTGATCGTTTGTGTGCAAATGGCCACTCATTTCATTCTTATTAGTAGGGTGTACATTTTAAATATTAATTAGGACCTTGTTGGGTGAATATTTTGTCGTCAACTCATTGAAGACAAAATGGTTATATCAACCTCAGTGTGATGAGATTATATCTCTCCTCTCAGCAAGGGGAGGTTCCCTGCGATTGCTAGCTATTACAAACTAATAACTGATAAAACTTATTTACACTAAGAACTATATTTGGGGTGATCCCATTCCATCATATTCTCTTTTTTCAGAATATATGTTTACACTTTAAGACAATGATTTCAACAAAACTGATACAATGCAAAGAACACAAAACCTACGGAAACACAAAGTCTTCCGTTGCTTCGTTCACCAACTAAAAATAAAATGATTTGGAGTAGAGTGCAGCCCAAAGTCTTCACTATACGCCAAGATGAGATAAATAGATTAAAGATAACAACTTGCAGTACAAAGTCTTCAAGGTATTTCTCATTCACGAACACAACACAATTCTCACAAATGATTTTATAGCTCAAAGTCTATTAAAATCAGATTTAGAATACTCCTTAATCACTTGAAATAAACTCTCACACTTCAATTACTTATCAAAGATAATATGATAGCAAAGACGTAAGAACAATTCTATCATAAAACAAATCACTCCAAGACAAAGATTGGAATTTAACTTGCTCTCTTGTATTGATAAATACTTGAAAATTGATTTACACAAATAAGCACAAAGTCTCAACTTGCTTTTCAATTCGGTAGAGTTTTGCTACAATAGATAAAAGATAGATAATAACAAAAGAGCTCTCTCATATTTATACGTGAGAGCCAAGAGCTAAACTAGGAAAAAGTTTAACTATTTCGATTTATTCAACAAAAGAGTCCTTATTGATTTAAGACTTCCTTTGTTTACACATGTAATTACATTTTGAAAAGTACATGTGGACATGTCCAAAACTAAATACAAACTGCATGCAAAAACATATGAAAAATTGGCTAAGGCATGAACATCTTGATTAACTTTCACCACCATCTTTCTTGAGAAAATCCTCCTTTGGTCAATTGCTCATGAAGAGCATTTCTTATCTGTTCACCCCAGAAGATCTGTTGTTTTCCTTGGAGGATGAGTTTAATATAAGGGTACCTCCACTCATAAAAAATGGAAGAAGAAGAAAGCCCCCTAACTCTGTTGAGAAGAGTTATTAGGTCACTGACCTCTTCGACAAAATCACTTTTTGGGAAACTTTTAGGTCATCTGGAAAGATTAACCGTTGCAGATTTTAGCCATTTGGTATTTATGACCCTCTTTGCTTTTTAAGGATCTTTATCATACTCCTTCTGAGCAATACTAAAGTCAATCTCTGCACAATCCTCTGAACCAGGACACATAAAGACTTTGTCCATGAATTCCGCATCTAACCTCATAATCACATTACCTTGAGCATCTACAACTGTTCTATTATTCCTGTTGTAGAAATGAGCCACCTGAAGAACAAACTCGGGATTGTGTGCTGCTACAGGAAAAGAAGCAACCAAATGAATATTACTCTCCACAATCCTCTTCATGTAATGACTTGTAGATTGTTGCTTTGTCCTTTCCACGAACTCGGCAAAATATCCACATGACCAATTTTTGTATCCTGGATTTCATCCACATTAGATGTTACTGAGGTCACGGGAAACACTCCCTGGTATTTATACTTCATGGCTTTAGCTTTCGTCGGTGAAGGATCAATCATCTAAAACACGGACTCCCTTGGTTGAAAAATAGATCTCGACAATCTTGCAGAAGCAACTGCAACATAAAAGGCATGATTTTGCAGTGTTAGGGAACATTTGGCAAATGGGGAAAAGCAATGTTGAAGATCATGGTCAATAGCACAAGCTTGGCGGGGCTAGAGAGCAATAAAATTGAGAAACGGAGTGAAAGTGGGCTAAAGTTAACAAATGTAAAAATTCTCCAGAGTCAGAGAATTTTGGGAAGGTGATGCAAGGGATAGTGCTTCTTGTGCAAGAGCGGCAAAAATTGCTGTCTCTGCATGTGGGAGATTAAACATGCAAATATGCACGAGTCGTAAAAATTACCGACATTGCATCTTCATAAAACTTCCTTTGTGTGTGGGCAGCAAAAATTGCCGCCCCTACACTTTAATAGATTTGAACAGGATTCATGTATGGGCGGCGAAAATCACCACCCCTACATGTGGGAGTAAAAATCTTGTTAACACTAACGGCGAAAATTTCCGCTCAAACATGTAAAGGAAAAACTAAGTGTATTGGCAGCGAAAATTGCTGCCTCTTCACCGAGTTAAGCATCCAAGGTTTTACGTATGGGCAGCAATTTTTGCCACCCCTACATCTGGGGAAAGACTCAATGTTTTTAGCATGGCCGGCGAAAATCGCCGCCCTTGCATGTTATGTTTGGAAATGAAAACATGTATCAATGACGATTATTGCCGCCTATGCATGTAACAGAAAACTTGACTTTCGAAAGTAAAAAAAAAGGTTGGCGAGAAACGATGACCACACAAAGAAAAATACAGAGTTTTAACATTAAAACCAAATTCAAAACAAAGACCTAAATGTGTTGAAAAAATCACTGAAAGACTAGCATAGGAAACGATTAGGGGTTACACATAAAAACGCTAGGGTTTAAATCAAAAAGTTTTAGTAGAGAAAACAATTGATTTATACACGATCAAAATCTAAAATCCAACAATAAAACCTAATGCGTGTAAATAAAAACAAAAACGAACAAGAAACAAAGAAACCCTTACCCAGTGATGACGGAAGAAAAAACCGTTGAAAACCTTAACTCAAATCATCGCTCAGATCCACTGTGTGTGTCAGAGATCTTCGAGGGATTGAATAAGGGTGCGGAGTAGACATGAAGGTAAGGAAAAAGCAACAATGAAAACAAAACAAAATAAAACTAACAAAAACCATTTAAAACGCCAAAATGAAATAACTTGACTTTGCATTAATTACAGTTCGTGTGAACTGAAAGATGTTTTAGGCGGTGAAAATCGCCACTTATGCAATCAAAAGGGGACAACATGCATGGGCGGCAAATTTTGCCGCCCTTGTATGTGACAAAGGTATTAAACTACATCGGTGGCAAAATTTGCCGCCCGTGCATGTAACAAAAAAACACCAACATGTAGTGGTGGGGAAAAATACCGCCCTTGCATGTAACTTAAAATACTCTCCCAAAAATATCAAACTCAATTCTTTGATTCATTTGCAATTTGACTTAGTTATGGAAACTTCGAGACACCGAAACAAGGGGGAACTCAAATAGATTTTTTGGAGCTAGGGAACCACACACGGGAAATGGACTCGCCTCGTTTTGCGTGCTTAGAGTTGTAGGCTACGAAACGGACAAGTTTCGTAGGGGTCATCCTACAAAATCAAGCACAGCTAATTTTGAGGATAACAGACCCTCTTCATGTTTTTATCATCAAATGGAGGCACAACATTAGGCCTCTCCACCTTACCATTTTGTATAGAGCATTAGTTATGAGCAACAGTTTTTTGAGCATATTACAAATACTTTAGTATCTTTGTAGCCAGATGTTATTGATTATTGCGGATCCCTTACAGATAGAAAAAAAAAAAATCATCAAGGTATTGAGGCACATTATGTCTTTTAGCATGTTTGATAAATGGAGAGATGAATCCTCTCCACTGTCCATAATTTACAATTTTTATAGAAAACTAAATGATGTAACCATGCTGTATCTCTACCCCCAATGCTGCCTTCTTTAGAATTTCTCCTCACTGGGTAGGTATTCCTTTCAAGTTTAGTGATATTATTTGCAATCTCTTTGTTTTCTCCTGTTTTTGTTTCTTGGTATTGGGGCTACTGTTTTAAATGTTATCCTGTTTGCCCCTTACAAATGGCTTTAGTTATATTTAAATATATGAGATGTGTTGATTTGTAAGGCACATTATGTCTTTTAAATAATTGAGATCCTTTACAGATATAAAAAAATTCGTGGAGTTATTGAGGCTTATTATGTCTTTTAGAATGTTCAGTATATGTATTACAGAGTGATATGAACTTGATTCTCTCCATTTTTTATATATTACAATTTTTATAGAAAACTAAACAACGAAACCATGGCATAAATCTATCCCCACTATTGTCTTCTTTAGAATTTCTCTCTTATTGGGTAGATATTCCTTTCAAGTTTAGTGATATTATTTTGAGTCTCTTTATTTTCTCCTGTTTTGTATCTTGGTATTTTGGTCACTGTTTTAAATGTTGTCTTGGATGTACCCTACAAAAGGTTTCTATAATTTTAAAAAAATTGAGATGTGTAGGTTGGTAAGGCATATTTTGAAATGGTGGACTATTCTGAGGCAGAGCGTGCATTTAGTTGGGCTCGACGAGTTTCTCCCTACAATCTAGAAGGAATGGATATCTACTCTACAGTTCTATTTGTATGTCTTCAAATCCTTCTTTCCACATCAAGATATTATCCAATATATATCTATTTGAGTTTTGTCATGCTAGATCAGTCAATTCATGTTTATGAAATGTTCTATTTTTGTGTTTGTATTTTAACTATGGTTAGATGATAGATCTATGCATGTGCTCAGAAACAATATACACTTGAATTTAACAAGTGTTTGCAAGGGATTCAGGACGAGTGCATGTAACATCAATACGATGCTGAAACAGAAGTATTTATTAGGTTTCTGTTAATTTCATTAATTTTTTTAATTTTTGTGTATTGGAACTATTTTATGACAAGTGCGGTGTTTATGGAAAATTTACAATAATACATCTCAAGAAACTTGCCTTGTTTAAAGCAGGACTAAAATGCCTTGATTAGGATACAAAATATACATGATCTTTAGGTGACTAACTCCACCAATATCACTTGTAATATGCCTTAGATTAGCAACAGTAGACTCAACAATAGAAAATAAAAATTCAGTAAAGTATAGTCCAAAAACTCGTGTCTTGCCAAAACTTGGACTGGAGTACTTTGCAAAAACTTGGCAAACTAAAAAAGTACTTGAATTCCTTAAAAAACAAATTTTATGCAAAAATACAGTTACAAAATGATTAAAACGAGTCTGGAGAACGTTGGAGAGTGTTTTCTATCAGATTTGGATAAAAGAAGAATACAATATCGTGTCAACATGTGAATACACCAACCAGTAATATGATATGGATTATGATGATTGTAAATCATCATCAAAAAGTACAATTCAATGCAAGTAAGAACTTTCTAATTTTTTCTTTGATGCATACACCCTAGGTGTTCTGTTCCTTGCAGTCAGTTGTGGATGCACCCTCAAACTAGAAGGTAATGACATCATCAGCCATGATGTCATCCAATCTAATGTCTCTTACTTTTGCTTTTGCCTCACCTTTCTTTATTTGCCTCTCAAAATCAAAAAGCTGATCTTTTAAACATGGGCTACTTTGTGTAGTTCTATTGCTATATGGATCACTGTCATCCAAGTCATTTGATTCATGACTAGTTAAGCCCTCCACCTTTTTTGAGCAAAGATGAAGGTTGTATTGCATGAAGACAAGGTCATTGAGACTTGTTGCACTTCATTGTGTGAATGGCATCAAATAAGCTCTAGTTCTCACATTAGAATTGCTACAAGGTTGGGAGAAAATTTGGAGGGCTAGCTTTTAAAGATTTGAGTTTTTTCTACCCCAATTCTCCCACCAAGCAGTTGCAAATAAAACATTCTTAAGTTTGTAAGTAAGCGATTTAATTGTACACATCAAAGATTTGAATATTGAAGTAAAGTGAAGACTGAGATTTTTGTTACTTAGTGGCAAAGCGAAGAGCTTTCTATTAACATGCTTGTATTTCTACAACTCTCTCATGATTAGGTTCGTGACCTCAACTTTAGGTGACATCCTTTCAATAGATGTTGAGAGGCCTTCCATAAACTCCCCATCGACATCCTTGAAGTCATATGTGAAGAACAATTTAGGGTTGGGGTAGCATCCCTGCTACATTCAAGGATTGTTGGAGTTGATTGTTCCACTTCTGATCAATAATGTCCTAAATGAGTTCAAATTCTCTTGGATGGCGTCCTTAGCTTTGCATATGGCCTCATAAATGCGCCCCATTGTGTTTTGAACCCCATCCACGAAGCGCAAAAATTCTTACTAAAAGCACTGGCACCTACAAAAAAATTGAAGTCACAATAAAAAAGGATTTGAACAATATCTTGTAATTAGAATTTAGAAGAAGTGAACTTAAATGATACAATTTAAAATTTAAATAGAAGTTTTAAGTCACCTTGATGATCTCATCAATGGTCTTTGCAAAGACATCATTAAAAAGTGTCCTTTCAACCCCCTCTTCATCTGTTTTATTTGAATAAGAAGAGTCCGACCATCTTTGGCTCACAAAAAATTGCTTCAAAGGTGATCCCCATCAACTTAATTATCCAAGAGTGATTGTAGATGTATTTGGTGATGTTCTTGGTGTTTTATACCACAGATTTCACACAATCCAAATTGCTTATGTCCAACAGAAGATTAAGGAAATGGGCAGTGTAAGGGATCCAAAAAGTTTAGGTTGCCTGTGCTCAAGTAGTCTCCATGCTGCCACATTATCTAATACATCTTGGACAGCATTTTCTATATTGACCTCTAACACAACCTCCTCCAACATTAGATTTGAATTCTTTGTATTCTTGACTTTGTGATGCCTTCCATTTGTCTATCCATCTAATAATATGGTGCATCCATATTTGCACCAATGCTTCTTTTGCTCTTCCACAATTGTTTCTACATTTGCCACTACTTTATTGAGCAATGACCCACTTATGTCATGTGGAGTAGGCATGTTGTATTCTTTCCATACATCTGTCAAGGTTGTGACCAAATCCTCCCAATTTGGGCTTTTTCTCACGTTGAAAGGAAGTTTGTTGTAGTACCAAAAATTTGTACATGCCATGTTTTCTTCGTCATGCTTGTCCTTGTTCCAACCCCTACCTTCAAGCAATGGCTACAATCTCAACATGTTTAGTGGAACAAAAAGACCCTGTGACTGGACTCTTTTGGAGCTTGATGAAGTGGATGTGCTATGAAGCTATGAATCACTACTGGAGTTCACAATCTTTGTCATATCTACCTTTGATTTTTGTACGATGCTGTGGACGATTTAATCATCTGTCAATGCGAGGGCCACATTCATCTCCTCTACAACATTTGACTCAACGTCTAGACACAATTTCAAGTTGCAACTAACAATCCGTGCAAGGTGGAATTTGAGGGGAATGATGCCTATACTCATCTTCAACCCGCAATAGTCGCAAATGATTGTTCTCGTGGTTGGTTGTGATATGCTATGCTTCCAAGCGATGTCCTTTTGGCCAATGCTTCATCTTCCAGATGCCATTGGATGCAAGTTGCAAACCTTGGCATTGAAAAAATAAGGAAAACAAATTTAATTGCTTCAAATCTAGGATTGAAAAAAATGAAAAAAATTGAAGAACAACGCCTTTGATATGTATATATCCCTGCATTAGTTTGAATACATGTGAATACGTTAGTTTGAATACATGTAAGGGGAGAAGTTAAAAATGTAATGAAATCTGGAAAAGCTTTGGACAAAAAGGAAAAAAGAACATACCTAGAACATAAAAAATTGTAGAAAATTTGCTCCCAAAATTGCGTTAAATCACCTTCAATCACTCAACAGAGAGTTGGAATGCAGTGTGAGATGATATGTATGTTGGATAGGGTTTTGAAACAAAAAAAAGATGCATTTTTACTGCATTTTGGGTGTGTACAGTCTGCATTTTTGCATTTGCACTGCTTTGATGAGTCTAGGTCGTGGACTCACTGAGCACTTGTGGCAAGTCTGTGGCATAGGCTTGCATTAACTTGGCTGAAAGTAAATATGCCATTTGCTTGTTTTTGAATTTGAGTTTCATGGCGCATGTCATTTTCACAATTATATCACTATGTTTCTACAATATCAAGTCCTTACTTTTGCTATCCTAATACTTTCACTCTTGCAGCCTTCAACCTTTCTCATTTTTTCTCTTTCGTGACTGCTTTGGGTGTGGGTGTGCCCATAGACCAATAGGGTTAGGGTTACTAGCAGAAAGATACAAAGAAAATTCTAATAAAAAAGGAACTTTTTGCCTTAGTTGTCGTGGACGCCCATGAGTCTTGGGAACTATTAGGGGACATCGGGGAATCCCCTAGGTGTCTTGGGGAGGTCCTAGAGTCTCGAAGAAGAGCAAAAATGAAGGGGATGTCACAAAAACGTCCTTGGGTCATGGGTGGCGATGGTGGGACAACGTGGGGATGTTTCCTCCAAGTCCTTGTATCCTGGAAACATCCTTGTCTCGGAAACATGTGGTTTTTGAGGGGGGATAGGTACGTGTCTCCGAAGAACACTACATAAAACATCAAAATAAAATACAAAATAATGTTTAATAATGGGCTGTTGCACGTGCGTAGGAATAGCAAACTGATCACTTGGGAGCCTTCACCGATCAATCTTCAACTCTATTTGTTTAATGCAGAATGAAAGTTCAACCAAAAATGAATTAGTTTTGTGTTTTGAATTCACAATGAGGTAAATAGTAGTGTTTTTGTCTTTAAAATGCATTGGGAAGAGGCTTTTAGGGTTAGGGTGAAGTCAACTCATAGTCAAACGAGTTGCAATATTAAAAAATGCAAAAAAAAAGTGACCCATCCAAATTCTGTGGATTCTCTGACAAATCTGTCGAGTTTATTGCAGATCCTGCTAGAATCCCCAATCGGAATGGATTTGAATCTGAATCCGGTTTAGATCAAACTTGAACCCGAACTTGCAGGATGTGAATCCGGTAACATTGGCCAAAGATGGGTAAGAATGTGAAGGATAGAGTACAAAATTGCAAAATGTGTCAATATACCAAAGGAGTCAAAATACTAGGTTATATCAGACTTCACCTGGTCTAGGAAGGCTATGGGAAGATGTAAGTATGGACTTTGTTCTTGGGCTGCCAAGAACTCAAGGAGGTAATGATTCCATTTATGTGGTGGTAGATAGATTTTCTAAAATGACACATTTATTCGATGTAAAAGGTCAAGTGATGCCACTCATGTTGCTACATTATTCTTTAATTGCACTTTGTGTGAAAGAAATTAGACACCAAATTGAATTTCAGCTCAGCCTATCATTCCCAAACTGATGGGCAAACAAAAGTTGTCAATAGAAATTGAGGTAAATGTTGACCCATTTTCCTCTTTCCAGAGTTAAACAGTTCATCTTGAATGTCTCCTAGATATCCCCTGGAATATGGCTCTACAGGGGCCTTGATCCCTCCAAATCCTCATGCTCTGCTTTGCAAAAATCCCTAAATCCTGTCTAGAGAATCCTTGCAAAAAACCTAGAAAAACCCTTAAATCTTTGATCTTCAAATGCCTTTCTTCGCAGGGATTTCCTGTCTTTGTACTTAGTCATTTCCTATGGATATCCTGATGATGTCATCTGGATATTTCCTAATATCCGAATGCTTCCCAATATGTGGACCTTAGTTAATAACCGAATGTTTTCTTAACATGCGGATCTCAACTAATGTCCGGATCTTTCTCAATATCCATGATCTTGCGAATGTTCTGATGATGTCATTCGGACCCCCCTCTCCAAAGAAGCGCATATGACAATGACCTCACCCAGACATCAAGCCTCCGATATATCCCCCCAGTGCTAATATCCTGATGACATTATCTAGATCCCCTCTTCGACAAAGTTCTTCATGCCGATGACATCATCAGGATATTCAAGAGGCATCCGGATATTAAGTTAATATCCTGCCGATAGATATTCATGTAGATGACGGTTTCTCCATGTTGCGAAGGTGAATTTGACGAGTGCATATCCGGATATCGCATGACCGCGGACCATTGAAGCTGACGTCACATTCCTCCGGTGGGGTTACGAAAAGGTGACAGATGTTGAGGAGGCTTGGACTTACAACCATAAAATCAAGGATCCCAAATCAACAAATCAGGTGCTGCCAGGTGTCAGGTGAAGAAGCGGGTTGCAGGTGATGAAGGATCCAACGATAGCGCAAGCCCGCAGAAGAATCTTGGCAGAGGGAAAGATCCTCTGCGTTGTCCTAGAGATCGTGACGTGTGGCTGGTTTTCAACGAAGAGGTAAAGCCTGTAATGGGGAGCCACGTGGAGGATCCTTCGTGCTTCCGCAAAGCCCAAATGAAGATGGCTGATTTCCTTGCAAGCGGCTCCGTAATCGCGACACGTGTCGAGTGATAAAGAGGTGGGCCGCAGTGTTGATCGTTGATTCCATCGGATGGTTGTGCACTGTCGTAGATGAATCTTGCCTACCGGGTAGATGCTTGTGAGATCTTACCACGTATCCTAAGGCGTCAGCATAAAGTAAAAGGTAAGGAATACCGTTGATCTTTGAGTCGTTTCTTCATCCAACGACTCCAATTCAAATTCAGATCTAAAAGAGGAGGTGGCGCCTAAGGCATTCATCTCAGTTGGTGGGCTCTGCAAACGAAATGCGCGGGGATTGGTGCAGTTCTTCAATACGAGGCGACTCCTATGGCTTGGTGGTAAATCTTCCTGTGGTCAGCAACGACTTTTGGCCCCTTTTCTTTATGCTCTATCCTCTCTTGCATGCGGACAACCATTCCTGAGGATGCGGATGCAGGGACTCAAGGGTTAAAAAATCTTTAAAGTGTTGTAAAAGCTTGCTCCTCATGTCAACCCAACATTCAATTTTTGCAGACTTGGGTTGATGGGGGTAGATAAAACGGTGAACCCTTCAATGCTAGGGTACAAGTGTAGATACAAGGTCGATTCAACGGTAAAAAATGAAGGCTTTTTGCTTTCCTTCATCAATGCGCCTGCAGTTCTTTTGTGCAAGCAATCTATTTGCAGGTTTGCAGGCCTGACAGGGATATGGGCTCCGCCCTAATTTGCAGGGGTTTCCTGAGTAGAGTTAATGCAACATAGTCGAATGTCACTTCCATTGACTTCTTTCGTCGCCATGGCTGCTACAGTAGAGTATTGAAATGCTATATATACATGTCTCAAAGATGTATTCAGGGTTGGCTGTTCTTTTGGGCTACTATAGGATAGAGAATTTCTGTAATCAGACCTTTGTAGTGCAATTGCAAGAACAACTAGATGTGATGGACTGTGCTCTTCTGTTGAGCCTTTCATGTCTCTAGTCTTGTTCAACAATGAATGTAATTGATCTGTCTGTGTCTGCTTCTTGTGCATTATTCTCTCTTCTGTAATAGTTACTTGACCTCTACAATCAATAGAAGCTGTTATTTTTGCCTCTCTTTTGACTTTAGTACTATGTCTACTCTTTGGATTGGTTTGAGTTATGTATTGTGGATAAAACAGTCCCTTCCATTCCTCTACTTATCTATCCTGGCCTTTGTTGAAATCAATTTAGTTTGTGTGAGTCTTGCAGTTGTGAGATTGTTACTGTGTCGATTCAGTTGCAGCCAAACCAATGAAATCTGGTGCATCACCTTTATTTCCATTCGTGTTTTCTTCTAACCCTTTCCCCTGCAAGCATTAGCACTAGGTTTAGATTTATTTCTCTAAGCATTAGGCTTAGAATGACCCTTCTCTGGAGGTCTGATCTAAACTCGCAAGGTCCCACATCTTGAGATCATTCCCATTGTGTCATTAGAATGCTTGGACTCTCTCCAAGTTGGGTGCAATTCTATGTGATAACAGTAATCTATTGAGATGTTTGGTTGGAAAGAAGTCCACTTTGTGGGTAGAGCCCAAGGGGGATATATAATTTGAGACACATTGCTGATTTGAGCAGAAAAAGTGCTGTAGCAGAAGATTTTGCTGATTATATACATGAGTTGGACCAAGAAGTTAAGAAGAATTTGGAGTAAAACATAGTGAAGTATAGGGAGCATGTAGATCTTAAGAGAGGGAACATGAATTTTAGGTTGGAGACTTGGCATTGGCTTATTTGCAGAAAGAAATATTTCTCCAAGGGGCCTACAATAAACTGAAGTGGAAAAAGATTGGGCCATCTAAGGTCTTAAGAAAGAAGTCTACTCAAAGGGTAAAGCTCAAGGGAGACAAATAATTTGACATACACTGCTGATTTGGGCAGAAAAAGTGCTGTAGTAGAAGATTTTGCTGATTACATACATAAGTTGGACAACGGAGTTAAGAAGAATTTGGAGAAAACTACAGTGAAGTATAAGGAGCATGTAGATTTTAAGAGAAGGGAACAAGAATTTCAGGTTGTAGACTTGCCGGTTGGCTCATTTGCAAAAAGAACGATTTCTCCATGGGGCCTGTTGGTTTTTTCCCAGACTGGATGCTTATTCCCAGATTTCCCTACAAGGTAGCCATCAATGATCAACAGGATCTCTGGGCCAGGGGCCACAGTATAGGAGATAGACTCTATATTTTATCTCCTCTTCTTCTTCAGGCTCTGCAAAACCTAGGGGGGTATTCCCTACTCAACATCCATGGGGATATGCATACAAAGGCTGGGATGCTGACAGAAAGCAGATAAGTCCTCCTGTAAGTAGACCAAAACTGCAAGATAAGAGCAAAGGGGCTGGCTTTGGGCCTATTTTCAGTTGTAGACAGAGGACTTGGATCCTAAAACTAATTCTAATGTCCTAATGGTTGCTTTAGAGTTTGATTTTGATTTTATGTTTGGATGCAAAGCTGGACATGGCTATAATACAAACACAATGCCAGATTGGTGCCTATCCAGGGCCTGGAGTCAGTAGACATACACCTGTGAATGATATGCATGAACAACTAAAACTGGATTTCAGGGGGATACATATGATACCTGCCTTACAGATATCTCCCAATACAAAGTGTTAAGCTATCCATACTTATGGCATCCCTATTGCAGTATATCCTTCCCAATATTCAATCTGAAAACAGTTTAATCTACCCCTTGAGCAGAAGTTAAAAGATTAAACATTCAACACAGGAATTCTATGTTCTAGAATCTTAGACATTCCTTAAATATCTGGACTCAAAAGAAAGATACATGCAACACTGGAGACAGAATTAGCACAACACATGCAAACATAGCATTACTCATATAGGATAAACCATGAAATCAGTGGATTCATGCAAAAACATACCACAGGAGATACATAAACTCACAAGTTTTACTGCACAGAGCAACCAAATCAGCTGTATTACATTATAGAGCCAAAAATGTTCAGCTTTCAACAACCCCAAATGAGTAACACTTCCAGCTTAAAAAACAGCCAGAGGGAAGCGTACTCAGCATTAATTACATGGTTGACCAAAAATCTCGTCAGATACACAGTATCAGAAAAATGGCGCTCAACGCACTGAATATAGCAGGTAGGGGAGGAGACAAGAAGGGACTTCGAGCCATGAGCCGCCAGCCGTGGATGTACAACTTTAGTCGGGTACCAGATCCGTCCACACCATCGCCCATACTTCAGCAACAACTGCCATTAATGTCCATCCACCTCGTAGCCATCGGGAAAACATCAAACAGTGTATCACAACCGTTTCCCGCCAAAACGCACTTCACCGCAGTTTCAAAATAATACAGGGAGATTAACCCCACATGCACGGTGCGGAGAGCCCCCTACCACTTTATACACACGGCCACATGCATAATAAGCGTCGAGCGCTTTTGCCACGCTCGACCCACGATCCTTCGCACAAAGCCTATCGCCAAGACCCAAGCCATCGGCACACCCCACAATTCTCACGCCGACCTCATTTGTCTCACCGACAGCCACACTACACTCCACTCCATCGGCCAGAGACAGACCATCAGCCTAGCAAGAAACCCCTCTGCCAATAGAACAACTCTTGCCGATAACACATCGGCTCGCCACCTCTATCGGTGTGACATACACCGTCGGAACAATCAAAATCTCCCCAGCCGATGAAGAGT
Source organism: Cunninghamia lanceolata (assembly GCA_027924645.1). Taxonomy (NCBI): domain Eukaryota; kingdom Viridiplantae; phylum Streptophyta; class Pinopsida; order Cupressales; family Cupressaceae; genus Cunninghamia; species Cunninghamia lanceolata. The sequence goes on from BSBN01000134.1 coordinate 10,421,021, forward strand.
GCTACGCCGATGCCTGCATATGCAAACATCCTCCGGATGTTCAAAAATCATCCTGACGTCAGTATCATCATCAGCATGACCACCCTCATCGGCACAACCTGATGCATCGGAGGAAGATCCTCCTGCTTAGCCGATACCAAATGTCTGGCCGATGAACATCTTGATGACGTCACCGTCATATTCGCAACATCGGGGGATCTCTACAAGGTGACTAGTGTTAGAAATATGACCCCCCTCGGACCTTAATGATGTCACCACAAATCGGCATCAGGATGATATTCGGAAATATGATGATGATGACAACCCACCCCTAGAATATCATGATGATGATGCCCTCCTCTCCTTAAGAAAATATGATGCTGCAGCTGAAAAATGTTGAGGAGGTCCAACACTTAGGAAATTTTGGATTTTAGAGAGGGGACCATGCCAAAAACCTTGAACATAAATTATTACCAATAGGCACCTTGACCTCCTATCGATGACCCTTTTCTCCTTTCATTTTGCTTTATCGCTTTTGTATGTGCAAATCCAAATGCATATACAACATACAGGGCGGACGTCAAATGTTATAGAACGAACAGAATTTCGGTTCGGGTCCGGCTTGCAAATATTTTCATTGCATATCTGAATGTATATTTTGTTTGTATGCTGAATATACAAACACAAACATACAAGCAGGGAATCTAATGAGAATATTCTAGATACATTCCTCCCCTGTATATTGAACATGTACAAACCCGTTTGCATAAGATTGCGGCAGGCCCCACTAAATGTATATCAGCCAATGTATATTTTCCTTTGTATATGACCCGATATACAAAGCGGGAATATTCCCTTCATCGGCCAGACCAACACCATCGGCCAAACACACACCGATGATGAACATTACGCCGATGGCACATCACTACCACCAATTAGATCGCCAAGAAGCCTGTGAGGTCATGCCGATGGGCAAGAAGATATAGGGTTCAAATGAAGAAACCCTCTAAACATGAAAAATCAACCTCCAGGTCAAAATGAGTACCAACAGGGCTTACAATAAATTGAAGTGAAAAAAGATTGGACCATGTAAGTTCTTAAGAACGTTTGTGTTCAATGACTTTGAGATACAATTTCTTGAAGGTGTAGACATTTCACATATTTTCAATATCGCCGATTTGTACCGTTATTATGAAGGGCAGACTAGTGAAGGAGAGTGCAAATCTTAACATCCAAAGGGAAGAAAGGGTATAACATTTGCTTGAATAGGATAGAGATGAGGGTGAAGCAATCATAGATGGCCATAGTTTCCTAATAAATAATGCTTTGCCCCTACAAGCATGTCATTTATGCTTTGCAAATGGTGAATAGAATTCATGTAGTAGGAAAGCATCTCATTCATTGAGTTTTTTTGTATTAGGTCATGGTCAAGGAGGCAAGGAGAATATTCTTAAGCCATAGTACCCAAGTGACAAGGTGTTTTGGCATAGAAAAGGTGCATCACACAAAATGTCCAAGTGACATGTTTTGGTGAAGAAAAGGTGTATTAGAGTTAAGTGTTTGGTTAGAATATTGTCATTGATGTCAAAGGACACTCCAACGCCAATGTTATTTATGCTGTTGATATACCACGTTCATGGATAGATAAATGTTTAAATTAAAGATTTAAACATATTTTCCAAAGCAAAATGAAATCAGATTTATTGCTAAGTATGAAAAAGAAAGAAAGCAATAAAAAAGGGAAAGCAAAAAGAAATCAGATTTATTGTTAAGTATGAAAAAGAAAGAAAGCAATAAAAAAAGGGAAAGCAAAAAGAAATCAGATTTAATGCAAGTGTGGAGTTTCTTTTTGTGGAGAAGATTTATTGCTAAAAAGAAAAAAAGATAGCTAGTGAAAAAGATAGTAAGGCAAAAAGATAGCATGCTTTATATCTTATTTTAAAGCTTTATATCTGTTTTAAAAATGCCTTATTTTAGAAGCTTTACAACTGTTTTTAAAGGCGCTACATAAAATAAGATAAAATTTTATTTAAGCATGATTCATGCCATGAGTTTAATATAGAAAAAGACACCGATCAATGTGGTAATTGCAGCGACTTCATATTAAAGAGTTTTTCCAAGATATATTTTTGAGTAACAAGGAAGAGAATGAGCAACACTATGAAGTGCAAATCTGATTTATATTAAGAAGATATATGTTTGATTAAGTATGAGGAATTGAAAGAGAAAATGAGGCAGATTTGTAAGAGAGTTGATGATAGATTTATAAAAGAATTTATGGAAGGTTTGTGAGAAGAGTATGTTGATATAAGAGAAGAAGGAAGAGTTTGAAAAAAAATAAAAAGGAGTTTATGTAGAGATAGAGGATAGTTTTGACCAGATTTGAAGGAAGAGAAAAATTGTAACCAGAGTTGAGAGATTGGCATCTCTTACTGAGTCGGTGCTCAGAAGGATTTGGTGCATCCTGTGAGTTGAAGTTCACTTTTGTAACTGAAGATTGGTGTCTTCTATAGGTTGAAGCCTACATATCAATAAACGCAAATATTTTGCCGTGGTTTTTCCCTTAAGGGTTTTCCACGTAATTCCTGTGTTCTTCTTGCATGTGTAGTTTGTTTGATGCATTGATGTTGTGATTTCAGTTTTAAAAAGTTTCAATTTGTTCTAATATTGATTCACCCCCCCTCTCAGTGTTAGCGTGTGCTCTTCATGTTCAAGTGATGAGGTGTTTTGATGTGGAAAGACTTTGGTAAAGGGGAGGCTTGTGACGTTCAATGATGGATGTGGATCTGGGGCGTGTGTGAGATATGACAGGCAATAATCACCTAACAAAGCGGTACTTGTCAAGTCATTAGTGATGAGACTTTCATTGTTAGAATTTTTTGGAGGTTGATCATTATGCAAAGGTGTACAGATTGTCTCATGTTTAGATTGGAGAGTGGCACACATCAGATGTTTAGGAGAGTGACACAATTACATCGTTATAAGATATAGTGTAATGTCCCTTTTTGGGACATTTTCAACATTCTTGGAAAGTTCCAAGGTTCATGGAGAGATCCATCCTCTTTGGAGAGCGCCAACTTTCTTTGGACGAAGTAGCGTATTGCAGACTGTTGGTTGCGAAGTTATGTATTGCAAATTGTAGGTTGGGAAGCTATATTCTGCAGTACATACCGTAAGTTAAATAATTATTTTAAGTTGTCAAAAAGTAATTTTATTTTATATTTTTATTTGATAACTTAATTAATTATTAAAAAAGTGACTTTAAGTCGTGCAATTAAGTGGCACAAGGGGGACAAAAATGGACTTCTGCACATAATAAAAGGTTTATTTTATATTTTTGAAGAGAATATGAGAAAAAGTGAAAATGAATATTTTATTCTCACTTGAGTTGCCCTAAAAGTGCCTTTATAAGGAGGAGTTGAGCTCATTTGTGGGGTTAGCTTGAATATTCCTTCTGAGAGAGAGAACCTCTATTCTCCTTTTTTCTTGAGGACGAAAACCCTCTTGAAAAACTCAGTTTCAGGGAATGAAAACCCACTTAGTTGGAAAGAGTGATTTCACCCAGAAATCACCACTGTGCGAAAATGCAGAAGATATTGGAGCAATTTCATACAGAGATTGCCTTGGTGCTGAATGTATGTGCCCTTTTTATTTTGTGGTGTTTGATTATGCGTTTTTGTGGAGATTTGTTGTTTCTTCAGAAGTGTTCTTGATACTCATTCCTTGGAGTTTCTTTTGACATATTTATCAATGCTGATAATGTTCATGGATGAGTGTGATTTTTTTAAAAGTGCAGAAATTTGGATATAACCAGGCCGTATTTTCCTTTAATTCCATACGTCTATTGCCGTACCATGAAAAGAGACATGGGAAACTAAAGGATATGAATTGCTCCTATTCATTTGGTCTTTAGTGGTTTTTGATGGGGTCCACTTCAAAAAGAAGGTGAGACAATCCATATTATTCAGAAGTGATTTTTAAGTTAAGAGGAATCGTGGACTCTGAAATCTTTTTAAAACTCTTCCTTGGAGCCGTACTTACAATGCTGCCGTACCTTATTCTTTGGTACGTGGGGAATGAAAAACGGTGAAATGATTAATTTGTTTGCCTTATATGAAAATGGTGGTGCCACCACTCTTCTTACATCATAGGCACTCCCTTAGAATTTACTTTGGTCTTGTTTTATATGTTGTGTGGTGATTTGAAGGATCTTGGAGTATTGTGGTAAGCCGTACCAGGCAGCACTCTAATTGTATTTTCTGATTTTTATATCAGAATATTCTGAGTTAGAGTTTCTAATCAGTTTTTTAGTGCTTATGGGTATAGGGTGGTTGGTGCAAAATACAGTGGGCAGTTAAAGTATGTGACTGATTACTCATTGTTTTCAGTGTGTATCAGACCTGTTTAGGATCAATTTGAGCAGTGTTAACTGCTGTTCGGGTTTAGAATCAGACTTCCATTGTCTTCTTGGATGTCCTTCCAGTGATATGTCTCAGTGTGCTTCATCTATTCATCATTGTGAGCATTTTTCTTTGATTTTCTATGATTTTATGGTCTATTTTTATTGTTGCAGCAGACTGAAATTTATATCAGACCTGAGATTTTAGTGATATCAGAGTTTAACAGTGCTATACAACGTTTGAGACTCCTATCCAAATCAACTTCATCAATTTATTTGTGGGTATGACAGTGTTGTTGATTTGAATGATTTACAGTGTTCATAATGTTGCCATATTGTTTGCAGCAGTGTTGTTTCAGTTGGATCAGAATAATAAAGTTCATTATTGCAGTTAATTGTAATCATCATTTTTTAGTTGCAATAACATACTTTTTAATACCCCGGATGGTAGTACCGCTGGTGGCCTGCATTCATGCATTACATGATTGTAAAAATTGGATGGTTTATCGTAAGTTCATATAGCATTCCAATATTGGCCCATTTTGGCATTGAACAAGTTTGATATTATCAACTATTTTGGTTTGAATCAGCTTAGACATTCTGCCAGTGGCTTGCATGCACGCAGTCGGCCGAAGAGGTGTTGATTAGGTCAGCTTGCACCTTGCGTGCCTTCATTTTGTTGCATCACGCACTCTACTGAACAAGTGTAGCTATGGTCGGCTTAGCCGTCCAATGTGTTCATTATGTGTTGCATCAACCACTCCGTTGAAGAAGCGTAGATTGTGGATGGCGTGGCCGCCTAGTGGTTGCAGTTATAATTTGTAAATGCATTGGATAGTTGTGTGAGTCCAACACATTGTATGCCCTCACTTTGCCTATCTCGAGATCTGGGTGATTAGAAAGTGTTGAGGAGATTACATGTTAGCATCTTGTTTATAGTTTACAATTTTTTTTTAAAAAAGGTGGTCATTATAGTGGTATCAGAGTTGGTGATCTTGCCAGCCTGTTGGGAAGCTAACTCCTTCTTGCAGATATTCAGTTGCTTGTCAGAATTTTAGCAGTTGAAGATTTTGGTTCAATGGTTGTGAATTATGGTGTTATTCAGTGAAGAAGGTTTGGGTGAGAAACTCTACAATGCAGGGAAGAAACTTAAATCCTTGCACCAATCAAAAGATGTTCTTCTCAGTAACTTGGATGAAGAACATTGTTTGTCTGAAGTTGTTCAGTCACCTTCTGAGGTGAGGCAAATTGCTATGGTTCCCTCAGTGACTTCCTTGGTTTAGTCCGAGCTATTGAAGCATTCAGATGATGTTGTGAGACTTGTAGTTATCACTTGCATCAGTGAGATTACAAGGATAACAGCTCCTGAAACTCCATACGATAATGAAATTATGAGGGAGATATTTCCGGTGATCGTGGAATGTTTCCAAGGATTGGGTCATATCAGAAGCCCTTCTTTTGCTAAGAGGGTCAAGATTTTAGAGACTATTGCCGAGGTTAGAGCTTGTGTGGTGATGCTCGACCTTGAGATAATCTAATTCTTCAAATGTTTTGCTATTTCTTTGCTGCTGTCAGAAATGATCATGCGGAGAATAGTATAACAGCAATGCAGAAAATCATGACTATGGTTGTTAATGAGAGTGACGTCATACCCCATCAACTCTTACCGGTTCTATTGGCTAATATGAGGAAGGATGATTAAGATTCTTTATCAGTTGCAAATGTGTTAGTTGAGATGATTGTTAGTCAATGTGAAGAAAAATTAAAGCCATACATGACAATGGTGTTTGAGGAAGAAGAAGAGAAGTCCACAGCTGAAATTTCTGATTTTGAGCCTAATTTTGAGAAAGATGAGCTTTCCTGTGATGAAGACAATGTCTCAATTCAAGAGGCATGTATGGGGGAGCTTTAGAATGATTTATTTGAAGGAGCTTTCCTTTGATGAAGACAAAGCAACACATATTGCACCTAAAGATCATGACTAAGTGAACCTAGTATTCAGTACCACTTCCTATTTTACCTGGCGGTTGTAGTGGCTAGTTACTTGTGTGCTCCGATGAGATGGAATGATGACAATAGGGACACTTGTTAATATTTACTGCATCGACAACGAGGTTATACATTGATTAAGTTGATGTCTAGACTTCATTGGTCTTGTTGAGTGTCATATTCCACATAAGATGACAATATCTATGTAATGACTAAATCATTTAGATTGTACATCCCAATATTTTTGGACCCAATCAACTGCAATTTTTATTCAAGATGGGATTCAATCAACAAGTTAAACTAAGAAGACATTTGGTTTGCAGTTGCTTGTATATTAAATGTTGATATGTAGTGGAATTTTGGGACAAACATTCATGCTCTATTCTATGCTGTGGAGATTTTAAACATCAGCTTCAGAAGCTGTATCTGATATGTCTGCTACATGTTAGATTAATGAATACAAATAAAAACAATAATGATGTGTTGAGTTTTTATGAAAGCAGTGAACTGAGGAAGAGCCCTTAGATCCTCCCTATCTGTAGTACTGATGTAGCTGATGGCTTTCATGTCATGCCCTGTGGGACCCCTTTATTTTATGGATATGTATGGAATGTTTGTAATTTACAAGCTATTTGTTACAATTTTATATCTGTAGTCAGTAGATAAGACTATGTTTCATTTTAATATGCTCCCCCGCACCTCTCCCCCCTCACCTTCCTTTTTTTTGTGTGTGCATGTGTGTGTTGCATTAGGACCCTCCCTCTGACCGGTGCTAATGTTGTCAGTGGTTTGGTACCATGCTTTTGGACCGTCCTTGGCTTTTGTTTGTTATGTATGTGATATCCATAGTCTGCAAGCAATTTATTACAGTGGCATTTCCCCATGCTGGGATTTTTTTCATTTTAATACAGTTTGTGTTTTGAAAAATGTGAAAAACGTTAAAAAGAATGGAAAATGTGGGTTTGACCAGGTCAAATCTGTGCTGGTTTGACCTGGTACAGCCCAGGTGCTGGGTGCCAATTAAACACAGGTAATCACATTTTATTCCCGTATTTTTGCTTCTATGTTCTACTGAGAATAATACCTACTGAGAATCTCTGATGTTTGACAACCACCTTGATTTTTTATTATATGCATTCTCAGATTTTTAGGATTTTGAGTATTGTCTTTGTTGTTGGTGGAATCAATCTCTTTAAGACAACAAATTGTGATAGTCGATAATCATTGGGAGAAAAATTCCTCTGTAGTAAATATGTTGGTGCATGCATCATAATGGTTTCTCTACCTAGTAACTAAATTGTTAGTGTGTGTTCGGTTCTGAAATAAACTTACAGTAAATTTTCATCGTTCAGGAAAGTAAAGTCCTGAGAATGTTTCCCTTCTTTTGTACAAATGTCAATGACCATTTGGAAAAAATGTAGATGTTCATTGTACATAACTTTCTCCTTCATCCATATTTATGTTATTCTTTCAGATTAAAGCTGCAGTATGAAAAGCAATTAGTAGTAGATGTCTCTTACGTGGCCCTTTTTCTCAAGCACAGTGATCTGTTTGTATTTGCAGCATATGAAGGAGGAGATGAAGTTGAGTTACTTAGCTCAGGAATTGAATGCAATTGATCGTTTATCCCCTCAGGCTTGGTATGTTCTATTATATTCATTCAGAGAGTTTTTTTTTTTGGTGAACATAATTTTTTTTGACTGCACTTTATAATGTTACAATAGTCATACATATTAAGTGCTTGAGGACTGAGAATGAATTTTGGTTATGTTGCGAATTCGCATTGAGTTATCTATTAAAAATATTATACAGTTGAAGAGTTGATTTGGACTTTTAGTTGCTGATGAGAATAATATGTTGCAGGTGTGCCTTAGGCAATTGCTATAGTTTACAAAAAGATCATGAGACTGCCTTGAAAACTTTTCAACGGGCCATACAGATTGATTCTCGTTTTACTTATGCACATACTCTTTGTGGCCATGAGTATGTCTGCAACAAATTACTTCTTTATATGAATATTTTAGGATTAAATATTAATCATATGTAAAACAATTTTCATTGATTGCTTTCTTGTTTGGCAGATATGTTGCTATGGAGGAGTTTGAAAATGGTATCAACTGTTATCGAAGTGCATTGCGAATCGACCCTCGACATTACAACGCCTGGTGATTTGACCATCCAGATTGCTTTTATATCAATCTGAATGATGTGGAATCACGATTTGCATTATATTTGTTTTATCCTTATACCGTGCCTAGATAGGAACTCAAATCATAAATTTTTAAACAGCATTTTACTCACTGGCAGGTATGGCCTGGGAATGATATATCTTCGGCAGGAAAAGTACAATTTTGCAGAGCATCATTTTCGAACAGCGTATCTTATAAATCCCCGATCCTCTGTTCTTATGTGCTACCTTGGAATGGCTCTGCATGCCCTAAAGGTTGTCATCAGGATTGGTTTTCTATAAGTGTAACCTTTTCTGATTGTCTTTCCATCCTAGTTTAATCTTGTAAAGTGAAGACCATCTAGGATCTACAAAACAAATGTCTCTGTATTAAAACAGTATTGGCTGTACTTAATATTGATTTATCTACTAACAAAGGGTGCATTTATTCTGTATTGTTGATTATATAGTCATTATTTGCATTATACAAGGTAGATTACTGGTGTTTGGTAAGTGTCATGTATGAGATGCATATGTGCACCAGTCATCTTTTAGCGTTGGTAAAGGAGAAGTGGTGGAAAAATGTGTTAGGGTGCATCATATTTTTCTGGGGCATCTTCTTGTGTGCATTTCTTTTGCTAGTATATTAGCAAATATTTTTAATCATATGTTCTGTCATAATGAGAAGTCATCCTGTCAACGTAATTAACATAGCAACGAGTTTCAGCCTTTGTTCATTAACACTAAAGGCCTCTTTATCTTTTTGTCTTGCAGAGAAATGAGGAAGCCCTTCAGATGCTAGATCAAGCAATCTTTGCTGATCCAAAGAATCCTTTACCCACTTATCAGAAGGCAAATGTCTTAGTAAGCAATGAAAGATACAAAGATGCCCTTCAAGAGCTGGAGCTATTAAAGGAGGTTGCACCCCGGGAAAGCAGTGTGTATTCCTTGATTGGTAAAATATACAAGCGGTTAAATGTGCCTGAACAAGCAATGTACTATTTCGGTCTTGCTTTGGATTTGAAGCCATCAACTGCAGATGTTGCTATAATAAAGGTTGCACTCATAACATTTAATGCTATTCTGATCTCATAATTCTGCATTATGTAATATATTAGAATTACCTAATTGAGTACATTCCTCACTTTATGGAATTTGTGTGACAGTCTGCTATCGAGAAGTTGCATGTACCGGATGACATTGAGGATCAACTGTAGTCATCCTGCGATAATGAATATATAATGCAGGGCAATGCATAACATCTCTTAGTCTATTATTTCTCTGTGGTAGGACTTTTTGGTTATCTATGTTTGTTATCATTTTATATTCACGTGACTTTGTATTCAAGAATTAAATATGCTGTATTTTTGTGTTGTAGATTGCAAACTGCAAGGCTTTTACTTCCTTTTGCATCTGTAAATTATTTGGTGAGTCCAGAGCCAGGCTACAATTTTGGAAGTTATCTGGATACCAGTGTGACCTGGATGTGTTGTTTTAGTTTCAGTAAATTATTATTTCAACTTACTTTCTGAGTTAGCTAAAAAATCATAAATGTGATTAATAATGGCTATATAATTGAATTGTTCAGTGCAGGGATTTCAGCCTGTATAACTTGCGATCTCAATTGCTGTTCAATCACTCTGAGCAGTATGTTTTTCCATATTTGGGGCCTTAGTGAAATTTATGGTATTCAGAGCCCAATCATACTGGTACTGATTTTAACTGCCCCAGAGTTCTAAAACGGTGTACCATGTGAAAGATGAAGGCCACACTGGCTTTTGTTAACATTATCTGTCTGAGAAAGCTAGGTAACTCTCATGATGCACCTGAGGTCAGAAACGGATTGTACAATACGGATCACTGTAGAGGATTAACATGCTAAACTGCGAACTTCGATGATTGTATTGCAAAATGGCAAGCATCAGATATTTTATGATGTTTTGCAAATGTATTTTAACTACTTACTGTTATAAGGATCCGTGACAACATTGCATCAATATCAAAAAGTGGTGGCTGCAACATCTGTTTAGTACCTGTGTTCATTGTTTTGAATTAAGATAAATTGACACAGATGTTGTCACTGTTTGGATCCTTTGTTTGAGCTTGTAAATGTTCTATTTCAGTTCAATTTTGAACTGGAACAAAAGGGATTTAACATCATAGCCATCAATATTGCAGATATACGATCCTAAGATACCATTAGATATTTTGTACAAGTTAAGTATATTTGTACACTGCTATGAATCTAAACAAATGACAGGCTAAAAGACACAAACTTACAACGCAAATGGCAATCCTTACACTTATAATCAAAGAATGTGGAGCAATTAATTTTGATAATTATTTATGTTAGAGACTAATGGTCTCCTTGTTAACATTAGTCACGGGTATTTCATACAAAATGGGAAAAAATTGTACCAACATGTACCTTAAACCCACTTTTTTTAAAACTATGAAATCCGCTGGGAAAATAAACGTGATTTTTGCTGTTTGATAAGGCACGGCTGGAATTCACTCCAACATGATATTGTTTCTCGTTTGCAAAAAAAATAGAAGACCGATTCAATTAAAAGAATTTTGAATTGCACAAAGTTGTGCAGTGTTTTGTTAATCGCTTTATAACTTCAGAGAACAGATTGCCCCTCAAGAAAATTTAGGCCTCACTTATTTTTCAGTTTCCACAATTTTAGCCTCACTTAATGACGAGGTCAAATACCTGGTCAATAAGATGCCCTGTAGTTAGAATGTAATTCTAACATGTATGATATTTTCAGCAAGTCCTTTATTTCATGCAAGACTTAACGTGTATTTCTGTTTTGCTGTAGAGACAAGGGTTTTTATAGTTGAGAAAAGCTTTTGAAGGGAGCTTTGAACCATGTTTACAAGAACCAATGACTTGGCCTATGGATTTACAAAGGCTTTGGTGAAGAGATTGGAACCTGGGTTGCTCCTTTTGTCGATATGACCCCCCCAACAAACCCCTTTTCAGAACAACTAGATACCGCATATAAGTGTGTATGAGCCATTGTGTTCCATGGTTATTATATTTATAGCAGTCCCGAACTTTATATAATATTATCAATGTTTTATTATACCTTAATTATTCTTACTTGAGCAATTAAGATTAAAATCACTTGTTAAGTGATATCGTGTGAATAGGGTCGGTACCTTCCACAATGCAAATTGTTTACAGCCCCATTTTGTGCGTTCAATATTTTTCAATGGTTGAAGAATTGAGAATTGTTTCCTTTAGACATCATGTAGACACAATTTATTTGGGTCTGTAGGTTTCCCTGTGTCGAATCTTGGTATGTTTCTGGTGGGCTTGAATACATAGGATAATAGTCTTACATAAATCTTTTTATTGATAAAAAATCTGCATCTACACTGGGGAACTTAGGACACTACATGATGGTATCGTAGTTGTAATGAAGTATTTCTGCTTTTGTGGTGAAAACAAGGTCAAAAACACATCTAGTGGCAAGATTTGGTGCAGTTATGCGAGTAGAAAAGATCAAGACAAAAGATCATCTAGCTTATCTATAGAGGCATTTTATTATATATTGTTGAAGGTGTACATCCAACAAATTCCAAATTAGAGTTGATAACTGTTGGTGGCTCGATTATTCAACTTTAAACTCAAGTATTCCCTCGCTGACAATAAATGCCTAATATAAAACATAAGCAAGAAATTTTAGGCATGTTTCAGATTTCTTGGCCAGCCATTGGGACAATTGCCTACAACTTGCATGCCCGTTGTTATGAACAGTCTCTTCTCCATACTGGCAGAAAACAAGAGACCTAGAATTTAGTATTTCGCTATTCATGAAAGGATTAGTAATGACTGATCTCGAGGGCCTTTGCTACACGTCTTACAAACATTTGAATATCTCTTCCAAGGTGATTACCACATCTTTTTTGCAAGTTCTCAATATGGGGCCCCTCCTTGAGGGCATGTGCAACCGAAGAGAGACGTCGTTATCAGTAGCAAACTCGTTTGCTAGCAGGAGGGATTGTTGCAGAGGCATAAATTTAAGGATTTCAATCTCCTTTCTCCCGAAACTCCCGAGTACGAGGACAAACATTGGATTTTTTTTGCCAGGGGAGGCAGCAATGGACATTGGTTTATGAGAAGGCTTGTTCTTAAAACATGCTAGTAATATTATCCTTAATTGAGACAAGGTCATTTGCAATTGGTCTAACATCCTAGACACATAGGTTTTTACATTCAACTAGTGGGCTTGAATAATGCCACAACATTGCTATACATCGATGGAATATTCGAGTGTCCATAGGATTCAGATAAATAAGAGAAGGGACCGGGGTGGCTTGTACTTAATTGAAGCCTTCCTCAGCCCCTAGATCTATGGAATGGTTATTTTTGAGGGGGTGGCTTGTATTTAATTGAAGTCTTCCACCACCCCATGTTTGCTTGTGAAGTCTTCCACCACCTCTAGATAGATCTATGAAATGATTTTCATGTGTGGCTTGTACTTAATGATTCAATAAAAAATGTTATTACATGTACAAAACTATTAAAAAGTAAAATATAAGTATATAATATTGACTACACTATTAAAGGTAAAAACAAAACTAAAAATTAAAATGAAGTAAAATAAAATTAAAATGAAGTAAAATAAAAATAGTGTATTTAAGATAGTTATACTTAAACACAACCCATATATATATATATATATATATATATATATATATATATATATATGTGGAAGATCGTAAACAAAAAGATAGATACAATATGAGGTGATATATCACCTTAGGTACAACCTTTGAGCCAAGTCCAAACCATAATTGCTAAAAACAAAATGAAGAGCTAACTATATGTGTGTGTGTGTGTGTGTGTGTGGAAGATCATAAACAAAAAGATAGATACAATATAAGGTGGTATATCACCTTAGGTACAACCTTTGAGCCAAGTCTAAACCATAATTGCTAAAAACAAAATGAGGAGCTAACTACACAGTCTCAAGAATCAACAACTACTAATAAAAGATGCATCAAATCAGTTTGAACAAAACCAACATAGTTTAAGAAAAAACACACCACATTTATACTCCCAACAATACTTTTGGTTATTGTTGTATTGATACATGTCACGTTCAAAAGTGCCAATTTTGGGAACAACCATATCATTAGGGTCCAGGTCTTCACAACATGTTCATATTTAGCATTATTAACAAAGTTCGTAATATACACCCCCAATTTTTTCTTTGATTTTTTAAGTTTGAAATAAAGTCGACAATGCAAACCCTCACCACCTTTGGATCACCCAAATCCCAAGGTGGGCAAGGTGAGAGCATACAATGTGTTGGATTCTACCCAAACCATACTAATTGCAACAAATATGAGTATGCAATGCGAATGCTCACTGTGACACACCAGGTGACAAGGCATCCATCTCTGCATTTATTCAACGGAGTGTGTCAATGCAACACAATATGAACACACAAGGTGGCAGAGCCGACCACCTCTACACTTATTCAATGAAGTGTACTTATGCAACATAATGATGCATACTAAGCGGCATAGATGACCACTTCTACACTTATTTAGTGGAGTGTGCTTAATCATAAAATGCTATATACTGGCGGTAATCCATCTAGTTTTTACAATGAATGCAATGCATATGAACCCACTAGCGGTACTACTATACAGGGTATTACAAAGTATGTTATTACAACTACAAAATGATGAATACAATAAAGTAATGGCTGCAATTACGAACCGCAACTAAAATGGCAAGATTATGAACACTGTAAATCATTCAAATGAACAACAGAGTCATACCCACAAATGTATTGATGAATTTGATGAAGATAGAAACCACAAACACTGTAGAAGCATTGGAAGACACTGATATCATTGAAATCTCAGGTCTGATATAACTTTGCAGCACTGCTGAAACCCTAACCAACAAACACAAATAACCAAGAAATCTTCAAACCTCAAAAAGTGCATTCCCAAACATCAATATTTATTGATCCCATCTCAAGGCATCCCTAAACAAGCAAAGGAACTTTTGAAATGAGAGGCGATTCAACCCCAAATGCTGACACACCTAGCCAAGGGAGGTACGACCTAGGCTGAAGCACAGTGACCAACAAGGATACCTTCAAATCCCATTCAAAATCAACTCAAATTTACTCAAAACCAGGGGACCAAGGCAAAATAACAACTACAATCAATCATAAAGAAATTAGCATCAAACTTCATTCCTCAATAACCTAGAAGGTATGGCTACCATGAGCAAACAATACGACTAGTAGAGATGTTCATTCTAACACGTTAAATCCGCACCAAAATCAGTCCTATATCACCATAATACTCTCAACAAAGCATAACATCGAACCCCAAAAAATACTTATAAAAAAACGTCGAAGTCCTCCATTGTAGCGCACTCGTGATTCCTGAAATGAAATCACCACAACCAGTTAGGGGGTTTTCTTCCCCGAAACTAGTATTTTCGAGAGGGTTTTCATCCTCAAGAAAATGGGAGAACACAGGTTCTCTCAAAATGCATAAGCAAATATCATATTGTCAGTAATCTCAACAATGAGCTCCAATCCTCCTTTTATAACTTTTTGGAGCAAATAAAATATTACTTTCCTTTTCCCTCCAAAACTTATTTCAAAATAACAATTCCTTTTCATGAGCAAACTCCTCCATGTGCCTAGTGCCCTTGTATGCACAACTTAAACACCTTTCTAATGAATAGTTACACATAAGTTGTCTTTTTCAAATAATACTTTTAAGACAACTTAAATAATAACTATTTAATTATTTTAATTATCCACCCAAGTTGCGGAAAACATGTGAATAAACCAAATATGAATTTCTAATCATACCATAATGCTCATGAGGACTTATGATGATGAACCGAACCAACTTGGCGTCAATTTAAAATTAGCCTACTTCTCCAAGAAGTGTGGAGAGCTCCCAGAGGGACGAAATTGCATCTTGAAAGAAACATGGAACTCATCAAGATCTTTTGAACTCAGTGCCATTGTTAGAAACCCAACCCGACTAATCATGCATTCTCCAAGAAGTGTGGAGTGCTTTCAAAAAGATATAATCACACTCAGAAAGTGCCATTAGGCTCACTAACATCTCCTGAACTCACTGTCATTAATAAAATCATTCCCTGATCACCTTTGTGTTCTCCAAGAAAGATGGGGTTCTCCCTTACACCACCAATTAGCCTACAAGAAAACTCAGAAAATAGGCTAATTGTTCTCAAACTGATTATGTACAAAATGGGGACATTACATGGTTGACCTTATCATCCTATTAGGAATTCTAATGTTATGATTCTTTATGCATTCTCTTTGAATTTCCCTCTCCTTTTCATTTAATTTGCTCATGTCTTGGGACCAAAAGGTCCTCTTCACCTCTTTTCTGTACACTAAGGTAAGACCATACTCTGACAAAATGAATAACTTGCCTTGTGGAATCTTGAGAACCATGGAAACTTGCATCAGAATACCAAGAAGCGTGAGCTCATATTTGAGATTCAGTAAAGTATCTTCTTTTCCCTAGAAGACCTCTTCATTCCTCACTTTCTAGATATGCCATAAAATCTTACTAGTTAAAACTAAATAGAATTTGTTAAGATCTTTAGTAAAATTCTAAACATACTCAAAAAGAATTTCATGCCAGGTAAAACCATCCTTAACATCCCATGCCAAGCAATCCCCTAAAAAAGACCATAAATTATGAGCATAAATGTAATTAAAAAAGATGCTTAATAGTTTCAACTTTGTCACAAAAATTAGAAGTTGTAATAGGCATACTTAAGGAGGTCAACTCAACATTAAGAACCAACTTTTTGAGAATTAACAACCATCTAAAATTGTAAGTCATCAATGGACTCAAGACAACCCAAGATCACCTGCAACCAAAACAACCTTCCACAACAAGAGAGAAAAGCAATAACAATGCTTTATATTGCCAAGAATAATGATGCATAAAATATACAAGATGTAAATCTTGAATTGATTCCATTGATGACTTACATGGTATCAGAGATTCAGATCTGTGATCTCCTTCCCTCATTTTTGAGATTTTCCACCAAGAAATATTTTCTGGTGCATCTTGGTGTAAACCTAAATCGGCCATTGCATCTGGAAGGCCCAAGAGATGAATTTTGAAATATAATGCTTCATATTTCAGATTTGAAAAAATTTTGTCAAAAATTTGAGGGTTTGCAAATTCGGCCTCGACGAAAAATTTCGTACCCTCGTATGGATCCGTACCATCGTACGAACTTGCACAGATCTGACGTCATCATTATTGCGTCGACTAATTCTTCCGAGCCTCTATTTGCTGGGTAAAATGTTTACACGGTTAATTATTTTATTTTTTGTTTAGTTTCTAGTTTTTGTGGGTCACAATTCTTTCCTGCAGGTGTCAGTAGGGTACATCACACCTATTAAATCTATGAAATGTAATGAGCAACTTATTGAAATGAGTAGCATATAAATACATGAGATAGTGGTTGAATAACCACTAAGTCAGGCATACCTGACTAACCAACTATAACTATAAAAATATTTATAAAGTTGGTAATGTTAATAATATATGCATTATAATATTAACATAATACAATGATGTAATAGAATAAACCTAACAATCCCCTTACTACATCATATGCCCAAGAGAACAAAGAAAGAAAGTTCGAAAAGCTTCGAACTTCACAGCTGCAAGTGATTTTGTAAATATGTTTGCATGCTGCTCTTGAGTCGAACAAAACTGGAGTTAGATTTTCTATTGCTGAACATGTTCACGTATATAATGGAACTGAAGCTCAATATGCTTGGTACACTCATGAAAAACTAGATTGTGAACAAGCTTCAACACACTTTGATTGTCACAGAACAAAGTGGTAGGACCTATCTCAAGAACACCCATGCTTGTCAAAATGCGACGTAACCATATTGCCTCATAGACAACTCCCCCTGTAGAATGATATTCTACCTTTGTGGGAGAGCAAGCAAAAGTTGAAGTAGATCTTGTCATCCACTGAACATGCATAGTCTGCATCCATGTATCCACACAAAGAAAAACATGCATTCTACTTGTACTCCAAGCCATATGCCACTGTACAATGGATGTATCTCAAAACTCGCTTTGCTGCTTTCCAATGAACAACCTTAGGTTCCTACATAAACCTATAGAGATAGATGACAACATAGCTGATATCGGTCTTGGTATAAGTCAGGTAGATGAGACTCCCAATCAACTGACGATAAAGAGTAGCATTCACTTGAGGTGATGGATCATAGTGGGAAAGTTGCAAACTTGTCTCTATGGGGGTCGACATCGGTTTGTAACCTTCCATTTTGAACTTCTTGAGCAATGTCTTTGCATACTTCATCTAAGAAACATAGATTTGATTCTTCTATTGCCACACTTCAAGTCCAAGACAATAATACAAGAGCCCGAGATCTGTCATGTCAAAAAATCATTTGAGATCATTCTTTGTTGCATCAATCATCTATGAAGAATTCCCCGTGATGACCAAATCATCGACATATACAATCAAAATTACAATCTCCCCCCTTTCTCTTTGAGGTAGAGATTGGGATCATATGGATTTCTGATGAATCCATGTTTAAGGAGATGCTCATCGATCTTTATGTACTAGGCTCGAGGGCCTGTTTAAGACATTTTAGGGATTTGATAAGTCTACACACTTTGCATTGCTGAACAGGTGTAGTGTATCCCTCAGGTTGACTCATGTAGACTTCTTCTTTGAGATCTCCATTAAGAAAGGTGCTTTCGACATCCATCTAATGAACTTTCTAGCCAAATTGAGCTACCATTGCCAAAACCATACTAATTGTCTTGATCTTGGCTGTAGGAGAAAAAGTTTCATCGTATTCAATGCCTTCCTTTTGTGCATAATCCTTAGCCACAAGTTGGGCCTCGTACTTGTCAACGCTACCGTCTGCCTTATATTTTATTTTGAAGACCCATTTGCATCCAATAACTTTCTTCCCTGGTGGAAGATCAACAAGTTCCCATGTATTATTCCTTAGTAATGCATGATACTCTGCATCCATGGCATCTTTCCAAGGTGGTGACTCAAGAGCTTGTTGCACTATTTCTGGTTCTAAACTTTGCATAATTATACACATAAGGGCCATGTTTACTTCATGAGACTTGCTGCGAGTTTTAGGCCCATTGAAAGATGTGTCTACAACTGCATCATCTTTAGCGTTCGTCATTGTGGCTTGATACCACCTAGGAATCTTTTTGTGTACAAGAGATGAGGATTGAGGTGGTGAAAGAGGGGAAAACTCATCCAACGGAAACAAAACCTCTTCTTGATCTTCTTCATCAAGTTCCTCATCTTCAGGTTCAAGAATTCTTGGTGTTTGAGAACTAATAGGTGATGGAGAGGAAGAGATGTTGCATCCAATTTACTCATCAAAAACAACATCCCCGCTAGTGTACACCTTCTTTGTGACTGCATCCATAAGCCGATATCCCTTCAACTCTAAATTGTACTCAAGAAAAATACACTTCACAGACTTATCATCCAATTTTGTTCTCTGAACCTTAGGAACATGCATGAAGGCTATACATCCAAACACTCTAAATGAGATATGGAGGGCTTCTTCTCAGTCCATGCTTCTTTAGGTGTGATATTATCAAGCACTTTAGTGGGTGCTTGATTCAACAAATAAACTATTGTATGAACTGCTTCAGTCTAGAATGCAGGAGCAAGATCTACATCCTTTAACATGCATTGCACCATTTCCATAATAGTACGATTACGCCTCTCTGCAACACCATTTTGTTGAGGCATATATGTAGTGGTCAGCTGTCTTCGTATCCCATGGTTTTGTTAGTAGTTTACAAACTCCTTACTTGTGAATTCCGCCCCTCGATCTAAGCAAAGGGCTCTGAGAGTTTGACCTGATGATTGTTTTGCGAGGGCTTGAAACTCTTTGAATTTCTCAAAGGTTTGATCTTTGTGAGCCAAACAATAGACCCACATTTTTCTTGTATAATCATCCACAAAGAGAAGAAAATACTAGGCAGTCTTATGACTGGATGGCATTGGCCCACATAGATCAGTGTGAACCAATTCTTAGGAACTAGAGGCTCTATTTTCTGCAGTAGGAAAAGGAGCCCTATGTTGCTTTCTGACAATTTAATGTGAGCAAAGAACTTCTATTTTCTGAATGGGGGGAAGTCCTCTCACCATATTTATCTTATTCAGGGCAAGAAGATAACCAAAACTAAGATTGCCAAATATCCGATGCCAAAGAGTTTTGGATGCATTAGTTTTCACTACAAGGGCCTGGTCTTCATGTGAAACATCAACAAGTTGAAACATCTTTCTGACCCCTGAAGCATGAGCTACAAATGCACCATTGCGAGTTTTGTCTTTGATAAGATAAAGTTTCTCACCATTATGTTGATCAAATTCAACTTGTAGGTTGTGCTCTAGCAACTGAATTACAGAAAGTAGGTTCTTTGTGAGCCCTGAAACATAAAGAACCTTAGTAAGTATGCATTTGTGAGTTTTTAGAGGCAATGATATATCTCCAATTTCCTGAACACCATAAGAGGTGTCATCACCCAATGAAACTTTCCCATAGGAGGTGGATGGAGTGAGATCACAAAACCACTCTTGTTCACTTGTCATATGCCTAGATGCACCAGAGTCAACATATCAGACTGGATTGTTTGAGGTGGAGGCCTTACTTTTTGCAACATACATGAAATCTTCTTCATCTGAATTACTTGTAGATGCACCATTGCCTTGTTGCTTATTTGGTATTTTCTTCCAACAAGGATTGTTCTTCTTGTCCCCCTAAAAATATTTTTGTGGCTTTCTTTGACTGGATTTGCTATTAGCATAGGAATTTTATCAACACTCTTTGAGTTCATGTACCTTTCTTCCACAAATTAGAAATTTCTTTTTCTTGTTAGAAGAGTTGTCTTGATTTGGTCTAGACTGACCTGATGGACCACTCCGACGTCTAGGTTATTTTCCCTTCTGCTTTGCTGTGAGGGCCTGATTATCTTGAGAGTCTAAAATCTCACCATATATTGCTTCTTGTTGAAGCAAGTTGACTAGTTCTTCAAATGAGGGCGTTCTATTAGCCACATTTAAATATATGACAAAGACTCAAAACGAAGGGGGTAGTTCTCTTAGGACAATTGGTACAAGAGAAGGATCTGTGACTTCTTCCCCTAACGCTTGAAGTGTTGTTCTGATTTCGGCAACTCTTCTAAAAGATGCCTCTACCTTCTCACCATTTTGCATTTGTAGACAATGTAACTGACACTACAGATGGAGGATTTGGTTTTGGTTTTTAGTCTCATAGACTGTTTTGAGATAATCCCAAGCTTCTTTAGCAGTGTTGGTTGTTCGTATATGAGGTTGAACCTTATCAGACACACCAAACAAAATGATTAATTTGAGCTTTTGATTGATCTTATCATTTTTTTGGATCATTGCCATCTTGTTGAGGTATGGCTGTGTTCCAGAAATGACATCCCAAAGGTCTTCGAACTCTAATTGGGTTTGCACTTTGGTGATCCAGGCAACATAATTGCCTCCTTTCAGGAGTTGTGAATCAAGAAGCATAAATTTAGGATCATCACAAGTGATGTTTTATAGTTTTGAGGGCCCTTATCTCTCTGATGTAACCCTTTTATCTCCCTGATGTTTTATAGGGTTGATGCCATAGGCGTCGTTGTTGCAGTTTTACTACGTGTTAGATGCTGTAATTCAACATGACGACATTACCCATAAAAGTGAATCAGAGGCATCATTAATACGAAACACTACTTGTTTGTTTTGTTTTGAGTTTCAAAACTTTAAATTTGGCTTGAAAATACAATAAATGCTCCAAATACAATATTTTGAAGTGAAAGAAATAATAATATAGTTTTAAATTGATTTTAACTATATTAATATTACACTTTCAATTATTTCTAAAGTTTAACTATAAAAAAGAAAAATAGTTTAAAAAAGAATTTAATATTTTTTCTTTATTAATAGAATTCTTTTCAAATTCTAAAGTTAACTTTTCAAAATATTTAGGGTTTCTTAAAAAAATGAAAAAATTGCACCTTTATTTGCTCGTTTCTTCTCTTTTGACTGCAAATTGAATTCAATCAACCTTCTTATCTCAAATGTAAATGGTCAGCAAGAAGATTTCAATGCCCTAGCAAGAAGATTTAAATGCCCTAGCAAGAAGATTTCAACACCTCCTTGCTTCAAACAACTCTTTGCCTTCTTATCTCAAACTTGGATGGCTCTTTGCAGATGATTAAATGCCTTATATGAGCTTTTTCATATACCTATTCACAGCAAATGATTGTTTCAAAAAGTTCCAACGCCTTATAGAATGCCTTAGATGTGTGATCTTTCACAATGATTCACCCATAATTATGCCTTTATCAATATTTATACAACATCATATATCAGAAATCAGCGCTGGGACATGGAGTTCTTTAGACAACATCAGATATGGATGCAACAATGCAAATCTGGATGCCTCAGATGAAGTTTGGAATGCCTCCTTTAATGAGAATATCTACTAAGACTCACACCTTTTTTTATAGTCTCTTGGAACTTTTCTTTTCATAGCAAAAATTCAAACATTGGCTCTCCTCCAAACACACAAGCACAAGGATATTATATGTGCTTTGCTACCATATTAAAAATGGGAAATGTAATGAGCAACTTATCATTGAAATGAGCAGCATATACATACATGAGATAGTGTTTGAATAACCACCAAGTCAGGCATACCTAACCAACCAACTATAACTATAAAAAATAATTATAAGTTGGTAATGGTAATAACATATGCATTATATTATTAACATAATACAATGATGTAATAAAATAAACCTAACAGTACCTCGACTGCGTTTCCTTAATAGATCCACAGGTGTAGGATGCAACTACAGGGGTGCCATGTGGCGTCGGCCCCCGCTAACTCCTCAATCCCGCGAACAAAACAAACACGACGTCCTTAAACTCTCTCGACGACCATTGAACTGGATATAAAACCCTTGAAACTATTGTTACCATCTGTAAGTGGTTTTCTGCCAAGAAATCAACTTTTTCGACACTTTGCTTGGTGATTTTGATACAAGAAAGGCAATTTTTTGAAAATCGCAAGTGGTTTTCAATATTCCAAGCATATTCTGGTAACTGCAGATAGATTCCCTTTTTGACCTTGTTAACATCATTTATCAAACAGTGACGTCATCTTTTCGGCCGTAAGGGGAGTAGACCATCGGAGAAAATATTTCGTCACCAGATTCTGCTGACGTCAAGTCTGCATCAGCAGGGTTTTTTTTCAAATTTCCCCCCTCTCATTTGCATTTTGGTTTTGGTAGCCAAACTTTGTAGGCATCTAACTTTCTCATATTTGCTCACTTTTTCGAGCAATTGTTTTTGATTTGGGCTAGAATATCATAGGATTTGTACTGGTGCAATCATATTTTGGTTTTAGTACGTAGTTTTTCTAAAAATTGTAGATCTTCATCGCTATTCCTGAGTAGTTTTCATTTTGGGAACTTCTAGGGCTCCGTTTGGGCTCATATGGTAACATTTTTTGGTGAATTTTTTTTGAAAGTGCATAATTTTTTTAGTACTTAGATTTGTGATTAGATTGATCTCATTTTGTACAAAAATTGTACTTTCAGTTTATAGACCAATTTTGGCATTTGCATTATACCAAAATCAATGACCACTTTGCTATTTTGGCTCATGGCAATTGTAATTGCGCTAAGTATAAAGTGCCATGATCATATTTTTTTGGGGGGTTCTCATGATTGAGTGATTTGGGGGGGTCTCTTTGTGTTCATTCTTTTGTTGGATTCAATCTCTTCATTGGTCTTGTGTGTGATTAAATTCAAGAAGTAATCATGGGTACCACAAAGCATCCAATTGTAATTGATTTAGAAAGAGGGAACTGTAAGTCTTGGTGAGATGGTATACTAAAATATTTTAGATGGCTTAATCTTCTGCCCTATCTTTATGAACTTGTTCTTCAACCTGAATCATTTGATAAACGTATGGTATGGTATGAAAAGAATGGTTATGTATCATCATTTATTGGTTCAAGTGTGGACTTTGACACATTGAGTACATTGACATGGATTTCTTCCTCTCGTACTCGTTGGACCAAACTTTGGGAGATGTATGGTGACTTGAATGAGTCTCCATTCCCAAAGGAACTTGTTGCAGATTGTTTAAAATCTCTTGATGTTTTTCTACCATATGATTTTAAAACAACTATGAATCTTGATGAATGGAAAGAACTTGAATGTCTAGATGACATAGAGACTTCTCCTAATACTCCTCCTTCAGAGACTTCATGCAATCCAATATTAGCATCTATTTCACATGTTCATACTAAGCCATCTTGTGTGGACACATCATTTAGAGATGAACAATGTAGTCCGATGACATGCATTGTGATCTCATCTTTTCTATCATCACCTGTTGGTCCATCTGAGTTCAGTGTTGCTTCTTCCAGTGATTTAGTACAATAGGTACACATTGGTCTTCCAGAGATGATTCCTTGGGACACATATCTACCATACATTTCATCCTTGTTTGTAGAGTCCCACATTTTGGATCTAGGAGAAACTATTGATTGCATTAATCTTCTCTTTGATGAAGTTGATTCTTCTTTAGATGATATGAGGGCACATTCATACCCTCTTGTTCTTTCTTTGCCTACATTAGCTTCTATAGTGACAATTTATGTAGATATTCTTGAGTCCACATATCCAACTCAGTCATCGTTCATGTTGACATCTTCTACAGGAGTACCAGATTCTCATTAGTCCAGTTGTCTTACCTTTGGTGAGCACCATACATCCATGGTTACTATAATTGAATCTTCTATGGTACTTGATTCATCTTATCAGTGTTTGTCATAGTTTGGCATTGGCCTAGAGATCCTTGAGCAACATTTGGAGGAGGCATCCTTGTCTTTACAGGAGATATATTCATCTTTGGATCCTATTCTGTTTCAATTTCCACTTGGTTCTGGATTGTGATTTTCATTAGTTAGGCTTGGGACTCCTGATTTGGTTGTAGCATGTTTCGACATCGACATGGCGTCACCTGAGCAGAGACTAGAGATATCATATATCTTGATTTTTCTTCCTTCATATTCCTTTTAGGAATGAGAAGACTTCCTGCATACATTCTTGGTTTTGTTTCTTCCTAAGGGAAGGAATGTTCTTCAACGGTCTTGGATCATCTTCAACATTCATTGTTGAGCATCTACCATCAGTGCTAGAGATTCTACATTGGGAGGGCTACTTGGTCTCTCTTCTTCTCTCTTATGGGGGACTTTTTACTCACATGGGGTTTTGTTCTTCTCATACTATAGAGAGCATCTTGTGTTTTCTCTCTTTTGGAGAGGGGTTTTTTCCTACGGGTTTTTCTTATTTACTCTGTTTGTGAGAGATTGTTTATACATGGGTAGCTAATATGGCCTAGTAGTTGAGACCCATATTTGCATCTTTGCATTTATCTACTTCTCCCTAATTCGTTAGGACCTTACATCATCATTGAATCTTTCGGATCAGGTGTGTATAGACTAGTCGATGAACAAGGTATGCCTCTTAAAGAGCCTATCAATGCTAATCATTTGCGTAGATATTATGCTTAAATTTAGTTTTTCATTTGTATGCTATTTCTTTATTCATAAAAGCAAATGTTTGGTAGATAGTAAATGTAAATTTCATTGTTTTCTTCAGTTTTGACAAAATATGTAGTTTGTCTTAATTCTTTAGAGTAGTTTTCTTAGTTTAGAGAATTACTTAGTTATTAGCATACAAATTTAGAAAATGTGCATCATGGTTAGTAATCGTTGTCGAATCTAATCTAACAAAGTTACAACATTGTTTCATGAGATCACAACTGAATTATTTCATAATGTATGTACATCTTATTAAAACCTAATTAAGCATGCACATTTGTGTTTCATTAGAACATGTATATTTAAATCATTGTTGCATTTGTTAAATAATTATACATAGTTGTTTACATAAATCACTTTTAGCATTTAATTTGATATACATGTATAAAAGCAAATCTAGATCTTTGTCACATTTACTTCACAAAGTAGATTACAAATGACATCTAGAATGAACACACTAAATCATGAATCAAAACTATGTATTTAAATCATAAGAATTTGAGTACATAAGTTCACGATTACATCAAAATATGGTGAATGAAATCATAATACATATCATCATTGTGCTAGATCGTGATACCCAGATCCCTTAGGACCTGGTGGTGAGCAAATGCTAGATGACCACCTATGTGAAGCTACTGATCGTGAATGAATCCTAGAGGCACTCCGTGATCGTAAGCTCCTAAGCTCACCCATGAGCTCCTCTATCTCCTGATGAGGCTCTGTGTGTATATGTTGGAAGTGATCTCTCTTAACTCTAATTTGGTCCAACTCAGCCTGTAGATAGATTAGTAGACTGTGCTCAGTACCTGATATCACCACGACTCTATGCTGATCTAGCTATGTTCGGAAGGCATCATTGGCCTCCTCGCCACTTTTTGCCCTCTGAACTGCCTGGTCTCGCTTGACTACTAGTTGATCACGCTCCACCTGTCCTACCTCAAATATTGCTGTAAGCCGTGCTATGAGATCAAATATCTCTATGTGCCGACCTGCCTTGTGTGGTGGCCTATAGTAGGTCTGCACTGGCTGCTGTGTCGACTCAGTAGGTACCATCATTGCTATGATCTGAATCACAAATTTGTGCCATGCATTGGAACACACTATAGAGAATAAGATCACCATCATATCAGCATCTCAATCAAATCAATTTCATTCTAAAAATCACTATAAACATAATAACAACAAAATATAATCATCATCTAGATCACCCTCTTGCAATGATGGATCCTGAGGAACGTTAATTGCGCTAGTATCTACAGTCATCCCAATTATTGGGGGCATCATAGTGGCAACACCACTTGAATCCACCTGCTCGAAGTGATGCTATACTACTTTGGGTATGTGCCGTGGATGTAGGCTATGAGCTTAGACCGTTGGTCCCTCCTTGTCGACTCTTGCACCCTTTGCTAACTAGCGTTGTCTACCTCTAGTCACCTACATTGGGGATCCTCCTCCTCCTCATCATCATCATTGTCTCTGTTGCTATCTCTCTCTCCCCTCTGACTCATCTCCTCACTTAACCTAGAGCTTCGGATCACCAACAGGATAGTCATAAGGGAGGATACTCATAGGGTGTGTTGTCTCCCACCATGCTATATATGTTGGGCTCACACCTACATCTTCAACATCGGTGACAAGAACATCATCCTATGTGTCATCATGAGGCCTCACCTCGCAACATGATGACCTCACATAGAATGGTTGTGTGGTGGGAACCCCCTGCACCCATCTGAACTGCATCACCACTCAATCATAGTAGAAGGTAACTATGATGCGATCTTAGCGACCAGTCAACAAATGATTCCTCGATTTCCTCACTAGCTACTTCCTCTATCCCATCCATAGTCTGCATCTCCTGTATGGTCTCCATGTTATGGCCTCGGGCTGCAGCCTGTCGAATACAATCGTCCAGAATAGTAAATCCCCATATCTCCACAATCCTCTCAGCTCATAGGCGTACGCTCATGGGTTGGTCTCGATAATTTCTATCGGATAACCCAACGACCTCGTGCATGTAATATGCTCTAATGCCCACACCTATAGGAGCATGCATATCATCGAGCTATGTGCCTCCCGATGCACATAGCAACCCAACTCATAATATAAGTGAGCAAGAAAGCTCTGTCCCTAGGAGTATATTTTCCTTTGCTCCTCCATTGCTCTAATGGTATGGACTAGGCCTCCGTGAAGGTGTGTGCCTCGCCATCCTATGTAACAGCTAGTGTGATGGTAGTACTTATGATGTGACGTACGGTCGGTATAACAACCACACCTTTCTCTAAACACCTGATGTCAATGTGTCCTTGAGAACTTGATGGTATTGTGTGTCCCAAGCAGTATAGCTGGCTCGCATGAGTGTAGTCCTTGGACCTCTACTCTGTGACCTTGACTGCCTCTCCGTGCACAAGTAATCGTAGTATCCTATACACATCCTCATGGATAATGATCATCTCTCCTATTAGAAGATGAAAAGTAGATATATCTATGCTCCACCACTCCATGAGTGCCTTAAACATAGCATGGTGGTATGTCATTGTGGGAATAGTGTACACCCACCAGAGTCCAACATCTTATAGATGTGCCATCTCTGCATCAGTAAGTGTGCTTGATCAGCTATGCAACAATGTGAATAGATGACCGTTGACATGCTCTTGCACCTCTGGGAGATCCTGAAACATGAAAAAACAAAGTATACATCATACTTCATTCTTAAAAAAAACCCCATCAACAAATAGAAAAAAATCATTTCTAGCCTTGTCCTAGGAGCAGGGCGCCTTGACAAGTCTGGGGCACTCAGGGAGGACCTAAGCACTTAGAGAGGTCTGGGGCACCCCAGGAGGATAGTGGCACCCTAGGTTGACACTGAAAAGTGTCCCCTAGGCCTATTTTTGCTCGAAATTTAAAAAAATATTAAAATAATCAAGAATGAATTTGAAAGATGGATAGATGCCTACCTCATGCTCATAAAGTCCCTGTCGTACTCATCTCCGCAGTGCTTTGATCCTCAGAGCATGATACGGCCTTTGACTTGGCATGATGGCTCTCCTCCTTGCTCTATCTCCTCAAAGAATGAAAATGACAATAGAATGGTAAAATGTGAGAACTACTTTTACTATTTATAGTAAAAATCTAGAACTCCTGATTACTATCTAGGGTTGAAGACCACCTTTTCTACAGATATCTCTTCATCTAAACATCGATAACTCGAGTTAGCAAACTCAGATTCGAGTGCCGTTCATTGCATTGGAATCTTGGTTCTGCCATCTTCACAACCTTATATTTTGCGTCTTGACATTATTCATTAGAATGACCATACTGAAGCATATTCATCAACCTTCTCTCTCTAGAAAGTTGAAGTGGAAAGATCGCCACCCCATTTCTACATCTTGAAGTAGCAAGCAGAAATAGGGGGCATATATCTACCCACAGATTTTGTTCTCATCACCTTTCCCCTTTAGAATTTTTGGACTCACACATACATCTATTGGTTGTAGGTTTATTGTATTGCACTAACACTGTGGTTTGTAGGATCACAGGCTGGGGGCTCCACCCTCTTGTGTGGCGGTGATCTACGTCCTCTTTAGTATCCTTTTGATATCTTTTTTGCAATATGTTTTTACTTTCTTGTCCTTTAGCTTGCATATGCATGTAGTGTCATATGACCACTAAAGTGGGGACTAAATGTTGAGTCATAAATTGTGTACACTTGTGTGTAGGCACAGTTTCACTATGCTTAGCTCCTCCCTTTAGTGATCCAAGCCTAGTCCATTTTTAGGTCCACTTTAAAACCTTCTTTTGACCCTGTTTATAGAGAATGTCATGATTCCAATTAAAGTCTCATCATGAACCTGATAAATAAGTTAAGATTTGGAATTAGCCCCGCATTAAGAGCTGACTTATGCCTTGAAATTGCCTCGGGCCTAGGGCGCTCAAGCACCCTGGTCCCGCCCATGTTTCGGGATGCAATTTTAAGTTACAAGTTAGCTTTGATGTCGCTTAGGCCAACCCTAAATTCAAACTTACTTTTTGGCATGTTATGTCGACATTTTAATCTTAATTAATCTTTTCCTATGGACTTGTATAAAAGCAAGTAGCCTATCTCATATTAAACTAGACAAGAAATTGATATCAAATGTGGAAAACATCTCTATTGCTATTTTCTCTCTATTACTATTTTGTTATTGTAGGTTTTCAATGAAGTGGAGTTCTACTTTGCTCTTGGAGAAATTTGCATGAAGGCTAGGAAATGAGATCTTGAGTCTATCTCATTGGCTCCTAGGTTGAAGCACTTTGCATGTTTGGGAGAAGGGTTGGAACCACCAACTTGCATTTGGCTTGAGTACTCACCAAAGGTATGGTTGCATCACCTTCTTATTTTGTAAACCTTTCATGAATCTCCATCCTTGAGGTGAAGTTGTAAGATTCCTTGGATGAGACATCCTTTCCTATTTGTTTGAGTCATATATAGGATTAGGGTTTGTTATTATTTGATTAGATCTTGCATGTTATTGCTCACACTTAGGAGTTTTGAGCACACACAACATTTGGATTTAATCTTGGCTATCTATGAGGTAGGAATACCAAAACAGGGGCTTGACTGAGGAAAACTCCTATATAGCCACAAACATTTTCCTCTTCTTTCTTGTGTGTAGAGAAGACAAACAGGTTTCAGGAGATACCGGTCTGAGAGATTGAAGATCTTATAGGTGTAGACCTGACAAAAGTGGTAGTTTTTGTAAACCCTAAAAAGGGTCTAGGGCACCCAAGCGCCCTGGTCCTGTGCATTCTGGTCACCAGATCTAGGTTCTGAATTATTTCTTTACCTCTGTTGTTCTGTTATTTTATCAAATCTTGGTCCTTACAGTCACCTGTAGGTTAATTATTCTCATTTAGGGTTTAATCTTGAGCCCTAGCTAGATTGGTTGAATTTGGTTTAACACTCATCTATACAACAAAGAGGCAGAACCCCTGTAGTTTAACTCTCCCTCAAGGGTAGAAGCTAAGCTTGGTTTGTGTCTTAATGTTGTAGAAGAGGGTTTTGACCTAGTTTAACTCCTAAGACTAGATCACTCTTTTCTACTAAACATTTTGGTGAACTTGACTCTTCTTACACTCTTGTATCCTTCTTCATTTATGAAAAAGATTGTTCACTATTATAGATTTGATTTAAATTAGGTGCATTCATCATTTCTTTGATTACATACAGTACATTTTGCATTCAAATTCATCATTAAGGTTATAAAATCCTTGCATTTCATAAAAACCTAGCTAGTCTAAAACCTAGGGTTTGAGGATTAGTGCATTGTTTCATATCTTGTTTGCCAAAATGTTTAGTGGAATAGAGTGATCTAGCCTAAAAAGGTAAACTAAGTCAAAACCCTCTTCCACAACATTAGGACACAAACTGAGCTTGGCTTCTACCCAAGGAGAGCCAAACTATAGAAGATTATGTCCTTTTGCATTGTATATAGATGGATCAACCAAGTTCAACCAAAGTCAAGAAAGAAAGCTAGGACTAATGTTCAAACCCTAGAATGATGAAGAACAAACTATAACTAATTGTCAGAAATGGATGTCAGTAAACAAAACGTACAACAGAGATTAGAGAAGGATTCCAAACCTGGATTTTATAGCAGAAATGCCTAGGACCAGGGCACTTGGGTACCCTAGGCCTTTTTTAGGGTTTAGCAGAAACTTAGATATCACCAGACCTACACATGTCTGCTCTACCTTCTTTCTAGAAATCAACTCCTAAAACCTATTTCTTCGACCTGCACACAAGGAAAGAGGAAAATGTTGTGTTGTGTATAAGGGCTTGCCACAGTCAAACCCCATGTTGGTGTTCCCATCTCCACTACAGTGATGATTAGATCCAAGAGTGCATGCTCTAGGAGGCTAGAGGCTAGATATGTAACAATATGATGAATAGTGAATGATAATGATGATGAAAACCACAAAAGATATGACCTTAGTTGATGGAGATCCTACACCAACAAAGGAGAGTGATGAAGATGGCTTCAAAATTCCTTCAAAGCATGCAAAAAAACTTCAATAGCATCCACAAGGAGATAACATTTCAAGCATGAAGATTACATTAGCATAGAACACAATATGAGAGAAACATTCACATTAATTCTCTAGGTGTCATCTAGGTGTAAAATGAACTACAAAACACATTTAAATATGCACTCCCGCTCACTCATGACAAATAAAACTTAATTAGACTGACAAATACAAACTATAGAAGTGTCCTAAGATGACACCACAAAGTGGGGCTAAAAATCCCAAGTGGGACCAGGGCGCTTGGGCAACCTCGACCTTTAGCCCACAAACTTCGGAAAGTGTCCAATATAGCAGGCTTAGTCCAGTCTTAAGTTGATTCTGTCAAGTTTATTTATTGGGATCGAGATTTTCATCATTTTAAGCTCAAAAAGATATTAAAATAGGTCCTGATTAACAAAGGCAACAAAGTAGGTCCAACCATGTGCTAAACTAAGTGTAAAATGCTAGTGTATACATTTTACAACACAACATTTAGCGCCTACTTTAGTGTGGGTATGAACTTACGTTTGAACTCATACTAAAGGATGGAAAAAACACACAAACATAGAAGCCCAACGAATTATGCTAATTGGTGGACCACAAGTAGCCGAAAAACTTAGGATCCTAAGGTTACAAACACATAAGCAAAGAGATACTTAAAATATGTGAGACATTAACTCACACATACATGGAGTAGTAAATGCATTCATAGGAATACACATGAAAGACACAATACATAAAAGTGATACACATAAGACACAAAGCATACACATAAGACACAATGCATACACATGAGACACAATGCATAGACTTAGAGAACACATGGAAAACATGATGAAGAGACATGGAAACATAAGTTAAAAACATAACGCATAAAGGAAACAAACATAAGAATACACATAGGAAAAAACATACAAGGTACATGACTCTGACACTAGTTTTCTCTATCGCTAGGGGTCATGTGAAGAGAAATTCCATAGTTGATCACACACTAGTAAGGATCGCTGATTTACTAGGTGACCATGCCAAGTCATACGAAGCACATGGGATAGCCAACTACGTTGCATTAGGTGGCTCATGGACCAAAGAGGAAGCATCACAAACTAGTGAGGGATGTCGAATCACTAGGTGAGTTCCACGCCAACAAGAAAATATGCAACCAAAAGAGAGCATAGTATGATGTATGCCCCCACCTTAAAGCGATTGCTAACTCTTACCAGGGAGTAATTGCTTTAAGGTAGAACAAATCACAAAATAGTTACAAGAGATTTCTGGAAGCACATGCCTATAAGATATGTGTTGCCAAAGAACTACATCGCACAAAGGGGTTGCCCCCACAAAAGGTAAATTGAGGCAATGCTATAGGCATGATACACAATGACTTATGTAGTCATGGTATGACACCGAGCATAGAAACAAGGTGCCACAAAAAATTAAAACATAAAAGAAGCAACAAGTTAAGTAATAACACAAAGGGATCTACCTAATTGGCATCAGTATAGGAATGGTTGTATAATAGGAGACGTCTCAATACTATATATATATTTGGAATTGTCATCATCCACTAGCTATTAGAACTATAGATACAAAGAAAGAAGTATCACATGAAATAAAAAATAAACATTCCTTTGGCCAACAAGGGAGAATGATGAAACATTCTATGCCTTACGTCATCCCCAAATGACACAACAATAATACAAATTACGACATATAGAAGAATGATGATACAAATAGAGAGAATGCCACAACAAATTTTAGTCCCTTTGTATCCTTGCACCTATAAGGGTGTCAAGGGTCATCCAAAGAGAGCTTAACAACACAACAACAATAACAAAACATAAACATAAATAAAGCATCAAGCAACACATCACAGGGGGAACACAATTACATGCACACATAGCAAAGAAAATAAGGTACCACACGTGTGAGTCAACCTAATGCAAGTCATCCTCCTCCCAATCTAGTTCATCATCCATTTGGATTAGATGACAAGATACAAGAGGAACTATAGCATGAGAGGTATAAGGAATGAGAACCATACTTGTATTATCCTTGACCTCGCTATCAAAATGTAGTACAATAGGATCCATAGCGGATTACAAAGCTTCTTCTTTCCCTATAGGAGACACAATGGTGGTAGCTGTCTCTTTCACATCTATCGGTGATAAACGCTTCAAAGGAGGGAGAGTCTCCTCTCCTACGGTGAGGTGAGCCTTAGCACAATGATGCTCATTTACTTCTCTTGCAATATTATTGCACTTAGCTTTATTCATGATGTTCTTAAGGAGAACCATAGGATCTTCCAACGCAGGCTCCTTTTCTTCTTTTGTTTCAGGAACATTAGAAGAAACATGAGGAACCATCGAAGGCTGGGAGACTACGGAGGAAGGGTTCCTTAATGCGGGGTGCTCTTCCTTCTCAACTTGCGAAACATGTGGAAGAAGAGGAGCATCATCAAGCGGTTGAGAAACTTCAAGAAATAAAACCCGCACAACTGATGAAATACCACTAGTCTCTGCAGAGGCAGGTGGGACAAAAGTAATATTATGATTGCGGGGAGGTTTGTTTTGCACTCAATGGTTACCTCGTTGTCCTTGAAGGGATGGAAGAGAGGGAACCTTGATGTATCTACTAGACACTTGAGGATGGGGAAGAACGTTCAATTCAGGTTTAGTTTCATTCACTACCTGTGGGTTAGGACGAATTACAACCATAGCCTCAGAAGATCAAGGAGGTTCGAGAACATCACTAGGAAGAATATCACTAAGTGATAACTCTTCTATTTTTTCTTTGAACTTATGATATGATAGGAAAAATAATTTCTCTCTAGGTCTTGTAGCTCCAATTGGTTGTGGCCAGAAGTAGTCAAGTGAAAAATGTCCATTGGAAGAAACAGTGTGATATTGACTGTGATGTACAACATGCACATGTCCCTCAAATGGAAACTTTAAGCACTTGGGAAACATAGAGGGGTTTGCCTTCATGGAGTAGAGTCATGGGTAGCCCAACTTCACATGAAATAGGTCTGATGTAGGAATGATAGCAAAATGAACATCCAAAGCTCTTGGCCCAACCTTAACTTTGAGAGTCAAAGCACCAAGAGTTGGAAGGATAGACCCATCATGTTCTTTAATATCCATCTCTGATACATCATATGTATCTCGATGTAAACCATGTGTGTAGTGGAACTCTTCAGTTACTACATTCAACATGCATATAGGATCTATCATAGCACCTCGAATAGGTTTATCATTGATTTGAATAGTAATATAAAAAGGCCCATCATGATCTTTGATAGTAGCATCATGTGGAGTAAAAGATATAGCAGGTTCCAAATCCACTCACCCTTTGTGAGGGCAAGAATCCACCATGCAAATATCAACAAAATTAGACCTATGATGAGGTAGAGGATTAGTGCATATTTGATGATTTTGATTAGGAGTCACCACCGATTTATTCCCTTTGTCATTCACACCAAATTGGATGATATTTGAGTCAATGAGGTCTTAAACTTCATATTTACGATGCATACATCTTTTAGTGTCATGACCAATGGAGCAGGGAAATTGACAAAAGGCCTTCACATCAAAGGAAGATGATTGAATCTTACTTGGATCGAGGGGTTTATCGGGTGGAAGCTTGATTTTATAGTAGAAATGCCTAGGACCAGGGTGCTTGGGCACCCTAGGCCTTTTCTAGGGTTTAGTAGAAACTTAGATACCACTAGACCTACACCTGTCTACTTTGCCTTCTCGTAAATCATCTCCTGAAACTTGTTTTTATGACCTACACACAACGAAAGAGGAAAAGGTTTTGCTGTGTATAAGGGCTTGCCTTAGTCAAACCCCATGTTGGTGTTCCCACCTCCACAATAGTGATGATTAGATCCAAGAGTGCATGCCCTAGGAGGGCAAAGGCTAGATCGGCAACAATATGATGAATAGTGAATGATCCTACACCAATAAAGGATAGTGATGAAGAGGGCTTCAAACTTCCTTCAAAGCCTACAAACAAACTTCAATAGAATCTACAAGGAGATAACACTTCAAGCATGAAGAATACTTTAGCATAGAACACAATATGAGAGCAACATTCACATTAATCCTCTAGGTGTCATCTAGGTGTAAAATGAACTACAAAACACATTTAAATATGTAGTCCCACTCACTCATGACAAATAAAACTTAATTAGGCTAACAAATACAAATTATAGAAGTGTCCTAAGCCAACACCACAAAGTGGGGCTAAAAATACTAAGTGGGACTAGGGTGCTGGGTCTAGGGCACCCAAATGCCCTTGTCCTATGCATTCTGGTCACCAGATCCAGTTTTGAATTATTTCTTTACCTTTGTTGTTCTGTTATTTTCTTAGATCTCGGTCCCTATAGTCACCTATAGCTTAATTATTCTCATTTAGGGTTTGATCTTGAGCCCTAGCTAGATTGCTTGAATTTGGTTTAACACTCATCTATACAACAAAGAGGTAGAACCCCTGTTGTTTAGCTCTCCGTCAAGGGTAGAAGCTAAGCTTGGTTTGTGTCTCAATGTTTGTAGAAGAGCATTTTGACCTAGTTTAACTCCTAAGGATAGATCACTCTTTTCTACTAAACATATAGCATTGTTAATGTGGGAATGATACATCCCAAGAATAATGCAAGGATAGTGTTTTTTAGGTGGGAACGATATATCCCAAGAACAACACGAGGATTGGGAACAATATATCACGATGATGATGAATGATTGATGGGATTAAGCTGATAAGATTTACAACAAGGCTAGGAACAAGATTGATGGATGCTTTGGGAGGATTGGCTAGATGACTTGGAAAGATGTGTGGATTGGAATTTCTTTTGGTGGATTAATTACTTTTAGGATTGCTTGGTATTTTATCATTAGATTGCTTTGGGTGATTGCATTAGATTACTTGGGATGATGGCATTGGAGTTTCTTGGGATGACGATGCATTGGATTGCTTTGGATGACTACACTAGATTTATTTTGGATATCTTGCACTGGATTGCTTTTGGATAGTTTGCACTGGATTTCTTTTAGATAGTCTGCACTGGATTACTTTGGATGACTGCACTGGGTTGCTTTGAATGACTACACTAGAATGCTTTTGGATGACTACATTAGATTATGTGGGATGATTGCGTTGGATTGCTTTTGGAATAGGATTGTTTTGGATGATTGCACTAGATTATTATGGATGGGATTGTTGTCTGCATATGATCACTAGTGATAAGGGAACACCAAGTCTAGAAACAAGGATGGGAGATATGTTAGCTTAGGGTGATGGGATTAATGAATTGTATGGATGGATTAAGGGATTGTTGATGGTGAATGGAAAGGAGGATGGATGGTAGATGGATGGAAGGATGCAATATGTGACCTCCAAGGACTATGTCACATAGGAATAACATGCCCCTACTCTAGAAATATCATTTAGTGGATTGCATAGGCTATAACAACATGGTTAGAGGATTTGTTGCATAAGGATTTGAGATGTCAAGATTTTGTCAAAGCATGTACCAAAATCATGCCTCAGTCCATATCAAGATCAACATCATTATCAAGATCAAAGTCAAGTAGGGTTGACAAAGGGGAATGATAAGGATATATGGATTAGGATGATAGGAGAGGGATATGATGGGATAGATGAGACAACTTTCCCCCAAGTGCAAAGTTCATCGACAATTG
Source organism: Cunninghamia lanceolata (assembly GCA_027924645.1). Classification (NCBI taxonomy): domain Eukaryota; kingdom Viridiplantae; phylum Streptophyta; class Pinopsida; order Cupressales; family Cupressaceae; genus Cunninghamia; species Cunninghamia lanceolata. Next base: position 10,458,014 of record BSBN01000134.1, read on the forward strand.
ATTTACACATGACGCTCGCAAATGGGTTTTCATCATGGGACTTATCCAAAGCACCATAAATATGTTTTTCACCATTGGATGAATTATTTCCCTTTAATATTTTATTTTTTAGTTTTTTGACTTTTTGATCTGTTGATTGGATAACATTGATAATATGATACTCAAAGGGTCTTCACGTGTTCCTATCTTCTTGAGATAGTCGATGTAGATGCACTTGTCATAACATGCCAATAATGTTCTACTTGAAGTAATTGCTTTATCAAGATTAAAGAACTCTTGTACAATCTTTTGATGTTTGTATGATCTTCGTTGATAACTAAGTTGGCCTTATTTGAATGTTTACATTTTGATAGAGAACCATCATAACCCTTATGGTGAAGCATTGCTGCCACAACACGGTGGATTTGGGAGTTGGATTTTTTGTAGTTTAGGCATGATTTTGGATTTTCATGGGGGGTTATTGTATGCAAAATTAGGTGATTGCGATGTATTTGGTTTGGGTGGATAGATTGGTGATGTAGATTGGTTTGGCAGATTTTGACTCACCAAACTTGAGGTGGTGGATTATGGAATGTGGATTTGGAATTATGAAATTTAATTTGGATGTGGGATTAGGATGGCGATTAGGACCAACATTTGTGTACAAATTGTAAGGTGGTGAGCACCTATTATATGCAAGGTGCTTCTATAAATTTTGATAGCTTGTTGTATTTGGATAATTTTCTTCATTTGAATTGCTTGGTCCATTTTGTTTTGGGACCCATATTTATTTGATATGCTTTACTTGATTTTGATGAAGTTTGCTGGTAGAGATCGTGAAGTGGAAGGATTGTTGGAATCAAGCTTATTGTAGGGGCTATAAATGGTCCCTATTTCCATGCTCTCATTGGATTATGTTGCCTCAATGATCATTGAAGTATCACTAACACAATTATATTGCTTAGATAAGTGATGTTTGATGCCTTGACCATGACTAATGTGGATTGGGATAGGCTCTAGGATTCCTTGCTTATAAAGGCTCAATCCTTTTCCTTGATAATCCATGCTTTTACATATCTTGTTTGTGATAAGATATTTTTCATCTTTGAAACATGATGCTAACTCTTTGTTATGTTGCCGAGAATAATCAAAATTTGCTATTATCTCCTCTCTGAGTAAATTTGACTTGATAAAGATGGTAGATCCTATTTGATAGGGTTCTTGTGCTTTCTCGTTATGTATACTTGTTACACCTTGATCATTGTGGACACTTGTGTCTTGATCATTTGTACAAACACCTGAAATTGTCCACATCCTAACATGACCTTTCGACACCACCTTATGTCACCTTGCGACATATTTGTCCTAGACCATTTCATGTCCCTTTCCATCACCCATTTAGTTAAATAAATTATATATATTTAATTAACCTATTTACCATATTTCCTAAATTAATTAAATAAATTGTATTTATTTAATTAATCCATTTCCTTCATCACTAAAATTAATTAAATAAATCATATATATTTAACTAATTTAATCTATTTTCCCTCTAGCCTAATTAGTTAAATAAATCTTATTTATTTAATTAATTTATCCTCACACATCATCCCTCTCCAATAATTAATTAAATAATTTTATTATTTGATTAATTTCCACTTGTCCTCATCCTCATCCTACTAACACAAATAAGAAATGAGATCCACAAAAATCAAACTAAGTTTTCATCTCAACCATTCATCTCATACTACATCTCTCAATCTTAGCCATTTACATAAGGATGCCCTAGAAGCTTCTATCTTTCACCTCTTAATCTCCACCATCCATTTCATATTGCACCTCTTAATCTTAGCCATCTATTTCCACCCCTTAATCTCAATCATGCATTGCACCTCTTAATCCTAGCCATCCATCCTATTGAATCCAAAAATCTATAAATCAAACATCAACCAAGCCATTATCATCCACAATCTAAACATAAAGTTATGTTGTCAATGTGAACAACCAACATATTAAAACATTATCAAATATCATTAGAGCATATCTATCATTTTGATTGCAACAAGGGCTATTAGGGTAATATTGTTTGTTATTTCTATTTTATTACTTTAGCTCTTGAGTTATGTTGAAAATGGAATAGGTACTTTGATGCATATTGTTCCTTTATTTTAATTCCATATTTTTGCATACATAATTTGAATGTTCTGTTGGTGCTCAAAGTTGAGACTCCTCAAATCCCTAAAGCCAATCAGTCCTTGGTTGCTAGGGGCATCAAACTCAAGACAAAGATTACAAACTTATACTTAGGATGAGGCAACTAAGGACAACATTGATAAGGTGGGTAAGAATTTCTTCATCTTTTGGCTTTGCTAGGCCAGGGGGTATTTCTTGAGGTCTCAATGATATAAACAATTTAAACACTAGGACCTCAAGCAACTATACCCAATGTGCTATGAACCCCTATAATTATCACTAAGTTCATGTCGGCATTAGCTACATACAAGCCTATTAGAACTTTGATATATAGATAAAATTTACTCTTACCCTGCACACAAAGATGACATCTATATTGTGTTTCCCCAACAAATGAATCCACTGAACATTGCATACACAGGGATAAGAGAGAAGAACACACATGCATGATTCTCTAATGATGTTTAATTTCAAAATTGCATAAGGTATGACTGAATTTACAATGTTCACTCATGCAAGCATGGTAGAACCTAAACCTACTCTTGTAGCTAATTGGAAAAAAAGGTTAATACTTTTAAAGGATGTTAGACCTTCACCAATTAGATTGGTGCCTACTCCATTGGACAATAGAGTCATAGATTGTAAGAAGGGAAAAAAATTCAATTGTAGAACATAAATGGAATCTTATGTGCATCATCATATAATGCATATATCTCATCTCAAGTAATGGACATTCTTATTAATCTAGACAACAATGCAAAAAAGCCACATGAATAGAAAACAAGATCATCACACAATCTTTGTAATGAATTAAAGTATTGTCACTTACTTCTCTAACATCTGTTACATTCATACCAACAAATGTGGCAAGAGAGAATGAGTAACTAGGTTCAAACACCTAAAAATTACATTTTTCCATGGAGACATACCACCACATGCATCTATCTTTCAATAAACTTCCTATGCTCTACAAAATGCCTTTCATCCCTTTACAAATCAGACTGCATCATTTGATGCCCTAGAACACTGTTGAGACACTTGCAGTCTAGAAATTGGTTTAATGACCAACCCATTTTTTACATCTTAAGAACATGTATATATAGCATTATAATTCACTATTGTATCTTGGACATGGATCTGGAGTAGGTCAACACATTTGTAGGTCACCCATACATGCTACATCAAAACCACATGGGTTGTACTAGTAAACCTGACATATTTGGAGTGTTTGCCCATGCCTTGGTACAAAGATTTCATCATGGAAGGGTCCACAATATTCCTAGGGAATATGGAGCTCACCTATGATGCCATTGCGCTTTAAAATGATTATTAATGGTGGCCCTGAGTCATTGAAGTGTCCCATCATGTGTTGAAAAATGCAAAAATTTAGAGTATTTGGGCTGGAAATCAAAATCCTAGAAGAACCAAGGAGCCCAGAACATCCCAATGTCCACGAAAACCCGAAATCCCCATGGGACACCCCATGGGAAATGGGAAACCTGAAAGGATTTGGAACATAGGGACATTTTAGAAAAGTGTAAATGTCCGTGAAAATATTGAAATCCTGAAAGTGACCAAAATCCCCAAACGAAAGTTCCACGTAATGAAATATGTGAACATAGCGTGAATCTCTAAGATCATATGAAAGTATTAAGTTTTAACCCCTCAAATTGAGCACATAAAACAAGGGGGTTTGGAAGGATCTTGGAAAACCTAAAAATTCTAAAATGAGAAAAACACCCAAATAAAAGGCCAAAAATAAGGGGCCGCCAATAACCATAGCCTTCGAGTTCATAAAAAAATTCAAAGTTTTGACCCTCCAAATTGACTGAGGGCGAATGGGGTCTAGGAAGGACATTGGAACTAGGAATGTTCCGATGTGCCTAGAAAATCTAAAATCTCAAAATTGGTCAAAACTCCCAAATGAAAGGTCCACTTGATGCTAGATGACACACATAGCCACCATCTTTGAGATCATTTGAAAATTCAAAGTTTTCGCCCTCCAAATTGAGTGAGGGGGAATGGGGTCCAAGAAGGACATTGGAACTCAGAATGTTCCCATGTGCCCGGAAAACCTGAAATCCCAAAATTGGTCAAAACTCTCGAACGAAAGGTCCACTTGATGCTGGATGACACACATAGCCACCAGCTCTGAGATCATATGAAAATTCAATGTTTTGACCCTCCAAATTGAGCATGGAAAACAAGGGGGTCCAGAAGGATCATAGAAAACCTAAAAATCTCAAAATGCCAAAAAAAGATGTAGAAAGCACAAAACAAAAGAATTTAATGGAATTTTAGGCAACAATAAGACATGGCAATGGCATGGGGAAGGTAAAACAATCATCACAACACAAATAGACCAAGCCATGCCCACTAAAGATTTCTTAGATTAGTTATCAATAATGGGTGAAAAACTTTCCAGGCAACAATGAGGCATAAAACAAGGGACCTTTTGAAAAATATATGCACATGCCAACATGTTCAATAGTATCCATTGTGACCTGCTTGTCCTCATGCTCGATGTGATTGAAATCTTGATTACCACTATGCTCATTGGGATTCTATGTGATATGATCCATGCCATTTGTTGGATTGTCAATATTGTCTTGGGGACAAGTGTCTCATCATAGGAAGTTATTGTTTTAATTGGATAATGGATAGGACTAGTTGGGTATGTGATAGAATTATTTTAGCTTTCTTGATAATGGACATCATAAAGTTCAAGGAGGGGATCAACTTGGTTTCTTGATCATAGCTAGGATCGTGATCATAAATAGAGTGGCTTAGGTAACATGCTCTTGAATAATTTGATCTTGAGAACTTGGATAATCTAATCTTGACTTGGTTGAGTGCATTTTTTAACCTACTTTGGATTTGAGTCTTGACATAGTTGGATGAATAGAGAGGTTTCTTGGATAGGCTTGATATACTTGGAGTTATCAACAACATGGTTGCATAATGGATTTGGACTTGATCTTTGGATAAGATACTTTTGGATATGATTAGTGGGCATTAATTTGCATGGTAGTATTTGACTTTGGACAAGGATGGGATTAGTAGACTCCTTGACGAGTTGCATAGGTATCGGATTACATGATGGTGTTGGATAGATAGGCATGACGCTAGGAGGCTCTTGTTCACACTTAAGAGGCTTAGGATTGACAAGATCTTCACATGATGGCACTTGATCATGGATAGGTATGTTATTTGGATTTTGATTGCATGATGCTATTTGTTGGATGGGCATGGTACCATATGACTCTTGAATAGTCTTGGAATAAGTACATTCATTGGATTGGGGCTTTCTAGTTTAAAATTCTTCATTTGCTAATAGTCCTCAGAGGAAATTTGAAAAGGATGATTTGGATGTAGTGAGTTTGGATTGTGGATTAATGTTTTGGATGGATGGATGGTTGGGTTGATGGGATGAGCTAGAGTGTAAAGATTGTGGAGATGAAAAATTTACATAGAATGTGGAAGATATGGAGTGTTTAGATGAGGCTGGGTTTAGAAACATGGATTAGGCATAAGGACCTTGCTCTAAGCTAGTGCTTCCCTTATTAACTGAATCATAAGGATAATGAATGGATAAATGTTTGGGATTTTCAAAATAACTTGTGCTAATTGGCTCTTAATTGTAAGGCTCTTGCAGATTCATGGGTGATGGATGTGTTAGTGCTCAAACATGTGGTTCCACTAATCCTAAAGACTCAACACCAGAACCTAAGGCCAAGGATATGTCCTAAGTCTTATGATCAGATAGTGGCATGAATGGACCAATTACTCTGAGCGAGCAAACTCACCTTCATATTTAGGCTTTGTAAGGCCAAGGAGGTATTCTCTGAGGTCTCAACAACATAAAAAATTTAAGCTTTAGGTCCTCAAGAAGCTATACCTAATGTTCTATGAACCCCTATAGTTGTGACTAAGTTCATGCCAAAACTAGCTACATGTAGACCTATCAGACCTTTGATAAACAGATGAAAATTTACTCTTACCTTGCACCCAAAGATGACAGCTATACTATGTTTTCCCAGCAGATGAATCCACCTAACATTGCATACATAGGGATAAGAGAGAAGAACAAACATACATGATTCTCTAATAATGTTCAATTTCATAATTGCATAAGTTACGATTAAGTTTACAATACTGAATTATGCATATGTGGTGGAACCTAAACCTACTCCAACTAACCAGGGAGAAAAATGATAATTTTAAAAGACTGTTAGCCCTTCACCAATTAGATCAATGCCTACTCCATTGGGCAACAGAGTCATAGATTTATAGAAATGAAAGAGGCACAACATTGAAAACACAAATGGAATCTCATCTGCATCATCATAAAATACATATATCTCATTTCATGCAACATACATTCTTAGTAATCCAAACAATAATACAAAAGCTCACATGGAATAGAAAGAAAGAGAATCACAAAATATTTTTGATAAATTATACTATTGTTACATAATTCTCTAACCTTTATTACATTCATACTAGCAAATGTGCCAAGAGAGGATGAGCAACTTAGTTCAAACACCCTCCTAAATAATTACAAACTACATTAGAGACATGCCATTAAATGATTATGTCTTTGAATAGCCTTGCTATGCTTTACAAGGTGCACATTTACCCCTTTATAGATTCAACTGCATCATTTACTGCCCTAGAACACTATTGAGACACTTGTAGTCAAGAAATTGGTTCAATGACCAACAAATTTTACATCTTTAGAACATGTATATATAGAATTACCATTCACCATTGTAGATTGGATGTGGATTTGGAGTAGTCAACACGTTTGCAGGTTACCCATAAATGTTGCATCAAGGCCACATGGGCTGTGCTAGAAAACTCTGCAGATTTGGAGTGTTCGCCCATGCTCTGGAAAGAAATTATTACAGAAGGGTCCACAATAGTCTTGGGGTGGACGGAGTTCACATACCATACCATCAGGCTCCAAAATGATCATTAATGGTGCCTAAGAGAGTCGCTAAAGCATCCCATTAGAGATGCCTCTGAATTTAATTCGTAAGATGTGGAGGCTTGTTGACTCACTTGTAGCAGTTAATGGCATATCACATTCCTTATGTTGGATTTGAAGGGCCCTTCATGATGCACATACCATTAGATGCATTCTGGCTCGTGATCAAACAATTCAAAGCCACCTTTTGATGCCTCGATCACTGGTGTGTCCCATTGCCACCATGTGGAAACAATCTGCCATGCCTAAGAAGTGTTAGGAGTGCCTCATTGAGGAGCTGCATGGCATTGCCACATGGCTCTTATCATGATTTTCTTCATGCTCTCCCTTTGTAAGAATCCAGGCCCGCAATTGGGTTGAGTCATCACTGATATCCAATGGTGCACCATTTAGAAGTTTTCAAAACTGACAACTTCTAGACGTGCATGGTATCGCCTCATGGAATCTCTCAGAACCACCTTGGGACCCATTTTATGTTACTTTGACTCATCAGGCTTAAAATAAGTGGGCCCCAAAACATCCAACCTGGCTGGTCTGACTAATGGTGCACCCTTTAGAACTAACAATGCTGTCATCTTGCTAGAGATTTATGGGGTTGACATGTGGCATCGTGGAAACTTCTTTGAGACTTACTGCCTTCAACCTTGCTTCATTGGCTTTGAACTAAAAGGGACCCACCACAAGATGATGTGGATGCTCCAACCAATGGTGTATCAACAAAATTGTGTTAGAACTGACACACTCCGGGATGTGCGAGAAGCCTCTGTGTGGCAACCAATGAGACAAAAATTGATGGCCCGTCATAGATTTTTGATGAAACAAGAAGTTCACGAACTATTGAAACTACCAAAAACTTTTGATTTACTTGTTGACGTAGATCAAAGATCAAGAACCCCAAAAGAGTTTTCAATCTTCATAGCCTTTAATCACACATTCAAAATCCACACACAATGAAAGCAAATAGTTGTAACAAAATCTAAACTGGTTGTATTAAATTCACAAAAATGATTAAAAAATATTTTCAAACAAAATTTGTTTTGCACATTAAAATCATTTGCCTTCATGGCCTCTTAATGTTCAACACATTCTTGAGCCTCTTAGCCTGTACCTCTCAAGATAGCCTTTGACTCATCTCATCTCTCCTCTCAATCTATAGGAAGCTCTCTTCTCATACTGGAGGATTATTATTTTTATCTCTATTGTCCTTTGTCTCCTCTATTTTTGTTTTCTACAACAACCTTCTCATTTTCCAGCCAATAACATTTCATGTGTCCCCCATCTTTTTTCTTCACATTTTTTCTAAAACCACCGGTATTCTATTCTCTCTTTTTCCTACTTGGCATTGCCTCTAATGAGGCATTTCATATCCTCTTTTTGGTGCCACTTCTTGTCCCACTCTTGGGCACTTCATTTCTTTTAATTAAGATTCTTTTTTTCTTAACATGGCTTCCATTTCAACACCTCTTATAAGTTTTTCCTCCACTAAGATACGAATTCCTAGCAAAATGAAGGCACCAATATTTGATTTCAACGTCTCCTTAAAGGGGAAGAAGGGAACAATAACAATTTTTAAAATTGTAAGATTCTTTACACCAAAAATAGGCGCCTTGACTATTATAGTGGTTTTGAAACAACAAAAAAATTAATAGATTTTATTTCATTGGAATTTTAAATGCATCAAGGGATTAATAAATATTAATCAAGATTCCTTGAATAATACCCTTTAAATTTGTATAAACCAATTTGGAGAAAATTACATTATGCGACTACAATAAGATGTGCTAGATTGCTAGAAAATGCCTTTTGCATAACTTTTGATGAAATGCTCATCTTTGCCTGAAAACTACCCAATGTGATAGGATTTGCATCCCAAAGACCCTTGCAAAATCATTTGATCTCAATTTTTAAAAATCTTTAGAATTAATATTTTCCGTAAATTGTCAGGTGAGAACAGAGAATTTTAAATTCTCTCAATTGGTGAAGAATCTGACTACAAAAACTTGCCACATTAGGAGAAATACCATCACCAACATCACTGTAAAAGGTTTTGATTCTAGATCTCATGGATTTTAATAAACAATTGTTTCCGTGAAATTGCTAGCTAGACTAGGTAACTGCGATCAGGGAAAATCTTCAATCTTGCAAATTTGAGTCACATTGAGCCTTCCTGATGTAGGGAGATGCCAAGAATAGAAAATTAAACCTAAATTGAAAATAAAAACAAACCAACATTTTTTGGGTGCTGTGGACCTAGATGTTCTTGCATTAGACATGCCAGGTAAGTGAAATGTTCCATGAGTTGGAGACTCATGAACACTTGAAAGTTCTTGGGATGGTGATCCCATGCTTGTTTTTTATCCAAATGTCTTCCTTATCCACTTTATCTCTCTTTTGTACTCCACCTTAAACTTCTCTACCTCCTCCTTCCTTCATCTTTCTTTTTTCTTTTTACCGCTTCCTCCCTTCACATTGTAGATTGTCATTGGCATTTTTCTTTTGTAAATCCGATCCATGTCCTCCTTGAGAAATTACAAAGTTTGCAACTTATGGTTTTTCGCGTTTCCCTCTTAGAACCAACACTATTTTCCTTTATTTGCAATGTACTTCTCTTTTCAGGAACTTCCTTTGGGCTGCTTTCAACTTCTTGTGCAACTTTTGCCACCCATTCTTTTGAATTGAAATAAATTATGGAGCCGTTACCTTTCACTTCTCTTTCTTTTTCTTTCAATATGCTTAAGGTATATTTCAATCCATCCTTCATAATGGTATACAAATTCTTTTTGCCATCATAGATAGTGGTGTAGTCATGTCATGAGGGTTCAAGAATGAACTGTCCAAACCATGTAGCAAGAGTAAACACAATGGAAACAACACAAATATATAATGAAATGGAAGATTCATATATTCAAAATATCAAAGAAATATAATGCTCATATGTGGGAAACATGTAGGCTACAATCAAAGGGCTCACAGTCCTGCTTTCTAGGTTACAACAGATATGCAAGATATGGCATTGAAGTGCCTTTCGGAAAGAACCTTGTTGAAATACACCAGACAAATGAGAGGTGGGGGTGAATTAGTTGTCGCAAAAACTTATCTTCATATGAATATCAAACTATCAACAACTTAATTACTTATAATCAGATTTAACCATGAAAGCATGAAACCATAAGCTTAATCACAATCACACATCCAACACAGTAGACACCACATTTTTACATGGAAAACCTAAAAGGGAAAAACCACGGTGGGTGTTAGCCCACAGAGATATATGAGTTATAATAATACTAAAAATTAGAGGCTTACTGCCCGAATTGCTCACTGCTAAGGGTGGCTCACTACCAAAGGGTGGCTCATTGCCAAAGGGGTGAACTGATTAAGTAGCATCTACTCCATGCCAAGATTCAATTCCATTGAAGCACAATATAACTTCTCTGCTTTGGTATTTCACACCTTCGCACTTATCTCTTCATATTCGCATACACACCACTTTTTTGCAACTCTATTACATGCTTTTATACAACTCATCAACCTTGGAATATACATCAAGGTCAGCATTACATTCATCAACCATTGGAACATTGACCAAGGTCGGTATTACAATAATACAATGAAATAGGTCTAGACCTAAACAGACTTTGCTAAGGTAAAGATGTATGCAGATCATGTTATGCCTTAGCTGGGACTCAAATGCAATTCTCCATGCCACGACATGCTTCCACAATCTTCAAGGCATCTCCGCAATTAGTGAAATCAACCAAGTCAGCCAAGACTGGTCAGAACACTAGGTCTTCAAGGAACAAACTTCATCCACGATCCAAATTATTCTTTGCAGACCCATCCAAAGGTAGGAACACGATCATAAGACATCCACAAGCACATTGTAATCACCAGGAACGACCACATAACCTTTAACCACTCTGTAGAGAAGATTCTTCAAACTAGAGCACATAGCCAACACTGCCAGCCACTGTCACAATGAAAAGATCGCTTGCCGACTGCCAAATCATGAACCATTGGAGTTGAAGGCACATAACATCATCTCAGACTTAACTCTAGAACCGCAAATCAAAATACTTCAATGCAGAGGAATGCGGAGCATATACTTTCTCCCTGTCACTGCCAAACATATAGAAAAAGTTGTTTTCACTCTGGTGAACATAACTCACTCAAATCTTCATACCGGAGGCTCAAAATTGTAACATAGCATCTTTAGATAGCCTTCTAAATAACTTCCCATCCGTAGACAAAGATATTCATTCTAGAAAAAATGCAGAGCATTCTTTTGGATTGTTCTTCTATATGCAATACACTGTTTCCATTGCAACTCACTGTTTCTATCGGAGAAGCTAATTTTCTCAATATCCTCAACATCAAGATCACTTACATAAGTAAATACAAATCATCTTACTCATTACAAGCAAGCAACAAGATAGGAGCACAGTTGAAATCAATGACAACACAGATATGTTGACATCAATGACAACACCGATTAGGCACATACTTGCAAACATCTCCCCTTTGTCATTGATGGCAACATATAATGTGAAAAACTGTAAAGACCATCAAGACATGATTCTCCTCCTTTCTCTTGACACATCTGCACTCTTTTCATTTCTAAGTTTTTGCACATGATTTCTCTCGCCCTTTGACATCAATGGCAAAGGGTACATACTTGTACCCTACTGCTTTGATCAAATTGAACTTCTGCAACCAACTCTTTTGTCATCATTCAGCTACTCCCTTGAGAGGTAGCTCTTAGAACATCAATCCATATCAAAGAGTGAAAATTTGGGCACCATTGGACTGATGCATTCCTTTGCATCTTAGTTCAGAGTTGGAGGGGTAATGACCCCTAATTTTCCCCTGAGATACTCAAAGGTATCCTTAAGCAGAGGCTTAGTGAAAATATCTTCAATATGATCCTTTGTGGACACATATTCCAACTTAACTTCATTCTCTGTCACCTTTTCCCTCAAAAAGTGATACCTTATAGATATATGCTTTGTTCTTGAGTGCATCACTAGATTCTTGGAAATATTTAGGGCACATGTATTGTCACACAAGATTGCAATTGGATCTTCATAAACAACTCTTATATCCTTCAAAGTCTGCTTCATCCATAACACTTGAGTAAAACAATATGCTACTGCAATATACTTTGCTTCTGCTATTGATAAAGAGATTGAATCTTGCTTCTTACTCAACCATGAAACCAATCTATTCCTAACAAGAACAAAACTCCACTCGTACTTTTTCTGTCATCAACATCTACTGCCCAATCAACATCTGTATAAGCATTTAGAGTAAAATCATTATCCTTTGGATACCATAAGCGATGATCCGGAGTCCCTTTTAAATACCTTAGGATTCTCTTTACTGCCATCACATGTGATTCTCTTGGATCAACTTGAAATCTTGCAACAAGACAAACTGCATGCATAATATCATGTTTGGTTTGAGTTAGATAAAGTAATCCTCTAATCATGGCTCTATACTTTTTCTGAGCAGTCTTGGGTGATTCATCAGTTTTACTCAATTTGTAGCCAGTCACCATGGGAGTACATACCGGTTTAGAGTCTTCCATCCAAAACTTCTTTAACAACTCTTTCACATACTTAGACTGAGATATGAAGATTCCTTTATCTGATTGATTGATTTGCAGACCTATAAAGAAATTCATCTCACCAAACATAGACATCTCAAACTCTTTTTGCATTTCACTAGCAAATTTCATACACATACCTTCATTTCCACCAAAGATGATATCATCAACAAAGACTTCAACAATCAAAATTTGATCACCATTAATCTTGACACAAAGATTACTGTCAGCAGTGCCTTTACTGAAACCTAACTGTAATAAGTACTTATCCAACCTTGCATACTAGGCCTTAGGAGCTTGCTTGAGTCCATACAATGCTTTCTTCAATCTGCATACCATATCACCTTGATTTGATAGTTGGAATCCTTCCGGTTGCTTAATGTAGACTTCCTCTTGTAACTCACCATTCAGGAATGCAGACTTCACATCCATCTGATACACTTTGAAATCTTTCTGAGCTGCAAATGCCAGAAACATTTTGATTGCTTCAATCTAACCTATTGGAGCAAAAGTCTCTTAAAAATCTATCCTTTCAATTTGAGAATATCCTTTGCACACAAGCCTTGCTTTATTCCTTACAACTTCTCCATTTTCATTCATCTTATTTCTGAAGACCCATTTGGTTCCAATAATATTTTTTTCAGTAGGTCTAGGAACTAATTCCCAAGTTTCATTCTTCTCTATCTGCATTAGTTCTTCTTCCATTTCCTTAACCTAATTTTCATCATTGCAGGCTTCATTCATAGTTTTTGGTTCAATTGTAGATAACAGACAATAATTCACTTGTTCTTCTGCATCTCTTTTCCTTGGCAGTACTTATTTCTCTTTGTCTCCAATAATTTGATCTTCAGAGTGATTGATTCTTACATACCTAGGAGTCTTAGCAATTTCTGGAGCCTTTTCTTCTTCATTTTGATTGTCTTCTTGTTAGACTTTTTCTTCATAAGTTATATCAGCAGGTTCATTTGACTCATAGCCACTCTGATATGATGTTTTTCCTTTTCCTTCATCCATCTTCACATTTGCACTCTCACAATCTTTTTCAACCTTTTGTTGTAGCACTGGTAGGCCTTACTCTTGGTAGAGTATCCAAGGAAGATTCCTTCATCACATCTTCCATCAAATTTCCCTAAGTCTTCATCTCTTCTGATATAGTACTTTCTTCCAAAGACTTTGAAGTATCTTACTCTTAGAATTCTTCCATACCACAATTCATATGGGGTTTTAGTACCATTACCTTTCACTTGAACTATGTTTTGAATGTAGACATCAGTATGTATAGCTTCTTTCCAAAAAACATCCGGCAGGCCTCCTTCCTTCATCATTGTTCTGGTAGCTTCTTGAATTGCCCTATTCTTCCTTTCCACAACTCCATTTTGTTGAGGAGTTCTAGGTTGAGAAAACTATCTTTTTATTCCTTGCTCTTCACAGAAAATGTTGAATTCATTTGATGTGAACTCACCTCCTCTATCAAACCTCAAGCATTTGATTTTTAGTTCTATTTCATTTTCAACCATTGGTTTGAAGGATTTGAACTTCTCTAGGGCTTCTAATTTATCTCTTAGAAAGTAACCCAAGTCATTCTAAAATAATCATCAATAAGCAACATGAAGTACCTGTCACCTTGCAGACTTCTTATCCTTGTAGGACACATAGTATGAACTAGACCCAACAAATCAGCAGAGAATTGCTCTTTACTCTTGAAACTTGTTCTTGTCTACTTCCCCAACTGACATTCCATGCAAATAGTATTGGTGGGTTTCACAAGTTTTGGTAAATCTCTTACAGTCTAACCCGAACTTATCTTTACCAGATTATCAAAATTTATATGACACAACCTTCTATGCCACAACCAACTTTCATCTGCTTGGGCTAATAAACATAAATCATTAGTTCCTCTTAATTGATAGATGTTACCTCTGGTCTTCTTACTAGTAGAAATAACAGTTCTAGAGATTTCCATTATCTTGCATCCATTTTCTTTGAATCTTAGATCATAACCTTTGTCACACATCTGACCAACACTCAAAAGATTATGCTTTAAACCCTTCACATAGAGAACATTGTCAGTGTTATGCTTTCCTTCAAATGAAATAGATCCTTTTCCACAAATCTTACCAGATCTATTGTCTCCAAACCTAACCAGTCTTCCATCATATTTTTCCAAACTTGCAAACTTACTTTGTCACCGGTCATGTGATGTGAGCCTCCACTATCAATAATCCATTCATCCTTATCTTTCTCAATCTGAATAGTCAAAGCACTTTCTTCCATTGATTTTTCTTCCTTCACACAACTAGCAGGATTAGTAGACACAGGTTCTTCTTTAATAGCAATAAACAAGCATTCATTTGCACTACTACTAGAATCATCAGATTCATCATTAGTCACACCTTCATTATCAAATCTCTGACATAGTAGCATTTCTTTGGAGCTCTAGGCTTGTTCTCAAATCTTTTTCTATTCCTTTCAATTCTTTCAGGACATCTGGAAGCATAATGACCTACTTTACCACATGAAAAACATTTGAAAGGTAGTTTTCCTTTGAACTTACTGGAACCTCTTTGTAGTTTGTCAACAATGTTGGCTTCAATTTCATCAAGCTCATCATTAGGTTCTACCTTGTACTTTTCTACTCTGGAGATCTTTTTTGAAGTACTAGCTTTGAAAGCAGTTTCTACTTTTGGTATAGCATCACCAAACTCTCTCATTTCAAAAGTAGTAATCGTACCAAGTAATTGATCCTTATTAATGTTTTTCACAGTTGTTATTTCTTCAACTGCATCTACCTTGTGAGCATAGGATTTAGGTAATGACCTAAGAATTTTCATCACAACTTCAGTTTCATCAATAGTTCCTCCCATACCTTTGATTCTAGTAACAAGTTCACCAACCTTTTGCATGAGGGATGTTATATTTTCATCTTCTCCAATATTAAGACCTTCATATTTAACTTTCAGTCCTTGCAATTTGGCACTCTTTACAAATTCATCTCCTTCATATAGATTACTCAACTTATCCCAGACTTCTTTAGCATACTCATAATCTATGAACTTTATTAAATCAGAATCAGTCCATGCACTCAGCAGAGCATCTCTGGCTTTTATATTTACCTCATATTCTTTGACTTGATCTTCAGGTGTCAGATCATTCTCTGGCTTGGTATGTTCAGTCTGTGTCACTTGCCATACTTTATAACCAATACAAAGCAGATATCTTTTCATGTGAATCTTCCAATTTGCATAATTTGTCCCATCAAACTACGGAACCTCCTTCTTGTAAGACATCCTGGATCTACCTCAAGATGTTAAGCTTACCACCGAGGAACCTTGTTCTGATACCAATTGTTGAAATACACCAAACAACTAAGAGGGGGATGAATCAGTTGTCACAAAACTTAGCTTCATATGAATGTCAAACCATCAACAACTTAATTACTTATAATCAAATTTAACCATGAAAGCATGAAACCATAAGTTTAATCATAATCACACATCCAACACAGTAGACACCAATTTTTTACTTGGAAAACCCTAAAAGGGAAAAACCATGATGGGTGTTAGCCCATAGAAATATGAGTTATAAGAATATTGAAAAATAGAGGCTCACTGCCTACAGGGATCAGTGCCCAAATTGCTCACTACAAAGAACGACTCACTGCTAAAGGGTGGCTCACTACCAAGGGGTGGCTCATTGCCAAAGGGTTTAACTGATTAAGTAGCATCTACTCCATGCTAGGATTCAGTTCCATTGAAGCACAATATAACTTCTCTACTCTTCTCTTTCACACCTTCACACTTATCTCTTCATATTCGCATACACACCACTTTTTTGCAACTCTATTACATGCTTTTATACAATTCATCAACCTTGGAATATACATCAAGGTCGGCATTACATTCATCAACAATTGGAACATTCACCAAGGTTAGCATTACAATAATACAAAGAAATAGATCTAGACCTAAACAAAATTTGCTAAGGTAAAGATGTATGTGGATCACGTTATGCCTTAGCTGTGACTTAACGCAATTCTCCACCTCACGACATGCTTCCACAATCTTCAAGGCATCTCCGCAATTAGTGCAATTAACCAAGTCAGCCAAGACAGGTGAGAACACTAGGTCTTCAAGGAACAAACTTCATCCATGATCCAAATTATTCTTTGTGGACCAATCCCAAGGTAGGAACATGATTAGGAGACATCCACAAGCACATTGTAATCACCAAGAACAACTACACAACATTTAACCACTCTGTAGAGAAGATTCTTCAAATTGGAGCACATAGCCAACACTACCAGCCATTGTCATAATGAAAGATCGCTTGCGGACCACCAAATCACAAACAATTGGAGTTGAAGGCACATAACATCATCTCAGACTTAACTCTAGAACCGCAGATCAAAATACTTTAATGTAGAGGAATGCGAAGCATAATACTTTCTCCCTGTCACTACCAAACATACAGAAAATGCTATTTTCACTCTAGTGAACATAACTCACTCAAATATTCATACCGGAGGCTCAAACTTGGAACATAGCATCTTCAGACAGAGTTCTAAATAACTTCCCATCCATAGATAAAGATATTCATTCCACAGAAAATGTGGAGCATTCTTCTGGACTGTTCTTCTATATGCAATACACTATTTCCACTGCAACTCACTATTTCTATCAGAGAAGCTAATTTTTTCAATATCCTCAACATCAAGATCACTTACATAAATAAATACAAAGCATATTACTCATTACAAGCAAGCAACAAGATAGGAGCATAGTTGACATCAATGACAACACAGATATGTTGACATCAATGACAACATCGATTAGGCATTAAAGTGCCTTCCGAAAACAACCTAACTATCTATCTTATGAAATCAACTAAATAACTTCCAAATACATCTAAGAGATCTATATATATCATCTTCAAGCTTATAGAATCCTCTACGTCAGCCATAAGAGGTTACAACTCCAATGAAAGATGTAACGTGTAGAAACATGTAGGTCGGCCTACAACACATGGTATTGTTCCTCAAATGAATGAAACTTGGTGCGGACCTCAAGGAAGGTCTATCTAGTCCTTATATGCTATGTATGATGTTCCATTAGGCTCCACAAGTCACAGAAGAACTCCACAAACCTTCTCCTTCAACTGATTGTCTAAAGGTTCTGCTCTATGAAAGCTGATGATTTTTTGATAGTGATAAATCTCAGGAAACAAACACAAATCAATTGAAATTTGAATATGATGTAGATGACACTATGTAGATACTAAGTCCTATTCTGCGAGATCTAATATGAAGATGCAGAAAAATGCGGTAAAATTTTTTGAAACTACAAATGACTGAACTGAATTGAAAATGAAAGAAAATAAAGAATGAAAATATTTTATTTGATGCAAGATTGCTTTGCAACCTGGGATGCTCCTGCATCAGAGACCTGAGATTGTTGAAAAAGTGAGTCCCTCACTTTACTCGGGTGAGAGGAAAACCAAGATGGTCTACCTCAACCTGAGAAATCCAGGATGAATCTTCTTCCAGTCTTCCTTTCCACTTAACCAAATATTCTTTATATTACTTGCCTCTAGTACTGCATACAACTCTGTTATCCAAGATCTACACTATCTGCTCTGGTTGTTACTGTGGTAACTGATTCTTCAATTCATCTTTAATGCTGTCACTTGATTCTCCCTCATAATATTGATATAGGTCTACAATGTTGAATATAGGTGATATACCAAATGTCTCTCGTAGCTCCACTTCATATGTATTTCCTGAATCAAATTTCCTAAGAATCTTACATGGTCCAAACTTCTTCATCTTCAACTTGTTGTATGTACCCACTAGAAATCTCTCCTTCCTTAGATATACCATTACTTCATCTCCAACTAAAAATTATGTCTCCTCTTCTCATCTCCTTGCTCCTCATACTTATTATTCATCTCCTCCAAATGTTTCTTGACTTGATTATTTACTGTCTCCATGTATCCTACAAATTCTTTTGCTTATGTACTCCTCTTATTCTCCATAGTGATGTCTCTGAGCTCTGCTACTCCTCTAGGTTTCACTCCTGTCACAACCTCAAATGTTGTCTTCCCTGTACTCCTATTTACCGAATTGTTGTATGCAAACTCTTCTTACAATAGAATTAGATTCCAATTTCTTGCCTTATCTTCTACTAAACATCTCAACAAGTTAACCAAACTCCTATTTAACACTTCTATTTGTCCATCTATTTGTGGGTGAAATGCTGAACTGAACTTTAGGTCTATCTTCATCTTCTTCCACAATGTCCTCCAAAAGTATCCAATGAATCTTGTATCCATGTTTGAAACTATACTCTTAGCTAATCCATGCAATCTCACAATCTCCTTGAAAAATAGGTCAGCAGCAACATGCACTGCATCATTTGTCTTCTTACAAGGAATGAAATGTGACATCTTTGAAAATCTGTCCACTACTACAAATATAGAACCATATCCCCTCTGTGTTCTTGGTAAACCTAAAATGAAATCCATGCTTATATCTTCCCAAGGTCTCTCTGGTACTGTCAAAGATTTATATAAACCAGTATTCTGACTACCCCCTTTTGCAACTTGACAAACTCTGCAGCTTTGAACAAACTTCCTTACATCCTTATATATGTTCACCTACCAAAGCTACTGTCTTGTCAATCCCAAAATGTCCTACCAATCCACCACTATGTTTCTTCTTGATCAAATTATCTCTCATTGAACTCCTAGGTATACATAACTAATTTTCCTTGAACAACATATCTTTCTAAATGAAATAATCTAACCACTTACTTCTATCTGTCACAATAGGTTCCTTACATGCTCTCCATGCTTCTACAAAATCAAGATCCTCTTCATACATATGTTTCAGTTCCTCAAAACCTAATACTTCTGCCCTCATCTCTGTGAACAAATTCCTTCTTCTACTCAATACATCTGCCACTTTGTTTGACTTCCCACTCCTATGCTTCAATACAAATGTGTAACTTTGCATGAACTCTACCCATCTCATATGTCTCTGATTCAACTTTCCCTGACTGTTCAAATACTACAAAGCTTGATGGTCTGTGTACAACACAAATTACTTTGGCAACAAGTAATGTCTCCACTTATTGAAGGCTTGAATTATGGCATAGAACTCTTGGTCATAAACTGCATATCTTCTCCTTACATCATTAAACTTCTCACTAAAATATGCCACTAGTCTACCTTCTTGACTTGACACTGCTCCTATTGCATTTCCACTGACATCACAATCATCTTGAAATACTTTGTTGAAATCCGGTAATGCTAACACTGGTTGCTCTGTCACTTTCTGTTTCAACAATTCAAAGCTCTTATTTGCTCCTAATGTCCACTTAAAGTCCTTTCAGTCACCTTTTATTGGTGTGCATACTGTACTAAAATTTCTGATGAACTTCCGGTAGAAACTTGCTAATCCATGAAATGATCTTACCTCTCCAATGTTCACAGGTGTTGGCCATTCAACAATTACTCTAACCTTCTCAGTGTCTATCACAAATCCCAAATATACCAATTATTCCTTCATGAAAATACACTTCTTGATGTTTATCAACAATTTATCTTCTCTCAACCTTTGTAATAGTTGTCTAATATGGTACAAATGTTCTTCTTTTGTCTTAATGAAAATTAGAATATCATCCAAATGTACAGTAACAAACTTACCCAAGAATTTCTTCAAAACCTCATTCATCAATCTCATGAAAGTACTTGGTGCATTGGTCAATCCAAAAGGAATCACTAACCACTCATCCAATCCTTCGTTTGTCTTAAATGTAGTCTTCCATTAATCTCCTTCTCTAATCCTGATATGATGGTATCCACTCTTCAAGTCTATCTTTGTGAAATATTTTGCTCCACTCAAACAATCCATAATGTCATCCATCCTTGGCAATGGAAATCTATACTTAACAGTGATCTTATTGATTACTCTAGAGTCTGTACACATCCTCCATTGTCCATCTTTCTTTGGTGCTAGTACTGCAGGTACCACACACGGGCTTAAACATTCTCTGATTAGCCCTTTCCTTAATAGCTCCTATATTTGTCTGTTCAGCTCTGCATTCTCTGCTAGTGTCATCTGATGTGTTGCTTTATTAGAATAACTAGCTCTAGGTGTAAGGTCCATATGATAACTGATACTCCAGATTGGTGGCAATCCTTCAGGCACATTATCTGATATGATATCTTCATACTTTGTCAACAATTCAGTGATCTCATCTAGAAATGGTTCTTCTTTTTTGGTAATAGTCTCTAAAATTAGGGCTCCACAATTCTTAGTAATCAAAGCAAAACACATATTCTCATGTCTTAATCCATCCAAAAATTTCCTTCCATCAACCAAACAGATTCTAGCATTCTCCATTCCTACATAGTTCACTGTTAGGCTTATCTTCCAAAGGTATCAAGATATGTTTCTTCCCATTAGATGTTATAGTATAAGTATTCTTCCTTCCATCATGTATAGCCTTTCTATCATATTTCCATGGTCTCCCCAACATTATATGACAAACATCCATTGGCATAATATCACACAATACTTTATCATTATAAGATCCTATATGAAATTTTACCAAACATTGCTCACTCACCAGTACCTTGTGTTCATCTTGAATCCATGCTATCTTGTAGGGCTTAGGGTGTTTCAATCTATCTAGGTTCAGCTTAGTCACCATTTCCTCTGAAACCAAATTATCAGTACTACCACTATCAATGATAACCTTACAACATTTACCTCCTAATTTGTATCTGGTCTGGAACAAACTTTTCCCTTGCGGTGGTTCCTCAGTTGTCTCTTCTTGGAATAATGCTCTCCTCATGACTAATGATTCTCCTTTATCTGGTTTTCCCACTGAACTAGGTGATCCAACAGGTTCTTCCTCCACATAAGGTACTCTTGCACTATTCTCTGTTCTCCTACTTGTACTTCCCTGATGACATTCAAATGCTCTGTGTCCTTCACCTCCACACTTAAAAAAGTTCCTTTGAATGATCTTTTATCGAAACCTTTTTCATCTCTCCTGTATCCTTCTTTGCGGTAAGAATTATGATTCCCTCTATTGTTGTGGTAGAAATTTCTATCATCTCTTTGGTATGAATTGTTATCTTTGTCTTGCTTCTTGCATGGAATTCTTTCCTTGTTTTGCTCGACATAAGGTCTTTCTCCTCTAGAATATGTTCTGCCTCTTTGAAATTTATCTCCTCTACATCTTTGTCTTTTCTTATGCCTCTTATTCAACTTATCTTCAACTTTCAATGTAAACTGGTATGCTTCTTCTATTGTTGTCATTCTCACCAGGCTTCGTTCTTCTTGAATATTCATCCTCAATCCATTTATGTATCTTGCCACTTTCTCCTAGCTTTCTTCACTATGTCCAGTCCTTATGATCATCTTATGAAATTCTTCAGTGTACTCCTTCACAAATTTCTCCTTTTGGCTTAGGTTTTGCAATGTCGTCAACAAGTCCAACTCATAGTAAATAGGTATTCCAACTCATAGTAAACAGGTATGAACTGATTCTTCAAATTTGTCACCATCCTATCCCATTTTATGATCTTTCCTTTTCCTCTCCTATTCCTATCCAATTGAACTTATTTCCACCAAATAGCGGCATGCCCCTTCAACTTAGTTTTTTCAAATCTTACTTTCTCCGAATCTTCAATTTCCTCATATTCAAAATATTCTTCCAATTCATTTATCCAGTCAATCAATTCCTCCAGATTCAAATTTCTAGTATAGTTTAGTACTTCCACTCTAGGTCTCTTACCCATCTTAGAAATAAATTTCAACATCTTCACCTGATCTAATTTTTCTTCTTCTAGGGTTTCTTCATTTTGGTCAGTCCATTGAAATTCTTCATCATCACTTTCATCTTCATGTCTAGGGTTTAGTCCTCTTCTTCTATCTCTTCTACAAGATCCAATCTAACCTTTATAGTTCTCATCATCTCCATCATTTCTTCCATTCTTCTAGAAACATTGGCCATAGCAGGCATCCTCCTTGGTGGCATCTCTTCCTAGGATTCGGTACAACTGCCTCAATTCGATGATCTGACTATAGGGCTGCAACTGCCTCACAATTGGCACTTTGTTGATAAACATAAGTAGACTACCTTAGTTCAGCACTCTTTTAACCACAAGATCTTACAGAATGCCTTACTTCCCAAAGGATTCAAAACTTTGTTCTGATACCACTTGGTGCAATCATGGCAAGAGGGTTCAAGAATGAACTGTCCAAACTATGCAACAAGAGTAAACACAATGGAAACAACACAAATATAGAACTCAATGGAAGATTCATATATTCAGAATATCAATGAAATACAATCTTCATATGTCAGCAACATGCAGGCTATAATCAAAGGGCTCGTAAGCCTGCTTTCTGGGTTACAACAAATATGCAATATATGACATTGAAATGGCTTCCGGAAAGAACTTAACTATCTATCTTATGAAATCAACTAACTGCCTTCCTAATACATCTAAGAGATCTATATATATCATTTCAAGCTCATAGAATCCTCCACGTTGGCCACAAGAGGTTACAACTCCAATGAAAGATGTAACATGTAGAAACATGTAGGTTGGCCTACAACACATGGTATTGTTTCACAAATGAATGAAACTTGGTGTTGACCTCAAGGAAGGTCTATTTGGTCTTTATGTGCCTTGCATGATGTTCCATTAGGCTTCACAAGTCACGGAAGTGCTCTGCAAACCTTCTCCTTCAACTGATTGTCTGAAGGCTTTGCTCTGTGAAAGCTGTTGATCTCTTGATAGCGATAACTCTTAGGAAACAAATCCAAATCACTTGAAATCTGAATATGATGTATATGACACTATGTAGATGCTAATTCTTTCTCTGTGAGCTCTGATATGAAGATGCAGCAAAATGCGGTACAAAATGCTGAAACTGCAAATGACTGAACTGAACTAAAAGAATGAAAAAAAAGAAAGAATGCAAATATTTTGGTTGATACAAGATTTCTCTGCAAATTTGGATGCTCCTGCATCAGATAGCCTCTTTGTCAAACTTCCAAGGCCTTCCTAATAAAACATGACATGCACTCATTGACATGGCATCACATAAAACGTCATCCTTGTATGATCCAATCTAAAAACTAACCAAACATTATTCATTCACCTCCAATTCATATTATTTTTGTTTCCAAGGAACTTTATATGGATTTGGATGTTCACTCTTCTTCAATCCTAGTTTTTCTACCATTTCTTCATAAACCAAGTTATCAGTACTGCCACTATCTATAACAACTTTACATCACTTACCTCTAGATTTGCATATGGTATGAAAAAATACTCCTTCCCTGAGATGGTCCATCCTCCTCCATGCTTTTTTCACCAATACTCTATTGAACATAAGAGATTCTCCCTCCACTGGTTCTTCCACTTGTTTTGGTGATGCTACATTTTCTTCATCCTCTTGCACTATGTGATTTCTTGCCACGCTTCGCTTGCTATTTTTCTGGTGTGATTGTGGACACTCGTAAGCTCTATGTCCAACTTCTCCACACTAGTAACATTTTCCAAAGATCCCCTTGTTGCTATTTCCATGTCCTCTTATTGAGTATTCTCTTCCTCTTGTTCCTTGACTTCATTATGCACTTTAGGGCTTGCTTCTTCTTCATAAGTTTGTTTCCCTTTATTACTACTTGCTTTTCCTTTCCCAACTAAAAATTTTCCTCTTCCTCTTGAATTTTTATGTTGCCTTCTATCTATCTTTTCATCTATCTTTAAATCATACTTATAAGCCTCTTCAACTATAAAAATCTTCAACATACTCATCTCATCCTAGATATTGAATCTTAACCCATTTATGTACCTGACTACCTTCTCCCTATCCATTTGATGATGTCTAAATTTGATTACCATCTTATAGAATTCTTCTGTATATTCTTTGACATTCATATCCTTATGTTTCAGATTTTGAAGCTTTTTTAACAAGTCCAATTCATAATCTCCATGAATAAATTTTTCTTTTAACCTAGTAACCATTTGATTCCATCAGGTTAGCGTCATTTCTCTATTTTCTACTCTTTCTCTCTGTAACTCTTTCCACCAAAGGGAAGCATACCCATTGAGTTTTGTTTGTCTCAATCTTACTCTTTGTGGGTCACGAATGTTTTCAAATTCAAAATATTCTTCTAGTTCACCAATCTAATCTATTAACTCCTCAGGGTTCAATGTACCTAAAAAAATTGGAACATCCATTTTATTACCTCCACTAATTCTGGCAAGAGCTCTCAAGAAATATTCTTTTCTTTCATCTACTAGTTGTTTATTTTCTCTTTCTAATTCTTCAAGTAAAATTTCTTCACCATCTGCATGTTCATCTTCATGTTTTAGATTCCTTCTCAAATCTGCCGTTAAAGTTCTTATCTTATTTCTCATATCAACACAAAATTGTTCAAACATCTGCTCCATTCTTCTAGGGATTATCCTTTTCAGGGGCATTTTTCAAAATTTCACAACCAACTCTGGAATTACCTCTGCTATTTTCTACCCACATACTGTGGAAACAAGATCTTACATTTCTGGTGACTTTAATATCCCTGTTAGCCCTCTATAATTGCAAGACTCCTCACACTCACAACAAATCTTTTAGAGCCTTTGAGACACCCCTCACCACTTCAAACCCTCACAACCTCCTAAACTTCTCTAGAAAGGACTCACTCTGATATCAATTGATGTAGATTGAAGATCGAGAACCTCAAAAGAGTTGTCAATCTCCGTAGCCTTTAATCACACATTCAAAATCCACACAGTTGCAAGAAAAGATCAACTAGTTGTATTCAATTCACAAAAATGATTATAAAATACTTTTAAACAAAATTTGCTGCTGCACATTACAATCATTTGCCTTCATGGCCTCTTATTGTTCAACACATTCTTTAGCCTCTCAGACTGCACCTCTCAAGCTAGCCTTTGACTCATCACATCTTTTGTCTCAATTTATAAGGGGCTCTCTTGTCATACTGGAGGGTTATTTTTTTATCTTTGCTATCCTCTGTCTCCTCTATCTCTATTTTCTATAGCAACCCTCTCATTTTCTAGCCGAGAACTTTTCATATGTGTCACCCCATTTATTTTCTTCACTTTTTTCTAAAACCACTGGTATTTTGTTCTCTCTTTTTATCACTCAGTGCTTCCTTTAATGAGGAGTTTCATATCCTCTTTTTGGTGCCACTTCCTGTCCCACTCTTAGGTGCTTCATTTCTTTTAATTAAGATTCTTCTTTTTTTTTTTTCTTAAAATGGCCTCCATTTGGTCTTCAATGCCTCTTGTAAGTTATTCCTCCACTAAGCTATGAATTCTCAAAAAATGAAGGTGCCACTATTTGATTTCAATGCCTCCTTAAAGGGGAAGAAGGGAACAATAAAAATTTTTAAAATTGTAAGATTCTTTACACCAAAAATAGGCACCTTGACTGTCATAGTGGCTTTGAAACAACCAAAACCTTAATACATTTTATTTCATTAGATTTTTAAATGCATAAAAGGATCAATAAATATTAATCAAGATTCCTTAAATAATACCCTTTAAATGTTCACAAACCAATTTGGAGAAAATTACATTATGCAACTGTGACAAGATGCGCCAGATTGCCGAAAAATGCTTTTTTGCATAACTTTTGATAGAATGCTCATCTTCAATTTAAAATTTTCCAACATGCTTGGAATAACCTCCCAAAGACCCTTGCAAAATTTTTTGATCTTAGCTTTTAAAAATTTCTGGAATTAATATTTTTCGTAAACTACCAGGTGAGAATAGAAAATTTTAAATTCTCTCAATTGGTAAAGAATCTGGATACAAAAACTTGCCCAATAAGGAAAAATACCATCACAAGCATCCCTATAAAAGGATTTGGTTCCAACCCTCATGAATTTTGAGAAACAATTGTTTCCGTGAAACTGCCAACTAGACTAGGTAACCACGATCAAGCAAAATTTTCAATCTTAAAAATTTGAGTCACATTGAGGCTTCCATATGTGGTGAGATACCAAGAATAAAAAAGCAAACCAAAATTGAAAATAAAAATAATCTAATATTTTTTGGGTGATGTAGGATTTCCTGTGGTCCCATATGCTCCTACATCATCGTTACTTATTCATTTTGGTGTTTCGATGCTTTGACGAACTGATGAACCATTCCTCTTTGTTTGCTTTTTGGTGATTCAGGAGAATGGTGAACTCACAAACTCTTGAATCATTTCAACAAGTTCATAGGTTTGTGAACCTATCAACTCGTAGGTTTGCGAACCTACCGAATTTCTAAAACATTAACTTTTTCTCTTTCTTCGACATCTTCATCTTCCTTTTAGGCGATTTTCCAAAACCTCAAAGCATCAAATCACTGTATTTTCCTAACTTCTTCCTTGCCTTCCTTTGGTTTTTCAAAAAAATTGAAAACAAGCTAATCACTTTCGGTAGGTTCGCAAGTTTGTGGACCTAGTGAAACACCGATACACAAGGCCTTTGAGGCTTTTGGCAGGTTCATGAACTAGCGAACCTGCCGAAAGGCAAACACTTAGATTTTTCATACTTAAGAGGATTCGAAGGACTTAGAAGATTTCTCACTTAGAATATTCTTAGGATGGGGGGCCTATATTAAAATTTCTCAGATTAGATATAATTTATGGGCAACAACCAAGGAAAAAAATGAATAAACATGGATTTTGATGGACTTTGAGGCACATGCAAACATTGGCTCTAGTTGGGGACATGTGCCTCTTGCAGGCACAATGAAAATCTAGTCATCTCTGGGTTGTAGACCAAGACACCAAAAAGGAGTTGAGGAGGGAGGGAAGCAAAAGCAAGGCAAAATGTACAGTGCAAAACAACACATAGACTATGTACAAAAACAATTACAACCAATGACCTATAAGCACAAGGAAAATGATGCATGGTTGCAACAAACTTCAAACACATGCAGGTCAGACCCTGCAGAAAATATCCATGGAACCAATGCCATGGACAAACTGATGCATGCAACCTGCCTCTGTCAAACACAAGCCTACTGAAGGAGCTTAGCATCAAGTTGAAATTGCATCCTTCAATCACTACAACAAATGAGGTTTCTTCCAAGCATGCACAAGTAAACTGCAACTATTCATATCATCATGTTGGAAATGTAAGTGATTGTCATTAGGAAATGGCAGATAATACCCATCATCATGCTGCCCAATATAGAAATATTCACTTTCAAATCTATCATTGGTAGCATGATGCATAGCTAGACCTACACACAAATCAACATGAAGAAACATACCCTCCTGAACACCAAGCTGAAAAGCGCCAATTTTAGGTGCAACTTGAAGCTGGGTAATGTCATCTAATTGTTCAAGTTCTTGCAACCCAATTGCACCATAAATGCTGATGTATTCCTCCATGACTCATCATGTGAAGACTTACCATCTCCAAATTGCCTCACTATTTCAAGCCCTTCGATGCAACCTTCTAGAACAACACTGTTGTTCAGAAAATAATCAATAATTTGTTCTTCTTCTTCACCCTGCAAGGGAGAAAGATGATCCTCATGAGAACATACAACACCATTATTAACATGATCAACCAATGATTACATAAAGGTGTCCTCAATGCAGTTCATATCAACATAAGATAATTGCTCCAAACCCAACTCTAAAAATTCATCAAGATTCAATGTCTCAAGGCTTGGAACAACAATATGATCATGCACACCTTCACATTATTCTTTCTCATTTACAACAAGGAAGGTGCGAGCATCATCCTTAACAAAAAATAAAAGCATATCTAGAGAATAACAAAAATCCTGAACTTGAACTTCCTTACTCTATTAACATCAAGATCATTGTCAAGAGGAACAAAGAATGGGAGTTAATCCAATAAACAAACATTATTTTCAAGACCATGAATTGACCCATCTAAGCATAAATTAGTGCAAACACTAGCCTCATCATCTACATTTCTATCATACAGTGTTGCACTACCATAAACTTCAATCCTCCTAACCACACTATCAAACTAATCCAATCTTGTATCCATACCACCATTCTCATGATTTGATCCATCAGCCTAAACAATAGGAGTTGCAGGCATATCTCTTTCAACATTGGGAGGTGGAACTACATCATCAAGTGCTGACTAAGAAACGTTGGCCCTTTGAAAATCCTCCTTTATTCTTCTTGGTTTATATTCAAGGGGAAGTCAACATGCACCAAGGTAAAAAGCCTCACAATTCAAGTCTATGTGCACACTCTCACTAGGTTTGTATTTAATTGGAAGGTTATTGATTGTATCATCAAACCTATCATGAAAATGTGAAACTAATTCACCATCTTTCCACCTAAGGCCTTCCAAATATTGGAGAAGGGAATCAGAGTCATAGACATGTGCATCTAACTCATTAAAATGAAAAATAAAATCATCTTGTTCATCATCAAATACTACTGTTGTAACCTCTTGTGCACTTGTAGATGCAAACTGACCTTTTTATGCACAATCATTTATGCATTTAGAGGAGGTGTCACTATAATAATCTAGATCATAATCATGAGCATATATACAAGGGCTTCTAACGTAATATGAGTCAAATGAATGCTTGGATTTTGACTCCTCCATGATTACAAAACATACATCATGCTAAAACAAGACTGCATACTCTTTCCAAAATATCATATTGCATAAAAAATCTTGCTTGAAGCAAGGAGAGAAGAAACAATTTTAAGTACATTTAACCTGCTGCTGCACTAGATGAATTAAACTTGTTGCACCACCAGCTATCATCAATAACAATAGACACATTGGATAATGTTATAGAGTTGCCGCCTCATTGAATGATGGAATCCTTGGAACAGATAGAACCACCAGGGTTAAAATATTTCTGGGTCATCATACAAGCAGAGTCATCACATTCTTCAAACCCTTAACTTGTCCCTAGCAACGATACCAATCTTGTTGGCATAAGTTGACAGGTTGCTAACTTCAAAACACAATATAATGTAAAAAGAAGACAACTATTACCAAGGTCTTCAAATTTATCAACCTTCTAATTCATCCTCGACTGTGACACTATTTCTATTTGTGTAAGTTGATGTGATGCTAGGATTCAGTTCCATTGAAGCACAATATAACTTCTCTGCTCTACTCTTTCACACCTTCGCACTTATCTCTTCATATTCGCATATGCACCACTTTTTTGCAACTCTATTACATGATTTTATACAATTTATCAACCTTGGAATATACATCAAGGTCGGCATTACATTCATCAACCATTGGAACATTCACCAAGGTCAGCATTACAATAATACAAAGAAATAGGTCTAGACCTAAACAAAATTTGCTAAGGTAAAGATGTAGGCAGATCATATTATGCCTTAGTTGGGACTCAAATGCAATTCTCCATGCCATGACATGCTTCCACAATCTTCAAGGCATCTCCGCAATAAGTGAAATCAACCAAGTCTGCCAAGACTGGTGAGAACACTAGGTCTTGACGGAACAAACTTCATCGACAATCCAAATTATTCTTTGCAGACTAGTCCAAAGATAGGAACATGATCATGAGACATCCACAAGCACATTGTAATCACCAAGAACAACCACACAACCTTTAACCACTCTATAGAGAAGATTCTTCAAACTCGAGCACATAGCCAACACTACCAGCCACTGTCATAATGAAAAGATCGCTTGTCGACCACCAAATCACGAACCATTGGAGTTGAAGGCACATAACATCATCTTAGACTTAACTCTAGAACCGTAAATCAAAATACTTCAATGCAGAGGAATGCAAAGCATAATACTTTCTCCCTGTCACTGCCAAACATATAGAAAAAAGTTGTTTTCACTCTGGTGAACATAACTCACTCAAATCTTCATACCGGAGGCTCAAAATTGGAACATAGCATCTTCAGACAGACTTCTAAATAACTTCCCATATGCAGACAAAGATATTCATTCAACAAAAGACGCGGAGCATTCTTCTGGACTGTTCTTCTGTATGCAATACAATGTTTCCACTGCAACTCACTATTTCTACCGGAGAAGCTAATTTTCTCAATATCTTCAACATCAAGATCACTTACATAAGTAAATACAAAGCATCTTACTCATTAGAAGAAAGCAACAAGATAGGAGCATAGTTGAAATCAATGACAACACAAATATGTTGAAATCAATGACAACACCAATTAGGCACATACTCACAACAATCTCCCCCTTTGTCATTGATGGCAACATATAATGTGAAAAACTGTAAAGACCATCAAGACACAATTCTCCCCCTTTCTCTTTACACATCTGCACTATTTTCTTTTCTAAGTTTTTGCACATGATTTCTCTCCCCCTTTGACATCAATGGCAAAGGGCACATACTTGCACTCTACTGCTTTGATCAAATTGAACTTCTGCAACCAACTCTTTTGTCATCATTCAGCTACTCCCCTGAGAGGTAGCTCTCAGAACATCAATCTAGATCAAAGAGTGAATCTTTGGACACCACTAGACTGATGCATTCCTTTGCATCTTAGTTTAGAGATAGAGGGGTAATGACCCCTAATTTTTCCTTGAGATACTCAAAGGTATCCTTAGGCAGAGGCTTAGTGAAAATATCTACAATCTGATCCTTTGTGGACACGTATTCCAACTTAACTTTATTCTCTGTCACCTTTTCCCTCAAAAAGTGATACCTCATAGATATATGCTTTGTTCTTGAGTGCATCACTAGATTCTTGGAAATATTTATGGTACTTGTATTGTCACACAAGATTGCAATTGGATCTTCATAAACAACTCTTATATCCTTCAAAATCTACTTCATCCATAACACTTGAGTACAACAACATGTTGTTGCAATATACTTTGCTTTTGCTATTGATAAAGAGATTGAATCTTGCTTCTTGGTCAGCCATGAAACTGATTTATTTTCCAAAAAGAAAGTACCTCCACTTGTACTTTTTCTATCATCAACATTTTCTACCCAATTAGCATCTGTATAAGCACTGAGAGTAAAATCATTATCCTTTGGATACCATAAGCCATGATCCAGAGTCCCTTTTAAATACCTTAGGATTCTCTTTATTGCCATCACATGTGATTCTCTTGGATCAACTTGAAATCTTGACACAAGACAAACTGCATGCATAATATCAGGTTTGGTTTGAGTTATATAAAGTAATCCTCCAATCATGGATCTATACTTTTTCTGATCAGTCTTCAGTGATTCATCAGTTTTGCTCAATTTGCATCCAGTCACCATGGGAGTACATACCGGTTTAGAGTCTTCCATCCAAAACTTCTTTAAAAACTCTTTCACATACTTAGACTGAGATATGAAATTCCTTTATCTGATTGATTGATTTGCAGACCCATAAAGAAATTCATCTCACCAAACATAGACATCTCAAACTCTTTCTGTAATTCACCAGCAAATTTCATACACATACCTTCATTTCCACCAAAGATGATATCATCAACAAAGACTTCAACAATCAAAATTTGATCACCATTAATCTTGAAATAAAGATTACTGTCAGCAGTGCCTTTACTGAACCTAACTGCAATAAGTACTTATCCAACCTTACATACCAGGCCCTAGGAGCTTGCTTGAGTCCATACAATGCTTTCTTCAATTTGCATACCATATCACCTTGATTTGATAGTTGGAATCCTTCCGGTTGCTCAATGTAGACTTCCTCTTCTAACTCACCATTCAAGAAAGCAGACTTCACATCCATCTGATACATTTTGAAATCTTTGTGAGCTGCAAATGCCAGAAACATTCTGATTGGTTCAATCTAACCTACTGGAGCAAAAGTCTCTTAAAAAGCTATCCCTTCAATTTGAGAATATCCTTTGCACACAAGCCTTGCTTTATTCCTTACAACTTCTCCATTTTCATTCATCTTATTCCTAAAGACCCATTTGGTTCCAATAATATTTTTGTCAGTAGGTCTAGGAACTAATTCCCAAGTTTCATTCTTCTCTATCTGGATTATTTCTTCTTCCATTGCCTTAACCCAATTTTCATCATTGCAGGCTTCATTCATAGTTTTTGGTTCAATTGTAGATAGCAGACAGTAATTCAATTGTTCTTCTGTATCTCTTTTCCTTGGCAGTACTTATTTCTCTTTGTCTCCAATAATTTAATTTTCAGAGTGATTGATTCTTACAGACCTGGGAGTCTTAGCAATTTCTAGAGCCTTTTCTTCTTCACTTTGATTGTCTTCTTGTTAGACTTTTTCTTCATAAGTTATATCAGCAGGTTCATTTGACTTATAGCCACTCTGATATGATGTTATTCATTTTCCTTCATCCACCTTCACATTTGCACTCTCCACAATCTTTTTAGCCTTTTGTTGTAGCACCGGTAGGCCTTACTCTTGGTAGAGTATCCAAGGAAGATTCCTTCATCACATCTTCTATCAAATTTCCCTAGGTCTTCATCTCTTCTGATATAGCACTTTCTTCCAAAGACTTTGAAGTATCTTACTCTTAGAATTCTTCCATACCACAATTCATAGGAGATTTTAGTGCCATTACCTTTCACTTGAACTATGTTTTGAATGTAGACAACAGTATGTATAGCTTCTTTCCAGAAAACTTCCGGCAGGCCTCCTTCCTTCATCATTGTTCTGGTAGCTTCTTGAACTATCCTATTCTTCCTTTCCACAACTCCATTTTGTTGAGGAGTTCTAGGTGTAGAAAACTATCTTTTTATTCCTTGCTCTTCACATAAAATGTTGAATTCATTTGATGTGAACTTACGTCCTCTATCAAACCTCAAGCATTTGATTTTTAGTTCTATTTCATTTTCAACCATTGCTTTGAAGGATTTGAACTTGTCTAGGGATTCTAATTTGTCTCTTAGAAAGTAACCCAAGTCATTCTAAAATAGTCATCAATAAGCAACATGAAGTACCTGTCACCTTGCAGACTTCTCATCCTTGTAGGAGCACATAGATCTGTATGAACTAGACCCAACAAATCAGCAGAGAATTGCTCTTTACTCTTGAAACTTGTTCTTGTCTACTTCCCCAACTGACATTCCTTGCAAATAGTATTGGTGGGTTTCACAAGTTTTGGTAAGTCTCTTACAGTCTGACCTGAACTTATCTTTACCAGATTATCAAAATTTATATGACACAACCTTCTATGCCACAACCAACTTTCATCTGCCTGGGATAATAAACAGAAATCATTAGTTCCTCTTAATTGATAGATGTTACCTCTGGTCTTCTTACTAGTAGAAATCACAGTTCTAGAGATTTCCATTATCTTGCATCCATTTTCTTTTAATCTTAGATCATAACCTTTGTCACACATCTAACCAACACTCAAAAGATTATGCTTTAAACCCTTCTAATAGAGAACATTGTTAGTGTTATGCTTTCCATCAAATGAAATAGATCCTTTTCCACAAATCTTACGAGATGCATTGTCTCCAAACTTAACCAATCCTCCATCATATTTTTCCAAACTTACTTTTGTCACTGGTCATGTGATGTGAGCATCCACTATCAATAATCCATTCATCCTTATCTTTCTCAATTTGAATAGTCAAAGCACTTTCTTCCATTGATTTTTCTTCCTTCACACAACTAGCAGGATTAGTAGACACAGGTTCTTCTTTAATAGCAATAAACAAGCATTCATTTGCACTAGTACTAGCATCATCAGATTCATCATCAGTCACATCTTCACCATCAAAATCTCTGACATAGTAGCATCTCTTTAAAGCTCTAGGCCTATTCTCAAATCTTTTTCTGTTCCTTTTAATTCTTTCAGGACATCTGGAAGTGTAATGAACTACTTTACCACATGAGAAACATTTGAAAGGTAGTTTGCCTTTGAACTTACCAGAACCTCTTTGTAGTTTGTCAACAAAGTTGGCTTCAATTTCATCAAGCTCATCATCATGTTCTACCTTGTACTTTTCTGCTCTGGAGATCTTTTCTGAAGTACTAGCTTTGAAAGCAGTTTCTACTTTTGGCATAGCATCACCAAACTCTCTCATTTCAAAAGCAGTAATCTTACCAAGCAATTGATCCTTATTAATCTTTTTCACAATCATTGTTTCTTCAATTGCATCTACCTTGTGAGCATAGGATTAGGTAATGACCTAAGAATTTTCATCACAACTTCAGTTTCATTAAAAGTTCCTCCCATACCTTTGATTCTAGTAACAAGTTCATCAACCTTTTGCATGAAGGATGTTATGTTTTCATCTTCTGCCATCTTAAGACCTTCATATTTGGCTTTCAGTCCCTGCAATTTGGCACTCTTTACAAATTCGTCTCGTTCATATAGATTACTCAACTTATCCCAGACTTCTTTAGCATACTCATAATCTATGACCTTTATTAAATCAGAATCAGTCAATGCACTTAGCAGAGCATATCTAGATTTTATATTTACCTCATTCTTTGACTTCATCTTCAGTTGTCAAACCATTCTCCAGCTTGGTATATTCAGTCTGTATCGCTTGCCATACTTTATAACCAATACAAAGCAGATGTCTTTTCATGCGAATCTTCCAATTTGCATAATTTGTCCCATCAAACTGCGGAACCTCCTTCTTGTAAGACATCCTAGATCTACCTCAAGCTATTAAGCTTACCATCGAGGAACCTTGCTTTGATACCAATTGTTGAAATACACCGGACAACTGAGAGGGGGGTGAATCAGTTGTCACAAAACTTAGCTTCATATAAATATCAAACCATTAACAACTTAATTACTTATAATCAAATTTAACCATGAAAGCATGAAACCATAAGCTTAATCACAATCACACATCCAACACAGTAGACACCAGATTTTTACGTGGAAAACCCTAAAAGGGAAAAACCACGGTGGGTGTTAGCCCACATAAATATATGAGTTATAACAATACCAAAAAATAGAGGCTCATTGCCTACAGGGGTCACTGCCAAAATTGCTCACTGCAAAGAATGACTCACTGCCAAGGGGTGGCTCACTATCAAAGGGGTGAACTGATTAAGTAGCATCTACTCCATGCCAGGATTCAGTTCCATTAAAGCACAATATAACTTCTCTGCTCTTCTCTTTCACACCTTCGTACTTATCTCTTCATATTCACATACACACCACTTTTTTGCAACTCTATTACATGCTTTTATACAATTCATCAACCTTGGAATATACATCAAGGTCGACATTACATTCATCAACCATTGGAATATTCACCTAGGTTAGCATTATAATAATACAAAGAAATAGGTCTAGACCTAAACAGAATTTGCTAAGGTAAAGATGTATGTGGATCATGTTATGCCTTAGCTGGGACTCAAATGCAATTCTCCACACCACGACATGCTTCCACAATCTTTTAGACATCTCCGCAATTAGTGAAATCAACCAAGTC
The DNA here is from genome assembly GCA_027924645.1 of Cunninghamia lanceolata. Taxonomy (NCBI): domain Eukaryota; kingdom Viridiplantae; phylum Streptophyta; class Pinopsida; order Cupressales; family Cupressaceae; genus Cunninghamia; species Cunninghamia lanceolata. The sequence continues at coordinate 10,494,205 of BSBN01000134.1, forward strand.
ATCCAAGATTGGTGAGAACACTAGATCTTCAAGGAACAGACTTCATCCACAATCCAAATTATTCTTTATGGACCAATCCAAAGGTAGGAACATGATCAAGAGACATCCACAAGAACATTGTAATCACCACGAACAACTACACAACCTTTAACCACTCTATAGAGAAGATTCTTCAAATCGGAGCACATAACCAACACTACCAGCGACGGTCATAATGAAAAGATCGCTTGCGGACCGCCAAATCATGAACCATTGGAGTTGAAGGCACATAACATCATATCAGACTTAACTCTATAACTGTAGATCAAAATACTTTAATGTAGAGGAATGCAGAACATAATAACTTTTCCTTGTCGTTGCCAAACATATAGAAAACGTTGTTTTCACTCTGGTGAACATAACTCACTCAAATATTCATATCGGAGGTTCAAACTTGGAACATAGCATGTTTAGACAGACTTCTAAATAAATTCCCATCCATAGATAAAGATATTCATTCTACAAAAAATGAGGAGCATTCATCTGGACTATTCTTCTATATGCAATACACTGTTTCCACTATAACTCACTGTTTCTATCGGAGAAGCTAATTTTCTCAATATCCTCAACATCAAGATCACTTACATAAGTAAATACAAAGCATATTACTCATTACAAGAAAGCAACAAGATAGGAGCACAATTGACATCAATGACAACATAGATATGTTGACATCAATGACAACATAGATATGTTGACATCAATGACAACACCGATTAGGCATTGAAGTGCCTTCCGAAAAGAACCTAACTATCTATCTTATGAAATCAACTAACTACCTTCCTAATACATCTAAGAGATCTATATATATCATCTTCAAGCTCATAGAATCCTCTGCGTCGGCCACAAGAGGTTACAGCTCCAATGAAAGATGTAACGTGTAGAAACATGTAGGTCAGCCTACAACACATGGTATTGTTCTGCAAATGAATGAAACTTGGTGTAGACCTCAAGGAAGGTCTATCTAGTCCTTATATGCTATGTATGATGTTCCATTAGGCTTCACAAGTCATGGAAGTGCTCCACAAACCTTCTCCTTCAACTGATTGTCTAAAGGCTCTGCTCTATGAAAGCTGATGATCTTTTGATAGTGATAAATCTCAGGAAACAAATACAAATAGATTGAAATATGAATATGATATAGATGAAACTATATCGATGCTAAGTCCTATTCCATGAGATCTAGTATGAAGATGCGGCAAAATGTGGTACAAAATGTTGAAACTGCAAATGACTGAATTGAACTGAAAATGAAAGAAAATAAAGAATGAAAATATTTTGGTTGATGCAAGATTGCTATGCAACTTGGGATGCTCCTGCATCAAACACCTGAGATTGTTGAAAAAGTGAGTCCCTCACTTTGCTGGGGCTAGAGGAAAACCAAGATGGTCTACCTCAACCTGAGAAATCCAAGATGAATCTTCTTCCGGTCTTCCCTTCCACTTAACCAAATATTCTTTATATTGCTTGCCTTTGGTACTGTGTCCAACTCTGTTATCCAAGATCTACTCTATCTTCTCTGGTTGTTGTTGTGGTAATTGATTCTTTAATTCATGTTTAATGCTGCCACTTGACTCTCCCTCATAATATTGATATAGGTCTACAATGTTGAATATAGGTGATATACCAAATATCTCAGGTAGCTCCACTTCATATGCATTTCCTAAATCAAATTTCATAAGAATATTACATGGTCCAAACTTCTTCATCTTCATCTTGTTGTATGTACCCACTAGAAATTTCTACTTCCTTAGATATACCATTACTTCATCTCCAACTAAAAATTCTTTGTCTCCTCTTCTCATATGCTCTCTCCTTATACTTATTATTCATCTCCTCCAAATGTTTTTTGACTTGATTATGTATTGTCTCCATGTATCCTACAAATTCTTTTGCTTCTGTACTCCTCTTATTCTCCATAATGATGTCTCTCAGCTCTACTACTCTAGGTTTCACTCCTATCACAACTTCAAATGGTGTCTTCCCTGTACTCTTATTCATTGAATTATTGTATGCAAACTCTTCTTACAGTAGAATTAGATTCCAATTTCTTGCCTTATCTCCTACTAAACATCTCAACAAGTTAACCAAACTCCTATTTACCACTTCTATTTGTCGATCTATCTGTGGGTGAAATGCTGAACTGAACTTTAGGTCTATCTTCATCTTCTTCCACAATGTCCTCCAAAAGTATCCAATGAATCTTGTATCAATGTTTGAAACTATAATCTTAGCTAATCCATGCAATCTCACAATCTCCTTGAAAAATAGGTCAGCAGCAACATGCACTGCATCATTTGTCTTCTTACAAGGAATGAAATGCGACATCTTTGAAAATCTGTCCACTACTACAAATATAGAACCATATCCCCTCTGTGTTCTTGGTAAACCTAATATGAAATCCATGCTTATATCTTCCCAAGGTCTCTCTGGTACTGTCAAAGATTTATACAAACCAGTATTCTGACTACCCCCTTTTGCAACTTGACAAACTCTACAGCTTTGAACAAACTTCCTTACATCCTTATATATGTTCACTTACCAAAGCTACTGTCTTATCAATCCCAAAATGTCCTTCCAATCCACCACTATGTTTCTTCTTGATCAAATTATCTCTCATTGAACTCCTAGGTATACACAACTGATTTCCCTTGAACAACATATCTTTCTGAATGATATAATCTAACCACTTCTATCTATCACAACAGGTTCCTTACATGCTCTCCATGCTTCTACAAAATCAAGATCCTCTTCATACATATGCTTCAGTTCCTCAAAACCTAATACTTCTGCCCTCATCTCTATCAACAAATTCCTTCTTCTACACAATGCATTTGCCATTTTGTTTGACTTCCCACTCCTATGCTTCAATACAAATGTGTAACTTTGATGGAGATTGATTGTGATTGATGTCAAAAAGGTATTGTGTTTGGTCTTCATATGACAGGTTATTCTACTTCAATTATAGTTCATCATAATCTTCATGGTTGAGGAGAATTCAGGTGAGTTAACATGCTTCACATTATGTCAGGAGATTGCTCATATGATGTTGAGCATCTATATCAAGAGAATGTTGTTCATATTTTAGTGTAGTTGAATTCATGGATATTGGGTAATGTTTAACTTACAGGATTGGATCGTGGTATTATGGATTTCATGAAAGTATCATCACATTGTATGTGGTAGTTGATTAGGACTTTATTTCTTATCATCATGTTTATGAGAGGACTTGTTTGATCAGTTTGATCACATCAATTGTTGATGCTCGTATAAGAAGGTTTGATACTCTATGTTATGAGGATGCAAGGTTAGTTGACAAAGTATTGCTTCATGAAGTCATCTTGTTCACAGGTTGGGCCCAATGCAGAGATCATTCTTTTGGGGTCATCAGGACTTTATAGTGTGATTGATCATGTTTGGAATTGATCATGGGCTCATAATATTGTTTGGAGTTTCTTCATGCTCTTGTGTGCTTCCATGTATTTCTTGTGTATTCATATATAAGATTCATGTATTTGAGAGTGTTGATCATCTTGGTGTTTTTTTTTATAGTTTGTCATGATCATATGATGATACAGGAGTTCAAGCAATGTTGATGCAATATAATGGATGCTTTTAGTTTGAAGCACAAGTTGCTTCACAGTTGTAATAGATTCTGTTGGTGCTTGAATTGACTGTCAGTTTTCGAGCAATTTTTCATGTAGGCACCTTCCCAAAAAATCCAAAACGTTCTGAGTTTTGGATCCCCTTCATCTTTCCTAAGGAAGGGGTCATCATGTTTTGTCCATCAGCGAAAGTTTTATTTTTTTGAGTGCTCCGATTGTGTCTTTGAACTTTCGGTTTGAACCTCGCCGGCGAACCTTAGTGTTGAACCTCGCCATTGAACCATCTGTTTGAACTGGTTCAATGGTTCAAAACTTTATGTTTTTGGTTTCATCGGCGTGATGGCAGCTATCGGCATAGGTTTGTGGTCTTGCTCCGACGGTCTAAGTCACACCGACGGAGATGGGAAGCCAAGTTGCCATCGGCGTGACTTTTGTTGTCGGCGAGCGTTGCTTTTGGGTTGGCCGATGGTTTTTATCTTGGCGACGGGTGTTTTTTGCTTGGCCATCGGTGAGACTTGTTTTATCGGCCTAGTCGATGGAAGTTGGCCCGATAGTCTATCTCTGGCCGATGATGGGAAATATGGAGTTTGCGATAGCATCAGCGAGACTATTGAGGTCGGTCAGAGGAGTTTCAGGTTGGCCGATGGGATTGGTTTGGCTGACAGGGGATTGCGATGGGCTTCATCGGTGTAACACATGAGGTCGGCTAGAGGATTTTTGGATGCTCCGATGGAGGGAGTCACGGTGACGGAGGGTGTGTTTTGTTTGCCATCGAAGAGACTTGATAGATCGGCGAGAGTTTTTTGGGGCAAGCCGATGGCTTAGCTTTGGGTGAGGGCTTGTGTGTCGAGCGCGGCAAAAGCGCTCGACACTTAGTATGTATGCGGCCCCATTTTTAAACTAATGAAGTGGTCTCAGTAGCATGCATGTGGGACTATTCTTCCTGCATTTTTTTGAATAGTGCGACGGTTTCCAAGTAGGCCGTGGGTGGTTGAGCCATCAATGGCGATTGTAGCAGGGGTGTGGGTGACAGTACAAGTGATTAAACTGCTTGATTTTTAGCATGAAGACTTCTAGATGGTGGCACAGGGCTCGAGGCCACCCCTGTCAACTCTCCTGCCTACTGCATTGATAACTTATGGGCGCCATCTCTCATGGGCTATATCTGGCAGTTTTTTGTAAAAATCATGTAATTAATTGCTGTGGGTACACTTTCTGGCCGATATAGGCAGACTGTGTTACCATTGTTTTGGTTGTTGAAAGTTGAACATTTGGCTCTGTAATACAATACAGCTGATTTGGTTGCTCTGTTCAGCAAAACTTGTGAGTTTATGTATCTCCTGTTGTATGTTTTTGCATGAATCCACTGATTTCATGGTTAATTCTATATGAGAAATGCTATGTAGCATGTGTTTTGTTAATTCTGTCTCCAGTATTGCATGTATCTTTCTTCTGAGTCTGGATATTTAAGCAATGTTTGAGACTCTAGAACATAGAATTCCTATGTTGAATGTCTGATCTTTTAACTTCTACTCAAGGGGTAGATTAAACTGTTTTCAGATTAAACATTGGGAAGGGTATACTATAATAGGGATGCCATAAGTATAGATAGCTTAACACTCTATATTAAGAGATATCTGTAAGGCAGGTATCATATGTATCCCCGTGAAATCCAGTTTTAGTTGTTCATGCATATCATTCACAGGTGTATGTCTACTGACTCCAGGCCCTGGATAGGCACCAATCTTGCTTTGTGTTTGTGTTACAACCATGTCCAGCTTTGCATCCAAACTTAAAATCAAAATCAAACTCTAAAACAACCATTAGGACAGTAGAATTAGTTTTAGGATCCAAGTCCTCTGTCTACAACTGCAAATAGGCCCAAAGCTAGCCCCTTTGCTCTTATCTTACAGTTTTGGTCTACTTACAGGAGGACTTATCTACTTTCTGTCAGCATCCCAGCCTTGTATGTATATCCTCATGGATGTTGAGTAGGGAATACCCCCTAGGTTTTGCAGAGCTTGAAGAAGAAGAGGAGATAAAATATAGAGTCTATCTCGTACACTGTTGGCCCCTGGCCCAGAGATCCTGTTGATCATTGATGGCTACCTTGTAGGGAAATCTGGGAATAAGCATCCAGTCTGGGAAAAAACCAACAGATTCCTATGTTCAAGTTATGATGTGTGTCTTGATGTCTATAGTGTGTGATGACATGAGGAATGAGGATGCTTTCAATATGCCTTTATTAGGATATCTTCAATATACTTCATGACACAGTTGACATAAGCAGTCTGATACATCAACAGTTGGCATGAGCAATCTGTATACCAAGGCAAATGTGATAATGCATTTATGTCATGTCCCCTATAAACCGACCATTACTTAGTCAAATTAAAAATTTGAATGAAAGGTCGGATATGAATCCATCGCCTATATAATAAAATATTATCTTAATATAAATATAATATATATAAATATGCATATAGATAATACTAACATTAAAATATTAACAACAATTCATGACTTAAAGCGAATATCTATAAGAGCACTCTCTAGATGGGTGCGACTTATCACCAGAAATAACCGATCCAAAACATACAAAGGATGGGAGGAGTTAGCATTCTAGGGGGCATTCGGGCAGAGTGAAGTGGAAGCACTGATAGCTATTCATTAAAGAATTAAAGAAATTGGACTTCATGCCTTGAGCGCACATTTCATATAAGGAAGCACCGATTTGTATTCAACAAAGTCATCAATCAGCAGGGAGGAAGCAACGGTGGAAGTTTGTAATTGTTTGAAGATCATTGAGATTTGAAGCTATTTCCCTTGAGCGCCGAAATTCATAGAAGAATACATTGTTGGTTGTTCAAAGCACTTATACAAGGAGGGAAGGAGATCAGGAATCGAAGGAGGGTCATGGATTTTGAAGAAGTCGTGGGTCTCAGTCTTCTATCTGGGTTTACCGATTCCGGGACAGACTACGCAGAGATTCATTGTTCATTTTTGGAAGAATCACCATTGCACATTAATGAAGATACCTTGACCAGGGAAGACACTGTAATATATATGAGATAGATATTGCGCTGAGCAAGGAAGGAAGATTTCATTCTTAAATATATTTTAAAGTCTATAAAATTTGAGCGCTGATATCCCATCAAGGATCCTGTTGTGTGTGAGGAAGATTGTGACCGAGGAGTCATAGTTCAGATATAGAGCCGTTCTTGCTCCTGTTCGCTGATAGCATATTGGATCTGAAATTCTTCCAGGCGTTGATCTTAACTATAACATTGCATTATAATTCAATAGTGTTGAAGCTAACCGCCTTAGGAATAGTTGAAGATTTTAGTCTTATCATTGATATCAGTTAGACTGACTTAAGGATTTGTTATCAGACTTCATCATAAATCAGATAATTGAACTAATATCCAAAAAAGGGGTGCAAATTGAACTTATGTGACTTGTTAGAGAGTTTTTAAAACATTTATCAACCGACCCTTTTATCTTTTTTTGACCAGTCTCCTCTTACATGAAATGAGTGCCATAAAAGATATAAAAGTCAATATTTAGTGTGTGGGGTGCAAATTGTTTGAAAGTCATAAAAGATTTTTTTAAGGCTATTTTTAGCCTTCCAAAATAAGGCAGATATGAATAAGATTCTAAGGAGATTTTTGAGGATTTTTAAATATGTTTTTTTTAGAAGATTTTTTATGAGATCATTAAGGAAATCCTTTCTATTTTTAAAACTCTCTCAAGACATAAAGGTCTACAAAGGAGGAGATATATTTTAAGAAGTTTATATACAATATTAATTCTTTTTAAAGAGAAAGTTTATAGTAGTGATTTTTTTAATGAAAAGAAATATTCATTGGAGAGAATATGAACAAATGAATGAAGAGGAAAATGAAAAACCATTTCATTGTGATTTGATTTTTTTTGAGGACTAATATGCAGATTGAAGATATTTGCAGAGAGAAGGAGAATGAATTCTTCAAGGAATATGAAAAGACTTCATATATATGAACAAAGAGTTTTATTGTTTTCACAAGGGCAGATTAGATAAATATTTTTGAAGATTTTATTTGCAGGATGGAGATTTTATTTTTGGAGATTATGAACTTCATACAGATGATAGAGAGATTGTTTTTTGAATGGGGCAAATTGATTTTATTCTTGAAGATATTATTATTGCAGATTAAATTTATGAAGAAGAAGAAGAAATTGAAAGGGTCATTGAAGTGCACGGAGAAAGATGAAAAGTACATGATGAAATGTTTATACAGAGAAGAAGAATATGAATAGTCATCTAATATATATTAGTTTTGTAGGTACTTTGAATGTGAGTGTTATGATGTGGATTAATATGCAGTAATGAAGGCCTTCTTGTGCAACAAATTTACAGATTGAACCACGAAGACAATATGTAGATGATTGTACATCAGGTTAATTGGTAATGAGACTGACATTTAGATTGGATTGAAAAGAGATATGTAAACTCAGAGAAGACAGGTTATGTAATGGTGCAAATCAGATTGAGTTGCAATCATTTATTGCACACCTTGCAGTATGTTTTGATGGTGGTTGAATTTGCCAGTGAGGCTTTGTATGGTTAGTGAGACCTCTTTGTATCAGTGAGGCATTTTGAAAATCTAGTGAAGCTTCCTTGGTCAGTGAGACCTATGTGTAACCAATGAGGCATTTTTGAGATGTTTTTCTACCCCAAGAGGGTTTACCTCTCGTATAATCTTTTGTGTCTTGGTCTCATATCTTGTGTTTCTTCATGTGTTCATATATTTCATGCCTTCAATATTATAATTGTGCATGTGTGTGTTAACAAATTATTGATGTCTTTCTTTCTCTTTATCCTGTAAGTCAAAAGGTATAAAAATTGTAAAATTTATACAACATTGATTCACCCCCCTCTCAGTGTTGTCCTAGACTACAATAAACTCTGCATGAACTCTACCCATCTCATATGTTTGATTCAACTTTCCTTGACGGGTCAAATACTACAAAGCTTGATGGTCTGTGTACAACACAAATTCCTTTTGCAACAAGTAATGTCTCCACTTCTTCAAGGCTTGAATTATGACATAGAACTCTTGGTCATAAACTGCATATCTTCTCCTTGCATCATTCAAATTCTCACTAAAATATGCTACTAGTCTACCTTCTTGACTTAACACTGCTCCTATTGCATTTCCACTGGCATCACAATCAACTTGAAATACTTTGTTGAAATCTAGTAATGGTAACATTGGTTGCTCTATCACTTTCTGTTTCAACAATTCAAAACTCTTATTTGCTCCTAATGTCCACTTAAAGTCCTTTTAGTCACCTCTCATTGCCTCTGTCATTGGTGTGCATACTGTACTAAAATTTCTGATGAACTTCTAGTAGAAACTTGCTAATCCATGAAATGATCTTACCTCTCCAATGTTCACAGGTGTTGGCCATTCAACAATTGCTCTAACCTTCTCAGGGTCCATCACAAATCCCAAATATACCAATTATTCCTTCATGAAACTTCACTTCTTGATGTTTATCAACAATTTATCTTCTCTCAACCTTTGCAATAGTTGTCTAATATGCCACAAATGTTCTTCTTTTGTCTTACTAAAAATCAGAATATCATCTAAATATACAGTAACAAACTTACCCAAGAATTTCTTCAAAACCTCATTCATCAATCTCATGAAAGTACTCAGTGCATTAGTCAATCCAAAAGGCATCACTAACCACTCATACAATCCTTCATTTGTCTTAAATGCAGTCTTCCATTCATCTCCTTCTCTAATCATGATATGATGGTATCCACTCTTCAAGTCTATCTTTATGAAATATTTTTCTCCACTCAAACAATCCATAATGTCATCCATCCTTGGAAATGGAAATCTATACTTAACAGTGATCTTATTGATTACTCTAGAGTCTGTACACATCCTCCATTGACCATCTTTCTTTGGTGCTAGTATTGCAGGTATCACACATGGGCTTAAACTTTCTCTGATCAACCCTTTCCTTGATAGCTCCTGTATTTGTCTATTCAGCTCTGCATTCTCTGCTAGTGTCATCTAGTGTGATTCTTTATTAGGATAACTAGCTCTAGGTATAAGGTCCATATGATGACTGATACTCTGGATGGTGGCAATCCTTTAGGCACATTATCTGATATAATATCTTCATACTCTATCAACAATTCAGTGATCTCTTCTAGCGGTGGTTCTTCTTTTTTTGTAACAGTCTGTGCACTTAGGGCTCCACACTTCTTAGTAATCAAAGCAAAACATATATTCTCATTTCTTAATCCATCCAAAAATTTCCTTCCATTAACCAAACAGATTCTAGCATTCCCACATACTTCATTGTTAGGCTCATCTTCCAAAGGTATCAAGATATGTTTCTTCCCATTAGATGTTATAGTATAAGTATTCTTCCTTCCATCATGTATAGACTTTCTATCATATTTCCATGGTCTCCCCAACAATATATGACACACATCCATCGGCATAATATCACACAATACTTCATCATTATAAGATCCTATATGAAATTTTACCAAACATTGCTCACTCACCAGTACCTTGTGTTCATATTGAATCCATGCTATCTTTAGGGCTTAGGGTGTTTCAATCTATCCAGGTTTAGCTTAGTCACCATCTCATCTGAAACCAAATTATCAGTACTACCACTATCAATGATAACCTTACAACATTTACCTCCCAGTTTGCATCTGGTCCGGAATAAACTTTTCCCTTGCAGTGGTTCCTCAGTTGTCTTTGCTTGGAATAATGCTCTCCTCAAGACTAATGATTCTCCTTTCTCTAGTTTCCCACTGAACTAGGTGATCCAACAGGTTCTTCCTCCGCTAGTGTAGGAGCACCCAATCCACAGTGGCCTCCATGAGGCATTTAACTATTTAATGTTCATTTGGCTGTTTCCAATAAGGTCCTATAAGACCATTCATGTAATAAGGTCTATTTGACCAATGCATGTCATTTTAGTTTGTATCTAGGTTTATGTTGTAAGTCCCAAGGACACTTGTCGATCTGTAATCATAGAGGTTGTTAGGTAGTTGGAGGTTGTTAGATCTCCCAGCCACTTGAAGTCAATTCAGTACTACTGAGGGTAAGTAGATAAATGCCCAAGATCAGATCGAATGTAATCAGTTAGAGTCGAGAGGTAATAGAGATCAGAGATTAGTGTGATTTGTAACTGTGAAATAGAGAATCTGTGTATGCACATTTCTGAAAGGCATAATAAACAAAGTTCTGCTGTGTATCTTTATGTCATTCAATTTCTCAAGGTTTCCTCTGTGTGAAATTAATTTACTATTTTGTGGCTGAGATGGATTTCTTAATTCATTCCACTGGTTAGATTTCTTTGAAATCGGTGGAATGGCTGTACAGTGTTTTCATTTTGTTCGTTTGGTTTTATGTTTGCAGGATCGCGTACAAGATGCACTGAGAGAACCTAGTGTTTCTATGTGCTAGGTTGATGGAGAAATTAGATCTGTGTAATCGCAGGGTTTACAGAGGTTCAAAACAACAAAGATTTGTGTTGATTCCCTGAAGATGCATTTCATGTGTATATAGCAAATGTATGTCGGATATACATTATGTGTGTATATCGCAAGAGTCTGTTGAGTGTGTATGTCGCAAAGCATATTGGGAGTCATTGGTGTATTGTATGTCAAGATTGTATGTAGTGAACATACATTGCGAATGTACAAGTGTATCAGCATGCAAAGGAGAGAGAAAGTTATAAGTTTCCAATCTGGGAGGTCGGGCATACAAAGGAAGTCAATTGTCAAATGTACATTCTGCAAAGCATGTTGGTAATGTATCTTTCGGTTGTATGTTATGAACATACATTGTGCTAAGTCGTTGGTCGAATGCATGTTATGAATGCATCTTTCGAATGCATGTTCTGCAAAGTATATTGTGAATGTATATTGAAATATACATTGCACACATACGTTGAGTTAGATACAAAGGGTGACTGGTAGTGATGGTGGAGGAAACCAGTGTTCGCAGGTCATGTCATGTATGTACCAGTGTTCGGCATAGGGAAAGAGCAGGCAGATACAATTGGGTCACTGGCAGTAGCGGGTCATGCTATGCATGTATATGTTAGTTGTATTGGGGTGATCGATACATCAGAGTGAAGCGTGGAGCGAAGGCTGACAATGTATTGTCTTGTCGAAGACAAGGTCAAGTGTTGATCCATCGGAGAGAGGTATGCGATCGGAGGAAAGACATTTCTGTTGGCCGATAGTGCATAATCTTGCTAATAGGCAAGTAAAGTGTAGACATACAAAGGGGAATGCATGTTAGGGTGTTTGGTTCCTCATCATCCGCATAAGCTACCCTTGCACTATTCTCTGTTCTCCTACTTGTACTTCCCTGATGACATTCAAATGCTCTGTGTCCTTCACCTCCACACTTAAAAAAAGTTCCTTTGAATGATCTTTTCTCAAACCCTTTTTCATCTCTCCTTTATCCTTCTTTGCAGTAAGAATTATGATTCCCTCTACTGTTGCGGTAGAAATTTCTATCATCTCTCCGGTATGAATTGTTATCTTTGTCTTCCTTCTTGCATGGACTTCTTTCCTTGTTTTTCTACACATGAGGCCTTTCTCCTCTAGAATATGTTCTGCTTCTTTGAAATTTATATCCTCTACTTCTTTGTCTTTGCTCACGCCTCTTATTCAACTTATCTTCAACTTTCAATGTAAATTTGTATGCTTCTTCTATTGTTGTCATTTTCACCAGACTTAGTTCTTCTTGAATATTCATCCTCAATCCATTTATGTATCTTGCCACTTTCTCCTTGCTTGCTTCACTATGTCCAGTCCTTATGATCATCTTATGAAATTCTTCAGTGTACTCCTTCACAAATTTCTCCTTTTGCCTTAGGTTTTGCAATGTCTTCAACAATTCCAACTCATAGTAAATAGGTATTCCAACTCATAGTAAACAGGTATGAACTGATTCTTCAACTTTGTCACCACCCTATCTCATTTTATGATCTTTCCTTTTCCTCTCCTATTCCTATCCAATTGAACTTATTTCCACCAAATAGCAGCATGCCCCTTCAACTTAGTTTTTTCAAATCTTACCCTCTCCGGATCTTCAATTTCCTCATATTCAAAATATACCTCCAAGTCATTTATCTAGTCAATCAATTCCTCCAGATTCAAATTTCTAGTATAGTTCGGTACTTCCACTCTAGGTGTCTTACCCATGTTAGAAATAGCTTTCAACATCTTCACCTGATATGAGTCTTCTTCTTCTAGGGTTTCTTCATTTTGGTCAGTCCATTGAAATTCTTCATCATCACTTTCATCTTCATGTCTAGGGTTTAGTCCTCTTCTTCTACCTCTTCTACAAAATCCAATCTAATTTTTATAGTTCTCATCATCTCCATCATTTCTTCCATTCTTCTAGAAACATTGGCCATAGTAGGCATCCCCCTTGGTGGCATCTCTTCCTAGGATCCGGTGCAATTGCCTCAATTCGATGATTTGACTATAGGGCTGCAACTACCTCACAATTGGTGCTTTGTTGATAAACACAAGTAGACTACCTCATGTCAGCACTCTTTTAACCACAAGATCTTACAGAATGCCTTTACTTCTCAAAGGATTCAAAACTTCACTCTAATACCACTTGGTGTAGTCATGGCAAGAGGGTTCAAGAATGAACTGTCCAAACTATGCAACAAGAGTAAACACAATGGAAACAACACAAATATAGAACTCAATGGAAGATTCATATATTCAAAATATCAACAACATGTAGGCTACAATCAAAGGGCTCGCAAGCCTACTTTCTAGGTTATAACAAATATGCAATATATGGCATTGAAGTGCCTTCAGGAAAGAACCTAACTATCTATCTTATGAAATCAACTAACTACCTTCCTAATACATCTAAGAGATCTATATATATCATCTTCAAGCTCATAGAATCCTCCACCTTGGCCACAAGAGGTTACAACTCCAATGAAAGATGTAACGTGTAGAAACATGTAGGTTGGCCTACAACACATGGTATTGTTCCACAAATGAATGAAACTTGGTACAAACCTCAAGGAAGGTCTATTTGGTCTTTATGTGCCTTGTATGATGTTCCATTAGGCTTCACAAGTCATGGAAGTGCTCCGCAAACCTTCTCCTTCAACTGATTGTTTGAAGGCTCTGCTCTGTGAAAGCTAATGATCTCCTGATAGAGATAACTCTTAGGAAACAAATCCAAATCACTTGAAATCTGAATATGATGTATATGACACTATGTAGATACTAATTCCTTCTCTATGAGCTCTGATATGAAGATGCAGCAAAATACGGTACAAAATGCTGAAACTACAAATGACTAAACTAAACTAAAAAAATGAAAAAAAGAAAGAATGCAAATATTTTGGTTGATGCAAGATTACTCTACAACTTGGGATGCTCCTGCATCAGATAGCCTCTTTGTCAAACTTCCAAGGCCTTCTTAATAAAACATGACATGCACTCATTGACATGCCATCACATAAAACGTCATCCTTGTATGACCTAATATAAAAACTAACCAAACATTGTTCATTCACCTCCAATTCATATTATTTTTGTATCCAGGGAACTTTATATGGATTTGGATGTTCACTCTTCTTCAATCCTAGTTTTTCTACCATTTCTTCAGAAACCAAGTTATCAGTACTACCACTATCTATAACGACTTTACATCACTTACCTCTAGATTTGTATATGCTACGAAAAAATACTCCTTCCCTGAGATGGTCCATCCTCCTCCATGCTTGGTTCACTAATACTCTATTGAACATAAGAGATTCTCCCTCCCCTAGTTCTTCCACTTGTTTTAGTGATGCTACATTTTCTTCATCCTCTTGCACTATGTGATTTCTTGCCACGCTTTGCTTGCTATTTTCTTGGTGTAATTGTGGACACTCGTAAGCTCTATGTCCAACTTCTCCACACTAGTAACATTTTCCAAAGAACCCCTTGTTGCTACTGCCATGTCCTCTTGTTGATTATTCTCTTCCTCTTGTTCCTTGACTTCATTATTCACTTTAGGGCTTGCTTCTTCTTCATAAGTTTGTTTCCCTTTATTACTACTTGCTTTTCCTTACCTAACTGAAAATTTTCCTCTTCCTCTTGAATTGTTATGTTGCCTTCTACCTATCTTTTCATCTACCTTTAAATCATACTTATAAGCCTCTTCAATTGTAAAAATCTTCAACATACTCATCTCATCCTAGATATTGAATCTTAACCCATTTATGTACCTGACTACCTTCTCCCTATCCATTTGATGATGTCTAGATTTGATTACCATCTTATAAAATTCTTCTGTATATTCTTTGACATTCATATCCTTATGTTTCAAAATTTGAAGCTTTTTTAACAAGTCCAATTCATAATCTCCATGAATAATTTTTTCTTTTAACCTAGTAACCATTTGATTCCTTCAGGTTATCGTCATTTCTCTATTTTCTACTCTTTCTCTTTGTAACTCTTTCCACCAAAGGGAAGCATACCCATTGAGTTTTGTTTGTGTCAATCTTACTCTTTGTGGGTCATAAATGTTTTCAAATTCAAAATATTCTTCTAGTTCACCAATCTAATCTATTAACTCCTCAGTGTTCAATGTACCTAAAAAAATTAGAACATCCATTTTATTACCTCCACTAATTTTGGCAAGAGCTCTCAAGAAATGTTCATCTCTTTCATCTACTAGTTGTTTATTTTCTCTTTCTGGTTCTTCATCTACAATTTCTTCACCATCTGCATGTTCATCTTCATGTTCTAGATTCCTTCTCAAATCTGCAATTAAAGTTCTCATCTCATTTCTCATATCAACACAAAATTGTTCAAACATTTGCTCCATTCTTCTAGGGATTATCCTTCTCGAGGGCATTTTCAAAATTTCACAACCAACTCTGGAATTACCTCTGCTATTTTCTACCCACATACTGTGGAAACAAGATCTTACCTTTCTAGCAACTTTAATGTCCCTCTTAGCCCTCTACAAATGCAAGACTCCTCACACTCACAACAAATCTTTTAGAGCCTTTGAGACACCCCTCACCACTTCAAACCCTCACAACCTCCTAAACTTCTCTAGCAAGGACTCACTTTGATACCAATTGATGTAGATTGAAGATCGAGAACCCCAAAAGAGTTGTCAATCTTCGTAGCCTTTAATCACACATTCAAAATCCACAAATAACGAAAGTAAATAGTTGCAAGAAAAGATCAACTAGTTGTAGTCAATTCACAAAAATGATTACAAAATACTTTTAAACAAAATTTGCTGCTGCACATTAAAATCATTTGCCTTCATGGCCTCTTACTGTTCAACACATTCTTTAGCCTCTCAACCTGCACCTCTCAAGCTAGCCTTTGACTCATCGCATCTTTTGTCTCAATTTATAGGGAGCTCTCTTCTCATACTGGAGGATTATTTTTTTTATCTTTTCTATCCTCTGTCTCCTCTATCTCTATTTTCTATAGCAACCCTCTCATTTTCTAGCCGAGAACTTTTTATATGTGTCACCCCATCTATTTTCTTCACTTTTTTCTAAAGCCACTAGTATTTTGTTCTCTCTTTTTATCACTTAGTGCTTCCTCTAATGAGGAGTTTCATATCCTCTTTTTGGTGCCACTTCCTGTCCCACTCTTAGGTGCTTCATTTCTTTGAATTAAGATTCTTTTTTTTCCTTAAAATGGCCTCCATTTTGGTCTTCAATGCTTCTTGTAAGTTATTCCTCCACTAATATATGAATTCTCAAAAAAATTAAGGTGCCACTATATGATTTCAATGCCTCCTTAAAGAGGAAGAAGGGAACAATAACAATTTTTAAAATTGTAAGATTCTTTACACCAAAAATAGGCGCCTTGACTGTCATAGTGGCTTTGAAACAACCAAAACCTTAATACATTTTATTTCATTAGATTTTTAAATGCATAAAAGGATTAATAAATATTAATCAAGATTCCTTAAATAATACCCTTTAAATTTTCACAAACCAATTTGGAGAAAATTACATTATGCAACTGCGACAAGATGCGCCAGATTGCCGAAAAATGCCTTTTTGTATAACTTTTGATAGAATGCCCATCTTCAATCTAAAATTTCCCAATATTCTTGGAATAACCTCCCAAAGACCCTTGCAAAATGTTTTGATCTCAACTTTTAAAAATCTCTGGAATTAATATTTTTCGTAAACTGCCAGGCGAGAATAGAGAATTTTAAATTCTCTCAATTGGTAAAGAATCTGGATACAAAAACTTTCCAAATTAGGAAAAATACCATCACAAACATCCCTATAGAAGCATTTGGTTCCAAACCTCACGAATTTTGAGAAATAATTGTTTCTGTGAAACTGCCAACTAGACTAGGTAATCAAAATTAAGCAAAATTTTCAATCTTGAAAATTTGAGTCACATTGAGGCTTCTTGATGTGGTGAGATACCAAGAATAAAAAAGAAAACCAAAATTGAAAATAAAAATAATCTAATATTTTTTGGGTGATGCAGGATTTCCTGTGGTCCCATATGCTCCTGCATCATCATTATTCATTTTGGTGTTTCGATGCTTTGACGAACTGATGAACCATTCCTCTTTGCTTTCTTTTTGGTGATTCAGGAGAATGGTGAACTCACAAACTCTTGACTCATTTCAACAGGTTCATAGGTTTGTGAACCTAACGACTCGTAGGTTTGCGAACCTACCGAATTGCTAAAATGTTAACTTTTTCTCTTTCTTCGCCATCATCTTCCTTTTAGGTGATTTGCCAAACCTCAAACGATTGAACCACTGTATTTTCCTAACTTTTTCCTTGCCTTCCTTTGGCATTTCAAAAAAATTGAAAACAAGCTAACCACTTTCGGTAGGTTCGCAAGTTTGTGAACCTAGTGAAACACCGAAACACAAGGCCTTTGAGACTTTTGGCAGGTTCATGAACTGGCGAACTTACCGAAAGGCAAACACTTAGATTTTTCATACTTAAGAGGATTCGAAGGACTTAGAGGATTTCTCACTTAGAATATTCTTAGGATGGGGGGCCTATATTAAAATGTCTCAGATTAGATATAATTTATGGGCAACAACCAAGGAAAAAATGAATAAACATGGATTTTGATGGACTTTGAGGCACATGCCAACATTGGCTCTAGTTGGGGACGTGTGCCTCTTGCAGGCACAATGAAAATCTAGTTATCTTTGGGTTGTAGACCAAGACACAAAAAAGGAGCTGAGGAGGGAGGGAAGCAAAAGCAAGCCAAAATGT
Organism: Cunninghamia lanceolata; assembly: GCA_027924645.1. Classification (NCBI taxonomy): domain Eukaryota; kingdom Viridiplantae; phylum Streptophyta; class Pinopsida; order Cupressales; family Cupressaceae; genus Cunninghamia; species Cunninghamia lanceolata. The sequence goes on from BSBN01000134.1 coordinate 10,512,144, forward strand.
ACAGGGCAAAACAACAACACATAGACTATGTACAAAAACAATTACAACTAATGACATGTAAGCACAAGGAAAATGATGTATGGTTGCAACAAACTTCAAACACATGCAGGTCAGACCCTGTAGAAAATATCCATGGAACCAATGCCATGGACAAACTGATGCATGCAACCTGCCTCTGTCAAACACAAGCCTACTGAAGGAGCTTAGCATCAAGTTGAAATTGCATCCTTCAATCAGCTGCAACAAATGAGGTTTCTTCCAAGCATGCACAAGTAAACTGCAACTATTCCTATCATCATGTTGGAAATGTAAGTGATTGTTATTAGGACATGGAAGATAATACCCATCATCATGCTGACCAATATAGAAATATTCACTTTCAAATCTATCATTGGTAGCATGATGCATAGCTATACCTACACACAAGTCAACATGAAGAAACATACCCCCCTGATCACCAAGCTAAAAAGCACCAATTTTAGGTGTAACTTCAAGTTGGGTAATGTCATCTAATTGTTTAAGTTCTTGCAACCCAGTTACACCATAAATGGTGATGTATTCCTCCATGACTCATCATGTGAAGACTTACCATCTCCAAATTGCCTCACTATTTCAAGCCCTTCGATGCAACCTACTGGAACAACATTGGTGTTCAGAAAATAATCAATAATTTGATCTTCTTCTTCACCCTGCAAGCAAGAAAGATGATCCTCATGAGAACATACAACACCATTATTAACATGATCAACCAATGATCCCATAAAGGTGTCCTCAATGCAGTTCATATCAGCATAAGATAAGTGCTCCAAACCCAACTCTAAAAATTCATCAAGATTCAATGCCTTAAGGATTGGAACAACAATATGATCATGCACACCTTCACATTACTCTTTCTCATTTACAGCAAGGAAGGTGTGAGCATTATCCTCAACAAAAAATTGAAGCATATCTAGAAAATAACAAAAATCCTGCACTTGAACTTCCTTAGCCTTGAACATCAAGATCATTGTCAAGAGGAACAAAGAATGGGAGTTAATCCAATAAACAAACATTATTTTCAAGACCATGAATTGACCCATCTAAGCATAAATCAGTGCAAACACTAGCCTCATCATTTGCATTACTCTCATACAGTGCTGCACCATCATCAACTTCAATCCTCCTAACCACACTATCAAACTAATCCAATATTGTATCCATACCACCATCCTCATGATTTGATCCATTAGCTTGAACAATAGGAGTTGCAGGCATATCTCCTTCAACATTGGGATGTGGAACAACATCATCAAGTGCTGACTAAGAAACATTGGCCCTTTGAAAATCCTCCTTTATACTTCTTGACCTTTATATTCAAGGGGAAGCCGACATGCACCAAGGTAAAAAGCCTCACAATACAAGTCTATGCACACACTCTCACTAGGTTTGTATTCAATTGGAAGGTTATTGATTGTATCAACAAAACTATCATGAAAATGTGAAACTAATTCACCATCTTTCTGCCTAAGGCCTTCCAAATATTGGAGAAGGGAATCAGATTCATAGACATGTGCATCTAACTCATTAAAATCAACAATAAAATCATCTTGTTCATCATCAAATACTACTGTTGTAACCTCTTGTGCACTTGTAGATGCAAACTAACCTTTTTATGCACAATCATTTGTGCATTTAGATGAGGTGTCACTATAAAAATCTAGATCATAATCATGAGCATAGCTACAAGGGCTTCTAACATAATATGAGTCAAATGAATGCTTGGATTTTGACTCCATGATTACAAAACATACATCATGCTAAAACAAGATTGCATACTCTTTCCAAAATATCTTATTGCACAAAAAATCTTGCTTGAAGCAAGGAGAGAAGAAACAATTTTAAGTACATTTAACCTGTTGTTGCACTAGATGAATGAAACTTGTTGCACCACTAGCTATCATCAACAACAATAGACACATTTAATAATGTTATAGAGTCACCACCTCACTGAATGATGAAATCCTTGGAGCAGATAGAACCACCAGGGTTAAGATATTTTTGGGTCATCATACAAGTAGAGTCATCACATTCTTCAAACCCTTAACTTGTCCCTAGCAATGATGCCAATTTTGTTGGCATAAGTTGATGAGTTGCTACTTCAAAACAAAATATAATGTATAAAGAAGACAACTATTACCAAGGTCTTCAAATTTATCAACCTTCTAATTCATCCTCGATGGCGACACTATTTCTATTTGTGTAAGTTGATGTGTTGCCAAAGTCAACACACAATAAAATGCAAACAATAGACAAGCGTTACCAAGGTCTTCAAATTTATCAAACTTATAATTCATTCCCAACAAAAACACCATTTTTTTGGTGCTCAAACATGTGGTTCCACCAATCCTAAATACTCAACACCAGAACCTAAGGCTAGGGATATGTTGTGCTTAGAAAATGGGTAAGGCCTATGATCAAATAGTGGTATGAATGGACCAATTGCTATGAGCAGGTAAACTCACCTTCATCTTTAGGCTCTGCAAGGATAAGGGGGTATTCCCTAATATCTCAACAACATTCCCTGAGGTCTCAACAATGTAAACAATTTAAACATTAGGTCCTCAAGTTGTTAAACCTAATGTGCTATGAACCCCTATAGTTGTCACTAAGTTCATGCTAGCACTAGCTATATGCATAGCTATCAGACCTCTGATAAATAGATGAAAATTCACTGTTACCCTACACCCAAAGATGACAACTATTTTGTGTTTCCCTAGAAGATGAATCTACTTAACATTGCATATACAGGGATAAGAGAGAACACACATACATGATTCTCTAACAATGTTTAATTTCATAATTGCATAAGGTATGATTGAGTTTACAATACTGAATCATGCTTATGTGGTTGAACCTAAACCTAATCCTACAACTAACTAGGGAGAAATATAATAATTTTAAAAGATTGTTAGCCCTTCACCAATTAGATCGGTGCCTACTCCATTGGGTAATAGAGTCATAGGTTTGCAGAAAGGAAAGAGGTGTAATAGTGAAAACACAAATGGAATCTCATGTGCATCATCATACAATGCATATATCTCAACTCATGCAACATACATTCTTAGTAAACCAAGAAACAATGCAAAAACCCACATGGAATAGAAAGAAAGAGCATCACAAAAGCTTTGTGATGAATTAAAATACTACCACATATTTCTCTAACCTCTAATACATTCATGCCAACAAATGTGGCAAGAGAGGATGAGCAACTAGGTTTGAACACCCTCTTGAATAATTAAAAATTACACTGGAGACATATCGGTGCATGCATCTATCTTTGAATATCCTTCCTATGATTTACAAGGTGCACATTTATCCCTTTATAGATTCTGTTATGATGGAAAAGATAGACTTAGCCTAAGAGATTAAAATAGGTCAAACCCTCTTCCATAAACATTAGAACACAAACCGACCTTGGCTTCTACCCATGAAGGAGAGCCAAACTACAAGGCTTTTGTCCCTTTGTTGTATAGATGAGAAGTCAACAAAATTCAACCAAAACTAACCAAACAAACTAGGGCAAAAGATGAAACCCTAATCGACCAAGATCTTCAAATAGATGAGTGCTGAAAACAAAAACAAAAAATTAGAAAGTATAATAGAGATCAGGAAGTAGAGAAGAACCTAGATCTGAGTTCAGGGACACATAAAGACCAGGGTGTTGGGCACCCTAGACCAATTCTAGGGTTTTACAAAAACTCTAAGTTTCACTAGACCTGTACCTACAACTCCTCCTCCTTCCCAGAACTTGTCCTCTGAAACCTGTATCTTCAATCTGCACATAAGAAAAGAGGAAAATGTTGTGTTATAAAGGTCAAGGAGGTGTTCTAAGCTGACACCACAAAATAGGACCGGGGCCAACATCCGGGACCAAGGCGCTAGGTTCCCTAGTCATTTAGCCCCACAAACTCTGAAGAGTGTCCATTTAAGTGGGCTTAGACTATTCCTAACTTTATTTTTTTGGGTTTATTCATCAGGATCAAGATTTAATCATTTAATGTTAAAAAAGGTACACACTTTTTTGCATAATATTTAGCCACCACTTTAGCATGGGTATGAACTTACATTTGAACTCACACTAAAGAAAGGAGAAGACGGATTTCAAACACGAACACATAGAAGCCAATGAATTCCACCAAGTTGTGGACTATAGTAGCCCCCAAGCTTAGGATCCTAAGGTTGCAAACACATAAGCAAAGAGATTTTCAACACACAAGACATTACAACATAATTCACATACACATGGAGTACTAAAAGCATACATAGGAATACACACAAGGTACACGCCATACATAAAGGTAATACACGCCATACACAATGCATACACACTTAACATGTGTAGCATACACATAAGGCATAAAGTATACATGGAAAACACATAGAAAACATGATGAAGACACACAAAACACATGGAACCATTAAGGAATACAAGTTCAAACAATATATCAAACAAACAAACAAAAATGGAAAAAAACACACAAGGCACATGACTCTAACGCTAGCTTGTTTTTTTGCTAGGGGTCATGTGAAGAGAAGTGCCTTCATGGATCACACACTAGTAAGGACCACTAAATTACTAGGTGACCACGACAAGTCACATGAAGCACACGGGCTAGCAAACTTCATTGTACTAGGTGGCTCATGGACCAAAAGAAAACATCACGGGCTAGTGTGGACTGCGGAATCACTAGGTGAGTTCCATGCCAAGTATAATAAATAAGTATGAAATCAAAAAGAGCATAGCATGATGTATGCCCCCACCTTAAAGTGATTTATGACTCCTATTAGAGAGCAATTTTCTTTAAGGTAGAACAAACTACAAGATAGGCACAAGATATTTCCAGAAGCACTTGCCCATATGGTATGTGTTCCCAAAAAAATATATTGCAACTAGGGGTTGCCCCCACAAAAGGCAAACCAAAGCGATACTGCGAGCATGATACACAATGGCTTGTGTAGTCATGGTATGATGTCGAGCATAGCAACAAGGTACCGCATAAATCAAATCATGCAAGAAAAAACAAGTTAAACTGAATACTATAAAGTGACAACACAAAGGGATCTACTTGACTGGCGTCAATATATGAATGGCTGTATAATAGGAGATGTCTTGAAACTATAAATATTTGGAACTGTCATCATCTGCCAGTTGATAGAACTACGGAGACAAAGGAAGAAATATCACATGAAATCATAATTAAAACCTTGAGTCAACAAGGAAGAATGCCGAACCATCCTACGCCTTGCGTCATCCCAAAAGTAAGCAACAATGTAACTTAGGACATATAGAAGAATGATGATACAAATAGAGATAATCTCACAATGAATTTTGGTCCCTTCGTATCCTTGGACCTAGAAAGGTGTCAAGGGTCATTTAAAGAGAGCTTAACAACAACAACATAAATAAAGCATCAAGCAACACATTACAATGGAAAACAATTACATGCACTCATAACATAATAGAAATAAGGGACCACACTCACAAGTTGGCCTAAAGCAAATTGTCCTCCTCCCAATCTTTCTCATCACCAATTTGAAAAGGTGGTCAAGATATGGAACTATAGAAAGTGTGGTGTAAGGAACAAAAAAACCATACCTGTATCATTATTATCTTTAGATTCACTATCAGAATATAGCACGATATGTTTTGCAGTGGGTTTTGAAGCTTTATCCTTCTCTGGAGGAGACAAAACACTAGTAGATGTTTCTTTTGCATCCATCGGTGATAAAAACTTGCGAGGTGGGAGATTCTCCTCTTCTGTACCAAAGTGAGCCATAGCACGATGATGCTTCTTTCTTTATCTCACAATTTTATTTCACTTAGCTTTATTTGTGATGTTTGATAAGGGAACTATAGTATCTTCAAATGTGGGTTCCTTTTCTTCCTTTATTTCAAGAACATTAGAAGAAACAAGAGGAGCCACCAAAGGTTAAGAGATCAAGGGGGAGGAGTTCCTCAATGTGGGCTGCTCTTCCTTCTCAACTTGTGAAACAAGTTGAAGTACTTGAGCATCCAAAAGCGGTTGAGAAATCTCAAGAAATAAAACACGTGCAACCGATTGCTTTCTGCTAGTCTCTGCAGAGGCAGGTGGGACAAAAGTAATATTGTAATTGCAGGGATGTCTGTTTTGTGCTTGATGATTGCCTCATTATCCTTGAAGGGATGACAGAGGGGGAACCTTGGTATATCTACCATATGCTTAGGGATGGGGAAGAACCTTCAATTCAAGCTTAACTTCATTCACCACCTGTGGGACAAGGGGAACTACTGTCGTAGCCTCAGAAGATCAAGGAGGTCTGGGGACATCACAAGGAGGTATGTTACTGACAACTCTACAATTTTCTATGCTTTAAATTTTTGATATGACAAAAAGAATAAATCCTCTCTAGCTCAAGCAACTCCAACTGGTTTTGGCCAGAAGTAGTTAAGTGTAAAGTGTCCATGTCAAGCAACGAGCTAGTACCAACTATGATGTACAACATGCACACGTCCCTCAAATGGAAACTTTAAGCACTTATGAACCATAGAGGGGACTGCCTTCATGGAGCAGAGCCATGGGTTACCCAACTTCACATGAAATAAGTTTGATGTTGGAATGATAATGAGAATAGCATCCAAGATTCTTGGCCCAACCTTGATGAAAAGGGTCAAGGCACCAAGAGTTGGAAGGATAGACCCATCGTGTGCTCTAATCATGATTTCTGATACATCATAGTTATCACAGTGTAACCCATGCATGTAGAGAAACTCTTCAGTTGCTACATTTACCATGCATATAGGATCAGTCATAGCACCTCTAATGGGTTTACCATTGATTCAAATAGTGATGTATAGAGGTCCATCAGGAGCTTCAATAGTAGCATCATGGGGAGTAAAAGATATAGATAGTCCAGGTTCTTCTCACTCTACATGAGGGAGAGCATCTACCATGCAAACATCACCTTCGTAGTCTTGTTCTTGATGATTATAAGTACATAAAATTTCTTGATATGGATCCATGACATTATATTCATGATGAGGTAATGGATTTGTATATATTTGTAAGTTTTGATTTGGTGGAGCCACCGATTTATGTTCTTTGTGATTTACACTTGCAACCTAGATGATGTTGGAATCAATGAGGTCTTGAACTTCATGTTTAAGATGCATACATCTTTCAGTGTCATGATTGGCCGTGTGATGGAATTGACGAAAGGCTTTCGAATCAAAAGACTATGTTTGCATCTTAGTTGGATCAAGAGGTTTAATGGGTGAATGTTTGATGAGATTGTTGTTCAAGAGTTGCATCAATATAGAGTAGAGAGACTCCACTAATGGTGTGAAATGTCTTGTCTTTGGTTTCAATTTATATGGGGTGGGAGCAGGGGATGATGCTGCTGCCACATGTTTTCTTATGTTATTGGCTGAAATTGCATTGATCTTGATGAAGTTTTTGTTGTGTCTTTTGAATGAATGATTGTGTGAGGCTTCAGATTGACCAACTAGAGATGATGAGGGATTATTCTTATACTGACTAACTGAAAGTTGGTAATCACAGAGAGTCGTACAAAGATGAGTGAAAGATTCATAACACATAAACAATATCTTATCACAGATATGAGGTTCTAAGTTTCCAATGAAGATTCTTTGCACATCAACATCGAGAATAGAATATTGAATTTGTGGAAAGAGGGCTTGATAACACCCCTTAAAATCTGTTACTTTCTCCTTTATTCCTTGTTTGCAATGAACCAAATTTGTCAAAGAGACTTGAGGTCTAATGTTTGATTGAAAATACTCAAGGAATTTATTGATGAGTTGTGAAAAATAAGTGATTGAATTAGGAGGCAATGAGTAAAACCAATCCAAGGCTATGTCTTTGAGTGAAATTACATCTTCAAAGAAGAAATAACTACACATAGCTATAAGGGTTGCCACATGGTTGTTAGGGTCTCCCTTCCCATTATACTTCTCAAAAAGAGGGGTTTCAAACCTCTCAAGCATTTGATCTCTTAGGAAAGGATAGGATAAAGGGTTGCGGATATAATGTGATGTCATAGAGGGTTTGTAGGATTTTGGTTTATGCTTGCTATTTTTTTTTGGATGGAGTTCATATTTTACAAAAAGTTGATTGATGACAGGGTCAAAAGGTGAACTAGGTTGAGATGGGTATGAATGGATAGGGATAACCATAGGTTGTGACATTGTATGATTGGCCTTTTGGAAAGTGATAGTAGGCTTGGTGTGATTTGATGTAGGTGGGGTGAGACTAAGTGTGGTATTCAGATAATTAAAGGGAATAAAACTATAATGATGAGCGGGATTCCCAGTAGATAACCCAACACATGTGGTAGCACTATTACTTGGTTGTATAGTTGCGATGATAATAGTAGAAGTGTATGTAGGAATTGGGAGTGTTGGTATGGGTGCCAACTCTTGAGTCCCTATTTAATTAGAAGAAGTCACATTAGTGATGATTTCGGTGCAACTAGATGCAGATAAAATGTTGGTGTGCACTATATGACCTAGGCCACGTAAAACTTCTAATCCCACTTGTCCTTTGAGCAATAAAATTTTAGGAAAATGAGCCACAAGGTTGTTAATGTTGATGGATTCATGAAAAGATGATGCTTCCAGGATATGTGAAGTAGGGATATTAGGAAGAAGTGATTGAACTTCTTGTGTGATTGGACTTACAAATTGGGGTTCCAATGTGTTTTTATCAACATTAGAACCCATAATTCAAAGACAACTTCGCACAAGAGTGTTTGAATTAGGGCATTGGGTCACAAAACTCATAAATTTCTTACAAGCCTTGGTGACACACAAGATGCACACAAAGAAGAGATGAATGAGGTGATGAAAGAAGAGTTTAACTTTTTGTTTAAATGAATCAATGTTTTGCACTTTAGATCAAATCAAAACACATATAATTCAATAACTAATTCTTTAATCAATTTCAATTTTACTCAAAGCCAATTTAAATATCATTAATGCTTATCTTTAAATCAAACCCTAAATTTAATGCTTTTAAAAAAAAATGTAACAATCCAAAAATTGTTCTTCCTTTCAAATTTCAATATAAGATGACATATATGATGTATTAAAGCAAAGTAAAATCAGATTTGAAATGCAAATTTCATCAGTAACATATTAAACAAGATATGAATTACAAACCCAAAATTTCAAATTAACTAGGTTTTCTAAGAATGCAATTTTTTTGATAAAACCTAGCAATGAATATGTTCAGTTACAAAATAAAGCACTATGAAATGATTAATTTCTGCAATACCTTTTTTTGATAAAACCCTAGCAATGAATATGTTCAGTTACAAAATAAAGCACTATGAAATGATTAATTTCTGCAATACCAATAAGATCTGATGGAAAAATTAGAAATTTATATCTTTCTATGATGATCTAAAACCTATGCAATGAAAACAATGCAATAAATATGCTTTTTCTAAGCCTAAAATGCTTGATTTTTCACTTTTCAATGCAAATATGCAAGAATGTCTATTCTTAAACAAAAAGATGATATGCTACAACAAATGGAATCAATTTAATCATGCCACAAAGATCTAAAACAAGTCACTAATCTCCAAACCCTAGGTTCAAGACTAGCTAGGTTTTCTAACAATATAAGGTTTTTGTAAACCCTAATTTTGAAACAATGTAAAAATAAGCTATGCATGTATGCAAAATGATCAATGAATTCAATTCTAACCAGATCTAGGGTAGAAAACAACTCAAATCTAAAGCAAGAAGGATTCCAAAGTACAAGACATGTTAGGTTCACCAAAATGTTATGATGGAAAAGAGAGACTTAGCCTAAGAGATTAAACTAGGTCAAACCCTCTTCCATAAATATTAGAACACAAACCAAGCTTGGATTCTACCCATGAAGGAGAGCCAAACTATAGGGGTTTTGTCCCTTTTTGTATAGCTAAGAAGTCAACCAAATTCAACCAAAACTAACCAAGCGAACTAGGGAAAAATATGAAACCCTAATTGACCAAGACCTGCAAATAGACGACTGTCTGAAACAAAAACAAAAAAATAGAAAGTACAACATAGATCAGGAAGCAGAGAAGAACCTGGATCTGAGTTCAGGGACACAGAAAGACCAAGGCATTGGGCACCGTAGACCCTTTCTAGGGTTTTACAAAAACTTTGAGTTTCACCAGACCTATACCTGCAACACCTTCCTTCTTCCTAGATCTTGTCCTTTGAAACTTGTATCTTCAACCTGCACACAAGAAAAGAGGAAAAGGTTGTGTTGTGTTTATGGGCTTCCTTTAGTCAAACCCCATTTTGGTGTTTCCACCTCCACTACAATGATGATTAGTGATCCAAGAGTGCATTCCCTAGGAAGGCAGAGGCAAGATCAACAATATATGATGAAAGTATGAATGAAAGTGATAAATATTACTACAATATGCGAAACCCTAGTTGGAGCAGATAATTCAAGATCATGCACCAACAAGGATATAGATAAATATAGATTGAACTTCCTTCAAAACCTAAAAAATTAGCCTCATAACATCCACAAGTATGAAGAGAACTTGAGCATAAGAGATCAATCATGTAATAAATTCTAATTCTTCTCTTGTCATCTACTTATAATCTAGGTTATAAAATGTATTGTAAAACTCCTTTATATATGCATTCTCACTCACCAACGACGAATAAAACCAAATGGGGCTGACATGTAAAAGCTAAGGAGGTGTTCTATATTGACACCACAAAAATAGGACCAGGGCTAACATCTGGGACTAGGGCGCTAGAGGCCCTGGTCCTTTAGCCCCCAAAACTCCAGAGAGTGTCCATTTAAGTGGGTTTAGACCATTTCTAACTTTATTAAATTATCAGGTTTATTCATTGGGAATGTGATTCAATCATTTAATGTTCAAACAGGTGTTAAAATAGAGCCTGATTACATCATGCCCAACCTTATAGAACACTATAAGTATGTACATGAACACAAAAATGGAAATTTTTTTATTTTTTTTCTAAACTAAATTTTGCATAAACAAAACTTGTTGAACAACTTGAAGAAGCAGTATATCTAATTGTTTAGGACTCCTAGATGAATGATGAAGTGTCTTAGAGAGTGTGCTACTTGTTTTGTAACTATGAAAGAAAAAGATTGTACTAATTAGTTAAGTTAAACTAATACAAATAATAAATCAGAGTCAAATAAACTAAACAAATGAATTAAACAATATAAATGCATACATGAAGAAATACTTAACAACAATTTTCATTTTAACATATTTCTCTAGAACTTGTGAATCAAGAATAACAATCTAGTAACATGATAATGATAAGAATCTCATAAATAACGTAACCAAATTAAACTTGTTCATGATAGGAAATCATCCAAAGATATATTCATTCATAACTTACATAAATAAAGAGATCTACATATAAAATAGAAATTTGTAACTTGGAATAATGAAAAACATTCTTTTCTAAATATCCATAAAAGAAAGGTACTTTTTAATGATCATGATAATAATAAAGTAGAGAGAGGATAACGTATATAGAAAGTAATGAATATTCTTCAAAACTTTATTGGAAGCATATTAAATAGTAAGAGAGAGATAAATATATATAATATATATACATACATAGTGTTATATATATATATATATATATATATATATAACACTATGTATGTATATATATTATATATATTTATCTCTCTTACTATTTAATATGCTTCCAATAAAGTTTTGAAGAATATTCATTACTTTCTATATACGTTATCCTCTCTCTACTTTATTATTATCATGATCATTAAAAAGTACCTTTCTTTTATGGATATTTAGAAAAGAATGTTTTTCATTATTCTAAGTTACAAATTTCCATTTTATATGTAGATCTTTTTATTTATGCAAGTTATGAATGAATATATCTTTCGATGATTTCCTATCATGAACAAGTACATAAATAACGTAACCAAATTAAACTTGTTCATGATAGGAAATCATCCAAAGATATAGTCATTCATAACTTACATAAATAAAAAGATCTACATATAAAATGGAAATTTGGAACTTAGAAAAATGAAAAACATTCTTTTCTAAATATCCATAATAGAAAGGTACTTTTTAATGATCATGATAATAATAAAGTAGAGAGAGGATAATGTATATAGAAAGTAATGAATATTCTTCAAAACTTTATTGGAAGCATATTAAATAGTAAGAGAGAGATAAATATATATACAAATCATATATATATATATATATATAGTGTTATATATATATACATATTATTAAATATATACAACACAATCTACAATAGAGATAACCATCTATGAAAACTTATTTATATGTGTGTGTGTGTGTGAGGGATCGAATAAGATAATGTAAATGCTGTGCAAGAAGAGTTAACAACATGCATTAAGGCAACGACCCAGCCAACAGTTGGTTGTGGAGGCTGAGAGGGGTGGTCGTGGAGTCCCACAGCGCCCACAACCTCCAAAGGCTGTGGTAGCCATGGTAACCCATGGCTTACCTAGAGCCAAAAAAACACAAATAACTTTTTCTATGACATAAATGAATAAAGAAAAATAAAATTTATTGTTGTACACAACAATACATATCATATTAACAATTAAAAATTACTGGTAATGCATGATAATAGTGAATATATAATCCCCAAATTTCATCAATCTATCACTTGGAAATATGATCATTATTTATATACAACAATAGCTCATAACTATGAGATATCCCAAATAGGGAATTTTCCATAAATACAATGATAATTCTCAACACATCCAACAGAGATAAACCAGATTTGCATTGAAATTATATACAAATATTTTCCTTCATTTCCATAGGAATACATTAAAATTATTACATTGATTTCCAAATCATAACTATCAAGACATATTTTTTCATCCATTAAAATAGAGCAAACTAGTTCCACATCCAACTATCTATGATCAAACCTGCATGCACAATGAACAACCAGGTCCTACTCTCCTCCCAATCGTAGGGCTTGGTTTCCAAGGCCACCCCGGAGCAGGAGATAAAAATCAAATGCCCAAATTGAATTTCACAAATAAAACCACAAAATAAAACCAATTTTAAAACTAGATTTCACATAGGCTGACTCACACACAAGAATCATTTCCAAATTCTTGCAAAGGGGGAGAAAGGGGATTCCCTTCCCTCTTGGGGTTTAAATCATAATAATAGTAATTTTTTTTCACATATAATGCCTTGACCAAAAATCTTCACAACCCTTCAAACCCCCACTCCATAACAACCCACAACACAACTTCACCAATCAAATCAAAACCATCTCCACAACACCACAACCCTTCCATCCAAGCCACAACACACTCCTCTACACCACAACCCTTTCAACCACCTATTGATGATTAGGATTGCACCCTTATGCAAAGCTGTGAAAACTGTGCAATCCTTCGAAACATGGGATCAAACTCAGGCTATGGGTGACCTATGGCGAGATTGAACCTCCAAATGGGTTGGTTCCCTTAAAAAAATGATAAATTTGCAAGAAAAGGGTAAAAAAGATCTAATGGAATCACTAAAACTGAAACTGTAAATGCGGTGATGCACCTGATTTTGATGGAAAACTTGCAAATCTGACTCACAATAGATCTTATAAATCTATCCACACAATCCACTTTTAGCAATGTAATCACAAAAATGTTTCTAAGGAAGGTTGGAAATTATCTTCTTTATGAAGGAAAAAGGGTTTTTCACAACATGAAGGAAAAAAGATTTCAGTAGCACAACCTAAGACTTGTGATATCACTGTGCTTAACACTTGCAAGTAAGAATGAGACAATAATTTTAAAGGTTTTGATATTTTAAACATAATAAAATTTCATCAAATCACTCATACAAGTACCATTAAATGGAAAGGCAAACACTTGATTCCAATGAAAAATAAAGGAAAATATTGCATAGAAGACAAGAAAATGGAACCTGTAACCTGTTGTAATCTCTATAAAATCTGTAATCAATGAGTTACAAAACCTCTTTCTCTCTCAAAGTGTAAGAGCAAAAAGGCAAGAACTGTAAAATGAGTTACAAAACAAACTCTATCTCTCAATGTATGAAAGATAAAAGAATGTAAGAACTAGCAAAACTTAAGTTTTGCTTTACAATATATAGTTTGCTCTCTCCAAGAGGCATGAAAAAATAACTGCAGCTAACTGCCCCTAAAAATAAGCCCTCTAATTTGATCCACGAGCAAACCAAGCAATCCCTAAAAATAAGGGCCAAAATTGCCCCAAATTGAGCAAAAATATCTCCAAACTTATCCTCTCCATGTGTTTGACCAAGAAGTTGACCAAAACTCCTCAAATTGTCCTTCAAATCATGCAAAAGTCTCCAAATAGCCTCAGTTAACTCAACTCATCTATTTTGCCCGATTTTTGCATTGCAAAATTGATATGAGCAAAGAATAAAGTAATTAGGTGCTAATTACTTTACTATTAGTTACATTTTGTACTAACTATGATTTTACAACTTGTGAAAAATAATAAAGTAATTTATAAAATATTACTTTATTATTTGTTTACATTGATTCTCAATTGTAAAATCATGCATGATAGATGAAAAGAAAACAATCACCTTATCTCTCCTTTTACATTTGCCTAATTTTGCATGATTTGATGCCAAAATTAGGTCTTTAATACATGAGAGAAAAGAAAATACACCCTTATGCCTCCATGCACAATGACCACCTTATTACTCCATTACATTGCAAAGGAAATTTTTTTGCATTATATATCCATCAAGGCATAAAAATACTCCTTATTACTCCATGCAATAATCTCCATCCTGTCATATCAACCCTTGACTTGCATGTTTTAGTCATGTAAACTACCACCTCACATTTCATAATGCATTACCTATATATCTTGTCACCCACATTTACCTTTGTCTTGCATGCATCACCTTTTCTTCATATGATGTTCCACCTTTGACCTTATCAAAAAATCAGGTGCAAACAATATTGTCGGCCCCTCCTTGGCATGATTAGTAGGTATATTCAAGACTAAAGTCTTAACCCCGGCGGATAAGGCAAGGATTTGTTTTTGTTTACAAAGTCAAAAAATGAGAAAAAGAAAACATAAGTCATCGAACAAAAGCACTAATGCAACCCTAAAAGTCATTTCATTTACATTTTGTATTCACTGGTATTTGGCTCTACAACTTTCATGGCTGCCGCTACGGTTTGAAAGACTTAGGCATATTCCTCTAGTTTTCCACCTTCATCTTAGTCGAATCTTTGATATCTTCATGGGAATGAAGGCAGGAAGAAGGTGAGCATGGTATCTTCGGTTTTGACTGGCATTTTCTTTACCTTTTTTGTATCTTTTTTCTTCATATGGCCATGGCCATGTGTTGAGTATACATTACATTTCTCTTGATAAGTTTTTCCTGTTTCTTTGTGTCTTCTCCTGCAACTGTAAACTCATATGTTGAAAGTTTGATACAAAAAGAGGCCACCACTTGATATAGTTCTACATCAAAACAATGAGGTGAGTCTGTGAGTCTTTATGCTATTCGGCTTTCCTGTGTCTTCATTCATTTTATTGTGACTAACAATGATAAGGGTTTTGAGATGTTTTGAAGTGGGTATTGCATTTCTTTGCAGAAAATGATTTTTTAGCCACGACCACTCTATTTTCTTGCTTCTGTATCTTGATTCTTAACTCTATCTTGATCTTTTAACAAGGGTTTTACATCTGCCAACGGGTATCTTTGTTTGCTCCTGAAAAGGTGGTTTCCTTGTCATGGCATAGCTATGTACTCCTTCTCTGTATATTTCTTCATTGTAGATACAAAAAGAATGAGGGTTTTAAACATTTACCACAAGGGTTTTACCATTTTTTAAGAATAAGAGGTTTTATTGGCCACGACCATGCTTTAATCACTTTCCTGTGCTCTTCTTGTAGAATTTGATTTTGACTATAAAAAGATGAGTAAGGGTTTCAAAATTTTTAAAGAATAAAAGCTTTTCCTTCAGTCACGGCCTGCTTCATTTTGATCTCTATAGACACAAGATATAAGGGTTTCAAAATCATAACAAGGGTTTGTTATTTTATGAAGAAAATCCTCACTTAATGGTTACGGCCTTGATGTATTCACCAGTATGCAATTTATATCTGAGACCCACTTTCTCATTTCTTTCTTCTGTATCTTGAAACTTGTCTTGCACATAGAACTTTGTTGGCACATGCTTGTTTATCATTGTTTGATACTCTTTAGACACTTTGACCTATTTCTTTTAGGGTCAAAAGTGACATTCAGTTCCTTATATTGAAGTGTCCTTGTCATTGAGGGCCTAAACATTGGCATTTTTATGAAAGATGTTTCAATACTGTAGCGTAATTTGACTGTCACTAACTCCTTTGATCTATCTCCTATTAACTGTCACTTCATTCTTTCTTCTTCCTTTTGTTTTAAAGGATCTCATTACACTTTGATAGCACTATAAACATGTTATAATGATGGTTCATCATCCTGAAATGGCTTTTTCACTTAATATACATCTATATTATATGATGCTGCTATTTGATCACTTTTTAATGACAGTCTTGTCCTTCCTTCTCAGTTGATTCTCTACTTTATCACAAGTCTGTCCTCTATTGCATTTGTATACTTCTAGGACATCTTAAGGTCTAATTTTATGATGTTTAACCTATTTAAATGACTGTCATACATATAGCACACATATGAATAGCAGTAAGATATTTCAATGATCATAGAAATAAGGTAAAGTACCTTCACATGACTATATTTCTATGTTCTGCATATGGGCAACTTGGTTCAGAATCACCGCTTCTTTTGTAACCTGTAATGAAGCAATTTGCATATCTGATTTGATCTTGACAGTCTGTTTATCAAGTGAGCATAGTTTATAGGAGCAACCGCTCCTTTTCAGCTTTATCATGATAACTTCACTCTTTTTCAAATTGACTGCTATGATGCATAATATTATCTCGAATGATGCATCCTGTCTTTTACAATCTGATATCCTTTCAAATGAATAGAAAAGGAAAACATGCTAGGCTCAACCCTTGTGGAAGCCACATTTTCTCCACATGTTTTAATGTCTTCAAATCAACAACATTACTTTTCCTATACCTGTACAGTGAACAAACAAGTTAGCATAAAAACATACCTCTTGAAGTTGATTGATCTTTCTCATGATGATCTGATTTATTGCACATGTCTGATTTGATCCCTTCACATGAAATGCATACTGTCTGTAAGTTGATATGTCTATTGATAAAAACATATGATAGTCTCAAATATCCAAAGCTTCTAACAAGACTTTTTCCCAATTTTTTGTAGGTACACTGACATGAATGAAGCTTGAAGATATGACATGATGACCAACAACCAACAAAGGGCATAAACCTTCAAACAAAAGGCAATGATGGATATTTGATATTCTCATATGTTCTTTTCCATTTCCTTTTATCATCAGATCTATAGCTTGCATATGTCTCATTGCTCAGTTTAGTCACTCCCACGGCTTGTGTGGGACACATTTAAACATTTCTTTAAATATGATCAGTTACTTTACCTTATACAAAATATTTATGTATGTTTACTTTTTGAATCAAATGCATAGGATAGAATAACTGAAATTGATATGAAACACATGTTCAAAAATGATATAAAATGACAGTTTTATAGATGAATACCTTTCTTTCACACTGATTTGTGATCACTTGGATAATTCAATTGTCTCATAACTGAAAGATAAAACCAGTTAGATTATCTATCTTTCAACTGACTGTTTGATATCTTGCCATTAGATATTCACTTCTCATGATGGTTTGACAGTCCTGATTGGACTGTCAAATTATCCTTTCAACTGATACTTATTTTTCTCTTATCAAGACATCATGCATTTCCCTGATTGCATTAACTTAAAAGTTTTCTTTTACTCCTTTTGTAACAACTGCGAATCAGGGCTAACTAAATTAGGTGTGAACATAATTTAGTAACATTTCTAGTGAGCTCTTATGGGTGTTTGCCTACTAAACAAATTAGAACTAGTAGCCTTGCAATCCATTGGGCACATGAGTCTTATCTTGCCTGAAACTTTGAAAACCTTTGTAACTCAAACTGCTAGAAAACTATAGCAGCAAAACAAAAAATGAAACTGAAACTATTCTGACCTGTTTAAGACATAGCCAACAACATGTGCATGTGCACTTCTTGGAAAACAAAATACTGAACTAAAATTCTAACCCACCCTAAACTAACCAGCCATAGAAGCTGGTCAAACAAACCCATTAACTGGCCTTGTAAAATAACTCCCCTTTTTGATTAAAATATGATGTTCTACAAGCTGACTTGCCACTGACATGATATGAATCATAAGGACATACCTTATAGAATGTTGCAAAACTCCCTGAAGAATGAAAATAAAATCACTCACCATTTGAATATGATCATTGATACTGCTGTTATAGGGTGAATAAATGATCTCATTCTGTTGTTCTAATGTTGTAAGCTCCTCTTTGGGTATAACAGAAATCTGTATATCCCTTTTAAGCTCTCTGCCAGCTAAATCCCTAATTGGACACCATCTTGTAATGATGAATCTTTGGCTAATACTCCTGTTCTCTTTATTAAGATCTGTTGTCCTCTCTTCACCTGCAATCTCAGACTGATTTGAAAAAATTAGCTCAGATGAATGAAATGAAGTAATGTTTGCCTCTTTTTCGTGAAGATGCTGTTCACATACTGCTAGTTCATTTCGTACTAGCTGATCATTAATGTTAGAACAAAAGACTTCTATGATGCCTAGAAACATGTTCTCATCTAACTCACAATCTTGCATTGAATCCAAATGAGGTATATCATCCAGTTGTTCAATAATAGGCATAGATGTTAGGATGCATGTGATATCTTCATTTTCATCCATAAATTTAGGAAGTTGATCAAACAAATTGGCTAGATCCCCAGACTCACTCTCTATTTCTTTCACAAAAACATGGTTAATCTAATCTTGTTTGCCATCTAAGTTTGACACAAAGGACTCAAGATCATCCCAAAATTAAACATCATCACATTCCTCTTGAATTTTTGGTAAAGGAGGACTATTTATTACCTCATAGCAGCTCTCAACCAACTGTGTAAGTTGCATGACAGGTTTAACTTCACACTCTTCTAATTGATCCAAGATCAGATTGTCAGACTGCTTAGCTTCAATTAGCAACTCTTCATACTAATTAATGTCTTCTTGCTATTCTGAAATTGCTATTGGTATGCTTTCCTCATTTGGTTCAATGAAACTCAGTAGCTGATCAAATAAAGAAACTAGCTCTTCCTCCTCACATGGGGCTTTCTCCAATGGAACTTGGGCATTCTATCTTTGCAACAAAAGACTTTCACCTTGTGACCTCTATATTCTGCTTTCATTCATCTTATACACAACATTAGAAAACTTCTCAAATGAATCAAAATGCAAAGGATTGAGTGCCAAATTTGAACCAACATCCTCTTCATTGGCATTATGCTCATTTTTAGTTGGGGACATAGAAAAAATAGCAGCAACCTCTTGCTCCATATCTAATTTTTTTGATTTGGTGGGACAAGAATGACTGCAAGAAACTTCAGCTGCTAGGTTGAAACTTGGAATTTTGATAGGCTCAGCCTCTAAAACCTTTTGCTCTTGTTCACCATACCAACTTGGAATCTTGATTGGTTCATATACTACTACCTTTTCCTCTTCCTACTCTAATTGATCTTCTGAGATAAATGCTGAAACATTTTCCTCAATTTCAACAAAACAGGGAAGATCATTAGTTAAAGCATTGCAAGACTCCTCTTGAAGGGTCTTCTCTTGTTCAATCTTTTACTATTCTAATCGGTAATGCTTCATAGCTGCATGCATTAGATTTATATTCCCATCTTTCTTCATGATGAGTGGGTTTTCTTGAAAAATAATAGGTCCACCTTTATAAAGGCAAAGAGTGATAGGACAATTAGATTCATCTGATAGGAAAACTTGGAGCTTTTCTTGAATTTCCTAGATGATAAAAGGCTCTTGAAGTGGCTAGTCATAAGGAATAACAGATTCAGATTATGTCAACATAGGCTCTGGCAATGGTGAAGGGTCTCTAAAATTTGGGATCTTGACCTCAGGAGGATTAGGAAGCTCACTGTGCTTAAAACTTAGAATTTGATACATACTGACCTCATCCTAAAAGGGCTGATCTGGAATGAAATGAGTTGTTTGGATTTGATTCCTTTGTGCTTGTCCAAGTAGAAACTTCATCTGCTCCTCTTTTGTTGCTATCTCCCTCTCAAACTGTATTCTTTGTGCCTCCAACTCCTGCTCATGAAGATAGGCTTGATAATCTAGTTCCTCTTGATGCATGTTATATTCATTCTCTCTTTTGATCTCTAACATCTATCTCTGATAATCCAAAGTAATCTCCCTAATATTCATGTTGGTTTTGTACTGAGGTTGATCAGCTTAAAAAGTATGCTGATTGGGAATAGAATTGTCATTTTGGGACTGGTTATGAGCATAGGTAGGCTACCAAGAAGGCTAAGCAGGGGTGGGTAGGAGGTAAGCATATTGAACATGTTGGTTTCCTTGAGAAACCATAGAATTTGGGTTGAAATCAGCAGCATGGCTGATTTGATGTGGCTGATAAGATGATGGATTAGCAGCATTTTCATGATATGATGGATGATCTGACATGTTTCCATGAAAAGTAGACATGCTTACTCATTCAAAGAGCTAGAAAACAATTGAAATCGGATCTTGTGATACTTTTCATGGGCTGCAAAGTCTGATCTATCAAAACCAGAAAGATAGAGTCACCAGATATTTTGAAATAACACCTCTAAAAAGGCTGTATTAATTGCTAATCATGCCAAAACAACAACAAAAATAAGTTCTTTATTGAACTGAAAATCAGTTCAAAGTCCCATTGGGCGTGCCAAAAACTGTTGTCGATTAGGATTGCACCCTTATGCAAAGCTATGTAAACTCTGTAATCCTTCAAAACATGGGATCAAACTCAGGCTGTGGGTGACCTATGGTGAGCTTGAACCTCCAGATGGGTTGGTTCCCTTTAAAAAAATGATAAATTTGTAGGAAAAGGGTAAAAAAGATCTAATGCAATCACTAAAATTGAAACTGTAAATGCGGTGATGCACCTAATTTTGATGGAAGACTTGCAAATCTGACTCACAGTAGATCTCATAAATCTATCCACACAATCCACTTTTAGCAATGTAATCACAAAAATGTTTCTAAGGCTGGAAATTATCTTCTTTATGAAGGAAAAAGGGTTTTTCACAACATGAAGGAAAAAAGATTTCAGTAGCACAACCTAAGACCTGTGATATCACTATGCTTAACACTTGCAAGTAAGAATGAGACAATAATTTTAAAGGTTTTGATATTTTAAACATAATAAAATTTCATCAAATCACTCATACAAGTACCATTAAATGGAAAGAAAAACACTTGATTCCAATGAAAAATAAAGGAAAATATTGCATAAAAGACAAGAAAATAGAACCTGTAACCTGTTGTAATCTCTATAAAATCTGTAATCAATGAGTTACAAAACCTCTTTCTCTCTCAAAGTGTAAGAGAAAAAAGGCAAGAACTGCAAAATGAGTTACAAAAAAAATTCTCTCAATGTATGAAAGAGAAAAGAATGTAAGAGCTAGCAAAACCTAAGTTTTTCTTTACAATATATAGTTTGCTCTCTCCAAGAGGCATGAAAAAATAACTACAGCTAACTGCCTCTAAAAATAAGCCCTCTAACCATGAGTAAACCAAGAAATCCCTAAAAATAAGGGCCAAAACTACCCCAAATTGAGCAAAAAGAGCTCCAAACTGATCCTCTCCATGTGTTTGACCAAGAAGTTGACCAAAACTCTTCAAATTGTCCTTCAAATCATGCAAAAGTCTCCAAATAGCCTCAGTTAACTCAACTCATCTATTTTGCACGATTTCAGCATTGGAAAATTGATGTGAGCAAAGAATAAAGTAATTAGGTGCTTATTACTTTACTATTAGTTACATTTTGTACTATATGATTTTACAACTTGTGAAAAATAATAAAGTAATTTATAAAATATTACTTTATTATTTGTTTACATTGATTCGCAGTTGTAAAATCATGCATGATAGATGAAAAGAAAACAATCACCTTATCTCTCCTTTTAAATTTGCCTAAGTTTGCATATTTTTGCATGATTTGATGCCAAAATTAGGTCTTTAATACATGAGAGAAAAGAAAATACACCCTTATGCCTCCATACACAATGACCACCTTATTACTCCATTACATTGCAAAGGAAATTTTTTTGCATTATATATCCATCAAGGCATAAAAATACTCCTTGTTACTCCATGCAATAATCTCTGTTCTGTCATATCAACCCTTGACTTGCATGTTTTAGTCATGTAAACTACCACCTCGCATTTCATAATGCATTACCTAGATATCTTGTCACCCACATTTACCTTTGTCTTGCATGCATCACCTTTTCTTCATATGATGTTCCACCTTTGACCTTATCAAAAAATCAGGTGCAAACAATATTGTCGGCCCCTCCTTGGCATGATTAGTAGGTATATTCAAGACTAAAGTCTTGACCCCAGTGGATAAGGCAATAATTTGTTTTTGTTTACAAAGTCAAAAAATGAGAAAAAGAAAACATAAGTCATTGAACAAAAGCACTAATGCAACCCTAAAAGTCATTTCATTTACATTTTACATTCACTAGTATTTGGCTCTGCAACTTTCATGGCCACCGCTAGGGTTTGAAAGACTCATGCATAATCCTCTGGTTTTCCACCTTCATCTTAGTCGAATCTCTGATATCTTTATGGGAATGAAGGCAGGAAGAAGGTGAGCATGGTATCTTTAGTTTTGACTGGCATTTTCTTTACCTTTTATGTATCTTTTTCCTTCATATGGCCATGACCATGTGTTGAGTATACATTACATTTCTCTTGACAAGTTTTTCCTGTTTCTCTGTGTCTTCTCCTGCAACTGTAAACTCGTATCTTGAGAGTTTGATACAAAAGGTGGCCACCACTTGATATAGTTTTGCATCAAAATAATGAGGTGAGTCTGTGAGTCTTTATGCTATTTGGCTTTCCTATGTCTTCATTCATTTTACCGTGACTAACAATGATAAGGGTTTTGAGATTTTTTGAATTGGGTATTGCATTTCTTTGCAAAAAATAATTTTTTAGCCACGACCACTCTATTTTCTTGCTTTTGTATCTTGATTCTAAACTATATCTTGATCTTTTGACAAGGGTTTTACATCTGCCAATGGGTATCTTTGTTTGCTCTTGAAAAGATGGTTTCCTTGTCACGGCCATAGTTGTGTACTCCTCTGTATTTTTCTTCACTGTAGATACAAAAAGAATGAGGGTTTTAAACATTTACCACATGGGTTTTATCATTTTTTAAGAAAAAGAGGTTTTATTGGCCACGACCACGCTTTTATCACTTTCCTGTGCTCTTCTTGTAGCATTTGATTTTGACTATAAAAAGATGAATAAGGGTTTCAAATTTTTTAAAGAACAAAAGCTTTTCCTTCAGTCACGGCTTGCTTTATTTTGATCTTTGTAGACGCAAGATATAAGGGATTCAAAATTATAACAAGGGTTTGTTATTTTATGAAGAAAATCCTCACTTAATGGTTACGGCCTTGATGTATTCACCAGTATGCAATTTATATGCAAGACCCACTTTCTCATTTCTTTCTTCTGTATCTTATAACTTGTCTTGCACATAGAACGTTGTTGGCACATGCTTGTATATCATTGTATGATACTCTTTAGACACTTTGACCTATTTCTTTTATGGTTAAAAGTGACATTCAATTCCTTATATTGAAGTGTCCTTGTCATTGAGGGCTTGAATATTGTCATTTGTATGAAAGATGTTTCAATACTGTAGCATAATCTGACTGTCACTGACTCCTTTGATCTATCTCCTGTTAACTGTCACCTCATTCTTTGTTCTTCCTTTTATTTTAAAGGATCTCATTACAGTTTGATAGCACTATGAACATGTTATAATGATGGTTCATCATCCTAAGGTCTAATTTTATGATGTTTGACCTATTTAAATGAATTTCATACATATAGCACACATATGAATAGCAGTAAGATATTTCAATGATCATAGAAATAAGGAAAAGTACATTCACATGACTGTATTTCTATGTTCTCCATATGGGAAACTTGGTTCAAAATCACTGCTTCTTTTGTAACCTGTAATGAAGCAATTTGAATATCTGATCTGATCTTGATAGTCTATTTATCAAGTGAGCATAGTTTATAGGAGCAACTGCTCCTTTTCACCTTTATCATGATAACTTTGAACACTCTTTTTTAAATTGACTGCTATGATGCATAATATTATCTTGAATGATGCATCCTATCTTTTACAATCTATTATCCTTTTCAAATGAATAGAAAAGGAAAACATGTTGGGCTCAACCCTTGTGGAGCCACATTTTCTCCACATGTTTTAATGTCTTCAAATCAGCAACATTACTTTTCCTATACCTGTATAGTGAACAAACATGTTAGCATAAAAACATACCTCTTGAAGTTGATTGATCTTTCTCATGATGATCTGATTTATTGCACATGTCTGATTTGATCCCTTCACATGAAATGCATACTATTTGTAAGTTGATATGTCTATAGATAAAAGCATATGATAGTCTCAAATATCCAAAGCTTCTAACAAGACTTTTTCCCAATTTTTTGCGGGTACATTAACATGATTGGAGCTTGAAGATATGACATGAAGACCAGCCACCAACAAAGGGCATCAACCTTCAAACAAAAGGCAATGATGGATATTTGATATTCTCATATGTTCTTTTCCATTTCTTTTTATCATCAGATCTATAGCTTGCATATGTCTGCATTGCTCAGTTTAGTCACTCCCACAGCTTGTGTGGGACACATTTAAACATTTCTTTAAATATGATTAGTTACTTTACCTTATGCAAATGATTTATGAATGTTTACTTTTTGAATCAAATGCATAAGATAGAATAACTAAAACTGATGTGAAACACATGTTCAAAAATGATATGAAATGATAGTTTTATAGATGAATACCTTTCTTTCACACTAAGTTGTGATCACTTGGATAATTCAATTATCTCATAACTGAAAGATAAAACCAGTTAGATTATCTATCTTTCAACTGACTGTCTAATATCTTGCCATTAGATATTCACTTGTCATGATGGTTTGACAGTCCTGATTGGACTGTTAGATTATCCTGACAATTGATACTTATTTTTCTCTTATCAAGACATCATGCATTTCCCTGATTGCATTAACTTAAAGTTTTCTTTTACTCCTTTTGTAACAACTACAAATTAGAGCTAACTAAATTAGGTGTGAATATAATTTAGTAACACCACCAAAACCCCCACATCCACCATAATACAAATATGCCACAAAACTTTCCCAAGAGAGGCTTCACGCCTTTCTCAACCCCACACGAGGGAGGATCTCAACCCTCAGGTGAGGTTTGCTCCCTTTTTACATCCAAACCCCAATCACATTCAAACCAACAAGTTTGCAAATAATTTGCAATAAAATTTCATTCATTTGCTCACACACAAAACTCCATTGACGTACAACAACAAATCACAACAAAATCCACAATTTGCATCCATAAATATGAAAATCAAATGAATTATCAAACCCTACCTTGGCTGTCCAAGTTAGGAGCAGCCCAAGAAATGGGTTCCAATATGAAATAAAACCCTCTCAATCAGAAATTTCCAACCATCTTCCATCTATAGTCTCCATCACCAAACATCTCCAACCAAAAAAAAAGAATCCCAAATTCTTTTCTAGCACAAGCAAAGAGGAGACAAAAACTAAGAGCACACACGCACAACATGAAAGAAATGAATAAAATTCCTCTTCACAAATAAATTTCACAAAACCCCTTTCATCTTCCAATTTGGAAGTTTAAAAGACAAAATAAATAAATAATACAAAATAAATAATGCAACTTTTAAATAACTTTTTTTACATAAATGAAATGAAATAAATTAATAACAACCATTTAAATTAAATACCTTCACATCAATAATTCACATAAATAATTAAAATAAAGGGACCAAGATAATTAACCCAAATATCCCCAACATAGAACCACTGGGTTTATTGCAAAAAATCCAAAAAATAAAATAAAATTAGGCATTTAAGAATATCTCCAAATTAAGAGGATGTAGGCTGCCCACCTACAAAACTCAACTTCGAACATCAGTATATCATGGGAAAAATAGCCGAAGCAACATATAAATATCAAATAACTAAAATATCTAAAATAAAATAATTTATTGCAATTAAACTACAATATTCTTTTTTACGGGAATTAAATGCATAATCACAAACATTGCATAATTAAAAATATTTCATTAATTTAAAACATATAATATTATCCATGATCCATAATAATGTCCATACACACATATTTGTATAAAATATGCATATCAAAACACATAAGTCCATGATCTTGAAATAGCAGTACCAACCATGTCCACACACAATGATCAAAATAGCCAACTATAAATCAGTATCACATCCTAGTCTCAAGGCAGTGCTAGTTAGCCTCACATCCCCCCCCTCTAAAATTAGGCTTCCTCCTAGAAGCCCTCAAAGAGGTAAGGAAATAGAGAGCTCATCTGAGCTATATCCTCCCATGTCATAGTAGACTCATCATAGAGATCCCAATGGACCCTGACCTGGTCCAATTGTCATCCTCCTCGCAGTGCTAACTGATGCAGAGTGGCCAGCATAAGCGTTCAAACTTGGCGGGATTTAACTATTCTCATTTCATCGGCAAGATCTACCATAATGTCTCCCCGATATACACTATCGGCCAAACAATAACTATCGGCACCTAAGAAAATTCTCACACCGAACTCCACCTCACGCCGATGGATGTTTCGCTTATGTGCCTATCGGCAAGATAATGCCTATCGGGCTCTCCACTCGGACTTGCTCCGATGACTGAGGTCACACCGAAACATGCAAGCCCTAACCTGCTGAACAGGTTCCCGTTACCTCCGCTACTGATCACCTCTATCGACTACGTTGCCTATCGGCAACACTTAACCCATCGGCTTTCGAGAGTTATGTCCCTCCGACACACGCCATCTCGCTGACACCTTCACATTGGTTAAGTTGCCTATCGGCAACACTTACGCTATCGGTCTAGCCACGGAAGATCTCCCCGACGCTTCACTTCACGCCAATGCCAATCTCCTTAACACCTATCGGTAGGACTCTCACTATCGGCGAACTCCTTGAATCTTTTGCCGATCCCTATTGTCTCCCCGACACTACCAATGCCGGGTTCCACCGTCGGCCAGACGATGACTATCGACGAAACATTTTCCTCGTTCACCAATACCTACTCTTACACCAATATGCTTTCTTCTTTCGCTGAGACTTTCACCAACTCTTCTCGATGGACTATCCACTCTTCCTTTCGCACTTGTCGCTGTGACATATAACATCGGCTACACCAAACAACCTTATGCCGATACTTTCGGTCACCCTGATGAACCTTTGGACCTCATTCATCGATGTGACTAACATCGTCAGCAGAACATTTCACTTCTCCACCGATAGCATATCTCATGCCGATGTGCTCTTCGTCGGTAGCACTTTGTAATTGTCACTCCGATCGGTGAAAGTGTCCCCTATTGGCTCGATACAACTTTCTCAACCCGATGGTTCTTCTCACGTTGATGCCTTCACAAATTTGCACCAAAAACCCTGAGCTCGAGCTGATCTGTTTCCTGGACAATGTTAACTTAGATTTTATCCTTCAAACCCTAGCACACGAGGATGCTAGGATAGATCATAGCATGCTACAAATTGATCCCAAAAACATGAAAAGCATGAACATAAAAATAGAAAGAAAAACTAAACTATTGTACATGTCCATTCCATCGATTCAGAGAATCAGCCGGTGGAATGGATGAATGAATCCATTTCGCCTGCAAAATCAAAATCGACTACACAGATAGATTAAAAATCAGAGAAATGGAACAATGGAATCTTCTTTATTTCAATATCAGAAATCCATACAAATATCTGACTTCATAGTCCCACTGCACAACACTGCTCTGTCAAATCTCCAAAAATGTCTCTGTTTTCATATCCAATACTAAACTATACTGAACTCTCTCTAAAACAAACTGATCTAGGGCATAAATAACTACTCTTGAGTAGTACAGACTCGATTCCCAGCGGCTGGGAGCTTCCAAGCGGCTAGGAGGACAGCTAGCATAACAAACTATATCTATCAACACACAATCCTAGATTGACTTAAAACATAAGAATTGGTCTAATGGACCTTATTACATCATAAACTAAAAACATACTATAATTAGACTTATTCTTTATTTCGAAGGGGTGCTCCTGCACCATACTCCCTAGAAGAAGAAATCTCAAGTCCACTTGAGATGAGAGTATGTCGGTCTGAACCCTGTT
Source organism: Cunninghamia lanceolata (assembly GCA_027924645.1). Lineage (NCBI taxonomy): Eukaryota > Viridiplantae > Streptophyta > Pinopsida > Cupressales > Cupressaceae > Cunninghamia > Cunninghamia lanceolata. The sequence continues at coordinate 10,540,723 of BSBN01000134.1, forward strand.
GGTTGATCTGTTCTTCAGTCATCCACACTGCCTCTAAATTAGGTTTTCCCTGCCAAGCCACCAAATATTCCAAATATGTTTTGTTCTGAGTCTTCTTGATCACTCGTGTGTCTAAAATCTTCTGCAACTGTGGTGGATCATGTTTTGGAATGTCATCAGCTGCTGTATCCTATAGTAGGTCTTGTTCTTCATCTGGATTATGCTGGTATGGAGTTAAATCACAGACATTGAATATAGGTGATAAACCAAGATCAGAAGGAAGTTGTATCTCATAAGCATTTGGCCCACATTTCTTCAAAATCTGACATGGTCCAATCTTCCTCTACATGATTTTGGTATATTTACCTTTAGGGAGTCTTTCCTTTTTCAAATGAACCCATACCAAATCTCCAACATCAAACTATACATCTTTCTTCTTTTTATCAGCATACTCCTTATACTTCAAGGTAGTTTGCTGGAGTTGGTGCTTGACCTGATCATGTACCTCTTTTATGGCTTCTGCAAAAGCTTCACCATCTGCACTAACAGAATCTCCTGTAGGTAGATCTCTCAGCTCTAAAATACCTCTTGGCTGTATACCATAGACTATCCGAAAAGGTGATTTCCCTGTACTCCTATTGACAGTATCATTATAGGAAAATTCTGCCTGAGATAGGATATTATCCCACTTGTCTCCATGCTGTCTTGTCAAACATCTAAGCAAATTCCCTAAGGAACGATTTACCACTTCAGTCTATCCATCCGTTTGAGGATGATATGCGGACGAGAAAGACAAATTTGTTCCAATTTTCTTCCAAAGAGTCCTCCAAAAATGACCAATGAATTTCACATCTCTATCTGACATATGCTTAATGGCAATCCATGTATTCTTACTACTTCTTTGAAAAATAAATCTGTAATATATGAAGCATCAGCAGTGGTTTTGTATGGCAAGAAATGTGCCATTTTGCTGAATCTGTCCACTACAACAAAAACACTATCATACCCCTTTCTCGTTCTGGGTAAACCCAACACAAAATCCATACTCATACTTTTCCATGGTCAGGAAGGAATGGGTAATGGCTGATATAAACCTGCATTAGTGGATCTCCCCTTTGCTTTCTGACATATCACACATGTCTCTACAAATTTTCTAACATCTGATAGTAACTTAGGCCAATAATAATGTCTTCTAACAAGATCAAGAGTCTTGTCTAAACCAAAATGTCCTGCCATAGCTCCACAATGTTTCTCTTTAATAATGTTCAACATCATAGAACACCTTGGAATACACAACTGTCCACCTTTGAACAACAATCCATCTTGGATCAGGAATTCAGAGTATTCAGCATGATATTTATCTCCAAAAGAAGTACATACCTGATATATGTCTCCAAAATCTTCATTAGCATCATACATGGTCTTCAATGAATCAATGCCAACAATTTCCAATTGAATCTAGTTGATTGTTAGAGCTCTCCTGCTCAAGGCATCTGCTACCTTATTCTTGACTCCTTTCTTATGCTTCAATGTGAAAGTAAAAGCTTGTAAAGTTTCTACCCATTTCATATGCCTGTGGTTCAACTTTTCCTGGCTGTTGATAAAACTGAGAGCCTGATTATTTGTGAATACTATGAATTCTTTTGGCATCAAGTAATGCCTCCACTTCTTGAGTGACTAGACTAAAGCATACATTTCCAAATCATATGATGAATACCTCTTTTTAGCATCATTGAGCTTCTCACTGAAAAATGCAATTGGCCTACCTTCTTGGTTGAGTACTGCTTCAATTGCCATGTGACTTGCATCACATTCTACTTAAAAATTTTTGTTAAAATCTGGAAGTGCAAGGACTGGCTGCTGTGCCACTTTCTTCTTCAATGTTTCAAAGGAATCATCTACTTCCTTAGTCCAAGCAAATCTGCACTTTTGTCCTTTTATAGTATCAATTATGGGTGCACAAATATGACTAAACCCTCTTATAAACTTTATGTAGAAGGTTGCTAACCCATGGAAACTTCTAACATCATTCATAGTCCTTGGAGTTGGCCAAGACAATATGGCACTCACCTTCTCCTTATCCATTTGCAGCTTTCCTTGTGAAATGACAAAACCCAAATATGTGATCTCCTGCATGAACAAACACTTATCTAAATTTATCATCAGCTGCTCTTCATGTAACCTCTTGAGAACCAAATCTATATCTCTGAGATATTCTTCATTTGTGTTGCTGAAAATCAGAATGTCATCTAGATATACTATGACAAACTTTCCCATGAATTCTCTCAAAACCTCATTCATCAATCTCATAAAAGTAATAGGTGCATTAGATAAACCAAAAGGCATAACTTTCCACTCATACAACCCTTCATTGGTTTTGAATGCTGTTTTCCATTCATCTCTTGGCCTAATTCTGATCTGATGATAACCACTCTTCAAATCTATTTTTGTAAAATACTTAGCACCTCCCAAACAGTCAACTAAATCCTCTATCCTAGGTATTGGAAACCTATACCTGATTGTGATCTTATTAATAGCCCTGGAATCTGTGCAAAGCCTCTAAGTGCCTTCTTTCTTTGGTGCTAGTATAGTTGGTACTGCACATGGACTTAAACTTTTACCAATCAGACCTGTGTCTAATAATTCCTCAATTTGTCTTGCTACTTCTGCATTTTGTTCTGGAGTTAGCTTGTATGTTACTTTGTTTGGAAGTGTAGATCCGGGGATTAGATCTATGTAATGGCTGATATCCCTTACAGGTGGTAGGGATCTTGGCATTCCATCAGAGATGATGCCTTTATACTTATCCAATAACTCTTGGACAGCTGGGTCTATGAACCTTTGCTTCTTTTCTTTATTGACTTCTTGCTGCTATTTTTATTCACTGTCAGACATGGGATTAGGGCATATGCAACTGCACCTTCTGCTGCTACTTCTTTCATGAATTGTTTTCCTTCCATCAGCATTACGTTTACCTCTTTTCCTTTTGATTTCTCCTCCTTCTCTATCCATGGGATCAACTTTGTCACCTTACCATCTTTGGTGATTATATAGGTGTTCCTAACACCATCATGGCGTGCCTTCAAGTCATACTGCCATGGTCTTCCAAATAAAAGATGGCAAGCATCCATCTTGGTGATATCAAACAGCAACTTATCTTTATATGCTCCAATCTGAAATTCTACCCAAGCCTGCTCTTCTACAACTGTTTGCTGACCTTGGGTAAGCCATGAGACCTTATATGGGGATGGGTGAGGCAATCTTCTAAGCTTAAGCTTTGTTACAATTTCATCAGATACAAAATTTTTAGTAGAACCAGAATCAATTAAAACTTTACATGCCTTACCCCCTGCCTTGCATGTAGTTCTAAAAAGAGACTTTCTTTGTGGGGGTTCTTTGTCAGGTACCTTCATGGTGGTCATTGTTCTCCTCATCATCAGAGATTCTCCAATCTCTGGATATCCATAATTGTCAGCAGCATTCACACTTTTAAAAGTGTTTGAGCTTGTTGCACTTTGACTATCAAGTTCTTGGATCAGATTTGTTCTCCTCTCTCCCATTGAGCTTGCTGCCTTTTCTGGACATCTGCTGGCTATATGGCTTTCTTTATTACAGTTATAACATTTGATAGATCCTCTGCCCTGAGATCTTCCTCTAAAAGGTCTTCTGCCTCTGAAGTTTTCTTGTTGATTGTAACTTCCTCTCTGGTTTTGACTGTTATCTCCCTTGCTGTTGTCATGACTAGATTCTCCCTGATATCCAAATCCATGTCCTCTACCTTTGAAAGGACCTCTTCCACCTCTTTGTTGTTTTCCTCTTCCCCTATTGTTCTGTTCTTGTCTTCTCTTTAACTTCTCTTCCACTTTCAATGCCAACTGAAAACATTTTGAACTGTATCTGGGTTATGCAGATTCAAATCTTCTTGAATGTTGAACCTCAATCCATTAAGGTATCTAGCTACCTTTTCTTCCTCACTATATTTTGCCTTTGTCTTGACACAAAGCTTCATGAACTCTTCTGTATATGAGCTGACATCTAGCTCCTTCTGCTTCAAATTTTATTTCCTCTTATGCAATTGGATGCTGTAATCCAATGGAACATAGGCTTCTTTCACTAAAGCCATCATCTTCTTCCATGTAGCAACTCTGCACTTTCCTTCTTGTACTCTGTCATCTTGGATAAAATTCCACCAAGTTAATGCAGCCTCTTTCATTTTTGATTGGGCTATCTTTACCCTCTGGTGTTCTGGTATCTCCTCTGTCTCGAAGAAATTGTTTAAGGAGTCTATCCACTCCACCGAATCAAGATCCATCTTTCCTGTAAACACTGGTAAATCCAGTTTCACATCCATGGTTCTCCTCTCCATGGATTTGAGGGGATTAATCAAAGGTCTCTGGTCTGCAGGAACGTCTTCCTCGTTCCACCTAGGGATCTCTTCTTCTTCCCTATCTTCTTCTTTACCAAAACCTACTCTGTCCCTCAACTTCTCCAACTCATTTTTTAATGCCTGATTCTGAGCCTTTACAGTGATGCTCTCTGCAATCTGCTTCTTTACCAGAAATGCCAATTCAACATTGGTCATCCTTGCCAGAATTTTTGATGATCCTTCACCATTCGACATTTTGCTATCTTCTTATCTTTTCCCGAAGATCCTTCCTTCGCTCTGATACCACTTTGATGCAGAGTGGCCAGCACAAGTGTTCAAACTTGGTGGGATTTAACTATTCTCATTTCATCGGCAAGATCTACCATAATGTCTCCCCGATATACACTATCGGCCAAACAATAACTATTGGCACCTAAGAAAATTGTCACACCGAACTCCACCTCACGCCGATGGATGTTTCGCTTATGTGCCTATCGACAAGATAATGCCTATCGGGCTCTCCACTCCGACTTGCTCCGATGACTGAGGTCAAACTAAAACATGCAAACCCTAACCTGCTGAACAGGTTCCCGTTACCTCCGATACCGGTCACCTCTATCGACTACGTTGCCTATCGGCAACACTTAACCCATCGGCCTTCGAGAGTTATGTCCCTCCGACACACGCCATCTCGCCGACACCTTCGCATCGGTTAAGTTGCCTATTGGCAACACTTACGCTATCGGTCTAGCCATGGAAGATCTCCCTGACGCTTCACTTCATACTGACGCTAAGCTCCTTAATGCCTATCGGTGGGACACTCACTATCGGCGAACTCCTTGAATCTTTTGCCGATCCCTATTGTTTCCCTGACACTACCAATGCAGGGTTCCACCGTCGGCCAGACGATGACTATCGGCGAAACATTTTCCTCGTTCACCGATACCCACTCTTACACCGATATGCTTTCTTCTTTCGCTGAGACTTTCACCAACTCTTCCCGATGGACTATCCACTCTTCCTTTCACACTTGTCGCTGTGACATATAACATTGGCTACACCAAACAACCTTATGCCGATACCTTCAGTCACCTTGATGAACCTTCGGACCTCATTCATCGATGTGACTAACATCGTCGGTGGAACATTTCACTTCTCCACCGATAGCATATCTCATGCCGATGTGCTCTTCGTTGGCAGCACTTTGTAATTGTCACCCCGATCGGTGAAAGTGTCCCCTGTCGGCTTGATACAACTTTCTCAACCCGATGGTTCTTCTCACGCCGATGCCTTCACACATTTGCACCGAAAATCCTGAGCTCGAGCCGATCTGTTTCCTAGACAATGTTAACTTAGATTTTATCCTTCAAACCCTAGCACATGAGGATGCTAGGATAGATCATAGCATGCTACAAATTGATCCCAAAAACATGAAAAGCACGAACATAAAAATAGAAAGAAAAACTAAACTATTGTACATGTCCATTCCACTGATTCAGAGAATCAACCGGTGGAATGGATGAATGAATCCATTTCGCCTGCAAAATCAAAATCTACTACACAGATAGATCAAAAATCAGACAAATGGAACAACAGAATCTTCTTTATTTCAATATCAGAAATGCATACAAATATCTAACTTCATAGTCCCACTACACAACACTGCTCTGTCAAATCTCCAAAAACAATGTCTCTGTTTTCATATCCAATACTAAACTGTATTGAACTGTCTCTAAAACAAACTGATCTAGGGTATAAATAACTACTCCTCTCGAGTAGTACAGACTCAATTCCCAGCGGCTAGGAGGACAGCTAGCATAACAAACTATATCTGTCAACACACAATCCTAGATTGACTTAAAACATAAGAATTGGTCTAATGGACCTTATTACATCATAAACTGAAAACATACTATAATTAAACTTATTCTTTATTTTGAAGGGGTGCTCCTGCACCACTAACATTTGATGATCCAATATGTGAATGGGCTCCAGGGTTACTTGTCCATCCTATGCCACTTGTAGAGCATCCCACTCTAGAACATGAGATAAATTGGGTACATAATTCTTAAGAACTAAATCATGGAACACGTCGTGGATACAAGACAAGCTGGGTGGTAATACTAAGCGATATGCAATAGGACTAATCCTCTCTAGGATGTCAAAGGGACCAACATATCTCAGTGCCAACTTAGAGCCCTTTCCATAATAGATAGAACTCTTATGTGGGCGAACACGCAAGAAGACTCTATCCCCAACCTGGATCTCATTATCCACCCTCTTAGTATCTGCATACTGCTTCTGTCAATCTTGTGCTATCTGCAGCTACTCACAAATATGGGTCACCTACTTCTCCATCTCACAAACCAACTCAGGTCCTACTACAACCTGATCCTCAAGTCAGTCCCAGCTCAGTGGTGTCTTGCAGGGTCTACCATACAAAGGCTCATACGATGCCATGCCAAGTGAACTGAGGTGCCCATTATTATAGGAAAACTCTACCAGGTATAGGTACTCCTCCCAATGGGACTGCTGATCCATGACGTACATCCTGAGCATATCCTCCAATACCTGGTTCACCCTCTCCGTCTACCCGTATGTCTCTGAATGAGAAGCAATGCTAAAACTAAGCTGAGTACCTAAATCCTATTGTAGGTATGTCCAAAAAGATGAAGTAAAAATAAGATCTCTGTTCGAAATGATCCTCTTCGGAATGCCATGAAGTCTGACAATATCGTGCAAGGAAACCATGGCTATTGAAGCAACATTATATGACGAACGAATTAGAGATAAAAGTGCCACCTTAGCTTATCCACAGTCACCATGATAGTATCATGCCACCAAGTAGTCATAGGAAGGCCTACAATGAAATCCATTGATATGACATCCCACTTCCACTCTGGAATAGCATGTATATACAACAATCCTGTTGGGTGCTGATGTTCAGCTTTCACCCTCTTACACTTGAGGAAACAGGCAACAAACTCTACTCTATCCTTCCACATACCTTTCCAGAAGTAGAGTTTTTGAAGATCTGCATGCATTTTCTTGATTCCTAGGTGTGCTTCATATGGTGCATTGTGAGCCTTTGTAAGAACAATCTCTCTAAGATACCCCAAAGAAGGAACATAGATATGTCCATAGTGTCTGAGCAAGCCAGCATCATCAAAAGAATACCCCTCAAACTTGTCCCTCAAGGGACCCTGAAGCCGGACTATCTCACTATACAAAGTATCCTACAGTAAAATCTCCAAGATACGCCCCCTCAAATTGGTCTTCATTGAGAACGAGAGTAACTCATGTCTTCGCCTACTAAGAGCATTGGACACAACATTCTCTTTTCCCTTAATATATTAGATCTTGAAATCATACTGATATAGAAACTCCATCCATCTACACTGTCATGCATTTAGGTTAGGTTGAGAAAATATGTACTAAAGGGTCCGGTGATCTGAATGCAACTCAAATTGGTGTCCAAGAAGAAAATGGTGCTACTTAGTCAAAGCATGTATCACAACCACAAGCTCCAAGTTGTGAGTCAGGTAATTGAGCTCGTGCACCCTTAACTTGTGAGACTTAAAGGCAATCACATGTCCTTCCTGCATGAGAACTGCTCCAAGACCCTCAATTGAAGCATCTGTGCAAACAAGAAAGTCACCATAGGATTCAGAATTGCCAAGATAGGAGTACTGGTGAGTTTCTCCTTTAAAATCTAAGAATCTCTCTCGTATTGCTCGGTCCACACAAATTTCTTGCCCTACTTCTGAAGAGAAGTAATTGAATGCGCAATCCTAGAGAAGCCTTCCTAGAACCTCATGTAGTAATCGGCTAGACCCATAAAACTCCTAACCTCAACAACATTAGTTGGAGTGGGCCAATCTAAAATAGCCTAAATCTTAGAAGGATCCACTGAAATCCCATCTCCCAAAATAATATGTCCCAGATACTAGATCTCTATTTGGAAGAATTCACATTTGGAAAGATTAGCGTACAACTAGTTTTTTTAGGCACTGCAATACTAGTGGCAAATGCTCCTTATGCTCCACTACTCTGCGGGAATAAATCAAAATATTTTCCAAAAAGATAACCACAAACTGATCCAAGAAGGTGTGGAAAACTCCATTCATTAGGCTCATAAAGACTGCAGTAGCATTGGTCAAACTGAAAGGGACTACAGTGAACTTGTAGTGACCATAGCGTGTGTAGAAAGTTGTCTTGTGAATGTCAGCTTCTGCTATCCTTAGTTGATGATAGCTCGACTTCAGGTCAATATTTGAGAAAACCTTCACTCCTTGAATCTGATCGAACAAATCATCAATTTTTGGCAATGGGTAGCGATTCTTCACTGTGAGCTTGTTCAACTGCTTGTAGTCAATGCACAGGTGAAGAGACACATCCTTCTTCTTCATGAAGATAATAGGTGCACCCCAAGGAGAAATGCTAGGGTGAATATGACCTTTCTCCAAAAGTTCTTCCAACTGCAACTTAAGCTCTTGAAGCTCCTATGTCATCATTCTATAGGGAGCCTTGGAAATAGGCTGCACTCTTGGCACCAAGTCGATGTGAAAGTCAATCTCTCACTGCGGTGGCATCCCAAAAAGTTGTGAAGGAAAGACATTGGTGAACTCTCAAAGAATAGGATGATCATCCAATGAAGTCTCTGGCTTGTCCTCTCATCTGTCGCTAATAGAAATGACAAAGAATTTGCATCCCTTCAACATACATCGCTTAAGCTGCATAGCTGAGATAATTTTGAGTGACACTGGTCTCTGAATTCATGAAATCCTCACTCTATTACCCTCATCATCCAAGAACTCAATAGATTTTCTACAGCAATCGAGCTTAGCCTCGTGAGCATTCAACCAATCCATACCCAAAATTACGTCATAGGATCCGAATGGAATAACCCAGAGATCTGCCAAAGTGGAAAAAGCTCCAAGTCCAATTTGACAATTCTTGACCAAAGAACTAATAGACATCCTGGCTCCTGAAGTTAACTTTGCATCCCATTTAGCATCTTTCTTAATAGCCACTAGCTTGCACTTCTCCACTACTGATGAGGATACAAATGAATATGTAGCCCCATAATCAAAGAGTAAATCTAAACAACAATATTACCAATTTTCCTAGGAGCCTCAAAGACTAATACCCGATGATCTACTTGCCGATTATCTACTGCTGCAAAGACTCAGTGGGCTTTCCCCACATCACCAACTCTAGGCTTAGAAGTCTCTACTTGCTGACCTCCTACAACTAAACTATTCTGAAGGCACTCCTAAGCAATATGTCCCATACCTCCACATGAATAACAAGGACCCTTAGGTGGTGCCTGAGTCTATGGCTGAAAAGCAGTTCTACAAGAGCTAGCCTGACTACCTCTGAAAGTCTGCTGAGTATGAGCTGGCCCCACAAACTGTATTTGTGGTTTCTATTCTCTCCTCTGAGGTGGAGTCTGCCAAGATCTAGATGGTCCTCCCTAAAAAGACTTGGCCTTCTGACCCTGCTGCTGCTATTGTGGTGTTGACTTAGCCGGAAAGGAGTTATCTCTAAATCCACTCCTAGGAGGTACGGATGGATGAGAGAAGTTATGGTTCTACTATGGTTGGTTCTAGAAATGGTCTCGATTATCATGATGCTTGGGTTGGATCTCTTCTATAATGAGGGCCTTCTCAACTGCCTGTCTCAAAGTTGAGGGATTAGACAAATGTACATGTCCTCCAATACCATGATTGAGTCCTCTAATGAAGTGATTGACCATCAACTTCTCATCCTAGATATAATCAACATCTAGAAGCAACTCCAGGAACTTGTTCTTGTACCAAGCTACTGTGAGTCCTCTTTGTTGAAGATCATGAAACTCATCAATTTTCTTATGCCAAAAGTGTTCAGAGATGTATCTTTTCTTGAATAACTCCAAGAAGGTCTCCCATGTAACAATATTTGGTGTCAAGTGCCCTTTCCTCTCCTCCTGATGCCATCAAGAGGTGGCATTATCTATGAGAAAATGAATTTCCAACCTAGCCTTGAGGTTACTCTCATAGGTTTTGAGTGCAAAGCACTTCTCAAGACCTAGCAACCAAGATTCAGCCTCTGTACCATCAATGGAACTAGAAAAGTTCCAAGGTTGAAGGCAAAGGAATTCTCTGATTTGTTTACCAACATCAACTGGCATCCTGGTCTACCTGTACAAAATGAGGAGGGGGTTCATAATGTCCTGATTCACCCATCCCTTCCTCTGCATGCTCTGCTCTACCTTTGTCAGGATTTCTACTACACTCTTGGGGAACAAAGTGATGCTCATTTGAATGGGGTTGCTCCTGGTTATGGGTTGGGGTAGTAGCAGGTGGAGGAAGTTTATCCTATATGACATCTACTAGATGCTGCAGGGTCTAAAGTATCTGAGGCCCGTGACTGACATGTTCATCGGAATGATCTGATTCTGACGACATAGAACGAGTGCACCTTCGTTGTGGAGGCATACTACAAGATCAAGAAAACAAGGTTATACAACAAAAGAATTTCCCCAGAGTTCCCAAAGTGTGGCAACCTGGGCTATGATACCTAGTGTCATGACCACCCTTATAGAACACTATAAGTATGGACATGAACACAAAAAAGGAACAATTTTTCATTTTTTCTAAACTAAATTTTACAGAAACAAAACTTGTTGAACAACTTGAAGAAGTAGTTTACCTAATTGTTTAGGACTCCTAACTGAATGATGAAGTGTCTTAGAGATTGTGCTACTTGTTTTGTAACTATGAAAGGAAAAGATTGTACTAATCAATTAAGTTAAACTAATACAAATAATAAACTGGAGTCAAATAAGCTAAACCAATGAATTGAATGACAATATAAATGCATACATGAGGAAATACTTAACAACATTTTTGATTTTAACATATTTCTCTAACTCGTGAATAACAACATTTTTCATTTTAACATATTTCTCTAACTCGTGAATCAAGAATAACAATCTGGTAACATCATAATGATAAGAATCTCATAAATAAAGTAACCAAATTAAACTTGTTCATGATAGGAAATCATCCAAAGATAAATTCATTCATAACTTACATAAATAAAAAGATCTACATATAAAATGGAAATATGTAACTTAGAATATATGAAAAGCATTCTTTTCTAAGTATCCATAAAAGAAAGCTACTTTCTAATGATCATGATAATAATAAAGTAGAGAGAGGATTATATATAGTAAACAACAGACACACATGTATTCGAATATATCTTATTTGTATCTAATCAACAATGTTAAATTCTGAATATATAATTATATCCACTTACAGATTTATTTCACTACGACAAATCCATTTATATAAATTTATATATATATATATATATATATAGAAAGTAATGGATATATCTTATTTGTATCTAATCAACAATGTTAAATTTTGAATATATAAATATATCCACTTACAGATTTATTTCACTAAGACAAATCCATTTATATAAATTTGTATATACATAGAAAGTAATGAATATGCTTCAGAACTTTATTGGAAACATATTAAATAGTAACAGAGAGATAAATATATATACAAATCATACACACACACATATACATACATACATACATACATACATATATATACACACATACATACACACACAATCTACAACAGAGATAACCATATGTGAAAACTTATATATAAATATTTGTGTCTGTGTGTGTCAAACACATTATATATATAATAAGGAATAAAATGATATAAGGTAAATGTTGTGCAAGAAGAGTTAACAGTAGGCATTAAGGCCACGACATAGCCAACGACTGGCCGTGGAGGCCGAGAGGGGTGGTTGTGGATTCCCATGGTGCCCATGACCTCTGAAGGCCATGGTAGCCATGGTAACCCACAGCTTACCCAGAGCCAAAGAAAAACTTAAATAACTTTATCTATGACATAAATGAATAAAATAAAATAAAATCTATTGTTGTACACAACAATACATATCATATTAACAATTAAAAATTATTGATAATGCATGATAATAGTGAATATATAATTCCCAAATTTCATCAATCTATCACTTGGAAATATGATTATTGTTTTATATACAACATTTCATAATTCTGCGATATCCCAAATAGGGAATTTTACAGAAATGCAATGACAATTTTCAACACAGTCAACAGAGATAAACCAGATTTGAGTTGAAATTATATACAAATCTTTTCCTTCCTTTCCACAGGAATACATTAAAATTATTACATTGATTTCCAAATCATAACTATCAAGACATATTTATTCATCCATTAAAACAGAGAAAACTAGTTCCACATCCAGCTAGTTGTGATCAAACCTGCACACACAATGAACAACCCAGTCTTGCTCTCCTCCCAACTGTAGGGCTTGGTTTCCAAGCCCACCCCCAAGCGAGAGATAAAACTCAAATGCCCAAATTGAATTTCACAAATAAAACTACAAAATAAAATCAGTTTTAAAACAAGATTTCACATAGGCTGACTCACAGACAAGAATCCTTTTTGGATTCTTACAAAGGGGGAGAAAGGGGATTCCCTTCCCTCTTGGGGATTACATCATAATAATAATAATTTTTTTTTCACATATAATGCCTGTTGTTATATGGAGCCTAATCAGACTCGGAGGTTAAATTTACTCCACTTTTATCGGCACGGTTCCCCCCCCCAAATTATTTAATGGGGTCAAGGGGCAACACCCCTTGCGGGGGTTTGGGGGCAGCGCCCCCAAGACAGGGTCAAGGGGCATCAATTTTTATTATTGTATTAAGGAGTCAGGAGTTATTTTTCTATTGGCTGACATAAAAAAAACCTTATTTTTGTAACTGACATAAGGCTTGATAAAAGCGGCTAAGGGTTAGGGTTTCTGTTGATGTATTGTAGCATTTTGCAGCAGTATTGAGTTGCAAGGATTGCTGGTTGTAAGCAGTTTGATTTACTAGATAATAATATTGGACTCTCTGTTGGTGGATGTAGCTTGAGTTTGGGTGAACCACGTTAAAAATTGTTTCTCGTTGTTATTATTTCTGTGTATTTTCATTCCTCTATTTAATCTTTATTTACATTTAGTTGATATCTTCTACCGGCTAACCCTAAGAATGCCTTCACCAAAAATCATCTTCACAACCCTTCAAACCCTCACGCCATAACAACCCACAACACAACTCCACCAATTAAAAACACAACCATCTCCACAACACCACAACCTTTCCATCCAAGCCACATCACACTCCTCCACACCACAACCCTTCCAACCACTAAAACCCCCACATCCACCATAATACAAATATGCCATAAAACTTCCCCAAGAGAGGTTCCACACCTTTCTTAACCCCACATGAGGGAGACTCCCAACCCTCGCGTGATATCCACTCCCTTTTTACACCCAAACCCCAATCACATTCAAACCAACAAGTTTACAAACAATTTGCAATAAAATTTCATTCATTTGCTCACACACAAAACTCCATTGCCATACAGTAATAAATCACAACAAAATCCACAATTTGCATCCATAAATCTGAAAATCAAATGAATTATCAAACCCTACCTTGGTTGTCCAAGTTAGGAGAAACCCAAGAAATGGGTTCCAATCTAAAATAAAACCCTCTCAATCAGAAATTTCCAGCCATCTTCAAGCCATACTCTCCATCACCAACCATTTGCAACCAAAAAATAAGGTTCCCAAATTCTTTTCCAGCACAAGCAAAGAGGAGCCAAAAACTAAGAGCACGCACACACAACATGAGAGAAATGAATAAAATTCCTTTTCACAAATGAATTTCACAAAACCCCTTTCATGTTCCAATTTGGAAGTTTAAAAGACAAAACAAATAAATAATACAAAATAAATAATGTAACTTTTAAATAGCCATTTTCAAATAAATGAAATGAAATGAAATTAATAACAACCATTTAATTAAATACCTTCACACCAATAATTCACATAAATAATTAAAATAAAGGGACCGAGATAATTAACCAAAATATCCCCGACACACAACCACTGGGTTTACTGCAACAAAATCTGAAAAATCAAATAAAATTAGGCATTTATGAATATCTCCAAACTAAAAGGATTTGGGTTGCCCACCTGCAAAACTCAACTTTGAACATCAGTATATCATGGGAAAAATAGTCGAAGCAACATATAAATATCAAATAACTAAAATATCTAAAATAAAATAATTTATTGCAATTAAACTACAGTATTCATTTTTACGAGAACTACATGCATAATCACAAACATTGCATAATTAAAAGTATTTCATTAATTTAAAACATCTAATACTATCCATGATCCATAATAATGTCCATACACACATATATGCATAAAATATGCATATCAAAACACATAAGTCCATGATCCTGAAATAGCAATATCAACCATGTCCACACACAATGATCAAAGTAGTAAACTATAAACCAGTATCACATCCTAGTCTCAAGGAAATGCTAGTTAGGCCTCACATCACAAGTGTACACACTTTTTTGCATAATAGATTTGATTGCATAATTTGATGCCCTAGAACACCATTGAGACACTTGTAGTCAAGAAATTGGTTTAATGACCAACAAATTTTACATCTTTAGAACATGTGAATATAGAATTATCATTCAATGTTGTAGCTTGGACATGGATTTGGAGTAGTCAACACATTTACAGGGCGCCTATAAATGTTGCATTAGGGCCACATAGGTTGTGCTATAGAACTTTATAGTTTTGTAGTGTTCACCCATGTTGTAGCACAAAATTTATTACAAAAGGGTCCATGATAGTCCTAGGGTAGATGAAGTTCACCTACCATGCCATTGGACTCCAAAATGATCATTAATGGTATCCTAGAGAGTCAATGAAGTGTCCCATTAGAGATGCCTCTAAATTTACTTCGTAAGATGTGGAGGCTTGTCGACTCACTTCCAATAATTAATGGTGCATCACCTTCTTTATGTTGGCTCTAAAGGGCCCTTCATGATGTGTGGATCATTAGATACATTTCAACTCATGATCCGATGGTCCGGAGCTTTCTTTTGATGCCTCAATCACTGATGTGTCCCACTACTGCCATGTGGAAACAAGGTGCAATGCATAAGGAGTGTAAGAAGTGCTTCTTTGAGGAACTGCATGGTATTGCCTTGTGGCTCTTATCATGCTTTCCTTCAATCTCTCCCTTCGTAAGAATTTAGGCCCACAATTGGGCCAAATCATCACTACTATCCAATGGCACACTATTTAGAAGTTGTCAGAACTAACAACTTCTAGACATGTGTGGTATTGCCATGTGGAATCTCTCAAAATCACCTTGAGACCCACTCTATGTTACTTTGATTCATCATGCTCCAACTAAGTGGGCCCAACACCAGTTTGACCTGGCTGGTCTGACCAATGGTACAACATTTAGAAGTGTCAGCGCTGCCATCCTGCTAGAGATGTGTGGGACTGACATGTGGCCTCATGGAAACTACTTTAGGACTTACTGCCTCCAACCTTGCTTCATCAGCTTTGAACTAAAAGGGCCCCACCACATGCTGATGTGGATGCTCCATCCAATGGTGCTTTAGCGAAACTATGTTAGAACTGACACACTATGGGAGGTATGAGAATCCCGCATGTGGCAACTAGTGAGCTGAAAATTGATGGCCTATCACAGAATTTTGGTGAAACAAGAGGTTCGCGAACTATTGAAACTGCCAAAAACTTTTGTTTTACTTGTTACTTATTCATTTCAACATTTTAGTGCTTTGATGAACTGAAAAACCTTCCTCTTTACTTGCTTTTTAGTGATTTAGGAGAATGGTGAACTCATGAACTCTTCAACCATTTTGGTAGGTTTGTAGGTTCGCAAACCTACTGAATCATCGAAACATTAACTTTTTCTCTTTCTTCGTCATCTTCATCTTCCCTTTAGGTGATTTGGCAAAACCTTGAATCGTTGAACCACTTTATTTTTCTAACTTCTTCCTTGCCTTCCTTCCTTCTACATTTTGGTGAAATTGCAAATTGGCTAACCAATTTCGACAAGCTTGCCGAAACATCGAAACACAAGGCTTTTGAGGCTTTCGACGTGTTTACGAATTGGCGAACCTGTTGAAAGGCAAACACTTAGATTTTTCATACTTAGGAGGATTCAAAGGACTTAGAGGATTTCTCACTTAGAATATTCTTAGGATGGGGGCCCATAGTAAAATGTCTCAGATTGGATATAATTGATGGGCAATGACCAAGGCAACAGAGGCATAAACAGGGATTTTGATGGATGTTGAGGCACGTGCCAATAGGATGAAAGTTCATGGAAAGTTTGTGTGAGATAATTTCATAACAAAGCTATTGTCATCGGGATATTCATCCTGATCTAAAAGACTATCATCATCATAATTGACAAAGGGATTTTTGAATTGATTTGGATAGAAGATTTGATAGAATGAATGCATATGTGGAGGGATTTCTCTGATAGTGATTTTGGGTTTTAGATTGGCTTCATTGATGGTAGTAGGAATAGGGGTTCTATCTTGCATAATGAAGTTCTCAAACCAAGGGTCCATGGTGGAAATGATGAATGATAACAAGGTATTTGGATGTAACTAAGAGATAGGATGCAGTTGGATTTGGTAGGCTTGGAATGAGACTTATTATTTGGAAAATGGATTTCACACAAGATAGGTATGAAACTATGAATTGGATAAAAATATTTGGGAAGATTTTAAACTTTTTGCAAAGAGGATTCAGTTGTGATCTAGGCAAGGTGAGATGTTTTGGTTTGAATGCAAGTTCAAGGTTTGGATTCGAGATTGGTTTAAGTACTTGTTTGCAAGGTTGATTCAAAAATTCAAGAGGATTCAACAAACAAAGAAAAGACTTCAATTTTGAGGGATGTATGCAAGGATGTTCACAGGTTTCACACAAGAAGACACATCAAACACATTAACAACCTAGTTTAGTTAGGTGGGTGTATCAATTTCTGTGGACCCACAAGTATGTTATCTATGAAGTTGTGGAGAGCTAGGGAATGCAAGGTCATGTACCACCTATGCACCCCTTATTGTGGAGGACAAAGCCTTGCCCACAATGAGCTCTATCTGAACAGACTCAAAAACACGATGTGAGTAACTTCTTGGGCCTAACAAAATTGACAGCTCCACTATTGAGGTACAAATTTTTCTCTCCCCCTTTGTATATCTTGTCAGAACATGTTGTTGAGATCATCCCATAGGATGATGAAATACCTAGGTAGGCCTCATAAAGGGAAAGCGATCTAAGTAATTTTGATCTCCAAGATAACTTTGCAGCACGAGGAGAGAGCATACACACTTAGACTCTTGGGATAACATAGAATAGAGAATTCAAAAGTGTTTATGATTCCCATGATCACCTTTTCTTGTGAGGGAAGAACATGCACACTGAAGCATCCACGGTCAATGGCAATCCTCATCAACCAAAAAGAAAACATTTTAATTTCCTATAGTTTGGTAATTTGGAAGCTGGAAAATAAATGCAATATTAGGCCTAAATAATATATTAAATAAATTGCCCTTATTATAATATTGCAAAAATAATAATGTTGCAAAAATCTAGGAGTGGGAGATAATTATTGAGTGTAAAATTATTAAAGGCAATTCGAAGTGGAAATTCAAAAAGGGAATCTTGGCATGGATTTTTGCGGAGTTACACTTGAAGACAACTCATTAATGCTCCTCAAATGTAGCTGGAGGATTTGAGCATCCCATTTCTAAGTGGGACCACTTGGTATGCATGTTATTTGCATGTTCAATTACATTCATTGCATGCATTTGCATGTTGGCCACAAGCTTTGCATGTTGTTGCATGTCTAGGTCGTAATTGTGAGACAGTCTCAGTAAAATGGGCATAAATTTCTCATTTTTTATTGAAATAGAAAAATTCAAAATGTTATAGAAATCTAGGAAGGAGGTACACAAAACCCAGAAACGGTTTTAGAAAATTTAGAAAAATGAGGGAGAAGTGATCGAAAGAAAGTGATGGGTTTTCTTGGTGGGTTAGTGGAGGTTGTTTTGAAAAACCAATAGTGGTTTCTTCTCACACAATTTCTATATATTGATGCTTGCTCATTTGGTGAGGGGGGCTTTGGAGAAGAAGATTTTGACATACCCAGATGTTGCCGGAATAAGTTCAGGATGTTGAGTAATTTATTTTTTGCAGGTGTTGCATGTATGATTCCAGGAAGCTCATAAGCTTCATATTGATGTAATGAATTTTCAGATTTAAATAAAATATTATGTTGTAGATTTCTCTTCAATTTTTAGCTGTGTTACTTCATTTGCAACCTTCTTGCATAGGATTTTGTGTTGGCATTTGTTGCAGATTTGAAAGGGAGAGAATCCCTTTTCATTAGTGGTATCAGAATGGGAGTTCTTGAGTGTGTAGGTAGAAGCACCGATGTGAGGCAGTTTGCACTAGGACCTGTGATGGTGTGTTTGTGATTTGTGTGTAGACAGATCATCGAGTGTGAGGTAGTCTATACCTGAGAGGTTGAAAATTGAGAGTGTGTGGCAAGTGTTTGACAGAATGCCAAAGAAGAAAGGCAAGAAGTTTGTCATAGTTGTGTATGCAAGTGAACAAGAAGGAGAAAATATTGCAGAAGTATGCTTTGAGGAAGGCATAGAGAAAGAGAGTGAGGAGGAAGATGGAAAGGATGAATATATTGGTTGTGTTACTGACATTGAGTTTGTAGTACTGGATATAGGACAAGGAAGTGGTACAGTTGCATGTCTTGTAGAAGGCATGAAAGAAGAAAACAAAGTTGAAGATGCAACAAGTGAATAAAAGGTAAATTCAAATTTTTGTGAATTTGAGAATAATTATTTTCATGTTGAGATGGATGAGTTAGTGAATGCAGATGATATGGTTCAGTTAGATTTTGTTAGAGATGATTGGTATGCATAGAAGGATTTGTATGGTGTTACAGAGGATAGTGCAGATACATATTGGTGGAGGAGGTTGGACTACAGTGATTCCATGTTGAGAAAGAGGAATACAGAGCAGAGTTGGTGGAGGAGCATGGAAAGTGTTCCAGGTAGATGCTGGAAAAAGAGGAAAAACAAAGCATTTTTGTGCACATATTTGTGAGTATATGCTCACAAACTTCTTACCATGGGTGTCTGATGTAGGAGCATCCATGGTCAATGGCAATCCTCATCAACCAAAAAGAAAATATTTTAATTTCCTATAGTTTAGTAATTTGGAAGCTAGAAAATAAATGCAATATTAGGCCTAAATAATATATTAAATAAATTGGCCTTATTATAATATTGCAAAATAATAATGTTGCAAAAATCTAGGAGTGGGAGATAGTTATGGAGTGTAAAATTATTAAAGGCAATTTGAAGTGGAAATTCAAAAAGGGAATCTTGGTGTGGATTTTTGGGGAGTTACACTTGAAGACAACTCATTAATTCTCCTCAAATGTAGCTGGAGGATTTGGGCATCCCATTTCTAGATGGGACCACTTGGTCTGCATGTTATTTGCATGTTGGCCACAAGCTTTACATGTTGTTCCATGTCTGGGTCGTAATTGCGAGATCCAGTCTTGGTAAAATGGGCATAACTTTCTCATTTATGATGGAATTAGAAAAATTCAAAATGTTTTGAAAAGCTGGGAAGGAGGCACACAAACTCAAATACGAGTTTAGAAAATTCAAAAAAATGAGGGAGCGGTGATAGGAGGAAAGTGACAGGTTTTCTTGGTGGTTTAGTGGAGGTTGTTTTGAGAAACCAATAGTGGTTTCTTCTCACGCAATTTCTATATATTGATGCTTGCTCATTTGGTGAGGGGGGGCTTTGGAGAAAAAGATTTTGACATACCTAGATGCTACTGGAATGAGTCCAAGATGTTGAGAAATTTATTTGTTGCAGGTGTTGCATGTATGATTCCAGGAAGCTCATAACCTTCATATTGATGTAATGAATTTTCAGATTTAAATAAAATATTGTGTTGCAGATTTCTCTTCAATTTTTAGTTGTGTTACTTCATTTGCAGCCTTCTTGCATAGGATTTTGTGTTGGTATTTGTTGCAGATTTGAAAGGGAGAGTGTCCCTTTTCATCACACACTCATGAGTCCTTACAAGCATGATAAATAGTTTTTCATTTCTGATTAATAAAAAAGATGTGCAACTAAATTGGTATTTATGATTCAGTCTTCAACAAGTGATGCTGCACAAAAAAGATTAGTAGTTTCAAGATTTATAATCTTTGAAAGACGTTTATCTACAGAAAGATGCATTAGCATAAAATGTGCAATCCTACAAAAACCAACAACAAAAGTTAGCACACAGAAAAAATAATGTCACTTCCTTGCGATTTTCTATGTAGTTTGAAAAAATTGCTAAATTTTGATTTCATTTGCAAAAGTTATGGTTGTTTGAAGTTTAGAAAAAATGGTTGAGTTTGAAGTAGTATATCTAAAAATTTGGAAGGGATTTGAAAAATTATCTTCGTCACTGTGTAGTACTCTGAGCTAGATTTCCAATGCTTATAAGAACATGAAAATCTGACACAGTATGAAAAAGTTATATACGATTGCAAAAAATGACTAGTTTAGGGCCTTTGAGGGTTAAAGGGTTCACTCTGGTAGTTAGCTCAATTGCTCGTAGTTAAGTTTGTTTTGATCATATGCAAAATGGTAAGTTTTTGGTAGTTTCAATCAGCAAAAAGTGTCAACACTTGGCAATTATAAAATTGGTAGCGGTTTATCTTATCTGGTTACATGCAAATGTTAATTGTTCAAGTGGTCAACTTAGTGGTTAAGAGGTTTAGGCAACTAATAATAACACTAACTGCTAAAATGCCATAGTTAATGAACCTAGCGGTTACACCTAGTGCTAAATGCTAATGACTAAGATAATTGTTGAGGCCACATCATGGTCATGACATGTTTTTATGTTATGATTTAATGCTTTAGTGTGGTAGTTACGATTTAAAACCTTACATCATTGATCATATAACAATGATGGCTAATTGCGGGTGATAAACCACCAGAGAGGAATGCTAACGATCACGACCTAAATCTTTTCACAACTAGTATTAATTATAAACACCAATACTGCCATGACTAATGTTAAGGCTTATGTAAAACATAGTTAAAACAAATGATGCATGTAACAATAACCTTTGACCAGAGGAATTAAACATGTAAACAAGTTTGATGACCAACATTAACCTCTAATCCACTCAAGACAATATTAATTATTTAATATGAAACACCTGAATATAAGATGTTAACAATAAACCATTAAACACTAATATTAACTTGACTACTAACATGACAATAACATTTAACACTGATACTAACATTAACAACACCTAACAAAGATTTAAATGCTAAACATGCTTAATCAAGAAATTAAGAATAGATTGAAATGCAAAACCTAACCGCCCAACGAATGGTTAAAAAAAGAATAGTGAACAAGTAACTGATGGGAAAAAAAATGGAACTGGCTCTTAATGATTTTACCTCATAGTCTGAGATGAGAACTAGTGGAAACAGGACGACAGACCTAGCAAATTCAAATGCTTAACTAGTGAAATGGTGAACCAATACTTATCTAGAAGATGAAATATCTATCCAAAGGACAAAAGTATTAACCAACAAAAAAATTGCATTAACTAAAGTATTATAAAATTCACAGAGCGGACAAAAACAATGACACAAAACATCAAATAGGGTACAAGTTGTACAGTACGACCGTACAAGGGGCTAGGCCCAAAAACTAAAGAAAATTTTGCAAATTTTTTAGTCACCAAAGAATAGGGTGTTTTATGTCAATCTTCACCTGTTGGCTACTTTGGATGCAATGATAATGTTCGTTTTGACCCAAGAGGCCCCCTATAAAAGTGGATCTCCAAGACTTCTTAAAAAATGCATTGAAAACCTACAGAAACACAACAAAAACACTTGCAAACAAAGATTAATAGGGATAGGGGGTCCCATTAGGTGTGCTAGAAATGTGTACACAAAATATAGACCAAAAATAAAGATTTCAAATGCAAATTTAAAACCTATAATCTATATTAATGCAACCTCTGATAAAGCAAGAAATTGAATATACAAACGAATAAACAATAGATTTTACCAAACTTTGATTCATGTCGCACCGCAAGGGTGGATATACTCAAATGATGCATGTGGTTGCTCGAATTGGCAACATGACGTTGTTTTGAAGGTGATTTATTAAAATGACTCCTGAAAGACTAATTTATAGACCTACAGAAAGGCTGATCAATGGTGGAAATCTAATACCAAATGGATGGTTCAAATCAAGTTGGTTGGGTAGTTGTGTTGATAACTGAGAGGAGGGGGTGAATCAGTTATCTTAATTTATTCTACTTTCTGTTCTTCTTTAATAATTAGTACAGCATCAAAGCAAACAAGCATGAAAGTAGAAACAAAGTCAATACACATATCACAATGATTTTGACATGGAAAACCCTGTTAAGGGGGAAACCACGGGGTGACTAACCCAAGAAAGTATTCTCTGTTAGAAGAATAGAAGTACAAAATGGCACTTGCCAATTAGGGCTCACTGCACGAGCACATTGCTCACAAGAGGCTCACTGCCTACAAGTTATAAAGAGAGTAACAAGATACTTGAACTGATGAGAAGCATCCACATATGTTGGAGTTTAGTTCTAATTAGGCTCAGTATACTGATCTACTGCACTTCATCCTTTCTCTTCTTTAGAGCTGCTGTCCTTTCACATACCGAACCTGCCTTACTGCTTCCACACTGATCTTCTACTTTTCTTCGCACTTCCTAATTTTACTACACATGCCTTCTCATCAAAATCCATTTGGTATATATATCCGCACAAGGGATTTCATCCTCTTTCTAGTCAGCATCTGGAATAGTCAGTGTTTCCCAAACTCTAGTCTGTCGGCTGAATCCTTGCTTACCAAGTGATGCGGATCAAATAGATACTTATAAAAGTCATCTACCAAGTCAGCCAATCACAAATGATACCTTAAGAATCTTGATCACCATCAACATCTTATCCGGAATAATGTCTGAAGCTTTGCTAGTAAGTTCTTCCTTTGTCTACTCTGCCAAACAGGACCCCAATACTTGAATGCTCATATCTCTTCACTCTTTCATCATCAGACACTCAATTCCTGGAATCTATCAGTCAAGGTACTCCTCTTGACTTCCCTAAGTCCGCACTTTCCAAAGATACTTCCTCTGAGAGATCCAGACCTGACTGTCAAACCTTGCCACATGCTCTGTTCTTGCTTACCGGACCACAACATTCTTCAATCTGACTTCAAGTATAGGCACACCATGTCCTGCGGATGTGTGGGATGAACTTTGTTGCCATCAATGACAACAATCATGAAGCTCCAATGTGTCTCTTGCCAACAATCTCCTCCTTTGGCATTGATGGCAACACTTAGTGAAAAATTACTAAGTGTTATACTATACTCCCCCTTGGTTGATGCTCTCTTCTAATGTACACTTTTCCGGAGCTCCCCCTTAGCTAGATTCCACATTTTTCACTGTTCCTCACTCCCCCTTTGACGTCAATGGCAAATGGTAGGGTCCGCACACCAAAATTCCCAAAAATTGAATTATACTTAGCCGTATAAGTATATAAACAGGTTATACTTACATATATTGTAGTATGTCTGTAAAAGTTGTCTTCAACTATACAACTTCTGTCACCCAACTCTGCTTCATCCTGTCCAAAATTGAGATGTGACCACTCAACAGGAATGCAAAGGCTTCTACCCTCTTGAGGTCTGTTGGATCACTGATCTAGGCTGTGGTCTAGGCATCTGTTAGGGCCTCATGCATGGCCTCTAATTTGGGGATAATCATCCCTCTAAGCTCACCCATTCTACTTAATACGTTCTTCCTCTCCTTCTCAAGCTTCTTAATCTCATTCATGATTGCAATAGTTTGGCATTCCTAGTTTATTATGGATACAGTGAGAGGATCAAAATTCTGAGAGAGGCTTGACAGTTTATCCTCTTGTTCTTTCACTTTCTTCTCAATATCCTTTGTTACTTTAGTCCAGGATATACAAAATTTATATACTTCTCCTCCATCCTTAAGAGCATTTTCTAAGCTCTTTATCCCAATGTCCATATTTCTCCTATCATTGGTTATAAGCCCTTGTAACTCTGAGAATTTCTTATCCAAAAACTCTTTCCATACTTTCTCTTCTGCTGCTTTCTCTAAAGAATCAAAATGTGTATTAACAAAATTTATAAGAGACTTTAGATTACCAGATGTGGATGTTGTAGGATCCTTTTGGAAGGATGGCACGATCTTTTCCAGTACATCGGATGCAGTTTCTATGAGTTCACAGTCTTCCATGTGAGACTTCAATATTTTTTCTTTTGCCTTAGCTTGAGTGAAGGAAGCTAGTTTCATGGTTTGGACCGGAGAGAGGGAATCAAAATTGAAAGGACCTTGAAGCAATTCTGGTTCATCAAATTCCATCATCTCTTTGGTCAAGAAGTCCTTGACTACTTCTGCTGTGTCTCTTGCCGGAGACAGAATTTTCTCCCCTTCTGCAGCCTTACCACTATCATCTGTAGCTTTTTCTGTCCTTGACTCTTCTTCTCTTCCCTTTCCTTGTTCTTCTTAACTGGATTTTTCTTTTATACTTTCTTCTCCTTTAGATCTGGAGACTGCTGGAGAGTCCGGATTTACTTCTCCTTGGACTTCCTCTTCCAGAGAAGAGGAATCTAAGTCCTTACCTTTTTCTTCACCTGTCTCCTTTACCTCTTCTACTACTATCTCAGTAGATTCTTCCTTGTCGTCCATGGCAGAGGGCTCATCACTTATGTCCTCTATGATAGGAATGTTGAACCTTTTGTAGGCATTCCAGAGGATTTCTTCAGTTTCTTTATCTATTTTGTCAATTTCTCCAAGCATAAGTTGATTCATTCTAGCTTTGCTCCGGAACTCATCCTTGCAATCTTTGAAGATCATATTCATTTGCTTCTAAGTGATTGAAGGATAGAGTTGAATAGCTATTTGTTCCCTGATCTCAAGGTCCTTGGCCTTGGCATTGTTCTTCCTGATTTCTAGTTCTTTCTCTAGGCTCTTTGGAATTAAAGATATAATCTCAATGAATGCTTTATTATAAATGTTAAGGTACCTGACTGTGGTTTCTTGCAGGATCTTCTGATCAGCCTCACTGTAGTCGTCATAAAATTTAGTCATTGGTTTCAAGTTCCCATCCATAGTTACTGATTTGACTACATCATCAATGGACAGAGTGGGCCTTTCAACAAACTCTTCTGCCATCTCTTCCTTGTCTTCACCGGTAGAGGGTTCACTGGATACTTTCTTCTTTTTCCTTATTTTCCTTACCTCCTCATCTGATTCTGTCTCTTCTTCATCCTTTTGGCTTGTGTAAGACCTTGTTGCCTTTTTCTTGGTTCTCTTCTCTCCTTTTCCGGATGATTTTGCTTCCAGTTTTGATGCCTTTGAGCTCTTTGCAGTGGTGGGTGCAGAGGTCTTAGAGGATCTGGTCCGGGAGGGAACTTCTACTGGAGTACCTTCTTTTTTTGCTTTTTCTTTTTCTTTCTCTGCCCTTTCTGTCTTCTCTCTACTTGCATCAAGTGCTTCTTTTGAAATTCCATGCCTCTTGGCAAACTCTTCTACTTCCCTCCTTACTTTTCTTTTTATTTCCATTTGTCTTAACTCCACATGGATCTTCACACTTAATTCTTCAAAGGTTCCAAACCTTTCTTCCTTGGGATCCTTGGGCTGACTTAGCATGTGCTGAACATGCAGCTCCATAATTTTCTCATCCACTTCATACCCCATAGGCATGATCCACACTATTCTTGGTTCCACTGCCTCCATTAGGCACTGATCAGTTTCTACCATAAAGCATATTGTATCTTTATATTTTTCAACTAAAGATTGGGGGATTCTCTCTCTTGCTTGCATCATGCTCTGAAAATTCTTGAAATAGCCCCAGAGAGCTATATTCTATGCCTTGGCATCACCAAGCCCATGTATATAATCTCTGATTTGAATGGCTACTGGTCTATCATTCTACCATGTACCCAGCCACTAGATCCAGGAAGCTCATTCATGTAATAAAAGAATAGGCAGAGTATCAAACCACTATATTTGAATGAGTTCTTCTTATCCTTCTTTATCTTCTGTAGATTCTCCAAGAGTTGGTTTAGAAGGAGGTCACAAAGATCATAGTCTACATTCTTCCTCAACATTTCATAAGCAGTATATATAGCAGTTCAAGATACTAAATTCTCCCTACTGGAGTGATATATCTTATATCCAATTATCATTGATGCAAACTTGATATCCGGATCTGTGATATCCTCAATAGATATCATTGCTCTTTTATCAAACTTCGATCCGGTAGCCTCACTAACAATTTGGTTTTTGACAGATTTGAGTGTAGGCATTCCACCGGTTGAGTGTAATCCGGTTACTGCCCTAATGGCATCCTTAGTGATCTTAAACGGCCTGCTCAACCACATGAAGTTGTCATGCATTCTGCTCAAGATATACCGGACCCATTCATCTTCTGAAAAACAGGGGAAATGAATGCATTGTGCAAAATGTTTGTCCCGAATAGCTTTATATTGGGTTTTGAGTTTGAATGAGTCATCTATCAAATGCTTGTGATAGATATCGACAGCTTAGATTCCCCAAATTCTTCAATACTCGCATGACTATATGCCCTAACATCTTCTACATGCAGAACCCCATGTGGAATGCTTAAAAAGGTGCCTAGGGGATCAACTTCTAGGGATTTATATGGATGCTTCTTAAATTTAGGGCATGGCCTATCAGAAATCTTAACCACATTTAGAGTAGCCATCTTTCAAAGATTTGTAGAGAGATATTTAAGAACGGAAAATACCTTTTATGCTTCTAAGTTTTACGGAGTGAGCCGGATCGATTGCTGGATGAATCGACTTCTACAGATGATCTTTGATGGGCTTGAGGAAATTTGTTGCAAAGCTCCTTTTTGCTTCTTCTTGAATGCTGAATGAACAAATGTTTAATAAGAAAAAACCCTTATATTACTCCGCAAACCCTAATACCAAGTTGCAATAAATGCTCAACTTAAGTCATTCTGATTTGCCTTGTTTTCCTTATTCGGATGACTTGATGAACTAGATCAATCTTGTTCTAAACATCTTGTGGATCTTCCATATCTTAACCACAGTTTATTTAGATGTTTCTCTAAGAACCCTTTAATCCGCAACCTTCCTTGTGCCAATTCCGACACCAATTTACTGGCTAGGGGAAAAAGTTTTTCCTTGTGTCTCCCCCTGAGCCAGAGCTCACTTTTTAATTTCTAGAAGGAATATCTGCACCAAATTCTGGTGCGGATCCATCCACTACATTTTTTGTACTTCTCTTCACCCAAATCTTGTTCCTCTCACTTTGAACTTCATCCACATTCACTTTTCCTTTTCCATTGTCTTGATTCTGATTATGATGTACCGGACCTCTTTTGTCCTGATTCTTGCTTCTATAGAATTTGGCAATATGACTGGATCTATTGCAATTGTGGAAAACAACATTTCTTTTCATATTTGATTGATGTCCTCTTGATCTACATTGATTAGCCATATGACCCATTCTATTGCATGCAAAGCATCTACCATTAAATGAATTGTTCATTTGCATATTTCTACATTCATGAGATTTGTGACCATACCTTTTGCAGTTAAAACACTATCCAGAGAAGGATGTATTAGTCTGATTCATTCTCTTTCTACACTGATTAGCTTTGTGACCAAAGTTATTGCAATTGTGGCAGTATCCATTGAAGGATGGATATCTTTGAGCATTAGGTTGCCTTACCAAAGGTCTTCTAGGCATGTTCCTTGGATTTTCTGATCCAAAATTCTTCTGACCGGATCCGGAGCTTTCACCTTTCTCATATCCCAAGCCACGCTTGTCATCTACCCTCTTTTGGCTTTCAAGAAGAACTTCAAGTTGAGCAGAACTTATCTTGAATTTCTCTTTGTATTCATTTGCTGTTTGAAGATCCCTTTTAAGAGAGACAATTTGATTCTCAAGTTTTTCTTCATTATCTTTAGCATCTTCAAGACCAGATTCAAGATGTCTGATTATTCTATCCATCTTGTAGCAATCTTCTGATTTCTCCTTGAGAGATTGTCTTAGATCATCTTCAGTTTTTCTTTTCTCTTCAATTTCTTGGGTAAACTTCATAACTCCTTATTCCATTTTATGTCTTACCATAATGATCTCTTTTGATAACTTTTCACATAATTTGGTTTTCTCCTTCAGATCTCCATTTGTATCATTTGCTTCATTTTGACTTGCCAATTACTGAAGTAGATCCTTTCTCTTTTTCATAGAGACACTTAGTTTCCCTTTTAGTTCATTTATGAAATCATCAGCCTGTTTGAGTCTTTCCTTCAATTCATTGACTTCAGAATTAGATTGCTCAAGATCATCTAGGGCAGACTGAAGTTGTTCCCTCATACCATACACATCCATTTTAATTCCCAGATCTTCCTCAAGCTGTTAGGCTCTGTTTGGAGGAACTTGGCTCTGATACCAATTGTTGATAACTGAGAGGGGGGGTGAATCAGTTATCTTAATTTATTCTACTTTCTGTTCTTCTTTAATAATTAGTGCAGCATCAAAGCAAACAAGCATGAAAGTAGAAACAAAGTCAATACAATAACACAATGATTTTGACGTGGAAAACCCTGTTAAGGGAAACCACGGGGTGACTAACCCAAGAAAGTATTCTCTATTAGAAGAATAGAAGTACAAAATGACACTTGCCAATTAGGGCTCACTGCCCGAGCACACTGCTCACAAGAGGCTCACTGCCTACAATTTATAAAGAGAGTAACAAGATACTTGAACTAATGAGAAGCATCCACATATGCTGGAGTTTAGTTCCAGTTAGGCTTAGTATACTGATCTACTGCACTTCATCCTTTCTCTTCTTTAGAGCTGCTATCCCTTCACATACTGGACATGCCTTACTGCTTCCACACTGATCTTCTACTTTTCTTTGCACTTCCTAATTTTACTACACACGCCTTCTCATCGAAATCCATTTGGTATATATATCCGCACAAGGGATTTCATCCTCTTTCTAGTCAGCATCCGGAATAGTCAGTGTTTCCCAAACTCTAGTCTGTCAGTTGAATCCTTGCTTACCAAGTGATGCGGATCAAATAGATACTTATAAAAGTCATCTAACAAGTCAGCCAATCACAAATGATACCTTAAGAATCTTGATCAGCATCAACATCTTATCCGGAATAATATCTGAAGCTTTGCTGGTAAGTTCTTCCTCTGTCTGCTCTGCCAAACAGGACCCCAATACTTGAATGCTCATATCTCTTCACTCTTTCATCATCGGATGCTCAATTCCTGGAATCTATCAATCAAGGTACTCCTCTTGACTTCCCTAAGTCCGCACTTTCCAAAGATACTTCCTCTGAGAGATCCGGACCTGACTGTCGGACCTTGCCACATGCTTTGTTCTTGCTTACCGAACCACAACATTCTTCAATTTGACTTCCGGTATATGCACACCATGTCCTGCGGATGTGTGGGATGAACTTTGTTGCCATCAATGACAA
Source organism: Cunninghamia lanceolata (assembly GCA_027924645.1). Classification (NCBI taxonomy): domain Eukaryota; kingdom Viridiplantae; phylum Streptophyta; class Pinopsida; order Cupressales; family Cupressaceae; genus Cunninghamia; species Cunninghamia lanceolata. The sequence continues at coordinate 10,570,678 of BSBN01000134.1, forward strand.
CAATCATGAAGCTCCAATGTGTCTCTTGCCAACAAGTTGCAGGATGGAGGAGATAATTGAGATTTTTAATCGATTTAATTGATTTATGAGAGATGGTTATAAAATGGGTGGATGAGAATAAAAGATGTTTTTAATTTCTTTTATTCATTTCCAGGTAGTTATGAGAAGGATTTAATTAATTAAATTAATTAAATCATTTGGAAAATGGATAATTATGACTTAGGAAAATGATTTAGGATTTAGGGAAAAGTAGGGCTAATTGTGATGATATAATAAATCAGGACGACGAGGGGATAATTGATCAAGATTAGGGGATTTGATCAGGATTAGGATAATTAGGATGGTTTAGGGATAATTTGAACGATTTAATGAATCAGAACTTGGTTTTGAGTGAATTAGGTCCTGGTAAGTTTTAAGTGTCTATAGTATTAAATCTTAAAGATATTAAATGACACTTTATAATTGAGTGTATTTTGTATTAACAACCCCCCAAAAGAACTCAAGAAAGATTTTTTTATAGAAAAAGGTGGTACTTTATAAATAGTGTGAGTATAATTACCACTTGTCAAATGAATGAAGTGGACTTGATCTTAATGCAAGATAGATGCTAAAATAAGCCATAGTGTTGAAAGTGACATTTTGCTGTAGAATGAGAGAAAACGAGAGTCGCCAATGTGAAGTGCATGAAAAATCACACATTTTCAAACAATGGCATAGGTCAACAAGTTCCCAAAATGAAAACACCTCAACAATACTTATGAGAATCTATAATTTTTAGAAAAATCAAACACCACAATCACAAACTACACCACTACAAAACGACTAAAATTTTAGCCAAGATAAATTAATTTAACTAAAAATGGGGCTTAGATGACTGAGAATGGAGCTTACGAAGTTGGAGAGTCAAAATAAAAACATGTTTGGAGGGGAGTAGGCTTTCCCCCAAAAGACCTATTGACATCAGCATGCCGACTATGTAGGCTAACATCATCATTTGTATGAATCAGATGACATGGCATTTGATTGTATGTTGATTAGATTGTACAGTTGGATGATGTGGCAACACAACAAATGAATAAACCTATTGACATGGTTGGTTTGACAAGGCTCTTACAAATTAGAATATTTTTGAAATATTTTGTTAATCTAGTCCAAAAACCACTATCTTATCAAAAAATTGTTGACAAAAAACCATTAATCGACAACCCTAATGGAATATACGAAGATTCTCATGGAGATTCCAAAATTGTCATTGGTTAACCAAAAATTGCCTTGATTTTCTAAAACCACTAATATGAGTTTGAGATTGCATTTGTCTATGTGAGAAACAACTATCCGAGGAGAAAGTTGTTATGAGTATTGCTAGTAGTATTGAAATGTCAATCGATGGTGATTCCCCCTCCATTAGTATTGAAATTACACACAAATGTATATATTTTATTTTGTTGATTCCTATGTAATGCATATACAAGGCCTATGTGATTTTCTTGTGAAGGATGCGTACACTTGCATATGGTGCAGTTCGTAGGACAAGGATCAAGGAAGAGTTTTTCAAGCTCCAGTTAAAAGTGTTCCAAATTCGATGATTTAATAGTCAATCCTTATGTTTTTAAGCCTTCTAATCACAATGATGAGGTCCAATCTAACCTAGGAAGCTCCAAAAATAGGCTTTTGCAACAACACCAAATAAAACACTACCTACCTCTTTGGAATGAACATGCTTTAACCATCAACCGAGCTCTAACACCATGTAAAATTTGGCAATAATACAAACCACATGAGCTTGGATCTAGATGAGGGAAGCAATTTACAACAACAAAATAATATGTTATTCTAAAATAGAGGACTACAGTAATTAGTTTAACCACCAAATGGATGGATGAAGCACAAATAAATAGGCTTTTTGGATGCATAACTCAAGAAATTGATATGTGTATACGCCTAAAAATGTCACGACTCGGTCGAAATAAATATTCTTAATATTTATTCCATTCTAATTCTTCTATCAATAAATAAATAAACAAATTTATTTATTCAATTCATATTCCTCTAAATTAATTAAATATCAAAATATTTAATTACCTCTTCTAAAGTCAAAATTAAATAAAATCATTTATTTAATTAAATTCTTCCAAACAATTAAATAATTCTCAATTATTTAATTAAGTCAAAATCATTCTTCCAAATTTAAATAAATCAATTAAATTTATTTAAATTCTCTCAATAAAATACAATCAAATATTTTATTTATTCTTCCAAAATCATGCACAACAATTAAATAAATTTATTTATTTAATTTACTTTTTAATCTTCTAATTCTTCAAATATCTTCCAAATCTTCTAAAAATAAGTCTTCCTCTTTATGCACACAAAATTAAATAATTTATTATTTAATTTCTCTCAAATGATGCAAAAGTAAATCTCAAGTTGAGTTAACTGACTCAATCAACCTTGTTTTTATCAATATTTCTTAAATCAGAAAAAAAACTTTCTAAATTATGAAAAGCATATCTTATCTTTAGAAAAGAAAGTATTTAACTCAAATAAAACAACTTTTGTGTGACACTTGTCTTCTTCTTATTCGTGCACGTTCCTCAAATGTTCTATACCGTTGATCTTCTCATTCTTTCTATACCATTGATCTTCTTTCTCACAAGTCTATAAATTTGACCCTATTCCTCCATTTCATCCATCCAAGCTTTAAGTAAACTTACTCTATAGGAATTACAGCGTACCTTTGGCACAAATTTCTTCATTGCTTGCGATCACACTCATTACTACACACTACTACCATTGTTGTGAAGCTCATCTTCATGGCGAAACTATCATAGCCATTCCCATTTCAACATCTTGGAATCATAGCAAGGAAGTGCACCTTCTGAGGGCCATATTCATAGACAAGATCATTTGTGATAGGCGATCAATGGAAGCTGAGAATTAAATGAGGTTTGCTTTGTATTGTTCATTGTTTGATTGATCTCTTTTGTTCATTATTTCATTGAGTTTTGGGTATCATTGATACTATATTGATTATTCATTTTAGATCTAATTTTCCCTTAACATTTTTGGCACCCACCGTGGGGCCTAGCCCCAATTTAACTTCAAAATTGAGTTTTTGTGTGTTAGAATCTGTACACAAGACATTTCTATGCATACATTACGTTTCTACGCATATGCTCCATTCTGCTGCACATATGCTCCATTCTGTTGCGCATATACCCCATTTTGTTGCACATTTGATTTTACCAGAGTTGCGCATATGATCCATTCTGTTGCGCATATGCTCCATTCTGCTGCGCATATGCTCCATTCTGCTGTGCATATACCCCATTCTACGACGCATTTGATTTTACTAGAGCTGCGCATATACTCCATTTTATTGCGCATATACCCCATTCTGTTGCACGTTTGATTTTACCAAAGCTGTGCATATACACCATTCTGCTGCGCATTTACTCCATTCTGCTGCGCATCCATTCTGCTAGGTTTTTAAGTTGTTTCTTGAGAAATCTCTAATGCTAACACAATTTGCAGGAATATTCTCTGATCTACTTGCAGGTTAGGGGCTGTTTTAGATCATATAGTTGCATTTGTTAACTCACCTCTTGATTTCTAAAGGAAAGTAAATGGATGCTCATGCAAATCTCACATAGTCTTAACCAAGAAGGTGATAATTGAATCATTTCTATCTTGCATATCATTGAATCATTGCTACATTGCTATCCTTCAAAGTTAACAAACTCATTGCTATCTGGGTAAAACTGGACCATTGCTATCTTGTTATCACTTTAAAGTTAACAAATCACTACTATCTGGGTAAAATTGAACACATTATTGCTATCTGGGTAAAATTGAACCATTGCTATCTTGTTATCACTTCAAAGTTAACAAATTTTTGTGCTTGCCTAAGTAGATAGCTCATCTAGTTTTTCTCATTTTAACTAGGGGAAAAGAACCACTATCTTCTGTGTTTTGGGAATGATACCAGGCCTATGCTCTCCCCTATCTTGGATGACCAAAATGCCAGACATATCATTTTTGCATGTGTTTTTCCTTTAGAGGGGTCTACTCTTGGATACCGTTCATCCAAGTAGGAACGACCCTAAGTGGTAACAGGCTAGACACCAAGCCCTACCAATCCACTATAAATAAATTGTGTTTGGAGCAAAAGCTTCAAACAACGAGTGAAGTTGTGTTATACCGACAACCAACCTCCCCTAAAACCCTCCAAGGTGCAACCCTTGCAAGCTGGGAGACTCCATAACAGAGAGTGGTGTTGCCACATGTATATCCACTCGAACGGTTGCCTTTATTAAACACCTTTGTCTTAGTGGCCAAAAACCCCTATAAGTCGGTGCAAGGAAGGGCGATTATCACCTCCCGAAGATGCTTCACTAGAGATAGTGAGAATTCGGTTTATACTCTCCTTTGAAACCTAGGATTGTACTTGCTTTCTTTTAGTCCAAAAAGAGTAAAAAAAATCATAAAAAAAAAAAACCATAAGAACATTATTTGTGTTTGTTGTGTCTTCTTGCCATAATTACAGAAAATCAGATCAAAGAGACCATCTTGCAGCAAAGAAACCCAAAAACATCAGAAAATTGCTAAAAATTTGTAAAAACACTGAAAAAACCAGAGCGGCACATTCATCCTTTTTTTCTGCGCATTTATACCAACTTGCTATGCATATGTACTGACTTATTTTGCTTTTACCACATGTTGCACATCTGAAGTTTACTAGTATTGCGCATATATACTGACTTTTTGTGCATTTACCAGTTTATGTGGCGCATCTGTTCCGGTGCATGCATAATAGTGAGTACTTCCACATCTTTTCAGAGGAAAATTTTAGGTTTTCTAGGTACCCATTTCAGTCTTGTGTCAGTTTCTGTTGAAATGACAAACCAATTAGAAGTAATTGCTCAAAAACTCCAATACCTATGAGAGCAATTAGACTTTGATATCTCGCCTCAGGATCGTATAGCAACTGCTCAAGAACTCCAAGTGATACAACAAGAAATGACAATCTTACAAGTTGAACAGGCCAGTACTAGCTACACCTCGCCCCAAAAGCATACATCCTTTTCTCGTCTTCATGATACTCTTGACAAGGCAAGCACCACCTCAAGTTGGATATCATATACCACTCCATCTACTAGTCCTTCTTCACCATCTCCTAGAACACATGGCCCAAAGCATACTAATCCTGATGAACAATGCTTCTGGATTAGACTGTGTAATATTTTTTCCCTTTGAGGGAAAAAATATTACACAGTCTAATCCAGAAGCATTGTTCATCAACATCATGGACTGTGGAAAACTAATGACTACCATACTAATCCTACCATGGAGAACTCCAAATCCACCCATCCATTACCTCATTCATCTACCCATACACCTACGCAGGATGTGATCCAAGGGCTACTAGCAGAGAGTCAACCATGTCCCCAAATTCTGGTCCTTAACCTTATCAAAGAGTCTTCAAACATGTCAAATCCTACAACCCCTTCATGTAACCTGCAACCCCTTGAGCATATTGAAGAACCTCCTACCATGCACCAAAGTCAAGGTCCGTCACACCTTCATGTTGTTGACCAAGAGCCTATCCAAGAGTCTTCTACCTCAACTTCAATTCAAGCACATCAAGAGTTATGTCAAGAGCACACTTTAGAACATGTGGAAACATCAACCCCTTGTCTAAATCAAGATCAAAGCACTCCCATCCGACCCTTACATAACCTTTATCTTTTCAATGATCCTATACCTATACATGAGCAAGAAGTCCAATTTCAAACCATTCATAACCTATATCTTTTCCATGATCAAGATACTACCTTTGATGAGGAAGCTATCCATGAGCAACTTGATCCTATACATGAGCTAGAGATCCAATTTCGGCCCCTCCATAACCTCTATCCTTTCTATGATCAGGATATTATCGTTGATGATGAACCTATGCAAGAGCACCTTAATTCCATCATGCGAAATCCTATCTATGATCAAGATCTCATCTACGATCATGAGCCTATCTATGATCAAGCAAACCATGATGATCCTCTTAGCCCACTTTATGTGTTCCATGGTCCTAAGCTTATAACCCCATCTAGTCCTATCCAAGATCCAACAACTTCCACTTCCCTTGATGAGACACTTGCCTCCCAAGAAAGCATAGAAGATCAAACCAAAAATACTCCTCCGCCATCCATTATCGACGATGCTGCAAATCCCCCACCATGTATCCTTGGTCTTACCACCTTCATTCATGAGTGTTCCTCCTTAGAACACCAGCCACCATTATCCTCTATCCCACCTTCTTCATCCAATAAGGAACTTGTGTCTAGTGTTCCACCTACACATAATCCCACTGTCCACCGCATACTCCAACATATGAACTATCAAGGTAAAGGCTTAGGCCTTCATGAACAAGGTATTTTGGAGCCCATCCATGTCAATGTTCCTCCTCCTTCATATGGCCTTGGATACACACCCCAAGGTGAACAATCTCAAGATGTTGGTACTTCCTCCACTCCTCCTAAATCCCTCACTTTTCATCGCAAACCCTATCATATCCCCAAAACATATGTCGTCATTCCACCTCCATCATCATATAATCGTCAAAAGCATGTGACCATACACCTTCCACCATCCAATCTACCTCCGCTACTTCCAACTCCTAACATCCCTCCATGCATTTTACCACTAGTTCTTCCAACACCTTATTCCCCCATCTATGAATCTTCTAACAATCCCAATCATGACCAACCAATGCATGTGTTGTCTAAACAAAGCGCTTCCACAAACCTCACTTCCACTATCCCAAGCGAATTTCACAGCAAAAATCTGGATGCCTCTACCTATAAAGTCAAAAATCCTAAGAATCCTCATGACCTAGGATACAAAAGCCAAGAAACAAAGAAACATCCTTCTCAAGAGCTGTATACACCCACACACTTATATGCCAAACTAAAAAAGGTGTGGGTCCGCATTAAACAAATGATTACCTCTGAAGCTGCACCAAAGCTGCATACACCCCAACCCATACCTTCACAAGTACTATCTAAAAGCAAAATGGTTTGGGTGCCTAAACAAAAATCCCTCAAGTTACATGAGGCATCTACCTCTCAAGAATCCTAACCATCCACTTTCTCCCATTCCATCCAAAAGTCTCAAATTCTTCCGTCCCATATGGCAATGAAAAATTAGAAAAATACTCAGTCTATGTGGATCCCTACATGCCTAAGTCATTCATCCACAAGCAAAAGTCTCCATTGCTTCCTACACTACTTTCCCATCACTAGATTCAATGTTTATCATGGTATGTACAACCATTGGTCATGATTCCCTTCCATCCCACAACATTTTCATATACCTTCATCTCCCCTTCCTTCTACTATTATCCTACATATCTTCCCCATCATATTCCTATGGTCCATGCTTTTGCATAAAGCCTTTCCATCTGTATTCTGCATCATCATCCACTATCACACCTTCTGTCATACACTATCTACCATTCTCCATCTCACTTTCATACAATCCCCTACCAACATCTATGAGAATACTCGACATAGTCTGTGCGATGACATGTATTTCTAGCGGGACACTATCAGCGTCAGGGAACTAGATACTTGAGTCTCTCCCTTCCGTATCCACCTTCTCCTATCCAAAAAAATAAATAAATAAATAAAAAGAGTAAAGAAAAATCCTTTCGTCCAATTGTGAAAACTTGGCAAATAGGTGTCGTGTGTAAGTTGATCTTCTATGTCATCTACACTTGGGGGCACCTTGTCTCATCAGCCCATCACTCTTCTCCTATCAATTTCCTTCCGTACCATTTCCTATGCTATCCTACCTATATTGTCCAGTCTATCCATCCTAATCTTCCCTTCCTTCATTTTTCTTGATCTTGATAAAGATTGGGGGTGCAATGTTGACAAATGTTTTTGATGTCTCTTGACATACCTTATCCCTCCCAAACCAAGAAAATCCTTCATTAATCCTCTCATCCTTCTATCATCATAAGCATTGCCATAAAAAATCTTAAGTATTCTACCTACAATGGGGCATGTTATTCTTATGCGACATAGTCCTTGGAGATCACATCCTTGTTTCCTTCTATCCACTATTGCCCATCCTCATACCTACCCATTCCATTCTTTATCACCCATACATCTACCTATCCGTGGTGTTTCCTTGTCATCGGTATCATCCGATCCATATCTGTTCCATATATAATCCATATCTATTCCATATCATGTCTTATTTGTTCCATATCGTGTCTTATCTGATCCATATCTGTTCCATATCTGATCCATATCCATTCCATATCATGTCTTATCTGTTCCATATCGTGTCTTATCTGATCCATATTTGTTTCATATCGTGTCTCATCCAATCCATATCTTAGGTCCACATGGTCCGAGTCACATGAACTACATTGCCTCTGTGTCGTCACATAGGCAAGGCCATTTTTAATGCGCCCCGACGCTTCCCTATCCATCCCATATCTTGTCATCTATCCTATAGTCCATCCATAGTCCGAGTCCTTGAACTACATTGCCTCTGCGTTGTCATGTAGGCAAGGCCATTATTCAATGTGCCCCCGAGGCTTCACTGTCCCATCCATCACATGTCTAATCTATCTGAGTCCACACCACTTTCTATCACCTAGGTCTTAGGTCCGTTAGGGTTCACCGCGAACTACATTGCCTCTGTGTTGTCACGTAGGCAAGGCCATTTAGCAATGAGCCCTCGAGGCACTAGGTCAGTCCTTTAGGGTCTATCTCACCAATAAGGATTATGGAATCTTTCACCAGGCAGGCAAGCGCAAGCAAAGCCCGCTTTTCAAGCAGAAATTTTGATGCATCACCTCAACCTATCCAAAGCAAAGCAAGAAAACACCTAAAGCACTCTAAATGATTTTACCTAAATTATGGCAAGAAACAAACACATCTAAATGTAAAAATGTTTTGTGGTTGGAATCATGGTTAAGTTGCAGCATCTTGATTTCTGTTATCATGTCTTTCTATGCTACTCGAAGATGCCAAAAGCTAGAGATGCTATGATGGGGGAATGATTATTTTCTTTGTTTGTTGTTTGTGGATTAAACTTTAGTAATGTGAAGCCTTGTCTAAAGACATGATCGACAAAAGATCATTGAGGACATTAGAGGTCTAACATGAAAGGGGGCAATCCTTATCTGTTGATATGCAAGAAATACTCAGGTCATCTCGGTTTAGTTATACCCCGATGCTTGTATTAACTTGCTAAATCAAAATCCATGTAAGCAATACTCAAGTCATCTTGATTCAATTATACCTAGATGCTTGTATTAACTTACAACATTAAGAAAAAGTACCAAAAAAATCACCCAACGATGAAATAAGCACTTCAAAATACTTGCACCATCAAGATGTCAAAAGCAAAGCATCTATCATACATCCATTATACATACATACATCCATATCCCATGCAATATTTTTTTTCCAAAGCATCCATATCCCATGCAATAAAAGATCTAAAATGCAGAGTATCAATGTTTACAAAAGCTTGTGAGTCCTTCTATCGAGTCTTTCTTCTATCAATCAGATTTCTATCTATCATCATATCTTTCATCCTTGTCCAGTCAATCTGAGCAATGATCCACATGCAGGTCCATCCTTAATCCATACCAATCAAGTCAAGTCAATCTTGTCAAATGATCCAATCACAATCAGTGGTCTTGATCCTTGATGAGTACCTGAGGTATTTTTCACAGCATGTCAAATTATGATATTTTATTTCAGGGTTTAACTGCATAGTTTTTGAGTCAAACACATGACCCATATTTCATGAGTAGACCAACTCAATCAGTTAATCAATCAAATTGTCTTATACAGGATGTTGCATTGTCGAAATCAGACCAACACACGTGTCTTACACGACATGCTTCATTTCCTGAAACCAGACACTATCCTACCATGTTGCTCTAGGGATATATCATCCCCCTCCATGACAACACTGTTATATATCGTTATCAGTATATCATTGGTTTACCGCTTGACAGGGGCAATACCTTGTTTGTTCTTGTATTATTTGTGCATACTTGCTTGCTTTCTTGTGTTATAATTCTATCTTGCATCGCGTGTCATTCAACTCTTTCTTCAACCATTTTCTTCACCCCAACCTATTCTTCATCGTGAAATTGTCTGTCTCGCGCCCTCGAATCTCTCTCCTCGGCCAATCTCCTGAGGGGGCATCCTCACCCTATCTTTCCATTGCCATCTTTTTCTTCTATCTATACCTTAGCTTCTTTGAAATGATGTTACTCGACACAAATCTCATCATCTCAAACATCACATCAAAGAGGGGCAAAATGTATACACTTAAAAATGACATGACTCGGTCTAAATAAATATTCTTAATATTTATTCCATTCTAATTCTTCTATCAATAAATAAATAAACAAATTTATTTATTTGATTCATATTCCTCTAAATTAATTAAATATCGAAATATTTAATTACCTCGTCTAAAGTCAAAATTAAATAAAATTATTTATTTAATTAAATTCTTCCAAACAATTAAATAATTCTCAATTATTTAATTAAGTCAAAATCATTCTTCCAAATTTAAATAAATCAATTAAATTTATTTAAATTCTCTCAATAAAATACAATCAAATATTTTATTTATTCTTCCAAAATCATGCACAACAATTAAATAAATTTATTTATTTAATTTGTTTTCTTATCTTGTAATTCTTCAAACATCTTCCAAATCTTCTAAAAATAAGTCTTCATCTTCATGCATACAAAATTAAATAATTTATTATTTAATTTCTCTCAAATGATGCACAAGCAAATCTCAAGTTGAGTTAACTGACTCAATCAACCTTATTTTTATCAATATCTCTTAAATTAAAAAAAAAACTTTCTAAATTATGAAAAGCATATCTTATCTTTAGAAAAGAAAGTATTTAACTCAAATAAAACAACTTTTGTGTGACACTTGTCTTCTTCTTATTCGTGCACGTTCCTCAAACGTTATATACCGTTGATTTTCTCATTCTTTCTATACCATTAATTTTCTTTCTCGCAAGTCTATAAATTCGACCCTATTCCTCCATTTCATCCATCCAAGCTTTAAGTAAACTTACTCTGTAGGAATTACAACACACCTTTGGCACAAATTCTTTCATTGCTTGCGATCACACTCGTTACTACACACTACTATCATTGTTGTGAAATTCATCTTCATAGCAAAACTATCATAGCCGTTCCCATTTGAACATCTTGGAATCATAGTAAGGAAGTGCACCTTCTGAGGGCCATATTCATAGACAAAATCATTTGAGATAGGCAATCAATGGAAGCTGAGAATTAAAGAAGGTTTACTTTGTATTGTTCATTGTTTGATTGATCTCATTTGTTCATTATTTCATTGAGTTTTGGGTATCATTGATACTATATTGATTATTCATTTTAGATCCAATTTTTCCTTAACATTTTTGAATCCTCACCCTATTTTTCCATTGCCGTCTTTTTCTTCTGTCTATACCTTAGCTTCTTTGAAATGATGTTACTCGACACAAATTTCATCATCTCGAACATCACATCAAAGAGGGGCAAAAATATATACGCCTAAAAATGACACGACTTGGTCTAAATAAATATTCTTAATATTTATTCTATTCTAATTTTTCTATCAATAAATAAATAAACAAATTTATTTATTCGATTAATATTCCTCTAAATTAATTAAATATCAAAATATTTAATTACCTCTTCTAAAGTCAAAATTAAATAAAATCATTTATTTAATTAAATTCTTCCAAACAATTAAATAATTCTCAATTATTTAATTTAGTCAAAATCATTCTTCCAAATTTAAATAAATCAATTAAATTTATTTAAATTCTCTCAATAAAATACAATCAAATATTTTATTTATTCTTTCAAAATCATACACAACAATTAAATAAATTTAGTTATTATCTCAAGTTGAGTTAACTGACTCAATCAACCTTATTTTTATCAATATATCTTAAATTAGAAAAAAAACTTTCTAAATTATGAAAAACGTATCTTATCTTTAGAAAATAAAGTAGTTAAATAAAACAGCTTTTGTGTGATACTTGTCTTCTTTTTATTCGTGCACGTTCTTGAAATGTTCTATACCATTGATCTTCTCATTCTTTCTATACCATTGATCTTTTTTCTTGTAAGTCTATAAATTCGACCCTATTCCTCCATTTCATCCATCCAAGCTTTAAGTAAACTTACTCTGCAAGAATTACAGCGTGTCTTTGACACAAATTCCTTCATTGCTTGCGATCACACTCGTTACTACACACTACTATCATTGTTGTGAAACTCATCTTCATAGTGAAACTATCATAGCCGTTCTGATTTGAACATCTTGGAATCATAGCAAGGAAGTGCACCTTCTGAGGGCCATATTCATAGACAAGATAATTTGTGATAGGTGATCAATGGAAGCTGCGAATTAAATGAGGTTTGCTTTGTATTGTTCATTGTTTGATTGAATCTCTTTTGTTCACTATTTCATTGAGTTTTGAGTATTATTGATATACTATATTGATTATTCTTGTTTACACCAATTTTCCCTTAACAATATGTTTAGAAATCATAAATTTATCAATCAATCAATGGATCAGTTAACTTAGTCTAACTAAAACAAATATAGTCTTTAACTAAATAAAAGTGACACCTAACTACAATCAATAAAAAAATTGATGATATAACGATGACACATAAAGACCTCAAATTAAAATATACACATATCATTAACTATCTAACTAATATCATAAATAAATTTAACAAAAGCATCATAACTCTTAAAAGAGACGTCCAACTCACAAATTCATATAGGGGAGAGGGCCCAATAGTAGTGTGGGTACCAATAATTGTCATGGTACATGTACATTGAAACACTGATATTTTTAAAGTATGGTACTATTAATTGTAAGAGAGGGCCTAATAGTTGAATAAAATATGCCCATTAGATTCAAAAAGCAACAAATTATATCATGCCCCGTTGACACACTAAAAAAAATGACTAAATGTACAACTATTGGTCTAACTTTTCTGAGGGGTCTATTATGACACCTCAACAAAAAATTGACACCTTTTATCTAGGTTTACGGGGGTGAAACCAAATATTTGAATTGTCCACATCGCTGATTAATGGGAGATATAATTGTCCTTGTATCCTTCCATTAAAATGGTCAACATCAAATTAAACATATAAAAAGCTGTCCACCATGGGACTACAGGTTTTAGATCTAGGACGTTTACTCAATTATAAGTATTTAAAATCTACCTACTGCTAATAAAAAATCTATTTAACAATTTCCCAGTTTCATGACAGCATAATATTACAGTCTGGTACGATTTGAGGTTTTGGTTGTTAATGTTTTTGTTTCCTCCAAGTGTCTGCAAGATGCTGCGTTGACAAAGACTCTTCCCATTGTGGACCTGCAAAGGAGTTTCTAGGAAGCTCTCTTTTTATGGCAGTTTCCCTTAATTAGTTCCTACTCCAGAAGGATCTTCTCCTGCTCAGGTAACTTCTTTGAAGCTTCCCCACGTTTGGAGAGCCCAACTTGCCTTCCAACTGACGCTTTTTTGGGGTCTGCATTATTTAAGGACTGCATGGGAAAGAGTAGGCTCATTGCATATCAAATCCTTCTGAGAAAAATTCCTGAATCTGAAATTGGGTGATGGCTAAAGCGATAAAGAGATTGGAAGAGATAACTGGGTTCGAGGATTATTTGCCAATGATGGCAGATATGTTAGGAGAAGAGGAGTTTATGGGGGAGCTCTGCAATGGCTTCCGTCTTTTGGCAGATGCAGAGAAAGGAGTAATAACATTGCAGAGTCTGAAGAGAAATGCGGGTGTTTTGGGGATGGAGGCGATGAGTGAAGATCAATTGCAAGCGATGATTGCAGCAGCTGATCTCAATGGCGATGGAGTTGTGGACGAAAATGAGTTCTGTGTTATGATGGTCAGACTCAGCCCCTCCTTCATCACAGAGGCTCAACAATGGCTGGAAAAAGCCCTGATCCATGAACTCAACAGCTTTGAGTAGTAATCCCAAAATAGTTCTTTTTGTCTGTCTCATTCTTTTTCCTGTGTCCTGCCCCCTAAGAGTGACTGGTTTGGGTTTTACTATGCTCCATAGCTGGCCGTTTAGAAAATCTCTGTAATCAAAATCCAAATTTGCAAATAAAAATACTTATGAGTTGTATTTGTGCAATTAAAAATCCTATAGGTACTTCAAATTCAAACTCCAATATTTTTTCTTTTTGTTTTGGGCATTTTTGTTCATAGGTCACTTTTTATTCTTTTGGGCATTCTGGTTAATAGGTCATTTTTAATCTCTGGAGAGGTGCAGCAAGGAGTTCCATGTCGTGTGTACATTAAAACCCTTTAGGTTAAGTTTGACAATCATTTATAGGTAAAATAATTAATATTTAATAATAAATATAATTAGCGATAGGCTTTTATATGTGAGCACTATAGTGTTAGGAATTGTCTCACGCCTAAGAAAAATTCAGGAAATTTTTTTAAAGTCTCGGTTGTTCCTATCTGCGTATTCCTTGAACTTCCTATGGGTGCAAGTGCTAGTATTAATATTAATAAACATTATAGATTTGTTGAATACATCTATGTATGTCATAGTTAATCTTTTTTTAACTCTATTTTAGTTTAGAACTATTTTATTATAAATTTTATTTTATAGTTAAGAATTATATTATTTTATGTTTAATTTATGTGTTCTTGTATGTAGTAAATAAAATAGTTCTAAAGTAAAATAAAACAAATAAATACAATAGCTCCAAATTGATATCTCTACCATTTTTTAAATAAATGTATTTAAGATATCTATACTAGTTTCAAATGTTTTTCATTGTATATGGTTCCTTCCTATGTAAATGCAAATTATATTGATGTTAAGGTAATTTTATTATTAGTAATATCTATTAAGATAATTTTATTATTAGTAATAGTATCTTTATATGCACAAATATTTAGTCTCCTTGGTTAGAAGATAATATTTATGCTTTTTTGAGAGAAAGTTTAGTTTAAAATAAATATTTGTGCCTCTTAGGTTATTCAATAATACATTATTAGCTTTTAACAATTATTTGAATGTGATAATTTAAGAAATTTTGGATGATTCTATAGCAAAGAAATGCCTTTGAAGGTATTATAATTTATGAGTATGAATTATTTTTAGAAAAATATCTAACATTGATACAATAAATATTAACTCTAAGGAAGACAATTTAAAAAAAAATTAACAATATTTCCAAAATACTAGAGTTGTTTCAAAGCTATAGATATATTATATAAAAAGCCAATTCAAAAAATGTTTTAATTTTAAAAATTAAAAGAAATCATAGACTTGTTGATGCATCATGTAATTAAATGTTTAATTCTCATTTATTATCACAATCCACACTATCCTTTGAATAATACAACACTTGCTAAATAAATGTTCACAAAATCATTTAAAAATAAGCATAAAAATGTGTTATAACAATATGAAAATACATAATAATCATGACGGTACCCTTAAAACATTATAAAAAAAAATCATATTATAGTAAATTGTATGAACATAACATCATATTAATATATTTTTTACACAGTTACAATTAAAACACACAATTGAAAGAACAATTTTATTGTAAGTATCAAAATCAGGTCACATTACTTCAATACCACCAAGATGATTTATCACAACCAATCACATGTAAAACAAATATGTATTGGTTGTTTCCCTTAAAGGTTATGGTAACTTCAATGCCACCATGTTGATTTACCACAACCAATCACATGTAAAATGAATTTGTATTGTTTGTTTCCCTTAAAGGTCAACTCAAAGATAAGGATGCTAACCAATGTTCTTCATTTTTCTTCTTGTTAACACAACTTGCATTTTTTTTATCTTAAATTATCACTTAAATGAAAATGGTGGCGATATTTTGAATGAGCTGAAAGATTTAACTCATGGGATAGTAGTGAATGTCAAATCTGGCATTTATACATCACAATATCTATTGTGGCCTTTCGAGAGATTTAACTTAGGAGATGTATCTTGGATTAATATTTAGTAGTAGCTTTAATAGCTTATAAATATTTATGCCTATCGACCATTCAAGTTGAAGTTCAATATCAATATAAAGCGAATTTGAAAAGGTGAAGAGAAACTCAAATTATCTATATTTTAAGGGAGCAAATTTCATCAAGTACCAAGAAGAATAAAAAATTTCTCCATTCCAAAAGACTCAATTTGATATTGTATTAACTAACATAATATATGGGAAGTTAAAAGGAATAAATCTTATCTCACGTATAGTTTTATGAAACATTTATTAATGTAAACAAAATATAAAACACAAATTAATCTTCCACACAAACTATTGTCATGCTTGGAAACTTTCACAACCTCAAAATAATCAAATCTACTCATTCTAACATTTTGGGTATGCTCTCAGGAAAACCAATTGCATGTACACACAAACATAATGTTGGCAATATGTGTTGTTGTTGATGTCAACATAGTATAAGGAAATGTATAGGCAAACTTGTACAGAGGAAGAGTCAGCATGGTCAAGGCAAATCAGTCAGGGAGAAGAGAAAATAGTTTGAGTATGGTAAGATGATCAATTTTGTGTTTGAGCATGCTATGGAGGTAAATACTCATGTCCATGCATGTTTTCTGTATCTACACATATATCTACTAAGGCAATCACAATGTATATCCTAAGGCAGAGTCACCTTGTTTTGGTCCGCATTTCTCCGCAGAGAAAGATCTAATCATGTGGTTCTAAGGAAAGGCTAATAGATGTATAAGACATGCTATGATGAAGTATCAAGTGGTCTGGTGGTCTGTAAAGATAGAACTAAAGTGACAGAGGCAATACAGTCTATTCTGAAGCCTAAATACTCAAGTTTGAGTTTTGTGAAGGATGACATACATACAACTCAATCATACAATCTTGTGCAGAGGTCTTACATGATTCAAAGCATCTCAAGGTTGATCCACATGCAAATAAATTTCTTTTTTTGGTACCGCATCAAGTAGTTAAGTTTGGAAGTGAATATTTGAGAATAATTGTTCTCCAGACTCCTGGTTACCTTTGTCAAACCTTTGTATTCCTTCGGAATCATTAGATAAAGATATGCAGATCTAATAAGGAACATTTAATGGTGTTTAAGATCATTCTTAAAAGGTTTCAAGACTTGTACTGCACCGCAATGCCATATCTTGAGTTATGAAGTATCAAATGTGGTCTGGAATGCTTTGTTTCCTCCAATTGGTCAAGTTTCCTGTTTTGCAGATGTATAGATTGATATGATACTTCTTTTGTAAGGTGTATGAATGATGTTGAGATAATGCATGATTGAATTCTTGGTCCGCATAGAGTTTTTGGCTTCTCCCCGATAGTATGAAGATAGACAGTTAGCAGTCTTGAGCAGTTTGAGCTGACTAGTTAAGTACCTGATATATGTGGAGGATCCTAATTAGTTTCCTTAACTCTAGAATGTATGGAAAGATGTGTCTTTATCCCCTTCATGAAGTCCTAAGGTTTGCAATAAGTTTTTCCTATCATATTATATGTATTGATGCCGACTTGTGAAGAGTTACACGTTTCATCCAATGTTGATTATGATGCCGACCTAATCAGTGTTTTGAAGTGTTGCGGAGGATATTTATAGAAGATCAAGTTCATTTGTGAAAAAAAGATGAAAGTGCGAAGATATGCAGAGTAGGTTACAAGATATGAAGTGTGCAGAATAAGTTTGAAGGCATGTGTTGAGCAGAAATAGATGACTGCATTACCAACATAAATCATATGTTATCTTTACAGTAGTCCATATAGTTAATATCTTTTTAAATCCTATTGCAGTGAGTAGAGTACTTAGGGAGTAGTAGCTTCCTTGGGTTGTAGCCCTAAATCAAAGTTGTAATTGCTGTAAGCACAAATACAGGGAGTTGTAGCTTCCTTGGGTCGTAGCCTTAAAACAAAGTTGTAGTACTTCTGCAGTGAGCATAATATATTGTAAGCTAATCCTCACCGTGGTTTTTCCCTATTTTAGGGTTTTCGACGTAAAAATATTGGTGTTATGTGTGTTGCATGATTCCCTTTCTGTTCTCTAAGTTATTCATTTTTATGGGTAAACAACTAGTTAAATTTTAGTGTATGTTGATTCACTCCCCTCTCAGCACCTCATTGTGTTCAACACATAATCATGTCATATTTCATCCTAAGGAATATGATTCAAAGTATTCTTTGTGATTAGAACAACTAATTCTTTCTTAGACATATATGCAAACATGTAATGGCTTCCACAACATACATACTCAAATAAATAAGCTTAAATTGAAAGACTAAATGCTTCTCCATGTTCTCTTTAGAAATATGGTCATCCTCCTCTATTTAACCTTCTTATTTTTAACAGGGGTTGCAAATTGTGTATTTATGTAATATGATTTAACATTTTTTTAGTGTGACTATTATATATAAATCTGTACTAAATGTTAAAAAGTTGTGAAACTAGTCTTATTTGACCATAAACTTACCAATATTTTATTGAGCTTATAGAGTTAAAAATATTTATGGTGTGTCTTGGAACTGGTCAACATAGTAGGTTATATATTATTAACTCTATATAATATTGAGAATAGGTGTATGAATTGAGGGTTTTCTAGACTATATCCACATAATGAGATGTCATGGTATTCATTATTATTTTTTGATTAAATGTATTAAAAGGATGATTTTGAAAGGGCATCCACCCTTCTACAAGCTGAAAGGACAAAAACAACAAAACATCAACCGAACAATAGCCAAACTACAACAATATAACAACAAAACAAAACAAAGAGATAGACCTAACAACAACAAGCATGCCAAAAAACACCATCAACAAAACAACTATCAAACATGATCACGAATGGATCCCATAGATATTAGAGTTGATTAAGAGCCACTGTCGCTTCCCATTCTGCCTAGAAGAAGTTATAGTGCTTTTCGATGAACTCTGCATTCTCCTACTTTGTAACTTTAGTATATCTAGCCTTATGGCTCTTGGTTCTAGAGCTAGGGCCATCTTTCCCTTGAGTAGAGTGGATTCTCATTCTATCTTGTAACTTTTTGATACTATTAGCACTATTTTTAATGGTGGTTCTTCTAGCATCAACCAGCCTCCTTAAGTTGGTCATAACTTCCTAGATGCCCTTTTCCAATACAAATATCTTTTCATCTTGCATGGTATTATTAGATTTTAGTTTGTTGATTTCCTCCAAGGTATTCCATTGCTTGAAATTAAGCTTCTCCATCTCTACGAAAATGAGCACCTCACCATCGACTTTTGATGCATGAGCATTGATGTAGAGGTGCGCGGCGGAACCGCCAAATTCCCCTTTTCTCTGTCAGATTTTTTTTTCAATCCTCTGTCCTATCAGTCTGACCCGTTCATGACTTATGCCGACACGGAGATAGCTTCCTCAACACTATCAGTCCAACCTACGTGTATCGGCAGGACCCTTTGATCTCTTCCGACGATAGCCCGATATGCTTGATCCTTTGTCATTGACAGGAGTCTTGGCGACGAATCCTTCCTTTATGCCTTCGGCCTGACTTCTAACATCGGCCACCTCAGAATTTATCTTCCTAATATACTAATGTCTTCCCGATGTGAGTCTCAACTTTCAATTGCTACACAGATGCCATCAGTCTTCATGCGAGACGTTACTCCGATGACTTAGTGGAAACACTCTTTGGTGAGATAATTTCCAATTCTTCTCGATATGAGTTTCTTCTACCTTTGTGCTTTCAGCCAAATGCTTCTTATCAGCATGGCGAACAATATTTCCTTTGATATGTCTCTGTCTCACCGATGAAACTTCTATGTGACTCTTCAACTTCATGGTCACACTACCTCCTTCCAAAACCTAGCACATGGTGATGCTAGGCAAGTCACTGCAAACAATAGATCTTTTGGAACTTCTGCCCCATCCTACCAAATGACAAAACAAATAGAAACAAAATTGTACAACTAGAAGCCATTCCACTGATTTCTTTGGAAATCCACCAGTGGAATGCTTCAATTCAACATCCTACTCCAATGATATAGAACAAAAATAATTACTCTACGAAGGAAAACAATAGTACTTCTACACGGATTCTAAATACTAGATGGCAAGAGATCAAAATGATAGAACATAAATGTATTTCATTCACAGCTTCAATATTTTTTACCATCACTCTCCCCTAGAGCCGAACTGAACCCCTCTTTGTATCCCCTGACTTGGGGAAGGCCAACCGGTTGTAACTGTTGGAAGACCAACCGCTTGGTGCCCCCTAAAACGACCCTGTTTGGCCTTTTGTGAATTTCCTTACAAATGTAGCTTAAGTCACTTGGACTAGTAAAAGTGGCTCTAGGCCTAGACAACATATAAATACATGAAACAACATGAGTGGTCAATGAGACCTTATTACAACACACAACATGATTTGTGGTGCCCCTGCACCAAGCATCCCAAGTTGAAAGGCAATCTTGCATCAACCCAAAATATTTATTTCTTTTCTTTTAGTGCAGTCTTAGTAAATTGCACCACATTTCACCACATGATCACTTCACAACTCCTGGCACAGGATCAAAATTCTACAACTCATGCACATCATATTCAAATTTTAGGAACTTTGCACTTTTCTACAGAAAGTTATCATCATCAGAAGTATCATAAAGGTTCACAATTTAGAACACTCAGCACTCAGTTCATTATACCAAGTTGTGGTACCCAATGAAACATCTCACAAGGTAGTATAGGACTAGAGGCATCTTCTATTAGAACTGTAAAGTGTTTCTTCGACACTTGGAGCTTCAACACTAGGTTTAGGCCAACCTACATGTTTCATAAAGAGTTGAGTTTTGGAAAGCATTGTGATTGACATAGATCATTCCTTGAGCATGGAACTACTATATAAACATCTCTTCGATCCATTTGATGTCAGTCAATTAGTTAAAAAGTTTAGAATGTATATTTGATCAAGCAATGTTAGGAAGGAAGATAGTTTGATGTGCTCAATTGCTATATCTTTGGATATGAGGTCATAATGTGCATACAACAGGCTAGTGAGCCATATTGTAATCATTTGTGATACTAAATCAATGAAATTCCAATCTATTCATTTGTTCTATATGTTTATTTTGTTGTGTTAACTCTAAGATGTACGGTAGGACAATCTGTTGTTATATGGAGCCTAATCAGACTCGGAGGTTATATTTACCCCACTTTTATCGGTGCGGTTTCCCCCCAAATTCCTACGAGGTCAAGGGGTAGCGCCCCTTGTGGGGGTTTGGGGGCAGCGCCCCCAAGACAGGGTCAAGGGGCAACGCCCCTTGCAGGGTCTAGGGGCAGCGCCCCTGGCGCGTTCCCTGTCGCGATACAGGGCGGGGTCGAGGGGCAGCGCCCCCGTGGGGGCTCGGGGGCAACGCCCCCGAAACCTCACACGGTTTTTTATTGTTTTATAATGCACCGGGAGTTAATTTTTTCATTGACCGACATAAGAAAACCCTATTTTGTAACTGACAAAAAAGCTTGATAAAAAGCGGCTAAGGGTTAGGGTTTTTTGATATATGTTATTGTAGCATTTTGCAGCGGTATTGAGTTGCAAGGATTGCTGATTGTAATCGGTTTGATTTACTAGATAATAATATTGGACTCTCTGTTTGGTGGATGTAGCCCGAGTTTGGGTGAACCACGTTAAATCTTGTCTCTCGCTATTATTAATTCTATGTATTTCCATTTCTCTGTTTAATCTTTATTTGCATTTAATTGATATCTTCTGCCGGCTAACCCTAACACAATCCATTCCTTGGGCTCTCCATCCATGACTGCATCAAGTGGTATCAGAGCGATTTTCTGAATCCATTGGGAGAAAAGGCATTCTATCAGATCCAAGGGTTAATAGATTGTTGATTGAGGTAGCCTACAAGTTTTTCCAATAGAGTGCCAATTGTAAGGCAGTTGCAAACTTGTAGACAGATTGCTGAATTGAGGCAGTCGCACCACATCCAAGGAAAGATGCCACTAAGAAAAGTGCCTAGTATGGCCAATGTTGCTAGAAGAATGGAATAAATGTTAGACATGGTGAGAGCAATGAGAACTTGATTAGATGTTGTAGAAGAGGATAGGAAGAGAGGTCTAAACCCTAGACATGAGGATGAGAGTCATGATGAGGAAGAAGGAGCCCAAATTGCAGATCAAAATGAAGAAACCCTAGACAAAGATGTGTCAGATCAAGTGAAGATGTTGAAAACTATTTCTAAGATTGGTAAGAGACCTAGGATTGAGATTTATAATTATGCAGGAGATTTGAATCCTGAGGAATTGATTGACTGGATAAATGACATGGAAGAATATTTTGAGTGTGAGGAAATAGAAGATTTGGAAAGGGTGAGATTTGCTAAGACCAAGTTGAAAGGGCATGCTACTATTTGGTGGAAAGAAGTTTAGTTAGATAGAAATAGGGGGGAAAAGGAAAGAATCATAAAATGGGATAGAATGGTGATAAAATTAAACAGTCAATTCATACCTGTTGACTATGAGCTGGAATTGCTAAAGAGATTGCAAAACCTAAGGCAAAAGGAAAGGATAGTGAAGGAGTACATTGAAGAATTTCATAGGATGATCATTAGAACTGGGCATAGTGAAGGTAGCAAGGAGAAAGTTGTACGGTACATAAATGGACTTAGAACAAGCATTCAAGAAGAATTGAGTTTGGTAAGAATGACAACTATTGAAGAGGCATATCAGTTTGTGCTAAAAGTTGAGGAAAAGTTGAACAAGAGATTTGAATATAGGCAGAAAGGAAGAGGAGGTAGATTTCAAAGAGGCAGATCACAAGGCACTGAAGTAAAATCATATGTGGAGTTCATAATAAGGGAGAAAGTCCATACTACAGAGAAGAAAGAGGCAATAATTTATATCACCGAGGGAAGAATGATAGAAGTTTCTACCACAATAATAGAGGAAGCAATGATACCTATCGCAATGAATGATACCAAAGAGGCAAAAGGGAATTTGACAAAAGACCATTCAAAGGAACCCGTTTCAAGTGTGGAGGAGGACATCAAGCATTTGAATGTTACCAAGGGAGTGCTAACAAAAGGACATAGAATAGCATAATGGAAGCATATGTGAAGGAAGAACCTATTGGATCACCAAGTTCAGTAGGGAAATTAGAGAAGGGTGAAAATTGGTAATGAGAAGAGTTTTGTTGTAGACAAAAACATCTGAGGAGCCACCGCAAAGGAAAAGTGTGTTCAGAACAGCATGTAAATCAAGAGGTAAATGTTGCAAAGTTTGTTAGATTCAAGATAGACAACTGAGAGGGGGGGGTGAATCAGTTGTCCCAAAACTTTCTTCCTATTAATCACTTAAATCCTCTTTGTAATTCAGCAGCATAATAATAAATCAATCATGGAAACATAATGCAACAATTCAAGAGTAGAAACACATTAACACATATGACACCAAGATTTTAACATGGAAAACCTGGTTAAGGGAAAAACCACGGGGTGACTAACCCAAGATTGTATTCTCTGTTAAAAGAATAAGAAGAACAAAATGACATATGCCAATTAGGGCTCACTGCTTGAGCACACTACTCACAAGAGGCCCACTGCCTACATGAGACACACTGTCTACAGAATGATAAATATTACATACTTGAACTGAAGAATAGCATCTTCACCATGCTTGAGTCAGTTTCATTTAAGCCCAATACTTCTGCTCTACCTTTCGCTTTCCTCCTCTCTACCACACTCTCATCTCTACCAAGAGACTTTTGAAATGACTTCACAACTCTTATTTATACAAGACATTGACTTAGGGATAATCATCCAAGTCAGAACACTTTACAAAGCAAATACAACTTGAATAATTACAAAAGACTTCATGCGGATCATCACACTGTCAGCCACACAGATTTGAGACTTCAATATTCTTATAGGAACATGCCATGCTTCGTAGAACATCTTCAAGATCATCCGCAAGATGTGTAACTCATCCGGTCGGCCAAACTTAGGAAGAACATCATCATCCAGAAGTAATTCTTCAATTATGAGCTCAATCTTCAATGTGGACCACCAACACGAACTGAACACAATCCAAAGACCTCCACAAGCTTGCCTGAATCACTAAGAACATGTTGGTGCCTGATTTCACTGTCAGTTTTTGAGCAATTTTCATGCAGGCACCTTCCCAAAAAATCCAAAAAAGTTCTAAGTCTTTGGGCCTCCTCAGCATGTTTTAACATCAGCATCATATTTTCTTTGGAGGAGGTCATCATCATCATGTTTCCAGACATCACCCTGATGTTGCTTACGAGGGTCATCATATTTTCTGTCAGCATGATCTTTCGCTGGGGTGATATTCTAACATCAGGTGATCTTACTTAAGATCATCCTGATGATGTTGCTGCAAAGTCCTAAGTATGATCCGATCTTCATCGGGGTCATCATATTTGAACATCGGGTGATCTTAGTCAAGATCATCCTGATGTTGTTTTATCACTTCATGTTCATTGTTTTATCACCCTGATGATGCTGACGTCATTCTTATGTCAGGGTGATATCTATTTTTCTACCTGTCTGCATCATGATATTTTCGAAGGGAGATATTCGCTTGTCGGCTCCATGCATTGTCCAATGGGAGTGATCATTTCAAATATCAGTCACATATTCATATATCACCCCAATCTTATAGTGGAGCTACAGTGCAGCATGATATGTGTGCATCAGGATGATATTTCCAAATATCCGGTTATCTTCCGAATATCATCCTGATGCCGATGTATGGTGACGTCATCAAGGTCCGGGGGGGTCATATTTCTAACACTGATCATCTTGTGGAGATCCCCCGATATTTGCAAACATGACGATGACATCATCCGGGTATGAGGAGGTGTGCGATAGGCAGATATGCTGATGACGTCAGCAGAATATGACGGTGACATCATCAGGATGTTCATCGGCCAGACATTTGGTATCGGCTAAGCAGGAGGATCTTCCTCCGATGCATCAGGTTGTGCCGATGAAGGCGATTATCATGTAGGTGATATTGCGATGATGATGCTGATGTCAGAGTGATATTTCAAGCAACAGGATATCATGCTGTTGGAGGATGATGATGAAGGCTTATACTAGTGTCATCGGGAGCAAAAGCACCGACATCATATATGCTTGTGGCCTAGTATATAAAGTGTTGAAAAGGTCGCCGCGGGGTGCATGTGGGATAATTGATATCCTGCATATTTTGAAATATCACGATGAGGTATTTTGGTAGGAAACGATTGCGATGCACTGTTTGATGTTTTCCCGATGGCTGCGAGGTAGATGGGCATTAATGGCGAAGGTTGCAGAGATATGGACGGATCTGGTACCCGATTGAAGGTGTACATCAACGGACAGTGGCACAGGGCTCGATGTTTCTTCCTGTCTCCTCCCCTACCTACTGCATTCATGTTTGGGCGCCAATCTGGTAATGCGTTGAGCGCCATTTTTCTGATATTGTGTATCTGGCGGGATTTTTGGTCAACCATGTAATTAATGCTAGAGGTACACTTTCTGGCCAATATAGGCAGACTGTGTTACCATTGTTTAGGTTGTTGAAAACTAGACATTTTGGCTCTGTAATAAGATACAACTGGTTTTGGTTGCTCTGTGCAGCAAAACTTGTGAGTTTATGTATCTCCTGTTGTACGATTTGGCATGAATCCACTGATTTCATGGTTAATCTTATATGAATAATGCTGTGTTTGCATGTGTTATGCTGATTCTGTCTCCAGTTTTGCATGTATCTTTCTTACTGCAATAGGGATGCCATAAGTATAGACAGCTTAACACTCTTTATTGGGAGATATCTGTAAGGCAGATATCATGTGTATCCCCCTGAAATCCAGTTTTAGCTATTCATGCTGATCATTCACAGGTGTATGTCTACCGACTCCAAGCCCTGGATAGGCACCAATCTAGCTCTATGTTGAGGTTATACACCATGTCCAGCTTTGCATCCAAAATTCAAACTAGACCATTTCTTCCTTCCATCTGTTAGTTGTAGGATTAGGAGTAGGAAACCCTTGCATGCTCTCATCCCTAACCAGACATATATGTCCAAGAACGTTGCCCACCTTGTGATCTATCATACAGATCTTGGTCCATACATGAGAGTATTCTGCCTGTTGTTGTCAAGTTAGATCTTTCTATCTTTGAGCTAGTCAAGGTTACATCTTGCGTTATAGGGATACCCCCCTTAGTGCAGCAGAACCAGAAGTGAAGGGGAGGAGCTCACGCAACCTCCTGTATTAGTTGGCTGAATCTGCCTGTGCATTAGAAGTGGCAAACCCTAATGCTGATTCAGAAGAAAAACTAACAAAATGGCAACTCTGCTGGGGATTGAGAAGTAAAAGTAATATCTAATCATCTCCAGTAATACATTTGTGACCCATCCGAGTCACCAACACAAAATGGCGACTCCGCTGGGGAGATCAATGTCATATCCATGAAAGTTTGAGTCTACAAGATTGAAAAATCAGACCTGGAAACTGTTTGTTGCAGCAGAGAAAAGGGTTATATATGTGACTCTGCTGGTGGATGACCCAGAATGAAAGAAATCAATCTGCAGCTTCAGCTTGTTTGAAGCTCATTCCTCTTCAAGGAGGTGGCGACTCTGCATCAAAGAACCTGATAAAAGAACATAATCAGTTAGAGAAGAATTTGCAGCTTCTGCAACATATCCAGGTATTTCATATTGTTTGACAGACTCCCTATTTGGTGAGATAGCACTGGTTAAAAGGGAAACATTTGTGAAAGCAGAGCTTGCATGCTTTTATTAGAACTTACCATGTATTTCAAAGGGCATGCAATGTTGTTCAAAAGACTCATTTAAAGGACTTTAGGAAAGTTTGAAAAAACAGTCTGAATTTTGAGTGCCTAAAGTCATTGTTTGTAGAAAATCTGAGTAAAGAGGAGGGTTGCAAAAACATAAAGGATGTATTATCTGCCTATGCACCCTTGTGAAGTGTCAAATGCAAAAATGTATAGTAGTCAGTCCCAACAATGTAATAAAAGAAGTTTCAACATAGACAAATATAAGCCCATAAATTTCAGTGGCATTTGTGGCTATCCAAATGCTTTTCCACCTAAAATCAAAAAATTTTTGCCTAAATTTAAGGGTATAAAGGATGAATCAGCTGAGAGACACTTGCAGCAGTTTATGAATGTGATAGATGACTTTGAGATTGACCATGAGGATGTGGTTATGAGATTATTTGTTCAATCTCTAGATGAAGATGCAAGGGACTGGTTTTCCTACCTTCCAGCTCACTCTGTCAGCTCTTGGCATGGTTTTAAATCTGCATTTCTAGTACAGTATGGTGAAAGAGTTTCTGAATATGCAGCTATTAGTGACTTCATGTACATCCATATTGAAGAAGATGAGTTGATCCCAGCCTTTAACCTCAGATTTATGAGGGCATTGAATAGAATTCTAGAATGCATGAGACCTAATGATGCACTGTGCTTAGTTGTCTATTTGGGAGCCTTTGATAAGAAAATGAGTTACAGATTAAGAGACAAGGAGCCCACCACATTGCATCAGGCACATCAGTTTGCAATAGATATTGAAAACAATTGGAGGTATGGAATAAAAAAGGGTTATTTCTCTGAAAATTTTTGTTGTCCTGCAGCCCCCAGTGTTAATGAAGGATTTAATTCAGGTGTTGACAATGAATGTCTAAGTATTCACACCCCTGTTATCCCAGTTTTTGCATCATTCCAAGTTGATGATGTTTCTGTTATAAAGGAGGATGTCTTGTTTTGCCCAACAAATGAAGTTGAAAACAATGGTTCTTCAAGTAATATTTACATACCAGCCCTTATCAAAGAGCCATCATGTTTAAATGATCCAGTTGTGCAAGGTTGTGATCATGTGGATCAACAGTCAGTATCAGTTTCATTAGGAAGTATTAGAGGGATGGAGAATGATACAGATAGTTCAACTTCAGAGTACATTGAAACAGCAGAAATCTTGTATATGGGGCAATCAGATGATAAAAATGATATCCATGATCAATTCATGGATCAGGTTTGTTCTTCTTATGACTTTGGATCTGATAATAATGAAGAAGAATTGGAGTGTCATGAAGAAGAAGCAGAGGTCTTTGCGGTGAGTGTTAATCCCCTTTATGATGAGTCTACAGGTGCCTTTGATGCTGTGAATCTTGACTTTCAGTGGTGCAGGATTAATCCTCTTTTTGAGGATGATGATGAATATAAAGAGACAGTTGACCTAGGTGATACATCAGTTTGTGAGGAGGGGGCATATGAATCAGATATCTTCAGTTCTTGTGAAGATAGTATGGATTTGCAAACTGTGGATAATGTATGTTCATCATCACTTGATCCAGACATGTGCAACATCGGGTGTGTGGATCAGGATTTGTTTTCAATATCAACAAATATTGGGGGTCTCATATTTTCTGAATGTCTTCAATTTTTGGACCAGCTAGATGAGTGCCTGATGGTATGCAGCAGCCAGGTAGGTGATGAGGATTGCCAAGAGCAACATGATGTACTGTCTGAAGAGTATAACATGCATATGTTGCTTAATGCTGAAGGATTTTTTAGCATGTATGGTTGCATGTTTGATTTTGAAATGCAGAGTGACAGAGGCAGTACTACAAGTGGCAAGCTGTCAAAAGTGGTGGAGTATCTAATTGAGCAGATGACATTATGGGCAGATTATGCCAATCTTTTCAGTTGGGATTGGGATCTTTCAGTTTGGAATCAGGCATTTGGCAGGAAAAAATTTTGGTTCTTCCTGTTGATAACTGAGAGGGGGGGGTGAATCAGTTATCCTAATTATTTCCCTTAATGAACTTTCCTTTTAATTGATGCAGCATAAAATCAAACACAAAACATTAACCATGAAATAAGAAACACATGACACAGTATTTTTGACGTGGAAACCCTGTTAAGGGAGAAAACCACGGGGTGATTAACCCAAAATTATTCTCTGTTAGAAGAATAGGAAATTACAAAAATGGCACTTGCCAATAAGGGCTCACTGCCCGAGCACACTGCTCACAAAGAGGCCCACTGCCTACAAGAAGACACACTGTCTACAAAGTGATGAGAATCACAGTCTTGAACTAATTGGAAGCATCTGCATATGCTGGAGTTCAGTTCCGGTTAGGCTCAGTACACTGATCTGCTGCACTTCATCTTTCCTCTGTTCTTTATTCTGCTATCTTTCACATACCGGATCCTTTTTGCTACTTCTGCTCTTTATCTAGACTTATTCGCATATATCTCCACAACAACACACCACTTCACAACTAAATCCATCCTCTATATATATCCGCACAAGTAATTTCATCACCTTTCTAGTCGGCATCTGGAACAGTCTAGTTTCTTATAAACTTTCATTCTGTCGGCTGAATCCTTCCTCACCAAGCAATGCGGATCAAGCATATACTTGTAGATATCATTAATCATGTCGGCCAAACATGATTCATGCCTTCACAACCTCTGTCATCAACAGTAACCCATCCGGAAAGCAGTCTGATACTCTGCCAGTCAGTTCTTCCTCTGTTATCATTTGTCTCTCAGGAATCCGGTACTCAACCAATCATATCTTTTTCCTTGTCCATCACCGGAGGCTAAATCCTTGGAATATACCACTCAAGGTAGTCCTCTTGACTTCCTCAAATCCGCACTGCACCAAGACACTTCCTCTGAGAGGTCCGGACCAATCTGTCGGACCTTGCCACATGCTCTGTTCTTCTTCACCGGACCACAACATTCTTTATTTTGACTTTCGGTAGAGACACATTATGACTTGCGGATATGTGGGATGACCTTTGTTGCCATCAATGACAACAACCATGAATCCATATAGTGTCTCTTGCCAACAATCTCCCCCTTTGGCATTGATGGCAACACTTAGTGAAAAATGACTAAGTGTTTTCACTATGCTCCCCCTTTGCTGATGCTCTGTCTTTATATACAATTTCCGGAACTCCCCCTTAGTTGGATTCCTCATTTTTCACTGCTCCTCACTCCCCCTTTGACATCAATGGCAAAGGGTAGGGTCCGCATATCAAAATTTTCAAAAAATTTCTTATACTTAGCCGCATATTTACATACTCACATATATTGAAGAATGTCTGCAAAGGATGTCTGCAATTGGATCATTTCTGTGGCCCAACTTTGCTTCATTCTATCCAAAATTGAAATGTGACCACTTAGCAAAAATGCAAAAGCTTCTGCCCGCTTGAGATCTGTCGGATCTTTTGTTTGGGCGGTGGTCTGAGCATCACTGATGGCCTCATGCATAGTTTCCAACTTAGGGATTATAATCCTTCTAAGTTCTCCCATCCGGTTAGTGATGTTCTTCCTTTCCTTCTCAAGATTTTTTATTTCATTCAAGACTGCAATGGTCTGACATTCTTGATTTATTATAGAGGAAGAGAGAGGATCAAAACTTTGAGATAAGCTTTGTAGCTTATCCTGTTCCTCTTTTATTTTCTTGTCAAATGCTGCTGTTGCCTTTGACCAGGATATACAAAACTTATAGATGTCACCGCCATCCTTAAGAGCATTCTCTAAGCTCTTTATTCCAATGCTTACAATCTTCCTATCTTTAGAGATTAATTCTAATATTTCTGAAAATCTCTTATCCAAAAATTCCTTCCGGACCTTTTCTTCAGCTGATTTTTCTAGAGAATCAAAATGTGTATCAACACTGCTGACTAAGGTTTTTAGATTACCGGAAGTGGAGGCTGTCGGATCTATCTGGATTGATGGCATGATTTTTACAAGTACTCCGGAAGCAGCCTCTATCAACTCACAGTCTTCCATATGAGACTTCAGGAGCTTTTCATTTGCCTTGGCATTTGCAAATGAAGCTATCTTCATTGTTTGTACCGGAGAGAGAGAGTCAAAATCAAATGGGCCTTTTAGAAGCTCCGGTTCATCAATCTCTAGAGTTTCTTTACTCAAAAATTGTTGAACAGTTTGTGCAGTGTCTCTTGCCGGAGACAGATGTTTCTTTTCTTCTGCAGTCTTAGAACTGTCAACCTCTTTGTCTTTCACCACTGCTTCCTTCTCCTGTAGTTGCTCTTCTTCTTTGGATCCGGAGACTGTAGGGGAAACCGGAGGAGAGATGCTAGTTTGTTCATGAGCCACTTCTTCTGGAGCAGAGGGTCCCAAGTCCTCAGCTGCTTCTGTACCTAAATCCTCTACAACCGGAAGATTGAACCTTTTGAAGGCCTTCCGGAGGATCTCTTCTGTTTCTTGGGCCACTTTGTCAGTCTCGCCAAGCATGAGTTGATTCATCCTGGCTTTGCTTCTGAACTCATCTTTGCAGTCTTTGAAGATAATGTTCATTGTCTTGGGATCAATTTGAGGATATAGCTGAATAGCTATCTGCTCCCGGATCTCAAGATCTTTAGCATGAGCATTATTCTTTCTTACTTCCATTTCCTTTTCTAGGCTTTTAGGAATAAGAGATATTATTTCAATGAAAGCCTTATTATATATGTTAAGATATTTTACTGTGGCCTCCTGCAGAGTCTTTTGGTCGGCCTCACTGAAGTCATCATATGATTCAGTCATTGGTTGAAGGTTTCCATCCACCGTGACTGACTTGATTATGCTCTCTAAAGACAGAGTGGGCTTCTCAACAGATACCTCTGCCATTTCCTCCTTGTCTTGGCCTGTGGAGGGCTTACCGGATCCTTTCTTCTTCTGTTTCTTTACTTCTCTTACTCCCTCATCTGATTCTGTTTCCTCTTCATCCTTTTGGCTTCCATAAGCCCTTGTGGCTTTTGTCTTGGATCTCTTACCGGATGCCTGAACTTCCGGTTTTGAACTTTTGGTTGTGGGAGGTGCAGGTCTCTTTGATGATCTGGTCCGGGTGGGAGCTTCAACCGGAGCACTTTCTTTGCTTTTCTCTTCTTCCTCGGCCTTCCTCCTCTTTTCCCGGCTGGCATCAAGTGCCTCCTTTGAGATACCTAGGCCTTGAGCAATGTGCTCTACTTCTTTTCTTACCTTTCTTTTAATCTCAGGTTCCCTGAGTTCTACATGTATTTTTACACTCAGCTCCTCAAAGGTTCCAAACCTTTCTGCCTTAGGATCTTTGGGCTGACTTAGCATGTGTTGAACATGCAGCTCCACTATCTGTTCATCTACTTCATACCCCATGGGCATGATCCAGACAGTCCTTGGCTCTACTGCCTCCATTAGGCACTGATCAGTGTCAACCATAAAGCACACTGAGTCTTTGTATTTTTCAACAAGAGACTGGGGAATTCTTTCTCTTGCTTGCATCATGCTCTGAAAGTTTTTGAAGTATCCCCATAGAGCTGAATTTCTTGCTTTTGCATCCCCAAGTCCATGCAAGTAGTCTCTTATCTGGACTGCAACAGGTTTGTCATTCTGCCATACCCATCCACTTGTTCCGGGTAGCTCATTCATGAAGTAGAAGAATAGACATACAATAAGAGTACCATACTTGAAGGAATTCTTCTTATCCTTCTTGATTTTCTGTATATTTTCCATTAATTGGCTTAGCAGTAGTTCGCAGAGGTCATATTTTGCATTCTTTCTTAGCATTTCAAAGGCAGTGTATACTGCAGTTCCGGATACAGAATTCTCCCTGCTGGAGTGATAGATCTTGTATCCTATTATCATTGATGCATATTTGATATCCGGATCCGAAATATCTTCAATGGTCATTGCCCTCTTGTCAAATTTTGATCCGGTGGCCTCAGTTACAATGTTGTTCTTGACAGATTTGAGGATAGGTACCCCTCCGGAAGAGTATAGGCCAGATACTGCTCTAATTGCCTCTTTTGTGATCTTGCAGGGTCTATCTAGCCATAGAAAGTTGTCATGCATCCTGCTCAGTACATACCGGACCCATTCATCTTCTTCAAAGCAGGGGAAATGAATAAATTGCTCAAATTGTTTCTTCTGAATATCCTTATACTCTGGTTTAAGCTCAAAAGTATTGTCAATCAGCTGCTTGTGATAGAGGTCTCTTAATTTGAATTCCCCAAATTCCTCAATATTTGCATGTATGTAAACCCTAATGTCTTCGGTGTGTAAAACTCCGTGAGGAACACTAGAGAAGGCTCCTAGTGGGTCTACCTCCAATGATTTGTAGGGATGTTTCTTGAATGAGGGGCGAGGTCTATCAGAGATCTTAACTATGTTTGGTGTAGCCATTCTTCAAAGATTTGCAGTGAGGTAATGAAAAACGGAGAATACCTTATGCGCCTTCGGTTTGCACGGAGTGGTTGGATTGATTTCTTTATGCAATAACTTCGGCAGGAGATCCTTGGTGTGCTTGATGAACCTTGTTGCAGAGCTCCACTTTTCGCTTCTTCTCGAGTGCAGAATGAGCAAATAACCTTTGAGAAATCTCTTAAATTTCTCTGCGAACCCTAATATCTGTCTGCAATAAATGCTTCACCTACATCATTCCGGTTTGCCTTGTCTGGATAGCTTGGATTGTCCCGGATTAGTCCTGATCTGAGGATATCATCCGGATCTTTCAATCATGAATAAATCGAGGTAACATATTACAAGAGCATCCCAAACACTCTGTCCAATCCGCAGAACAAGATAGTGCATTTCCGGATCTTTCCGGACCTTTTTGTAATCCCTTATCATACCGGAGCATCTCCCTGAACAGGTCTTATTTGATCGATCACAGCTTCTTCATAACTCCATGCGGACCTCTGAAAACTTGACTGAAGTATCTCAAGACTCATATCTACAAACCCTTTGATCCGCATCTTGTGCCACATCCGGCACTACTTGTTTGGCTGGGGGAACAAGATTTTCTTTGAGTCTCCCCCTGAGCCTGAGCTCACTTTTTAATTTCCGGAAGAAATATCAGCACCAGAGTCTGGTGCGGATCCAACCTCTACATTCTCTGAACTTTTCTTCACCCAAATCTTGCTCATCTGATTCCTAACCTCATCCGCATTCATCTTTTGTTTACCCTTGTCTTGATTCTGATTATACACCGGACCTCTTTTGTCCTGATTCTTGTTTCTGCAGACTTTAGCATTATGACCGGACCTATTGCAGATTTGGCAAATAATATTTCTTTGCATATTTGACTGATATCCTCTTGATCTGCATTGATTAGCCCTATGACCTATTCTATTGCATGTGAAGCATCTACCTTTGAATGATTTGTTTACTTGCATAATTCTGCATTCATGGGATTTGTGTCCATACCTTTTGCAGTTGAAGCACTGTCCGGAGAAGGATGAATTAATCTGATTCATTCTCATTCTGCACTGATTAGCTTTGTGACCAAAGTGGTTGCAGCTGTGGCAGTATCCATTGAAGGATGGATATCTTTGAGCATTTGGCTGTCTTACCGGAGGTCTTCTAGGCCTGCTCCTTGGATTTTCTGATCCAAGATTCTTCTGACCGGATCCGGAGCTTTCTCCTTTCTCATATCCCAAACCATACTTGTCATCTGTCCTCTTTTGACTTCCAAGAAGAACTTCAAGTTGAGCAGAACTTATCTTGAATTTCTCTTTATATTCATTTGCTGTTTGAAGGTCTCTTTTGAGAGAGGCAATTTGATCCTCAAGTTTTCCTTCATTATCTTTGGCATCTTCAAGATCAGATTCAAGATGTCTGATAATCCTGTCCATCTGGTGGCATTCTTCTGATTTTTCTTTAAGAGATTGTCTTAGATTGTCTTCAGCCTTTCTTTTTTCTTCAATCTCTTGAGTAAACTTTATAGTTCCTGATTCCATTTCATGTCTTAACATAATGACTTCTTTTGATAACTTTTCACATAACTTGGTTTGCTCAGTCAATTCTTCATTTGTATTGCTTTCTTCACTTTGCCTTGCCAACTGTTGAAGCAGCTCCTTTCTCTTTTTCATAGAGAGACTTAATTTGTCTTTTAATTCTCTCATGAATTCATCAGCCTGTTTGAGTCTTTCCTTTAATTCACTGACTTCAGAATTTGACTGTTCAAGATCCTCAAGAGCAGTCTTGAGTTGCTCTCTTAAACCATATGCATCCATTTGAAATCCCAGATCTTCCTCAAGCTGTTAGGCTCTATTAGGAGGAACTTAGCTCTGATACCAATTGTTGATAACTGAGAGGGGGGGGTGAATCAGTTATCCTAATTATTTCCCTTAATGAACTTTACTTTTAATTGATGCAGCATAAAATCAAACACAAAACATTAACCATGAAATAAGAAACACATGACACAGTATTTTTGACGTGGAAACCCTGTTAAGGGAGAAAACCACGGGGTGATTAACCCAAAATTATTCTCTGTTAGAAGAATAGGAAATTACAAAAATGGCACTTGCCAATAAGGGCTCACTGCCCGAGCACACTGCTCACAAAGAGGCCCACTGCCTACAAGAAGACACACTGTCTACAAAGTGATGAGAATCACAGTCTTGAACTGATTGGAAGCATCTGCATATGCTGGAGTTCAGTTCCGGTTAGGCTCAGTACACTGATCTGCTGCACTTCATCTTTCCTCTGTTCTTTATTCTGCTATCTTTCACATACCGGATCCTTTTTGCTACTTCTGCTCTTTATCTGGACTTATTCGCATATATCTCCACAACAACACACCACTTCACAACTAAATCCATCCTCTATATATATCCGCACAAGTAATTTCATCACCTTTCTAGTCGGCATCCGGAACAGTCTAGTTTCTTATAAACTTTCATTCTGTCGGCTGAATCCTTCCTCACCAAGCAATGTGGATCAAGCATATAATTGTAGATATCATTAATCATGTCGGCCAAACATGATTCATGCCTTCACAACCTCTGTCATCAACAGTAACCCATCCGGAAAGCAGTCTGATACTCTGCCAGTCAGTTCTTCCTCTGTTATCATTTGTCTCTCAGGAATCCGGTACTCAACCAATCATATCTTTTTCCTTGTCCATCACCGGAGGCTAAATCCTTGGAATATACCACTCAAGGTAGTCCTCTTGACTTCCCCAAATCCGCACTGCACCAAGACACTTCCTCTGAGAGGTCCGGACCAATCTGTCGGACCTTGCCACATGCTCTGTTCTTCTTCACCGGACCACAACATTCTTTATTCTGACTTCCGGTAGAGACACATTATGACTTGCGGATATGTGGGATGACCTTTGTTGCCATCAATGACAACAACCATGAATCCATATAGTGTCTCTTGCCAACACTTCCTTTTTGGCTACCCGGGGCCACCCAAGTGATGACTAAAATATAGTTTTTGTGCAGGTTGGTGCAATGATTGACTCTGTTGCCCAATAGATATGGCCCAATCTGCGAAACCAGAGATTCTGGGGTCCTCGCTGCAGTTTTGCACCTGCACGTCCCTAGACAGAGCCACTGTTGGTGCCTGATTTCACTGTCAGTTTTTGAGCAATTTTCATGCAGGCACCTTCCCAAAAAATCCAAAAAAGTTCTAAGTCTTTGGGCCTCCTCAGCATGTTTTAACATCAGCATCATATTTTCTTTGGAGGAGGTCATCATCATCATGTTTCCAGACATCACCCTGATGTTGCTTACGAGGGTCATCATATTTTTTGTCAGCATGATCTTTCGCTGGGGTGATATTCTAACATCGGGTGATCTTACTTAAGATCATCCTGATGATGTTGCTGCAAAGTCCTAAGTATGATCCGATCTTCATCGGGGTCATCATATTTGAACATCGGGTGATCTTAGTCAAGATCATCCTGATGTTGTTTTATCACTTCATGTTCGTTGTTTTATCACCCTGATGATGCTGACGTCATTCTTATGTCAGGGTGATATCTGTTTTTCTACCTGTCTGCATCATGATATTTCTGAAGGGAGATATTCGCCTGTCGGCTCCATGCATTGTCCAATGGGAGTGATCATTTCAAATATCAGTCACATATTCATATATCACCCCAATCTTATAGTGGAGCTATAGTGCAGCATGATATGTGTGCATCAGGATGATATTTCCAAATATCTGGTTATCTTCTGAATATCATCCTGATGCCGATGTATGGTGACATCATCAAGGTCCGGGGGGGTCATATTTCTAACACTGATCATCTTGTGGAGATCCCCCGATATTTGCAAACATGACGATGACATCATCCAGGTATGAGGAGATGCGCGATAGGCAGATATGCTGATGACGTCAGTAGAATATGACGGTGACATCATCAGGATGTTCATCAGCCAGACATTTGGTATCGGCTAAGCAGGAGGATCTTCCTCCGATGCATCAGGTTGTGCCAATGAAGGCGATTATCATGTAGGTGATATTGCGATGATGATGCTGACGTCAGGGTGATATTTCAAGCAACAGGATATCATGCTGTTGGAGGATGATGATGAAGGCTTATACTAGTGTCGTCGGGAGCAAAAGCACCGACATCATATATGCTTGTGGCCTAGTATATAAAGTGTTGAAAAGGTCGCTGCGGGGTGCATGTGGGATAATTGATATCCTGCATATTTTGAAATATCATGATGAGGTATTTTGGCGGGAAATGGTTGCGATGCACTGTTTGATGTTTTCCCGATGGCTGCGAGGTAGATGGGCATTAATGGCGAAGGTTGCAGAGGTATGGACGGATCTGGTACCCGATTGAAGGTGTACATCAACGGACAGTGGCGCAGGGCTCGATGTTTCTTCCTGTCTCCTCCCCTACCTACTGCATTCATGTTTGGGCGCCAATCTAGTAATGCGTTGAGTGCCATTTTTCTGATACTGTGTATCTGGCGGGATTTTTGGTCAACCATGTAATTAATGCTAGAGGTACACTTTCTGGCCAATATAGGCAGACTGTGTTACCATTGTTTAGGTTGTTGAAAACTGGACATTTTGGCTCTGTAATAAGATACAACTGGTTTTGGTTGCTCTATGCAGCAAAACTTGTGAGTTTATGTATCTCCTGTTGTACGATTTGGCATGAATCCACTGATTTCATGGTTAATCTTATACGAATAATGCTATGTTTGCATGTGTTATGCTGATTCTGTCTCCAGTTTTGCATGTATCTTTCTTACTGCAATAGGGATGCCATAAGTATAGACAGCTTAACACTCTTTATTGGGAGATATCTGTAAGGCAAATATCATGTGTATCCCCCTGAAATCCAGTTTTAGCTATTCATGCTGATCATTCACAGGTGTATGTCTACTGACTCCAAGCCCTGGATACGCACCAATCTAGCTCTATGTTGAGGTTATACACCATGTCCAGCTTTGCATCCAAAATTCAAACTAGACCATTTCTTCCTTCCATCTGTTAGTTGTAGGATTAGGAGTAGGAAACCCTTGCATGCTCTCATCCCTAACCAGACATATATGTCCAAGAATGTTGCCCACCTTGTGATCTATCATACAGATCTTGGTCCATACATGAGAGTATTCTGCCTGTTGTTGTCAAGTTAGATCTTTCTATCTTTGAGCTAGTCAAGGTTACATCTTGCGTTATAGGGATACCCCCCTTGGTGCGGCAGAACCAGAAGTGAAGGGGAGGAGCTCACGCAACCTCCTGTATTAGTTGGTTGAATCTGCCTGTGCATTAGAAGTGGCAAACCCTAATGCTGATTCAGAAGAAAAACCAACAGAACATCCACACTACTTCTGCTTACTGAAATCATTCTCTCCTTCATTCGAAACCTCAAGAACACAGTCTGTCATCACTGTCATATTGGAATAGATGTTTGTGGACTTCTAGACCATGAACCAATTGAGTCGTCAATTCACATTAACTTCCTAAACACTCCACCAAATCCACAGAACAAGATATTGCATTTCTAGATCTCACCGGACCTATCTGTGTCACTCTGTCACCTCTAAACATTTGCCAGAACTAGTTTTACTGAATTGGCCATAACTTCTTCATATCTTCATGCGGACCTCTCAAATCTTTACTGGGTCACCTTAGGACACATATCTACAAACCCTTTGATGCGCATCCTCTGATCTTCATCTTAGCTGGGAGCTTTACTTCACTTTCTTCACTGTTCTTCTCTATTTCTGATAGGACTAATTTTCTCAATATCCTTAGCATACAACTCATTCGATCCTTGTTATCAATGTAACAAGAGTATGTTGACATCAATGACAACACCGGTTAGGCCCATACTTGGAACAATCTCCTCCTTTGTCATTGATGGCAACATATGATGTGAAAAAACTATTTTAACCATCAAGACAGGAACTTCTCCTCACTGACTGACATAACTCCCCCTATCAACAACAACCATTCACATGTCTTCTCTTCCTTTACTGCTCCCCCTTTGATTAACAACCACTTTTTGTTTTTCACATGTCTTCTCTCCCCCTTTGACATCAATGGCAAAGGGCACATACTTGCATCACTCAGAATCATACCAACTGCTCCCCCTGAGTAGCAGCTTCCCATCATCAATCCAGACCACAAGATATGACTGTGAGATCCACCTGACTGATGCACATCAGTGCACCTTAACTCAGAACTGGAGGGGTAATAACCCCTAACTTCTCCCTGAGATACTCAAAAGAGTCCTTAGGTAGAGGTTTAGTAAAAATGTCTGCAATCTAATCCTTGGAGGGCACAAACTCCAATCTGACTTCATTCTTGTTCACTTGCTCTCTCAAAAAGTGAAAATTGATGGATATATGTTTTGTCTTTGAATGCAACACTGGTTTTTTTGATATATTTATTGCACTTGAATTATCATAGAAGATTGTCATAGGTTCCTCTACTGCACTCTGATGTCTCTTAGCATTTGCTTCATCCATAATACTTGAGTGCAACTACCTGTTGTTGCAATATATTCTTCTTCTGCAGTGGATAGAGATATTGCCTCTTGTTTCTTGCTTAGCCAAGAAACCAATCTTTTCCCTAAAAAGAATGCTCCACCACTGATACTCTTCCGGTCATCCACATCTCCTTCCCAATCTGCATCTGTATATGCACGAAGAGAGAAATCATGATCTCTAGGATACCATAAACCATACTCAACTATCCCTTTTAGATATCTAAGAATCCTCTTGATTGCCATGACATGAGATTCTCTAGGATAAGCTTGGAATCTAACAACAAAACCAACAACATTCATAGTGTCAGGTCTAGTTTAAGTGAGATACAATAGTCCTCCAATCATTGACCTATACTTTTTCTAATCAGCCTTAAGAGAGTCATCATCTTTGCTCAATTTACATCCGGTTGCCATGGGAGTACTCATTGGTTTTGAGTCTTCCATCCCAAATTTCTTCAACAATTCTTTCACATATTTGGTTTGTGAAATGAAAATTCCCTTCTTTGTTTGAATGATTTGTAGACCCAAGAAGAAATTCATTTCCCCAAACATGGACATCTCAAATTCACTTTTCATTTGATTTGCAAAAGTTTTGCACATACTATCTCTTCCTCCAAAAATAATATCATCAACAAATACTTCAACAATCAAGATATTTTCATGATCAATTTTGAAGTACAAGTTACCGTCAGCAGTACCTTTGTTGAAACCAATATTCAAAAGATGCTTATCCAGTCTTACATACCAGGCTCTTGGGGCTTGTTTGAGTCCATACAGTGCTTTCTTCAACTTGCAGACCATATCACCATGATCAGACAATTAGAATCCATCCAGTTTCTCAATGTAAACTTCTTCTTCCAAGTCACCATTTAGGTAGGCAGACTTGACATCCATCTGATGTACTTTGAAGTCCTTGAAGGCAACAAAGGCAAGAAATAATCTAATTGCTTCAATTCTTTCCACTGGAGCAAAAGTCTCTTCAAAATCAACTCCTACTTGAGAATAACCCTTGCAGACCAATCTAGCTTTGTTTCTGACTACTTCACAATCTTCATTTAGTTTATTCTAGAAGACCCATTTAGTTTCAATCACATTTTTGTTTCTAGGTCTGGGAACAAGATCCCAAGTGTGATTTTTCTCAATTTGCATCAGCTCTTCCTTCATTGCTTTAGTCCGACTTTCATCATTGCATGCTTTACTCACTGACTTTGGTTCAATCTTTGAAATCAGACAATACTTTTCTGAGTCTTGAGCAATCTTTCTTCTTGTTTGAACACCTTTGTTTTTATCAACTATGATCTGATCTTTAGAGTGATTCAGTCTTACATACCTAGGAGTTTTGGGAATTTCTTGCACCTCTATTTCTTGAATAGGTTCATTCAAACTTATTTCTTCTTCCTGATTCTCTGGATCAGTTTGGATCTGAATCTCAGAAGGGGCTTGGACTTCTTGGACCAAAACATCATTTTGATCATCTTCATCATATGCATAAAATCTTGAGGGTTTTTCAATACCTTCATCAACCTTCACATTTGTACTTTCTATAATCTTTCTCAATCTCTTGTTATAACACCAGTATGCTTTGCTTTGAGTAGAATAACCCAAGAATATTCCTTCATCACTTCTAGCATCAAATTTGCCAAGATCTTCATCTCTTTTAATATAACATTTTCTACCAAAGACTCTGAAATACTTCACAGTGGGAGTGATGCCAAACCAGAGTTCATAAGGGGTCTTACGAGTATTGCTTCTAATCTGTACTCGATTAAGAGTATAGACTATAGTGCTTACAGCTTCTCTCCAGTAGATCTGAGGAACATTTGCTTCCATCATCATGGTTCTAGATGCTTCCTAGATGGTCTGGTTCTTTCTCTCCACTACTCCATTCTGCTGTGGAGTCCTTGGAGCAGACAACTATCTTTTTATCCCATGTTTCTCACAGAATTCTATGAACTCATCGGATTTGAATTCTCCACCTCTATTAGACCTTAGACATTTTATGTTTAATCCGGTTTCATTCTTTACCATAGTGGTGCAGGAGCACCAAGGGGTTTGGAGCCCATGTATATACTTTCACATTTTTGGTGTGATGTTTTTGATTTTCAAATAGGAAAGAGCAGGAACATGCATTCGGTTCAATAGAGTGGTGACCGATAGTGGCGGTGAGAGGAACCGATGGTAAGGAGTTAACCAATGCATATGAGAAGACATCGGTGTGATCGGGTGTATCGGTAGACAGGACCGGAGTTCTGCCGAAGTAGTAAGTCTGGCCGATAGGTAAATAAGACATTGTGGGCCCCACCGATGACATGTCAAACTATGTATACTCAAAGTGGATCCATTGGCGTAAGGTTAGACGTCGGAAGAGAAGGAGTGAGTTAGGCTGATAGTTGATGTCTCGCCGATAGGTGAAGACCAAAACTGCAGACTATTGTATCGGGGTGATTGGAGGCATCGGAAGACCTAAAGAGCACCTGGCCAATAGGCTAAGTCTTTCCAACGTTGAAGTCAAGCAAGCCGTGATGGTGAAGATAGGGTTAAGTGAGACATATCGGTGTGAGATGAAGGATCGGGAGACAGGGTCAAAGTCTGAGCGATGGAAGGAGTCTCGCCGAAAGCGAAGACAATACAATGCATATTAGGATGAGTTTGTATATCGGAGAACAAAGGAAAAGTTACACCAACAGTATAAGTCTGAACGATGGGTTATATCCATCGGAGAGAAGTTATATATCGGGGAAAGAAATTATGTAGTGGCCGATAAGGTAGGTCAAGCCGATAAGAAAGGAGAGGATCATTTCAGTGAGAAAATAGAGATATCTCGTCGATGATAACCGAACAGACAGGAAACCCTAATCGTCTGATAACAGAAAAAGGACGGAGAGTATAAAACTGGTTTTTGGCTTTGTAAATGGGTTCGAATGTTGGAAAAAGATTGAAGAACATACATTGAATGTAATAGAGAAACTTCTGATAATAGAAACATTGACAGTTTGAATCCATTTGTATATTGTCTGTAGAGTACTTGTATAATTCAGTTTGTAGTAGAGTAGACAGTTTTAATTTCTGTTCTTTTGTTTCTGTTTGTACAAGATGTCTCTGTCTTGATGCCCTTGCATTTTCCTTGTATAGTCATGGAGGGCCATCAAGCAGAGACCTTGTTTCTTTTGTTTCTATTTGTGTTAGTGATTGGATTGTCAATGGGAGACAATGAACTTGTCCTAGGTGAGCTCTGCTATAGCCTGGCTAGGCATGCAAGTTGCAGTCTAAGAAGATAGGGGTGAAAAATAGAGCAGGGAGAATTGAGCACCAAGCAATCAGAACCCTGGACCCAGAGAGGAAGGCTGATAACGGGCTCAAGAAGGCTATAAGCCTTGGAAATTGGGAATCTTGGAAGTAGTGAGGACAAAGAAGAATACCTCACACCAAGAAAGTAGTGTCTGTGTTGAGAATAATAAACAAGTAGGTCTTTCACTTCTGTAATAGACTGTTTAGTTTGAGTTAGGCATTTTGGGGTAGAAAATGTCTATGAGCACTTGAATTGGTAGGGAAACCCGGGGATGGCATAGGTCTTGAAATGTTGTGTCAAGATAGGTTTTTGAAGCCCTTAGGTCTCCCTATCAAATTGGTATCAGAGCAAGTTAAAGATTTGGGCTATTCCTAGCTGGGAATAGAAGAAGTTGTATGTCATCACCGAGTTCGAGTGAGTCTGTAGGCTCAGCCAAAGAGATGGTGACTAATGCAGAGTTGGCAAAGAAGGTTGATGAACAAGAAGAGGAGAATAGGCTCCTATAGGAAAGATTGGCAGAAATGGAAAGTAAACTGGGTGTAATGATGGTAAAAACTGAAGAAGTCAGTCTGAGAATGAAAGATTCTGAAGGTAAGGAAAAAGGTGTGTCTATAGAAGATGAAGAGCCCACGACTGATCCTAAGATGGAAGAAGAACCTTTCTTAAAGGCTTTGAAAGCCATGAGTGGCAAGACATTGGAAGGAGTTCCTCTTTTTAGTGGAAAGATGGAACCTGATTTGGTTATGGAATGGATAGAAGGTATAGAAAATCACTTTGAATGTGCTGGAGTGACTGAAGCACAAAAGGTGAAGGTGGCTAAATCTAGACTCAGAGGAGCTGCCTTGACATGGTGGAAATTTGTTCAAACAGAAAGAGAAAAAGAAGGCAAGAAACCTATAGCTTCTTGGAAAGGTATGGTGGCTAAAATAAAAGAAGTCTACATGTCTGGTGATTATGAAGTTCAGTTGCACAAGAAAAGATAGAATTTGAGACAAAGAGAATTAGATGTCAATGCATACACTGAGGAATTTCAAAAACTATGCTTGAGGTCTAAGGTGATGGAAGATGAAA
Organism: Cunninghamia lanceolata; assembly: GCA_027924645.1. Taxonomy (NCBI): domain Eukaryota; kingdom Viridiplantae; phylum Streptophyta; class Pinopsida; order Cupressales; family Cupressaceae; genus Cunninghamia; species Cunninghamia lanceolata. The sequence continues at coordinate 10,614,918 of BSBN01000134.1, forward strand.
ATGTAAAGGTAGCAAGATACCTAAATGGTTTGAGGTGGAGTATTCAAGAGGAAATCAGCCTGTTCAGCCCTACAACAGTACAACAAAGCTATCAGCTAGCACTCAAGGTAGAGGAGAAGGACCAGAAGAAACAAGAATCAAACAACAGATCAAGAGGAAGAGGTAGAGACAGCAGAGGAAGAGGAAATTATGGTGGTAGACACACTGATCAAAGACCCCAAGGAGAATCCAAACTCATAGAACAGAGTGGGGAGACTAGTAGTAGAGGAAACTACAGAGGAAGGGGATCTAACAAAGGAAGATCAGGAGGATCAGGCAGAGGATCCTATTTACAACTATGAAATGCTACAATTGTGGACAATTAGGCCATCCAGCATATAGGTGTCCTGATAAGGGCACACCTTCTTCTCAAGGAGTTGATAAAAGAAATCATTATGTACAAGATGATGCTTCAAGCAGCAAATCACCTGAAGTCAGTCTAGCCTCAGAAGTGGGAGAGAACATCATGGTAAGGAGAACCTTGATCAAAGAACCAGTGAAAGCTGAACCAAGCCAAAGGAGAGCATTATTCAGAATCAGATGCAACATTATGAATAAGGTATGTCAAGTAATTATAGACTTAGGGTCTACTGATAATATAGTGTTTGATGAAGCAGTTAGGAAATTAAATTTGCAAAGAATACCTCATTCAAATCCATATAGAGTTACATGGTTAAATAAAGGTCAGCATGTGATAGTCAATGAGGAAACTTGGGTAGAGTTTGGTATAGGTGGATACAAAGAGAAGGTACTCTGTGATATCCTACCTATGGATGCATGTCATCTACTATTGGGTAGACCATGGCAGTTTGACCGAAAGGCCATACATGATGGTGAGAAGAATGCATATTCTTTTCAAAAAGATGGTGTCACCTATAAAATTCAGTCATTGGAAGATGAAGAAGCAAATAAGACAAAAAGTCCTAGTGTCTTAATTGTGAGTGGTAAAGAGTTTTTGAACACTCTTAAGGAGGATGGTATTGGCTATGCTATCATAGTAAAGCCTAAGGAAGAGTAGAAAGACAAAAAGGTAGTGATCCCAAAAGAGGTACAAAATATACTGGAACAGTATAAGGACATCATTTGTGATGGAACCCCAGCAACACTACCTCCACAAAGAACTATAAGCCATCAGATAGATCTGATTCCAGGAGCATCTTTGCCAAACAAAGCCCCTTACAAGATGACTCCAGAACAACATAAGGAGATAGCTAGACAAGTGCAAGAGTTGCTTAACCAAGGATTGGTTAGAAAAAGCATAAGCCCTTGTGCAGTGCCTGCAGTGTTGGCACCAAAGAAAGGAGGAACATGGAGATTGTGCACAGACTCCAGAGCTATCAATAAGATCACCATAAGGTATCAGTTTCCAATTCCCACAATTGAAGATCTTATGGACTGTTTAGGAGGAGCTAAGTATTTCACCAAGATAGATATGAAAAGTGGTTACCACCAGATCAGAATCAAGGAAGGTGATGAGTGGAAAACAACCTTCAAGACTACAGAAGGACTGTATGAATGGCTTGTTATGCCATTTGGTTTATCAAATACTCCCAGCACATTCATGAGGCTCATGAATGAAGTCCTCAAGGACTATGCGGGTAAATTTGTAGTTGTTTATTTAGATGACATCTTGATTTTTAGTCAAACTAAAGAAGAGCATCTTGAACATGTAAATATTGTTTTGAAAAAGTTACATGATGAACAACTAACCATAAATTTGGAGAAGTGTGAATTTATGAAGCAGGAATTGGTATACCTTGGTTTTGTGTTGTCCAAAGGAGAACTAAAAATGGATAAGTCAAAGGTAGAAGCCATATTGAATTGGCCTACTCCTAGAGCAGCAACTGAGGTGAGAAGTTTTCATGGCTTAGCTCAGTTTTATAGAAAGTTCATAAGGAATTTCAGTGCTATTTGTGCACCCATGCTTGATACAATAAAAGGTGGAATGAAAACAAAGTTTCAATGGACACAAGCAACTGATAAGAGTTTTGAATTGTTGAAGAAAGAAGTAGACACACAGCCAGTGTTAGTGCTGCCTAGTTTTGATAAGTTATTCACTTTAGAATGTGATGCTAGCAATATTGCAGTAGGTGCAGTACTCAATCAAGAGAATAGGCCAGTAGCCTTTTTTAGTGAGAGGCTAAATGAAGCAAAGAGCAGATACTCTTCATATGACTTGGAGCTCTATGCTCTAGTCCAAGCACTTAGAAAATGGAGACATTATCTCCTACCTAAGGAATTTGTTGTGTATACAGACAATCAAGCTTTGAGTTTTCTGAACTCACAAAATAAGTTGAGCCATAGGCATATCAAGTGGATGGAGTACTTACAGTCCTACACATTCACAATTAAGCATAAGAAGGGACAACTCAACAAAGTAGCAGATGCTTTGAGCAGGAGGCTGCTCAGAGTGCAAGAAGTACAATTAAGAAGTATAGGGATGGAAGAGTTCAGAGCTCTTTACAAAGATGATGAAGATTTTGCTGAAGCATACAAGGTCTGTCAAGACTTTGAAAATCACTTTCATAGTGAATTTGCAGATTACACATTGCAGCAGGGATTGTTGTTCAAAGGTGGACAGTTGTGTGTACCAAAAGGATCCATGAGGGAAAATCTCATACAGGAGAAGCATAATGGCAGTTTGAGTGGACATTTTGGTCTGAATAAAACATTGGAGTTAGTCTAGAGGTTCTATTATTGGCCGAAGATGCACAAAGACATCAGAAAGTATGTGGAGCAGTGTATCATCTGTCAGAAGGCTAAGGGAACTTCTTCAAATGCTGGACTATACCAACCACTACCCATACCTTCCAGACCATGGGATTGTGTAAGTATGGATTTTGTAGTTGGTCTACCAAAGACTAAGACTAGTTTTGATAGTATTTTTGTAGTTGTTGATAGATTCAGCAAGATGAATCATTTCATTCCCTGTAAGGTGACTCATGATGCCAGTCATATAGCTCATTTGTTTTTCAAAGAGGTCATAAGGATTCATGGACTTCTAGCAAGCATCGCGTCTGATAGAGATGCTAAGTTCATGGGACATTTCTGGAAAACTTTATGGCAGAGGTTAGGAACAAATCTATCTTTTGGATCAGCATATCATCCACAGACAGATGGCCAAACAGAAGTGGTGAATAGAACATTGGGCAACTTGTTGAGGTGTCTAACAAAAGAATATGGACAGAGTTGGGATCAAGTCATTCATCAGGCAGAATTTGCCTATAATGATAGTGTGAATAGGACTACTGGCAAAAGTCCATTTGAGATAGTGTATGGAATGCATCCTAGAGGTGTATATGAACTTGTTGTGTGGTTACACAACATGCCCCATTTTGACTTGGCAAAACAGGGACCCAACTTTTCTTTTGGCTTGTGTTGTTTGCTTTCTGGCGGTTTGGTAAAATCAGTCATGTCCATCATCATGTGGAGTCAAGATGAGGTAAGCCCCAATATGAGGTCAGTCTGTCAAAATTCGTATTTCATATATATGACAACGTATCCTGAAAGAGCATTAAAATTCATGCAGGTTTGCCTTTTACATCACCCTGATATTCATCAGGATGTGGGAGTTATGAACAGTCAAAGTCTTGGTCAAACCTGATATTCGCAAGAAGAGGGTCTTATCTTATAAACTCAGTTTTGCTATTTGAAGAACATCATCATCATATTTGAAATGTCCCCCCGATAATATCCTGCGGTTCAAATATCTGGACGTCAACTTTAAGTGATAGTTAGTCTTCCCCGTCGAACGGTCTTTTGTAGCGCGAGCATCATATTTTGAAAGTAACCTGATATTCGTTAATATCATCCTGATGCAAAATATCACCCTTAACAAATATCCTGATGACATCATCTGAATCCGATAAACAAAGAAACAAACATCCTGATGACATCATCTGAATCTGATAAACAAAGAAACAAACATCCTGATGACATCATCATCATATTTGCATTTCAACAGGATATTTTGTAAACATGATCATGTTCACCCAATATGACGATGACGTCATAAGACATTTCCAATACAAAGAACAAATATCATGATGACGTCATCCTGATATTCCGAAAGGAGAATGAGTAAGTATGAAGGTCATCATCATATTTTGAAATATCACCCGATGGACCGAAATATCCTCCTGATGTGCTAAAATGAAAACAAAGGTGCGTCGTCACCCGAATCTTATCGTGATAACAATTTCAAGACTAGGGAGGATGATATTGAAACTCAACCTAATATTTGTGAAATATCATCCTGCCCTCATGATATCTTGTTGTATGAATATCCCCTTGCTCCCTTTGCCGCCATTGCCATTAAATGCACGCAGATATGGTAGGTGATTCCCGCCGACCCCGGAACCCAATGAAACGTCTGGCGAGATCTTGAGTTTTCGCACGAATGATCAAAGATTGCGATCTAACTTGTCAGAGTTACCCTAAGTTTACCCTAACTGCGAGGTTAAAAGGTAATTCAACCGCCATTGTTACATTTACCCGCGTTAAAATTGTTTTACAGAGCACTAGCCTCCATATCTGCATAACAGCTACCGTTGCGCGACTGGAGCTCATAAACTAAGGAAGGAAGGTGATCAGCAGCCGAATCAAGAACATCTCAACGATATATTGGTATAGAAAGATATCTGCATAACCAGGTAAGTGAAATGAAACCCTCATCATGTTGTTTCTATATGATGTTGTAAGTTCTGGTTATGTATCCGTATGAATAAATAACGTGAAATTGATACAATAAGCATGATATTTGCAATATGTATGCATGCATATCCCGTTGTGAGAAGAAATGTTGTTAATTGCAGGTACCCATGGCTGAAAAACTCTTAGTCAAGAATCAGGAAGAATTCAGCCGGCCTATGTTCTCTTCACAGAGAGGGGTCCTGTTTAAATTTGGGGCAATTACAGATACCCATCAGGGGAGTACCAACCTGGAAGCTTGGTCAGCCAAGCTGAATGATGCACAAGATAAGAGTCCAGTATTGGACGCCGTGTTTGTATCCGGCATGTGGAGCGCTGCTGGCTTCCCCTACTCCATGGAGTCTCCGGAGCTGGTTATTGAGTGCGCCCGAAATTACAACCCTCAGACGAGGCAGGTGGTGAAGCATGGGAGAGTGTATGCAGACCTATCCATCAAAGGTCTATCCCAGACATTTGGACTACCAATGGGCAGCAAGGTAAAGAGTGTAGACTTGAAGAAGTCTGAAAGAGAATATGAGGCCAACAAGAAGACGGCCAGAAAGAACATGTATGCTTGGCGGGCCGAGAACAGCACATATAATGCAGCGGCCAAACTCCCTGTGCACATGTTCAAGTTTGATTTTAATGAGGAATATCAGTATGTGATTGCCCTACTGAACAGGGTGACTGGCCAGCCTGATACTGGAGAATTCAGAGACTGGATGTACGGCATAATAATGATGTGTCAATATGCAGACATCAAGCCACTATGGGGCCAAATCATAAGTGATGCTCTGCATGAGCAGCTGCTGAACCTGGGAGGTTCAGATTGTGCCTTCTATATGACCTCTTACATTGTTTATTCCTGTGCATATAGAGGTACATTTGATGCCTTAGCCACAGATGGGAAGCTAACAGGCACAAATGCAGCTTATATCTGGGATCATCATCCCCAGCTGCAAAGAACCAATTACATCAAGGACTATAAACTGGTCAATGATGCATTCTCTATGCATCTAGTAAGGACCATGGAAGATGACAGAACTAAAAGACTGAGCATGGAAGCTCAGGAGGCAGTATACAGGCATGGGGCATGGTATATCCAATTTGCCACCTTTTCCTACATCAGGATAGAAGGTTTTGAAGGGCATCCCCTGATGCTGCCAAGGTATCCTACTGATGCAGTAGTTTTAATGGAATTTATCAGGTAGGGCTCCACCATAATACAGACGTATAAGGATGCCAAGAAGCTGCCACCAATTTTGTTTCCAGTCAGCATCGGCAACTATATGTGCCCTGACTCGGATAATATTAAGAAGGTGATGGTCACTCTGAACAAAATGAATCTACTGCCCTTCCCAGTAACAAGACCATATGATCCTTACGGCTGAATGCAGAAGATCCTAGGAAAGCCTATTCACCAGAGGCACCTAGAAGATTTTTGGGCTGACTGCGAAGATGAGGCAGAGGCCAGGAGGAGGAGGTATCAGAGGTTGACTCTGAACCAGATCAGGACATTTGACTGCATCCCCCTTCCTCAGCAGCTAAAGAGTGATGACGACAGGATCATGGCAGATGAATATGAGCAGAAGAAGATATATAATGATACCATTTCTGCCCTTGACCTCACCATGCAGGAGGATATGTCCTTGGACCCATTCTTTGCCAGAACCATACACTTGACCCAAGCTTGGGTAGATGCACAGGTAGAGGCATTGAAGAAAAAGGGTGTTGCCATCACGGTAGATAGCAAAAAGAAGGGGCAGGACATCCCCACAAACGAATATGATGACTTCCTGCTGGAGAAGCGGAAGACTAAGGGAGAGAGGATTCCTCCACCACAGCAGCCAAGCAAGAGAGTCCCAAGGGGCAAGAAGGTGGAAAAGGGACCCAAAGGGGTCATAATTGAAAGGGCAGTGTTCACGGCTGAGGAAGCAGCCAGAGCAGGATCAGAATCAGATTCTCCTCCCAAGCCCAAGAAAGCCAAGACAGCAGAGGCTGGAACCACAGAGACCCAAGAAGTGGGTCAGTCATCCAGACAACCAGGCAAGGATATCCTCATGGAGGAAAAGCCTGAAGAAGAGGAGGAAGCTCCACTCGTAATTAGAAGAAAGAGGAGAGCTCCGCAGGTGTTGGTTCCTACCACACCTAAGAAAACAAGAACCTCCATGAGAGGTGAGATGACTCATTCCCCAGTGCAAGTACAAGGGGCAGGTAGTGAAGTACAGAAGGAACTTCAGCACAATGTTCCACTTCCTACCATTGTCAAGTTCAAAACAGAACTTGCAGAAGAGCAACAAAAGGAAACATCTCAGGCACAAGCAGAAAAGCATGTCTCGCTAGACGAGACAATAAACTTGTCTGATGATGAGGTGGTGCAGGATGTAGCTGCATAAGAAATGGAAACACTTGCAGCTGCTGGCATCAGTGTGGCTCCTCACAAGCCTCCACTTGTCCAATCAACGCTTGAAGAGATGAAACAAGCAGAGGCGGAGCAAGAAAAGAGCCCAGAACTAGAGAAGAGCCCGGAGCACGTAGCTCAGGACATAGGGCTGGACACACTGATCGCCGAGGTGACAGATCCTGCAGTGGTTGACTTGACAGAGAAAAGGGATGTAAGTCCTAAATAGCCAGCAGGATCACCTGATAAGGGCCACCTGACAAAGGAGATAGAGATGGCTGAAGCAGAGGGCCATGCTCTCGAATTAGGCCAACAGAGCCCACAAGATACATCAGCAGGACCTGCTATAGTAGAGGTCCAAGAATCAAAGGCTGATGATGAGAAGAAAGAAGCGATAGAGGATCCTGTTGATAAGGCCCAAGGGGTGGATGATGCAGGCATAAAACAGATAGCCGCTGCAGAGCAGATGCCATCACCTCAGGCAGATCCTACAATATTAAAGGTGGTGGACATACCACCAGAAGTAGAAAAGCAAAAGGAGGATGATCAACCTCCACAAGGGGAAGAACTGGGGACAGGTGAAGAAACGAAGGAAAAAGATCATGATCATCATGATCTACCTACAAGTACACCTCCAGGTTCCCCACACAGAGAAGATGCTCCCCCTGAAAAAGAAGCTCCTCAACAGGAGGAGGTGCCTCAGGATCAACAGCAGCAAGGCGAGCATCAAGAGCTGGAAAAAGAAAAGTCACCATCTCCACAACACATATTGATGGAAATAGGAGATAGAGGTGAACAGCATCATGATGCTGAGAAGCATGATCAGGTGCCTCCATGGTTAGAAAAGGAAGTGAATGTTGAGGAGGAACTGTAGATTCAGGAGTTTGACGTCTCCACCCTGTTCGCCGCGGATATAATGAAACCCAGGAGGAAGGCCAGGTTGACTTCGGCCATCAAAAGAGATCCGGTGACAGGGAGAAGGACCGCACAGATTGCTGTGCCTGCCGTAGAGAAAGAGAAAGGCAAAATCACTGTAGATGAATTCCAGATAAGCACAGTTGATTTAGGTTTTGCTAATGAAGAGCAGGAAGGTCAGGAAGGAAAAGACATTATAGACTCTCTAATTCAGAAGGTGAAAAGAGAGAAGGAGAAGAATAAGCAACATAAAGAGCACATTGCTTAGTTGCATGCATACATTAAGGGTTTAACCAACCCTGAGGATACCACAGGTGAAGCTGCAGTCCCATTGACTGCCATTTCTCAGGAGGAGGTAAGTAAACTGGACCTCATGAAACATGAGGTGTCCGTAATCAGAAAATGGGTGTCATCCACATTAGATGATGCCATTGAAATAATGAAAGGTTCTTTGAAGAGATGGAGCATATTAAGTGACTCCAAAACCAAGGTGGACAGGTTGCAGATGCAGGCCGGAAAAAGGTCTTATAAACTGGAGAAAGTCCTCAGCCTGCTGGACGAAATAAGGAAGATAAATCCACAACTGCTTATCAGTAAGCAGGTGTTAAATAACAATACTGCATTATTAGTGGATATCTGGTATAAGGATGTACAGTTTGAATGCGGAGTCCTCAAGAGATGCAATAATAAGCTGAGGGAGATCAGCATGAGGCTACGCAATTTAATGGGCATTGAAGCAGATATGCTCGAAGCATTAGAGGGCAAGGTGGAAGGGAAGATAGAGAATCAAGATGAAGATTCTGCCCTCAAGGCTCTGCGTAATAACTTCCAAGTGGAAGATGATGGTCCGCTGGTCCACTTGACAGAAGAGATAATAAATAAAATGATGAGGATCAAGGTCAAGATGGAGACCTATAATGAGACACTGCAGGACAGAAAGAATAAGCTGGATAACAGCAGGGATAAGTATGAAGCGCACAAACACGCCATCATCAAGGCAAAGACTCAAGATGGCGGAGGAATAGACCAAGTTGTGCAGTCATACGAACAAATCCAGAGCAGCATGCAGCCCCATATGCAGCAGCGTCATTATCCGGATAGCGAAAGTTCAGAGAGCGATGCAAATGATGATGACCCGCATGCATCAGATGAAGAACATGATGAAGATACATCATGAAGGGGAACATTTTGCATATGCAGTATAGATAGTTGCCAGCTGGAAACTTGTGCCTTTTTATAAAATTGACAAGTCATGAAGTGATGACCGTTGATTTGTATTGATAAATCAGATCCGTGGATCTTTTGTAACGGATTCCTCACCTTATTCTATAAAAGGTGGTGGAATGCCTTGTTATATTCATTCGAAACTTAATTGAAATCTGATTGCTGAAGTATTCAGGACTTATTTCAAAGCTGCTGTATATGTACATGTCTTTTGCATACTTAATGAAAGAGAAGAGTATTTTGATTACAAATCTTCGTAAATCTTGAGTAATCTGTGTCTGAATTCTGGATATGTGCTTTGATTTGCTGCGTCCCTTGGAGTGCTCATCATGTTGCATGTATTGTTTTCATTCATTATCCTCTGAAGTTTGCATCAACTGTATCTAGCTGTGGAATGTCCTGGTGACCATATGGTTTGATTTCTTCTCCTCATGACAGTATCAAGCATGTATGTGGATCAAAAGCTAAAGGTTCAACTTAATTAGAAGCATTTCCTTTAATTTCTTTCAATTTTAGAGCATCTCACTGTCATAATTGCAAATAACAGATAATCTTAAGCAAATAGAGAAATATGCTGAAATCCCGTAGGTAACTGAAAATCATTAGCATATTTGAGTTAAATGCATGTAGTATTGAAAATATCATGCAAAGAATAATAAATAATGGTAGAAATCATGCAAATATCAGCCTGTAGGCATACTATTTGACTAAATTCACAGTGCAGAGGTAGAATTATTGGAGATTTATGTAGAGTAGACATACAGAGCAGGATATATGGAGAAATAATGATGAACTTTACAGAAATACGTAAGGCACCAAAATGGAAACAGCAACTCACATTAACCACTGAGTAACGTCAGTCGATTAAGACCTAATCACCGGAGACTTGGGATCAGGAATTCTTTGAATTCACTGTATCTTTCAAGATGAATAAAGGTTAATGTGTACTTTTATTCTATGTTTGTTTGTGACTAACATCATGACCAACAGAACTCTGACATCTTGGAGACATGGAACATAGAAGTGGTCATGCAAAGGATTTTGCACAGTCTATGAAGGAGATTCATGACCAAGTGAAGCAGCAATTGATGGAAAATACCCTGAAAATCAAAGATAGGGTAGATGCACACAGGAAGGATGTTCAGTTTGAAGTTGGTGATTTAGTCATGGTTCATTTGAACAAAGCCTGGTTGTAGAAAGGGATACCAACTAAACTGCAGATGAGACAGATTGGTCCTTGCAGAATTCTGAACAAGTATGGCAACAATGCTTATAGGATTGATTTACCAGCAGACTTGGCAATTTCACCAGTGTTCAATGTTCAGGACCTGGTACATTATAAAGGTCCTCATTCTGCAGTAGATGGATCTAGTTCAGAGGCTGCATAGACAGTAAGTGATGTAACCTTGCCTCGTACACTCAAACCATAGGCTGAGAGAATTCTAGATTCTCAAGTGCAGAGATAGACCAGACGTGGTGTGTATATGGAGCATCTAATCAAATGGAGACAATTGCCTGAAGAAGAAGCTACCTAGGTTACCGAGTCTAAGTTCAAGAAGCGGGGCATTGATTTTGCCTTGTTGTCACTGGAGGTGACTTGACTTTTTTCGCACAAGGGGAGTATGGTGCAGGAGCACCAAGGGGTTTGGAGCCCATGTATATACTTTCACATTTTTGGTGTGATGTTTTTGATTTTCAAATAGGAAAGAGCGGGAACATGCATTCAGTTCAATAGAGTGGTGATCGACAGTGGCGGTGAGAGGAACCGGCGGTAAGGAGTCAACCAATGCATATGAGAAGACATCAGTGTGATCGGGTGTATCGGTAGACAGGACCGGAGTTCCGCCGAAGTAGTAAGTTTGGCCAATAGGTGAATAAGACATTGCGGGCCCCATCGATGACATGTCAAACTATGTATACTCAAAGTGGATCCATCGGCGTAAGGTTAGACGTTAGAAGAGGAGTGAGTTAGGCCGATAGTTGATGTCTCGCCGATAGGCGAAGACCAAAACCGCAGACTATTGTATCGGGGTGACCAGAGGCATTGGAAGACCTGAAGAGCACCCGGCCGATAGGCTAAGTCTTTCTGACATTGAAGTCAAGCAAGCCATGATGGTGAAGACAGGGTTAAGTGAGACATATCGGTGTGAGATGAAGGATTGGGAGACAGGGTCAAAGTCTGAGCGACGGAAGGAGTCTCGTCGAAAGTGAAGACAATACAATGCATATCGGGATGAGTTTGTATATCAGAGAATAAAGGAAAAGTTACACCGACAGTATAAGTCTGAACGATGGGTTATATCTATCGGAGAGAAGTTATATATCGGGGAAAGAAATTATGTAGTGGCTGATAAGGTAGGTCAAGCCGATAAGAAAGGAGAGGATCATTTCGGTGAGAAAATAGAGATATCTCGCCGATGATAACCGAACAAACAGGAAACCCTAACCGTCTGATAACAGAAAAAGGACGGAGAGTATAAAACTAGTTTTTGGCTTTGTAAATGGGTTCGAATGTTGGAAAAAGATTGAAGAACATACATTGAATGTAATAGAGAAACTTCTGATAATAGAAACATTGACAGTTTGAATCCATTTGTATATTGTCTGTAGAGTACTTGTATAATCTGGTTTGCAGTAGAGTAGACAGTTTTAATTTCTGTTCTTTTGTTTCTGTTTGTACAAGATGTCTCTGTCTTGATGCCCTTGCATTTTCCTTGTATAGTCATGGAGGGCCATCAAGAAGAGACCTTGTTTCTTTTGTTTCTGTTTGTGTTAGTGATTGGATTGTCAATGGGAGACAATGAGAACTTGTCCTAGGCGAGCTCTGGTATAGCCTGACTATGCATGCAAGTTGCAGTCTAAGAAGACAGGGGTGAAAAATAGAGCAGGGAGAATTGAGCACCAAGCAATCAGAACCCTGGACCCAAAGAGGAGGGCTGATAATGGGCTCAAGAAGGCTATAAGCCTTGGAAATTGGGAATCTTGGAAGCAGTGAGGACAAAGAAGAATACCTCACACCAAGAAAGTAGTGTCTGTGTTGAGAATAACAGACAAGTAGGTCTTTCACTTCTGTAATAGACTGTTTAGTTTGAGTTAGGCATTTTGGGGTAGAAAATATCTATGAGCACTTGAATTGGTAGGGAAACCCAGGGATGGCATAGGTCTTGAAGTGTTGTGTCAAGATAGGTTTTCGAAGCCCTTAGGTCTCCCTATCACATAGCCTTGAATATTTTGAATTTCTCAAGAGCCTTAGATTTCTCTTTCAAAAAATTCACCCACATCATCCGAGAGTGGTCATCAATTAATAACATGAAGTATCTATCACCTTGTAAACTCCTGATTCTTGTCAGACCACATAGATCAGTATGTACTAAGTCCAACAATCCGGTAGAAGACTGTTCCTTACTTTTGAATGTTACTGCTCTGCTTACCCAACTGACATTCTTTGTACAAACTATTAGTAGGTTTCACCAGTCTTGGAAGATCTCTTACAGCCTGAGTGTTGCTTATCTTGAAGATAGTATCAAAATTCACATGACACATTCTCCTATGCCACAACCAACTCTAATCAATTTGAACAAATAAACAACTTTTACCAGTACCAACCAAGTGGAAGATATTACCTTTTGTTTGAGTACCGGATGCAATCTCTATTCCAGAACTTTCAAATATCTTACATTTTCCATTTTTGAATCGGAGATCATAGCCTTTGTCCACCAACTGTCTAACACTGAGAAGATTGTGCTTCAAACCTTCAACATACAGTACATTACTGGTTTTGTTCTTTCCATCAAAAGAAATAGTTCCTCTACCTCTGATCTTTCCAGTAGAATTATCACCAAATTTTACCACTCCATATCTTTCCAAATCTATGAACTTATTTTTGTCACCTGTCATGTGGTGGGAGCATCCACTGTCAATGACCCAATCATCCTTTTCTTCAACTTGGGCAGCCAGAGCTCTTTCTACCATTTTATTATTGATAGATTCAGAGGGCATTGGATCTTCTTCCTTGATGGCAATAAACACCCAGTCACTTCTGGATTTGTTTCCTTTCTCTAATTCATCATTTGTTACTCCATCATCATCATCTTCATGAACATAGTAACATTTATTTTGGAATCTTGATCTGTTTGGATTTGCTCTTGAAAATCTTTCCAGACACCTTGAGGCAAAATGACCAATCTTATTGTAGTTGAAACATTTGAAGGGCAATTTTCCTTCATACTTACCGGATCCTCTTGGTAGTCTTTTTGCAATAAGGGCTTCCAGTTGAGCAACTTCTGCTTCATCTTCTTCTAGATCTTTTCTTTCTTTTTCATACCATGATAGTTTCTTTGAAGAGTTCTCTCCCGGATCAAACTTTTGTTTGCCTTTTCCAGAGGCACTAGCTTTGAATGTAGATTCAGTCTTGGGGGGTGCATCTCCAAACTCGGCCAATTCAAATGCAGCTAATTTTCCAACCAATTGATCTCTTGTGATATTTGAAAAAGATCTAAATTCTTCAATGGAAGAAACCTTGTATTTGTAAGAAGCAGGTAGGGATCTGAGAACTTTCGCAACAATCTCATCTTCATCCAAGATTCCACCAGCACATCTAATGCCACAAACAAGCTCATTTACTCTTGGCATAAATGTAGTGATATTTTCATCTTCACTCATCTTTAGGTTTTCAAATTTTCCTTTCAAACTTTGTAGCTTGGCACATTTAACATACTTGTCTCCTTCATGTAGAAGTTCCAGTTTTTCTTAAATCTCATATGTAGTTTTTAGATCTATAACATTTGTCAGCTCTGAATCAGATAAGGCACTTAGTAGAGCCTCTTTCACCTAAAAATTATTTTCAGCATCTCTGATTTCATCTACAGTTCTCAGACCATTCTGTGGAGGAACATACTTCTTTGAAGCCATGATCCAATATTACATTCCCATACATTGCAAGTGACATTCCATGCGGCTTTTCCAAAGAGTGAAATTGGTTCCGTCAAACCTCAGACTATCCTTCTTGTAGGAAGACATCCTGGATCTCCTCAAGCGGTTAAGCTCCTTTTAGAGGAACTTAGCTCTAATACCAATTGTTAGATTCAAGATAGACAACTGAGAGTGGGGGGGTGAATCAGTTGTCCCAAAACTTTCTTCCTATTAATCACTTAAATCCTCTTTGTAATTCAATAGGATAATAATAAATCATGGAAACATAATGCAACAATTTAAGAGCAAAAACACATTAACGCATATGACACCAAGATTTTAACATGGAAAACCCGGTTAAGGGAAAAACCATGGGGTGACTAACCTAAGATTGTATTCTCTATTAAAAGAATAAGAAGAACAAAATGACACATGCCAATTAGGGCTCACTACCCGAGCACACTGCTCACAAGAGGCCAACTGCCTACATGAGACACACTGTCTATAGAATGATAAATATTACATACTTGAACTGAAGAATAGCATCTTTACCATGCTTAAGTCAGTTCCATTTAAGCCCAATACTTCTGCTCTGCCTTTCACTTTCCTCCTCTCTACCACACTCTCATCTCCACCAAGATACTTTTGAAATGACTTCACAACTCTTATTTATACAAGACATTGACTTAGGGATAATCATACAAGTCGGAACACTTTACAGAGAAAATACAACTTGACTAATTACAAAAGACTTTCATGCGGATCATCACACTGTCAGCCACACAGATTTGAGACTTCAATATTCTTAGAGGAACACGCCATGCTTCATAGAACATCTTCAAGATCATCCGCAAGATGTGTAACTTATCCGGTCGGCCAAACTTAGGAAGAACATCATCATCTGAAAGTAATTCTTCAATTACGAACTCAATCTTCAATGCAGACCACCAACATGAACTGAACACAATCCAAAGACCTCCACAAGCTTGCCTAAATCACTAAGAACATCCACACTACTTCTGCTTACTGAAATCATTCTCTCCTTCATCTGGAACCTCAAGAACATAGTCTATCATCACTGTCATATTGGAATAGATGCTTATGGACCTCAAGACCATGAACCAATTGAGTTGTCAATTCACATTGACTTCCTAAACACTCCACCAAATATGCAAAACAAGATATTGCATTTCTGGATCTCACTGGACCTATCTGTGTCACTCGGTCACCTCTGAACATCTACCAGAACTAGTTTTACTCAAGTCGCCATAACTTCCTTAGATCTTCATACGGACCTCTCAAATCTTTACTGGGTCACCTTAGGACACATATCTACAAACCCTTTGATGTGCATCCTCTAATCTTCATCTTAGCTGGGATCTTTACTTCACTATCTTCACTGTTCTTCTCTGTTTCTGATAGGACTAATTTTCTCAATATCCTCAGCATACAACTCATCCAATCCTTGTCATCAATGTAACAGGAGTATGTTGACATCAATGACAACACCGGTTAGGCCCATACTTGCAACAAAGTTATCATTGATAGTGGTAGTACAAACAATTTGGTTTCAGAGTAGATGGTGAATAAGATGAAATTAGAAAGGTTGGAACATCCAAAACCCTACAAGATCACATAGATTCAAGATGAACATAAGATATTGGTAAGTGAACAATGTTTGGTAAAATTTCATATAGGATTGTACAATGATGAAGTGTTGTGTGATATTATGCCAATGGATGTATGTCATATACTTTTGGGAAGACCATGGCAATATGATAGAAAGGCAATTCATGATGGAAGAAAGATTACCTACACTGTGACCTCAAATGGCAAAAGACATATCTTGATACCTTTGGAAGAAGAGAAAAGAAGTGATGTCGCAATGCTAGAGTCTATTTAGTAGAAGGAAGGAAATTTTGGATGGGTTTAGACATGAGAACATGTGTTTTGCATTGATTCCAAGGAAATGCGATACCCAAAGTGCTGAAAATGCCACTGCAAAAGGAAGTAGCAGAATTGTTGATGGAATACCAAGATATTGTATTAGATAATGTACCAGAAGGATTACCACCAATCCAGAGCATCAGTCATCAGATGTATCTAATACCTAGAGCAAGTTTGCCAAACAAAGTGATGCATAGAATGACACCAGTAGAAAATGTAGAGTTAAACAGACAAATATAGGAGTTGTTAAGAAAAGGGTTGATCCAGGAAAGTTTAAGCCCATGTGCGATATCAACAGTATTAGCACCAAAGAAAGATGGAGAATGGAGGATGTGCATAGATTCAAGAGCTATCAATAAGATTACAATTAAGTATAGATTCTCATTGCCAAGGATCAATGACATTATAGATTGTTTGAGTGGAGCAAAGCATTTCACAAAGATTGGAAGGAGATGAATGGAAGACTGCATTTAAGAAAAAATGAAGGATTGTATGAGTGGTTAGCCATACCTTTTGGACTAACTAACACAACAAGTACATTCATGAGATTTATGAATGAGGTATTGAAGAAATTCTTGGGTAAGTTTGTTATTGTCTACATGGATGATATTTTGATCTTTAGTAGAACCAAAGAAGAGCATTTGTGACAAATTACACAAGTATTTCAAAGGTTGAGAGAAGAGAAGTTGCTGATAAAGATTGAGAAGTGTAGATTCCTGAAAATAGAGTTGGTATAATTGGGTTTTGTCATTTCTGTAGAAGGATTGAAGATGTATCTAGAGAAGGTAAGAGCGATTTTCAAATGGGCAACACCTACAAGTATTGGAGAGGTGAGATATTTTAATGGATTGGAAAGTTTCTATAGGAAGTTCATCAAGAATTTAAGTGGCATTTGCACACCACTATCAGAGACACTGAGGGGAGACTAGAAGGAGTTCAAGTGGACATCAAGAGTACAAAGGAGTTTTGAATTGCTAAAATAGAAGGTGACAAAACAACCAGTGTTGGCATTGCTTGATTTTGACAAAGTATTTTAGGTTGATTCTGATGCTAGTGGAAATGCAATAAGAGTAGTGTTAAGCCAAGAAGGAAGACTAATAACATATTTCAGTGAAAAGTTGAATGATGTAAGGAAGAGATACTCAGTCTATGATCAAGAGTTCTATGCCATAATTCAAACCTTGAAGAAGTGGAAACATTATCTGTTGCCTAAGGAATTTGTGTTGTATACTGATCATCAAGCTTTGCAGTATTTGAATAGTCAAGGAAAGTTGAATCAGAGACACATGAGATGGGTAGAATTAATGTAGAGTTACACATTTGTATTGAAGCATAGGAGTGGTAAATCAAACAAAGTTGTAGATGTGTTGAGTAGAAGACAAAACTTGGGACAGAAATGAGAGTAGAAGTATTGGGATTCAAATAACTCAAACACATGTATGGGGATGACCTAGACTTTGTGGAAGCCTCAAAGGAAAGTAGAGATGCAACTGAAATAGATAGGAGTAAGTGGCTAGACTGTTTCATTCAAGATGGCATTCTATTCAAAGGAAGTCAATTATGCATTCCTAGGAGTTTGATGAGGGAGAACTTGATCAAGGAGAAACATAGTGGTGGATTAGCAGGACATTTTGGGATTGATAAGATAGTGGACTTGGTCAATGAACATTATTTTTGGCCTCAAATATATAAGGATGTAAGAAAGTTTGTTCAGGTTTGCAGGACTTGTCAAATTGCAAAAGGGAGTTGTCAAGATATTGTATTGTATCAATCTTTGACAGTATTGAAGAGACCTTGGGAAGATATCAGCATGGATTTCATATTAGGGTTACCAAGAATACAAAGGGGACATGATTCTATATTTATAGTGGTGGACAAATTTTCCAAGATGGTGCATTTCATTCCTTGTAAGAAGACGCATGATGTTGTACATGTTGCTGACTATTTTTCAGGGAGATTGTGAGATTGCATGGATTACACGGAGTATAATTTTAGACAGAGACTCAAAGTTCATAGGATATGTTTGGAGGACATTGTGGAAGAAGATGAAGGCATATCTAAAGTGGTAAACAAGAGTCTAGGAAACTTGTTGGGATGCTTGGTAGGAGATAAAGCAAGAAATTGGGATATAATTCTACCGCAAGTAGAGTTTGCATACAACAATCCAATGAACAAAAGTACAAGGAAGACACCATTTGAAATTGTGACTGGATTACAACCAAGAGGAGTAGAGGAACTCAGAGACATCGGTAGGGAGAATAAAAAAACTATGAAAGCAAAAGAATTTGCATGATACATGGAGACAATACACAGTCAAGTCCAGAAATATTTGGAAGTGATGAACAAGTATAAAGAAAAAACATATGAGAAGCAGAGACACAAGGATTTTTTTGTCGAGGATGAAGTCATGGTATATCTCACAAAGAAAATAATTCTAGTTGGAACATACAACAAATTAAAGATGAATAAGTTTGGACCATGTAAGATCCTCTAGAAGTTTGATTCAGGGAATGCCTATGAAGTTGAGTTACCGGAAGCACTTGGCATATCACCAATATTCAACATTGTAGATCTACATCAACACCATGAGAGTCAATCAAGTGAAAACAACACAAAAGTTTGTTTGGAGGATCAAATACCACATCAACAACAAGAGCAAATAGAGTAGATTTTAGACAACAGAATTGGGTGCAGCACCAGAAATAGACAGTATGAGGAATATCTAGTTAAGTGGAAAGGAAGGTCAAAAGAAGATTCATCATGGATTTCTTAGGCTGAGGTAGACCGCCTTGGTTTTCCTCTAGCCCCAGGAAAGTGAGGGACTCACTTTTCAAACAAACCCGGTTGTCTGATGCAGGAGCATCCCAAGTTGAAAGGCAATCTTGCATCAACCAAAAATATTTGTCTCTTTTCTTTTCTTTCATTTCAATTAGTTCAGTCTTAGTATATTGCATTGCATTTCACCGCATGATCACTTCATAGCTCATGGCACAGCATTAGAACTCTACAATAGCTTACACACATCATATTTAGATTTTAGGAACTTTGCACTTTTCTACAAAAAGTTATCATCATCAAAAGTATCAGCAAGGTTCACAGTTCAAAACACTCAGCACTCAGTTCATTATACCAAGTTGCAGCACCTTCTCGTGACTTGCGGCACCCAATGAAACATCTCACAAGGTAGTATAGGACTAGAGTAATCTTAAATTAGAACCACAAAGTGTTTCTTCAACACTTGGATCTTCATCACCAGATTTAGGCCAACCTACACGTTTCATAAAGCATTGAGATTTGAAAAGTATTGTGACCGACATGGATCATTTCTTGAGCATGGAACTTCTATATAAACATCTCTTCGATCCATTTAAATTCAGTCAATTAGTTAAAAGTTTAGAATGTAGATTTGATCAAGCAGTGTTAGGAAGGAAGATAGTTTGATGTGCTCAATTGCTATATCTTTGCATATGAGGTTGTAATGTGCATACATCAGGCCAATGAGCCATATTGTAATCATTTGTGATACTGAATCAATGAAATTCCAATCTATTTGTTTGTTCTATATGTTTATTCTATTGTGTTGACTCTAAGTTGCACGATAGGATAGTCCATTCCCTGGGCTCTCTATCTATGACTACATCAACTTTCTTGGCTAATAGAGAGGTTTTAATCTGATTCACTCTATTTATTTCAAAGTGAAACCATTTTAGCATTTGATGGTGTGACACAATTTCTTTATGCATACTAGTATTCATTATTATTTTTATTTAATAAGTGATTTAGGGACATCCATCGATATCTTGGTTCTCTTGTGTGAATGATCTATTGAATGTATGGGTTTTCTTTTATGTCAGTCATGGGATCTTACACTTAATTTTCACTCCCAATTAATTACCCCCATCTTTGCATTTATGACAGATTCCTTCATCTACAAAAATAAAATGCAAAAAAATCATATATCAAGAAAAAATTATAAACAACAAATGAAACAAACCCTAAATAACATTTAGAGTTTTAAGGAAGTTAAGACTACCCCTGTGTAGGATCAAGAGGGAGTGAGCCACTTTGACTCTATGAACAATTCGTATTATGATACTGAACAGGATGAGGTTGAGATTATGGAGACTCCAGAAAAAGAAGTGGAAAGTGCCAGGGAGGGTGAATCTAACAAGAAGCTCATGCAAGAGCTTGGGGAGGTTAAGACTCATCTCTCAGCTATGGAAGCCAAGGTCAAGGTGTTAGCGACCATTTGTCTGAAAGTCATCCACTAGGCGGCCACTAATTTTACCACTCTGCAAGAAGAACACAATGCTGATAAAGATGTGAAAATTGAGAACAAGGAGGAGCTGCTAAAATTTCTAAATGATGATTGGAAAGATCTTTTTAAGTATTTTTTACTTCTGTTCTATTATCTGGACTTTGTTTTATTTTGATACTATTATGAACTCTTGCTTCTAGTCAGTTGTTTTTGTGTTGTTCATGGCCTTGGGCCTGCTTCATTGCCCTTTGGGTTTTTGTTATAGGGATCTGCACCCGTGTTTGCAGCTTATTAATATCAAAAACATTTAGAGTTTTTAAACAATTAAGGATGACACCTAATCTAAAAATTGAATTGTATTATTTTTCTAGAACATGATTCCAAATTCTTGAATAAACATTCCTATTAAAGAATACCAAGATTTAATGTACAAGATCTTTATGAGTTGCATTCAAACAAGACATTTAAATCATTAAACAAACATTCATATTAAATAATACCAAAATTGAAATACAATATCTTTATGGTTTGTATTTGTGTGATTTAAAATGTTACTAAGCATACTTCACTTCATAATCAAACTCTAATACTTTTTATTTCCATTTACGTTTATGTATTTTTGGGCATTCTTACTCACATGTCACTTTTACTATCATCTAAAATCTTTTTCTATTCATGACCATTGTATATATGGTTCCTTGGTAGGCATATAAGGAATTTATGTTAGATGCATTTTTCATTGATGCTAAGGTGATTTTATTAATATGTTTAATAAAAACCTATCTAATAATCTAATATAAAGATAACCTGACATACTTAATTATATGGGAAGTGGTTAACTACCAAACTAATTGCACCATCCATACTTGCAAAACCACCCAAAAGATATCAGAGTATACATCTGATCATACTTGCACACATCTCAAGAAATATTACCAAAATCTCATGTAATCATGTCCAAGATTATACAAGATCTTTATGAGTTGTATTCAAACAAGACATTCAAATCCTTAAGAATAATAATTCCTATTAAAGAATACCAAAATTGAAATACAAGATCTTTGTGAGTTATATTTCTACAATTTAAAATGTTACTAAGCATACTTCTCTTCACATTTGAACTCCAATTATTTTTCTTTTCATTTAGGTTTATATATATTTAGGAATTCTTGCTTATAGTTCACTTTTTGCTATCATTAAAATTTCTTTCCAATCATGATCATCATACGTGGTGCCTTAATAGTAATATAAGGAAGTTATGTTAGATGCAAATATGTTTAATAAAAACCTATATAGTAATCCAATACAAAAATAATGTGGTATACTTAATTATATGGGAAGTGGATAAGTATCAAACTAATTGCACAATCTATAAATGCAAATCCACCCAAAACACATTTCTCTATGAATCTTATCATACTCACATGCAACTTAACAAACAATACCTAAAACACATCCATGTATACATCTTATTGTACTCACATGCATCCTAACAAATAATTGCTTGAATTGTTTGCATTCTTGTCCAAGAAATATTGTGGTTTATTCAAGAAAAATACTATGATATCAACACATATAATATAAATAAACAATTCATTTATTTAATTCACCATAATTCCCTCTCCTCATCCCACCATTCACTCTCAATCAAATATGTTAACAGTTCAATCAAATTAGTGGACTAATCAATCAAATTGGTTAACTATCCAATCAATTCAGCTAACACATCAATCAATCCAGATAACTCATCAATCAAATCTATTAACTTCCATATTTCATGTCACAATAGAGACACATGTCACTTTCTCATCCATCAAGCCCTCTCAAGCAACCACAACCATCAATCTTCTTGTTCATTCTCTGCCATTGATATGTTTTCTGAGAAAACTATAAATAAATCCTCCATTATCAATTATCAATGTTATGCTAAAGTAATTGAGCAATCCACATATCAAATAATTGAAGCACATCAACAACAATGGAGCAACATGACCTGCTTTGTGGTGGTAACATTGTTTATTGTTTCATTTGATTTATTATTCTCATGCTCTATTGTAAGTGATTGTTGAATATGAAATAGGTACTTTCATTGTGCATTGTCCTCATTTTACATTTCATATTTCTCCATCACACAGTATGGTTGAATTTGTATGTTGCATTGTGAGATCTACAAGTTGTGCAGTGTTGTAGGTTGTCTATACTTATAGGTTGCATATATATCTTGGATGTGGGTTGTCTATACCCATAGATATTTTAGTGTTTATGCAGATTCTATTTGGTTGGCCCGGTTTGGTCACTTGGTTTATTGGTATGGTTGTCATTATGAGATAGAGAGAGATGGTGTTACCTGATACAGTTGTGTTATGGGGCCTAGACTTGTTGAATATATGGTATAGTTGTTGGTCTCTTACAATGATTTAACAATTGAGCTCTTAAAACTCTAACTCAGAGATTGGACATCTAACCTGAGTAGCTGTCTTAATCACTATGGAGATGCATTTCACTTGTCAACCCAGGGACATGAACTTGAAATGGGTCACCATGGTATGTGCACTAAGAACTTCCAAAGTAGCCACATTCATTCTATAGCTAAGAAAGACATAATGCTGAAGATAAACTGCTAGAAAGGAAATAATAGGAATGCCGAACATCAACCAACTACTATTCTAGGATCAAGTACATGACAAAAAGTAAAAGTTTGGGCAAACAAATAGGAAACTACTCTGTCTGCTTTGGCTGCAAGAACGTTCAATGACATATTTAACTAAATGCTTAACAGAAAATGTAACTAAACTAGAGGGTGGAATTCTCACCAAGTGGGCCCCCTTGGATGAGTATTCCCTAAGACATATGTAAACTCAGAAATGTGAAATTACAACTTCATTTTATTCATTCGAAAAGATGAGTACAACTGAACATTATAACTGTATTACAAAAAACTGGATAATGCAAGTACAATCTCTGAATAATCAACAACCCCTCAAAAGGAGTATCAGAGTCTTATTTATAGAAGAAGAACTACAAAACTACCTAGTAGGGCGGTCAACTCCAACAAAATAGGAGGACACATCATTATGGAAAACATAGAAAGTGGAAAGGAGGTTACACATGCAAGGAAATTTGGTCAAGCGAGTTGCTTTAACGTAGATCTAGCATATCAATAACTCCTAAATTTTCTCAACAAGTATTTAAGATTAGTTACGAGGTGGTTGCCTTCCCTCCATTTGACATTTGAACGATCACCATGTTTGACTTTTATGGTAAGCGACCAACCAGTAGAATCTTCCTCTACTTTATGCATGCCGATTATATCTACATAACAATATTAGGACACACAATAATTGCACATCTATAACTACCTTGGAGTAATATTCATTAACCATATGTAAAATTAACATAGATAGTTCATATAGCATGTCTTTGTCATGAAAGAATATAAGAAATGACCTAGGCTCAACAAGTTATAGCTTTGTGGTAATGACATAAAAAGATCAAGATTAAAGTACCAAAGTCCAAGATAACTACAGCAAGTGGATAATAAAGTTTAACAAA